>JAIOJX010000027.1:19759470-20959470 GCA_022376925.1 Tragulus kanchil | reverse complement strand
TGAGGTCGCACGGGTCCTGGAGAAGCGGGTCTCCTGCTCGCCCCGACCACGTGCTGCGGGTGACGGCTTTGCTGCGGCCCCTCCCCGGCCGCCCAGGCCCGCGGGAACCGTGTGCTCGCGGCAGGCGCCGGGCCTCTCGTCCCTGACGCCCTAGGACTCGCGGGCGGTCGAGGACAGAGCTCCCAGACACGGCTCCTTCGCCCTGCAGCCTTCTTCCCGTGTCGGGTGGAAGGCGCCCACACTTCGGGAACAAACAGCCGTGTGCGCCAGTCCCAGTGTCCGCACCGGCCGTCTGGGTGGCCCGGGCTGAGACGCCATGACCGGGAGCGTGCGTGTTCCCCTCTGTGCGAGGAGACCGTCGTCGTGCCCTGGGCTCAGGGGTCACAGCCCAGAACACGGGACTCCTGATGCCTGCAACCTGGGCAGGGGCTGCGGGGCCCTGCCTGGCTAGGGTGGGAAGGCACTTGTCCAGGCTAGCCGTGGGGGGCAGAGGGCGGTGGGGGTGTGACTCAGATCTCTCTCTCCAGCTGGGGGCGTCCCTGCAGGAAGAGAGGCTCCCCCGGTGCTCATGGGTAAGGAATCCGCCTGCCAGTGCGGCGATGCGGGTTCGATCCCTGGGTCGGGAAGCTCCCCTGGAGAAGGGACTGGAAACCCACTCCAGTACTCTCGTCTGTAGAATTTCATGGACAGAGGGCCCCCTACCCACGGGGTCACACAGAGTTGCACGTGACTGAGTGGCCCTAACCCGGGAGAAAGGGAGGCGCACGGAGCGTCTCACCCAGCTTCTGAGTCCAGGAAGCCACACGTCCTGCCTGTGCCCCGGCCGCGGGGGTGGGCTGGCGCTGGAGCCCCAGGACGGGGAAAGGCGGGGGCACCCGTGTACGTGCGTGGGCCGGGGGTGGGGGGCTGCTCCGCTCTCCTTCCCAGAAAGGCTCGGCTTCCGGGGAAGGAGCTGGAAGGGCCGTGGGGGCCGTCCATCACTCCACTGCCTTACCGCCCCACCGGGTTCTGGGCCATTCCTTGCTTACGTCTTGCTCCCCAGGGAACGATGGCAGGGAGGAGCCTGGCCGTGAGCTAAAGGGAAGCCGAGGCCAGGAGACCTAGCCTGACCTGCCTGAGGTCGCACGGGTCCTGGAGAAGCGGGTCTCCTGCTCGCCCCGACCACGTGCTGCGGGTGACGGCTTTGCTGCGGCCCCTCCCCGGCCGCCCAGGCCCGCGGGAACCGTGTGCTCGCGGCAGGCGCCGGGCCTCTCGTCCCTGACGCCCTAGGACTCGCGGGCGGTCGAGGACAGAGCTCCCAGACACGGCTCCTTCGCCCTGCAGCCTTCTTCCCGTGTCGGGTGGAAGGCGCCCACACTTCGGGAACAAACAGCCGTGTGCGCCAGTCCCGGTGTCCGCACCGGCCGTCTGGGTGGCCCGGGCTGAGACGCCATGACCGGGAGCGTGCGTGTTCCCCTCTGTGCGAGGAGACCGTCGTCGTGCCCTGGGCTCAGGGGTCACAGCCCAGAACACGGGACTCCTGATGCCTGCAACCTGGGCAGGGGCTGCGGGGCCCTGCCTGGCTAGGGTGGGAAGGCACTTGTCCAGGCTAGCCGTGGGGGGCAGAGGGCGGTGGGGGTGTGACTCAGATCTCTCTCTCCAGCTGGGGGCGTCCCTGCAGGAAGAGAGGCTCCCCCGGTGCTCATGGGTAAGGAATCCGCCTGCCAGTGCGGCGATGCGGGTTCGATCCCTGGGTCGGGAAGCTCCCCTGGAGAAGGGACTGGAAACCCACTCCAGTACTCTCGTCTGTAGAATTTCATGGACAGAGGACCCCCTACCCACGGGGTCACACAGAGTTGCACGTGACTGAGTGGCCCTAACCCGGGAGAAAGGGAGGCGCACGGAGCGTCTCACCCAGCTTCTGAGTCCAGGAAGCCACACGTCCTGCCTGTGCCCCGGCCGCGGGGGTGGGCTGGCGCTGGAGCCCCAGGACGGGGAAAGGCGGGGGCACCCGTGTACGTGCGTGGGCCGGGGGTGGGGGGCTGCTCCGCTCTCCTTCCCAGAAAGGCTCGGCTTCCGGGGAAGGAGCTGGAAGGGCCGTGGGGGCCGTCCATCACTCCACTGCCTCCTGCCAACATGCCAATCCCGCTGCCCAGAGCTCCCTGGCAGGCGCGATGTCGTCAGCCGCCATCCGAGGGGCCGGGGCCCCGCCGGGGGGCTGCTGGCACGAGGCTGGGGTCGGGAGGGCAGACCTCGGAGAGGTGACGCCGAGGAGGGGCGTGATGGGGCAGGGACAGGCGCTCAGAAATCCTGACTGAAGCCTCTGGAAGCGAGAGACCCGTCTCAGTCTCCATTCACTCAGTGATGAGCTCCCGCTGCGCCGGCAGCCGGGGGAGGAGCGGGGGCCCAGCGAGGGCCGAGACGGGTCCCCTCACAGCTCAGAGTCCAGTCGGGCCTTCAGAAGCCTGGGGGCCCCGGGGGCTTCCTGCGGTGGCTCAGGGAGCACAGACGGGGGCTCGCTGCTGCTGAGGGGGCCGTCTGTGAAAGCTCCATAGAGTAGGGGCTCTGCTCTAGGCTGACATTTTTTAATTAAAAAAATGTTTTTTTAGATGGTGGCTTTTGGGACTTCTCTGAGGGTCCAGTGGCTAAGACTCCAGGCTCCCAATGCAGGGGGCCTGGGTTCGATCCCTGGTCAGGGAGCTCAATCCCACATACTGCAACTAAGGCCCAGCAAAGCCAAATAAATAAATAGATATTAAAAAAAAAATAGGGGCTTCCCTGGTGGTCCAGGGGGTCAGGACACCGCCTTGCAGTGCAAGGGGCGCCGGTTCGATCCCTGGCCTGGGAGGATCCCACGTGCCGCGGAGTGACTGGACTGATGTGTCCAATTACCGAGCTGGAGCTCTGGAGCGCATGCGCCCAGAGCCGGCGCTCTGTGACGACAGAGGCCACCGAGATGGGAGGCCCGCAGGAGCCAAAGAACAAAGATGGATGAAAATAGAGAAATGAAAGACCAATAGAAGTGGCCCACCTGCCCCCTTCCCTCCCCAACCCGCTTCACCACCCCCCCACCAAAATAAATAGATGGTGGCTTTTGCAGGGAGGTCACTTGGGTGTGCGCTAGCTTCTGAGAGTTGTCACAACTAAGCGCCGCCAACTCGGTGGTTTAACACGACAGCCGCGTCTGGTCTCGCTGTTCTGAAGGCTGTGCGGGCAGACCCTCCCGCCCTGCCTCCTGCTCCCAGCCCCGGAGTCCTCACCTCTCCTCCCTCTGTGTGACGTCACACGCCCCTGCGTCTCTCACCCTGGGTGTCAGCCAGATGAGGGCCTGCTCTGACCTCCTCCTCGTCACTGGACCCCGTCTACAAAGACTGTATCCCCCCACCCCCAGTTAAAGACTATTTCCTCTAAGGTTATAGCACAGGGACCAGGGTTAGGACCTCAGTGTATCTCTGGGGGGACATAGTTCAAACCAAAACAGAGGGTGTTATTAGAAATACTTTCCATCACACCCAGACCTCTCTTCATCTAGGAGTTAAACTTGGAAAGAGGGCCGCGGACGTCTGTGAAACCCTTGTACCCATTTTATAGATGGGAGAAATGAGGCCAAGAGCTATCAGGTGAGGCAGCGTGACTTGGGATCAGAAAATCTGGACCTCAGCTGACATCCTCCTTGAAACCCCTCGGCCTCAGTTTCCTGGTCTGCCAACCAAAGGGGTGGGACCAGAGATGCTTCATCCAGCCCAAGGGGCGTGGAGCCTGCGAGAGGCCACAGGCAGAGCTGGATTGGGCCGACCTGCAGCCGGGGCCTCTGTCTGAGGTCCAGCCCCAGCAGCTGCCCCATCCCTACCCCCAGCACAAGAGGGCTGGGGACCCCATTCCGACGTGACCGCGGCCCCAGTGGAGATGCTTTTGGTGGACCTGGCCGGGGTCTCCTCAGCAAGCATGTCCTGCCTCTGTCTCCCCTCTGTCTCTCTGGCTTGCCGCTGGCATCCGTTGCCAGGCCCAGGCTTCTCCAGAGGGGGCTGGGGAGCCCGATTATATCTGGGGACGCAGCGTCAGGAGCAAGGCAGGAAGTGGAGAGGCAGCCCCCCGACCTCCCAGGGCGGGTGACCCTCAGGGATCACAAGTGGCGAGCAGACCCCATCACCGCCGCCTCCCTCTGGCTCCGCGCCTCTAACACGCGACAGATGGGCTCTGGGCTCTCAGGGACAGAGGGGAGAGGCGGGGCGGGCGTCCTGGGCTCAAGGATAATGAGCGCAGCCCCTGGGAAGGGTGGGCCGCCGGCCTCCGCGCCTCCTCTCCCCTCCCTCCTCTCCTTTGAGCGTCTCTCTCTGCTTCTGTGTCCTGAGAAGCCAGCTGCCGCCAGGCACGTGAGCGGGGACGGGCAGGCCCGGCCTGGGGGCGGTGGGGGCAGCTGCAGCCTGGGAGAGGGGTCCGGACGGCCTTGGGCTGCCACGCTCCACCTCCTCCCTCACCTGCTCTTGGGTGGACCGCCTCCTCCACTTCGCATCCTCAGATCACCCACTGGGTTGGCTTTTGGTGACCCTGGGTTTGGCGAGAGGATCGAGAAAACTGACTGCTGATGTTTACCTGTGCGCCCACCCCGGCCCCTCCCCAGGTGCCGGACTTGGGAGGGCCTCTGCCCTGCGGGAAGTGGTCCTCCCTCTGAGCACAAGATGGTGAACTGGGGCTCTGACTCAGTTCATAAGCGCGGAGAGGGGCGCCCGTGGTCCACCTGCACGAGGAGGCTTCCTGCCTTCACTCAGACGGTCCGTCAGTCAGACGCCAGCCGCAGAGGGCGTGCCTGAAGCCGGGACGGGCACTTAGCCCAGCCTGGGAGCCCCGCCCCCCGCCCTAAGGCAGAGAGCGGGCCCTGTGCACTCTTGAACTGGGAGAGGCCCTGAGCCCCGTCCGGGGAGGGCAGCAGCCAGGGCACATCCCCGGGTGTGAGGGAGCCCTGGAGCGCCTCCCCGGCTCCCCGTGTGGCCGGGGGCAGGGAGGATACAGTGGGGGGGCTAGAGGGGTCACGAGTGGACAAAGGAGACCGGGAAAGACCTCATAACCAGATTCAGTTGTGTTTTTTTCCTCAACGGAGATGAGACGCACAACGCAAAACCCACGCTTTCCAGTGAACCACTCCCTTGCCCTAAGGACATGTGCGACGTGGCATGGCTGCCAGCTCTATCTCTACTTAACTCTTTTTTTTGGAGGGGGCCACTTCTATTGGTCTTTCATTTATTTCCACCTTTGTTCTTTGGCCCGTGTGGGCCTCCCATCGCGGTGGCCTCTGTTGTCACAGGGCACCGGCTCTGGGCGCATGCGCTCCACAGCGCCAGCTCGGTCATTAGACACATCGGTCCAGCCGCTCCGCGGCACGTGGGGTCTTCCCAGGCCAGGGACCGAACCGGCGCCCCTTGCCCTGCAAGGCGGTGTCCTCACCCACTGGACCACCAGGGAAGGCCTCTACTTAATTCTGAAACATGTCCATCCCCGACCAAGGACACCCTGTACCCATGAAGCAGTCGCTTCCCCCTCCCCTCCTGACCACCTGGCAACTGTGGATTTCTGTGCAGTCTTCTAGGTGTTTCATGTACACGGGGCTCTGTGTGTGTGTGCGCGCGTGTGCACGTGTGCGTGCTAAGTTGCTTCAGTCGTGTCCAGCTCTTTGCGGCGCTGTGGACTGTAGCCCCCAGGCTCCTCTGTCCAGGGCTCCTCCGGGCCAGAACACTGGAGTGGGTCGCCGTGCCCTCCCCCAGGGGCTCTTCCCGCCCAGGGACGGAGCCCACGTCTCTGCCGTCTCCTGCGTGGGCGGGCAGTGTCATTGCCACTAGCGCTGCTCAGAACCCGGAATCTCTGTCTAGAACAGGAGGAGGGAGACCGTGCCAGCCTGCTCTCGGTCCAGCAGGGGCAGCGAGGACGCGGCCCCCACCAGGCCCGGCGGCGAGGGCCGTGGAGGTGGACATCGGGGCGGGGTTGCTTCCTGCCGATGACCATGGCCGGCAGAGGCGGCCAGGAAGGTGCTCAGGGCAGCACCTGGGGTGTTTCTCTCCGACGGGGCAGGGCCCCCGGGCAGTGGTGGCAGGCGGGGGCGGCACGTGTGCCCGTGCAGGTGACGGGGAAGGGCCGCGGGCGGGCGGGCGCGCCTCGGCCTCTGTGTATCACCCAGCTTGTAAATTGCTCGGGGCCTGTAACTGCTGGAAGGGCCATCGAGCCGCGTGGTGTTATTATTTATGATGAAGCGCGGAGGTGCCTGCCAGGGACTGGAATGGGCCGCGCGCTGCACGGGATGGACGGCAAATTGAACTCCAATTTTCTGCTCCGCAGTCTTTGTTACATGCCACAAAGCGCCGGTGCGCCGGGGTCAGCAGCCTGATGAATGTCTGCTCTTCCTGGCGGTGGCTCCATCCCTCAGCCTCTGCGTGGAGGAGGCTTGGCTTTGTCTCTTCCTCCCCTTCCCAGACCCAGCCGCAGGCTCCCGCCCTGGGATCTGGGCACAGCGCCGACCTCAGAGGGCCCCCGGCAGGGCAGGCGGCCGCCGGTTCAAAGCCCGGCTCTGACTCTCGGTCACCTGTCTCCTCTGACGAGAGACATAAAGGGACAGGAATCATGCGTCGCCCGCAAGGCGGCCGTGAGGATCAAAGGAGAAAACACAGAGAGATGAGCGAGCGTCAGGATTGCCACAGACACATCCTCTTCTCTTCTCCAAGGCTGAGCTGCCCGCGTCCCGGTCCCAGGGAAGGGGGGCAGGAAGAAGCCACTGCTGGCGGCGCCCGTCTGAGAGCGGGGAGGCCAGCTGCCCGGCCCGGCCCTCTCCTGCGTGTTAGGAAGTCAGTGCTGATGCTGTGTCAGGTTTTCCGCCGGCGTCCCTCACCCCCTGTCCTCCCTCAGGCCCAGTGCACCAGCTTCCTCGAGGTCATGGCCTTTCTCAAGGGAGGGAAGGAGGCGGAAAGAGGGGGTCACCCTTGAGAAGCAGGCCACCCAGAGCTCGGGACTGCTGGCCACTGCTCTTGGCACACGTCTTCTGAGCCCTGGGTCTGAAGGGGTCCTCGTGGGCCACGGTCGACACAGTTCCCCGGGCTGGGAGCTCCTGGAAGCATCCGCAGGCCTCCCAGCCCTTGTCCCAGCTCTCCAAGCCTGTGGGGAGCGTGTGGTTTTCCAGGAGCTTGCGGGGCCCGGTGAGAGTGGTCCCCCCTTGCGATGGGAAGAGCGCCCCTGCCAGGGGGTCTTTAAGAGAATCGACGAGGGGAGTGACCGATGCCACATGGAACGAGTGTCCATGAGCCCAGCCAGGCAGCTGACCCCAGCACTGAGCTTCAGCAAGCCCCTCATCCCCGGGGGTGGGACCTTGTGTTAGCTTCTGGCCATGAAGCCGGAGAAATGCTGCAAGCTGGGGTCACCTCGGGGTCACCTCGGGGGAGACACGCGTCCTCCACATGGCCTCATGGAGCCCGGGAGGGATACCAGGAGTTAGGGGAAATTTTACTTTCGCCGCTTTTATAGCTCAAATGAATCTGAGTGCACTAAAGTGGTAATAGCACCGTTAGGCAAAAGCATTCTAATCAATAGTGTAAGTTTAATCTCTGAACCCTCCAGCTGAAATGTATGGCCGGGCTCCCTTCCCCTCTGCTCATGCAGAATAAACCCATCGGAAATGAGGCCCATCTTTTTTCCACGCAAGGCTGGGGATGCGCTGGCGCTATTTACCTGTGCGGTTCCATGGGAGGACCCCCAGCCGTGAGGTGGGTTTGCAGAGGCTACGCCAAGTCAAGACGAGGCATAACAGCAGCTCCCCTCGGGAGAGCTCTTTGTGCCGGACACAGGCCGCACCGCTTACCCCTCTCTAGGCCTCCGAGGCAGGCGCTGCTCTTACCTTGTTTTTCCGTCATGGATTCTGAGATGTGGAGGGCTTATAGACAGATGCCCACGGTCCCATATCTGGAGAGTACCGAGCCAGGGGGCGTCCCCGGGGGCTCAGTGGTAAAGAATCCACCTGCCAGTGCAGGAGATGGGAGTTCCATACTTGGCTCAGGAAGATCCCCTGGAGAAGGGAATGGCAACCCACTCCAGTGTTCTTGCCTGGAAAATCCCGCGGACAGAGGAGCCTGGCGGGCGACCGTTCATGACGTCGCAAAAGAGTTGGACTTACTAAGTAGCAGCAACTGGCTGAGCCAGGACTCAAAGCCGGTCACCTCACCCCGGGGCCCCAGGTGGTCGTCCACTCAGAGCTCACAGCGCCTGAGCTGGAGGACTGTGGAGGAGTGGGGGTGGCCCGGCCAAGGTCAGCAGCAAGCTCTCGCGTCCATCTTTTTCTCTCACAGCTCCGGGGCCTCCTGTAGGTCAGACTCAATGGCAAATGCGGGGGCCAAGGAGGCGAAGGGGCCCCGTCTGCATCTTCCCACGGATGACACGGGAGTCTCCACGCGTGTGGCTCTGACGTGTGTCCGACACAGTGTAAGGGCTGGAACCCCGAAGTCTGAGGGCCTTAGAGCTGGACGTCAGGGAAGAAGTTACCCAGCTGAGGGCATTGAAACGTGAAGGGAGAGAAGGCAGGATGGTGACTTTTTGGCCGATCACCGTGGGCCGGCCCGGCTGGAGAGACGGAGGCGGGGCGCGTGGGACCTGTCCCCAGGCCCCTCTGCCCACGACCATGCATTCTAATCAATAGTGTAAGTTTAATCTCTGAACCCTCCAGCTG
The DNA here is from genome assembly GCA_022376925.1 of Tragulus kanchil. Lineage (NCBI taxonomy): Eukaryota > Metazoa > Chordata > Mammalia > Artiodactyla > Tragulidae > Tragulus > Tragulus kanchil. Next base: position 20,950,793 of record JAIOJX010000027.1, on the reverse strand, counting down.
AAATGTATGGCGGGCTCCCTTCCCCTCTGCTCATGCAGAATAAACCCATCGGAAATGAGGCCCATCTTTTTTCCACGCAAGGCTGGGGATGCGCTGGCGCTATTTACCTGTGCGGTTCCATGGGAGGACCCCCAGCCGTGAGGTGGGTTTGCAGAGGCTACGCCAAGTCAAGACGAGGCATAACAGCAGCTCCCCTCGGGAGAGCTCTTTGTGCCGGACACAGGCCGCACCGCTTACCCCTCTCTAGGCCTCCGAGGCAGGCGCTGCTCTTACCTTGTTTTTCCGTCATGGATTCTGAGATGTGGAGGGCTTATAGACAGATGCCCACGGTCCCATATCTGGAGAGTACCGAGCCAGGGGGCGTCCCCGGGGGCTCAGTGGTAAAGAATCCACCTGCCAGTGCAGGAGATGGGAGTTCCATACTTGGCTCAGGAAGATCCCCTGGAGAAGGGAATGGCAACCCACTCCAGTGTTCTTGCCTGGAAAATCCCGCGGACAGAGGAGCCTGGCGGGCGACCGTTCATGACGTCGCAAAAGAGTTGGACTTACTAAGTAGCAGCAACTGGCTGAGCCAGGACTCAAAGCCGGTCACCTCACCCCGGGGCCCCAGGTGGTCGTCCACTCAGAGCTCACAGCGCCTGAGCTGGAGGACTGTGGAGGAGTGGGGGTGGCCCGGCCAAGGTCAGCAGCAAGCTCTCGCGTCCATCTTTTTCTCTCACAGCTCCGGGGCCTCCTGTAGGTCAGACTCAATGGCAAATGCGGGGGCCAAGGAGGCGAAGGGGCCCCGTCTGCATCTTCCCACGGATGACACGGGAGTCTCCACGCGTGTGGCTCTGACGTGTGTCCGACACAGTGTAAGGGCTGGAACCCCGAAGTCTGAGGGCCTTAGAGCTGGACGTCAGGGAAGAAGTTACCCAGCTGAGGGCATTGAAACGTGAAGGGAGAGAAGGCAGGATGGTGACTTTTTGGCCGATCACCGTGGGCCGGCCCGGCTGGAGAGACGGAGGCGGGGCGCGTGGGACCTGTCCCCAGGCCCCTCTGCCCACGACCATGCCCCAGGGCCCTGTTGGGGCTCTGTAGCGCCCTGGTGGCTGGGCCCCCCCTAATCAGATTAGATGTGTATTCAAACAAGTTGATGATCCGTTCCATTAGATGCTTTTTGAACACGCTTTTCTGAGTAAGAAATCCATTCGGCAGCAGCTGCGGAGGCGAGGCGTGATTGACTCGCGCCCTCCCGCGCCCCTGACGTCCGAAGGTGCCCGGTTCCCAGCGGTCACGGCGAGGATTAGAGTGAGGAGGGTGAGGGCTGCTTTCCTGGCTAATGAAGCACTTGGCATGCAGGCAGCACCCGGCTGAGCCGGGCCAGGCATCTGCCAGGAGATGGGAAAGGGGCATAAATTAGCATCTCATCTGTGGGCCAAACAGGGAGGAGATTGGAAGCCGAGGGGAGGGTCCCCAGGGCGGGGCGGCTGGGAGGCCCCAGCTGGGGGCAGGCAGCACTGTCAGGCACCGGGGTGGGAGGGGAGGAGAGAGCGGGGAGCCTGGGGTCCGCCGCCCGCCTGCTACCATCTGCCTGCTGTGTGTAATCACCCCGAGCATTTCTTTGGGGAGCACCCACAGGCCTCCACGTGGACCTCTTCAGGGGCCCACGGCTCCCTACCCAGGCAGCTCCCACGCTCAGCGCCTCCCCGCTTGGGTTTTGGAGGCGGCGGCAGCGTTGTTGACATGACGAGAAGCCCCGGCAGCTCCAGCTGCTCCCCGCTGGCCCCCAGCCTTTGCTCGGGCCTCACATCCCGGAGCCAGACCGGCTCCAGAACCAGGGCGGAGGCCACGCGAGAGCTGACTGCGGAAGGCTGAGATCTGGGAGGGCAGGGGAAGACGGGTGGGACGGTGATACCGCCCCTGAACCCCATCTCCCCATCGCCTCCCACTGTGAGCCCCTCCAGGGGTGCGGAGAGCTCAAAGAGCGTCCGTAGGGGTTGAGCGCTGTGCTCGGAACCCGACACGTGGCCGCCCGCTGGGTCCCCCAGCAGCCTCGGGCCGAGACTGGAAGTCTGCGGCCTGCACAGACGAGGGGCGCCGGGGAGCTTCCTCCGCCTAAGCTCTATTTCGCTCGGCCCAACAGCGGGCATGTAAACCCTGTTTCTCGTCTCCTACTGGGACCTTCAAGCCCGGCCCTTGGGAGAGGGTAGCACTTGGGGGCTTGGCAGGTGCGCGTGGCTGTGGGATGGGACCCCGGGACTGCCTCCTCTTCCCACGAAGCCCGGGGACGCCAGCCCCCGCCGCGTGGGACTTGGCCCCTCCCACCCACGTCCGTGTCTCCTCTGGACCCTTTGACGCCTCATTGGTCGGCTTCTCTGCCTGCACCGCGCTAGCCACGCCCTCCGTAACCCCACCCCTGGGCGGACCCGGCTTCCCTGGGCGAGCTGACCCTGCCATCCTTCCAGCATCCTCTGGGCTGAGGCCTGGCCAGCCTGGCAGGTTCACCCTCACCCCCGACTGAGCCGTGACGTTGGAAGCTGGGGTAGAAACGCCTCTGCCGCACATCCGATGTGGCCCCTGCTTGTGGCTTCCAACCTCCGAGAGAGGCCACTGTCCCTCCCCTAACCCCTGGAAGGTCACAGGTCGGGTGGGGAGAGCCGGGCAGCGCCAGGAAGCCCTGTGTCACCTGCAGAAAGATCCGGCACTCTGGAATCTGCCAGTCCCGGGGCAAGGTCGTATGACCAGAGTTCCTGAGTGTCAGCTTTCTCATCTGTAAAATGGGGACAAAGAGAACGCCGTCCTCGAGAAGTTCTTGTGACTCTTAGCTGAAACAATGGACATGAAGCACTTCATGAATGGAAAATTCCAGCGAGTGAATGAAATCAAGACAGCAGGAATAGAATGGTTGGGGAGGAGGAGGGGCTTGTGGAGAGGGGCCTGCCTGGGGAGCCCCTCTCTGCCTTCTCTGACCTGGGGTCCAGCCGGCTTAGAGAGGGGACCCATTAGGAGGCAACAGAGGTCAGTCCAGGAATACGCTGACGTTGCAGAGGCTGGGGCTGGTGAGCTGAGACGTTTGCAGAAATCCCAACCTCCACCCTGTCCCCAAGCTTTCCAGAGAGCTCTAGGTGGCTGAGGGGTTAGCGGGTGCCCAGAAGGGAGAGCTGCTAAAACGGAGAGGCTGTGGGGTCTTTCAGAGCTGGCGGGGGCGGGCGCTGGTCCAGGCTCTGTGCTAGAGGGCAGATGGCCATCTTTGGGCCAATTAACCACAGGAGTGGCCGGTGCGGGTATTCCTCTGGATGGCCCTCCCCGACGGTGGGGGTCTGGCTCCAGAGGAGGTGGGGTTCCCAGGCCAGGGCTGCCTGGGAATTCAGTCCCAGAAGAGATGGGGAGTGGGGGATAGGATCCAAAGAAAGATGCCATTATTGTGCCAGGGGCTGAAGGGAAGGGAGAGGTGCAAGCTGAGATAAGCCTCTGTGTGGGGCCATTTCCCCCAGAGCTTGGAGAAGAGGGATACCAGTGTGGGTATTTAGTGGGAATTTGGAGGAAAAGGTGGCCGGGGCCCTGTGAGCTTTCTGGGAAACTAGAAGGAAGCCCGGGACTGAGACCGCTTGCCGCCTCTGTGGGTGGCTCTTCCTTTCAGAAGAAGCTCAGGCCCCGGGGATCGGGGTCCCCAGCCATGGCTCACCCCAAGTCCACGTACAGAGAAGTCTGTGCTCTCCTGCATCCCCCGCGGGCTGCCGTGAGGCTCACCCCATCCGCTCACAAACGTGTTTGCCTCTGTGTGCATGTACCTGACTATCAGTGAAGAATCCGTGCCCGGAAGACACCGTGGGGCTTCCTGGTAGCTCAGCGGCAATGAATTTGCCTGCCAAGAAAGAGACTCGGACATTGGCTCTCAAAAGGGGAAAGGGTTCAATTCGTGACTCTTAGCTGAAACAATGGACATGAAGCACTTCATGAATGGAAAATTCCAGCAGTGAATGAAATCAAGACAGCAGGAATAGAATGGTTGGGGAGGAGGAGGGGCTTGTGGAGAGGGGCCTGCCTGGGGAGCCCCTCTCTGCCTTCTCTGACCTGGGGTCCAGCCGGCTTAGAGAGGGGACCCATTAGGAGGCAACAGAGGTCAGTCCAGGAATACGCTGACGTTGCAGAGGCTGGGGCTGGTGAGCTGAGACGTTTGCAGAAATCCCAACCTCCACCCTGTCCCCAAGCTTTCCAGAGAGCTCTAGGTGGCTGAGGGGTTAGCGGGTGCCCAGAAGGGAGAGCTGCTAAAACGGAGAGGCTGTGGGGTCTTTCAGAGCTGGCGGGGGGGGGGGGGGGCGGGGGCTGGTCCAGGCTCTGTGCTAGAGGGCAGATGGCCATCTTTGGGCCAATTAACCACAGGAGTGGCCGGTGCGGGTATTCCTCTGGATGGCCCTCCCCGACGGTGGGGGTCTGGCTCCAGAGGAGGTGGGGTTCCCAGGCCAGGGCTGCCTGGGAATTCAGTCCCAGAAGAGATGGGGAGTGGGGGATAGGATCCAAAGAAAGATGCCATTATTGTGCCAGGGGCTGAAGGGAAGGGAGAGGTGCAAGCTGAGATAAGCCTCTGTGTGGGGCCATTTCCCCCAGAGCTTGGAGAAGAGGGATACCAGTGTGGGTATTTAGTGGGAATTTGGAGGAAAAGGTGGCCGGGGCCCTGTGAGCTTTCTGGGAAACTAGAAGGAAGCCCGGGACTGAGACCGCTTGGCCGCCTCTGTGGGTGGCTCTTCCTTTCAGAAGAAGCTCAGGCCCCGGGGATCGGGGTCCCCAGCCATGGCTCACCCCAAGTCCACGTACAGAGAAGTCTGTGCTCTCCTGCATCCCCCGCGGGCTGCCGTGAGGCTCACCCCATCCGCTCACAAACGTGTTTGCCTCTGTGTGCATGTACCTGACTATCAGTGAAGAATCCGTGCCCGGAAGACACCGTGGGGCTTCCTGGTAGCTCAGCGGCAATGAATTTGCCTGCCAAGAAAGAGACTCGGACATTGGGTCCGGAAGAGCCCCTAAAGAAGAAAGTGGCCACCCACTCCAGTATTCTTGCTGGGACATCTCTTGGACAGAGGAGCCTGGCGAGGCACAGTCGACGGAGTCACAAAGAGTAGGATATGACTTAGTGACTAAACAGCAACATTAATAGGACAGAATGAAAAAGTGACAAAAAGGCACAGAATGAAAAGTGGGCCCTCCCTCCCAGCCTCCCCGTTCTGCTCCCTAAAGCACCCCTGAGCCAGTTTCGTATGTGACCCCCTGGAAAAAGCCTGAGCCTATACAAGCCAGTCTGTTTTTATCCTTGAGGGAGAAAAGTCTGTGCACAAGAGGTAGCAGATTACACGCCCCATTCCACAGCTTGCTCTTTTCACTTAGCATCGGTCTCCAGGTTTGTTCCGGAGCCTTTCCCTGCAGAGAATCCTAGGGCTTGGAGGGGCCGTCGTTTCTTCAACCAGCGCTCTCCTGACAGACATTCGGGTCATTTCCAAGCTTTTGCTGGTATGAAACACAGCGTGGCCACGCAAAGCAGTCACTGGATCGACGCACGGATGTGCGTGTGTGTGCGTGTGTCTGAAGGAGAAATTCCTCAAAGAGTTGGTGAATGGAGGTGCACACTTTTAGTTCTGATAGAATTGCCAAACTGTGTGTGTGATGCCTGGATCTCCGCTGGCTGGCGGGCCCGGGGTTTCATCGTGCTTTCAGATACTGGCCCAAGTGACAGGGGGAGAAAGGTATCTTACTGGTGTGCCTTGCCTTTCTCGTATCGTGAGGTTCAGCGTCTTTGTCTGTGTTTCAGAGTTATTTGTGATTCTTCTCTGGGAACGGTTCATATCTTTTGCCCATTTTTCTGTTGGTTTGGTCATCTTTTCCTTATTGATTGATGGGAATATTTTTTATATCAGGAAAATGAGCTCTTTGTCCACGATAGAAGTTGCAAATATTCCCCCCCCCCCCCCGTTTTGTCATTTGTTGCTTTTTCTTTATGGGTATGTTTTTCCATGCAAGGTTTTTATAGACTTGAAGGTATCAATCTGTCTTATGACTTTCTGGAGTTTGTGCAGTACTTAGGAAGTACTTGGCGAATTCTTTGCTTCACTAAGACTGTGTATTTTTAAACCACTGTGATTGTTTCCAGTTCTTTTAGAATTTCATTTTTCTTGTTTAAAATATTGATCCCTCTAGTGTTTATTCTGCGGTAAAGTGTGAGGAATAGATTCAGCTTGATTTTTCCCCTCCAAATGGCATCCTGGTTGTTCCAAGGCCATTTGTTGCATAATTGATCTATTCCCCACTGACCTGAAATTCTACTTTCATTCTCTCTTAAGTGTACCATACATATTGGGTCTATTTCTAGGCTCCCTGGCTCATTGCTTCATCAGCCTATTTGGACAGGAACACACGACTTTAATGATCGCAGCTTTGTAAGATAGTTCGATATCTGTGCTATCTACTTGGCTTCCCATTGTTTTTCAGAATTTTCTTGGCTGTTCTCTCGTGGGTTTTTTTTTTTTTAAGTTGAATTTTCGAATCACTTAGTCTAGTTTAAAAAATCCTTCACATGTGCGTTTTCGAAGTGAGGAATGGTTGAAGAGAACAGCATCTGGGGAAGGCTGGTTCTGTCCACGCTCTCTGCCGTCCTCCATTCCCCCTTCCCCGCTGAGAGCGTGGCTGGCAGGCTGGCCTGTGCTGTCGCCCACCCCATGCACTGCACAATCCTAGCACTCAGGCTAAGAGCCCGCGGGTCCCTGCTGAGAGGGTCTGCGCCCTTCCCTCCGGGGATCTGCCCGCCCGCCAGTGTGAGCGAGAGCAGTCATACCTGCCTCTCCCAGGGCCTGCGCCCGTCCCTTCCTGAGCGCTTTATGCTTTTTTAATTTCAGCCTCACAACAAATACATCCCCATTTTACAGCTAAGGACACTGAAGTGCAGAAAGTCAAGGTCGCTTGCTCAAGGTCAATGATTTGTGTGAATCTCCTTGCACAGTTATGACACGGAAATTTGTCCCTACACACACACGCGCGCGCACGTGGAGACTCAGACAGGCAGAGACACATGCAGCCGGAGATGTATCCAGACACATGTGGACACATATGTGTGAACCCATACCTCCGTACACAAACAGATGCACACAGACACATGCTTGAAGACACACGCACGCACACGCAGAGGCATCCCGCTCCCGTCAGTTTTTCCTGCCACAGCTCACCGCCGCCGTCCCCCCCAGGCCCCCTGCTCTGGGGCAGAGCTGGCCATCTAGGAAAACGGGCGGCAGGCCTCCCTGCCCACCTGCCCTCAGGTCTGCACCGACCTTCCTCCCAAGTCCCTGAACCCAGACAGGAGGGGACCTGTCGCCGTTGGGGGAGAGGAGTGTGGCGGCCTCTCAGGGACTTGGGGTGCGGAGCCTTGGCTTCCGCCGGGGCGGGTCGCGGGGGCTTGTTAGGAAACCTTGGGCTGAGGGATGCAGCTTCGAGCTGGGTGCCCAGCAGGGTCTCAGGGAAGCCTCGCGCCCTCTCCGGCTTCCCTCGAGTCATCGTCTCCAGCAGCCTCTGGAATCAACCCAGCCGAGCAGAAGCCGCGCGGCTCCAGACGGGCGCCCGGGAGAGCCTGAGGAGTGGACTGGCGACGGCGGAGGCGGGGCTGCACGCCAGGGTGCAGGGAGGCCAGGGTGCGGGTGTGCCGAAGTGCCGAGCGCGTGCGCCCAAGCGCGCGGGCAGGCACACCCCACGCCCACCCCTCCTCCGTCTCCCCAGCTCAGTCAGCCCACCTCCAAGGGACGGAACCACCGGGGGCTGGGAACGTTATTGTTTTAAAGCAAACAAGGGATGACAGAAACTAACGGAGGGTTTTTAAGAACGCGATTCAAAGGGCTCTTGAAAGCTGCCGGGGAATATGAATGCGCCTTTGAAGTGGGAATGTGCCTATTTGTTAAACTGAGAGGAGCGCCTGCCTCCACGGCTGGAGGATCTCTTTTTTCTTGGCACAGGGCTGCCTGAATACCTCTCGGCCCTCCCCCCTACCCTCCAGAGGTGCCTGCGGGACCCAGAAGCAAGGGACCGGGGGTGGCAACCCCCAGCAGGAGACCCTCTAGGGGAGGCGTTGTTTCAGCCTTCCTGAGGGCAGCGTGCGCAGGCGACAGTTGGTGAGAGTGATGGACGGACACTCAAATAACGGCTTCAGCTCCAAAGTGAGCACGTCAGTGGCCAGCGAGGGCAGCGAGGCGGCCAGTGGTCCAGGGTGGGCAGGTGCCCGTGTCTGCACCTGCTCCCAGCCGCGGTGGGTCCCCCTTCCTCCCCGCCCTGCCCTCCAGAGGCCCCCGCTGAGGAGCAGAGAGGGGATTCCAGGAAGTCTCAGCCACAGAGAAAATGGGGAGACCCTGGGGACAGCACCGGGCCCCCAGCCCACACACGGCTTGTGCTGAGTCGTAGGTCTGTGCGTAAGCTCAGAGCGAGGTTTTGTCACAAAGGTTGAACCTCATCGGAAAATCAAGGAGGCCGCACCCTGTTTCAATCTTAGGGTGAGGATGGAGCGGGGTCCGGGCCTCCAAGCCCACCGATGCGCCAGAGACTCACCCTGCGATGCCGCCCCCACCCCGGCCGCTGGCCAGCCTGCACCGCCGCCGCGGGGCTCACTCCCTTCCAGCCTTGATCACCCCCTCTCCGGCCCCAGGCAAGCACCCGTTTCTCTTCTTTGACCTGTTCCTATCTAAGACCTGAAGGTCAGCATCTTGCGGTTTTTACCGTCTGCGCTCCTGGGGGCCAGTTAGCTCTCAGACCGAAGTCCGTCTGGGGCCTCAGCCAGCGCCAGGATGGCAGAGCCCCCTCCCTGGCAGGGACCCCGACTCTTGGATGTTGGGAAAGTTTGCAGAACATTTACTCTGGGCCAAGCACAACTGAGCACGTCTACAACTACTGTCTCCTTTCACCCTTGCGGTCCCACCGTGGCTGTTTCTCGTCCTGTCGGCTCCTGAGGGAGAAACTGAGACCCGGGGAAATGACGCTTGTCCGCGCGCAGGCAACTGGACTCAGCCGAGCACGACAGTGTGGTGCCCGGGCCTCCTGACCACAAGCTGGAGGGCAGATGCTCCGGCCCTCACTTACTCGCAGCTTCCTGGCTTTGGGGGCTTCTCAGGGGGCACTAGTGGTAGAGAATCTGCCTGCCAGTGCAGGAGGTGTGAGAGACGGGGGTTCAGTCCCTGGGTCAGGAAGATCCTCTGGAGGAGAACATGGCGACCCCTCCTGGGAAACCCGGTGGACAGAGGAGCCAGGACCCGGGTTTCAGCCTTCCTGAGGGCAGCGTGCGCGCAAGCCCGGCTTCAGCTCCAAAGTGAGCACGTCAGTGGCCAGCGAGGGCAGCGAGGCCAGTGGTCCAGGGTGGGCAGGTGCCCGTGTCTGCACCTGCTCCCAGCCGCGGTGGGTCCCCCTTCCTCCCCGCCCTGCCCTCCAGAGGCCCCCGCTGAGGAGCAGAGAGGGGATTCCAGGAAGTCTCAGCCACAGAGAAAATGGGGAGACCCTGGGGACAGCACCGGGCCCCCAGCCCACACACGGCTTGTGCTGAGTCGTAGGTCTGTGCGTAAGCTCAGAGCGAGGTTTTGTCACAAAGGTTGAACCTCATCGGAAAATCAAGGAGGCCGCACCCTGTTTCAATCTTAGGGTGAGGATGGAGCGGGGTCCGGGCCTCCAAGCCCACCGATGCGCCAGAGACTCACCCTGCGATGCCGCCCCCACCCCGGCCGCTGGCCAGCCTGCACCGCCGCCGCGGGGCTCACTCCCTTCCAGCCTTGATCACCCCCTCTCCGGCCCCAGGCAAGCACCCGTTTCTCTTCTTTGACCTGTTCCTATCTAAGACCTGAAGGTCAGCATCTTGCGGTTTTTACCGTCTGCGCTCCTGGGGGCCAGTTAGCTCTCAGACCGAAGTCCGTCTGGGGCCTCAGCCAGCGCCAGGATGGCAGAGCCCCCTCCCTGGCAGGGACCCCGACTCTTGGATGTTGGGAAAGTTTGCAGAACATTTACTCTGGGCCAAGCACAACTGAGCACGTCTACAACTACTGTCTCCTTTCACCCTTGCGGTCCCACCGTGGCTGTTTCTCGTCCTGTCGGCTCCTGAGGGAGAAACTGAGACCCGGGGAAATGACGCTTGTCCGCGCGCAGGCAACTGGACTCAGCCGAGCACGACAGTGTGGTGCCCGGGCCCCTCCCTGACCACAAGCTGGAGGGCAGATGCTCCGGCCCTCACTTACTAGCAGCTTCCTGGCTTTGGGGGCTTCTCAGGGGGCACTAGTGGTAGAGAATCTGCCTGCCAGTGCAGGAGGTGTGAGAGACGGGGGTTCAGTCCCTGGGTCAGGAAGATCCTCTGGAGGAGAACATGGCGACCCCTCCTGGGAAACCCGGTGGACAGAGGAGCCAGGAGGCTGCAGTCGGAGGGGCCTCAAAGAACTGGACTCAGCACCCTGGCTGTGAGCTGCCCACCCGCAGGGCACAGGGTGACGGGTCGCAGGTGCCTGGGTCTGGGTCTGGACCTGACGCGCCTTGGCTGCAGCACGTGGCCGTGGGCCCCTGATCCGTGTCCCTTCCAGCGATGGGCGCCCTGCTCCGAGCACTCCGGGATGAGAGCTCGGTGACGGAGCCTGCGCCCTGGAGGGCCCACGAGCCATGCTTCCAGAAGCTCGCTTCCTCCATCCACCAGGCACGAAGGATCCGCAGCACCCACGCTGGGAGGCTGTGTCTTCAGTGCCTCTTCTCTATCCACGCCTCCCCTTCGTGGCCAGGGGCAGGGCTAAGTGCTCCGCCCACCGGCTGGCTCCTCCCCTTCCGGCCGTGTGACCCTGGGTGGGTTTCCGACCCTCTCTGAAGGATGATTCTCTCTGGCTGCGGGCTTGCGGGTTGAGTCCGCAAGTCCCTGCGGAAGCCCCTGGAACAGCCCAGAGTGGGGCAGGGGCTTTAGTCCCAGCCCAGCACGCCCGCTAAAGGGCAGGTCTGCTCAGCTTGGAGGCCCTGTCCCCTTCCTGCACTTCCAAGTTCTTTTGTCTCCTCCCGTGTCTGTTTCTCTTCAGCCCTTCTTCCAACTGGCGGGAAGACAAAAAGCCCCTATTTCCACCCAAAGCCGTCGGTCTGAGCGGTCCCCTGAAAGTCTGGGGCGTGGGGTGCGTTGTCTGTGTCTAGCGGAGCCAAGCACAACTGAGCACGTCTACAACTACTGCCTCCGTTCTCCCTCGCGGTCCCACCGTGGCTGTTTCTCGTCCTGTCGGCTCCTGAGGGAGAAACTGAGACCCGGGGAAATGACGCTTGTCCGCGCGCAGGCAACTGGACTCAGCCGAGCACGACAGTGTGGTGCCCGGGCCCCTCCCTGACCACAAGCTGGAGGGCAGATGCTCCGGCCCTCACTTACTAGCAGCTTCCTGGCTTTGGGGGCTTCTCAGGGGGCACTAGTGGTAGAGAATCTGCCTGCCAGTGCAGGAGGTGTGAGAGACGGGGGTTCAGTCCCTGGGTCAGGAAGATCCTCTGGAGGAGAACATGGCGACCCCTCCTGGGAAACCCGGTGGACAGAGGAGCCAGGAGGCTGCAGTCGGAGGGGCCTCAAAGAACTGGACTCAGCACCCTGGCTGTGAGCTGCCCACCCGCAGGGCACAGGGTGACGGGTCGCAGGTGCCTGGGTCTGGGTCTGGACCTGAGCGCCTTGGCTGCAGCACGTGGCCGTGGGCCCCTGATCCGTGTCCCTTCCAGCGATGGGCGCCCTGCTCCGAGCACTCCGGGATGAGAGCTCGGTGACGGAGCCTGCGCCCTGGAGGGCCCACGAGCCATGCTTCCAGAAGCTCGCTTCCTCCATCCACCAGGCACGAAGGATCCGCAGCACCCACGCTGGGAGGCTGTGTCTTCAGTGCCTCTTCTCTATCCACGCCTCCCCTTCGTGGCCAGGGGCAGGGCTAAGTGCTCCGCCCACCGGCTGGCTCCTCCCCTTCCGGCCGTGTGACCCTGGGTGGGTTTCCGACCCTCTCTGAAGGATGATTCTCTCTGGCTGCGGGCTTGCGGGTTGAGTCCGCAAGTCCCTGCGGAAGCCCCTGGAACAGCCCAGAGTGGGGCAGGGGCTTTAGTCCCAGCCCAGCACGCCCGCTAAAGGGCAGGTCTGCTCAGCTTGGAGGCCCTGTCCCCTTCCTGCACTTCCAAGTTCTTTTGTCTCCTCCCGTGTCTGTTTCTCTTCAGCCCTTCTTCCAACTGGCGGGAAGACAAAAAGCCCCTATTTCCACCCAAAGCCGTCGGTCTGAGCGGTCCCCTGAAAGTCTGGGGCGTGGGGTGCGTTGTCTGTGTCTAGCGGAGCCGAAGGGGGCTCGTGCGTCAGGTCAGAGGCTTGGGGAAGAGAGCAGGCCGGTGTCGGGACCCACGGCCCAGGCAGCTGCCCCGACAGCCAACCTGGTGTGCAGGTGGGGAGGTCGAGGCAGGCCGGCCCGAACCTGGGCAGAAGATCAAGCAGTTGACCCTGGAGGGGGGCCACTGAAGGGACTCTGCCCTTGGTGCCTGGGAAAGGCCTGCTCCAGCCCTGGGAAGCAGGACCCGGGCCCCCCGCCCCCGCCACTCCTGCCAGCCCGGGTGTCCTATCCCTGTTTCCCTTGAGGTAGTCTTTTTTTCACTTTTGAAAGTGATTTTTATTGGAGTGCTGTTGTTTGGCCACATTGTATCGGTTTCTGCTGGACAGCAAATTGAATCCGTTACATGTTTACATATACCCACTCTTTTTTAGATTCTGTTCCCACGGAGGTCGTTACAGAGTGCTGAGCGCCCTGTGCCGTGCAGCGAGTCCTTCCTAGTGATTTGTTTCGTGTGTAGTGGTGCGCAGCGTCCACTCGCCTCTCCGTGGGTCCCTCCCTCCTTGCCCCCTTTTCCCTTGTGACCTTGTGTCCCCTTTGGCTGAAGTGCAGTCAGTGCCCCCCAGTACCCACCCAGCTTCCCACCTGCTCTGGAAGGAGACGCCAGAAGCAAAGGGTCCAGGGTGGAGGGGGACCCTGGGGAGGGAGAGGCAGAAAGTCCCGGAGCGGTTGGGAAGCAGCAGGGGCTGGGGGCGGCGGGGGCGGCAGAGGTGGTGAGCCCAGCAGGGTCTCGAAGGCGGGCGGCGAGGGGAACTCCCTCTGAGTCTCACAAATGCTGAAGCCAGACGGACTTGCGGTCCTTCCCGGGCGCTGCGCCTGCCCGGTCCCCCTCCTGGACTCCCTCCCGGGCTCCAGGGCACCGCTGCGGGCACGAGAGCGCGTGGTGACCGGCGGCGTCTCTATGTCTCTGTCCCCCGCAGATGACGTGGCCCCCTACTTCAAGACGGAGCCCGTGCGGACGCAGGTGCACCTGGAAGGCAACCGGCTGGTGCTGACGTGCATGGCCGAGGGCAGCTGGCCGCTGGAGTTCAAGTGGCTGCACAACCACCGGGAGCTGACCAAGTTCTCCCTGGAGTACAGGCAAGCTCGCCGGCGTGGCCCTCTGGGGGCGCTTTGGTCCAGTGCCACAGGGAGGCTGGGGGGGCGGCCATGGCAGGGCCGGCCGTGGGGGCCAGGGCAGCCGTGCCCTGGGCTGGGGAGACCGGCAGAGGCCGGCTGGGGTGGGCGGGGCCGTCCCCGGACAGGGTGGCCGGGCAGCCGTGGACAGGGCAGAGGCGATGCTTGGGGTCGAGGAGCTCACTGCCAGCGTGCGCTGTGGCCAGGCCCCCACCCGCTCCCCACCGAGAAGACCCTGCTCTCTCAGGGGAGCTGCTGGAGCGGCCTGGGTCCCACAGAGGGGCGTGGCCTGTGGCTCCCTGGGATCCACGAGGGCTGGACAGCTTCTGTGGGCGAGGGCAATGTGGACGGCGTCACTGACTCCATGGGCACGAGTTTAATCAGGCCCCGGGAGATGGTGAGGGACAGGGAAGCCTGGCGCGCTGCAGTCCAGGGGGTCGCCAAGAGTCGAGTACAAGTGAGCGACTGAGCACCTGGCGGTGGGAACACGCACGCACGCACACGCGTGTGCGCGCACACACACACAGCAGTGTGTCGGGGCTCATCTCCGCTTCCCGCAGTGCCCCTGCACCACGCTCTGGCTCGGCCTGGCCGGTTCTTGCCCAGACTCTGCCGAGAGGGGGGACGGGTGAAGGAGAGCGAGGCAGGGCCTCAGTGAGGGCCGGTGGGAGAGTGAGCACGGGGCAGCGACCCCTCAAGCCAGGTGGGCTCCAGCCTCCCTCCCGCTCTCCCCCAGCCCTGCTCCTGTTCTCATCGGCGCAGCCTTCTTCCTCGGCTCCTGACCTGAGCCTGGGGACTGATCCCCAGGCCTGAGCGGCACAGTTTTGTGGGGGAAATGAGACTGTCCCGCCTAGGGATGTTGATACGGATCTGCGGTCACGGACAGGAGCCCAAATGAGAGGAAGGGGATTTAATTGCTCGAGGATCTGTCCTTTCCAGAAAACCATCTTTTTTCTTCATGAAGCGGGGAGGCCAGAGTTTGGGGTGCCCAGGTTCCCTCTCCCCTAACCCTGGTCTGGACGGACTTGGTGGTGAGGCCAAAAAACGTGGCCTCGGTACACGGGGGCCAAGTCGAATCTCAGAGACAGGGCTCGGGGTGAAGCAGAGAAGAACAGCTTTATTGCTTTGCCGGGCAGAGGGGACAAGGCGGGCTCCCGCCCTCCAAGTGGTGTGTCCCAGCCCAGGAGGACTTGGTGAGGGGTTTATAGCAATGGTTCAGGGGTGAGGCTGACCACAGAGGTCATTAAGCTCTGACCTTCTCTCTGAAATGAAGACGCCTCATCCAGTAGCCCCTTGTCCACTGGCTGGGGCTTTTAGCTCTGTCAGCGGCTTCGCTGGTGGCTCAGTGGTAAAGGATCGGCCTGCAATGCAGGAGACCTGGGTTCGATCCCTGGAGAAGGCAATGGCCACCCACTCCCGTGTCCTTGCCTGGAGAATCCCGTGGACCGAGAAACCCGGGGTCGCAAAGAGTTGGACGCGACCAAGCGACTCACAGTTCTGCAAGGACGCTGTCGCGGGCCTCTCTGGAGGAGGAGCCGGACCGTCTCCAAGGCTGCGCTGTTGTTTCCTGGCCGCCCCACCCAGTCCCTGCCTCCCCTCCCTCCCCTGGTTAGCAGCCGTCTAGATCTGCCCTTGGGAACTCAGGGAAGGTCACGGCGGCGGGAGGCTGTTCCCTCTAAACAGGAAGTGGTGGCACAGGGAATCTGGGGAGCCCAGGAGCCCCACGAGGTCCTGCTGGGTCTCAGTGGGCACGGCCATCTGGACAGACGGGAGAGCAGGAGGGGCCGGGGCGGAAGGATCCCGCTCTCCTCGGTGGAGGACGAGACACCTAGACCAGGAGGCGGACGGCCCTCCAGGGCGGGGCCCCGGTTCTCCAGGAAACCCCAAGAAGACCGGAGGGGTCTCCCTGAGCGGCCCCAGGGCGGGTTTTCAGTGGGGGGTCCCAGGATCATTCCAAAAAGCTCTACGGCACCTGAGACGTTTCACAGTTTCCATGCAGAGCCCTCACAGCCGCGTGGATGGGACAGGCTTCAGCGACAGCACGTCCGAGAGCCCCAGGCTCCCGGCGGCCTCGCCCTGACTGCTGCACGGAGCCGGGGCGGATCCCAGGAGGAGAGGGGGTTCCCTGTCTGACTCACGGCCGTTCTTCGGGTGCCAGAAACGGCAAGGGCTCGGGTGGGGATCATACAGACACACGTTCTGGCTCTTCAGGTTTCCGACTTTCGGAAAGCTTTCGGCATGCGCTTTCTCTGGACCCAGTCAGCCCCGCCCATGGAAGCCTCCTGACCGTTGTCAGGGTCCAGGTGTTAGATGATGATAATCCTTGGCAACCAAAAAGAATGTATTCCAAGGCAGATGTTAGAGTGGGCGCTCTAAGAGTTATCTCCTTTTCTTCTCTTTTTTAAAAAAATTTTAGCCTCTTTTATTGTTTATTTATTTTCATCCATCTTTATTCTCTGGCCTATGTCCCCTCTCATCGCAGTGGCCACTCCTGTCTCAGAGCACCAGCTCTGGGCGCATGTGCTCCAGAGCACTGGCTCCCAATTGGACTCACCGGCCCAGCCGCTCTGTGGCACGTGGGATCTTCCCAGGCCAGGGATCGAACCGGTGCCCCTTGCACTGCAAGGTGGACTCTTTACCCACTGGACCACCAGGGAAGCCCCCGAGTTATCTCCTTTAATCCTGCTGGCAATCCTGTGAGTAGGTTCCATTGTTTTTTGCCCCCTTTCTACAGATAAGCAAACAGAGGCTTAAACATTCTACTCAAGGTCAAGTTGCTGAGTTGGGCTTCAAATATAAGTCAGATGGCCACGGGGCTTGAGTTCTTTCCCATCCTCCCCACTGCCTCTTATTGAAGGAAGATGGTTGCCCTCGCCTCCTCCGTGTGTGTGTATCCTAAGCATCTTTCTGTGAACCCTGCTGTTCAAATTCTAGAAAACAAAGGTGCATTTCAGAGCTTGGTTGGGTGGAAGTTATTCAGGGAGACATAAATGAACTTCCATTTGGGGAACTTCATCTCTTGCCTCCTCATCCCCAGGAAGGCTGCCTATTATGGCCAGGACAGTTCCTTCCATGTGCCTTCTTTTCTGCCTTTGTCCAGACTGCCCTCCACCTGAAATGCTCTCCTTTTCAGAACCTTCTTTCTCTCTCCTGCAGAGTTTCAGCTCTCTGGGAAAGCCCTTCCCAATAGTACACGCGTGTGCTCTCAGTAAATCTCTCTCTCAAGCATACACACACGCACAACTCCTACCTGCCTCTCTCTGCCCTTTGTTACCGTGCCTAATACACCTGATTACACGTTGCCTTCTGGTTATTTACATAAGACTGTGCAAGTAAACCACAGAAGGAAGTAAGAGCTTCAGGTGCCTGGGAAGTTCCAGCAATCTCAGGACTTAGAACCGAGAACTAGACACTGTCAGGGCCTCTTCCCTCTGGGCTGCTCAGGTGAGCCCACCTCTAGGTTCTGACTTTATTCTCATGCGGTGAGAGACACCACAAAGTCCAAGAATCATAGGCTTGCAGCCACAGGATTTCAGAGAAGGAACTTCCCTGGAGAAGGAGTTCCCTGTACAAAGTCCCAGGGAAGGATTCTGATTGATCCAGCGTGGATCTGCCCTGACCAATCCCGGTGGGTAGCCGCATGGTGAGCTCTGATTGACCAGGCAGTCATTGTGTCTGTCCTCATGTACCTTGTTACCATTCACCAGTTGGGAATACTTTGTATTGTTTGCCCTCTCTTGCTCTTTCTGTGCACACATCTATGCTTGCATAAATTGCTTAAGAATTCGTGGGACTGCGGTGGGTAGCCCAGTGGCTAAGGCGCTGTGCTCCCAATGCAGGCGGCTTAGGTTCAGCCCCTGGTCAGGGAACTAGATCCAACATGCCGCAACTAAGAGTTCATGTGCCACAGCTCAGATCCAGCACAGCCAAATAAATACATAAAAATAAAAATAAAATGTTTACAAAGGGAATTAGTTGCTGATACTATGTCCATGCACCCCTAAGTAGAACTTCCTGAGAACAAAGCATTTTCCTACAAAACTACCACACGACTTCATCCTGAGAAAGATGCCCATTGATATGAATGCTACTGTCTAACACACACTTGATATTCAAATTTCTCCATTTGTCACCATGATGCCTTTGTGGACATTTCACACACTGGGGTTAGTAGTCATCACTGCTTAGACTCCTTAAATCTAGAACTGTTTTTCTTTCCTATCTTTCACAGGATTGACATTTTTAGAGAATTCAGCTGGTTTTGCACAGTGTCCCCCAGAGTGGATTTGTGCCGTCGTATTCTCATAATTACATTCATCTTTCTGGCAAGAATACTATGCAGACGCACATCTTCTCAACACTTCACACTTAAAGGCCCCTGATGTCAGTTTGTCCCATTATCGGTGATGATAGTTTTTATCAACTGGTCAGGATGACACGCACCGGGTCTCTCCCTTGTCAAGGCACTGACATACCTTCCGCCTTTCGGAGGCTAACTGGAGACGGCGAATATTCTCCTGAGGAGTCTCCCAGACGGTGGCCTGACATCCGTGGATGACTCTCACCTGAATCAGTTATTACCACGGTGGTGGTGATTAGCAGTTCGTCCAGCATTTCTTGTATGAGTTGGCCTTATTTCCCGAAATAGATCTTTCCTTTCTCGCTCCCCCTTTAAAATAATTTAGCACCCGTATGAACTTGTGGATAACTTTTCCTGTATGTTTTAATTCACTCTTATCATTATTCATTTGGACACTAATAAGCCAAAGTTGGCCAATGGAGCTTCTTCAAACCAGATTTTGAGTCCTTTTCACATGTCCCTATTGGATTTCTAGCACTTTCTTGCTTTCAGGCTCAACAGAAGGTTCCAGTTTGCCCTTGTGAATAAATGCATACTAAAAACGCCATCGTGTAAGAGATTGGGTCAGCGTCTCATCGTGATTCTCTGACCAGTGCTTCCTGTCTCTTGCAAACCCTCGGGTTTGAGTTGGGTAATAATATTCAATTTTCGGGCAGGAAGATGGCTGAATTTACTCAGCAACTTGAAAGAAAATAAAATTGGAAGCGGTGTCATAAATTTAACAATGTTTCCCACTCCATGTTGAAAGGAAGGAGTTAGCATTCACATTCAGTCTCTGAGGATCTTTATTCTCGGTGGGATCTGTACCAGAATGAGCCAGGGTGTGTGTGTGTGTGTGAGAGAGAGAGAGAGAGAATCTACACAGAGGGAAAACTGTGCATCTCTCTGAGTTCCAGGGGCTCTGTCGAGTCTGTGGGTTCGAATCCATCCTTAGGGGCGGAATGGAAGTAACCTGGATTTGGGGGTTAGCCCACCTGAATGCATTCACGCTCCTCCCACTTGCTAGCTCTGTGACTTGGGGCAGAAATACTTAGCTGCTCTGCGTTTGTTTTCTGACTTTGGAAGTGGACACAGTCATGCCTACTTTACAGGGAGAGTCTATGGGTCAGATCCAATCCCGGGTGCGACAGACATGGAATAAATGATACCTGTTAGGATTAGCTTTCCCAGGTGGCGCTAGTGGTAAAGACCTCCCCTGCTGATGCAGGAATCATAAGAAACTTGGGTTTGATCCCTGAGGAGTCTCCCAGACGGTGGCCTGACATCCGTGGATGACTCTCACCTGAATCAGTTATTACCACGGTGGTGGTGATTAGCAGTTCGTCCAGCATTTCTTGTATGAGTTGGCCTTATTTCCCGAAATAGATCTTTCCTTTCTCGCTCCCCCTTTAAAATAATTTAGCACCCGTATGAACTTGTGGATAACTTTTCCTGTATGTTTTAATTCACTCTTATCATTATTCATTTGGACACTAATAAGCCAAAGTTGGCCAATGGAGCTTCTTCAAACCAGATTTTGAGTCCTTTTCACATGTCCCTATTGGATTTCTAGCACTTTCTTGCTTTCAGGCTCAACAGAAGGTTCCAGTTTGCCCTTGTGAATAAATGCATACAAAAAACGCCATCGTGTAAGAGATTGGGTCAGCGTCTCATCGTGATTCTCTGACCAGTGCTTCCTGTCTCTTGCAAACCCTCGGGTTTGAGTTGGGTAATAATATTCAATTTTCGGGCAGGAAGATGGCTGAATTTACTCAGCAACTTGAAAGAAAATAAAATTGGAAGCGGTGTCATAAATTTAACAATGTTTCCCACTCCATGTTGAAAGGAAGGAGTTAGCATTCACATTCAGTCTCTGAGGATCTTTATTCTCGGTGGGATCTGTACCAGAATGAGCCAGGGTGTGTGTGTGTGTGTGAGAGAGAGAGAGAGAGAATCTACACAGAGGGAAAACTGTGCATCTCTCTGAGTTCCAGGGGCTCTGTCGAGTCTGTGGGTTCGAATCCATCCTTAGGGGCGGAATGGAAGTAACCTGGATTTGGGGGTTAGCCCACCTGAATGCATTCACGCTCCTCCCACTTGCTAGCTCTGTGACTTGGGGCAGAAATACTTAGCTGCTCTGCGTTTGTTTTCTGACTTTGGAAGTGGACACAGTCATGCCTACTTTACAGGGAGAGTCTATGGGTCAGATCCAATCCCGGGTGCGACAGACATGGAATAAATGATACCTGTTAGGATTAGCTTTCCCAGGTGGCGCTAGTGGTAAAGACCTCCCCTGCTGATGCAGGAATCATAAGAAACTTGGGTTTGATCCCTGGGTTGGGAAGATCCCCTGGAGAAGGAAATGGCAACCCATTCCAGTCTTCTTGTCTAGAGAATCTCATGGGCAGAAGAGCCTGGGTGGCCATAGTTGATAGAACTGCAGAGTCAGACACGACTGAAGCGACTTAGCACACACAAACACGCACTTCAAAATTATAGAGAGAGTTATCTTCATAGAACAATGGAGCAAAATAGCAAACCTGCCAGAAATCTCGTGTGCAGGTGAGCAGGTCTCCAGCCGAGGAGTCACGGTGCTCTGCATACATGTGATCCTTGGGTTTTATACACGTCTCACGGGTATGAGCGCACGAAGCACACAGATGTGTCTGTGTGGCTTCCAGACCCTGCAGGGTGGTGACTCACGCGGGGGTCGGGCGCTCTGCGCTGTCCTGGAGCCTCTTCCGTCCGTTCGCGCTCCCGACCGCCCTGGAGAGACGCCTCCCGTGGAGAGCGGCCTCTGGGTGGAATAGTTTGTACCTGTGTTTGTTGCCAACCAGGGCTGCATGGACGCGGCCCCTCCCACCCGCTCAGGAAGCGGCGGGTGAGGCAGTGGCGATGCGGGGGGACCGAGGACAGACACTGACCTCCCGTCCTGGCGACCACGCCCTGGCGGAGTCCTCCGCCGCATTGTGTCCGGCCCGGGGACGCCGCCTCCCGTGGTTACTCTCACCCCAAAATAGGAAGCTCCCCTGGTGGGTCAGTGGTTAAGGGTCAGTCTGCCCGTGCGCAGAACACGTGTTCAGCTCCTCGTCTGGGAAGACCCCACAGGCTGCAGGGCGGCTCCGACCCTGAGGCAGAATTGCGGGGCCCCAGCACCCCGCCGTCCATGCTCTGCAACAAGAGGAGCCACGATGAACCCGGCGCCTGCGCCCCTCGACTGGAGAGGGGCCCCCGCTCAGCCCAACTCGAGCAGGCCCGCACACAGCTGGGAAGACCCCACGCAGCCAACAATTTAAAAAATAAAAACATTTTTCCAGGAGTCCAATAGGAAAAGCAAATCATCCAGGCAGACCACACACACACACACCGATTCCCGCACAGAATCCAAGGAAGAACTGCTATTCGCTCAGGCTCTCTCGGCTTCGAGAACCGAATATACATCACTTCATAGCCACGTGGGAGGTGTTATTACCTTCGTTTTGTGGACGAGGAGCCTGAAGCTCACAGAAGTTCCGAAACAAGGCTGAGCTCGTCCGGGGAGCAGGTGGCTGGTCCGGGGGGCTATCACCAGAGTGTGTTGTCCTTTCTGCACCGACGCACGCGGTCTTCGTGGGGGCGCCTTCAGCCCCCCGCCGTCACGGTGTGTCCTCCTCCTGGCCCGAGAGCCGGGAGGCTGGAGGCCCCTCCGACCCCCTGAGGCACAAGCGTGATGGCGTGACCCGCTGGGGCTGGGCCTTGCCCCCGAGACCCCGGCTGGCCCTGCCGGGTGCGGCGAAGGGCAGGTGCGTGTGTGTGTGGAGCGAGCCTCGGTGAGCCGGGCCGGGCGGCCCCGGCTGGGTCCTCAGCCCTGCTGCCAGTCCAGCATCCTTAGCTGGGGAGCGGTGGGTTTCGGGGAGCCACCCGGCTGGGGGTGGGGGCGGAGACCCCCGTGAGCGACGGCTCTAGCTGTGGTCACAGAGCAGGGGCTCCTGCAGAGCAGCGGCAGCTTCTGGAATCCTTCAGGGGAGAGGATGAAAAGAAGCTCGCGGGCCAGCGGCTGTGCCCCTGTCTTCTCTGGCCTCCCCTTGGAAGCGAGGACAGGCGGTAGACACTGGAGAAGCAGAGGCTAGAGCTTCCCAGAGGGCGCAAGGCCCACAGGTGCCGGGAACTGAGCCGAGCTCTTGCCGGCAGCGGGTCTGGGAGGTGGGTGCTTGGATTGTTATCTCTGCCTCCAAGCTGGGAATCACAGTTCAGAGAGGTCCAGCGACTTGCCCAAAGTCACACAGCCATACCTGGAGAGCCAGGTTTCGCCGGGATCTCTGGGGCCTGTGTCCCTGTCCCCGTTCTGGGCTGTCTCCCCCTGCTTGCCCTCTCCCGGGGCAGAGGCCCTACCAGGTCCAGGTTTCTGGGCGTGGCCCCAGCTAGCCTTCTAAATCACTGCAGAGGAGCTAGTCACAGCTAATACGTGGAACCCAGTCTGCTTTAACTGCTTCACCCATGTTAACTCTTTTTTAGAATACTATTTTTTGTTTGGCTGCACTGGGTCTCAGCGGCAGCACGCAGGCTCTTCCGTCTTCATCGCAGCCTGCAGGGCTTCTGGCTGCAGCGTGCCTGCGTGCGTGCTAAGACGCGTCGGTCGTGCCCGACTCTTTGCGACCGCATGTACCATAGCCGGCCAGGCCCCTCTGTCCGTGCGCATCTCGAGGCAGGAATCCTGGAGTGGGCAGCCACCCCCTTCTCCAGGGAATCTCGCCGATGCAGGGGTTGAACCTGAGCGTCTTCCGTCTCCTGCACTGGCGGCGGGTTCTCTACCTCTAGGGCCGCCTGGGAAGCCCATCGCGGCACATGGGATCCTGTAGTTGAGAGGTGTGGGCTCTCAGCCACGGCGGGGGGTTCCAGTTCCCTGCCCAGGGTAGACCCAGGCCGCCTGTGTGGGGAGCCCAGAGTCTGAGCCACTGGACCACCAAGCACGTCCCTAAGTCTTGATAACGAACGCGCCAGGGGGCCGTCCACCCCTGCTGGGCCCCGCGCTGGCCCTTTGCTCCTGGGCTCCTGTTCTCAGTCCCCGCCCGTCACCAGCGCCTAAGGGAAGCCCTCTCCATACGTGAGGAACGCCCTTCCTGGTTTGGCTGCCCACCCGAGGCCTGACGTCTAAGGGGAGCCAGGTCTCCTCCCTCCAGGCCTGTTGAAGGACCATCTGGAGCAGCTGATTGGTTCACCGGGCAGAGAAGTAGGACCTTCTTTCTGCCTGGTCCAGAGCTAGGCCAGGAGGATCAGCCCAAGGGCCGTGCCAGCCCCACAGGGCCCCACCGCCGCGCCCCTGTTCCTGCCGCCCTTTGGGAATGCTGGTTCCAGCCAAGGGGCAAGCAGTGTGCTCGTGGCCCAGAAGTCCCTGGGCCGAGGAGCCGCAGCCGGTCGCCCGCCTCTCTCCCACCTGTCTCCTCCCGGCTCTGGCCTCCCCCACCCTCCTGGGACATCCGGACTCCTCTCCCTAACAGAAACAGATCCCATCTGCCCATCACTCATCTCTTTGGAGATATACCCCAATTCCGCCGTGAGTTTGGACATCTTGTCTGAAAATTGAAGGCTGCTGGTAAGAAAGCTGAAATGCAGGAATTAGTTATGATGGGCATAAATTGAATTTTAATAGAGACGTACGTGGCTTGAAGCCAGTGTACTTGGGCAGAGGGAAGGTAGTAATTAAAAGTTAACGAGTTTAGAAATGTCGGAATCCTCCGGGAGGGATGGGGAGGCGGGCCAGCCGCAGGAAGAGGCCCCCAGCCAAGCGTGCTGCCCGTCCCCTGACCCGAGGCCCCTCTTCCCGCTCCTGAGGATCCCGCGGCGGGAGGGAGGCTGCCGGGAGCCGCCCTGCCCGCCCCACCTGTGCGATCGGGGGCCCCTCGCGGCAGGATGGGAGTCGAGTTTGAGGGACCCTCTGAGGGGGGCAGTAAGCACAGCAGGGATCCTCGGCCTGGGCATTCTTGGTGCTTGGCAGGGCGGGGCTCATTCTGTTGAGGGGTGCTGCCCTGTGTGTCGAGGGCCCGGGCCCCTGCATGCTCGCCTTCCTCCCCTCCCCTAGCGTGACGGCGGCCAGGTCTTCAGACGCTGCTGAAGGCCAGTGACGCAGGGCCGGCACCGCGTCGCCCGGACTCTCCCAGCTGGGGCCGGGGTCGGGGCCTGGCAGGGGAGGGAGAGGGGGTGGCGGCCACCCTCTGCCCCCTCGGGGGCTCTCCCGCCCCGGCTGTTCCTGCAGCATCCACGTCGTGTTGGGTCCTCGGCGGGCGCTGTGCTGGGCAGGGGCGACGGCGCCGCTGCCCAGAGCGAGGCTCGGGGACCCCGAGAGCCTGGCCCGAGCTCCTCCCCGGGGCTGGTCCCGGGCCCTGGCCCGGAGCTCGGCTGGGCAGGCCTGCGCGTTAAAGCCGAGCTGGAGCGGGGGGGCCGTTGGCGGGAGGGGTCTCCGTTACCTACGGCAGCCCCGACCGGTCCCCACGGGGCCCAGGACCCCTCCTCCCTCAGTCCCGAGGCCCCGAGAGCCCGGCCCCGCCCCCCCGGGCGGA
Source organism: Tragulus kanchil (assembly GCA_022376925.1). NCBI lineage: Eukaryota > Metazoa > Chordata > Mammalia > Artiodactyla > Tragulidae > Tragulus > Tragulus kanchil. The sequence continues at coordinate 20,926,458 of JAIOJX010000027.1, read as the reverse complement.
GCCCGCCCCTGCTTTAGGACAGGTCCTCCCTGGACGTGAGGGGACCCGCCAGGGCCACGGGGCAGGGCTCTGCCGGCGGGTCCCGGGAGAATCGGCAGACGCCGGCCGGAGGCAGAGAGACCCCGCGGGGCCAGGGCAGGTGGTGGGCGGCCAGGGGCACGGCTGGCGTCCCCGCCTCAGGGCGTCATTGCTATAATTATGCCAATTAAGACGAATAAGTTCAAAATGTGAGGAGAAGGAGACGGGGGAAGAAAAGAAGCAAGAGTCTGCGGGGGTCCACATGACGGCAGAGGGAAGGTAGTAATTAAAAGTTAACGAGTTTAGAAATGTCGGAATCCTCCGGGAGGGATGGGGAGGCGGGCCAGCCGCAGGAAGAGGCCCCCAGCCAAGCGTGCTGCCCGTCCCCTGACCCGAGGCCCCTCTTCCCGCTCCTGAGGATCCCGCGGCGGGAGGGAGGCTGCCGGGAGCCGCCCTGCCCGCCCCACCTGTGCGATCGGGGGCCCCTCGCGGCAGGATGGGAGTCGAGTTTGAGGGACCCTCTGAGGGGGGCAGTAAGCACAGCAGGGATCCTCGGCCTGGGCATTCTTGGTGCTTGGCAGGGCGGGGCTCATTCTGTTGAGGGGTGCTGCCCTGTGTGGCGGTGGCCCGGCCCCCTGCATGCTCGCCTTCCTCCCCTCCCCTAGCGTGACGGCGGCCAGGTCTTCAGACGCTGCTGAAGGCCAGTGACGCAGGGCCGGCACCGCGTCGCCCGGACTCTCCCAGCTGGGGCCGGGGTCGGGGCCTGGCAGGGGAGGGAGAGGGGGTGGCGGCCACCCTCTGCCCCCTCGGGGGCTCTCCCGCCCCGGCTGTTCCTGCAGCATCCACGTCGTGTTGGGTCCTCGGCGGGCGCTGTGCTGGGCAGGGGCGACGGCGCCGCTGCCCAGAGCGAGGCTCGGGGACCCCGAGAGCCTGGCCCGAGCTCCTCCCCGGGGCTGGTCCCGGGCCCTGGCCCGGAGCTCGGCTGGGCAGGCCTGCGCGTTAAAGCCGAGCTGGAGCGGGGGGGCCGTTGGCGGGAGGGGTCTCCGTTACCTACGGCAGCCCCGACCGGTCCCCACGGGGCCCAGGACCCCTCCTCCCTCAGTCCCGAGGCCCCGAGAGCCCGGCCCCGCCCCCCCGGGCGGAGCCCGCCCCTGCTTTAGGACAGGTCCTCCCTGGACGTGAGGGGACCCGCCAGGGCCACGGGGCAGGGCTCTGCCGGCGGGTCCCGGGAGAAGCGGGAGAGGCCGGCCGGAGGCAGAGAGACCCCGCGGGGCCAGGGCAGGTGGTGGGCGGCCAGGGGCACGGCTGGCGTCCCCGCCTCAGGGCGTCATTGCTATAATTATGCCAATTAAGACGAATAAGTTCAAAATGTGAGGAGAAGGAGACGGGGGAAGAAAAGAAGCAAGAGTCTGTCTCGGTTTCCATAGCAACCAGTTTCCTCCCTGGCTCACTAATGGGTCCTGGCTTGGGAAGGGGTGGGCCCCCCACTGCCGAGGAAGCCAGAGACGGATGGTCGGTGCTGCCTCGCTGGACGCGAGCCCCGGGGCAGGGGGACCCGGGGACGTGGGCCCGGGGCCTGGGGAGAGCCACAGCCGCGGGACGGCTCCCTGCCCCTGGGCCCAGCCGGCTCCCGGGTGGGACTCTGACCTCAGGCAGAGGACTCGCCCCGGGGCACCACGGTTAGAATGGAGGCCCAGGCTCCCAGCGTCTCCATCCAGCGTTGCTCTGGCATCCTGGGATTCAAGTATGAGAGAAGGCAGATCCCCCAGTCCACTTAGACTGGGGGACGTTTTCCCTGGTCAGGCTAGGCATCTCGGGGTACAGAGGACTTCCAGTGCCGGGGGTGAGGGTCGACCACAGGCTCTGCCCACTCCTCCGTCTCCCCTTGAATAAGGGGACCACTGCGTCCTCTCGTGCCCTCTGGTTCAGAGCATGGCTCGGAGGCTCCACAGCCCTGAGAACCCTTCGAGGCGGGGCAGGGAATCCATCTTCCTGAAGCCGTGGGCCCCCCTGAAACTGGGGCGGCGGGGGGGGGAGTTGCTCCCTGTCCTCACTGCCTGACGCTTGTCCGCAGGCGCCGCTCTGGGGGTCCGTCCACAGACCACAGGTGGGCACGAGTGTGGCCCGCCAGGCAGGTGCACACGCGAGGCCTCGTTACTGAGTGTCTCACTGGGAGGTGGGTTGGAGGCTGTGAGGCTTCCCATTTTACAGATGGGACAAACATAGATAGCGTATTAAAAAGCAGAGACATCGCTTTGCCAGCAGAGGTCCGTATAGTCAGAGCTGTGGTTTTTCCAGTAGTTGTGGATGGAGGCGAGAGTTGGACCGTAAAGAAGGCTGAGCGCCGAAGGACTGAGGCTTTCAAATTGTAGAGCTGGAGAAAACTCTTGAGAGTCCCTCGGACTAACCCTGGACAGTCATTGGAAGGATGGATGCTGAAGCTGAACCTCCGACACTTTGGCCACCTGATGCGAAGAGCTGACTCTGGAAAAGCCCCTGATGCTGGGAAAGACCGGGGGCGAAAGGAGAAGAGGCGGCAGAGGATGAGATGGCTGGACGGCGTCACTGGCTCTGTGGACGGGAATCTGAGCCAACTCTGGGAGACGGTGGAGGCGAGAGGAGCCTGGCGGGCTGCGGTCCACGGGGGCACAAAGAGTCGGACACAGCCGAGCCACTAAACACCGTTTTACGGGTGGAGACCCTGAGACTGGGGCAAAGGGACACATCCAGGGTCACGCTGCACGTCGGGCGGAGCGAGGCACATGGCCCTCGGCCGCCCCGCTGCACAGAACAACCTAGGACACCAGGTGTGCGCACACGAGCCGTACCCTCTCCCACTCTCCGACCCGGCAGCCCTGGGTACAGGTGGCCGCGTCTGCCCCGCGTGCGGGCGGGTCACGCAGACGCCGCGGCCGCTGCCTCTTGAGAGGCTCCCGAGGAAAGCTCCTCTCCGGGGAACGGAGGCGGTTTGTTTCTACCACTACGAAACGTAACATGCAAATTAGGAAGGCTTTGATCATCCATCACCTGAAATTGACATACTTGGATTTGGCCCGAATCCCTGGGAACCGGCGCACGGAGACGGGCAGCGGGCGCGTGATGCCCGAGGTCCTGGGGGAGGGCCGGGGAGGGGTGCCCAGCAGAGGCCCATATGTTCTTCGTCAGGAGTGTTTCCGTGCGTGGAGATGAGGCGTCCCTCCTCCTCCCTGCGCAGCTGGCCTGGAGACCCCAGGCTGCCCTGAGAGTCCCCTCACTGCTGCCCCTCCCCGGCTCTTCCCAGGGGCGCCCCCTCCCACCCTGGCTCTCAGCCCGCACGCAGAAGCTAATTAGATCTCAACTCAGTCCTGCGCTCGGGCAGGCAAATGATCTAGACAGCTGCCTGGAGAGCCGGTAATGACCCGACCTCCGGGGCACTGCCTCGGTGCCCGCCTCTCCGCCTTTACCCATACACTCCTCAGAGACCCGTCCAGCCCATTCGTGGGACTTCTCCGGGGGGAGGACTTGAGTGATCTCTCCCCTGAATCCTCGTCCCCCTGAGAGGCATCCCCGCCGTGACCCGCTTTCTGACTTTGGGGGCACCGGGCAGTCTGATTTTGTGCTTCGCACCCCGGCCCAGAAGGGACCTGCTCCCAGCTGGCTTCCCATTGCCCTGGGACTTCGCTGGTGGTCCAATGGTTAAGAATCTGCCTTGCAGTACAGGGGACGTGGCTTCCATCCACTCAGACCCAACACAGCCAAATAAATAAATGAATTTTTCAAGGCCCCTCCTGGGCGTGGGCTTGGAGGAGGAGTGGCTTGAAAGCAGGGGTTACCGGTCCAACCGGCAGCCCCTAGAGGCTGAAACACGCCAGAGGTTCCCAGCTCGGTGTGAGCAGGAAGCAGGTGGGGCCTGCTGCCGGCAGAACAGGAAGTGGTCCCCCCCAAGAAGCGGCTCTCCCACTCTCCGACCCGGCAGCCCTGGGTACAGGTGGCCGCGTCTGCCCGCGTGCGGGCGGGTCACGCAGACGCCGCGGCCGCTGCCTCTTGAGAGGCTCCCGAGGAAAGCTCCTCTCCGGGGAACGGAGGCGGTTTGTTTCTACCACTACGAAACGTAACATGCAAATTAGGAAGGCTTTGATCATCCATCACCTGAAATTGACATACTTGGATTTGGCCCGAATCCCTGGGAACCGGCGCACGGAGACGGGCAGCGGGCGCGTGATGCCCGAGGTCCTGGGGGAGGGCCGGGGAGGGGTGCCCAGCAGAGGCCCATATGTTCTTCGTCAGGAGTGTTTCCGTGCGTGGAGATGAGGCGTCCCTCCTCCTCCCTGCGCAGCTGGCCTGGAGACCCCAGGCTGCCCTGAGAGTCCCCTCACTGCTGCCCCTCCCCGGCTCTTCCCAGGGGCGCCCCCTCCCACCCTGGCTCTCAGCCCGCACGCAGAAGCTAATTAGATCTCAACTCAGTCCTGCGCTCGGGCAGGCAAATGATCTAGACAGCTGCCTGGAGAGCCGGTAATGACCCGACCTCCGGGGCACTGCCTCGGTGCCCGCCTCTCCGCCTTTACCCATACACTCCTCAGAGACCCGTCCAGCCCATTCGTGGGACTTCTCCGGGGGGAGGACTTGAGTGATCTCTCCCCTGAATCCTCGTCCCCCTGAGAGGCATCCCCGCCGTGACCCGCTTTCTGACTTTGGGGGCACCGGGCAGTCTGATTTTGTGCTTCGCACCCCGGCCCAGAAGGGACCTGCTCCCAGCTGGCTTCCCATTGCCCTGGGACTTCGCTGGTGGTCCAGTGGTTAAGAATCTGCCTTGCAGTACAGGGGACGTGGCTTCCATCCACTCAGACCCAACACAGCCAAATAAATAAATGAATTTTTTCAAGGCCCCCCTCCTGGGCGTGGGCTTGGAGGAGGAGTCGGCTTGAAAGCAGGGGTTACCGGTCCAACCGGCAGCCCCTAGAGGCTGAAACACGCCAGGGAGGTTCCCAGCTCGGTGTGAGCAGGAAGCAGGTGGGGGCCTGCTGCCGGCAGAACAGGAAGTGGTCACCAAGAAGGACAGTCTTCGCCCACAGAGATCAGGCGCCGTCCCTGGAGGTCGACCCACAGAATACCACGTCCAGAAGCTCACCCGCTGCAGCTGCTGCTTGACCCTCAGCCCCTGGGAAACAGACAGAGCGCGAGGACCCAGCCCGCAGGTGCGGGGCCCCCTGGCCCCGGCTGCGCTTCGGGTCAGTTACCTCCGAACCTTGGTCCGGTGGCTGGTCCCTGCAGGCTCTCCTGACGGTGCAGTTAGTGGGCAGCCAACAGGGGCTGGTGGTGGCAGGGACAGCTCGGCTGCTGGTCTCTTCTGTGGCTTATCACCCCTCGTGCCAGGGTCGTCGGGGGCAGTGAGCTGAGAGGGCAAGCGTGAAGCTGCCGGCCTCTGGAGCCCTGGACTTTGGCACGTCCCACCGTGTCCTGTCCTGGGGCCAGGCTGGATTTAGGGAGCGCAGGGGCACAGGGAGGGGACCGCTGCCACGTCCCCCCCGTGGCTGCAGGGCATTAGAACCGCATTCTTCAGGCCTTGGGCTTCCCAGACCTAGCCGCCCGCACAGGTCACCTTTGCCGGGTGGCGGCGCACGAGTGGGTCCCCAGGGTCCCGTCTGTACAGCTCTGGGCTAGGTCTCCCACCAAGGGTCTCAAAGTCTCCTCCCTGGTGACGTGGCCCGAAGAGGACAGGCAGAGTTTGGAGGTGAGCCATGCTGGGCCAAGGCCAGAAGGGTCAGGGCTGGTGGGATGGTTTGTGGGACCAGCTCCCCAGGGTCTGAGCAGATGCTGGGAAGGGCAGAGAGGCGGGGCCGGCTCTGGGGCGCATGGGGTGCACTCCAGCCGACCGGCTCCCCCGGGGCCAGTTCTGGGGCGGCTGTCCCCCGGCTGCAGGCAGGGACGTGTGTGCAGCCCAGGTATCTGAGGAGACCCACTTGGGGCACGGATATGCCCTGGCGTGTTCCTGGGTGGTGCCCGAAAGCCAGCGGGAAGAGCAGCAGAAACCCGGGAGCCGTGGGCAGGGACAGCTATGGCAGCGCTCCCCAGGGCTCCCACTGACCCCCAGGGGACGGGGCAGCCGGCACGGGTCACCAGGGGAAGGGAGACCTGGCGGGCAGGCGGCCGAGGTCACGCGTCAGCCGTGGAGCCAGGGAAGGGGCCGGCAGGCCTCCTGGTGGGTTGGGGCTCTGTTCCCCCCAGAGCCCATTGCCACCCCTAAGAGAAGCCCTCAGGTCAGCCAGGGAGCCCGTGCTCAGAGACCTGGTCCCTGCGGCCACCTGGACCTTAGAGTGTGCGGCTCGGGCGGGGGTGCCTGCCTGGAGTGGCCGTCGGTCTCTGGGCGCATCTTGGCCTCGAGGTGGGGGCGAGACGGAGGAGGGGCCTGGACCTGGGCGGGTGGACCTGGGTGACCGCGCGTGGACGTGGCCAGGGATGTGTGTGCACAGGTGTGAGTGTGTGTGTTTGCAGGAGAGAATGAGTGTGCGTTCATGTGGGTTGTGTGTGCGTGAGCGCATGCGTGGGTATGCCCGAGGGCGTGCCTCGCATGTGTGCATGTACGGGGCAGTGTCCGCAAGTGAGTGTGCAACCATGCACGTGTGCCCACCTGTGGGTGTGTACACATGTGTATTTGTGTGGTGAGCACACACGTGTGCGGGTGTGGGTTGCACACACGTGGATGGGTGCACACCACGTGTACGTGAGTGCTTGTGAGTGGGTGTGACAGGGAGTGTGTGTTTGCACACCTGTGCGTGTGCACACACCCCTCCCCCGGGTGAGCCCCACGTGCCTCCCGGTGCCTGACTTGTTAACGAGGACGACACAAGGAGAGCGTGCCTGTTATGTCTGGTGTCCGCATCCGCTCCTGACAGCTTTGTGGGATTGAAATATCTTGTTGCATGCGAGTGAGAATCATTTTAAATATCAGCTGTGACACTCAAGGACTCGGACCAGAAAGGGCGCTGTGGTTCCCGTGGGCTGGGGACGCCGCCGTGCCTTTTAGACAGGTGTTTTCTCCGCTGTCCATCTTGTGGCCCTGGAAATCCAGCTTTCAACCCCGGCCCCTCCCCGGGCCGTCCCCGTGCGCCGAGCCCGGCCTTGCCTCTCGGAGGAGAGAACTGCGCGGCCAGGGCCCCGCGGGTTAAATCAGGGCACTCTGCGACGGGCGGCACCAACAGGGTGGGTTCTCTGTGTCTCTTTCTCCACCCCAGCCCCCAGGCGCTCTCTGCTCCCTTGGACTGGGAGGGAGCCGAGTTTCTCCCATCCAGGAGATTCCTCTCGGTGGAGCCGGGAGGCCGGCAGGCCTCCTGGTGGGTTGGGGCTCTGTTCCCCCCAGAGCCCATTGCCACCCCTAAGAGAAGCCCTCAGGTCAGCCAGGGAGCCCGTGCTCAGAGACCTGGTCCCTGCGGCCACCTGGACCTTAGAGTGTGCGGCTCGGGCGGGGGTGCCTGCCTGGAGTGGCCGTCGGTCTCTGGGCGCATCTTGGCCTCGCGGGGGGGGCGCAGCGGCGGCGGGGCCTGGACCTGGGCAGGTGGGCCTGGGGGACCGCGCGTGGACGTGGCCAGGGATGTGGGGCACAGGTGTGAGTGTGTGTGTTTGCAGGAGAGAATGAGTGTGCGTTCATGTGGGTTGTGTGTGCGTGAGCGCATGCGTGGGTATGCCCGAGGGCGTGCCTCGCATGTGTGCATGTACGGGGCAGTGTCCGCAAGTGAGTGTGCAACCATGCACGTGTGCCCACCTGTGGGTGTGTACACATGTGTATTTGTGTGGTGAGCACACACGTGTGCGGGTGTGGGTTGCACACACGTGGATGGGTGCACACCACGTGTACGTGAGTGCTTGTGAGTGGGTGTGACAGGGAGTGTGTGTTTGCACACCTGTGCGTGTGCACACACCCCTCCCCCGGGTGAGCCCCACGTGCCTCCCGGTGCCTGACTTGTTAACGAGGACGACACAAGGAGAGCGTGCCTGTTATGTCTGGTGTCCGCATCCGCTCCTGACAGCTTTGTGGGATTGAAATATCTTGTTGCATGCGAGTGAGAATCATTTTAAATATCAGCTGTGACACTCAAGGACTCGGACCAGAAAGGGCGCTGTGGTTCCCGTGGGCTGGGGACGCCGCCGTGCCTTTTAGACAGGTGTTTTCTCCGCTGTCCATCTTGTGGCCCTGGAAATCCAGCTTTCAACCCCGGCCCCTCCCCGGGCCGTCCCCGTGCGCCGAGCCCGGCCTTGCCTCTCGGAGGAGAGAACTGCGCGGCCAGGGCCCCGCGGGTTAAATCAGGGCACTCTGCGACGGGCGGCACCAACAGGGTGGGTTCTCTGTGTCTCTTTCTCTCCACCCCAGCCCCCCAGGCGCTCTCTGCTCCCTTGGACTGGGAGGGAGCCGAGTTTCTCCCATCCAGGAGATTCCTCATCTCAATGAGCAATTGACTTGCCTTTGCCTCATAATTCTGAAAAGATGCTCCGTAAACTAACGGTGGTTTCATGTGTGTGTGTGTGTTGGGAGCTGGGAATGACCAGGCCGCTGGGGGCAAGGATGGGAGAGATGTGTACTGTGTACTTCTAGTTCATTCTTTGAATTTTAGTCCTGGGAATGTATTTCCTGTAATAGATCAATACATCAGCGGTCCCTTGCAGGGCACCTAGAAATGGGTACGTCCAGGTGTCCCCAGCTCTGGAGCCACGCCCCTGCAGCTGCCCCTCATTGGACCCTAGGAGGAGGGAGGGCACAGGCAGGGGACTGAGGCGGGGAGGTCAGCGGCTTACAGGGCTCCAGCACTTGCCCAGGTCACGCCCCCCAAAGTGCAGAAGCAGACGTCAGGCCGAGTTGCCCTCCGTCAGGCTCCCTCCACGCCGCGCTCCGTCTTGGGCGGGCACGGGGCGCCCGCCCGCACAGAGCATTTCGGCCGTCCCGCTGCTCCTGGAAGGGCCCTGGACAGGGCTGGGCTCCTCCAGTCCCCAGCCAGGCTGGCAGCCGCCCGCGGGCGGGGCAGCGAGCGCCGTGGGCCGCGTGCGTCCCGAGGCCCGGGAAGGGGTGCCGCCGGGGTGTAAGGGCTGTCCCGGCCGTTACCTCGGGCGCTTGGGTGCTGTGATGCCGCCAGGCCCGCCGCGCTGGACCTGCAAACCAGGAGGCTGGCCAGCTGCCTCCGCCCCCCGCCTGGGAGGCGGGCTGGGGACCGCCGTGCCTTTAGACAGGTGTTTTCTCCGCTGTCCATCTTGTGGCCCTGAAATCCAGCTTTCAACCCCGGCCTCCCGGGCCGTCCCGTGCGCCGAGCCCGGCCTTGCCTCTCGGAGGAGAGAACTGCGCGGCCAGGGCCCCGCGGTTAAATCAGGGCACTCTGCGACGGGCGGCACCAACAGGGTGGGTTCTCTGTGTCTCTTTCTCTCCACCCCAGCCCCCCAGGCGCTCTCTGCTCCCTTGGACTGGGAGGGAGCCGAGTTTCTCCCATCCAGGAGATTCCTCATCTCAATGAGCAATTGACTTGCCTTTGCCTCATAATTCTGAAAAGATGCTCCGTAAACTAACGGTGGTTTCATGTGTGTGTGTGTGTTGGGAGCTGGGAATGACCAGGCCGCTGGGGGCAAGGATGGGAGAGATGTGTACTGTGTACTTCTAGTTCATTCTTTGAATTTTAGTCCTGGGAATGTATTTCCTGTAATAGATCAATACATCAGCGGTCCCTTGCAGGGCACCTAGAAATGGGTACGTCCAGGTGTCCCCAGCTCTGGAGCCACGCCCCTGCAGCTGCCCCTCATTGGACCCTAGGAGGAGGGAGGGCACAGGCAGGGGACTGAGGCGGGGAGGTCAGCGGCTTACAGGGCTCCAGCACTTGCCCAGGTCACGCCCCCCAAAGTGCAGAAGCAGACGTCAGGCCGAGTTGCCCTCCGTCAGGCTCCCTCCACGCCGCGCTCCGTCTTGGGCGGGCACGTGTGCGCCCGCCCGCACAGAGCATTTCGGCCGTCCCGCTGCTCCTGGAAGGGCCCTGGACAGGGCTGGGCTCCTCCAGTCCCCAGCCAGGCTGGCAGCCGCCCGCGGGCGGGGCAGCGAGCGCCGTGGGCCGCGTGCGTCCCGAGGCCCGGGAAGGGGTGCCGCCGGGGTGTAAGGGCTGTCCCGGCCGTTACCTCGGGCGCTTGGGTGCTGTGATGCCGCCAGGCCCGCCGCGCTGGACCTGCAAACCAGGAGGCTGGCCAGCTGCCTCCGCCCCCCGCCTGGGAGGCGGGCTGGGTGGACCGAGGCGGGTTTCCCTGGTCGGCAAGGCAGTGGGTGCAGCTGTGCCTTTAAATAACATTGCCCACCAGCCAGACGTGGTTCTCCCGGGCAGGGAGGAGAGCCCCAGAGACAGCCCAGGGGAGGGGCTGTGCCGCCACTTTGCCAAGGATGCCCCCGTGAGGATGCCCGCCCGCCCCTCAGCGGGCGCCGGGGGAAAGTCCAGGGCCAGCCGTCCTCCACTGGCCGCGGGAGGCGCAGCCCTCCACCCAGCTGACCTTCCTCAGGGCCCCAGGTGCGGCCTGGGGCTCCCCGGCTGAAGCAAAAGAATGCCGAACTTTCTGTCGAAATCAACTCTCATTAAAGTTTAAATTTCACTACATATCACTGACATCGGCAATCAAAACCCAGGTCCAATGAGTCCCTGATGTCATTTTTATAATATCCACTGACATTCTATGCTCAAAGTGCATTTTTAATTTTATTTTAAAAGTAAAAGCAATATCTGCACACCATAAAGAACATTCGGACGGCCTGGAAAGACATAAAAGCCAGGAGTGGAAGTTCCCCTTCCTCCGTGTCCTCAGTCCTCCTCCCAAAAGGCAGAGTATGCATCCTGAAAGAATTCTATATCCGTGCCAGGATGGGTATGTGATTGTTGTTGTTTAATCGCTCAGTTGTCTGACTCTTTGCGACCCCATGGACGATAGCTCTCCAGGCTCCTCTGTCCATGGAATCTTCTAAGCAAGAATACCGGAGCGGGTTGCCATTTCTCCCGGGGATCTCCCTGACCCGGAGATGGAACCTGCGTCTCGGGAATTGCAGGAGTTTTCTTTTGCCACGGAGCCAGGGGAAGCCCCTGTACACAATTATGTCTATGCAGATATATACTCTTCCAGTCTATCTACACGTTACACCGTTTGCGCTGCTCTGTGTGTTTTTGTGTCCACAAATTCAAAATTCTTTTTATGATCCTAACTATTAGACTAAGCGTTTGTCAAGCTTTATCAATAAACAACAACTTACCAAGTGATAAGAATACATTCTTTCGTGTCCCCGACACTCAGCTGTGATATTATTTCGCTTCCTGCTTTCTCATGTTTTTCTTTCCGTAAATATCCCGCGTCTCCAGCTTCGAATTCCTTTCCGCGCTCTGTGCGTCGTGGAGACCGTTGTGTCTCATCCCATACAGGTGTTCTTGGTCCATCCTCTGGCTACAGCATCGTGAATCAATTCGATTCCGTTTTCGATGGATGTTTACGCTGCTTCTGGTTTGCGTTTGTCTCTGCTGTTCCAAGCAAACCGCACTGCACGCCTCACACCTGGTTTCTGCCGCGTTCTCGCCTCTGAAAGGCGAGCTCCCTGGAGTGCCACCTCAGGGTCAGGAGACTTATTTGGATCGATTCTGCCCCAAAGCCTGGACCAATTTACACTTTGATCAGCGCCCGTCTGTGGCCAGCCAGCCTCCCCTCCGCCTCACTCTGGCCGTGGGTGTAATCGACCAAGAAAATTTGGTGCCGTCTGAATGCTGTCTTTTGATTGGACTTTCATCGTGACCGAGGCCGAGCATCTTTTCTGTGTATGAGTTTGGCCAAAGCATATCTGCACACCATAAAGAACATTCGGACGGCCTGGAAAGACATAAAGCCAGGAGTGGAAGTTCCCTTCCTCCGTGTCCTCAGGCCTCCTCCCAAAAGGCAGAGTATGCATCCTGAAAGAATTCTATATCCGTGCCAGGATGGGTATGTGATTGTTGTTGTTTAATCGCTCAGTTGTCTGACTCTTTGCGACCCCATGGACGATAGCTCTCCAGGCTCCTCTGTCCATGGAATCTTCTAAGCAAGAATACCGGAGCGGGTTGCCATTTCTCCCGGGATCTCCTGACCGGAGATGGAACCTGCGTCTCGGGAATTGCAGGAGTTTTCTTTTGCCACGGAGCCAGGGGAAGCCCCTGTACACAATTATGTCTATGCAGATATATACTCTTCCAGTCTATCTACACGTTACACCGTTTGCGCTGCTCTGTGTGTTTTTGTGTCCACAAATTCAAAATTCTTTTTATGATCCTAACTATTAGACTAAGCGTTTGTCAAGCTTTATCAATAAACAACAACTTACCAAGTGATAAGAATACATTCTTTCGTGTCCCCGACACTCAGCTGTGATATTATTTCGCTTCCTGCTTTCTCATGTTTTTCTTTCCGTAAATATCCCGCGTCTCCAGCTTCGAATTCCTTTCCGCGCTCTGTGCGTCGTGGAGACCGTTGTGTCTCATCCCATACAGGTGTTCTTGGTCCATCCTCTGGCTACAGCATCGTGAATCAATTCGATTCCGTTTTCGATGGATGTTTACGCTGCTTCTGGTTTGCGTTTGTCTCTGCTGTTCCAAGCAAACCGCACTGCACGCCTCACACCTGGTTTCTGCCGCGTTCTCGCCTCTGAAAGGCGAGCTCCCTGGAGTGCCACCTCAGGGTCAGGAGACTTATTTGGATCGATTCTGCCCCAAAGCCTGGACCAATTTACACTTTGATCAGCGCCCGTCTGTGGCCAGCCAGCCTCCCCTCCGCCTCACTCTGGCCGTGGGTGTAATCGACCAAGAAAATTTGGTGCCGTCTGAATGCTGTCTTTTGATTGGACTTTCATCGTGACCGAGGCCGAGCATCTTTTCTGTGTATGAGTTTGGCCATTTCTGTTCATTTTTCTCTCCCTGGTGCTTTTTAATCGTATCTGATTCCATTTTTAAAGATAGAGAGCTTTTCCAACCAATCTCTCCTTCCATCTTCCCTCCCAGGTCACTCATCCCTTTTAAGACCCAAAGACTTTACCCAAAGCTGTCTTCCCCCCGCCCCAGGGAGTGACGGGCAGAGGAGAGTGTGCGGTGGGCTTGGGGGTGGGAGAGAGGGGGAGCAGGAACGCGCCAGAGCTTGGGTCCCCGCTATCTTCCCATCAGCACGCTGTGCAGAGCCGTGAGAGGCAGATAAGAGCTATAAACTGGGATAGAGATAAGAGCTTAGACAGCCAGAAGGTTCTGGGGATAATGCTGCAGAGCCAGAGAGTCCGAGCGCGGATCCACCCACCTGTAAATCCGGGGCTCCAGCTGTCCCAGGATGGAACGTGGGGTCCTTTGGGAGGGAGGTCGGGGTTGAGGGCTTCCCTGGTGGCTCGGAGGTAAAGAATCCATCTGCTGTGCTGCCGACAAAGGAGACGTGAGTTGGATGCCCGGGTCAGGAAGGTCTGCTGGAGGAAGACATGGCAGCCCGCCGCAGTATTCTTGCCTGGAGAATCCCGTGGGTGGAGGAGTCCGGCAGGCTGCAGTCCAGAGGCTCGCAGAGTGTTGAACACAAACTGAAGCGAGTGACCGCTCGACGTGTGCACGTCAGCCGGGCGGATTAGCACCCAGGCCTGGAGTCAGACAGTTTCTTGGGTCCCTGGCCCTGCTTCTTACTGCCTGAGACCACAGGTCAACAATGGAATATCTCTGAACCTCATTTTCCTCACCTCTAAAATGGGGGTGCTTGTCAGACGAGCCCCTCCATTGCGTTAGCCAAGATTAGGTCACAGGTTCTCAGATTCAGACCCACGACCCTCTGCCCCAAAGCCTGGACCAATTTACACTTTGATCAGCGCCCGTCTGTGGCCAGCCAGCCTCCCCTCCGCCTCACTCTGGCCGTGGGTGTAATCGACCAAGAAAATTTGGTGCCGTCTGAATGCTGTCTTTTGATTGGACTTTCATCGTGACCGAGGCCGAGCATCTTTTCTGTGTATGAGTTTGGCCATTTCTGTTCATTTTTCTCTCCCTGGTGCTTTTTAATCGTATCTGATTCCATTTTTAAAGATAGAGAGCTTTTCCAACCAATCTCTCCTTCCATCTTCCCTCCCAGGTCACTCATCCCTTTTAAGACCCAAAGACTTTACCCAAAGCTGTCTTCCCCCCGCCCCAGGGAGTGACGGGCAGAGGAGAGTGTGCGGTGGGCTTGGGGGTGGGAGAGAGGGAGAGCAGGAACGCGCCAGAGCTTGGGTCCCCGCTATCTTCCCATCAGCACGCTGTGCAGAGCCGTGAGAGGCAGATAAGAGCTATAAACTGGGATAGAGATAAGAGCTTAGACAGCCAGAAGGTTCTGGGGATAATGCTGCAGAGCCAGAGAGTCCGAGCGCGGATCCACCCACCTGTAAATCCGGGGCTCCAGCTGTCCCAGGATGGAACGTGGGGTCCTTTGGGAGGGAGGTCGGGGTTGAGGGCTTCCCTGGTGGCTCGGAGGTAAAGAATCCATCTGCTGTGCTGCCGACAAAGGAGACGTGAGTTGGATGCCCGGGTCAGGAAGGTCTGCTGGAGGAAGACATGGCAGCCCGCCGCAGTATTCTTGCCTGGAGAATCCCGTGGGTGGAGGAGTCCGGCAGGCTGCAGTCCAGAGGCTCGCAGAGTGTTGAACACAAACTGAAGCGAGTGACCGCTCGACGTGTGCACGTCAGCCGGGCGGATTAGCACCCAGGCCTGGAGTCAGACAGTTTCTTGGGTCCCTGGCCCTGCTTCTTACTGCCTGAGACCACAGGTCAACAATGGAATATCTCTGAACCTCATTTTCCTCACCTCTAAAATGGGGGTGCTTGTCAGACGAGCCCCTCCATTGCGTTAGCAGCAAGATTAGGTCACAGGTTCTCAGATTCAGACCCACGACCCTCTGTCCCTGTCATGTCGAGGGAGACAGGTGACGCTAGTGTAGCGGGTGTGGCATAAAGTCCCAGTTTAAAATGTGTTAAAATTGCTTTGATGCTGAGATTACATTTCTTTCTTGTGACTTCAAAAACTTCATTTTTAAATACAGTACGGACCATTTCTATTTCTTGTTCTCTCCATGCCTGTAGTTTTTTTCATTCTTGGTTGCTTGATTGTTTGCCTTTCTGGTTGGTTGGTTCTAATGGTCTTACTTGGCCAAGTGAAAAGTTGACAGGCCTGCGTCTGATCCCCTTTTTTAAACTGTTCCTGGTCCCATGGCACCCAGTCGTCCGGGAACTGCTGTGTGAAATAAAGAAATGAATGACGAGAATTCCCTGCAGGTCCAGGGGTTAAGACTCGGCGCGTTCACTGCCGAGGGCCCAGGTTTGTCACCTGGTTGGGGAACTGAGATCCCACAAGCTGCACAGCAAAAAGAAAACGACACGAATGAAAAATACTTAGTACAGCCTCTGAAGCGTAGACGGTGCTCAGAAAGTGGCAGCTGTTCGTCATTGTGAGATGATGGGGGTGATGCTGATGGTGAAGATGATGGTGATGATGGTGGTGGTGATGGTGGTGATGGCAATCAGTGCAGGCTAGAACTCATGTAGAAGAAACAAACTTGGTAACTCCTACCAATAAGATTGCTCTTCCCCAGGGCTGGCATAGCCTAGAGGTAGGCAGCAGCGAGCTTCTTCACCACGTCAGTTAGGCAAGCCCGAGGACACCCAAGGGTAGGCGAGATATCCTGAGCGTGAGCCCCAGGATCCTCAGAGGTCCCTGCCGGGCCGTTCACAGCCTAGGGTTGGGAAGGTGATCACGAGGTGGGTGCAGGGGTCCCCCAGCCGGGCGGATTAGCACCCAGGCCTGGAGTCAGCTTTCTTGGGTCCCTGGCCCTGCTTCTTACTGCCTGAGACCACAGGTCAACAATGGAATATCTCTGAACCTCATTTTCCTCACCTCTAAAATGGGGGTGCTTGTCAGACGAGCCCCTCCATTGCGTTAGCAGCAAGATTAGGTCACAGGTTCTCAGATTCAGACCCACGACCCTCTGTCCCTGTCATGTCGAGGGAGACAGGTGACGCTAGTGTAGCGGGTGTGGCATAAAGTCCCAGTTTAAAATGTGTTAAAATTGCTTTGATGCTGAGATTACATTTCTTTCTTGTGACTTCAAAAACTTCATTTTTAAATACAGTACGGACCATTTCTATTTCTTGTTCTCTCCATGCCTGTAGTTTTTTTCATTCTTGGTTGCTTGATTGTTTGCCTTTCTGGTTGGTTGGTTCTAATGGTCTTACTTGGCCAAGTGAAAAGTTGACAGGCCTGCGTCTGATCCCCTTTTTTAAACTGTTCCTGGTCCCATGGCACCCAGTCGTCCGGGAACTGCTGTGTGAAATAAAGAAATGAATGACGAGAATTCCCTGCAGGTCCAGGGGTTAAGACTCGGCGCGTTCACTGCCGAGGGCCCAGGTTTGTCACCTGGTTGGGGAACTGAGATCCCACAAGCTGCACAGCAAAAAGAAAACGACACGAATGAAAAATACTTAGTACAGCCTCTGAAGCGTGACGGTGCTCAGAAAGTGGCAGCTGTTCGTCATTGTGAGATGATGGGGGTGATGCTGATGGTGAAGATGATGGTGATGATGGTGGTGGTGATGGTGGTGATGGCAATCAGTGCAGGCTAGAACTCATGTAGAAGAAACAAACTTGGTAACTCCTACCAATAAGATTGCTCTTCCCCAGGGCTGGCATAGCCTAGAGGTAGGCAGCAGCGAGCTTCTTCACCACGTCAGTTAGGCAAGCCCGAGGACACCCAAGGGTAGGCGAGATATCCTGAGCGTGAGCCCCAGGATCCTCAGAGGTCCCTGCCGGGCCGTTCACAGCCTAGGGTTGGGAAGGTGATCACGAGGTGGGTGCAGGGGGACCCAGCTCCCTCCGTGCCCGAGAGCACCCACCACCTGCAGGTCTCGTTGCCAGAGGCTGCTCGCCCTGACCTGGCCCAGCCTCCTCCCTGCCCAGCCAGGCGAGCGCACAGCATGGCTGACCTCCCCCCAGCGCCAGGCTCTGCAGCTCTCAGGCCAGGGCGATGCTCCCAAAGCAGCATCCCCTGTGGCCTCCTTGAGGTCATGAATCCTGGCCCCGGGGCCGCATATGCAGAGAGCCAGTCGGCCCTGCGCTGGTGGCTTTGCCAAAACGGTGTCTGGAGCGCACCCTCGCTCCTGGGCACATGAGCCAGCACCTTCAGGAGGGACCTTCTTATAGAACCCTTCTGTGGCCCTGTGGTATAGCCAAGGGCTCCGTGGCACCCTGCACTACGGAAGAGGGTGATGTGGCGACCTTTGGCCCCCCGTCTGACCTCGGCCTCCCTGCAGCCGCCCGACGCGCTCACTGGCTGTCCCGTCTGCCCCCAGGTACATGATCACCAGCCTGGACCGCACCCACGCCGGCTTCTACCGCTGCGTCGTGCGGAACCGGATGGGCGCCCTGCTGCAGCGACAGACAGAGGTCCAGGTGGCCTGTGAGTACCACGCGGGGCTCGGGGAGAGGGGGCCGTGGAGGGGAGAGGATCGGCAGGGTCTTGCCCCACCGGCCACATGCTGGGCGGAGCCGGATCCCCGCCGTGGCCTCCACGCTCACTGGGTGCTCACTGGGTGCTCATGGCGGCCCTTCCTCTCGACGGGGCCAGTGCGGTCAGCTCGCAGCTGACTGAACCGCTCTCAAGCCCACGCCGCTGACACGGGACGCGCGTACCGCTGGCTGTGAGCTCCGCACTTTCTCTTTGATGGCTGCGCTGACAGTGAGATCTTCATTCCCCAACCAGGGATCGAACCTGGGCCCCTGTGGTGGAAGCACAGGCTCTTTACCGCTGAACAGCCAGGAGAATCCCCGGCCCGTTTTAGACAGGACCGACTGCTTCCTTTTTGAGAAGAAGCCCCACCGCGTGCCTGGAGGGCCTCCGATGGGCTGGGCTTCATACTTCAGACGGGTTTCCATAACGGCCGACTTCCCCGGGGTCTTCTTGGCAGGTTTCCCAGGCACCCCCCGCTCTTCGTGACCTTAATTTTTCCATTCTCCCTAGCTTGCTCAGCCCTGGAGCAATAGGAGCTTGTGAGCCCCCACAGTCTCAGGGAGCACGACAGGGTGACTCGTGGTGGGTCCCCACCTCTAAGCGGGAAAGGGGAGGTGCCCAACCGGAGGTCCTAAAAGGGCCAGGTGAGCAGAGGGTGAGGCCCTAGACCCCCGCTGGCCTTGGGGGTGACAGTGTCCCTTCACTGCCACCGGGACCCAGAAGAGCTCCTCAGATGAGAACCCAAGGGCATCTCAAGGGCCAGCACACCCATCAGCCCTGCCTCCCATGACTCAGCATCCCCTTCCCAGCCCCGCCCCCCCATCCTAAAACAGCTGCCATGTTCTAGAAATAAGCCTCATTACAGGCCATTTCATTCTGGGGGTTTTAGGCAGAGACCTCTAAGCTTGCACACTGGGCCATGGGAGTATGGAAAGCCTTCGTGAGCCCTGAAATTTTTTTCAAAAAGGGACCCCCTTGGCACTTCTTTAAGCCTGGCGTTCTGCAGTCCATGGGGTCGCAGAGAGTCAGACACGACTGAATGACTGGAATGAATGAAATGGGACTTCCCTGTTAATCTGGAGGTTAGGACTCTGAGCTCCCAGTGCAGGGGGTGCCGG
This sequence comes from Tragulus kanchil, assembly GCA_022376925.1. Lineage (NCBI taxonomy): Eukaryota > Metazoa > Chordata > Mammalia > Artiodactyla > Tragulidae > Tragulus > Tragulus kanchil. The sequence goes on along the minus strand of JAIOJX010000027.1, from coordinate 20,907,832 downwards.
TTGGATCCCTGACTGGGGTACTGAGATCCCACATGTTGTGGGGCCTGGCCAAAAAAAACTTTAAAAATGAGAAAAATTAAAATAAAAAGGAAAATAGCCTGCCTTCCAAGAAAGAAAAAAAAAAGACAGCCAGCCTCTCATCGAGGGCCCAGCGGGGCTTGGCTCAGATGCAACGCAGGAGAGAGCTTCCTGCTTGGAGAGAAGGAGGGAGAGAAGTCGAGAAGAGAAGCTCAAGCTCAAGCGAGGCAGAGTGTTTGTAGTCATTGTGGGGAACAATCAGAAGCCGAGGGCCGATGGTCCCCTCAGGCAGCGCTAAGGATAAGGCAGCTTACTGAGAGGGGTGGAAAGGCCCTGACTAAAATGAGGGGTCAGGGCCACGGGCCGCCGGCTGGAAGGTCCATTTAGCTGGTACCCAGAATCCAACCGTGCAGGGGTGGCCGTGGGTCAGTCTGCCAACCAGGAAAGGCCTCCTGGAGTAAACATCCACAGCCTTTGTCACTCTGTGTGCCCTGGGAGGTACCATCCTCTGCCCTCCAGGGCTGGCGCTTAGCTGAGGCAAGGAGAATGGAAAATTTAAGGAGGCACTCCCCCTCAGGGACTCACCAAGTGCGTGCGAGACCCTGACAGCGGGTGCCGCCTTAAGTCTTTCACCTCCCTCATCCAGCCCAGTCCTGGGGCTCCTCCTAGGTTTGTGCCCTACACACCTTCTGCATCCGTCTGTCCTTCCGTCTGTTTCTTTTACACAGTCGCACTGGTGCTGGCCATGCTGAGGCTGCGGGGCACAGACGCCTCTCCAAGCCCCTCGTCTTCCCTTCTTGCCAGTTTCTGCTTCCCAGGGTGGGAGGGTCTTCTCCTGGGCTTCACGCAGGGGGCCTGGATCAGCTCAGGCAGGTCCCACCCCTGGCTCTCACCCCGCTTCCCCAAGAGGGGCTGTGAACCGGGTTCTAATGGGAAATTAATAAGGCAGCTGTACGAACCACTAACGATGATGGCAAAGTCGTTACGAAAAGCGTCTTTACACGTTTTTAATTACAGCAATTAAGAGGAAGTCAATAAAACATCAGCCCCCCTTCCCCAGCTCCCCTCCTGGCCCACCCGAGTCTCTTCTTTGTTTCTGTGAAGTCGCCATAAATATCTGGCATGCGGCGAGCGGACTGAATGGCTGAGAGGGTGAGGAGGGCCTTCTGGAGTCAGCAGTCAGCCTCCGTGGGTGCCTCTTTTTTTTTCTCTTTTTTTAAAGATTTATTTATTTATTTATTATTGGTGGGGGGCAGGGTGGAGGGAGGGGCGCAGGCGGGCCACTTCTATTGGTTCTTCATTTATCTATTTTCATCCATCTTTTTTGTTCTTTGGCCCGTGTGGGCCTCCCATCGCGGTGGCCTCTGTCGTCGCAGAGCACCGGCTCTGGGCACATGCGCTCCAGAGCCCCGGCTCGGTAGTTGGACACATGGGTCCAGCCGCTCCGCGGCACGTGGGATCTTCCCAGGCCAGGGATGGAACCGGCGCCTCTTGCACGGCAAGGCGGTGTCCTTACCCACTGGACCACCAGGGAAGCCCCGGACCCGTTTTTCTTAATCCTCAACCTGAGTGTGAGTGTTGAATGTAGGAGGGAGATATGGAAGGAGATACGGCTGAGGAAGTGGGGCACTGGGACGGAGGATGACTGGGTCAGATGCAGGGGGATGTTTTGAGGTTGCCTAGGATGCTATGGAAGTCATAGATGGTTGGAGGCAAAGGTATGATACACCCGATTGCATCCTCATAAGAGAAAGAGAAGGCGGACGGAGAAGAGGACGACAGAGGACGAGGTGCTTGGACAGCATCACTGACTCGGTGGACGTGAGTTTGAGCAAGCTCCGGGAGACGGTGCAGGACGGGCCAGCCTGGCGTGCGGCCGTCCACGGGGGCACAGAGAGTCGGCCACAACTGAACGACAGCTGAACTGAAGAAACAAGCACAGCTGCCACGAAGTACCTTCGCAGGCCCACCAGGCCGGCAAAAACCGGAATCCAGCCCTCAAGAGGACCTCGCACCCCCGTCTGTGGGAGTGCGGATTGGCAAGCAGGTGCACGTCAGGAAAACGACTTGGCATTGTCTCCTAAGACCGACGAATCGCAGCCTGCCGCCCAGCGTTCCACCTCTAGGTGCGTCCTCCTGAGAGTCGGCCACCCGCGTGAGACTTCTTCGTGGGACGGCAGCCGGTCCCCACGCCCGCCCCGGGGGCAGCACGCTGCTGTCTCAGCACAGGGACATCCAGGCCGCTCTGAAGCCGGCTGCACCAAGGGCAAGGACAGACGTGGAGCTCCTGATGAAGCCGGAAAAACCCAGAGAAGAGCCAACGGCACACGGAATAATCCACAGGGCTCAGACACAGGTTACACGAACCACACAGGGTTGAAGGACGTGTCTACAAGCGGCAAAACTTGAGAGATAAAAACGGCGGCTTGATGGACAAGCGTGAATCCATCTTTTTGTTCTTTGGCCCGTGTGGGCCTCCCATCGTGATGGCCTCTGTCGTCATGAGCACCGGCTCTGGGCACATGCGCTCAGAGCCCCGGCTCGGTAGTTGGACACATGGGTCCAGTCACTCCGCGGCACGTGGGATCTTCCCAGGCCAGGGATGGAACCGGCGCCTCTTGCACGGCAAGGCGGTGTCCTTACCCACTGGACCACCAGGGAAGCCCCGGACCCGTTTTTCTTAATCCTCAACCTGAGTGTGAGTGTTGAATGTAGGAGGGAGATATGGAAGGAGATACGGCTGAGGAAGTGGGGCACTGGGACGGAGGATGACTGGGTCAGATGCAGGGGGATGTTTTGAGGTTGCCTAGGATGCTATGGAAGTCATAGATGGTTGGAGGCAAAGGTATGATACACCCGATTGCATCCTCATAAGAGAAAGAGAAGGCGGACGGAGAAGAGGACGACAGAGGACGAGGTGCTTGGACAGCATCACTGACTCGGTGGACGTGAGTTTGAGCAAGCTCCGGGAGACGGTGCAGGACGGGCCAGCCTGGCGTGCGGCCGTCCACGGGGGCACAGAGAGTCGGCCACAACTGAACGACAGCTGAACTGAAGAAACAAGCACAGCTGCCACGAAGTACCTTCGCAGGCCCACCAGGCCGGCAAAAACCGGAATCCAGCCCTCAAGAGGACCTCGCACCCCCGTCTGTGGGAGTGCGGATTGGCAAGCAGGTGCACGTCAGGAAAACGACTTGGCATTGTCTCCTAAGACCGACGAATGCGCAGCCTGCCGCCCGAGCGTTCCACCTCTAGGTGCGTCCTCCTGAGAGTCGGCCACCCGCGTGAGACTTCTTCGTGGGACGGCAGCCGGTCCCCACGCCCGCCGGCGGCAGCACGCTGCTGTCCCGGCACAGGGACATCCAGGCCGCTCTGAAGCCGGCTGCACCAAGGGCAAGGACAGACGTGGAGCTCCTGATGAAGCCGGAAAAACCCAGAGAAGAGCCAACGGCACACGGAATAATCCACAGGGCTCAGACACAGGTTACACGAACCACACAGGGTTGAAGGACGTGTCTACAAGCGGCAAAACTTGAGAGATAAAAACGGCGGCTTGATGGACAAGCGTAGAAGACGACAGCCGGACCTCTGGGGAGCGAGGGGCGGGGCTGAGGAGGACGGCGGGGAGGGGAATGCGGCTTGTTCGGTGTTCTGTTCCTTACACTGGGCGGGAAGTTGTCGCTGTCCAGTCGCTAAGTCACGTCCAACTCTGCAGCCCCGTGGTTGGCAGCGTCCCTGCCAGGCGTCCCTCTTCTTCACCGAGTCTCCCGGAATTTCCTCAAGCTCATGTCCACGGAGTCCACGATGCCATACAACCATCTCCTCCTCTATCGCTCCCTTCTCCTCCTTGTGTTCCCAGTGGAGCGTGTGTTTCCTCCTCTTCTTTGAATTATTCAAATAATTATATTCACTCTTTTTTTATGTGTGACTTATCTCATGATAAAAATGCTTCAGAAGGCTTCCCTGGTGGTCCAGTGGGTAAGGACACCGCCTTGCAGTGCGAGGGGCGCCGGTTCGATCCCTGGCCTGGGAGGATCCCACGTGCCGCAGAGCGGCTGGACCGATGTGTCCAACGACCGAGCCGGGGCTCTGGAGCGCATGTGCCCAGAGCCGGTGCTCTGCGACAACAGAGGCCACCGCGATGGGAGGCCCACACAGGCCAAAGAACAAAGATAAATAAATGAAAGACCCATAGAAGTGGCCAAAGGAAAAAAAAAAAAAAGCTTCAAAGATGGGACTTCCTCGGTGGTCCAGTGGTTAGGGCCCCACACGTCCACTGTAGGGGCGTGGTCTCGGCCCCTGGCTGGGGAGCCACGATCCTCAGTGCCGCACAGCATGGCCGGAGGAAGAAATGTTTTAAAAAGAAACACAAGCAGTAAATATATTCTGAAGTGGAATGCCTACTTTACAAGACGTTTTAAGATAGAACAACGACATCAGGAATCATATTTTAGGCCCCGTCCAGCAGGGCCCCGGGCCTAGCCATCTTTGCTCTCAGGGAAATTCAGAAGGTTAGATCGATGTTTGAGGCTCAGCGGGTATATTCGAGGGGAGGTTAGAGCTCTTGGACCCCAGCCCATACAACGAACCACACAGGGTTGAAGGACGTGTCTACAAGCGGCAAAACTTGAGAGATAAAAACGGCGGCTTGATGGACAAGCGTAGAAGACGACAGCCGGACCTCTGGGGAGCGAGGGGCGGGGCTGAGGAGGACGGCGGGGAGGGGAATGCGGCTTGTTCGGTGTTCTGTTCCTTACACTGGGCGGGAAGTTGTCGCTGTCCAGTCGCTAAGTCACGTCCAACTCTGCAGCCCCGTGGTTGGCAGCGTCCCTGCCAGGCGTCCCTCTTCTTCACCGAGTCTCCCGGAATTTCCTCAAGCTCATGTCCACGGAGTCCACGATGCCATACAACCATCTCCTCCTCTATCGCTCCCTTCTCCTCCTTGTGTTCCCAGTGGAGCGTGTGTTTCCTCCTCTTCTTTGAATTATTCAAATAATTATATTCACTCTTTTTTTATGTGTGACTTATCTCATGATAAAAATGCTTCAGAAGGCTTCCCTGGTGGTCCAGTGGGTAAGGACACCGCCTTGCAGTGCGAGGGGCGCCGGTTCGATCCCTGGCCTGGGAGGATCCCACGTGCCGCAGAGCGGCTGGACCGATGTGTCCAACGACCGAGCCGGGGCTCTGGAGCGCATGTGCCCAGAGCCGGTGCTCTGCGACAACAGAGGCCACCGCGATGGGAGGCCCACACAGGCCAAAGAACAAAGATAAATAAATGAAAGACCCATAGAAGTGGCCAAAGGAAAAAAAAAAAAAAGCTTCAAAGATGGGACTTCCTCGGTGGTCCAGTGGTTAGGGCCCCACACGTCCACTGTAGGGGCGTGGTCTCGGCCCCTGGCTGGGGAGCCACGATCCTCAGTGCCGCACAGCATGGCCGGAGGAAGAAATGTTTTAAAAAGAAACACAAGCAGTAAATATATTCTGAAGTGGAATGCCTACTTTACAAGACGTTTTAAGATAGAACAACGACATCAGGAATCATATTTTAGGCCCCGTCCAGCAGGGCCCCGGGCCTAGCCATCTTTGCTCTCAGGGAAATTCGTAGAGAAGGTTAGATCGATGTTTCGAGGCTCAGCGGGGTATATTCTGCCTCAGTGGGAGCAGGTTCTCCTAGGAGCTCTTGGACCCCCAGCCCATCCGCGTGCCTGCTCGCGAGCCTTTCTCTGGCCCTGGCTGGCTGCGCAGCCCCCTGGCAGCTCGGGGAGGGGGCGTGACGTTCCTGTGCCCTGGGCCGCATGAGCGGAGGCAAGGGCCTCCCCGGGCAGACCTAGGAAGCCCATCTGGCAAAGTGGAGTTGAGAGAGTCAGGAGGGGGCTGGGGTGTCCGAGCCCCAGGGAGGGGAGACTGAGACAGAAAAGTGGGTGAGGACGTGGAGAGGAAAACCTGCACCAAGGTGGCTCTGCCTTACCTTCGGTCCTCACCCCTCGTGTCCTCCACCCTTCCTCCCTCCCTGTCCCCATCCAAGCGCCCATCCCTCCATCTCTGCAGTCATCCATCCACCCGCCCGACCCGCCGCCCTGCCCTCTCGGCATTTTTAAAACTCTCTGTAACTCGCTCTTCTCTCCTGCCCCCTAGTCTTCACGCCGTCTCTCCCCTCTGGACTTTCACCCTCACCCCCACCCCTCTCACGTGACCCACACCTACCCTTTCTGTATGTCGCTGCTTTAGAAAGCCTCTCCCAGGCTTCCTCGGCGGCTCAGTGGTAAAGAATCCACCTGCCTGTGCAAGGGACACAGGGGGGACTCCTGGTCCAGGAGGATCCCACATGCCCTGGAGCGACTAAACCCGTTCAGCGTAGCAACCGATCCCTGCTCTCATCCGGGAGCCGAAGCCCACACCCTCTGGAGAGCACTCTCCGTGGCCACAGCAGCCGCCACCGTGAGCAGCTCACGGCCACATCTAGAGAGCAGCCCCGCTCGCCGCAGCTAGAGAAACGCCCGCGTAGCAACGAAGATCCCGCACTGCCAAAAATAATAACTAAGTCATTTCTTTTAGAGAAGCCTCACCCCACCTTCCCCTGATGCGTGCTGCCTCTTGTAGAAAACCCTTGTTTCTCTGTCCTAACAGGTGTCGCGGTCTATCAGGGCGTGGCTGTGGCTGGTGTTCTTATGCTGTTCCCCTGACCAGACCCTGAGCTCCGCAAGGGCAGGGCCAGGGCTTTCTTCAGCTCCTGCCCCAGGGCCTGCCTGAGCCACAGGAAGGACTCAATACAGGGTCATCAAATGATGGTCTCGGGTGACTTTATTTTTTTAAAACACTTATTTTTAAAAAAGCACTTTTTTATTTGGCTCTGCTGGGTCTCAGTTGCAGCATGTGAGACCTTTAGTTGTGGTATGTGGGATCTAGTTCCCTGACCAGAGATTGAACCCGGGCCCCCGGCACTGGGAGCAGGGAGTCTTACCCACTGGACCACCGGGGAAGTCCCAGCATTGGGTGAGTTTAGAGAGACCCTCCTGTATGCAGAGTACAGGGCCAGGTGTCTCATGTTGATTTGCTCGTGAATGTCATTGGACAGAACTGCCTCTTGAAGCTTTCAGTGCAGTAGAAAGAGATAAAGAAGGTGCGTGAAGAATTTGAATGTAGCGGATGAGTCATGGAGGAGGCGAGGTCATGCAAAGGCAGGGCCAGGGCTGCAAGCCGGCTGGATGCTGGCTGGCCCAGCCTTGACTGCTCAAGTTGGATAAGCCACTTTATCTCCATGAGCTTTAATTTCCTCACTGACGAAATCGAGCTAATAAAAGCCGAGAGAGAGGAGAAAGAAACACTATTACCATGAAATTGCTTTAAATTGTTCAAATATATCTTCAGAGTTTAGTGAAAAAGTTTTTTTAAATAGATAAAATTATTGTGAGAACTGAAATCAGTGTGATTTATGGATGCAATTTTTTTACAGACAGAGCCAAGTAACATATTAGTAAACAACGAGAAGATGCATATTTAGGAAGATTAAGCTTTGTTGTAGTATTATGCAGATGAAACAAGACAATCCACGTACGCCCAACTAGAAAGAAACCTGGCTTGCGGTCAGTGACTAGATGGGGGCAGAGTCTTTGTGGAGTAGTTGTTAAAACTGTGACGAATGTATTCGATTCCAGTATTTTCATACTATGACTATTAGAGACAGTTTCAGCGCTTTCATATACTGTTCCTGTTTCTGTGGCTACATAACAGATTAATCCCAAACATCACGCTCTGTTCTGATGCTGTTCCCCTGACCAGACCCTGAGCTCCGCAAGGGCAGGGCCAGGGCTTTCTTCAGCTCCTGCCCCAGGGCCTGCCTGAGCCACAGGAAGGACTCAATACAGGGTCATCAAATGATGGTCTCGGGTGACTTTATTTTTTTAAAACACTTATTTTTAAAAAAGCACTTTTTTATTTGGCTCTGCTGGGTCTCAGTTGCAGCATGTGAGACCTTTAGTTGTGGTATGTGGGATCTAGTTCCCTGACCAGAGATTGAACCCGGGCCCCCGGCACTGGGAGCAGGGAGTCTTACCCACTGGACCACCGGGGAAGTCCCAGCATTGGGTGAGTTTAGAGAGACCCTCCTGTATGCAGAGTACAGGGCCAGGTGTCTCATGTTGATTTGCTCGTGAATGTCATTGGACAGAACTGCCTCTTGAAGCTTTCAGTGCAGTAGAAAGAGATAAAGAAGGTGCGTGAAGAATTTGAATGTAGCGGATGAGTCATGGAGGAGGCGAGGTCATGCAAAGGCAGGGCCAGGGCTGCAAGCCGGCTGGATGCTGGCTGGCCCAGCCTTGACTGCTCAAGTTGGATAAGCCACTTTATCTCCATGAGCTTTAATTTCCTCACTGACGAAATCGAGCTAATAAAAGCCGAGAGAGAGGAGAAAGAAACACTATTACCATGAAATTGCTTTAAATTGTTCAAATATATCTTCAGAGTTTAGTGAAAAAGTTTTTTTAAATAGATAAAATTATTGTGAGAACTGAAATCAGTGTGATTTATGGATGCAATTTTTTTACAGACAGAGCCAAGTAACATATTAGTAAACAACGAGAAGATGCATATTTAGGAAGATTAAGCTTTGTTGTAGTATTATGCAGATGAAACAAGACAATCCACGTACGCCCAACTAGAAAGAAACCTGGCTTGCGGTCAGTGACTAGATGGGGGCAGAGTCTTTGTGGAGTAGTTGTTAAAACTGTGACGAATGTATTCGATTCCAGTATTTTCATACTATGACTATTAGAGACAGTTTCAGCGCTTTCATATACTGTTCCTGTTTCTGTGGCTACATAACAGATTAATCCCAAACATCACGCTCTGCTCATTGGCTCAGTCGTGTCTGACGCTTTGAAACCCCATGGACTGCAGTCTGCCCGGCCCCTCCGTCCACGGGCTTGTCCAGGCAGGAATTGGAGCGGGTTGCTGTTTCCTCCTGCAGGGGATGGACCACAGTCATTATCGCGCTCATAGATTCCGTGAGTCTGGCTGGGACACAGAGTGAACAGCTTGTCTCTGCCTCTTGAGGACGGAGGTCTCAGCTAGAAGACCTGGAGGCGGGGGGCCGACTTTATCAAGGGGCTCCCGTGCTCCTTCGGCCGTCGCGCGTGGATGCTGGCGGGCGTCTGCAGCCTCCGTTCCCCTGCACACAAGCTGAGCCTGTGTCCGCGGGGCCGGATTGAGCTCCCTGACAAGGTGGCGGCTGGATTCCAAGCAGGCGTGTCCCGAGAGCCAGGGGGAAGCTATTTCCTTCCGATGACCGAGCCTTTAAAGTCGCACAGCGTCACTTCCAGCATGTTCTGCGGGTGTCGTCACCCACGGCTCCCCCTCGAGGAGAGCGAGCGTCACCCCCATCTCTCTGTGGGAGGAAGATGCGCCTGTTGGACGGAGGACAAATCCTGATGCGACCGTCCTTTTTCTAAATTGAAGTATAATCGCTGTCCAGCGCTGTGCTACTTTCTGGCGCACAGCGTGTGACTCAGACATCCACATGGCGGCGTGGTGAGGAATCCACCTGCCCAACTGGAGACTCGGGTCCACCCCTGGGTCAGGGAGCTCCCCTGGAGAAGCACATGGCGACCTACGCCAGTACTCTTTGTGGTTTCATTGAAGGATAACAGACTTACGGAGTTTTGTTGTTTGCTGCCCGACGTCAGCATGAATCACGCACAGGTGTCCATGTGTGCCCCCCCCCTCCGGCAGTCTTGCCTGCAGAATCCCACAGAGAGGGGAGCCCCGAGGCCACCGCTGGGGTCGCAGAGAGCTGGTCACGACTTCGTGACTGAGCAGGAGCATGCGTACACACGCTTCTTCTTAGAAATCAGACGGCCTCTGCTGTCAGAGCCAGGCCCACCCTGGGCCCCGGCTGAGGCCGCCCGAGCTTCCCACCTGCTCCCTGCGGCTGCCCCCCCGGGGGGTTATGTTAACTGTGACGAATGTATTCTTCAGTACTATGACTATTAGAGACAGTTTCAGCGCTTTCATATACTGTTCCTGTTTCTGTGGCTACATAACAGATTAATCCCAAACATCACGCTCTGCTCATTGGCTCAGTCGTGTCTGACGCTTTGAAACCCCATGGACTGCAGTCTGCCCGGCCCCTCCGTCCACGGGCTTGTCCAGGCAGGAATTGGAGCGGGTTGCTGTTTCCTCCTGCAGGGGATGGACCACAGTCATTATCGCGCTCATAGATTCCGTGAGTCTGGCTGGGACACAGAGTGAACAGCTTGTCTCTGCCTCTTGAGGACGGAGGTCTCAGCTAGAAGACCTGGAGGCGGGGGGCCGACTTTATCAAGGGGCTCCCGTGCTCCTTCGGCCGTCGCGCGTGGATGCTGGCGGGCGTCTGCAGCCTCCGTTCCCCTGCACACAAGCTGAGCCTGTGTCCGCGGGGCCGGATTGAGCTCCCTGACAAGGTGGCGGCTGGATTCCAAGCAGGCGTGTCCCGAGAGCCAGGGGGAAGCTATTTCCTTCCGATGACCGAGCCTTTAAAGTCGCACAGCGTCACTTCCAGCATGTTCTGCGGGTGTCGTCACCCACGGCTCCCCCTCGAGGAGAGCGAGCGTCACCCCCATCTCTCTGTGGGAGGAAGATGCGCCTGTTGGACGGAGGACAAATCCTGATGCGACCGTCCTTTTTCTAAATTGAAGTATAATCGCTGTCCAGCGCTGTGCTACTTTCTGGCGCACAGCGTGTGACTCAGACATCCACATGGCGGCGTGGTGAGGAATCCACCTGCCCAACTGGAGACTCGGGTCCACCCCTGGGTCAGGGAGCTCCCCTGGAGAAGCACATGGCGACCTACGCCAGTACTCTTTGTGGTTTCATTGAAGGATAACAGACTTACGGAGTTTTGTTGTTTGCTGCCCGACGTCAGCATGAATCACGCACAGGTGTCCATGTGTGCCCCCCCCCTCCGGCAGTCTTGCCTGCAGAATCCCACAGAGAGGGGAGCCCCGAGGCCACCGCTGGGGTCGCAGAGAGCTGGTCACGACTTCGTGACTGAGCAGGAGCATGACGTACACACACGTCTTCTTCTTAGAAATCAGACGGCCTCTGCTGTCAGAGCCAGGCCCACCCTGGGCCCCGCAGGCTGAGGCCGCCCGAGCTTTCCCACCTGCTCCCTGCGGCTGCCCTCCGGGCGGGCACCACGCCAGAGCTTCCGCTTTATCCGCCCACGGGGTAGATGTGCTCTCAGAGGAGCAGCACGGTGGGGTGTGGCCCATCTGTGCAGGCTCCCGCACGCCACCCAAGAGCACGGGACGCTGGCCCCCCGGAGTGCCTTTCACCCCACCACTGAACACCTGCCACAGTCCTGCGCAGGGGACCAGGGACCAACTCCAGGGTCCGAGTTCAAATACTGTCCTGGCCACATGCTTCTAGACACGTCAGCAAGCCTGTTGTAGACGGTTTTTCCCTTTGTAAACTGTTCAAAATAATGGCCGACGTCTCACGGATGTTGAACGAATCCACTGATGCGTGGACGTGTGGATGCCAATGGACATAAAGCCCCAAGCAGGGCACGGCATCATGACGGGTGGGGTGATGGGGCCACGTGCGGTGGTCCAGCCGCGGCGGGCGCCCCCGTGGTCACCCTGATCACCGCACAGCTTCCCGCCCCTCCCACCACTCCCAGCCCAGGAGCCGGGCAGTGCTGACTGCGGACCTCCGGGCCCACCCCCTACCTGTGCTCTTCCTCCCGCAGACATGGGGAGCTTCGAGGAGGGCGAGAAGCACCAGAGTGTCTCCCATGGAGAGGCTGCCGTCATCCGGGCCCCGCGCATCTCCAGCTTTCCACGGCCGCAGGTGACCTGGTTTCGGGACGGCCGCAAGATCCCGCCCAGCAGCCGCATGTGAGCGCCCCCCTACCCTGGGGTGCGGGTGGGGAGCAGGGGCTGGCCCCGGGAGAGGAACCCTGGGGGCTCACGGAGCCCCCAGAGGTGGAGGACGGAGGGCCCTCTCCGCTCTGGCGGGGAGCCGGGTGGGGGTGTCCCTGTGGATGGAAGTCAGGTTCCCGGGGCCTTTCTGAGTCTTGGAGCATGACCACTCCCGGCCTTCCTGGGGAATCCCAGGGTGTGGGCTCCTCTCTCGCTAGAGACTCATCCTGCCTCTCAGGGCACTTAAAACGCCCAAGTTGGCACAGACAGAGGCTCCGTCACTGTGGCTCCACGCCAGGGTTCAGGGCGCACGGGCAGGCGCTGGCATCTCCCCGGCAGGGCGGACGGCCCCGGGGGTTTCCGCTGGGCGGGCGTGGCTGGGTGTCCCTCTGTGTGCCTGGCCTTGTGTGTTCTGGCTGCGGGGAGAAGGGAAGGCCTGGGGCGGGCCCGAGGGAGGAACACACGGTCCTTTCAGTGCTAACAAGGGCCCTCTGTGTGGCCCAGGTGGGGGCGGTGGCCGCCCGGCGTGCGGGCCAAGGGACGGCGCCGACACCCCACAGAGGGTGGGCGAGGGCCCGGGCGTGGGAGGCGGCCGCCCTGCTGACCCGGGAGAGAGCCGGCGGAGGAGAAAGGCCACCCTTGCTCTGGTCCACGTGGGTCACAGGTCCTCTCTGGGCGGAGCCAGTTCTGGTCTCTGGAGCGTCTCGGCCCTGGGGACCAGGAGGACCCGGGAGAGAGGGTGTCGTCGTAACCGTGGTAGCATCCTGGCGGCAGCCGTGTTCGTGGAGCGCCTAGCGTGTCCTCCGGCTGACCGTGTGCACCACGGCTCACCACGGCTCAGCCCAGCCCGCACACGCTCTCCTCCCAGACAGACACGCGTCTCCCCGGGAGAGAGGCCCTGTCTCGTCCCCATTTTTACCCCCAGAGTGCACGCTCCAGAGATACATACTGAACGAATGACTCTCGCACGAGCCGCACGAGGCGGCTGGGTTTATCCCCACTTTACAGAGGGTCAAGGGAAGGCCTCCAGAGCTGACTGCTTCGCCAGATCTCACACAGCTGCTTCCAGGCTTTCGGACTCCAGAGGCGGGGTCTTTTTTATTTCATCGTTTTAATGTCTTTCTAGCATGCATTTAGTTCTTTCTTTTTGGCCGTGGTGGGTCTTCGTTACGGCATGCGGGCATTCTCTCGTCGCGGAGTTCAGGCTTCTCCTTGCGGTGGCTTCTCTTGTTGCAGAGCACGGGCTCTAAGCACGCAGGCTTCAGCAGTTGCCGCTCCTGGGCTCCGTGGCTGTGGCTCACGGGCTGAGTTGCTCCGTGGCGCGGGCGATCTTCCCAGACCAGGGATCCAGGCTGTGTCCCCAGCCTCGACAGGCGCGCCCGTCACCCCAGGACCACCAGAGTCAAGAGCTTTAGTTCCGTTTTATGTGGAAGTTATATGAGAGCAGGTGCAAAGACATGGGAGCCAAGCAGGATACCCTGAGGGTACTTGGGCGACAGGAGGGATGAGCCCGGGTGCCGTGGCTGCCGGGGCGGCCGCAAGGGCGTCCGTCGCTGGGTTTGCTGCGTGAGATGAGCCCTTCCTGCAGCCTCCCTCCTGTCACCCCGTTCCTGACAGCTTCCCACCTCCTGTTGCCGTTCCTGGCCTCTGCCATCACCCCCCTTTTCGTTCTGAACAGCCACGGGCCCCAGGACAGAAGCCCCGCGAGGTGCGCGGATGGACACACGCACCCAGGCACAGACTTTCCTGGTCCCACCCACACCCGCCAGCCAAACGCTCGCGAGAACACTGTGGGCATTTTTATCTCTGCAATTACAGCAGATTAATATTCATAACCCAGAGGAAGGGCCCCAGGAAGCAAAGTCTCTCGTGTCTGTTTGCCAGAGATACACATCTGAAGAGCGCGCTCAGCCTGCGGGGCGCACGGGGGCAGAAGGCTGGCACTATCTAGAAAGGACGGCTCTCTCCCGGGGTGCAAGCGGAGATAATCAGCCCCGACCTGTTTTCTGATCCTCGCGGTTGGAAAGGGAGACAAGATTCCTAACAAAGACGCACGCTAGGGGGCCTGGGGCAGGTTCTAGGGGTGATTTATTTTACTCTTAATTAAATGATCAGTCTAAGAATAAATCCTGCCCCCCGCCCCGAGCCGAGAGAGAAAAGGCCTGGCTTTATCGGAGAAAATAGAAGGTGGGAGGGCCTTGGGCCGGTCAGGGAAGCGGAAAAGGCCTGAGACGTTGAAACCAGAGATGTGTGACTGAAGAACATCCCCAGCCTCTTCCCGGGAGGGAAGCCCTGACGTCCATGCCCCGTGAGAATCCTGGCAGCTTCCTTCAGCGTGGGCGCCTCTGGGGGGAGCCGTCCGGAAGCCCTCCTAAGCACCACCTATGGCTTGTGCGCCTTGGAAGTGAGGGACAGGGTGGTTCCGGAACCATATCTCAGGGGATGGCCATCCTGCCCAAGGCCGTCAGCCCAGGGCCTTCCTTAGCCTCCTGCTGAGGACAGAGGGAGGGCAGGTCAACAGGCCACTGGCCCTTCCCCGCTCCCTGCCTCCCGGTCACTCCGAACTGGAAACGCGAGCCCAGGCCCTGGGGGTCCCGGACCCTGTGCTTTCCTCCAGGGCCAGTAAAGGCCACGCTGGCTGCACCAGGGACGCAGCGCCGGGGAAGTTTGCCTCATGCCAATGTAAAGCACTTTAGGGCTTCTCTGGCGGCTCCCTCCTGCAAGGCAGGAGACCCAGGTTGAATCCCTGGGTCAGGAAGATGCCCTGGAGAAGGGAAGGGCAGCCCACTCCCGTATTCTTGCCTGGAGAACTCCATGGACAGAAGAGCCTCGCGGGCGACAGTCCATGGGGTCGCAGAGTCGGGCACGACCGAGCGACTAACACACTAAAGCCCCACCCGGGGCGAGGGCGGGGAGGGGCGTTCTCCTCTGCTGGCTGGTGGCGGCTCCCACTCGTGCCCTGGGCTCCCGGGGCCCCTGCTGGGCTCCAAGCCCAGAAGTGGTGCTGGTTATCCCCGTAAGTCAGCCAGCTGTCCGCGGGGACTGGGAAGGGTGTCCCAGCTTGCCAGGAGCTTCGGTTCTCTGTGGAAGGGGAGCTGGAGACAGGCAGATGGCCGGCATCCCTCCCACCTGGGTGTGCCACCCTCTGCCCGGACAGGGTGCCAACCACAGCCCCATCCACACTTGGAACCTGAGACAAGTCTTCTTTGGGCGGGTCAGGAGGCACCGGCGGGGACCCTCAGCAGCCTCCGCGTCCTCAGCTCCTCGTACAGCCCCCAGCCGGGCCAGCCCAGACTCGTCCAGACATTGCCAGACGTCCCTCGAGAGGGGAAGCCACCCCTGACCCAGAACCACCGACGAGAAGGGTCGATGTAGACCAAGCGCAGGCAGAGGAGGGAAAGCGGCCAGGGGGCGTCTCTGGGGTCAGGGAGAGCAGGAATCGGAGGCGGGGCCTTCGCTGGAGCCTGGAGCAGGGGCGCGAGACAGGCGGACAGACTCAGGAGGGGGCCACGCAGTGGCCAGGGTGCCCACTTGCCAGACTTCACCCGGCCGTCTCCTGCAGCTCCAGGGCAAGGCCAGGGGAGCTAGAGCCCCGGGGGTCCACATGCCCTCTGCTCATCGTGAGCCCTGATCTTGGACGGGGTGCCCGAAGAGGGTGGAGTGAGAGCGAGAGGCCAGGCTCCGGCCGCAGGGGGGCCGACAGAAGGAGCCTCGGGACTCGGGACCCTCAGCCTCAGGGCTGGGCGCGCTCCTCACACGCATCCACCCCTTACCTAGGTGGGGAGACCGAGGCACAGCAAGGAGGTGGCTGTGAGCTCCTCGTCGGCAGGGGCTCCCCTCCAAGCCCCCCGGGCCTCGCCCACCCCCACAATCGCACTGGAGGTCCCTGCAGGAGATTCCCACGTGAGGATCGGTCCCCACCCCTGTCCTGCTGTGCTGACTTTAAAATACCTGCGCCAGGCTCTGGCCTCGCTCCCATCCGCTCCCTTGCCGTTCACTCACTCGGTCGTGTCTGACTCTTTGGGACCCCGTGGACGGCAGCTCGCCAGGCTCCCCTGTCCCCCACCATCTCCTGGAGTCTGCTCGAACTCACGTCCGTCGAGTCGGTGATCCTGTCTACCCATCTCGTCCTCCGCCGCCCCCTTCTCCTTTGGTCGTCGATCTTTCCCAGCATCAGCGTCTTTTCCAGCGACTCAGCTCTTCGCCTCGGGTGGTCTCAGCATTGGCGCTTGAGCCTCAGCATCACTCCTTCCGACGAATATTCATTCACGGGTGACTTCCTTTAAGATTAGCTGGAGGTGACAAGTCTTCTTTGGGCGGGTCAGGAGGCACCGGCGGGGACCCTCAGCAGCCTCCGCGTCCTCAGCTCCTCGTACAGCCCCCAGCCGGGCCAGCCCAGACTCGTCCAGACATTGCCAGACGTCCCTCGAGAGGGGAAGCCACCCCTGACCCAGAACCACCGACGAGAAGGGTCGATGTAGACCAAGCGCAGGCAGAGGAGGGAAAGCGGCCAGGGGGCGTCTCTGGGGTCAGGGAGAGCAGGAATCGGAGGCGGGGCCTTCGCTGGAGCCTGGAGCAGGGGCGCGAGACAGGCGGACAGACTCAGGAGGGGGCCACGCAGTGGCCAGGGTGCCCACTTGCCAGACTTCACCCGGCCGTCTCCTGCAGCTCCAGGGCAAGGCCAGGGGAGCTAGAGCCCCGGGGGTCCACATGCCCTCTGCTCATCGTGAGCCCTGATCTTGGACGGGGTGCCCGAAGAGGGTGGAGTGAGAGCGAGAGGCCAGGCTCCGGCCGCAGGGGGGCCGACAGAAGGAGCCTCGGGACTCGGGACCCTCAGCCTCAGGGCTGGGCGCGCTCCTCACACGCATCCACCCCTTACCTAGGTGGGGAGACCGAGGCACAGCAAGGAGGTGGCTGTGAGCTCCTCGTCGGCAGGGGCTCCCCTCCAAGCCCCCCGGGCCTCGCCCACCCCCACAATCGCACTGGAGGTCCCTGCAGGAGATTCCCACGTGAGGATCGGTCCCCACCCCTGTCCTGCTGTGCTGACTTTAAAATACCTGCGCCAGGCTCTGGCCTCGCTCCCATCCGCTCCCTTGCCGTTCACTCACTCGGTCGTGTCTGACTCTTTGGGACCCCGTGGACGGCAGCTCGCCAGGCTCCCCTGTCCCCCACCATCTCCTGGAGTCTGCTCGAACTCACGTCCGTCGAGTCGGTGATCCTGTCTACCCATCTCGTCCTCCGCCGCCCCCTTCTCCTTTGGTCGTCGATCTTTCCCAGCATCAGCGTCTTTTCCAGCGACTCAGCTCTTCGCCTCGGGTGGTCTCAGCATTGGCGCTTGAGCCTCAGCATCACTCCTTCCGACGAATATTCATTCACGGGTGACTTCCTTTAAGATTAGCTGGAGGTCCAGGTAGAAAAAGGACATCACTGGGGTTCCCAGGAACTGGGGAGGAGAGCTTTGTCTCCCTACCTCCTAGAGCTTGGCAGGTCGTATAAAACCTGGCACTCGAACCCCTAAAACCAGGAGAAGGGGCCCCCCCGCCCAGCCTGGTGGGGAGAGACCAGGCTGAGAGGCACTGGCAGGGATGTTTATTCGAGAGCCCGTTTAAAAACTCTGTAACAGTCACCTAATGGGAGAATGTGAAAAGAATTCAACTGGATTTGTCCTTGTTAAACTGACATTAAGGATGTTTAACAGCTGTCTCGGGCACATCGCGTTAGAATCCGGAGATGGATTCGACAGACTAATGGTTTCGCCCGTCGTCAGGAGGATGGGTGAGAGGAGGTGCCAGGCAGAGCGGGGCCGGGCCGCGCTCCTGCTCCCCCGTCCAGGGTCCGGCGGGGTCTCCGGCTTCCTGCCGGGACACGCCCTTCCCCCGCGTGGCAGGGTGCCCGCCGCCGGAGCCCTGGGCGGCAGACGGCCCGTGTCTGCGCCCCAGTGCCCGGCTGGTTTCCTTTCTTCCTCTCAGCCGGCCCTGACAGCCCCGCTCGTTGACCAGATGCAGGGAGAAGGAAGCAGATGCCCTGAGACGGGGCTGGGGAGACACGGGGACCCCAGAAATCTGTGTGGCTGTGGGGTCAGCCTGAGCACGTTCGGGGCTGGGCTGAGGCGGTGACGCTGGAAGAGGTTCTGCTCGTTCCTAAATTCATCCTCCTCTCTCATCATTCATTCCTTCCGGTAAATGGATTCCTTTAGTTCTGGACGTGCCTGGTCCAGAGAGGACCGCACCCAGCCATCTGGGCTGTGACTCTGGAAAGGGTCCTATGCAGGGGAGCGCCGCCCTCACCAGGCCCGGGGTGGAGGCGGGGAAGCGCCCCGGGAGGGCCTCGGACCCCCGGGCACGCTCTGCCCTGGGTCCGGTCCCGGCGCCGGGGGAGTGCTGGGATTCTCCGCACACTCGGTGCGGCTGGGGTCCGGGCTCCCCAGAGGCTCGCCGGTCAGAGGAGTCCTCTTCTGCTCCCCAGAGCCATCACCCTGGAGAACACCCTGGTCATCCTGTCCACCGTGGCGCCCGACGCCGGCCGCTACTACGTGCAGGCGGTGAACGACAAGAACGGGGACAACAAGACCAGCCAGCCCATCACGCTCGCCGTGGAGAGTAAGTCAGCGGCGGGCCGGGACTGGCGGCGGGCACGTTGTTGTATCTCGGGAACGGGGCTCCGGGGGCTCGTGGGGAAGACAGAACGGCGGTGGAGCGGGGGAGGCTGGGAGAGGGCCGGGCGGGCCCGGCTGTGGCGGGAGCGGGGGCTGGGGGCCTGGAGGGGTCTGAATCCCAGACCCCGTCCCCACGATGAGCCTGCGATCCCATCGGCGTGGGGAGACGCTTAGCTTTAAGTGAGCTGGGCCCCCCAGAGACCTGGGAAGGCGAGGCGTGTGGGAGAGAGCTGGTGCCCCAGAGGATTACAGCCGCCGCTGGGCTCAGGTGCGGAGGGCGAGAGCCCGCCAGGAGATGGGAAGCTCGTTTTTAGAGAAATATACCAACTGCCTGCACTCAGCTGCCACATAAAAAGCTCCACTTGCGGCTGAAGCCCAGCCATCCTCGCGGGTGGGAACACGGGCCTTCTGCCCACGCTCCCGCCCCAGCGGACACCGTCCTCCACCCTGGAAGAGAGCGGCAAGGCTCTGCTCGGGGGCAGAGTGCAGACAGGAGCAGGGAAAAGGATTCCTTGACGAAGAAGTGTTTGTTCAGAGGAGACTCGAGGCAGGTTTCCGGCGATGGAGATGCAGGGAGCGTCCTCCCTGTCCGGGGTCTCCCTGGCCCAGGCCCTCCCCTGCTCCGTCCCCGGGAAGCTGAGACGGGTGGGTCGCCTCCGCGTGCCTGGGCGAGGCCAGAGCTTCCAGCAGCGGGCGGGCGAGCAGCCACGCAGGCGGGGGAGCCAGATGTTCGCGCCCTCCACATCTGCACAGCGGCTGTTCCACCAGCCAGGCTCATTCATCACCCGCGGTCCCGCTGGGATGCACCGCCAGCCGCCAGAGAAGGGCGCCAGCCGGCCGAGGACCTTCCCGTGTCCTTCCTCCCATTCCAGCCTCTGTCCTCCAGGGCCCAGAAAGCCCAGCTGCCGCTTAGTCACGACGTCGGGGCTGACTCTTTTGTGACCCCCTGGAGCCCGCCAGGCTCCTCTGTCCTTGGCGTGTCCCAGGCAAGAATGCTGCCGGGGGTCACCATTTCCTTCTCCAGGGGATCTTTGCGACTCGGGGACTAAACCCAAATCTCCTGCGTTGCCAGGGGGATTCTTCACCACGGAGCCCCTGGGAGAGCCCCAGAAAGCCCAGAGGACTCCCCAGTCCCCACCCGCCCGTTCCTGAGCCTTCTGAGCACCTGAAGATCCCCTCCCCATTTCCGCAGCGACCGCTTCCCCCAGACCAGGCTCCTGTCTGCCCAGGAGACCTGGATGCAGTGAGCAGAGGTCAGTCTGCACGCGGACCTGCCTGGGTCACAGGTGTCACCTCTGACACTGCCCTGGGCCAGGGCCTCCGTCTAGCAGCCTGGGACCGACCCCGAACCCGGAGCTGTTGTTTCTATGGGAAAAGGGACGACTGGAGACAGCTGCTTTCCTCCACGTATTTCCCAGCACTTTTGAGTACCTAGAGTCTAAAGGAATTGAGTCATCTGGTCCGCGTCAAGGGCAGACCCCTTCCTGGGTGACTCCGTTGACCCTGGGATCAAGGTTGGAGTCTTCTCCCGCCGCCAGCCTCCTCCTGGCCAGCCGAGGGTGGCCGTGCCCTCCACCCTGGAAGAGGCGGCAAGGCTCTGCTCGGGGGCAGAGTGCAGACAGGAGCAGGGAAAAGGATTCCTTGACGAAGAAGTGTTTGTTCAGAGGAGACTCGAGGCAGGTTTCCGGCGATGGAGATGCAGGGAGCGTCCTCCCTGTCCGGGGTCTCCCTGGCCCAGGCCCTCCCCTGCTCCGTCCCGGAAGCTGAGACGGGTGGGTCGCCTCCGCGTGCCTGGGCGAGGCCAGAGCTTCCAGCAGCGGGCGGGCGAGCAGCCACGCAGGCGGGGGAGCCAGATGTTCGCGCCCTCCACATCTGCACAGCGGCTGTTCCACCAGCCAGGCTCATTCATCACCCGCGGTCCCGCTGGGATGCACCGCCAGCCGCCAGAGAAGGGCGCCAGCCGGCCGAGGACCTTCCCGTGTCCTTCCTCCCATTCCAGCCTCTGTCCTCCAGGGCCCAGAAAGCCCAGCTGCCGCTTAGTCACGACGTCGGGGCTGACTCTTTTGTGACCCCCTGGAGCCCGCCAGGCTCCTCTGTCCTTGGCGTGTCCCAGGCAAGAATGCTGCCGGGGGTCACCATTTCCTTCTCCAGGGGATCTTTGCGACTCGGGGACTAAACCCAAATCTCCTGCGTTGCCAGGGGGATTCTTCACCACGGAGCCCCTGGGAGAGCCCCAGAAAGCCCAGAGGACTCCCCAGTCCCCACCCGCCCGTTCCTGAGCCTTCTGAGCACCTGAAGATCCCCTCCCCATTTCCGCAGCGACCGCTTCCCCCAGACCAGGCTCCTGTCTGCCCAGGAGACCTGGATGCAGTGAGCAGAGGTCAGTCTGCACGCGGACCTGCCTGGGTCACAGGTGTCACCTCTGACACTGCCCTGGGCCAGGGCCTCCGTCTAGCAGCCTGGGACCGACCCCGAACCCGGAGCTGTTGTTTCTATGGGAAAAGGGACGACTGGAGACAGCTGCTTTCCTCCACGTATTTCCCAGCACTTTTGAGTACCTAGAGTCTAAAGGAATTGAGTCATCTGGTCCGCGTCAAGGGCAGACCCCTTCCTGGGTGACTCCGTTGACCCTGGGATCAAGGTTGGAGTCTTCTCCCGCCGCCAGCCTCCTCCTGGCCAGCCGAGGGTGGCCGTGCCCTCCAGCTGGCCCACAGGAAACAGGCGGGGTCCCCCCCAGACCCCCGCGTCTGCCCTAGCCTCCCCACACCACGGTCTGTTTCTCCCACCCCGTCGCCCCTCGCCTCCTGCTCTCCGACAGGGATTTGTACTGAATTGAGAGCAGAAGCAGCTGATTTTTAGCTAATTTCTCCTCCCACGAGTGACTGCACTTCAAATCCTGGTGCTCGTCACTGACACAGATTCCCCCGCTGCCGGCCTGCCAGCCGCTTTCCTGGGAGCAGTGGCGACGTCGCCCACCTCCGGCTGCACCTGCCTCACCTCTCCCTCCGCCCTCCGCCTCTCCGGTTCATCCGCCCTCCGCTTAGGGCCGCAGAGCTTCCCCGCAGCCCTCAGGGAACGCCCCGCTCTTCGGAAATGGGGACGGAGCGAGCAAAGGCCAGTGACCCCCAGAGTTTCCCCCCGCCCGGGGGTCACCCAGGAGACCTCACGCGGGGGATCTCAGCTCTTGGCACGTTCATGCCTGGCTGGCAGCCCCCTGCCTGGTGACCGGAGCGGCCCTGTCCAGGAGACGTGTCACGTGAGCCACATATGCAATTTAAAATGTGCCCGTAGCTCACTTTTTAAGGAGGAAGGAATTGGTGAAATTGATTTTAGTATACTTTACTTAATCCAACATATCCAAAATATTATCAGCTGAACATACAGTCAAAATAGAAAATGTTAATGAGATTCTTTATGCTGGGGTTTTTTAAATTTGTCTTTTGTAACATCACAGTCAAATGTCTCGGATGCAGTGAGCAGAGGTCAGTCTGCACGCGGACCTGCCTGGGTCACAGGTGTCACCTCTGACACTGCCCTGGGCCAGGGCCTCCGTAGCAGCCTGGGACCGACCCCGAACCCGGAGCTGTTGTTTCTATGGGAAAAGGGACGACTGGAGACAGCTGCTTTCCTCCACGTATTTCCCAGCACTTTTGAGTACCTAGAGTCTAAAGGAATTGAGTCATCTGGTCCGCGTCAAGGGCAGACCCCTTCCTGGGTGACTCCGTTGACCCTGGGATCAAGGTTGGAGTCTTCTCCCGCCGCCAGCCTCCTCCTGGCCAGCCGAGGGTGGCCGTGCCCTCCAGCTGGCCCACAGGAAACAGGCGGGGTCCCCCCCAGACCCCCGCGTCTGCCCTAGCCTCCCCACACCACGGTCTGTTTCTCCCACCCCGTCGCCCCTCGCCTCCTGCTCTCCGACAGGGATTTGTACTGAATTGAGAGCAGAAGCAGCTGATTTTTAGCTAATTTCTCCTCCCACGAGTGACTGCACTTCAAATCCTGGTGCTCGTCACTGACACAGATTCCCCCGCTGCCGGCCTGCCAGCCGCTTTCCTGGGAGCAGTGGCGACGTCGCCCACCTCCGGCTGCACCTGCCTCACCTCTCCCTCCGCCCTCCGCCTCTCCGGTTCATCCGCCCTCCGCTTAGGGCCGCAGAGCTTCCCCGCAGCCCTCAGGGAACGCCCCGCTCTTCGGAAATGGGGACGGAGCGAGCAAAGGCCAGTGACCCCCAGAGTTTCCCCCCGCCCGGGGGTCACCCAGGAGACCTCACGCGGGGGATCTCAGCTCTTGGCACGTTCATGCCTGGCTGGCAGCCCCCTGCCTGGTGACCGGAGCGGCCCTGTCCAGGAGACGTGTCACGTGAGCCACATATGCAATTTAAAATGTGCCCGTAGCTCACTTTTTAAGGAGGAAGGAATTGGTGAAATTGATTTTAGTATACTTTACTTAATCCAACATATCCAAAATATTATCAGCTGAACATACAGTCAAAATAGAAAATGTTAATGAGATTCTTTATGCTGGGGTTTTTTTGTTTGTTTAAGTCTTTGAAAATCCGTGTGTATTTTACACGTAAAGCGCATCTCCTCAATCTGCAGGCTGGATTTTCATCTGAAATACGTGATCCGTATTTAGATTTCATGCTGTCTACAGCTGGAAAGGAGGGGCCGGGTGCCCACGTTGTTCTCTACAGACTTAGAAGCGTTCTAAGAACGGACTCGGGGATCTGCTTTTAATTAGATGTAAATTAGATCAAATTAAACCCCATTCCCTCAAAGGGTCACCAGTCATTCAGGATCTCGTCGGCCCCTGTGGTTCTCACCCCACTCACCCCCACGGTAGATGGGGCAGGTCGACCCTGGGCTCCTGGGCGGCCGGCAGCCTGCCCGGGGGTGGGGAGAAACGTGTCTCCCTGCCCTCCACCCCCAGTCACGTGGTCCCCAAGCCCCCGTTTTCTCACCTATAGCAGGATGCCTCCAGCAAAGCACAAACTTCCCCAATAGCTCCGGGGCTAAAAACACCCACCTGCATTGCAGGAGACATAAGGGATGCAGGTTCGATCCCTGGGTCGGGACGATCCCGTGGAGAAATGCATGGCCACCCCAGCCCGTCTTCTTGCCTGGAGAATGCCACGGACAGAGGTGCCTGGCGGGCTCCCGTCCCTGGGGTCACAAAGAGTAGGTCACGACTGAACGAGCAAGCCCCCACGCGAGCCACGCAGTGCCTGTGGCGGAGCGAAGCTGAGGGGATACAGCGAAGGGACTTGAAAGGATGGGTCCGTGTGTCCCCCACTGCACCTGTTATTAAAACCATCCTGAGGCACAGAGACCCAGTTGCACGCCCGTGTGGGCAGCCCGGGCTTCCTGCTGCCCTGGGGCTCTGTCCACGTGACTGGCTCAGATGGGAGACGCCGTCCTTGATCTGCTTGGCGCGGGGCTTTCCTGCTTGATCTCCGGGGCCCTGGTCACCCCTCTGTCCAGAGCACCCCGAGGGGGATGTCCCTGCATCCCGTGCCTGAACACGGCCAGGCATTAACGCCCCGTCCCCGGGCCCGCCCTCCGGAGAGCCGGAGTCTGCCTGGCCCCGCACCTCCAGCAGAGGACACCCGGCAGCCAGGCGTGTCCCCCGAGGGCGGGTCCACCCAAGCGGCCCCTCTCTGCCTTCACATCACACCGAGCACCTCCCTCTGTTGCTCCCGTGTGCCAGCACTGTCCAGGCACCTCTGTGCCGTCGTTGATCGCAGCCCCGGAGGCAGATCGCGATTCCCCTCCACCAGTTACAGAGAGAAAGCTGAGGAAACAGGCGGTGCCGTGAAGCACTGTACTTCCCGGGGACACTCACTAATGACGCACCGGCGATCGGGACCGGGCGTCCCTGGCTGCAAGACGCACGCCGTTAGCCACCCCTCCCGGGGTCTCGGAGGAAGCCCGTCTCCCTTTGGGCGAGAGGCACCTGCTGTTGGCCCTTTCGGCTCCCCGGAGGTCACCCAGCTTCCCAGGCTTTACCTACCAGGCACCCGTCACCTGCATCTTTAATCTCCTAAACATCTAAGCACTGATCTGACGTCTTCCCAGACTGTGGCCGCCAGGAGGACAGACCCTGCCCGTCGCCCTCGGCGGGGCGTGCCTGGCAGAGACATAAGGGATGCAGGTTCGATCCCTGGGTCGGGACGATCCCGTGGAGAAATGCATGGCCACCCCAGCCCGTCTTCTTGCCTGGAGAATGCCACGGACAGAGGTGCCTGGCGGGCTCCCGTCCCTGGGGTCACAAAGAGTAGGTCACGACTGAACGAGCAAGCCCCCACGCGAGCCACGCAGTGCCTGTGGCGGAGCGAAGCTGAGGGGATACAGCGAAGGGACTTGAAAGGATGGGTCCGTGTGTCCCCCACTGCACCTGTTATTAAAACCATCCTGAGGCACAGAGACCCAGTTGCACGCCCGTGTGGGCAGCCCGGGCTTCCTGCTGCCCTGGGGCTCTGTCCACGTGACTGGCTCAGATGGGAGACGCCGTCCTTGATCTGCTTGGCGCGGGGCTTTCCTGCTTGATCTCCGGGGCCCTGGTCACCCCTCTGTCCAGAGCACCCCGAGGGGGATGTCCCTGCATCCCGTGCCTGAACACGGCCAGGCATTAACGCCCCGTCCCCGGGCCCGCCCTCCGGAGAGCCGGAGTCTGCCTGGCCCCGCACCTCCAGCAGAGGACACCCGGCAGCCAGGCGTGTCCCCCGAGGGCGGGTCCACCCAAGCGGCCCCTCTCTGCCTTCACATCACACCGAGCACCTCCCTCTGTTGCTCCCGTGTGCCAGCACTGTCCAGGCACCTCTGTGCCGTCGTTGATCGCAGCCCCGGAGGCAGATCGCGATTCCCCTCCACCAGTTACAGAGAGAAAGCTGAGGAAACAGGCGGTGCCGTGAAGCACTGTACTTCCCGGGGACACTCACTAATGACGCACCGGCGATCGGGACCGGGCGTCCCTGGCTGCAAGACGCACGCCGTTAGCCACCCCTCCCGGGGTCTCGGAGGAAGCCCGTCTCCCTTTGGGCGAGAGGCACCTGCTGTTGGCCCTTTCGGCTCCCCGGAGGTCACCCAGCTTCCCAGGCTTTACCTACCAGGCACCCGTCACCTGCATCTTTAATCTCCTAAACATCTAAGCACTGATCTGACGTCTTCCCAGACTGTGGCCGCCAGGAGGACAGACCCTGCCCGTCGCCCTCGGCGGGGCGTGCCTGGCAGAGACCCCAGCGCGTGCGAAACCCTCACCCAGAACAGATCCGCTGCGTCGGGGGCTGAACCTGCACCGCCCTGAGAGGCAGCAGCCTTCACCCCCGCGGCTGCTGAGAACATAGACGCGGGGAGGAGGCGAGCCGCCAGTGCGCGCCCAGGACGCCGGGGGCAGAGCCCGGTCCGGAGCCGGGTCTTCCTGACCCGCAGGCCCTCCTGGGCTGCCTCTGCGGCCCCCTCCCTCCATCCTTGCTGCCACCTGGGCCCGTGTGGGACTCCAGAGTGGACATCAGCCTTCCCTTTAGCCTCCCGAAGGCCACAAGGCGGCCCAAGGTCTGGGGGTGGGGGCACCCTCGTATTTTTAAACTCCGAGGGCTCTGCTTACCCATCAGTGCCGCAAGGCTCTAACTGTCTGTCTCGTCCCCGTGCCCCATTAATCTGGGCCTCGGTACCTGCGGCCCCGGCCTGTGATAAACAGCGCGGAGCACACGTTTATGGATTCGGCTATATCAGCAGCTTTCAATCCGATCGCTCTTTATGGCACCTACATGAGGCTTTTATATTGTTGCAATTATTTTGGTTTATATGCTTCCTTTCTTTCCCCCTTCATTTTACTTTACTTTTTACATTTTATTCCCATTCTGTCTGGGCCTTTCCCAGCAAGGCCTGGAGGCCGGGCAGGAATGCCTCTCCGGGGCTGACCGGGTGGCCTGACGTCCCCATCGAGGATAGGCCATTGCTGTTGACCTGGGGCCGCGTGTGTCGCTAACGGCCTGCCACCTCCAGAGCCTCCTGGACAGGGGCCAACCGGTTGGATTTGTCGTGAGAGAAAATGTCCTCCGGGCTTCTCTGTCCAGGAGGTTTAGAGCAGGTGTGCGGAACGTATCGGAGTTTCTGCCGGGCTTGGGCTCGTGCCGACCCACAGAGATAAGAACCTGGCCCCTTCCTAAAGAACTCAAGAGATCAATCAGAGGGACTCTTGCCTCTCCTGGGCTTCCATGATGGCTCAGCGGGTGAAGAACCTGCCTGCCAGTGCGAGAGTCGGGAGATTCGGGTTCAGCCCCGGATCCCTGGCAGCCCGCTCCGTCCCCTCGCCTGGAGAATCCCGTGGACAGAGGAGCCTCGTGGGCCACAGTCCGTGGAGTCGCAGAGTCAGACGCGACTGAGTGGCTGGCCCTTTTCTTTCTTGCTGTTTCTGACTAATTTTTACTGGAGTTTTTAGTGGCTCTCCAATCTTGTGTTCGTGTCTTCTACGCTAAAGTGAATCAGCCCTACAGATACGTGTCCCCCATCTTTTGGATTTCCTGACCCGCAGGCCCTCCTGGGCTGCCTCTGCGGCCCCTCCCTCCACCCTCTCAGGGCCCGTGTGGGACTCCAGAGTGGACATCAGCCTTCCCTTTAGCCTCCCGAAGGCCACAAGGCGGCCCAAGGTCTGGGGGTGGGGGCACCCTCGTATTTTTAAACTCCGAGGGCTCTGCTTACCCATCAGTGCCGCAAGGCTCTAACTGTCTGTCTCGTCCCGTGCCCCATTAATCTGGGCCTCGGTACCTGCGGCCCCGGCCTGTGATAAACAGCGCGGAGCACACGTTTATGGATTCGGCTATATCAGCAGCTTTCAATCCGATCGCTCTTTATGGCACCTACATGAGGCTTTTATATTGTTGCAATTATTTTGGTTTATATGCTTCCTTTCTTTCCCCCTTCATTTTACTTTACTTTTTACATTTTATTCCCATTCTGTCTGGGCCTTTCCCAGCAAGGCCTGGAGGCCGGGCAGGAATGCCTCTCCGGGGCTGACCGGGTGGCCTGACGTCCCCATCGAGGATAGGCCATTGCTGTTGACCTGGGGCCGCGTGTGTCGCTAACGGCCTGCCACCTCCAGAGCCTCCTGGACAGGGGCCAACCGGTTGGATTTGTCGTGAGAGAAAATGTCCTCCGGGCTTCTCTGTCCAGGAGGTTTAGAGCAGGTGTGCGGAACGTATCGGAGTTTCTGCCGGGCTTGGGCTCGTGCCGACCCACAGAGATAAGAACCTGGCCCCTTCCTAAAGAACTCAAGAGATCAATCAGAGGGACTCTTGCCTCTCCTGGGCTTCCATGATGGCTCAGCGGGTGAAGAACCTGCCTGCCAGTGCGAGAGTCGGGAGATTCGGGTTCAGCCCCGGATCCCTGGCAGCCCGCTCCGTCCCCTCGCCTGGAGAATCCCGTGGACAGAGGAGCCTCGTGGGCCACAGTCCGTGGAGTCGCAGAGTCAGACGCGACTGAGTGGCTGGCCCTTTTCTTTCTTGCTGTTTCTGACTAATTTTTACTGGAGTTTTTAGTGGCTCTCCAATCTTGTGTTCGTGTCTTCTGTACGCTAAAGTGAATCAGCCCTACAGATACGTGTCCCCCATCTTTTTTGGATTTCCTCCCTGCTTAGGCCACCACCGAGCGCTGAGTAGGGGGCCCCGGGGCTGTAGCAGGTGCATGTTAGTTACCTGTTTATCGTATTAAACTCTGGAGTCGCCCTGACCCAGGAGGACCTCATCTTAACTTGATGGCAATTGCAAAGCCCCGCTTTCCAAATCAGGGGACATTCAGAGCTGCCCATGCCATGAACTCGGGGGACAGTGTTGAGCCCAGGACGGGGAGTTTGCATTCTGGTGGAATGAGCTGGCAAATGCAGAAATCAGCTGATGAGACAAACGCGGGTGGAGGGAAGGCGTCACAGGAGGCGGATCACATCGGAGAGCTTCCGCGGGCCCTCCCGGACGCTCTGCAGAGACCCGTGGGCGGAGGAGGGGAAAGGAGGCGGCGTCCCGGGGTCCATCTCTGGCTGCTGGTGTCTGTCTCGGGGCCACCTGCCCCCCGAGTGAGGACAGAGGTCTCCCTCAGGGTCCCCCTAAGGCGGGTGGGGCACAGATGGGATTCCCGGCATCCGTTCCCAGCTGACACCTGTCCTCTCCCTAGACGTGGGGGGCCCTGCAGACCCCATCGCTCCAACCATCATCATCCCGCCCAAGAACACCAGCGTGGTGGCCGGGACCTCGGAGGTGACCCTGGAATGTGTGGCCAACGCCAGGTGGGTACCGCCCCGCCCACGTGAACTCCAGCGGGCGCGCCTGACCTGTGGGCTTCGAGGAGACCAGGCGGAGGTCACCGAAGTCCCAGAGCGTCCCGTTAGGACCCGTGGAGGGAGGCGGGGTAAAGAACCCACCTGCCAGTGCAGGGGACGTGAGTTCGACCCTTGGGTGGGGAAGGTCCCCTGGAGAAGGGAATGGCAGTGTTACTGCCTGGAGACCCTCATGGACAGAGGAGCCTGGCGGGCAATGGTCCCTAGGGTCACAAAGAATCGGACACGACTTAGCAACCAAACAGCAGGCTTGGGGTCAGGTGCCCACGTGGCCCCTTCTTGGCCACATACGACCCTCCCTTCTCTCACTTCCTCCGGCGTGGGCACTGTGCTCCGTGCCCTCCCACAGTACCTCCTTTCTCCCAACAACTACCCACAAACGACTCACTACCCTGAAACTCAGAGAGGAAAAGCACCCTGCCCAAGGTCACCCAGCTGGCTGATAGAGTCTCGGTACAACAGGTCACCAGCTCTGGGGCCCGGACAGCGGCCTGCCCGGGAAGGTGTCGGGCAGGGGCGGGCAAACCCAGGCGCCCGGCCCCCACGCCTGCGTGCCTGGTCAGCCCGGGCCTGCCCGCTTGGCCCCCGGGAGGCTCTGGGACTGACCGCCTGCCCATGCGACGGGGAGGGGAAATGGGGCTGGCAAATGCAGAAATCAGCTGATGAGACAAACGGGTGGAGGGAAGGCGTCACAGGAGGCGGATCACATCGGAGAGCTTCCGCGGGCCCTCCCGGACGCTCTGCAGAGACCCGTGGGCGGAGGAGGGGAAAGGAGGCGGCGTCCCGGGGTCCATCTCTGGCTGCTGGTGTCTGTCTCGGGGCCACCTGCCCCCCGAGTGAGGACAGAGGTCTCCCTCAGGGTCCCCCTAAGGCGGGTGGGGCACAGATGGGATTCCCGGCATCCGTTCCCAGCTGACACCTGTCCTCTCCCTAGACGTGGGGGGCCCTGCAGACCCCATCGCTCCAACCATCATCATCCCGCCCAAGAACACCAGCGTGGTGGCCGGGACCTCGGAGGTGACCCTGGAATGTGTGGCCAACGCCAGGTGGGTACCGCCCCGCCCACGTGAACTCCAGCGGGCGCGCCTGACCTGTGGGCTTCGAGGAGACCAGGCGGAGGTCACCGAAGTCCCAGAGCGTCCCGTTAGGACCCGTGGAGGGAGGCGGGGTAAAGAACCCACCTGCCAGTGCAGGGGACGTGAGTTCGACCCTTGGGTGGGGAAGGTCCCCTGGAGAAGGGAATGGCAGTGTTACTGCCTGGAGACCCTCATGGACAGAGGAGCCTGGCGGGCAATGGTCCCTAGGGTCACAAAGAATCGGACACGACTTAGCAACCAAACAGCAGGCTTGGGGTCAGGTGCCCACGTGGCCCCTTCTTGGCCACATACGACCCTCCCTTCTCTCACTTCCTCCGGCGTGGGCACTGTGCTCCGTGCCCTCCCACAGTACCTCCTTTCTCCCAACAACTACCCACAAACGACTCACTACCCTGAAACTCAGAGAGGAAAAGCACCCTGCCCAAGGTCACCCAGCTGGCTGATAGAGTCTCGGTACAACAGGTCACCAGCTCTGGGGCCCGGACAGCGGCCTGCCCGGGAAGGTGTCGGGCAGGGGCGGGCAAACCCAGGCGCCCGGCCCCCACGCCTGCGTGCCTGGTCAGCCCGGGCCTGCCCGCTTGGCCCCCGGGAGGCTCTGGGACTGACCGCCTGCGCCCCTCGCCCCCTCCAGGCCTCTGATCAAGCTCCACATCATCTGGAAGAAGGACGGGGTGCTGCTGTCGGGCGGCCTCAGCCACTACAACCGCCGGCTCACCATCCCCAGCCCCACGGCCGGCGACGCCGGCTACTACGAGTGTGAAGCCGTCCTGCGCGGCAGCAGCGTCCCCTCCGCGGGCCGCGGCGCCCACCTGTCTGTGCTGGGTGAGCCGGGCAGGGCGCCTGGGGTCCCCCTGGGGGCGGGGGCGGGGCCGGGGGCGGGGGCGGGGCCCGCCCGTCGGGGGCCTGCGGAAGGGCGGCCCGCCCAGCGGCCACGGCGGGCGGCGCGTGGCTCTGAGCCCCTCCCCGGCCCTCCCTCCCGCAGAGCCGCCTCAGTTCGTCAAGGAGCCGGAGAGACACATCACGGCGGAGATGGAGAAGGTGGTGGACATTCCCTGTCGGGCCAAAGGTAGGCAGGTGGCGTGGACGGACGGGGCCCAGGACCCCCGGCCTGCAGCCTCTCCCGTCCCTGACCCGGACGTGTCTAAACGCCGCCTCCTCCTCATCCCTGGGCAGAGAGTCCGTCTGGCTGTAAGCAGACGCCCCAGGAAACAAACAAGCTAAATTACCGTCATCTCAGGGCTGGACATCAACCCCGCGTTTCCATGACGTGAAGGTTACAGAGGAACCCAAATTACCGTGATTTCAGGATAGGTGGCAGACCCAAATTGCCCATAATGCGAGAGTTGTAGACAACGCCAGATTGCCCTCATGTCATGGCTTCTGGAGCCGGGGGGGCTCTGCGTGGTGTCTGGGCCTTCCTGCCTCGTCTCCGCCCGCCATTCCCACTCGGCGCCCCACCTCAGCTCTGGCAGACTTGCTGCTTTTCCCATCTCCACCCTCCCTCCTCTGGGTCTGGCTGAGCTAAAGGCACCCCCAGCCAGGGTGCGATCTGGGGTGACTGGGGGAGCAGAGAGAGTGTCACCGCGGCGGGAGGGCCCTGTGGAGGAGGCGGAGCATCCTGGCCGCCGTTCGGAGGCCCCCCGGGGGGGACAGCCGCTGGCTGAGCAGACGTCTCGGTGGGGGCGGCTCACCCGGCGTCGGGGAGCTCCCCTGCAGGAGGGCGCGGCAGCCCACTCCGCCGTCCTCGCCTGGAGCCTCCCCGGGAGGACGCAGGCTGGCGGGCTGCCGGCCGCGGGGTTGCAGCGTCAGACGCGCCCGAGCGACGGACACTTTCAGCCCCGGCTGCCGGGACTGTTCCCGGGGCAGGAGAGCCAGAGAGTGACCCAGAGAGCCGGGGCCCGCCGTTAGGGAACTTACATTCTCAGGAGGGAGGCAGACCAACCAGCAAACAAATAAAGATACCTTATTTCCTTTCACCTAAAAGTGCCATGGGTAGTAAGATGCCCCATTATTTTATGCGCCACTAAGAAAGAAAAAAGGCTGCCAATTAAATTATGACATGCTGTCGATTGTAGGACACGTCCGCGTCTCAGAGCCATGCCCGCACGAGCAGAGGCGCGGCCTGGCGGGATGGCCTCCGGGTCGGGGTTGAGAAGCGCCTAGGGGGGCGAGGGGGGAGACACAGGCCGGCCGAGGGTCTTTCAAACAGGGTTTGGGGAGCTCTGCGGTGGAAGTCACGTTTGAGCAGACGCGGAGGGAGAGGCAGAGGGCTGGGATGTCGGCGGGGAGAGGATGCCAGGCTGGGGACGCAGCTCAGGCCAGGCAGAGGGGCAAGGGAGCCCCCAGCACCTCCGTGGACAGGCCGGATAGGCCGGGGCTTCCGAAGAAACCCTCCCCCCACGCAGGCCCCCTGGCACAGGGCTCTGTGGTCACCTGAGTCTGGAAAGCCCGGCTGGAGGTGCCCAGAGCCCACAAAACTCTGCTCAGTGTAACAGAAAAAATTCAGCTCGTCCAATCCAGCCTTTCCAAGCTAAACTAGCCCCAGGGACTTTTAAATGTTCTTGGAACACCAACTCTATGAGAGTTTGAGAACTGTAACTCTGAGAACAACTCTCCCTACTTCCAAGATCAACAGCGGCACCTCTGAGAGGATCCGGGCTTCCCCGGAGGCTCGGGGGTAAAGAACCCGCCTCCGGTGCAGGAGCCGCCGGAGACACGGGTTCGATCCCCGGGTCGGGAAGCTCCCCTGGAGGCGGGCATGCAACCCACCCCAGTCTCGCTGCCTGGAGAGCCCCGTGGCAGAGGAGCCCGGCGGGCTGCAGTCCACAGGGTCGCAAACAGTCGGACGCGACTGAGCGACTCAGCGCACACAAGCACGCGCCAGGAGGGTCCGGGGCCCCCTGGAGGACTTGCAGCCCCGCCTCCGGGCCTGAGGGGCTGACGACAGGCGCCCCGCCCGCAGGCACGCCGCCGCCCTCCATCACCTGGTACAAGGACGCGGCCGCGGTGGAGGTGGGGCGGCCCGGCCGCTTCCGGCAGCGCGCCGACGGGGGCCTGCAGGTCAGCGGGCTGGTGCCCGACGACACCGGCATGTTCCAGTGCTTCGCGCGCAACGCGGCCGGCGAGGTGCAGACCTCCACCTACCTGGCCGTCACCAGTGAGTCTCCGTCCCCGTCCTGCCCGCGTCCCGCTCCTCCCCCACGTCCGCGGACCCAGCTCTCCTCCAGGCCGGGGCCTCGAGCACAGGACGCCGGGCCCTGCGAGGTGGACCCCAGGAGGCTGCCTCCCGGGCCGCGTGCCTCGGGCCAGCCTCCCGCTGCACCTGCAGCCTGCACTGGTTTTGATTCGACAAACCAGAGCCTCGGTCTCACATTTAATGAAGAAGGAGTCCCCTTTACCTTGTCATAGAGGGTGTCAGGTGCCCTTGGGGTCCTCAGGTTCCCCAAGAGGGAGGCTCGAGAATCGAGGGCGGGGACTGGGGTCACCAGCTCCGTCCGCGGGTCCTTCCGGGGTCCCTATCCTGCGTCCTTCCCTTAAGAGGGGCCCTCGCAGCAAGCAGCAGGAAGAGGACCTGGCCGTGGCTGAGAGGCCCCTCTGTCTCCCCCTGCAGGCATCGCCCCCAACATCACCAGGGGCCCCCTGGACAGCACGGTGATCGACGGCATGTCAGTGGTGCTGGCCTGTGAGACCTCGGGGGCGCCCCGGCCGGCCATCACGTGGCAGAAAGGTACGCGAGGCTGAGCTGCTCGAGGGGGTGGCTGCATGAAACGTCTCAGGTGGACCTCGGGCTCAGTTCCGGAGCCAGCCATGGCGGGGTTGCGCCGGGGAAGCCCCCGCGGAGACACGGGTTCGATCCCGGTCCATGCAACCCACCCCAGTCTCGCTGCCTGGAGAGCCCCGTGGCAGAGGAGCCCGGCGGGCTGCAGTCCACAGGGTCGCAAACAGTCGGACGCGACTGAGCGACTCAGCGCACACAAGCACGCGCCAGGAGGGTCCGGGGCCCCCTGGAGGACTTGCAGCCCCGCCTCCGGGCCTGAGGGGCTGACGACAGGCGCCCCGCCCGCAGGCACGCCGCCGCCCTCCATCACCTGGTACAAGGACGCGGCCGCGGTGGAGGTGGGGCGGCCCGGCCGCTTCCGGCAGCGCGCCGACGGGGGCCTGCAGGTCAGCGGGCTGGTGCCCGACGACACCGGCATGTTCCAGTGCTTCGCGCGCAACGCGGCCGGCGAGGTGCAGACCTCCACCTACCTGGCCGTCACCAGTGAGTCTCCGTCCCCGTCCTGCCCGCGTCCCGCTCCTCCCCCACGTCCGCGGACCCAGCTCTCCTCCAGGCCGGGGCCTCGAGCACAGGACGCCGGGCCCTGCGAGGTGGACCCCAGGAGGCTGCCTCCCGGGCCGCGTGCCTCGGGCCAGCCTCCCGCTGCACCTGCAGCCTGCACTGGTTTTGATTCGACAAACCAGAGCCTCGGTCTCACATTTAATGAAGAAGGAGTCCCCTTTACCTTGTCATAGAGGGTGTCAGGTGCCCTTGGGGTCCTCAGGTTCCCCAAGAGGGAGGCTCGAGAATCGAGGGCGGGGACTGGGGTCACCAGCTCCGTCCGCGGGTCCTTCCGGGGTCCCTATCCTGCGTCCTTCCCTTAAGAGGGGCCCTCGCAGCAAGCAGCAGGAAGAGGACCTGGCCGTGGCTGAGAGGCCCCTCTGTCTCCCCCTGCAGGCATCGCCCCCAACATCACCAGGGGCCCCCTGGACAGCACGGTGATCGACGGCATGTCAGTGGTGCTGGCCTGTGAGACCTCGGGGGCGCCCCGGCCGGCCATCACGTGGCAGAAAGGTACGCGAGGCTGAGCTGCTCGAGGGGGTGGCTGCATGAAACGTCTCAGGTGGACCTCGGGCTCAGTTCCGGAGCCAGCCAGGCGGGGTTCCCGGGGACAGGGGAAAGGTTGCGTGCGCACAAGTCCAGCGGGCTTCATCCACACCAGGGACGGTCTGTATGCTGCTCAGCCGGGCGCCGGGCCCAGCCCCGCCTCTCGTGCGACCCGTGGCCTGGGCGGAGTGATTTACGCACCCAGAGCCTAAGGTTCCCACCTACAAACCAAGGCCAGTCGGGCGTGGGCCCGGGAGCAGCACGGGGACCAGACGGAGGGCGCGCGCAGACCCCGGCGCCGGGTCTGGGGAGCAGGAGGCCCGGCCGGTGCCAGCTGCCGGGTCCCCGGGTGGAGGGGGTCGGCTCAGGGAGGGGGCCGCCCCCCACCCCAGGCGCAGCCAGCGCAGCCCCGCTGTCTCCCCCGGTGCACCGCCCGTGCCTCACAGCCCGCCCTGGGGCACACGCACCGTCCCTCACTCACCCCCAGGCCTCTGCTCACAGGGACGTCCTCTCAGCCAGACCGGCCCTCCCTGCTCTGCCCCCCCACCCCCGGCTCTGCCCCACCCTCTTCTTACGCACAAGGTCATCTGCATATTCATTCTGTTCATGACCCCGCCCCACTATGGTCAGGGCTTCCAGTTTTGTCCCCTGCCGTCTAGGAGGACGGCCCTAGAGCAGAGTCGCACCCACAGAAGGTGCTCCATCCATATGGGGGTGGGTGGGGGTGCACCCAGACCCCGAAATAAACAGCCGCCTCTGACACTCACCCGTTCAGTCTGCCCACACCCGTGTGCAGAGGACCCGCGCACCCACAGGCTTGCCAGTGGACAGCCCCTCTGTGGACGGCTGGGGTTTTCTTTCAAACCAGGTACCTCCACAAACACTGCCCCTCACGGCAGGCGCCTCGTCCCCCCTCCCTCCAGGCCTCCCTAGGCCCCCACAGAGGAGGGCTGCCCACCGCCTGTCTCTCTCCACCGCACCGCACCCCGGCCGTGCCCGCCCGCCACGTCCCTCCGCTCCCTGAAGGTGCCTCTAGAAGCATCCTTCCGCAGGGCGCCCGTCACCACCTTGTCACAGCCGTCTGTCCGCTCCCCGCCGCCGAGGCGCCCGCTGCGGCCTCCGAGGGCTGTGCCCCGCGGCGGGAGGCGAGGCTGGTCTCTGGTGAAGGGCAGGCCGCGTGGCGGGTGGAGAGACCGGGCTGCGTCGAGGCCACCTGCGCCGGCCCTGCGTCCTCGGGGCTCTCGCGTCAGAGGCCGCGCTGGTCCCCAGCCCTCCCGCCACGCCCGTCCCCGGCCTTGCTGAAGCTGGGAGCCCGCCCTGCCCCCGTCGCGTGGGGTCCCAGCCCGCGGCCATGTCAGGGCGCCGGGGGCCGCCAGGGGGGCACCGCGGCGGCAGCCTGAGCCCGTCCCCCGTGTCGCCCCAGGGGAGCGCATCCTGGCCAGCGGCTCCGTCCAGCTGCCTCGCTTCACGCTCCTGGAGTCCGGCAGCCTGCTCGTCAGCCCCACGCACGTGTCCGACGCCGGCACCTACACCTGTCTGGCCACCAACTCTCGGGGGGTGGACGAGGCCTCGGCCGACCTGGTGGTGTGGGGTGAGTGTGCGAGGCCAGCGGGCATCCCTCCCGCACCTGGGGTGGGCATGCGGGGCCAGCGGGCGTCCCTTCCCTTCGTACGTGTGTCCGTCCAACTGGTATGTCTTCCGGCCTGGACGGATGGGCGTGGAGGTCGGGGGCAGGAAGGTCAGGGCCCCTGGGGTGGCGCAGGGGCAGCGAGGCGCCTGCCGTGCTGGCCGAGCCAAGAGAAGACAGAGCCGCTGGGTGTGGGCTTTAGGACAGAAGTCAGCACCGTTCTTTGGGAAAGGGCCAGACAGTAGATATTTCGGACGTCGTGGGCCAGCCAGCCTCTGTCAGGGCCCCATGAGCACTTCCGTTTCGTCCAGAAGGCAGCCCTCGGCAGCGCTGAATCTAGCCGGCGTGGCGGGGGGCCAGCAGCGGGGAACTGAGCCCAACAGACCCCAGCCATGAGACCCTGCTGCGGGGAGCTCCCCAAGCCGCTGCCCACCCTCAGGCTGGTCCGGGCTGAAAGACAGCAGGGAGACGGGGTGGGCGGCGCGTTAGGCCCTGAGTCGGACGATCCTGTTCTCACGCTGGCTGGACCACGGATGTGCTGGGAGCAGCGCCCAGGGCATCCTCAGATGCCCGCTCCTCCCTCCCTCCCGTGGGTTTGTCGGAGCAACGTTACAAGATCCCCCGCCATGAACGTGGCATCCGAGGATCCACGTGTCTGGAACACGTGACGTGGCTCTCGGTGTTCCGGGACATGCACTGTGTAGACCAGCCCACCGTAGCATTCCACCACACGGGCCCGGCCACCTGCGTCTCACCTGTCTGTCCGGGATCCGCCTGTCTGCCGCCCCACCCCCCGTCTCCCTGCTGTCTTTCAGCCCGGACCCGCATCACCCGGCCCCCCCAGGACCAGAGCGTCATCAAGGGCACCCAGGCCTCCATGGTGTGCGGAGTGGCCCACGACCCCCGGGTGACCGTCAGGTACTCCCACGGCTGGGCCCCTGGAGGCAGGAGGAGTGGGCAGCTTTAGGGGGTGGCTGGTTGCTGGACGCGTGTCCACACCAGGAGGTGAGTGTGGCCCGTGGGGTCGGGGAGCAGCCACGCGCGGACCTTGTACAGGACTGAGACCTGGGAGCCTAAGCACCAGCACAGCCCCTGATGCTGGGAAAGACTGAAGACAGAGGAGAAGCGGGCGGCAGGGGACGAGGGGGCGGCAGCGACTCGTGGATTGGAGCAAACTCCAGGAGACGGGGGACAGGGACGCGTGGTGTGCTGCGGTCCACGGGTCACAAAGAGCAGGACACGACTTAGCAACTGAGCAGCAGTGAGGTCCAGTCCACGTCTCGGGGCTGACCCAGCTTGGGCTGAATGGAGCCAACTGGGGAGGGGGAGGGGAGGCGGTGAGAAGCAGGCGGCGGGGCGGGGAGGGCGGGAGAGGGGAGACCAGGAGAGAGGCCTCTGTCTAGGGGACAGGTGGAAGCTCCGAGTTGCTTGGGACCCCACTGCCAGCCCCCCAACACAGATCTCAGCCCCTCTGCCCACCCCGCGGACCGCCGAGGGGTCTGGTAAGCAGGTGTGGGAGTCATGGCAGGCCTAGGGCAGGACAGGGTCCTGAGGGGACACCCGGTGAGACGCAGGTGAGGGGCAAGGTCCCAGACGGGGCCACCCCGCCATCCTCCGTGGGAGCCCAGACTCGGGCCAGCCTCTTTGCCTGGAGGGAGCCAGGTCCAACCGTGGGAGCCCCGGGAGAGGCGGGGAGCACAAGAGCTGCCCAGAAAGGCCTGCACGAGCTGGGAGCCCTCCGGGCTGGCGCGGGGACACCACCTGGGCCATCCCTGGGCAAGGTTTCCGGAAGTAAAATTGGGAGGAAACGGTCCCTTCAGGCTCTTCCTGAAGCTCCAGATGCTGAGTAAAAGAAATGTTAAGTACTTCCTTAGAAATACATACTCCCTCCATTGCTGCTTCTCGGCCCGCTGGCTCAGAGGCTGGACCCGCCGGGCAGCGGTGCCGCCTGCAGGTACCGCCCCTCCGCCGGGGCCGCGAGTGCGTGCCCGGGCGCCGCCTGGTGGCCGTCGAGTGTGTAACAGCTGCGCGGCCGTGCGCAAGGGGACCCATGGACGTTTCGTTGATGCGCGGTGTGTTGATATCCGCGGGACATCCGAGTGATTCAATGATAGGTGTGTACACCCATTCTTTTTTTTTTTTAAAGATTTACTTTTATTTATTTATTTTTGGGCGGGGTCAGGTTGGGGAGGGAGGGGAGCAGGCGGGCCACTTCTATTGCTCTTTCATTTCTCTATTTTCATCCGTCTTTGTTCTTTTGGCTCCTGCGGGCCTCCCATCACGGCGGCGTCTGTTGTCGCAGAGCTCCAACTCTGGGCTCATGCGCTCCAGAGCTCCAGCTCGGTAATTGGACACATCGGTCCAGCCGCTCCGCGGCACGTGGGATCTTCCCAGGCCAGGGATCGAACCGGCGCCCCTTGCACTGCAAAGCGGTGTCCTTACCCACTGCACCACCAGGGGAAGCCCTACACCCATTCTTTTTTAAAAAAGATTTTTTTTCCCATGATGATTCCTCATGGGGTATTGAATAGAGTTCTCTGAGCTACATGGTCGGACCTTGGTGCTGATCCATTCTATGTGCGGAGGCTTACACCTGCTAATCCCACCTCCCACCCAGCCCCCTGCGCCTTGGCAACCGCGGCCGGGCCGCTCTGTGGCTGTGACTCTTTCTGTTTTGTAGACGGCTTCATCTGTGTCCTGCTTGAGGTCGTGACGTCACCACATGACGTGTCATGTCTCTGTCTTTCTGACTAACTTTGTGTGGTCATCTCCCATTGCAACCACGTTGCCACCGAGGGCGTGACGGCATTCTTCTTTAGGGCTGAGCCGTGCTCCCCGTGTACAGGCTCCAGGTCGTCTTCTTGCCTCCCTATGTCGATAGACGCAGGTCTTGGCTCTGGTGCATAACACGTCATGAACACTGGCGTGCATGTATTCTTTTTGAGTTAGAGTTTTGTCTGGATGCATGCCCAGGAGTATAATTGCTGGGTCATATGGTAGCCCTGCGTTTCGTTTCCGGAGGAAGCTCCGTACTGTTTTCCAAAGTAGCTGCACCAACTTACACTCGGGAGTTCCAGAGTTTTAGACCCACGTCCCTTTCTCAGAGGATCTGTCTCGAGCCCCAGTTGAAAAGCGTCTCGTTAGACAGGGAACATCAGCCCTTTGGACAGTCATCATGTGAAGTGACAGTCTCTCAGTCGTGTCCGACTCTCTGCAGCCCCGTGACTGGACCCTGGGATTCTCCAGGGCAGGATGCTGGAGGGGCAGCTGTTCCCGTCAGGTGGTACCACCCAGATGCGGGCATGAGCCTTGAAATCCCATGGATGTAGTTAGAACATGGCCAACAGATAGTGCAGAAGATGCTTATCTCAGGATTTATTAGATTTTTGTTTAAAGATTAGTATACTAAATGTAAAAATGTCTTCCAGGAAGCCCACACAGGCCCCAGAGCACAGCTGTGGGTCTCAGACACATACATAAATAGTTGCTACCACGTCAGCACCGTTAACGGAAAATTTTTATCCTAACCGCGCCTTGCACTGCAAAGCGGTGTCCTTACCCACTGCACCACCAGGGAAGCCCTACACCCATTCTTTTTAAAAGATTTTTTCCCATGATGATTCCTCATGGGGTATTGAATAGAGTTCTCTGAGCTACATGGTCGGACCTTGGTGCTGATCCATTCTATGTGCGGAGGCTTACACCTGCTAATCCCACCTCCCACCCAGCCCCCTGCGCCTTGGCAACCGCGGCCGGGCCGCTCTGTGGCTGTGACTCTTTCTGTTTTGTAGACGGCTTCATCTGTGTCCTGCTTGAGGTCGTGACGTCACCACATGACGTGTCATGTCTCTGTCTTTCTGACTAACTTTGTGTGGTCATCTCCCATTGCAACCACGTTGCCACCGAGGGCGTGACGGCATTCTTCTTTAGGGCTGAGCCGTGCTCCCCGTGTACAGGCTCCAGGTCGTCTTCTTGCCTCCCTATGTCGATAGACGCAGGTCTTGGCTCTGGTGCATAACACGTCATGAACACTGGCGTGC
The DNA here is from genome assembly GCA_022376925.1 of Tragulus kanchil. Classification (NCBI taxonomy): domain Eukaryota; kingdom Metazoa; phylum Chordata; class Mammalia; order Artiodactyla; family Tragulidae; genus Tragulus; species Tragulus kanchil. The sequence continues at coordinate 20,867,311 of JAIOJX010000027.1, read as the reverse complement.
ATGTATTCTTTTTGAGTTAGAGTTTTGTCTGGATGCATGCCCAGGAGTATAATTGCTGGGTCATATGGTAGCCCTGCGTTTCGTTTCCGGAGGAAGCTCCGTACTGTTTTCCAAAGTAGCTGCACCAACTTACACTCGGGAGTTCCAGAGTTTTAGACCCACGTCCCTTTCTCAGAGGATCTGTCTCGAGCCCCAGTTGAAAAGCGTCTCGTTAGACAGGGAACATCAGCCCTTTGGACAGTCATCATGTGAAGTGACAGTCTCTCAGTCGTGTCCGACTCTCTGCAGCCCCGTGACTGGACCCTGGGATTCTCCAGGGCAGGATGCTGGAGGGGCAGCTGTTCCCGTCAGGTGGTACCACCCAGATGCGGGCATGAGCCTTGAAATCCCATGGATGTAGTTAGAACATGGCCAACAGATAGTGCAGAAGATGCTTATCTCAGGATTTATTAGATTTTTGTTTAAAGATTAGTATACTAAATGTAAAAAATGTCTTCCAGGAAGCCCACACAGGCCCCCCAGAGCACAGCTGTGGGTCTCAGACACATACATAAATAGTTGCTACCACGTCAGCACCGTTAACGGAAAATTTTTATCCTAACAGAAAGCTCAGTTCATTAGGTAAAACTTTAAAATAAATTGGCATTTTATTTATTAAAATGTTATCGGCTAATACTTGGGAAATGCTTGCACATGTTGTTCATTCTCTGGACAATTCCTGTGCACAAAGAGACTCAGGGGCCCCCTTGCGATGTATCCACACACCCATGCCCCAGGACCCCCGGTGAACTGCAGATGAGGCATCTGTCTTCCGGCTCACCGGAGGGGCCCTTGCCTTGGAGTGGGCTTGCCCATCTAGGACAGGCTTAGATGAGGGAGAGAACAGGGTCTGTGCCTGATCCTGGGAGGCAGGCCGGACAGGGGTCGGCGCCAGTATGCAAAAGCCTCCAGAATTGCCTCTGGTTGGTAGATGAACCCAGATCCAGACGGAATCTGGACAGTCCCAACTATTCTACAGCTTTTTAGTTGATATTGGTGCCCAGTTGACAATGTTGTGACTGTTTCAGGTGGACAGCAAAGGGCCCCGGCCATCCCGCCCGTCCAGGCGGCCCCGTAGCCGTGAGCCGCGTGCCCTGCGCTCTGCAGCAGGTCCCTGCGGCCGTCTGTTTTAAACGTGGCCGTGTGTACAGGGCCATCCCAGCTCCCTAGCTGTCCTTCCTCCCATCCTTCCCCGGGCAACCATAGTGTGCTCATTAAGTCCATGCATCTGTTTATATTTTGTACATTAAGAAGAATAGTCCTTTCTTAATATTCATAAATATGGTTATTATTTTTTGTTATGCAGCGAATAGTTATGCATTTTAAGGGGAAAATGTTAAAAATGCAGATAAGCCAGAGAAAACCCAGAGGGATTACAAGAGAAGCAGTAGAAGAGTAGATGAATCTGTGTTTCCTTCCTTTGGGCGTTCAAACCTGGCCTCGATCCCTGGGGCGGGAAGGTCCCCTGGAGAAGGGAATGGCAACTCACTCGAGTCTCCTTGCCGGGAAAAGCCCATGGACAGAGGAGCCTGGCGGGCGACAGTCCATGGCAAAAGAGTCGGACACGCCTGAGCAGCTAACAGTTTCGCCCTCCTACCATAAACGATTGTAATATTTTTTGAATGCCATTTGAAAAAACAGAAGCCCCTGTGTGCTACTCTGCTTTGTCCCTTGAGAGCCCACGGCGAGTCTTGCTCTGTCAATAGCTGTTTTGGGGCAAACTCCATTATATGACTCTCCCACCCACCACTGTGTGGGTGCCCCATAATTCATCTTCCCAATTCCCTGACGCTGGATAACTTGATTATTTCTGAACTGTGGCTCATATTAAGAAATATCGTTCTGAATGTCCTTCTAACTAAATATTTTTGCATATCTTCAGTTTCCTGAGGACTATCTAATATTATTTAAAGCCAAAAACCACGCATCAAAATTGTTTAATAGCCAGCTATATCATTACAGATGACTTGGAGGAATTTTTATCCTGAGTTAGATGAACTGATCGGTTCCTTTTTTTAATATTTTATGAAAAATTTTAAGCTCACTCCCAAAGAAGAGAGAGCTGCATTCTCAGCCCTCCTGCACCCACCTCTCAGCCTCAACAGTGATCCACATTGGGCCCATCTTGTTTCATGAATCTTCTCCTTGCCTTTTTTTTTTATGATTATTACTAAAGTTACTTGCATTCTCCCTTTAGCGAGTTTGTGGTCTCCTGCTGTACGTAAACCCGAACCAGTCGTGGTGACCCCGCCCACCTGAAGCCCCCTCCCGTCTGCCTCCCCCGCCCTCTGGGTTGCTGCAGAGCCCCTGGGTACACCCCCTTAGTCTTACAGCACACTCCCATCATTCTCCACGCTTTTTGTCTTAACTGCAAAAAATTTTAAAGCACATTTCAAAAATGCAGTTTCACCCTTCACTATGTCTTTGTGTTCTTCTTACTGGAAAGGACGTTTCCTTAACCATAAGGGTCATGTCCTCTGTCATGCCTTAAGCAGTGGACTGCCGTTTCTGGACTCCAGGGCGTCCTCCTGGTCCAGGGGTTGAACTCTGTCGCCTGTAGTGCAGGTGGATTCTCTACCCTGAGCCGCTGGAGCCCCAGTGGTCACTTATTTAATCTAATCAGAAATACAAGGGATAGAAGAAATGAACCACACCATGAAAAAGCAGCTGGCCAAATCCGGGTGTGGACTACTCTCCAACAGGGATAGTCTGCGAACTCTGGCCCACTGGCTGCTTGTGTCCATAAAGCTTGATTTCCCTTGCCTGGGCAGTCCTGTGGCCAGAGGAGGCTGGCGGGCGACCGCCCACGGCGGCAGAGTTGGACACGACTTAGCGGCGAAGTAACGGCACGCGGATCGTTAGACTCAAGTTGAGTGGTTTGGGCACAGACCCTTTGCAGGTCACGACAGATGTTTTCTAAGACCCTGAATCCTGGACAAAGTGTGTCTGCTTGTCACAGGGTCTTTCTTACGCAGGCCCTACTCTGCAGCGAGCTCTTGTTTTCCAGTAAAATTCTACCTAGCCCATCCGTGCTGGCGAGGGTGGCCCTTTTCTAGGTAAAGAGGTGAACTGACGATGATTGCATGGGGTGATTTGCAAACTACGTATAAAAGGCTCTCACCCTTAGCTCAGTGATTCCCTGCCGAGATGTATTCCCCAGGAAGTGATTTAGAATCTGACGAATATTCTGCCACGAGAGTGTCCATCGCAGCTTTAACTGTACGATCAGAAAACAAGACGCGAGGGACGTCCCTGACTGTCCCACGGCCAGGACTCTGTGCCCCCAGTGCAGAGGATGCAGGTTCGATCCCCGGCTGGGGAACGAAGGTCCCACGAGTCGTGACGGAGCCGAGAAGGGGCTTTTTTAAAAAGGGAAAAAACAAGGAGGCTAAGTTGGATGCCCAGCCGTTACAGGATCAGTTACAGAGGCATGATGATCTGAGGCGCTATGCAGCCAACATGAAGCATGCTGAGGACATGTCCCATTAAATGAAATGTATGCTATTGTCTTGGGTGGAAAACGCAGCTTTAAAGTCAGGGTGGATGAATGGTATGCTTCATTGTTCCTGCCTGCAAAGCCAGTGGACTGCCGTTTCTGGACTCCAGGGCGTCCTCCTGGTCCAGGGGTTGAACTCTGTCGCCTGTAGTGCAGGTGGATTCTCTACCCTGAGCCGCTGGAGCCCCAGTGGTCACTTATTTAATCTAATCAGAAATACAAGGGATAGAAGAAATGAACCACACCATGAAAAAGCAGCTGGCCAAATCCGGGTGTGGACTACTCTCCAACAGGGATAGTCTGCGAACTCTGGCCCACTGGCTGCTTGTGTCCATAAAGCTTGATTTCCCTTGCCTGGGCAGTCCTGTGGCCAGAGGAGGCTGGCGGGCGACCGCCCACGGCGGCAGAGTTGGACACGACTTAGCGGCGAAGTAACGGCACGCGGATCGTTAGACTCAAGTTGAGTGGTTTGGGCACAGACCCTTTGCAGGTCACGACAGATGTTTTCTAAGACCCTGAATCCTGGACAAAGTGTGTCTGCTTGTCACAGGGTCTTTCTTACGCAGGCCCTACTCTGCAGCGAGCTCTTGTTTTCCAGTAAAATTCTACCTAGCCCATCCGTGCTGGCGAGGGTGGCCCTTTTCTAGGTAAAGAGGTGAACTGACGATGATTGCATGGGGTGATTTGCAAACTACGTATAAAAGGCTCTCACCCTTAGCTCAGTGATTCCCTGCCGAGATGTATTCCCCAGGAAGTGATTTAGAATCTGACGAATATTCTGCCACGAGAGTGTCCATCGCAGCTTTAACTGTACGATCAGAAAACAAGACGCGAGGGACGTCCCTGACTGTCCCACGGCCAGGACTCTGTGCCCCCAGTGCAGAGGATGCAGGTTCGATCCCCGGCTGGGGAACGAAGGTCCCACGAGTCGTGACGGAGCCGAGAAGGGGGCTTTTTTTTTAAAAGGAAAAAGCAAGGAGGCTAAGTTGGATGCCCAGCCGTTACAGGATCAGTTACAGAGGCATGATGATCTGAGGCGCTATGCAGCCAACATGAAGCATGCTGAGGACATGTCCCATTAAATGAAATGTATGCTATTGTCTTGGGTGGAAAACGCAGCTTTAAAGTCAGGGTGGATGAATAGCCAGGTATAGTTGCTTTACAAGGCTGTGTTCCTGCCTGTGGACAGCGGCGTGGCTCAGCTGCGTGTCTACACAGGTCCCTCCCTCCAGAGCCTCCCGCCCTCCCTCCAGGCCACCCCAGAGCCCAGGCTGAGCTCCCCGCGCTAGACAGCAGCAGCGAGGTATCATTTATAGTCAAAATACGCTGTGTCCGTGAAAATAGATCGCAGCCTCTATCCATCACCGTGGGCCCAGCGCTGCTCCACTCTTTTCTATTAACTCACACGGTCCCTACGGCAACCCCACGGGGTGGGTGGTATGGCCTCCCTCATATGACACGTGAGAAAACGGAGGCACAGCCGGGTTCCACACACATTCCCAGGACCCCAGCGCTGGTACGTGGCCGGGGCGACGTTCGACCCTGGGACATCGGAGCCCTGTGGTAGCTGCCCGGGCGGCCAGGAGAGACGCGTCAGAAAGGTTTAACCCTCAAATGCCAACCCTGACCCTTCACTGGAAGGACAGGTGTGAAGCCGAAACTCCAATCCTTTGGCCACCTGCTGCGAAGGGCCGGCTCATTAGAAAAGCCCCTGATGCTGGGCAAGACGGAGGGCAGGAGAGGGGGCGGCAGAGGGTGAGAGGGTTGGAGGGCCTCACTGGCTCAGGGGACAGGAGCTGGAGCAAACTCTGGGAGGCGGGGAAGGACAGGGAAGCCTAGCATGCTGCCGTCCATGGGGTCACAGAGCCGGACGTGACTGAGCAACTGAACAACGGTAGGGAAAGGCTTTTGAGCTTTAAGAGAAAGCGTGCTTTCTCTCTTCTCTACTCTTTTCTCACCTGCACTTGCTCCCTTTTCCTTTCTTGTCTCCTCTCTTCTCATCTGTACTCGCTACTTTTCTGACTTTTTTTAAACTTAAGTTAAAAATGGCACAGCCTCATTCTCTGCAGCCGTCTCATTCACCCTAAACCCAGAGAATTCTAGGGCTCCGTGGGTCAGTCCCACCACCCTGTCCCTTCGCTGAGAAGCCCTCCAGCCCCACCGCCCTGCCACCCGGTCGCCCTGGCCCACCTTCCCTGGGGGGCAGCCCCCCAGCGTCCTCCCAGGCGCCGCGCCCCCCACCGCCCCGTGTGTGTCGATGACAATTGTTGTCGCTCCGCCAGGGGCAATCCAGAACAGGCATTTCTCATTGTCAGGCGCGGGCGTGTGTGTGATTTCTCAAGGCCCCCTTTGTACGGACTGACCAAAGCTAACGTGATTTTTTTTGGACACTGAAGTCAATTTGTCACAGTGATGCATTGATCTCATGATTTCCTTCATAAAACTAATCCCCAAATGCAGTCTACGCGGAAGCATTCATTCTTTTTCCAGCCGTAATCTTTTAACCTCTTTGGAAGAATTGCTTTTGCCCGCGCCCGGCTGCCTGGTGAGGGCTTCAGGTCAGACGTGCCCAGGCTGCGACCTGGTCCTGAGCGGAGGCTGCAGACGGTGGCTGGTGGCTGGCTGTGTTTGCACCCCGGGCTGAGGGCCCCCGCCACCGCCGCAGTGTGACGGGCCGCTGGGGACCGGCGGAGACCCGGGGCTTGCTCCCCGTGCCCCCCGGGCAGAGCCCACCCCGGCAGCGCCCCCGCCGCCCCCGCGCCTCTTTCCTGAGTGGCTCTCGCTCTCAGGCACATCTGGGAGAAGGACGGCGCCCCGCTCAGCACGGAGGGCAGCCCCCGCGTCCGCCTAGACCGAAACGGCTCCCTGCACATCTCGCAGACCTGGTCTGGGGACATCGGCACCTACACCTGCCGCGTGCTCTCGGCCGGGGGCAACGACTCCCGCAGCGCCCACCTGCGCGTGAGGTGAGGCTGCCTGCCCGCGCGCGGGGACAGGGGTCCAGGCAGCGGCGGGAAGGCTCCGTCCGGCAGGCCGCCGGGTCAGGGGTGACCTGAGCCAGCCCACTGCACCCCAGCATCCTCCAGGCCCTCCCCAGCTCAGGGTGACCCCCCGCCAAGGGCGGGGAGCCTGGGTTACGGCTTTCCCCGGGTGGGCTCCCAAGCCAGTGAGCTGAATCTCCCAAGCGTCAGGTTGGGGGCCGAACTCCAGGTGTCATGGGAGCTCAGACGGAGTCCCGGGGGCCACCGGGTTCCCGACCTCACGGGGGACCCCACCCGTTCCTCTCCTCCAGGCAGCTGCCTCACGCCCCCGAGCACCCAGTGGCGGCCCTCAGTGCCGCGGAGAGAAGGGCCATCAACCTGACGTGGGCCAAGCCCTTCGACGGCAACAGCCCGCTGCTCCGCTACGTCTTGGAGATGTCGGAGAACAGTAAGGGCCCTCGCCCGCCCCTCCCCTGCCCGCAGCCAGGGCGGCGCCGCCTCCTGGGTCCGTGCCCCCCAGCGCACCCTCTGCCAGGCCCGGCTTCCCCGTCTGTAACGTGAGCCCCAGCGCCGGCCTCCCGAGTCCCAGGGCACGTGAACGAGATGATGCGCTTGCCGGACGTGGAGCCCAGCAGCCCAGAAGCCTCCAAGGCCCTGCCCGTTTTTTTTCTCATTCAGCTGGTGAGGGCTTCAGGTCAGACGTGCCCAGGCTGCGACCTGGTCCTGAGCGGAGGCTGCAGACGGTGGCTGGTGGCTGGCTGTGTTTGCACCCCGGGCTGAGGGCCCCCGCCACCGCCGCAGTGTGACGGGCCGCTGGGGACCGGCGGAGACCCGGGGCTTGCTCCCCGTGCCCCCCGGGCAGAGCCCACCCCGGCAGCGCCCCCGCCGCCCCCGCGCCTCTTTCCTGAGTGGCTCTCGCTCTCAGGCACATCTGGGAGAAGGACGGCGCCCCGCTCAGCACGGAGGGCAGCCCCCGCGTCCGCCTAGACCGAAACGGCTCCCTGCACATCTCGCAGACCTGGTCTGGGGACATCGGCACCTACACCTGCCGCGTGCTCTCGGCCGGGGGCAACGACTCCCGCAGCGCCCACCTGCGCGTGAGGTGAGGCTGCCTGCCCGCGCGCGGGGACAGGGGTCCAGGCAGCGGCGGGAAGGCTCCGTCCGGCAGGCCGCCGGGTCAGGGGTGACCTGAGCCAGCCCACTGCACCCCAGCATCCTCCAGGCCCTCCCCAGCTCAGGGTGACCCCCCGCCAAGGGCGGGGAGCCTGGGTTACGGCTTTCCCCGGGTGGGCTCCCAAGCCAGTGAGCTGAATCTCCCAAGCGTCAGGTTGGGGGCCGAACTCCAGGTGTCATGGGAGCTCAGACGGAGTCCCGGGGGCCACCGGGTTCCCGACCTCACGGGGGACCCCACCCGTTCCTCTCCTCCAGGCAGCTGCCTCACGCCCCCGAGCACCCAGTGGCGGCCCTCAGTGCCGCGGAGAGAAGGGCCATCAACCTGACGTGGGCCAAGCCCTTCGACGGCAACAGCCCGCTGCTCCGCTACGTCTTGGAGATGTCGGAGAACAGTAAGGGCCCTCGCCCGCCCCTCCCCTGCCCGCAGCCAGGGCGGCGCCGCCTCCTGGGTCCGTGCCCCCCAGCGCACCCTCTGCCAGGCCCGGCTTCCCCGTCTGTAACGTGAGCCCCAGCGCCGGCCTCCCGAGTCCCAGGGCACGTGAACGAGATGATGCGCTTGCCGGACGTGGGAGCCCAGCAGCCCAGAAGCCTCCAAGGCCCTGCCGCTAGTTTTCTTCTTCTTTTCATCCTCCATTCCCCAGCTGTGAACCCGAAATTAGTAGGCATCCTTTGAATGGTGTTTTAAATACACTTTGCTCATTGATTTGAAGGGAGAAAAGAAGAGAAGAGTCAAATGCGTCTCAGTCCCCAAGAGCCCTCCCTACTTCCTCCCCAGGACCCCCCAGCCCCTGGCTCACGTGGGCCAATGGGACCCAGAAAAATGACATGGCCAGTCTCTACTGGACTGAGCGGGGGAGGTGCTGACCACCCTGCCAGGCCAAGCGAGACTGGGCCCTGCTGGGAATGGAGGGGAGAGAAGCATGCCCCCTTCAGGATGGCCATCTGCCGCCACCCTCTGTCCCTGCAGATGCCCCCTGGACGGTGCTGCTGGCCAGCGTGGACCCCGAGGCTACCTCAGTGATGGTCAAAGGCTTGGTTCCCGCACGCTCCTACCAGTTCCGTCTCTGTGCCGTCAATGACGTAGGAAAGGGGCAGTTCAGCAAGGACACGGAGAGGTGAGGGGCCAGCGTGGGTGCCGGGGACTCCGTGGAGGGAGGGGCCCGGGGGGCCACCTGCTGCCAAAACCAATATGGCGGGTGGGGCCCGGCTGCCGGGCCGATCCTGGTGGTTCCTCGCAGAGCCCTCGAGGCCTCAGTCTCCACGTCTGTAGCATGGGGGTAGCGGTCCTGCCGCCTGGCTCACGTGAGGCAGAAGGACATCACTTGCACAGAGGCAGGGCTGCGAGCAGCATCTGGCAGCGAGAAGCCCTCCCCCAGCTGAGCCGGGCCTTTCCCTGCGAGCCTTGCGCGTTCCCACGCTTGCCCCGTTCCACTCCAGTCCCCGTCGTTAAGTCCACGTCGAGTTCCACAGACACCGGGATCTGCGCGGATTTCCACGCGCAACATTTCCTCACATGGCTCAGACCTCACGAAGCCTTCCACACGGCGCTGTTTCCTTGCGGTGCACGGGCTTCTCTGCAGGTGGCGCACGCAGGCTCCAGAGCTCAGGGGCTCAGCAGCTGTGACGCGTGGGCTTAGTTGCCGCGAGGCACATGGGATCTTAGTTCCCCAACCAGGGATTGAACCTGCGTCCTCTGCACTGGAAGGTGGATTTGTAATCACTGGGCCACCAGGGAGGTCCCGCATTCACTGTTGATTGAGCATCGACCTGCCAGGCCACGTTTAGACCAGGAGAGGTGGTCCCGAGAATAGAATGAAAGCAGCCCTGATCTTTCAGAGCTACGAATCCCAGTGGCCGGATGCCTCAACGTGTAGGAGCCATCCTGTGGCTTCTCCAGTCCTGCAGGCTTCCCTGTGTAACTGATTCATCTTCCTAACGATTCTTCTTACTCATGGCCCTGCGTCCCCCCAGAAAGAGCTTAAATTACCCTCGCTTCGGGCCGCACAAAGATGCAGGATGGCACGGTACATTTTAGAAAAGCTATCCACCAGGAATCAAAGACGTCCACAGAAGGGGGAAGACGTCCATCAGAAGGAATTCACTTGTGTTGCTCGTGGATGCGTGTCAGGTGTGCGCAGAGTGCACAGAGGTGGGACGCCGTGTCCCCGAGGCCGGACCTCAGGGTACAGACGGGGGCCCCGACTCTCACCCCCACCCCACGCCACCTCCACCCAGCCTGCCCCACCCCTGTCGGGGCCCGGCTGGTTAGCGAAGGGGGCCTGGTTCGAGTTCACCACCAGCTGGTCGTGGGGAGGTGACTATTGTAAACGCTTCTGCTTCTGACATTCGTGAACACGCATGACCTCGTCAGCCCCGACAGCAGCTTCCTTAACAAACGGGAAACCGAGACCCATGTCCCTCAACGGCACAGAAAGTACACACATCTGGTGCCTCACGGGGGCTGCCCGGGGTGGCTCGGTGGTAAAGCACCCACCTGCCAGTGCAGATGAAAGGAAGATCCCGGGGTGCGCCCAAGAGTCCCGTCGTTAAGTCCACGTCGAGTTCCACAGACACCGGGATCTGCGCGGATTTCCACGCGCAACATTTCCTCACATGGCTCAGACCTCACGAAGCCTTCCACACGGCGCTGTTTCCTTGCGGTGCACGGGCTTCTCTGCAGGTGGCGCACGCAGGCTCCAGAGCTCAGGGGCTCAGCAGCTGTGACGCGTGGGCTTAGTTGCCGCGAGGCACATGGGATCTTAGTTCCCCAACCAGGGATTGAACCTGCGTCCTCTGCACTGGAAGGTGGATTTGTAATCACTGGGCCACCAGGGAGGTCCCGCATTCACTGTTGATTGAGCATCGACCTGCCAGGCCACGTTTAGACCAGGAGAGGTGGTCCCGAGAATAGAATGAAAGCAGCCCTGATCTTTCAGAGCTACGAATCCCAGTGGCCGGATGCCTCAACGTGTAGGAGCCATCCTGTGGCTTCTCCAGTCCTGCAGGCTTCCCTGTGTAACTGATTCATCTTCCTAACGATTCTTCTTACTCATGGCCCTGCGTCCCCCCAGAAAGAGCTTAAATTACCCTCGCTTCGGGCCGCACAAAGATGCAGGATGGCACGGTACATTTTAGAAAAGCTATCCACCAGGAATCAAAGACGTCCACAGAAGGGGAAAGACGTCCATCAGAAGGAATTCACTTGTGTTGCTCGTGGATGCGTGTCAGGTGTGCGCAGAGTGCACAGAGGTGGGACGCCGTGTCCCCGAGGCCGGACCTCAGGGTACAGACGGGGGCCCCGACTCTCACCCCCACCCCACGCCACCTCCACCCAGCCTGCCCCACCCCTGTCGGGGCCCGGCTGGTTAGCGAAGGGGGCCTGGTTCGAGTTCACCACCAGCTGGTCGTGGGGAGGTGACTATTGTAAACGCTTCTGCTTCTGACATTCGTGAACACGCATGACCTCGTCAGCCCCGACAGCAGCTTCCTTAACAAACGGGAAACCGAGACCCATGTCCCTCAACGGCACAGAAAGTACACACATCTGGTGCCTCACGGGGGCTGCCCGGGGTGGCTCGGTGGTAAAGCACCCACCTGCCAGTGCAGATGAAAGGGAAGATCCCCCGGGGAAAGAAATGGCAGCCCACTCTAGTAGTCTTAGCTGGGGGAGCCTGTGGAGCCTGGCAGGCTGTAGTCCCTGGGGTCACAGAGTCTGACCTGACTTAGTGACTGAGTAACAGCAGTTTGCCAACAGGGAGTGTCTTTAAAAGACTTCTATATACATCGTGTCTGCTTCCAGCAGTTTTATAAAGCAGGCACACAGAGCTCTGTTACACTGCCTTTTCAGATAAAGAAACAAGCTCAGAGAGGTTAAGTGACTTACCCCAAAGCACACAGCAAGTGTGCAGAATCTCCAGGGACAGAACTGGGGTGGGGCCTCTTCATAGTCCTCAAAGTACAGCATTTGCTGTCGAGACGAGGTGTGAAGAGATCTGCCTACTCCTGGTGTCTTCCTTTCCAGGGTCTCCCTGCCTGAGGAGCCCCCCACAGCCCCTCCGCAGAATGTCATCGCCAGCGGCCGGACCAACCAGTCCATCATGATCCAGTGGCAGCCGCCTCCCGAGAGCCACCAGAACGGCATCCTCAAGGGCTACGTCATCAGGTGGGCGTCCACCCCGGGGGCGGGAGGGGCCACCCGGCCTCCGGAGGGAAGCGATGGGAGGGTCGGGAGCGGGTTGGAAAACGGAGCAGATCCGTGGCAGGTCCTTCTGTATCTGACAAGGACCAGACGCCAAGAAACACCTGCACCGCGGCCGGAGGCCTTGAGGGTGGGCGTCCAGAAGAGGGTCCAGCAGCGAGAGCCTTGGGAACTACTAGGATTGGGGACAGAGGAGACCGGCGTGGTCTCCTTAAGGCTCTGTGGATGGGCTAGCGGGCGAGCTACTTGGCCAAGAACTGGTCGAAGAAAATGGAACTTAAGGGATGTCCCTGGTTGCCCAGTGGTTAAGGCTCTGTGCTTCCGCGGCAGGGGGCACAGGTGATCCCAGGTTAGGAATTAAGATCCCACATGGGGCTTCCCTGGTGGTCCAGTGGGCAAAGAGTCTGCCTTGTAGTGCAAGGGGCGCCGGTTCGATCCCTGGCCTGGGAAGATCCCACGTGCCGCGGAGCAGCTGGACCCACGTGTCCAATTATGAGCCAGCACTCTGGAGTGCATGCGCCCAGAGCCAGTGCTCTGCAACAAGAGAGTCCACTGCAGTGGGAGGCCCACACAGGCCAAAGAATAATGATGGGTGAAAATAGATAAATAAAAAAACCAATAAAAGAGACCAAATTAAAAAAAAAAAAAAGTCAGTTTCTTCCTAGAAATAAAGGGGGAAAAATTGATTCAACACATAAATATAAAATGTCTGTAAAATAAAACATTCCAAAAAATTAAAAAAAAAAAAAAAAAGATCCCACATGCTGCATGTCAGTCGCTTAGTCGTGGCCAACTCTTTGTGACCCCATAGACTGCAGCCCGCCAGGCTCCTCTGTGGAGTTTTCCAGGCAAGAATACTGGGGTGGGTAGCCATTTCCTTCTCCCGGGGATCTTCCCGAGCCAGGGATTGCACCCAGGGCCTCCTGCGTTGAGACGGATCCTTTACTGCTGAGCCACCAGAGAAGAAGCTTGCTTGCTACGTGACATGCTAAAAGAAAGGGGAATTCCTTTCTTTGGTCTCTACTGAAAATTAAAGCCCAGTGATAGAGCCTTTTATTTTTCAGTTTGACTGTGGGTATTTTACTGGCAACCTCAAAGGGTATTATTATGTGGTTACTACAATTTGGTACTCAGAAAAGAGAATTAGCCTGTTGTTTGAAACTACTGAGAGCCCTCGTCAGTATTCTGAACTCTGGCTCGTTGCAAAGTGCTCGGCGGCTTCCCATGGTCCTGTCCTGCACGCTCACAGCACTGGAGGCCCCGAATTCTGGAAGACGGTGATTGGCTGGGATACTCGGTTGTCGGTTATTATTAGCTTGGCTTCTGCAGAACCAGCGCATGGTGCTGTGGGCTTTTTGATGAAGCCTAGAGGGCAGCCATCCTCACGGTCCCTGGACCATCAGCGTCAGCATCAGCTTGAGAACGTGATAGGACTGAAAGTTCTCAGGTCCCTCCCCGACCTGCTGAATGGGGAACCTTGGGGTAAGCCCAGCCGTCCGTGTCCGGACAAGCTTTTCTGGTGTCTTGAAGGCACGCGGAGGCTCTGAGAGCCACGGCCTCGGGGGTCTGTGATGCATCAGGATGGTGTGCGGGCTTTGAGTTCCTCGTCTTTCGAGGTGGAAGCGTGCACACCCCGTGCCCTTCCTGTAAGATGGCCAGCCGCCGAAACTACGCCTGGCCAGATCGCGTTTCTCTGTTGCCCAGTGTTCTTTTTCCCGGCCGAAGGTGCACCTTGGGAGAGCAGGTCCACGCAGGCCTTTGTCTCTCTTCCAAAGCGAACGGTTGTCCAAAGAGGGAGCTCTTCTCCTAGAGAGAGAAACTGAGCCCGCGGCATGGAGACCGCTCTCCCATCCGTGACGCCGCAAGGCGAAGGCCGACGAGAGCCTTCCAGGAGCTCTCGGCGTCCCTGTGAGCCGTCCCCGACGTCCTCCTCCCCATCAGAGGATAGTCCAGACACGTCCCCTGGACCTGTGCTGTCCAGTCGCCTCTGCTCACTTGCAGCTATTCAAATGAATAAGAACTTCAGCGACAAGTGTAATTCCTCAGTCGCCCTGAGCGCTTCTCGGGTGCCCAGCGGGCAGCACAGACGTGGGCCGTTCCCACCGCCACGGACGGCTTCCTTGACACCAGGCAGCGTGTGCTGAGGCGCGTCCCTGGCATCCCGGCTCTCCGCCCTCAGGTACTGCCTGGCCGGGCTGCCCGTTGGCTACCAGTACAAGAACATCACGGACGCCGACGTCAACAACCTGCTGCTGGAGGACCTCATCATCTGGACCAACTATGAGATCGAGGTGGCCGCCTACAACAGCGCCGGGCTGGGCGTCTACAGCAGCAAAGTCACCGAGTGGACCCTGCAGGGAGGTGGGTCGCCGCGGGGGCGCGGGGGCCTCCTCGTCCCTCAGGGCCGTGCCCGCGGGCTCCCGCTCCGGCCCTGTCCTGACTCGGGCTTCCCTGGGGGCTCAGGCGGTAAAGAATCCTCCTGCCGTGCAGGCGGTCTGGGTTCAGCCCCTGGGTCAGGAAGAGCCCCCGGCGGAGGGCACGGCCACCCACTCCAGCGTCCTTGCCTGGAGAAGCCCGTGGACAGAGGAGCCCAGCAGGCGACAGTCCACGGGGTCGCCAGGAGCTGGCCACGACTGGGCGGCGGAGCACCAGCCGCGGCGGTGCTGAGCGCCTCGCCCCGTCTCTGTGCTGTCCAGTCCCGGGCTGTGGCCCGCGCTGCCCGGCTCCCTGAGGGCGGGAGGGTGGAGGAGAGGGTGAAGGGCTGGGGCGGGTGTGACAGAGGCAGAGCCTTTGGGGGCGCAGGGACTGTCTGCGAGGCTGCCCGTTAACTGGATCATGAAACAGCTGACATTTAGCCTTGTGCCTAAACGCCACCCTGAGCATTTCCAGATCCATCACTTTGGCTGATGGGCACCTAGTGAAACGGGCCGGACCGGTTGATTAAACCTAAGGTCATCTCCAGAAGCTTCCCAGGTGGCTCAGCGGTGAAGAATCCTCCTGCCATGCAGGAGACGCGGGTTCAGTCCCTGGGTGGGGGAGACCTCCTGGAGAAGGGATGGCAGCCCACTCCAGGTTCCTTGCCCGGGAAATCCCACGGACAGAGGAGCCCGGCGGGCTGCCGTCCACGGGGCCGCAAAAAGCCGGGCTCGCCTTGGCGACTGAGTCCGCGTGCGGTCCACGGAAAGGGAGGCTCTCGGGTCTCCATGGGAGGAGAGAGGGTGGGGGAAGCGTGTAAGCTGCATCCCCTCGAGGGACGTAAACCTTTCTCTGCTCAGTGGGGCCGGGCAGACAGACTGGGCCCCGCCACCCACGCCCCTGCCCTCTGCTCTCCAGTCCCCACCGTTCCCCCCGGCAACGTGCACGCGGAAGCCACCAACTCCACGACCATCCGCTTCACCTGGAACGCCCCCAGCCCCCAGTTCATCAACGGCATCAACCAGGGCTACAAGGTACGGCGGTCCCTGCTCGTCCCGAGGGGAAGCCTGAGCGTCTCTGGGGCGGCGGGGAGACAGCGAGGAGGTGGGCAGGAGGGGGCGCCCGCGCTGTGGCTGAAGCCGTTGGTTCAAGGCACGCCGGGGACGTGTGGTCAGGCAGGGGGCGGTCCCCAAGGCCACAGCCAGGCCCTGAGGAGTACGGACCCCGGCCTGTCCGTGACCCGGGGCGACAGGGCCGTCTCGAGCAGACTGGGCCGTAAACCAAACCAGGTTTGTTTCAAGCTCAGGCCCCCTGGACAGCTGCGGCTATTCTAAAGCATCCTCTTACCCGTGAGCTATGAGCGACAGGGAGCCTTCGGCTGGGCCGGGTGTCCTCGGACTGCACTTGACCCCACACTGTGTGCTTAGGGGCAGAAGTAGGACTCAGAGAACCTGAATGAACGTCCTGGCGCCGTCCCTCCCCAGCTCCCTGGACGAGTCCTACCGTCCATCTGAGCATCCTTCCTCCAGTAAATATTTACGGAGCCCTACTCTATGCCCGCCTAGCATATACATTCTGCTTCCTCATGTGTGCGTGAGAACGATACTGATGTCTATTCCTTGGGGTTATGTGAGGATTAAATGAGCGTATTTGTAACTTTTTGAGAGGAATGACAAGCACAAAGCAAGCGTTGGTAGAAACAAGGGTAGAAATGGACTCGCTGCAGGGGCTGCCCCCTTGAAGTCCCGCAGTCCGGGGGACTTAAACAGCAGAAGCGTGTCCCCTCACGGGATGGCAGCCCACTCCGTTCCTTGCCCGAAATCCCACGGACAGAGGAGCCCGGCGGGCTGCCGTCCACGGGCCGCAAAAGCCGGGCTCGCCTTGGCGACTGAGTCCCGTGCGGTCCACGGAAAGGGAGGCTCTCGGGTCTCCATGGGAGGAGAGAGGGTGGGGAAGCGTGTAAGCTGCATCCCTCGAGGGACAAACCTTTCTCGTCAGCGGGCCGGGCAACTGGGCCCGGACCGAGGGCGGAAGCTGTGCTGCATCCCTCGAGGGCGTAAACCTTTCTCTGCTCAGCGGCCGGGCAGACAGACTGGGCCCGCCACCACGCCCCTGCCCTCTGCTCTCCAGTCCCCACCGTTCCCCGCAACGCACGAAGCCACCAACTCCACGACCATCCGCTTCACCTGGAACGCCCCAGCCCCCAGTTCATCAACGGAATCAACCAGGGCAACAAGGTACGGCGGTCCCGGCTCGTCCCGAGGGGAAGCCAGAGCGTCTCTGGGGCGGCGGGGAGACAGCGAGGAGGTGGGCAGGAGGGGGCGCCCGCGCTGTGGCTGAAGCCGTTGGTTCAAGGCACGCCGGGGACGTGTGGTCAGGCAGGGGGCGGTCCCCAAGGCCACAGCCAGGCCCTGAGGAGTACGGACCCCGGCCTGTCCGTGACCCGGGGCGACAGGGCCGTCTCGAGCAGACTGGGCCGTAAACCAAACCAGGTTTGTTTCAAGCTCAGGCCCCCTGGACAGCTGCGGCTATTCTAAAGCATCCTCTTACCCGTGAGCTATGAGCGACAGGGAGCCTTCGGCTGGGCCGGGTGTCCTCGGACTGCACTTGACCCCACACTGTGTGCTTAGGGGCAGAAGTAGGACTCAGAGAACCTGAATGAACGTCCTGGCGCCGTCCCTCCCCAGCTCCCTGGACGAGTCCTACCGTCCATCTGAGCATCCTTCCTCCAGTAAATATTTACGGAGCCCTACTCTATGCCCGCCTAGCATATACATTCTGCTTCCTCATGTGTGCGTGAGAACGATACTGATGTCTATTCCTTGGGGTTATGTGAGGATTAAATGAGCGTATTTGTAACTTTTTGAGAGGAATGACAAGCACAAAGCAAGCGTTGGTAGAAACAAGGGTAGAAATGGACTCGCTGCAGGGGCTGCCCCCTTGAAGTCCCGCAGTCCGGGGGACTTAAACAGCAGAAGCGTGTCCCCTCACGGTTCAGGAGGCCGGAAGTCCGAGACCCAGGTGTCCCCAGGACTGGTTCTGTCTGAAGCCTCTCTCCCTGGTGTGCAGATGGCCGCCTTCTCCGTGGCCTCGCGCATCTGCCCTCTGTGGGTCTGTGTCCAGATGTCCACTCCTTTTGCCGGGGGCCATGCCCCGCCTCATGCGGGATCTTAGTTCCCTGACCAGACATCGAATCGCACCCCCTGCCTTGGACGTCTTGACCACTGGACCACCAGGGAAGTCCCCAGGTTTCCCACTTCTTAGCAGAACACCAGTCCTGT
Organism: Tragulus kanchil; assembly: GCA_022376925.1. Taxonomy (NCBI): domain Eukaryota; kingdom Metazoa; phylum Chordata; class Mammalia; order Artiodactyla; family Tragulidae; genus Tragulus; species Tragulus kanchil. The sequence goes on along the minus strand of JAIOJX010000027.1, from coordinate 20,849,728 downwards.
TGGATCAGCGCTCACACTAAGGGCCTCATGTTAACATGATGCCTCTTTAAAGACTCTCTCCAAATACAGATTCTGAGGTCCTGGGGGTTAGGGCTTCCACATACCAATTTAGGGAGAAACAATTTGGCCGTAACAAGTAGCCGTGATGAAGGTGGGGATGGTGATAAATCTGCTATAATTGAAATTGTGCTGAACATGGGGACTGCTCAACCATCCCCTCTCAGCAGCCACTTCTGGACCTTTCCTCCCACCCTACGAGGAGCCCGGAGCGGACCTCCCCTAAGAGGACAGGCGACAGGGCATCACGGGGCCAGCGGTCCAAGCCGTGTCGCACAGCTGCAAGGGGTGGGCTGGAGGATGCAGTGAGCTCCCTCCAGAGGCAGGGGCAGCAGGGCCCCGGGAGCGGGGCCGGGCACAGGGGGCTGGCCGTGAAAGGGAGAGAACTGCTGGGCTCTGGCTTGGAGTGCAGAGGTCTGGTGACCTCGAAGTTATGGCAGACACTTCCGGAAGATTCTCAGGCCCCTCCGTGAGCAACAACCAAGGTCGTTTCTAGGACTCGCAGTCTTAGCTTTTATTGCTTCAAGGTCCAGGAGGCCGAACAGGAAGGGACTGAGATTAAATCGCCAAGAGGATTTTTGCTGGTAAGCAAAGGAAGGGGGCTCCCATGTGGTGCCGTTGGCAGAGAACCCAACTGCCGATGCCGGAAGCCTCAGAGACGTGGGTTCAATCTCTGGGTCAGAGAAACGGCAACCCACTCTAGCACTGTTACCTGGAGAACGCCATGGACCAGGAGCTTGGCGGGCTACGGTCCACGGGGTCACAGAGTTGGACACGACTGAAGCAACTCGGCAGGGCTCGGTGCACACGAGGGCGCGTCCAGACAGGATACACCCCAGCCACCCGCGTTGCCTGCACGTTGCGGGGGAGGCGCCTCACGGAGGCCAGGCGGGGCCTCCTGGGCAGGGCCGTAGCCCCCGCCGCCAGTGCGGGCTAGCTGGAGAAGCCTCCTAATTGGGACTCTGGGGGGCAGAGGGGAGGGAGAGGAGAGGCTCGCATCCTGCAGAGGAACTGAGCTGGGAACAATGAGCTTCTTGCTGCCAAGTCTTAAGTTTCCGTCCACCCTGGGCTGCAAACTTCTAGGGCAGGTGACTCCCAAGGGAGCCCAGAGGGCCAAGGAGACCCGCTCAGTGGCCGGGACAATTAGAGCAAAGACCCATTATGACCAGAGCCAGAGGGAGCCGCAGAAGCCCACCCGATCCCAGGTCTGGTCTGTGTCCAGCGCCCAGCAACGGCTCTGTGAAAGTCAGCAGAAAGGAATTGTCCACGTAGCTGGACCATAGAAACTGACGAGGAGGAATTGCTCACGCTTATACAAGGCGCTTTCTATGCATCAGGCGCAAGGCCTCGGCTCGCTCGCCCACGCGTGTACAGGCTGCACAGAAGGCCTAAGGGGGAAGGCTTGTTATCAACACCTCATTTGATTACTTTATTTTTATTGTTTTTTTGGCTGAACCGCATGTGAGATCTTAGTTCCCTGACCAGGGATCAAACTCACACCCCCGGCAGGGGAAGCGTGGAGCCACCAGGGAGGTCCCCATCACCCCAAGTTGTAGAGGAAGACCCTGAGGCCTGAGGGCAGGTAATGGGTTCAAAGTCAGAGGAACTGCAAAGCTCGCATTCAAACTCCAGAGCCTACACCTTGCCTTGGGTTAAAAAGAAAGTGCCGTATGATTTAGCGCTAATAACTGTGCCTGAGTCTAAGTGCGAATGGAGGCGAGTGGGGATTCTGCTTCTCGCTCCTTCCACCGTCAGCGTCACAGGGAGAAAAGAGGTGTTTGTCTCTTGCATCCTTCCTGCGGAGAAGGGACCTTTTCCCCTTGGATTGTGAACAGCTTCACACATCTCCATAGACAGAGAGGAGACTAAAATGACTTGATAAGCCACAGTGCACCCTCGCGTCAGCAATGACCAACACGTGGCCCACTGGGTTCCCTCTATTTTTCTTCTTATTTATGTATTTGGCTGCATCAGGTCTTAGTTGCCCAACAGCACGTGAGACCTTATTCCCCGGCCAGGGATCAAACCCACGTCCCCTGCGCTGGAAGGTGGATTCTTAACCGCTGGGCCCCCAGGGAAGTCCTGTCCCTCTGTTGTCCAGCCCCTCCCCTAGCGCATTTGTAAGGCAGTCCCAGGTATGGCATCCTTTTAAGTATTTCTGCAGAGAAATATGACGAAGTCTCTGCTTAAAACCTCACCACAGTAACCACGTTCTCATTATGGTGCCTTAAACCATCAAGGGTCTCCTTCAGAGCATCAGATACCCAGCCAGTGCTCAGGGTTCCTGATCTCCAAGTCGTTTCTGTTATTGGTTGGTTTGTTTGCCCCAGGATTCAAATGAAAGTCGCACAATTGCCATTGGTGTTTTCTAGGTCTCAGTTGATCGACAGATTCTCTCTCTTCTTTTCTTGTCTTTTTAATTTATTTTGTAAAGAAAGTTAGTCATTTGTCCTGTAGAATTTTCCACAGCGTGGGTCTGCTGATTGCATCCCTGTGGAGTCATTTAATTTATTCCTGTGAACACTAGATTTGCAGTAAATTGGAATTTAGAATGAGAGGCTTAATCAGATTCAGACTTGAGGTTCTTTTTTTTTTTTTTTTCCAAAATATTACTTCCTAGATGACGCTGTGCGTTTTCATTAGAAGTCAGTGCATCCGGCTGACTCTCTTACTGGAATGTGGTGACCACTATTGCTTCTCGTGTCGTCTGCTATCTCAGCAGAGGCTGCAAAAAGAGGAGATGTAAATATGATAATTTTGTCTTAACTTACGAGCTGATATACTTTTCCCCCCTCCCAAGAAAAGGATTTTTCCCTTAACAGCTTTTGGCTTACCTGAGGGTTTAGTTCATCTAGAAAGAGCACGGTAAATATTCAGTTCTGTTCATGACTTCACGGTTTTCAGAATAACGAACTGGTTCCTTGATGTCTTCTAAGGTGAGAGATGAGTCTGGATCGGGACAGAGGGCAGCATGTTTCTTCGGTTGTTGTGAGGATTATGATGTCCTTGGGGATTTTTAATACACCTGATATGTTTCAAGTTACTACTTTTATTGATGCCAAGTGGACCCATCACTTGTCTCTTCGAGTTGGTGTGTCCTTTTGATGTGGCCTCGGGAGTCTTTTTTTTTTGGCTGCGTTGAGTCTTCGTTGCTGCATGCCGGCTTCTCAATGCAGTGGCTTCTCTCGTTGTGGAGCACGGGCTCCAGGGATGCAGGCTTCCGTAGTTAATCACAGCCCACGGGCTCAGTAATTGTGGTACACGGGCTTCGTTGATCAGGGGCCTGGGGAATCTTCCCAAACCAGGGACTGAACCTGTGTCTCCTACACTGGCCGTCAGATTCTTAGCCACTGGACCACAGGGAAGTCCCAGCCCCGGGAATCTCTGCTAGCTGCTTTGCTCTGGGGCCCGTCCTTTGACAGGACGGCCCAGGATTCAAATGAAAGTCGCACAATTGCCATTGGTGTTTTCTAGGTCTCAGTTGATCGACAGATTCTCTCTCTTCGTTTCTTGTCTTTGTAATTTATTTTGTAAAGAAAGTTAGTCATTTGTCCTGTAGAATTTTCCACAGCGTGGGTCTGCTGATTGCATCCCTGTGGAGTCATTTAATTTATTCCTGTGAACACTAGATTTGCAGTAAATTGGAATTTAGAATGAGAGGCTTAATCAGATTCAGACTTGAGGTTCTTTTTTTTTTTTTTTTTCCAAAATATTACTTCCTAGATGACGCTGTGCGTTTTCATTAGAAGTCAGTGCATCCGGCTGACTCTCTTACTGGAATGTGGTGACCACTATTGCTTCTCGTGTCGTCTGCTATCTCAGCAGAGGCTGCAAAAAGAGGAGATGTAAATATGATAATTTTGTCTTAACTTACGAGCTGATATACTTTTCCCCCCTCCCAAGAAAAGGATTTTTCCCTTAACAGCTTTTGGCTTACCTGAGGGTTTAGTTCATCTAGAAAGAGCACGGTAAATATTCAGTTCTGTTCATGACTTCACGGTTTTCAGAATAACGAACTGGTTCCTTGATGTCTTCTAAGGTGAGAGATGAGTCTGGATCGGGACAGAGGGCAGCATGTTTCTTCGGTTGTTGTGAGGATTATGATGTCCTTGGGGATTTTTAATACACCTGATATGTTTCAAGTTACTACTTTTATTGATGCCAAGTGGACCCATCACTTGTCTCTTCGAGTTGGTGTGTCCTTTTGATGTGGCCTCGGGAGTCTTTTTTTTTTGGCTGCGTTGAGTCTTCGTTGCTGCATGCCGGCTTCTCAATGCAGTGGCTTCTCTCGTTGTGGAGCACGGGCTCCAGGGATGCAGGCTTCCGTAGTTAATCACAGCCCACGGGCTCAGTAATTGTGGTACACGGGCTTCGTTGATCAGGGGCCTGGGGAATCTTCCCAAACCAGGGACTGAACCTGTGTCTCCTACACTGGCCGTCAGATTCTTAGCCACTGGACCACAGGGAAGTCCCAGCCCCGGGAATCTCTGCTAGCTGCTTTGCTCTGGGGCCCGTCCTTTGACAGGACGGCCCAGGGTGTCCTCTTTTCCTGAGGTGTGTCTCGGAGCAGCCGCGTCTTCCGGGAGCCCCTGTGTCTTTTAAATGATAGCTAGAAGCGGGTGCTGGGGTGCGGCTGGCTCTCGCCTTGGCTGTTGTTTCGAAGCCCTGTGAACGGACGACTCGAAAACACTCTTTTAGGGCTTCCCTGGTGGTCCAGTGGGTAAGGACACCGCCTTGCAGTGCAAGGGGCACCAGTTCGAGCCCTGGCCTGGGAAGATCCCACGTGCCACGGAGCGGCTGGACCGAGGTGTCCAACTACCGAGCCGGAGCTCTGGAGCGCATGCGCCCAGAGCCGGTGCTCTGCGACAAGAGAGGCCACCGCGATGGGAGGCCCACACGGGCCAAAGAACAAAGATGGATGAAACTGAATAAACAAAAGACCAATAGAAGTGGCCCGCCTGCCCGCCTCCCTCCCCACCCCATCCTCCCCCCAAAAAATTAAAAAAAAACACTCTTTCAGAGGGTGAAACGCCGATGGATGCTGCCAGTTCAATTTCAGGACTCAAACCTTTTAAAAAATAATCTCATCAGTCTTGTCTCTTTTCTCCATACTAAAAATCGAATTACACCAAAGAATGACAGACCTACTTGACCCCACAAGTACCCACCGCAGTTTCAGAGCAGCACTGTCAGCGCTGTGGTTCCTGAAAAGAGTTACAGCTTCTCTGTGGTTCTTTCCGTTCTTCAGGGGTATCCCACCAGGGTACGCGGGCGTGCCTACTACGTCGCTTCTGTCATGGCAGACTCTGTGACCCCACGGACAGTCGCCCTCCAGGCTCCTCTGTCCATGGGATTCTCCAGGCGAGAAGACTGGAGTGGCTGCCATTTCCTCCTCCAGGGGATCTTCCCGACCCAGGGATCGAACCTATGTCTCTTGCATCCCCTGTATTGGCAAGCAGATTCTGTACCACCAGCCCTGCCTGGGAAGCCCCCAGCAGGAAATCCTGCCCCCTTTCTGTGCTGCGGAGTCTTTGAAAGGGTTTCTTTCTAATTTTTCGACCACTCAATACTGTGAGGTTCATTTGTTTCATTTTGGTTTTGATTTTTAGGGATTGATTTTTTAAATTTAATTTTGTTCTGTAATTATGTAGCATATTTCCATGGTTCCAAAGTTAAGTTTGCAAGGCAAAGTTAGTTCCGAGAACATCAGCCTGAATTCTGGTCCTCTTCCTTCTCAATAGAATCGATTTATTCTTGTGTATTGGTTCAGTTTCATTTTCCCTTCCATTCCCTTACCATGAACAAGTACAAGCAGACATGAATGTGTGGCCTCACCTTCTCAGATAAATGAGGCGTGTATCATACATGCTTTCTCCATCTTGCTTTTTTATTGACATTATATCCTGGAGACCAGTCTGTAGGAGTACATAGAGATATTTCACATTCCTTTTTAAAAAATCTGTGTTGTCTTCCATGATGTGGATCTTGCATTGCTTCATCAACCAACTCCCTAGTGACGACATTTTGGTTGTTTCCTGGCTCTTCCTATAACAAACATTTCTATAGTGAATAGGCTTAAGTGTACATCTTTTCATATTTTCATGTGTAATAGATTCGGAATAGATTCTTAGAAATGAGATTGCTAAGTCACAAAAGGTAAATATATATTATTTTGCTGCTATGGCCAAATTGCCCTCATTATCTTTTTTCATTTTTTCATTTAATTTTGAGCGGAAATATATTTACACGATTCAAAAACCAACAAATGTAAAAAGATACACTTAGAGAAGAAGTCCTGCATCCCACCGTTTCCAAAAACAGCTTCTCTGTGGTTCTTTCCGTTCTTCAGGGTATCCCACCAGTGCAGGCGTGCCTACTACGTCGCTTCTGTCATGGCAGACTCTGTGACCCCACGGACAGTCGCCCTCCAGGCTCCTCTGTCCATGGGATTCTCCAGGCGAGAAGACTGGAGTGGCTGCCATTTCCTCCTCCAGGGGATCTTCCCGACCCAGGGATCGAACCTATGTCTCTTGCATCCCCTGTATTGGCAAGCAGATTCTGTACCACCAGCCCTGCCTGGGAAGCCCCCAGCAGGAAATCCTGCCCCCTTTCTGTGCTGCGGAGTCTTTGAAAGGGTTTCTTTCTAATTTTTCGACCACTCAATACTGTGAGGTTCATTTGTTTCATTTTGGTTTTGATTTTTAGGGATTGATTTTTTAAATTTAATTTTGTTCTGTAATTATGTAGCATATTTCCATGGTTCCAAAGTTAAGTTTGCAAGGCAAAGTTAGTTCCGAGAACATCAGCCTGAATTCTGGTCCTCTTCCTTCTCAATAGAATCGATTTATTCTTGTGTATTGGTTCAGTTTCATTTTCCCTTCCATTCCCTTACCATGAACAAGTACAAGCAGACATGAATGTGTGGCCTCACCTTCTCAGATAAATGAGGCGTGTATCATACATGCTTTCTCCATCTTGCTTTTTTATTGACATTATATCCTGGAGACCAGTCTGTAGGAGTACATAGAGATATTTCACATTCCTTTTTAAAAAATCTGTGTTGTCTTCCATGATGTGGATCTTGCATTGCTTCATCAACCAACTCCCTAGTGACGACATTTTGGTTGTTTCCTGGCTCTTCCTATAACAAACATTTCTATAGTGAATAGGCTTAAGTGTACATCTTTTCATATTTTCATGTGTAATAGATTCGGAATAGATTCTTAGAAATGAGATTGCTAAGTCACAAAAGGTAAATATATATTATTTTGCTGCTATGGCCAAATTGCCCTCATTATCTTTTTTCATTTTTTCATTTAATTTTGAACGGGAAATATATTTACACGATTCAAAAACCAACAAATGTAAAAAGATACACTTAGAGAAGAAGTCCTGCATCCCACCCGCTCCCGGCCCAGTCCCTCCTCTGCCTGGTTCCTTCCCACCCTGAAGCCCTTCCCACCCCAGGCCACTGTTGTTCACTTCTTACATATCCTTCCAGGATGTTTATGCAAATCCGTGCAAAATCAAAGAGACAGAAAAATAGAAAGAGGAAGGGAGGGAGAAAAAGAGAATTTCTCTGAAAAGAGGAAGGGAGGGAGAAAAAGAGAGTTTCCCCTACTTTTTTTTTTAAAACTCTAGTATCTAGCATCCAGTCCTGGACTCTCGAGCCTGTGAGGTCTGGCCTCCATCAGAACAGGACACATCAGTTCAGCCCGTGTCTTTACAACGGTCAAGGTAGACTACACCATCTCCTGTAATAGCTGAGGCTCAGAGAGGTTGAGTGGCTTTCACAGGGTCACACAGTAAATGACAGAGCTGGGCTTTAGTAGCCCCCTGGCATGTGGCATCTTAGTTCCAGGACCAGGGATCAAACCCACGTCCCCTGCAGTGGACGGCAGCTTCTTAACCACCGGACCACCAGGGAGGTCCCTCGGTTGTTTTTTTGTTTCTTTTCTTTGTTTTTTTTTTAATGTAACAGCCCAGGACGGCGGTTCCCATCTGGTGATGGTTAAGCCCGACGGGCCGGTGGTGGCTTTCGCCCGGTGCCCGGCCCCGTGCACGTGTGTGGAGCACAGCCTCTGGTGCCCAGAGCCCCGCCCCCACAGGCACCGGAAGGCCCGGAAGACAGCTCTGTCGTCTTTCTGCCTCCTCCCCTTAGCCGCTCCTCTCCACGGGGCCGCGGAAGCACAGGCGGCTCACGTTCCAGAACAATCACCGTGACGCCGCCTCCGTCCTGCTACCATCTTGGTCTCTGGCCTGGACCTGGGCTGTCCCCATCGCGGCTCCAGTGGCCACACAGCCATCACCCTGGGCACGTCCGCGGTGTCCTTTCTGCAGACAGCGCCCGGGGCTGCTCTTTCCAGGCGCCTGTCGAGGCATTCTGTGTCCCTTATTTTTTTTTCAAATGGCAGTGATCACAACTGGTCTAAACCCAATAAAATAATATTTACCCAGAGTTTGCACTTACTGGAGAATACACCACACAATCGATTCTAACGGCGTAATTAATTTGAATTTACATTAATTAAATTAAATTGAAACATCAAACTTGTTTCTTAATCTACTCCAAAGAAGTTCAGCAGTTTAATTGCTATGAAACAAGATAACTGAAATAGGAGGGTATTTAACATACTTATTAAATGCCACTTAGTATTTCTGATTAGTATTTTTAGGGTCTAATTAGTGTCTAATTAACTTGCTATAGGCTATCTTCTCACAATACCAATTAAATTTCCAAACATCCTTTATAAACAGGCGGCCATGAAAAGGAGCAGATTAAGCATTGTTACAGGCGTGAGTTAATCAGGAAACACTGGCGTGGTATTGTTTGATGTCTATAAATACCCAGGCTTATTAAAACTCATCCAGTGTTGCTTTTCACCATTAACGGCTATTTAATCCACTTCAAATGAATGAGGAAATCTCTGAGACCAGCTGTCATTGTTCGAGACAGATGAAGGGCCCAGAAACGCAGGAGTGGGGGGCCAGAGACCGAGCGGCAGAAAGATGCAGCCACGTGGACTGATCGAGCGATGAGCGTCCTGAGTCACAAAGAGAAGGACGAATACCATCTGATGTCACTTATATGAAACCAAGGGACGCAGCTACCGCAGAAATGGACTCGCCGACACAGCGAACGGCGTTGCGGGTGCCAGGGCGGGGGGCAGGCGGGCGAGGGACGGGCTGGGAGTCCGGGAGGGGCAGGCACACGCTGGGACACGTCGGCTGGATACGCAGCAGGTCCTACCGGAGGGCGCGGGGCGCCATCGTCACGGTCCCGGGATGAACCGTGGTGGAAGAGAACATTTAGCAAGAATGTGTATGGCTGGATGGAGCTTCCCAGGCGGCTCTGATGCCCGGGCTGGGGAGAGCCCCTGGAAGCTCCCGTGCGCGAGGAGCCTGGCGGGCGACCGTCCACAGGTCGAGAAGCGTCCGACACGACTGAAGAGACTCAGCACGTGCACACACACGCGTGTGTACCTGGGTCACATTGCTGCACAGCAGAAATAAACACAACTCTGACGTCAACTACACTTAGAACTACCAGGAGGCAGGAAGAGGCGAGAGGGGAGGCGGGCGTTTAGGCAGCGACGGGGGATGTGTAGAGCCGACATGAGACAAGACGTGGTGCCCAATTTCCAGGCGGGGTTTTCTGCTCGACCCTTCTCTGGCCGATGGTGAAGGTTAAAATCTGAACTTGGAACACGTTTAAAAGGATGGGAATTAGCTGAAGTCCCAGGAGGGACAGCCCCAGGCCAGACGGAGAAAGACACAGGGCCCAGGTGTCGGAAGCAGAGGCCCTTAGCTTCCTGGCGGCTGTGTGATCCAGGGTCAAGTCACTGGACCCCCGAGCCTGTCCCATCCGCAGCGAGAAACAGCCCTGGCCTCACACCAGAGTCGCTCGGGGCCCCGCACTTAGAAGGACCCCACAGTCAATTAGACGTTTTACTGCCGTCTCCAGAAATTCATGATAATTTTGGAACAAGGGGGTCTCCGCGTGCATTTTGCCCTGGGCGTGCAAAGTACGCGGCCCATCTCAGGCCATCACCTCCCTGTAGGGTCGGAGTGAGAGACGCCCCCTGAAAGCATCCCGGCCGCTGCCTTGCTTAGAGTCAGTCACCGGGGAACGGAACGGCTCCCCGAAGTGAGGCTCCAGAGGACACACGTTCCCGGGGCTTGGGGGACCCCTCCCCGGGAGGAGGCACCCTCGGGAGCTGGGCTCCCGGACGCCGCCCGTGGTGCAGCCTGGGGGGACGCGCGGGGCCCGGCGGCGCGCTCCGGCTGCCCGGCTCGAGCACCTGGCCTCTCCGCAGCTCGTCGCCTGGGAGCCGGAGCAGGAAGAGGAGGTGGCCATGGTGACCGCCCGGCCCAACTTCCAGGACAGCATGCACGTGGGCTTCCTGTCCGGCCTGAAGAAGTTCACCGAGTACTTCACCTCCGTGCTGTGCTTCACCACGCCCGGGGACGGGCCCGCAGCACCCCAGCTGGTGCGCACCCACGAGCGGTAGGCAGCCCTGGGAGAGCCCTGCGTAACCTGGGGGGTCACAGTATCGCCCTGAAGAGACTCAGCACGTGCACACACACGCGTGTGTACCTGGGTCACATTGCTGCACAGCAGAAATAAACACAACTCTGACGTCAACTACACTTAGAACTACCAGGAGGCAGGAAGAGGCGAGAGGGGAGGCGGGCGTTTAGGCAGCGACGGGGGATGTGTAGAGCCGACATGAGACAAGACGTGGTGCCCAATTTCCAGGCGGGGTTTTCTGCTCGACCCTTCTCTGGCCGATGGTGAAGGTTAAAATCTGAACTTGGAACACGTTTAAAAGGATGGGAATTAGCTGAAGTCCCAGGAGGGACAGCCCCAGGCCAGACGGAGAAAGACACAGGGCCCAGGTGTCGGAAGCAGAGGCCCTTAGCTTCCTGGCGGCTGTGTGATCCAGGGTCAAGTCACTGGACCCCCGAGCCTGTCCCATCCGCAGCGAGAAACAGCCCTGGCCTCACACCAGAGTCGCTCGGGGCCCCGCACTTAGAAGGACCCCACAGTCAATTAGACGTTTTACTGCCGTCTCCAGAAATTCATGATAATTTTGGAACAAGGGGGTCTCCGCGTGCATTTTGCCCTGGGCGTGCAAAGTACGCGGCCCATCTCAGGCCATCACCTCCCTGTAGGGTCGGAGTGAGAGACGCCCCCTGAAAGCATCCCGGCCGCTGCCTTGCTTAGAGTCAGTCACCGGGGAACGGAACGGCTCCCCGAAGTGAGGCTCCAGAGGACACACGTTCCCGGGGCTTGGGGGACCCCTCCCCGGGAGGAGGCACCCTCGGGAGCTGGGCTCCCGGACGCCGCCCGTGGTGCAGCCTGGGGGGACGCGCGGGGCCCGGCGGCGCGCTCCGGCTGCCCGGCTCGAGCACCTGGCCTCTCCGCAGCTCGTCGCCTGGGAGCCGGAGCAGGAAGAGGAGGTGGCCATGGTGACCGCCCGGCCCAACTTCCAGGACAGCATGCACGTGGGCTTCCTGTCCGGCCTGAAGAAGTTCACCGAGTACTTCACCTCCGTGCTGTGCTTCACCACGCCCGGGGACGGGCCCCGCAGCACCCCCCAGCTGGTGCGCACCCACGAGGACGGTAGGCAGCCCCGGACCCCGCGCCCTCTGCCGCGCCCCACCCCGCCGCGGGCCCGGACAGGGCAGCCCAGCTCTGGTCTTCCAGCCTGGGACGTCCCTGGCCGACGGTGGTCTCTATCTCTGTCTCTAACTGGCGTGGGGTGGGGTGGGGGCCCTTTGGGGGTACAGTGCCAGGACCCGTGGGCCACCTGAGCTTCAGTGACATCCTGGACACCTCGCTGAAGGTCAGCTGGCAGGAGCCGGGGGAGAGGAACGGCATCCTCACAGGTAGGCGCCTCCGGGCCGCTCGCCCCAGTCATCCCACGCGTCCCCCTGCCTCTGACCCGGTGTCCACCCAGAGCCCCTGTCTGAGACATGACGCAGAGGCAGCTCCCAGCCCCCCTTTGCCCTGGACCCACCCCGGCTACGCAGCCGCAGGGACCCGCTCTCCCTCCTGCGGTCCCCCCACGAGGGGCCCCCGCGGGTGGCGCCCCAGCTCCTGGAGGCATCGCGCGTCCAGCGCGCGTCCAGCCTGCCCACCCGTGGGGACGTGAGAAGCAGGCGGGACGCGGGGGCCGCGGCCCAGCTCACGCGCCCGCCGGCTCCCCCCAGGGTACCGGATCTCCTGGGAGGAGTACAACCGGACCAACACCCGCGTGACCCACTATCTGCCCAACGTGACCCTGGAGTACCGCGTCACCGGCCTCACCGCGCTCACCACCTACACCATCGAGGTGGCCGCCATGACCGCCAAGGGCCAGGGCCAGGTGGCCGCCTCCACCATCTCCTCCGGGGTGCCGCCCGGTGGGTGCCCGCCCACGCCCGCCTCCTGGCCTCCACCCCCGCCCTGGGCCGGGGGAGACCCCTTGTGCGGGAAGATGGGCTTCCTTCCCACAAAGCCGGCCCCTCCCTGGGCACGGGGGTCCGGGGTCCTCCCAGGGCCGGCGTCGCCCTCCCGACGGCGAGGCCGCGGGAGCAGCGGCCACTTCCGCCCCTGGTCCTGGGGGCCACTTCCGCCCCTGGTCCTGGGGGGCCCCGCCCCGCCCCAGGCTCCGCCTCCCCCCGTGCGGTCTGCGGCTGGCGGGCACGTGTGTGGGGAGACGGTCGAGCAGGGTGGCCCCCCCTCACCCCCGCTCCGCAGAGCGAGCGAGGCCCCCACTCAGCCCCGCGCCGGCCAGGCTCTGCGGCCTTGAGCAGGCCACGCGGCCCCTCTGTGCCTCCGTGTCCCCGTCTGTGTCTGGGGGGAGGCCCTGGCCCCCAGGTGCTGTCTGGGGCCGAGCCTGTGCTTGTGCGGTGCGGCCAGGCCACAGCCGGCCTCCAGCCGAGGCCCCGCGACAGGAGGAGTGGACAGAAGGGAGTGCTCATCGCCTGGTGGCGTCCGACTTTGCGACCCTGTGGGCTGTAGCCCTCCAGGCTCCTCTGTCTGTGGGGTTCTCCAGCGAGCATAGTGGGCTGGGCAACCGTGTCCGTCTCCGGGGGATCTTCCCCACCCAGGGATCGCACCCGACTCTCCCACTTTGCGGGCAGCTTCTTTACCATCTGAGCCACCAGGGGAGGCCAGGGATACTCAGAGTAGCTCAGACTCTTGCCGCGGTGCTCCGCCAGCCCGGGGCTCTGGTCATCGATGCCACAACCCTGGGGTGGGTGATCGTATCATCTCCATTTTACCAAGAAAGATCCTGTGACGCAGAAAGGTTAGGTGACTTGCCCAGAGACACACAGCATCGGATAGAGAAAGGTTAGGTAACTTGCCCACAGACACGCAGCATTGGAAGCCGTGGCGCTGGATTTCAGCTCAGTCCGACCCTGGCTTGTTGCTCTTTCTGTTCATCCTGAACGTCAGGGTTCCTGGGCAGAACACGGGGCCACCTCCCAGCCTCACCCCTCAGCCATGATTGGTTTGGGAGAGCTGCCGAGGGTTATGTGTTGATGGAAAGAAGGTTCGGGAAGCCCAGCCCCTGTTCTGTGCCCTGGGAGGTTCTCAGTCCGCTCTGAACACACAGAGCCGCGGAGGCAGGACCTAAGGCCGGGCCGGGGCGGGCGAGGTTTCTAGGAAACGGGACACCCGGCCCCCTCTGCGGGCAGAAGTCCTTCTTCTCAGTCTCCTTTCCTGCCCGGCTTCCCTCTTCCAGAACTCCCCGGAGCCCCCGCCAACCTGGGCATCTCCAACATCGGGCCGCGCTCCGTGACCTTGCAGTTCAGGCCGGGCTACGACGGGAAGACCTCCATCTCCCGCTGGCTGGTGGAGGCCCAGGTAGAGCCGGCCGGGGGAGCCCCGCGGCGGGCAGCCTGCCCTTGGCGTTGGCCGAGCCCCCGCTCTTGAGAGGAACCTGTGGGCGTGTCGGCATCGCTGTGAACTCCACACGCAGCTAGCAGAAGGCCGGGTGCCCCAGAAGTGTCCACAGTCCCCCTGCACCTCCCTTGCGCACACGCACGCACGCACACATCCCGTCTGCTCACGGCGGTGGCCCGCTGGCCTGGAGGAATAACCAGCACCTCCCTTCACACCTTGGCGGCACAGGGAGCCTTCAGAAATTCCTGTGCCCGGATCCATCCCCAGAAATTCTCATTTAGCTGGGGTTTTGTCTTTTAATATGTAATCATCTATTTTTGGCTGTGCTGGGGCTTCATTGCCGCGCACAGGCTTCTCCCCGCGCTGGCTTCTCTCGTGAGCCCAGGCTCCAGGCGCCCGGGCCCCAGCAGCTGCAGCTCGCAGGCTCAGTCCTGGTGGTGCTCGGGCTTAGTCGCTCCAGGGCATGTGGGATCGTCCCAGACCAGGGATCGAACCCTTGACCCCTGTACTGGCAGGCAGATTCTTACCCACTGGACCACCAGGGCGGCTCCTCGCTGGGGGCACATGCCAGGGCCGCTGGGAGAATCACCTGGGAAGCTTGTTAGCCATGCAGGCTCCCGGGAGACTTGGGGGGCCCACAGACACGCAGCATTGGAAGCCGTGGCGCTGGATTTCAGCTCAGTCCGACCCTGGCTTGTTGCTCTTTCTGTTCATCCTGAACGTCAGGGTTCCTGGGCAGAACACGGGGCCACCTCCCAGCCTCACCCCTCAGCCATGATTGGTTTGGGAGAGCTGCCGAGGGTTATGTGTTGATGGAAAGAAGGTTCGGGAAGCCCAGCCCCTGTTCTGTGCCCTGGGAGGTTCTCAGTCCGCTCTGAACACACAGAGCCGCGGAGGCAGGACCTAAGGCCGGGCCGGGGCGGGCGAGGTTTCTAGGAAACGGGACACCCGGCCCCCTCTGCGGGCAGAAGTCCTTCTTCTCAGTCTCCTTTCCTGCCCGGCTTCCCTCTTCCAGAACTCCCCGGAGCCCCCGCCAACCTGGGCATCTCCAACATCGGGCCGCGCTCCGTGACCTTGCAGTTCAGGCCGGGCTACGACGGGAAGACCTCCATCTCCCGCTGGCTGGTGGAGGCCCAGGTAGAGCCGGCCGGGGGAGCCCCGCGGCGGGCAGCCTGCCCTTGGCGTTGGCCGAGCCCCCGCTCTTGAGAGGAACCTGTGGGCGTGTCGGCATCGCTGTGAACTCCACACGCAGCTAGCAGAAGGCCGGGTGCCCCAGAAGTGTCCACAGTCCCCCTGCACCTCCCTTGCGCACACGCACGCACGCACACATCCCGTCTGCTCACGGCGGTGGCCCGCTGGCCTGGAGGAATAACCAGCACCTCCCTTCACACCTTGGCGGCACAGGGAGCCTTCAGAAATTCCTGTGCCCGGATCCATCCCCAGAAATTCTCATTTAGCTGGGGTTTTGTCTTTTAATATGTAATCATCTATTTTTGGCTGTGCTGGGGCTTCATTGCCGCGCACAGGCTTCTCCCCGCGCTGGCTTCTCTCGTGAGCCCAGGCTCCAGGCGCCCGGGCCCCAGCAGCTGCAGCTCGCAGGCTCAGTCCTGGTGGTGCTCGGGCTTAGTCGCTCCAGGGCATGTGGGATCGTCCCAGACCAGGGATCGAACCCTTGACCCCTGTACTGGCAGGCAGATTCTTACCCACTGGACCACCAGGGCGGCTCCTCGCTGGGGGCACATGCCAGGGCCGCTGGGAGAATCACCTGGGAAGCTTGTTAGCCATGCAGGCTCCCGGGCATCCCCCCCTGGGGTGCCGATTGGCTGTCAGGGGCCCAGGAATGGGTTTATAAGGAGCATCGCATGAGATTCTGATGCAGGGGGACTGGGGTCACCCTTGAAGGCCTGCCTAAAGGCCTGCAGAGGTGGAGGCCCCGTTCAGTGCTTCCCAGGTGAGCCCTGGAGTTTGCGGTAAGGCCTTCTCCAGGCAGGGCTGGCAGGGCTCTGTACCTCCCGGGAGCTGGGGCTCAGAGCACCCGAGGTCAGCCCCGCTGGCCCGGTCTAACGGCGGCTCCCTTTTCAGGTGGGTGTGGTCGGGGAGGGGGAGGAGTGGCTGCTGATCCACCAGCTCCCCAACGAGCCTGACGCTCGCTCCATGGAGGTGCCGGACCTCAACCCCTTCACCTACTACAGGTAGCGGGGCCCGGGGGCAGGGGCTGCCCAGGCTGCAGTGGGCTCTGGCCCGGGGTCCTGCCCTCACTGTGTGGCTCCCCCTTCTCCTCCGTCCCAGCTTCCGCATGCGCCAGGTGAACATCGTGGGCACCAGCCCACCCAGCCAGCCTTCCAGAAAGATCCAGACCCTCCAGGCGCCCCCGGACATGGCCCCGGCCAACGTAACCCTGCGCACGGCCAGCGAGACCAGCCTGTGGCTCCGCTGGATGGTGAGGCTCACCCCCGTGCCGCTCCCTGGCAGGGTCGGCCCTTGATGGGCAGGGAGCCTTCAGAAATTCCTGTGCCGGATCCATCCCAGAAATTCTCATTTAGCTGGGGTTTTGTCTTTTAATATGTAATCATCTATTTTTGGCTGTGCTGGGGCTTCATTGCCGCGCACAGGCTTCTCCCCGCGCTGGCTTCTCTCGTGAGCCCAGGCTCCAGGCGCCCGGGCCCCAGCAGCTGCAGCTCGCAGGCTCAGTCCTGGTGGTGCTCGGGCTTAGTCGCTCCAGGGCATGTGGGATCGTCCCAGACCAGGGATCGAACCCTTGACCCCTGTACTGGCAGGCAGATTCTTACCCACTGGACCACCAGGGCGGCTCCTCGCTGGGGGCACATGCCAGGGCCGCTGGGAGAATCACCTGGGAAGCTTGTTAGCCATGCAGGCTCCCGGGCATCCCCCCCTGGGGTGCCGATTGGCTGTCAGGGGCCCAGGAATGGGTTTATAAGGAGCATCGCATGAGATTCTGATGCAGGGGGACTGGGGTCACCCTTGAAGGCCTGCCTAAAGGCCTGCAGAGGTGGAGGCCCCGTTCAGTGCTTCCCAGGTGAGCCCTGGAGTTTGCGGTAAGGCCTTCTCCAGGCAGGGCTGGCAGGGCTCTGTACCTCCCGGGAGCTGGGGCTCAGAGCACCCGAGGTCAGCCCCGCTGGCCCGGTCTAACGGCGGCTCCCTTTTCAGGTGGGTGTGGTCGGGGAGGGGGAGGAGTGGCTGCTGATCCACCAGCTCCCCAACGAGCCTGACGCTCGCTCCATGGAGGTGCCGGACCTCAACCCCTTCACCTACTACAGGTAGCGGGGCCCGGGGGCAGGGGCTGCCCAGGCTGCAGTGGGCTCTGGCCCGGGGTCCTGCCCTCACTGTGTGGCTCCCCCTTCTCCTCCGTCCCAGCTTCCGCATGCGCCAGGTGAACATCGTGGGCACCAGCCCACCCAGCCAGCCTTCCAGAAAGATCCAGACCCTCCAGGCGCCCCCGGACATGGCCCCGGCCAACGTAACCCTGCGCACGGCCAGCGAGACCAGCCTGTGGCTCCGCTGGATGGTGAGGCTCCACGGGCGGGGCGGGGCGGGCGTCTCCTCGGGCCTCGCCCCCGGCACGGGAGTCCCTGCCGCACAGCGGGGTCCGCCGGCTGACCCCCGGCCCCTTCTCTGTCCTGTCATTGGTCTTAGCCTCATGAGCAGACGCCGCCCAGAAGGACCTAGAAACCCCGGGTACTGACGTTGCCACATGCCAAGCTCTCTACATTTTTTTCTTCCACTTAAAATAATCCTGCAGGAGTAGGGGCAGTCAAAAAAAAATAATAATAATCCTGCAGAGGATGATCCCAATTTACAGCTAAGGACACTGAGGGTCAGAGAGGCAAGGAATTCACCCACAGTCACACAGCTGCCTGGGACGGTTCTGGGATTCAGACGCCCACTGAATCGGAGAGCTGGAGGGGGCGTTGGAAGAGGCATTAGGCTCTGTCCCGAGACCAGGGCTCCGGGTTGAGGGTCATCACCCCAGGTGACCCTGCACGAGTTAGTGACACTCACGGCAAGGGCCTGCCCCTCCGAAACCAAAGCTCTGGTTGATGAGAACCGGAGCTGATCCGGGCTCTGGCTGACCAGAAGGTGGCCGCTGCCCTGCACTTCCACGGACCGCCTGGCAGAGGCGCGGGGGGCCATCAGGCGGTGGCGGGCGCTGGCCAGAGCTCCCAGCCCCTCTCTTCTCCTCTCTGCTCCCCTCCAGGCTGGCTCCCCGCTTCCCCACGCCCCAGTCTCACTTTAGGGTTCCCAGGTACTAAAAGGCTGAAAAGTCCGATGCCCAGGGAGGGGGCCGGAGGGGAACGGAAGGCAGCCCTGTGCAGTCAGGGCCCTGGGCCCTGGGGTCCCGCCTAATGGCTCGTGGCCCGTTAGCTCTCCTTCGCAGGTCGGGGAGCCCGTGCTCCGGCCGCCTCGAGCTCTCGGGGGCATCCGTCAGCCGCCGCTTGCGCAGTGAACTCGTGGGCACCAGCCCACCCAGCCAGCCTTCCAGAAAGATCCAGACCCTCCAGGCGCCCCGGACATGGCCCCGGCCAAGCGTAACCCTGCGCACGGCCAGCGAGACCAGCCTGTGGCTCCGGGATGGTAGCTCCAGGCGGGGGGGCGGGCGGGCGTCTCCTCGGGCCTCGCCCCCGGCACGGGAGTCCCTGCCGCACAGCGGGGTCCGCCGGCTGACCCCCGGCCCCTTCTCTGTCCTGTCATTGGTCTTAGCCTCATGAGCAGACGCCGCCCAGAAGGACCTAGAAACCCCGGGTACTGACGTTGCCACATGCCAAGCTCTCTACATTTTTTTCTTCCACTTAAAATAATCCTGCAGGAGTAGGGGCAGTCAAAAAAAAATAATAATAATCCTGCAGAGGATGATCCCAATTTACAGCTAAGGACACTGAGGGTCAGAGAGGCAAGGAATTCACCCACAGTCACACAGCTGCCTGGGACGGTTCTGGGATTCAGACGCCCACTGAATCGGAGAGCTGGAGGGGGCGTTGGAAGAGGCATTAGGCTCTGTCCCGAGACCAGGGCTCCGGGTTGAGGGTCATCACCCCAGGTGACCCTGCACGAGTTAGTGACACTCACGGCAAGGGCCTGCCCCTCCGAAACCAAAGCTCTGGTTGATGAGAACCGGAGCTGATCCGGGCTCTGGCTGACCAGAAGGTGGCCGCTGCCCTGCACTTCCACGGACCGCCTGGCAGAGGCGCGGGGGGCCATCAGGCGGTGGCGGGCGCTGGCCAGAGCTCCCAGCCCCTCTCTTCTCCTCTCTGCTCCCCTCCAGGCTGGCTCCCCGCTTCCCCACGCCCCAGTCTCACTTTAGGGTTCCCAGGTACTAAAAGGCTGAAAAGTCCGATGCCCAGGGAGGGGGCCGGAGGGGAACGGAAGGCAGCCCTGTGCAGTCAGGGCCCTGGGCCCTGGGGTCCCGCCTAATGGCTCGTGGCCCGTTAGCTCTCCTTCGCAGGTCGGGGAGCCCGTGCTCCGGCCGCCTCGAGCTCTCGGGGGCATGGACCGCCGTCTTAACGGCCTCTGGTCCGCTTCGCTCAGCGCCTGCAGGAGCCGGGCCGGGCAGGGAGGGAGGATGGCGGGTGAGGCAGAGGCTGAGGCGTGGGAGCCTGGGGACCGGGGGCTCCTCGGAGACGTGGGACGGGGGCCGGCACAGGCTGAGGGCGCCCCAGCGCCAGCGGAGGCATCCTGCCCGGATCGCAGGCGCCCCCACAGGCCCCCCCGCCGCTCATCCGCGCCGCCCGGGCTCCCCCAGAGGACCTCGGAGAGGGACCGCAGCCCCCCTGCCTCGCCCCCGGCCCCGGAGAGGAAGCTGTCGTTTTCTCTCCTCGCTGAGACTCCCCCAGATGCACCGGGGGACGGGTGTCTGCCCGTCGGCGCTCGCGGTGCCGTCTGGCACGCTGGCTTCTGCGAGGGCAGACGCGCGTGGAGGTCGGGCCTGTCGTGGGCAGTTACACACGCGTGCCTTGGCAGGCGAGCGGAGGGAGCTGAGTGGCCGAGACAACCACAGCCCGAGGGGCTGGACAGCCCTGACGCCTCTCCTCCCCGCGCCAACGCCCCGGCGGGGTCGTAAGCTTGTCGCGGGCACAGCAGAGTCCATGCTGCCTCCCCTCTGAACCGGGTGGAGAGACAGGGCGAAGGTGGGCGTCAGAAACACGGAGGGACACCACTCGCCGTGCTCAGCGGTGGGAGCACCTCCCGTGGGGGCCGACAGGCCGGATGGGGCAATCCCGAAGGCTCCTGGAGGAGGCACCTGAGCCGGCAGTTCTTTCACGCACAGGGCGGGCCTCCTCACGCCTCACGGCGTGCCCCTCCCCTGCAGCCTCTCCCAGAGATGGAGTACAGGAACCAGTCGGTGGGCTACAAGATCAAGTACAGCCGGGCGGAGCCACGGAAGCAGGCTGGCTCCCCGCTTCCCCACGCCCCAGTCTCACTTTAGGGTTCCCAGGTACTAAAAGGCTGAAAAGTCCGATGCCCAGGGAGGGGGCCGGAGGGGAACGGAAGGCAGCCCTGTGCAGTCAGGGCCCTGGGCCCTGGGGTCCCGCCTAATGGCTCGTGGCCCGTTAGCTCTCCTTCGCAGGTCGGGGAGCCCGTGCTCCGGCCGCCTCGAGCTCTCGGGGGCATGGACCGCCGTCTTAACGGCCTCTGGTCCGCTTCGCTCAGCGCCTGCAGGAGCCGGGCCGGGCAGGGAGGGAGGATGGCGGGTGAGGCAGAGGCTGAGGCGTGGGAGCCTGGGGACCGGGGGCTCCTCGGAGACGTGGGACGGGGGCCGGCACAGGCTGAGGGCGCCCCAGCGCCAGCGGAGGCATCCTGCCCGGATCGCAGGCGCCCCCACAGGCCCCCCCGCCGCTCATCCGCGCCGCCCGGGCTCCCCCAGAGGACCTCGGAGAGGGACCGCAGCCCCCCTGCCTCGCCCCCGGCCCCGGAGAGGAAGCTGTCGTTTTCTCTCCTCGCTGAGACTCCCCCAGATGCACCGGGGGACGGGTGTCTGCCCGTCGGCGCTCGCGGTGCCGTCTGGCACGCTGGCTTCTGCGAGGGCAGACGCGCGTGGAGGTCGGGCCTGTCGTGGGCAGTTACACACGCGTGCCTTGGCAGGCGAGCGGAGGGAGCTGAGTGGCCGAGACAACCACAGCCCGAGGGGCTGGACAGCCCTGACGCCTCTCCTCCCCGCGCCAACGCCCCGGCGGGGTCGTAAGCTTGTCGCGGGCACAGCAGAGTCCATGCTGCCTCCCCTCTGAACCGGGTGGAGAGACAGGGCGAAGGTGGGCGTCAGAAACACGGAGGGACACCACTCGCCGTGCTCAGCGGTGGGAGCACCTCCCGTGGGGGCCGACAGGCCGGATGGGGCAATCCCGAAGGCTCCCTGGAGGAGGCACCCTGAGCCGGCAGTTCTTTCACGCACAGGGCGGGCCTCCCCTCACGCCTCACGGCGGCGTGCCCCCCTGCCCCCCTGCAGCCTCTCCCAGAGATGGAGTACAACGGGAACCCCGAGTCGGTGGGCTACAAGATCAAGTACAGCCGGGCGGACGGCCACGGCAAGACGCTGAGCCACGTGGTCCCCGACCGCGTGGAGCGCGAGTACACCATCGAGGACCTCGAGGAGTGGACGGAGTACCGCGTGCAGGTGCAGGCCTTCAACGCCATCGGGAGCGGGCCCTGGAGCCCGCCGGTGACGGGCTGCACCCGGGAGTCAGGTACTGCCCCCAGCGTGCCCGCCCCTCCCGGCCGCCTCCCTGCCGCCTGGGGACACCCTGCCGTGGTCCCTGCGCCCTCAGGGCCTCCCAGGGACACAGGCTGGAGCTGCGGTGCGGAGATGCTCTGGGCGCACTTTCCTCCTTGTGGGTGCTCCCAGCCTGCAGGCAGCCCTCCTCTCCTCCCGTGGCGGCTGGTCCGTGGCTTTCCTGACACCCGCGGGATCCCTTCCCACCCCGGCCCGCCCCCTCCCCGCTGCCGGGGCAGGAAATGCAGCCTCAGCCTCTCCCAGGGCCCGGGGACACCACACTCTCCCGAGTCTCAGCGGGGACCCCGGGGAGGCGGATCTGACGCCAGAGAAGCCCCTGGGGCGCTCCAGAGCCAGGGCCTCTGGAGCCAAGGGGACGGTTGGCCGTCTGGGGGCCCTGCCCTGTTCCCTCCCCCAGACGCCACTCTGGCCCCACCGCAGTGGGGTCCACTCTGCGCCCTGAGCGCCTCCCCCCGGCTCCTCTCGCCCCCAGTCCCGTCCTCCGGCCCCGCCAACGTGTCCGCGCTGGCCACCACCTCCAGCAGCATGCTGGTCCGCTGGAGCGAGGTCCCCGAGGCTGACCGCAACGGGCTGGTGCTGGGCTACAAGGTGAGGCCCGGCTCCCGGCTCGGGAGAGGTCCTGGCTCCGTCCAGCCACCCTGTCCTGGCGAGCCCCTGGCGCCCAGGACTCTGCCCGCTAGAGGGGACGGGGGAGTCGACCTGGCGGCATCCACAGGTCACCACGGCAACCAGGCAGTCCTCCCTTGCGGCTGGGGATGCTTACTTTGAGGGTCGGGGCTCCCTGAGGCCATAGTGGTGCCCCGCCTCCCTCTCAGCCCCCGCGAACCCAGCTCCAGTGTCCATCACCTTCTAGAATCCCTCCCACCTGCACTGCCGCCCAGCCTGGGAGGCACAGGACACAGCCTGACCTCCCAGCTCGGCCTCTGCTGGCTGTGTGGCCTCGAGCTAGTTCCACACCCTCTCTGGGCCTGGTTTCCCAGCCGGATGCTCTCTAAGGAACCTCCAGCTCTCCAGCTTAGTGCATCTCTGTGTCCCCTGAGCTCCCCGAGCACCGGCCTTGCGTAGCCTGGGAACCGAGCCCTTCCCAGGAGCTCCAGGTCCACCCACGTGTCCTCACCCACCCGCTTCTGGGAAGGAGACGGGAGGGCTGCCGGCAGGACCGGGCCCGCGGCCCTCACCGCTGCCCTGGCCTCTGGCAGGTGATGTATAAGGAGAAGGGCTCGGACGCCCCGCCCCGGTTCTGGCTGGTGGAAGGGAACTCCTCCCGCAGCGCCCAGCTCACGGGCCTGGGCAAGTACGTGCTCTACGAGATCCAGGTGCTGGCCTTCACCCGCATCGGGGACGGGAGCCCCAGCCGCCCGCCCATCCTGGAGCGGACGCTGGACGACGGTGAGGTCACACCCTGGGGCTGGGCAAGGCTGGGAGCTGAGCGTGCCCGCCCCGCCCCGCCCCACCCGCCCCGCCCCGCCCCGCCCTCCCGCCCCTCCCCGCCCCTCCTGGGCTCCCGCTCTGCCGGAAGAGAACCGTGGCCTCGGGCTTCCCTGGGCGGAGGCGGGTCTCTGGGAGCCACCTCCCCCTCCGCAGGGATGCTCGTTACAACTGCACGTCCCCAAGGAAGCAATGACAGGGCAAGGACAGTCTGACGGCTGATCCAGTCGCTCTGGGACACGTGACCCGATTGAACTGAGCGGAGACTTTGTCCCCGTTTTGATTTCTTGTTCGCCTGGGGCCGGCTCAGCCCCAGTGAAGGTCTGCGCAGGGGAAAGGCATGCTTTTCCCTTTGCACAAGCCTGCGGTTCCCACTTGCCAACAAGCGACGCCAGCCGCGCTCCAGGCACCGGCCTCTGCCACAGAACTCCCCGCCAGAGGTGCCCCGACGGGTCCTTTCCCCCGCTTCCTGCCCACACGCGTCCTCCGCAGACATTTGTGGGGTGGGCCGAGGGCAACAGGAAGCCCGAACACCATATGTCTCTGGGCTGTGAAGTGATGCATCGAGCTAATGATCTGTTAAATTAAATATGCTCTGCCCTCCTGCCTTGACACATACCCTCCTAATGGGGGGAGCTAGTTCCACACCCTCTCTGGGCCTGGTTTCCCAGCCGGATGCTCTCTAAGGAACCTCCAGCTCTCCAGCTTAGTGCATCTCTGTGTCCCCTGAGCTCCCCGAGCACCGGCCTTGCGTAGCCTGGGAACCGAGCCCTTCCCAGGAGCTCCAGGTCCACCCACGTGTCCTCACCCACCCGCTTCTGGGAAGGAGACGGGAGGGCTGCCGGCAGGACCGGGCCCGCGGCCCTCACCGCTGCCCTGGCCTCTGGCAGGTGATGTATAAGGAGAAGGGCTCGGACGCCCCGCCCCGGTTCTGGCTGGTGGAAGGGAACTCCTCCCGCAGCGCCCAGCTCACGGGCCTGGGCAAGTACGTGCTCTACGAGATCCAGGTGCTGGCCTTCACCCGCATCGGGGACGGGAGCCCCAGCCGCCCGCCCATCCTGGAGCGGACGCTGGACGACGGTGAGGTCACACCCCTGGGGGCTGGGCAAGGCTGGGAGCTGAGCGTGCCCCGCCCCGCCCCGCCCCGCCCCCGCCCCGCCCCGCCCCCCCTCCCGCCCCTCCCCGCCCCTCCTGGGCTCCCGCTCTGCCGGAAGAGAACCGTGGCCTCGGGCTTCCCTGGGCGGAGGCGGGTCTCTGGGAGCCACCTCCCCCTCCGCAGGGATGCTCGTTACAACTGCACGTCCCCAAGGAAGCAATGACAGGGCAAGGACAGTCTGACGGCTGATCCAGTCGCTCTGGGACACGTGACCCGATTGAACTGAGCGGAGACTTTGTCCCCGTTTTGATTTCTTGTTCGCCTGGGGCCGGCTCAGCCCCAGTGAAGGTCTGCGCAGGGGAAAGGCATGCTTTTCCCTTTGCACAAGCCTGCGGTTCCCACTTGCCAACAAGCGACGCCAGCCGCGCTCCAGGCACCGGCCTCTGCCACAGAACTCCCCGCCAGAGGTGCCCCGACGGGTCCTTTCCCCCGCTTCCTGCCCACACGCGTCCTCCGCAGACATTTGTGGGGTGGGCCGAGGGCAACAGGAAGCCCGAACACCATATGTCTCTGGGCTGTGAAGTGATGCATCGAGCTAATGATCTGTTAAATTAAATATGCTCTGCCCTCCTGCCTTGACACATACCCTCCTAATGACCTGGAAGGCCAAGTTCAAGTTCAGAAATCTCAGCTTCCTTGGCATTCCCCATGGACGGAGCAGCGCAGGAAAACTTGGCCCCAGCCACCTGGTTCTCTCCCCTCCCGCCCCCTTCTCTTCCGGCCGGTACCGTCCAGTCTCCGTCCGTGTGCCCCAAAACGGCTGCGCCATGGCCATCCCGGGGTGCAGAGGGGCGAGTCCACACCCCCGGGAAGGCGGATCCAGGGAGCAGATCAGGAAGCGTGCTTGGGGCTGTGTGGATAGGGAGCCTCGGACCCGGGGATTCCAGGTGGAGGCCGAGAAAGACCCGCGGTGTGGGCTGCGGCTGGGGGCTTCCACCTGCCTCCAGGCCGGCGCCCGGGCCCTCCTAGGTCCTGCCGAATGATACGGAAACCCCACTGATTGTATCTCCGTGTCCCGGGCGAGGCCGCAGAGCCAGGCCCAGACACACACGCCCCCAAGGCTCCCTGAGCCGAGGGGCCCCTCGCGTGTCACCGCGCCCCGGGCTGCTCGGCGGAGCCGGCCCGCCTGGGGGCTGAGTCACCTGCTCCTCCCGTCCCCTCCAGTCCCGGGACCGCCCGTGGGCATCCTGTTCCCAGAGGTGAGGACCACATCCGTGCGGCTCATCTGGCAGCCCCCCGCCGCCCCCAATGGCATCATTCTTGGTAAGCCCTCGCCGTGCCCGGGCTCCGGGAGACGGGGTGGCAGAGGTCACGGACGAGGATTTCGGGTCGGCAGGAGAGGGACCAAGCCCGGGCAGCGTCCGTGCGTCCGCAGGCAGGGTTCTCAGCCTCATTTCTCCCGCGGGGAGTCTCGGGTGGAGACAAGCCTGCGGTTCCCACTTGCCAACAAGCGACGCCAGCCGCGCTCCAGGCACCGGCCTCTGCCACAGAACTCCCCGCCAGAGGTGCCCCGACGGGTCCTTTCCCCCGCTTCCTGCCCACACGCGTCCTCCGCAGACATTTGTGGGGTGGGCCGAGGGCAACAGGAAGCCCGAACACCATATGTCTCTGGGCTGTGAAGTGATGCATCGAGCTAATGATCTGTTAAATTAAATATGCTCTGCCCTCCTGCCTTGACACATACCCTCCTAATGACCTGGAAGGCCAAGTTCAAGTTCAGAAATCTCAGCTTCCTTGGCATTCCCCATGGACGGAGCAGCGCAGGAAAACTTGGCCCCAGCCACCTGGTTCTCTCCCCTCCCGCCCCCTTCTCTTCCGGCCGGTACCGTCCAGTCTCCGTCCGTGTGCCCCAAAACGGCTGCGCCATGGCCATCCCGGGGTGCAGAGGGGCGAGTCCACACCCCCGGGAAGGCGGATCCAGGGAGCAGATCAGGAAGCGTGCTTGGGGCTGTGTGGATAGGGAGCCTCGGACCCGGGGATTCCAGGTGGAGGCCGAGAAAGACCCGCGGTGTGGGCTGCGGCTGGGGGCTTCCACCTGCCTCCAGGCCGGCGCCCGGGCCCTCCTAGGTCCTGCCGAATGATACGGAAACCCCACTGATTGTATCTCCGTGTCCCGGGCGAGGCCGCAGAGCCAGGCCCAGACACACACGCCCCCAAGGCTCCCTGAGCCGAGGGGCCCCTCGCGTGTCACCGCGCCCCGGGCTGCTCGGCGGAGCCGGCCCGCCTGGGGGCTGAGTCACCTGCTCCTCCCGTCCCCTCCAGTCCCGGGACCGCCCGTGGGCATCCTGTTCCCAGAGGTGAGGACCACATCCGTGCGGCTCATCTGGCAGCCCCCCGCCGCCCCCAATGGCATCATTCTTGGTAAGCCCTCGCCGTGCCCGGGCTCCGGGAGACGGGGTGGCAGAGGTCACGGACGAGGATTTCGGGTCGGCAGGAGAGGGACCAAGCCCGGGCAGCGTCCGTGCGTCCGCAGGCAGGGTTCTCAGCCTCATTTCTCCCGCGGGGAGTCTCGGGTGGAGAATCTCTACCAGAAAACAGACTTGTGGTTGCCAAGGATGAAAGTGTGGGAGAGGCTCGAGTGGGAACTTGGGGTTAGCAGACACACGCTATCCCCCCAGAATCGTAGGCAGCGAGGGCCTCCCGTGATGCACGGCACAGGGAGCTGCATTTCGGGTGCTGTGACAAACCATCATGGAAAGAAGATAGTCAAATAATGTGTATATAAGTGTATGTATATATACGTATGACGGAGTCACTTTGTGGTACAGCAGAAATTAACACAATCCTGTGAATCAACTAGACATCAATTTTTAAAAAAGAAACTCAGTCTGGAAGAGGTGCAGCTGGGGGGCAAGGTCAGGTTCGGTTCTCTTAAGGACCTCTGATGAGCCTGCGCCCCAGGGCCTCAGGGACTGGCCACCTGGTGGACCTCGGCCACTATTCCGCCATGTGCTGGGATCGCAGGTGGGAAGCACGACCCAAGGCCCCCGGGAGGGACGCTGTAGATCGGAGGTGTCATTTCATGTTCAGGCTGCCTCCCCGACACACTCACACTCGCGGGAGAAGACACGAGGGTCACGTGAGCAGCTCTGTGGACCTGCGCCCGGCCGCGTCCCTCCGCGGCCTCAGCCCCTCGGCTGTCGAGTGGGGCGCTGAGCCACCGTGCCCCGTCCCGGGCTGTCCGTCCTGGCGTCCCCCGGGGGCGTCACGCCTCTGGAGACAGTGGAGGTGGGGAGGGCACGCGCTTTGGACGCAGAAAGACCTGGGCCGGACGTCCAGCTCGGTCACTTCCTGGCAGGTGGTCTGGCCTCACTGAGCCTCTGTGTCCTCTTCGGGGGCTGGGCCGGAGGTCACAGACACCGCATGGAGCGCGGGTCCAAGCCCCCCAGAGTCCCACCCCTCAGGGGGCCGCTGAGGACGTGAGAGCGGCCCACCCAGAGGGCTTCAAGGAGCTGCGCGGGGCTGGGGGCTGCGAGGCGGGGCTCTGCAGTGACCGAGAAAGGCGGGCGCCGGCTGGGGCTCGGGGGGCCGCCCGCCCCGCCCAGCCCGCCGTCTCCTCCCTCCCCGCAGCCTACCAGATCACCTACCGGCTCAACGCCACCGCGGCCAGCGCCGCCTCCGTGGAGGTGCTCGCGCCCAGCGCCCGCCAGTTCACGGCCAGCGGCCTCAAGCCGGAGTCTGTCTACCTGTTCCGCCTCACGGCCCAGACCCGCAAGGGCTGGGGAGAGGCCGCCGAGGCCTTGGTGGTGACCACAGAGAAGCGAGGTGACTGCCGCCGGGGCAGGGAGGGGGCCCGGGGGCCGCCGGGGGCGTCACTGCCGCCCACCCAGGTGCCCAGACCCTTTCCTGGCATCTGGCCGGGGTGGGCTAGTGACCGTGTGTGCCTCTGGTCCCGGTCCGGGGCTGCCCTGGTGGCTCAGACGGCAGAGAGTCACCTCACCGGCGCAGGAGGCGCGGGTTCAGTCCCCGGGTCGGGAAGATCCCCTGGAGGAGGCCATGGCCGCCCGCTCCAGCATCCTTGCCTGGAGAGTCCCGTGGACAGAGGAGCCTGGCGGGCGACAGTCCACGGGGTCACAAAGTCAGACACGACTGGGCACACGCGTGTCCTGGTCCAGAATGGAGAGGGGGCTCCCGTCTCTGGCACCAGTGGCTCCAGCAACTTCCAGAGCTGAGCGGGGGGTCCCCTCCCCAGGATCCTGCTCTGGGCCAGCCGCTGGTTTTCTGAAGGGCAGGCTGGCGAGAGTTGGTCCAGCTGGGCGCACAGTGGGGCCGCGGCCGGAGCCGGTCTGCCTTCAGCCTGCGTCCCTGAGCTCGCTTCTCACCCAGGACCAGGGCTTCCCCAGAAACCTGAGCCCCAGGCCCCTGCGGATCTGATTGATCAGACAGGGTTCCCAGAAGAAAAGAGGACAGTGTTCTTGGCCAGGGTGGCGTTGGCCCCAGGCCCAGAGTCTAGAGACATGCGGGTGGCCCCGGCTGGACAGGACGGAGCCCTCGCGGCCAGTGGGCCCGCAGCCCGCACGACAGGCCCCTGCAAGGAGGACCCAAAGGGAGGAGGCGGCCTCCCGCCACAGGGTGTGGGACGCAGGAGGGGGCCACGCCCAGAGTCCTGCTGCGGCAAATGTGGGCTCAGCTCCACTCGGTCAGAGCGGGTGTAGGTCCCATCGCCAGGCTGCGTGGACAGGGACCAACACCAGGGGTCTTGACCCCGCTCCCTCTAGCCCGGGGTGAATTCCCAGACCCCCGGGGCCTCTGGCTGCCCAGGGGTGTCGCTGACCAGGAGCCCTGGCGCCGCCGGCCCCTGTGCGTGGGCGGGGATGGTGAGAAAGGGCCCCCACCTCCCCCGAGGCTCACCGCGCCTCCCTCCGCGCCCAGACCGCCCGCAGCCCCCCGGCAAGCCCGCGGTGCAGCAGGAGGACGTGAGGGCGCGCAGCGTGCTCCTGTCCTGGGAGCCGGGCAGCGACGGGCTGTCCCCCGTGCGCTACTACACCGTCCAGACCCGCGAGCTGCCCAGCGGCCGGTGGGCGCTGCACTCCGCCTCCGTGAACCACAACGCCTCCGCCTTCCT
This sequence comes from Tragulus kanchil, assembly GCA_022376925.1. Classification (NCBI taxonomy): domain Eukaryota; kingdom Metazoa; phylum Chordata; class Mammalia; order Artiodactyla; family Tragulidae; genus Tragulus; species Tragulus kanchil. The sequence continues at coordinate 20,820,381 of JAIOJX010000027.1, read as the reverse complement.
CGTGGACCGGTGAGCCCCCAGCCCCCACGCACCCCCCAGCTCTGTCCGAACCTCCCGCCGCCCCCTCTGGAGCCTTGTTAGGGCTGCCTCTTAATTATCTACTTCTGGAGCCCAGAAGCCCCCCTCTGAGAGAGGCTTGCCGTTCCTCATTAGCTGCTCCCGCCAGCCAGCCCGCGTCTCCCTCTCCATCTTTAATAGGGGAGTGGAGCTCCGCTCCGAAATCCTGCCTTCCACTTAATTCCTACTGGGATGTATTCTTAATATGCCAGTTGACGTGACCAAGAGTTTTGAGCAATACTCTTCCCCCCCCCACGCCGCCCCACCCTCGATAAATCAAAAAGGAAGACGTTTGCCTGGAGAGGAAATGAGCCTTCCAGAGGCGGAGTGCTGGTTCACTCCTGAGGCCCTGCTGGACGCGCCGAGACCCAGGAAGGGCGGGCGGCTCGGGGGAGAGGTCGGCCCTTGAGCGGGGCCCCCGGAGCTGCCCGCCTGCAGGCCCGCCGAGCTGGGACCACGCGGGCATTTCCACTGTGGCCTCCACTGGGGCCCAGGGGAGGCCGCCCCCGAGCGGGCCTGGTCCAGGGGGCCCCGGGGCCGGGCCCCAGGCTGTTGCCTTCGTAGCCCACCGTCCTTCTGAGCCTCCGTGTTCGGGTCTGCGTAATGGATCTGCGCCCTCTGGGGCGGCCCCAGGGGGACAGTGCCCACCCTTGGGGACTCCCCCCCTTCATCTCCTCCGACGGCCCTACAGGCTCAAGCCCTTCACGTCCTACAAGTTCCGAGTGAAGGCGACCAACGACATCGGGGACAGCGAGTTTAGCGAGGAGTCAGAGCCCCTGACCACCCTGCAGGCCGGTCAGTGCCCTCTGCTTGCATCCCTTTCTCGCGGTCCCCCGGGGACTTGCTGGGCGCCAGGCTTTCTCTTCTGCGGGAGGGGCCTCCAAAACTGGAGGGGCCCCAGCCTGCGGGCCCCTTGGTCTGGCTTCCTGGGCACAGCCCCAAGGAGGTTTGGGCCCGAGGGGCCTTGGCGGGGGGCTGAGCACCCACACCCAGCCTGGCGCCCTCGTGTGTCTCTTCTCCATCCTCCACGCTCTCGGCTGGCCCCGGGAAACCTCAGGGGCGTGGGCAGGCCTGCGGCCCTGGGGCAGAAAGGCGAGGCTCCCGGCGCCCGGGGCTGGGCTGGGTCAGGGTCCCGGCCCCTCCGCTCCGCACCGGCTCTGGTCTCGCAGCAGTGGGGGCGGGCAGGGGGCACGGGCTGTGGTCCAGCAGGGCCAGCGTCGGCAGGACCTGGCCCCCGCGGCCGCCCGGAGGCCCCGAGTCCCGCCCCAGAGCTCACCTGTCGGCCTCTCCCCCAGCCCCCGACGAAGCGCCCGTCATCACCTCGGTGACGCCCCACACCACCACCTCCGTGCTGATCCGATGGCAGGTACGGCCGGCGGGCGGGAGGACGCGGGCACGCGCCGTGCTCGGACGGGCAGTGCACCAGCCCGTCGGGCCTGGGACACGGCGCCCCACGCCCCGACACGCACACGCGTGCACAGGTGCACACCCTTCACCCCCTCCCAGGCAGGGAGATCCCACCACATCCCCTCCTGTGCACGAGGACCCTGCCCTGGGGAGGTGAGGAGAAAGCCCCGGTCACACCGCTCGCGGGCGGCAGGACCAGGCTCAGGGCCCTTGGGTCGGCAGAAGCCTTGGGCAGAGACGGGCTCGGGGCTCTCCGGGCGCCCAGGGGCTCCGTGCGGCCGGCCCTGCTCTGAACGAAGGGGTCTCCGGCAGGGGCCAAGCGCGGGTGTGCAGGCCTCGCTGCCCCCCGGCCGGGCCTCTGTCCTGCTCTGTGAGAGGAGCCCACGGTCCAGGCGTGTCCTCCCTGGCCACCCGCTCAGGTGGGCGCGGCCTCTCGCGTGACCCACGGGAGACCCGGGACGTTTGTCAGAGAGCTGGCTGCCCACGGGTACCTTCACGACCCTCCCCGGCCCTCGCACGTCCAGCCCTGCAGCCGGCCCCTCGCCCCAGAGCCGTGGACTTGTCTCCATTTCTCAGGCTAAAGGGGCAGGTGCCAGCCATGCCCACTCGCAGTCTCCCTGAAGGGGAAGCCTTTGACGAGAAAGCAGGAGGGACCCCCACCCCCACCCCCGAGCCATTCCCGGTCCCGGCCCTGCCTGAGGAGCGGAGTCCCCGAAGAGACAGTGGCCCAGAGCGGCCAGAGGCCGGCGGCGGCTGGAGCGGAGCAGGGCCGCGGTGACGGGCGCAGGGAGGTGCCCGCTGCAGCCAGGGGCGCGGCTAAGGAGCTCGTAAAAGACTGAACTGTTTGGGCAGGGCTTTCAGAAGAGGGGTCATAAAGAGTAGTTTCCAGCTCCCCCAGCAGCCTGTTCCCAGCTCATCTGAGGCCAAGAGCAGAGAGCAAAGGAGAACACGATAGAGTCACAGAGGAGGCGCGCTCGGACACACGCTTGCCCTGTTCTCGCTGACGAGCAGGGCGAGGACTCTTCCTAATTCCCTCATTCCTGGGAAACTCCAGGAAACCTTGGCCAGGGTGGGTGATCATGTGAGAAGGTTTCTAGGCAAAGAGTGACTCTTTAATAAGACTAGCTCTGCCTCCAGAGTTGTGCTCAGGGCCCCCACGATGCTGTGTGACCTTGGGCAAGTTCCTTTCCATCTCTGAGCCTCCCTTTCCTGCTCTGTTCAGTAGGGATGGCATGGTGAGTCCCGGGGCGCCCTGCCTCACAGGGAAAGCTACCGGGAGGGAATAAGCTGGTTGAAAATGCCTCGAAAATTAAAATGCTGAATGCCACTGATGCCTTTTCCGGGCCCAGACACAGTCCCTGTTCTTCGGGTAGGGGAGGCAGGATGGGGAGGGAGGGAGGACCAGAGTGGAAGGGGCTGCTCAGCCGCGGCCCAGCCCGGCCGGCTCCACCCCTACCCCTTCCCTGCAGCCACCGTCGGAGGACAAGATCAACGGGATCCTCCTGGGCTTCCGGATCCGGTACCGTGAGCTGCTCTACGAGGGGCTGAGGGGCTTCACGCTGCGTGGCATCAACAACCCAGGGGCCAAGTGGGCGGAGCTCACCCGTGAGTGACAGCGGAGGGCACGGGGTGGGTGGGGCCGAACGCTCTGCTTCCTGGAATAGGAAACCCTGCAGCGTCCCCTGGGTGTGCCTCTCACCCGTCTCATTCAGACACAAAGTGCGTGTTTACTGAGCATCTCCCGTGCCCCTGGACACTGGGGGGAGACCCCAGGGAACAAGACAGACAGGGTCCCTGCCTCTCAGAGCTTGCAGGCTGCAGGGGGCGCCAGGGACTTGAGAAGAAAACCCTGGTGAGGATGTCTCAGACCCCTGGCAAGCCCGCCGTGAAGGGCGTATTCCAGGGAAGCCTAAAGCCGGTGTCAGACAAGACATCCCCGGGGACAGCCGTGGTGCTGACCGTGATGGACGATCCCAGGTCTTCAAGAAGCGGGAGTTGGGAGGGATCCTGGCATGTGCAAAGGGCCTGAGGCTGGAAGGACGCGAAGCCGAGCCTGCTCACGTCCCAAGGGCAGCCGTCTGGCCCCTTGGGGTCCCTCGGGGAGGGTACTGTTCTGCCCCGGGGTCCTCGGAAGCCGGCCCGCCTCTGCGGCAGGAACGAAAACTCGAGAAGCCCAGCGGCAGCCCCAGAGGGTCCCCCGTGCGGGCAGGACGTGCTGTCCTCTTGGGTCAGGATGGTGTCTGGCCGAGGCGAACAGGGCAACGCTGGCCAGAGCAGGCGGCTGCGGCCAAGGCAGCGGGCTTGGGCGGAGCGGAGGGCCGGTCTGGGAGGCGTGCGCGCGGGCTGGGGAGGAGGGGTCGGAGGAGGGCTCCCAGGTGGGCGGCGGGCTCCGTCTTGACGCTCCCCCGGCTCCCTTACGCCCTCCGCGCCTTGTCTTCTCGCGGCTCTCGGCAGACCAGGTGACTGGACGCGCGGCCGAGGAAAATGAATAGATAGCCTCAGAAGTAGCTGATCTGACAGCTTGCGTCATTTTGTTTGTTTGTTTCTCTTTCGGCCGACACGTGCTGGTGGCTGTGACTTTAGAGGCCTGTGTGTAATTCAGTCGTATGTCCGAGTAGTAGAGTGGCTTCTGGCCCCTGTGAGGGAGTTACCAGCGGCACTCGGTCGCGGCAGGAGCCGGGCCTCAGACCGGGGCCCAGAGGGGGCCTCGGAGCCGTCTCCACCTGGGGCTGCCGGGCTGGCTCCCGGGGCTCCTGGCCCGGGGCGGGCGGCACGTCCTGGGAGCTTTCTCGGGACCCCCAGCCCGGGACTCGGGCAGCCCCTCCCCTCTGCATGTGTGTTCCCTCCCGCCCCTCCTCGGGGCCTCCGGGGCGGGGGGCGCGCACTAACCGCCTCTGTCTGCTGTCTCCCTCTGGCCCCGCCCCCGCCCGCACCCCTAGCCTTCTACTCTGTGCGGAACCTCAGCCGGCCCAGCCTCACCCAGTACGAGCTGGACAGTAAGTCCCCCCACACGGCCGCTCTCCGGGGAGGGCAGGGGGCCTCCGAGGACGCCTGACCAGAGCCCGGGGCGCCCCCCCTCTGGCGGCTTAAGGCCTGGGACCCTCCCACACCCGTGACGTTCCTGACATCCGCAGGAAAGCCGGGGTCGCCAGGGAAGGTCTACCCCAGGCCCCGTACCTCAGGACAGGGGAGGAAGGAAATGGCCTCAGGGTGGGCTCTGGCGGGCAGGAGCTGGGGTCCCGCCGGTGGGATGGGCGAGTGTCCAGGCTGCCGCCACCCCGTCTCACCCATCAGAGGCCCGGACAGCTGGCCGTCTTTCCGGCCAAGTCCCGCCGTGGAGGGAGCAGCGCCCCCCTCCGTCCCCCCAGGAACCAGGCCGTGTCCCTGGCAGGGCCCCAGCCTCCGCTCTCTTTTCCCATCAACCCAGAGGACGCTTGGTCTCCAAGGCCCGAGCCTTGGTGCGGGGGGCCACCGGGGAGGGGCCTGTGTTTGAAGGAATTCTTCATCTCCTTCCTAACTCACGGGCGCAGGGCCAGGGCTCTCCCGGTGGTTAGAGCATCCACCTGGGAAGGGGGCAGAGAGGCGGGAGTGGGGAGCGTGGCAGCGCCCCAGCAGCGACAGGCCCTCCCCCAGGGCTCAAGCCCTGCCCTTCCCAGCTTCTACAGGTCTCCCCAAAGCACCCCCAAACTCAGCCAAAACACAGGGTTTCTTAGCCCCCAGTTCACATGCAATCAGCCCCTCTCTTCAGGGCTGAGACCGCCTCCGTGCTAAGAGCTGGTTGATGGAGACCTGCTAGGGGTGGGGAGGAGGAGATGAGAACTTGACGCCCCTGCGACCGGGTGCCCAGGACAGGCGGGGACGCAGAGACCTGCGACCGGGTGCCCAGGACAGTGTGGGTGCACAGCTGTGGTCCAGCGTGAGTGTTAGTCGTGCCCTTTCCGTCCTGAGAGTTTCCAGATGGCCCCGCCTGGCCGGGACGCCAGCCGCCGTCATCCTGGGTCCGGTTCCCAGGGACGAGGCAGAGCCCGCCTCCCCCGTGCCGGCTGCCCCCGCCTCTCACCTGCTCTTTCCTGAGCCTTCCCTCCGGTCCGGCTGGCAGGGCGCGCCGTCACAGCCTCCCCTGCCTCCGCCCTCTGCGACCTGATCCCGTGTCTCTCCCTCCCCGCCCTCCCCCCAGACCTGAACCAGCACCGGCGCTACGAGATCCGCCTGAGCGTGTACAACGCCGCGGGCGAGGGGCCCTCCAGCCCGCCCCAGGAGGTCTTTGTCGGGGAGGCAGGTGAGCCCCGCGGCCCCCGAAACCCAGCGGGAGGAGATGTGGGGTCTGGGGTCCACCGCAGGGCAGCGCCTCCTCCCCGGGTCCCTCACACGCTCAGGAGCCCTCTCGCCCTCCAGTGCCCACGGCAGCGCCCCGCAACGTGGCCGTCCACGGCGCCACCGCCACGCAGCTGGACGTGACCTGGGAGCCGCCCCCGCCCGAGAGCCAGAACGGGGACATCCAAGGCTACAAGGTGGGGGCGCCGGGGCAGAGGGCCCAGGGAGGGACCCGGGTGGAGGCGGTGGGAGAGGTCGCGGGTCTGCACCTGCTCCCTTGGGTGTTTGCACCCAGCCCACGGACACGTGCAGCCGGAGCCAGCCTCCACCCCTCCTCCCCATCGTCCGGGTCTGGCGGTGCTCACGCCGGAAACTCAGGCCACGCCCCCGTGGGGGCACGCCCCCTGCCCGGCCCACCAGCTCCCGAAGCCAGCGAGGCCCCTCGACGGGCTTATTTCGCCTCCGTTACACTAGGGATGCTAGCTGAGCGGCGGTTAGGAAAGGCCCCGGGCGAGATCTTGACAAATCTCCAGTTAAGTTAGTTCTGGATTTTAGACAATGTCATGCGCTACGACAGGATTCCGTTCGTCTCTAGTATTTGCTAAGCCTTTTAGAGCTGCCCTGCTGGCGCAGACGGCGAAGAATCCGTCTTTAGTGCAGGAGACGTGGGTCCAGTCCCTGGGTCAGGAAGAGCCCCTGGAGAAGGCAGTGGCCACCCACTCCAGTGTTCGTGCCCGGAGAGCCCCATGGACAGGGAGCCTGGCGGCGGCTGCGGGCCGTGGGGTCGCACGGAGTCAGACACAGCGTCATGACTAAACGAGGCAGGAACCCGCCAGCGGTCGCGCCAGGGTGAGCCGCGACGTGTGCAGGCGGGCACATCGGGACCGCCGGCTTCTCAGGGCCGCGTGTTTCTCGAGTAGCTCCTTTGTGCCCGGCCATGTTCTCGACGCTGAGATGAAAGCGGAGGCGACGTGAGCTTAGACTGTAGGGAGGACGGCCCGTGAGGCACAGAGCCCCGGGGAGGTCCAGGGCAAGGAGTGAGGCTGGGGAGGAGGCGGGTGGACCTGCAGGGCAGGATGTGGCCGTGAGGGGCCAGACCCGTGAGCACAGCGGCCGGGCCCCTCAGGGCCGTGCCGTGACCTGAGAGTGCGACCCTCCTCCAGCGGCAGCCAGCGGTGTGACCTGTGGGCTTGAACCTGACCTCGCTCAGGCTGAAGTCCAACCCGTTGCCTGTGACGAAGCCAGAAGGGGCGGAGCCCCCGTGCTCTGTGACGGCCTAGAGGGGTGCGGTGGGGAGGCACGGAGGCCCAGGATGGGGAGCTGTGTGTAGACGTGTGGCTGACGCACACGCAGACCAGCAGAACCTGACACAACCCTGTGAAGCCTCACATTCCAGTGTGACAAGGGGACCTGGATTGAGAACAGGATTTAGAGGTGGTGACTGTCGTCCCTTCCCACGCCTGTCCCCGTCGACGGACGGTGTTTACCCAGTAGCAAGTATTTATCGAGCGCCCACAGGTGTGCCGGGCGTGATTCTGCATGCTTAAGATATCCGAGAGCCAAAGAGCGGGCCCTCCGGGAGCCGTTTGCTGCAGACACCCGACCGTGTGGCGGCCAGTGCGGCCGCCTGGCCAGGTGCCCCTTGTGCGGTTGCGCACAAATGCCGTTTAGTCGTCATCAGACAAAAAGGTCTGCAGGCGAGACACACCTGCCGAGGGTGCCCGTGTGCGTCCACGCGGTGCCCCGGGACCTGGGTCTGCTCCTCCCCGTCCCGAGAGCACGAGGCCAGGCCCCGGCACCCCGTCTCCTGCCTCATCCCTTCTCTCGTTCTAAAATGCTTCCTCTTTGAATGCCTCTTCCTGACTTCACGTGCGCTTCAGCCGTTTTTCGGGTCCGTCCCTTTAAAACAGAGACCCTCCCCAGAGCGCCTGTACCCCCTGCCTCGTCCCCGTCGCTCTGGAATCCGCTCCAAGTAGGCTCACTGATCCATTCCGAACAGTGAGCAAACGAAGAAGAGATGTAACGAGTGACTTTCTCAACTCCCGCCCAACTGGCCATGTCAGAAGACTGGAGGAAAAAAAAGAGAGAGGGAGGGGAGAGAAACTACAAGGACTTTATAGTAGTGAGACGGCCTAACTGCCCTTGACAGGTGCCAGGTGGGCCGCTTTTAGTAGCTGGCTTTCACTTTCACGAGCTTTCTTCGGGCTCAGACACTGAGACGCCCGCCGCATGCAGACAGTGCTCTGGCCAGCAGGTGGCGGCAGATGCTCGCTAATCCTCGGCCTGGCCGGTGGCTCGCCGCGCGTCTCGGAGGCCAGCATCCTCAAGCTAAGGAAGGACGAGCGGGCCTTAGCCCCGGTGAATGGGAAGCAGGGTCGTCCCTTGGAATCCGCAGGGGATTGGTCCAGGGCTTGCGGGGGGTCGTGCCACCGTCCACAGGTGCTCACGTTCCCATGGCGGCCTTCCGTTTTCACCCAGCCGGCGACGCCGCTGTAGTCTATCGAATAAGAACAGCCCGCGTGCAAGTGGACCCAAGCAGTGAAAATGCGCGCTGTGCGAAGGTTGCCCGTGCTGGCCGGGCCTGTGGGCCTGCTGGGCTCCCGGACTGAGTCTTTCTGCAGCTCTGTGTGTCCTTCTTCCCTCTTGATCACGCTGGTCCTACAAAGTGGGTGTCCCTGACCCCCGCTGCCGCTCGGGGAGGCCGCCTGGCCGGGTCAGCGCAGCCCGGGGGGCCGCCCGCCTCCGCGGCAGGCTGTGCACGCTGTCGTGGGCCTGTGGCTCACCGGGGGCCCGGGTCCAGGGCGGGCCGTCCCCACGTCCGTAAGCCGCTCCCAGGTGAGGCCACAGACGGGCTGGTCCTCGGACCCGACTCTTCGCTGGGGTGGGGTCTGCCTTCGCTGCACTCAGGGTCCTCGCGACAGAACTGGTCCATGCCTAGCGTGACCGTGCCCAGGCCTGCGCCCAGGACGTGCTGAATCCTGCCGGCCCTGCGGTCAGCAGACTGTGCCCTCGTGGGGTTTAGAGTCCAGCAGAAGCTGAAGGATTAGCTGTGAAAAGGAACGTTCCGGAAGGGTTTCTAAAGCAGGTCTTATAGACTCCTTTCTCCTGGGCTTCCCTGATGCCTCAGTGTAAAGAACCCGCCTGCCCGTGCAGGAGACCTGGGTTCGATCCCTGGGTGGGGAAGATGCCCTGGAGGAGGACATGGCAGCCCACCCCAGTGCTCGTGCCTGGAGAATCCCGTGGACAGAGGAGCCTGGCGGGCTCCAGTCCACAGGGTCACAAAGAGTCGAACGTGACTGAGAGACTAAACAGGGACCGTGCTGTTCCCTGGTGCCTCACCTCCCCTCCGGGAGCGTGGGTGATAGGAGAGAAGATGCGTCGGAGGCCCCGGGATCTGGCGGGACAGGGGAACCTGAGTCACCGCCTCCCTCCCGCCCGCCTCGTCTGTGCCCACAGATTTATTTCTGGGAGGCCCAGCGGCGGAACCTCACCGAGCGAGTGAAGACGCTCTTCCTGGCTGAGAACGGCGTCAAGCTCAAGAACCTGACCGGCTACACGGCCTACGTGGTCAGCGTGGCGGCCTTCAACGCCGCGGGGGACGGGCCTCGGAGCACCCCCGTCCAGGGCCAGACCCAGCAAGCAGGTGAGGGGGCGGCTGGAGGGCCGGCTGGCCGCGGTGGGTCGGGAGGGGCCGGGCCGCTGAGTCACGGGGGCTGGATTCCCAGGCCCAGGAGACACGCCCCAGAGTGCAAGGGCCCAGCCCACCCGGAGGGGCCTGGGTGTGAGGCGGTGCTGGGACCTCCCTGGCTGTCCAGCGGCTGTGACTGCCCGCTCCCGAGTGCAGGGGGCTCAGGCTAGAACCCGTCAGGGAACTAGGTCCCACATCCTGCAGCTAAAGGTCCACATGCGGCAAGGAAGATCAAAGACCCGGCGTGCCACAGCTAGGACCCACCAGAGTCGAGTAAATAAATAAAATTTAAAAGAAAAAAGAACAAGAGAGGCACTGTCCCCAGAAAGCCTTGGCGAGGCCCCGCCTCTCGCCCTCCTGCCTCGTCTTCCCACGGGGCCTCCTTGCCCGAGGCCGGCCCTCGCCTAGCCCTGCCCTCTGCTCGCTGTCGCGATCCACCCGGCTTCCTTGTATCTCCCAGCTTTGCTCATCTCCCTGCTGACTGTCCACCGTGGGCCTGCCCTGTGCTAGATGCTGGGAACACAGCAGGGAAGGACGCTGACAGGGAGGAAGTCAGCTCATAAACAAGCCTCGAGGGGAACTGACCTCGGGGGCAGTGGATGGGGGCGGCTCAGGACGGAGCAGGGGCGGAGAGAGGGCTCCGTGCCCGCGGAGGCCTGGCCGCGGGGCTACAGTCCATAGCTTCACAAAAAGTCGAACGTGACTGAGAGACTAAACAGGGACCGTGCTGTTCCCTGGTGCCTCACCTCCCCTCCGGGAGCGTGGGTGATAGGAGAGAAGATGCGTCGGAGGCCCCGGGATCTGGCGGGACAGGGGAACCTGAGTCACCGCCTCCCTCCCGCCCGCCTCGTCTGTGCCCACAGATTTATTTCTGGGAGGCCCAGCGGCGGAACCTCACCGAGCGAGTGAAGACGCTCTTCCTGGCTGAGAACGGCGTCAAGCTCAAGAACCTGACCGGCTACACGGCCTACGTGGTCAGCGTGGCGGCCTTCAACGCCGCGGGGGACGGGCCTCGGAGCACCCCCGTCCAGGGCCAGACCCAGCAAGCAGGTGAGGGGGCGGCTGGAGGGCCGGCTGGCCGCGGTGGGTCGGGAGGGGCCGGGCCGCTGAGTCACGGGGGCTGGATTCCCAGGCCCAGGAGACACGCCCCAGAGTGCAAGGGCCCAGCCCACCCGGAGGGGCCTGGGTGTGAGGAGCGGTGCTGGGACCTCCCTGGCTGTCCAGCGGCTGTGACTGCCCGCTCCCGAGTGCAGGGGGCTCAGGCTAGAACCCGTCAGGGAACTAGGTCCCACATCCTGCAGCTAAAGGTCCACATGCGGCAAGGAAGATCAAAGACCCGGCGTGCCACAGCTAGGACCCACCAGAGTCGAGTAAATAAATAAAATTTAAAAGAAAAAAGAACAAGAGAGGCACTGTCCCCAGAAAGCCTTGGCGAGGCCCCGCCTCTCGCCCTCCTGCCTCGTCTTCCCACGGGGCCTCCTTGCCCGAGGCCGGCCCTCGCCTAGCCCTGCCCTCTGCTCGCTGTCGCGATCCACCCGGCTTCCTTGTATCTCCCAGCTTTGCTCATCTCCCTGCTGACTGTCCACCGTGGGCCTGCCCTGTGCTAGATGCTGGGAACACAGCAGGGAAGGACGCTGACAGGGAGGAAGTCAGCTCATAAACAAGCCTCGAGGGGAACTGACCTCGGGGGCAGTGGATGGGGGCGGCTCAGGACGGAGCAGGGGCGGAGAGAGGGCTCCGTGCCCGCGGAGGCCTGGCCGCGGGGCTGACACCCGAGCGGAGAGTTCAGCGAGAGGACAGGCCCGTCACAGGAAGGTCTGGGGGAGGTGTGTTCCGGCCCGAGGGACGAGCAGGTGCCCAGACCTGGAGGCTGGAGGGGCCGAGAGGACAGAGAGCGGGCCCGGTGTCCCGAGAGGATCTGGGGGTCTTGGAAGGCAGTTCGGGATTAATCCTCAGCGTGACGGGGAGCCGTGGGTGGGGATGAGCCTTTGGGCCACAGGATCTGGCTGGTGGTTTTGGAAGATGGCCCTGGCTGCAGGGCAGAGGACTGGCTGCGGACAGGGAGCGGAAGGAGGCGGGAGGTCAGTTAGGAGCGGGAGGGGAGGCCGGGGAGGAGCGGGAGCAATGGCGCCCGCAGCCCGCCCCGCGGAGCCAGCCCTCCCGCAGCACCCCAGCCCCTGCGCGGGCAGCGGTCCACTGGACCTTGTCCGAAGCCCCGAGGAGGGCAGGGCAGGAGCCACCCCGCCTCACCGTGAGCAAGGGTGGCCCGGGACGTGGCGCCTCTCCCCCGCGGCCCCCCAGCTGGTCGGTGGGGAAGCAGGAGCGGGCGCCCCGGCTGTCTGCGCCCGTCCCCTCCTGGGCCTGCCCTGGGGCTGTCTCCTCGTGGACTTGAACACGGGCCTCTGGCGCTGACCTCCGCGAAGCATCTCTCCCAACCTGCTGCTCCCCGTTCACCCCTCATCTTTCTCTTAAAGAGACAGCCTGCGGCGTCCACTCCCAAGGATTGTCCTCCTTGGGGGCAGCCCTGGCCCCAGGGATCCTGTGTCCTGCCCCTGGCTCCCGGGGCGTGCCTGTCTGTCCCCCTCACTCCGTCAGCGTCAGGGCCGGACGGGAGCCCTGGGAGCCTGGACGCTTCCGTCAGCGGGACACGGTGTTCTGCTTCACGTCCCCCTCGCAGAGGGGGGCAGGAAGGGCTTCCAGAGCTGACCTCTCTCCTTCACAGACGGCACGGCCTCCGGGGGCTGGGGCGGAAGCCGGCTGGATTAGCCCCGGCTGGGTGGGGAGGCGGCGCGGGACAGTAATAGCCTGCTGTCCTCCCGGAGCTGGCTCTCGGGATGCTCAGTCTGGAGGCTTCCGTCCCTTCCTCTCTCTGCTCCCCCTCTGGCCTCTCCCCCCACGTTTTCAGGGTCGGATTCTCAGGCCGAGGAAAGATCTCTTCCAGAGAGCTGGCCAGCCCTGGCTCTGGCTGCTGCAGACAGCATGGTCTCTTGGCAGCAGCCACTGGGCCCCCAGGACGAGAGAGAGGCCCCGTCCAGGGCGGGGCTGGTTGTTAAACGCCCACCTGCTGCTCTGAGGCCCAGGCGGCCCCCACGCCCTCCCCCAGAGAATACAGGACAGCGCCCGGCCGGCAGTGACCGGGGATCCTGCTCAGGGCTGATTAGCAGGAGGAAGCCTGAGTTCTCCAACTTTTGGGAAAGAAAATCCTCCTCTCTCCCGATACTTGAACTCTGGCGTTGGGAAGCGAACTAAAGACATCAGCGAGGTGGGGTGGCGGTGGGGAGGTCTCATGACCTCTAGCGACCCCTCCCGTCCTCTCTTGCACGAAGCCCCACTCCCTGGTTCGTCCTGGGCCCAAACGCCCGCTCTGGGTCCTCGAGACCAGACGTCCAGGGAGGAGGAAACCAAAGCCCCCTGCTGTCTCCCCAGCCCCCAGCGCTCCCGGCTCGGTCCGGTTCAGCGAGCTGACCACCACCTCCGTGAACGTGTCCTGGGAGGCCCCGCGGTTCCCCAACGGCGTCCTGGAGGGCTACCGGCTGGTGTACGAGCCTTGCACGCCTGTGGATGGTGAGTGGGCCCCCGCGGGGCTCCCCCGATCCGCCCTCCACATGGTCCCACCCACGGTCACTGCGAAGGGCCCACGCAGGGAGCTCCTCCCCACCTGTGAATGGGAGTGAGGCCGGACAGGGCAGGGGCGTCGCCAGGGTGGACCAGGGACACACTGAGGGCACGTGGAACAGCAGCTCAGCCTCCTGAGTCCTGGGAGAGAAGGTGGGGGCGTGTTCTGCCCGTCGGTGGGCAGAGCCGGGAGGGAGGAAGGACCCTGGGGCGAAACACAGCGTCCCGCGACGCTGGAGTCTCAGGGCCTTCCCCAGTGGTCCAGGGGTGGAGACGGAGCTCCAGTGCCGGGCGCGTGGGGTCCCTGCCTGGTCAGGGAGCTGGATCCCACCGGCCGCAACGAGCAGCCCACCTGCTGCGGCTACACGACCCTACCTGCCGCATGGCGCTGCCCCCTGCCCCAGCTGAGACCCGCCACGCCCAGGGAGATAAGTGTCTTTTTAAAAGAATAAAAATAAAGGTGGACCGTCCCCCATGGTCCCATCCTATGTGTGCCCCCCAGTTTAGGCGATCACCTTACTCAAGGTTTCTCTCTGCCTTTCCTGGGCTCAGGAACCCCTTTCAGAATCAGATCAAAGCCCCGGGGCCTCTCCCCGGGAAGGTGCGGAGGTTTAGGGGGTCGCTGAACCCTACTGCCCTCCAGGACTTCCACTCAAGCCCCTGGCCGTGCAGGCGGCCCCCCGCCACCCAGAGTCCCGGTCCTGTGAGCGGTGCTCAGAGCCCCCTCCGCAGCCCTGGCCGGGGCCCTGCCCGCCTCTCAGGCCCCTCAGAGGCCGCCTGCGTCCAGCCCCGGAGCCCAGCGAGGCTCGGGGGTGTGGCAGGCTTACCCGGTGGTGCCCTGGTGGCCAGAGGTGACCACCCCTGGGGCCACACGCACCCCCAAGACAGAGAAGCCTGGCCAGGCAGGGGTGGAGCCCTAGAGCCCAGGTGTCTGCAGATGGGCCAGCCCAGGGCATGACGGCCCTCCGTCTCCCGCCCCCGCCTTCGAGCCAGCGGCTCCCAGGTCTGGAGGGCCTGGAGGGCCTGGGGGGGGGGCCAGGTCCCAGGAGGAGGTGTGGTCAGGCTCGGGACCCGGGAGAGGAGCCCTCTCTCCCACAGAAGGAAGGAGGGGACGGGGCCACAGGGACAAGATGCAGGGGCCAGACGGGCTCTCGTTGAAGTGGCTCTGGGGGTCCAGACCTGAAGAGCGTGGGCCCTTAGCCCGTCTGTCCCTCAACGCAGAGCGTCTGGACGCGTGGCACCCCGCAGCCTTCCAGCGTTGACCCATGCATGGGTCACCCAGGGGGTGGAGACGGGAAGGACCCTGGCGAAACACAGCGTCCGCGACGCTGGAGTCTCAGGGCCTTCCCAGTGGTCCAGGGGTGGAGCGGGCTCCAGTGCCGGGCGTGGGGTCCCTGCCTGGTCAGGGAGCTGGATCCCACCGGCCGCAACGAGCAGCCCACCTGCTGCGGCTACACGACCCTACCTGCCGCATGGCGCTGCCCCCTGCCCCAGCTGAGACCCGCCACGCCCAGGGAGATAAGTGTCTTTTTAAAAGAATAAAAATAAAGGTGGACCGTCCCCCATGGTCCCATCCTATGTGTGCCCCCCAGTTTAGGCGATCACCTTACTCAAGGTTTCTCTCTGCCTTTCCTGGGCTCAGGAACCCCTTTCAGAATCAGATCAAAGCCCCGGGGCCTCTCCCCGGGAAGGTGCGGAGGTTTAGGGGGTCGCTGAACCCTACTGCCCTCCAGGACTTCCCACTCAAGCCCCTGGCCGTGCAGGCGGCCCCCCGCCACCCAGAGTCCCGGTCCTGTGAGCGGTGCTCAGAGCCCCCTCCGCAGCCCTGGCCGGGGCCCTGCCCGCCTCTCAGGCCCCTCAGAGGCCGCCTGCGTCCAGCCCCGGAGCCCAGCGAGGCTCGGGGGTGTGGCAGGCTTACCCGGTGGTGCCCTGGTGGCCAGAGGTGACCACCCCTGGGGCCACACGCACCCCCAAGACAGAGAAGCCTGGCCAGGCAGGGGTGGAGCCCTAGAGCCCAGGTGTCTGCAGATGGGCCAGCCCAGGGCATGACGGCCCTCCGTCTCCCGCCCCCGCCTTCGAGCCAGCGGCTCCCAGGTCTGGAGGGCCTGGAGGGCCTGGGGGGGGGGCCAGGTCCCAGGAGGAGGTGTGGTCAGGCTCGGGACCCGGGAGAGGAGCCCTCTCTCCCACAGAAGGAAGGAGGGGACGGGGCCACAGGGACAAGATGCAGGGGCCAGACGGGCTCTCGTTGAAGTGGCTCTGGGGGTCCAGACCTGAAGAGCGTGGGCCCTTCGCCCGTCTGTCCCTCAACGCAGAGGCGTCTGGACCGCGTGGCACCCCCGCAGCCTTCCAGCGTTGAGCCCGGGACGGCGAGACGGCGTCCAGCTGGGCCGGCGCCGCGTCTGCGCCCTCTTCCTGCCTCGGCCTTGGGTTCGGTCCACAGCCGACAGGCCTCACGAGTATTTAGGGAACGAGGACACTGCGACCCCTGGTTTCCTGCAGGGAAAGCCAAGACCCAGGCCGAGGAGGGATTCGCTCCGGAAAGTGGAAGGGCGGGTTCCGAGGGCACACTCCATGGGACCCACGGGCACGTGCCTCCTGCAGGACGCCCCTCTGGAGTGCCCCCCTCCTGTCCATGCAGTCAGGAGACTGGGCCCGCCTGCGATCCGGGCGCTCTGTGCTTTTCTTTCACCTCGCGGCACCGGGCCTGAGACACTGATGCCCTCCTTCAGCAGAACGCACGGAAGCCAGGGTGGGGGCCTGCCCGGAGACCCCGGGGCCGGCGCTGGGTCTGAGCCCAACACAGTCTGTCTCCCAGGGGTGACTCTGCCTTCTTGGTGGACGTGAGAGATGAAACCCGGCCCAGGAGAGGCCGATGGTCGGGAGGACTTTGACGTGGGGGCCCCCGGCTCCCCTCTAGTGGCCGAGATGCGGGGCGCCGTAGCATCCTCCCTTTGGCCCTGAAGAGCCTGGCGGGCGCGGCGGGCACAGAGCCGGGGGTGAGCTCCCGCTCTCACGGGCACAGAGTGGGGAGGCAGCCCGGGCAGCGCGGAGGTTGTCCTGAGCGGCGGGGGCGGCTGCACGTGTGTCCCTTTCAGCTCCAGACAGCAATGTCTTCAGAGGAAACACTCCGTGAAAGACGGTCCTTGGAAAGCGACTTCTAGGGGGCGGGATGTAGGGACCAAACACGGGCTGAGGTGTGCTTGGGTCCAGGGTTCAGGTTAAATGAGATGGTGAGGTGACGTTTCCCTCCGGGTGCTAAAGCCCTGTGGGTTTCCAGCCCGCAGGCTGTGTGTGTGTGTGTGTGTTGAGTCTGTGTCTGTGTGCGTGTGTGTGCGTGTGCTTTCTTGAGAACAGCCTGCAGGACTCTGTTCTGAGACCCGTGTGGGAAACACTCCACGGGGCCAAGGGCGTGGGTCCCAGCCTGACGCCGAGGGGTGCCGCCTCTGGCCAGCGCCAGCCGTCCCCTCCCCGACGGCGCCCGCGGCCGAGCCCGCAGCCCTCCCACGCCGCGTGCTTCCCCGCAGGGGTCAGTAAGATCGTGACGGTGGACGTGAAGGGCGGCAGCCCCCTGTGGCTGAAGGTGAAGGACCTGGCAGAGGGCATGACCTACAGGTTCCGCATCCGAGCCAAGACCTTCACCTACGGGCCCGAGATCGAAGCCAACGTCACCACAGGCCCGGGAGAAGGTAGGGCAGCCTCGGGTGCACGCGGGGGTGCTGTCCCCGTACACGGCCCCCCACGTCAGAAGGGGGGCACCCAGAGCCGTGCTGGAGCCTGGGGTGCCGAGCCGAGCGGCACAGGGGGTCTCTGGTGGAGCGCGTCGGCCCCCCGAGGACTTCCAGGCGGCCCGGGGGGCTGGGTCTGCGGAGAGGCGAGTTTCACAGGAGGAACTTCCTGATGGTCCAGGGGCCAAGCCCCCAAGCTCCCCGTGCAGAGGGCCCGGCTCCGTCCCTGATCAGGAGGCTGGGTCCCACGGGACCCTACTAAGGGGGAAGACCCGGCCTGCCGCCTCTGACACCCGGCGCAGCCAAAGCAGATGATTACAAATGATATTTTACTGTAAAAAATACACAAGGGAGGCAATTCCAGAAGACCTCATGGGGTGCGGCGTTTGGGTGGACCTGTGGGAGAAGAGCCCAGCATTCCGAAGAATTCTGCAGCCAGCTGTGGCAGAGAAGACGGGGAGGGGTGGGGAAAGCCACCCGGGCCGCAGAGGGCCTCCAGTGCCCTCGGAGTTCCTCAGGGAGCCCCTGCCGTCAGAGCCGCTGCGGCTCTTGGGACAGGAGTGGTTTCCGGGCCCCTGGCCGTCGGCGTCCCTGAGTCTCCACCCTGGGCACGTGCGTGCAGGCGGGGCTGACGTGGCTCTTTGGCGCCCGCCGTGAGAACCTGCGCAGGGGGCCTGCCAGCTGCACCCCCCTAGACAGGGGAGGGGGCAGGGCCAGAAAGGAGCCCGGGGCCCACCAGCCAGGCCCTGTGCCCTGGGCCCGGGGCTGGGCAAGCACTGGGCACCAGGGAGGAAGGAGGAGCTTAGTCTGGTTTTGCAGTGCCTCTTGGGGTCATCCTCAGGCTGGGAGAATGCTTCAGGGCGCCCAGAGGTGAGGCTTAGCTCCTCAAGTCTCCGTCGCCGGTGCAGGATGGCCTTTCTTGAATACAGAAGTCTCAGGCTGTCTGCACTCCTCCCGCGGAGAATGCACGTAGCCCACCCGGCCTCCCCCGAGCCCCCTCCCCGCCGTCGCCAGGAGGGAGCAAGGCCGCGGCTCAGCCCGGAGCTGGGAGGCGAACTGGCCGGCCCTGGTGGGCCGCCCTTCACTTTCTCTTTCTGGGCGCTTTCTAGTCCCTGCCTCTTGTTCCGCAGAAAAGCAGCCTGGCTCCGGCTCTGTGGGAATCCAGCCTGCAGGGCTGCAGGGGGCAGGTTGCCAGGGAGCTCCCCTCCCCGCCTGCCCCCCACCTGCCCCCGCCCCTCCCCGGGCCCTCTCACCTGAGCCACTTCCCTGGGGAACAAAAGCCGGAAGCCAGCTGGCAGGGGCCAGAGGGACAGGGCAGGGGCCCGGGGACACGCGAGGTCTGTCTGGAGGACGCGGTGTTCTAACCTGAGGCTTGAAGTGACCCGGGGGGTGGCGGGGGTGGGGGGAGGAAGTCCAGAGGAGGTGAGGGAGGGGCTCTGAGAAAGCACAGAGCTGCGCCTGCAGCCGGGCATCCTTCAGGCCCCGCCGGGCAGGCTGGAAGCTTTCGGTCCGAGTGACGTCTCCCCTCAGCCTTGAGGGCCGCGCTGTGCCGAATGAGGACCTGGGGTCCAGAGAGCCCACCCCCAGCCCTCACACCCCCGCTGGGCTGCATCCCACACCCCCAGCCCCTGGCTGCCTTCGCCTCGGGCTGTTGGCAGGACGCTCTTTGGGGAAGGAAGGCAGGCTCTGAGGCCCTCCGAGGTCGTGGGCAGGGCGGGACAGCGGGCGCCACGCTCAGCGGGGGATGGCCGCCTGCCAGCTCCCAGGGCCTGGAGCAGCTCCAGGCTGAAGCTGGGCTCTCGGCCCCTTGCCTGCAGGCGTCCACGGGGCCCGGGGCCCACCAGCCAGGCCCTGTGCCCTGGGCCCGGGGCTGGGCAAGCACTGGGCACCAGGGAGGAAGGAGGAGCTTAGTCTGGTTTTGCAGTGCCTCTTGGGGTCATCCTCAGGCTGGGAGAATGCTTCAGGGCGCCCAGAGGTGAGGCTTAGCTCCTCAAGTCTCCGTCGCCGGTGCAGGATGGCCTTTCTTGAATACAGAAGTCTCAGGCTGTCTGCACTCCTCCCGCGGAGAATGCACGTAGCCCACCCGGCCTCCCCCGAGCCCCCTCCCCGCCGTCGCCAGGAGGGAGCAAGGCCGCGGCTCAGCCCGGAGCTGGGAGGCGAACTGGCCGGCCCTGGTGGGCCGCCCTTCACTTTCTCTTTCTGGGCGCTTTCTAGTCCCTGCCTCTTGTTCCGCAGAAAAGCAGCCTGGCTCCGGCTCTGTGGGAATCCAGCCTGCAGGGCTGCAGGGGGCAGGTTGCCAGGGAGCTCCCCTCCCCGCCTGCCCCCCACCTGCCCCCGCCCCTCCCCGGGCCCTCTCACCTGAGCCACTTCCCTGGGGAACAAAAGCCGGAAGCCAGCTGGCAGGGGCCAGAGGGACAGGGCAGGGGCCCGGGGACACGCGAGGTCTGTCTGGAGGACGCGGTGTTCTAACCTGAGGCTTGAAGTGACCCGGGGGGTGGCGGGGGTGGGGGGAGGAAGTCCAGAGGAGGTGAGGGAGGGGCTCTGAGAAAGCACAGAGCTGCGCCTGCAGCCGGGCATCCTTCAGGCCCCGCCGGGCAGGCTGGAAGCTTTCGGTCCGAGTGACGTCTCCCCTCAGCCTTGAGGGCCGCGCTGTGCCGAATGAGGACCTGGGGTCCAGAGAGCCCACCCCCAGCCCTCACACCCCCGCTGGGCTGCATCCCACACCCCCAGCCCCTGGCTGCCTTCGCCTCGGGCTGTTGGCAGGACGCTCTTTGGGGAAGGAAGGCAGGCTCTGAGGCCCTCCGAGGTCGTGGGCAGGGCGGGACAGCGGGCGCCACGCTCAGCGGGGGATGGCCGGCCTGCCAGCTCCCCGGGGCCTGGAGCAGCTCCAGGCTGAAGCTGGGCTCTCGGCCCCCTTGCCTGCAGGCGTCCACGGGGCCACGGGGCCAGCCAGTCGCCCGCCCCCTCCCTCCCGGGCTCACTCCCTCGTCCTGCGGGCGCCCGGGAAGCACCCACTGTGTCCAGGCCCTGGGCGGCGGGCTCCAGGAGTCATGGGGCGCAGCCGGCAGGGGCCGCGGGAGCCGGCACCGCAGGGCACCTGGACCCTCCGCTGGCTCCTTTCCCCACAGAGGAACCTTCTTGCTCCTTCTCTGGACGCTGGGGCCGCACCCCGGGGGCCCCGATGCGCCCGTCATGGCGGAGAGCCCGGAGCGAGGAAGGGCTGGGTCCTTCCTCCCTCCTCTTGGTAGCCGAGGCCCCGCGTCCGTGCAGCCCTGGCCTCCTCTCTGGCCTGGTCTTTCTTTTTTAAAAAAATTATTTCTCTGGCTGTGCTGGGTCTTAGTTGTGGCATATGGGATCTAGTTCCCAGACCAAGGATCGAACTCGGGTCCCCGGCATGGGGAACACGGAGCCTTATCCACTGGACCACCAGGGACGTCCTTGGCCTGGTCTTTGAGCAAACGCAGCTGGGGGCTCTCTGGCATCATCCCCACATGCCGCTCTTGCAGGCCTGGCCAGTCGCCGTGCCTCGGGGCTCAGCACGTGGAGGGAGGGGTCCGGAGGAGACGCTGGTCGGGGCTGGGTTTGCAGCCAGGCCCTCCTGCTGCCGGGCGGGGAGGCAGCGGGGCGCCCGCCCTGGCCCCCATGCCTCCCCTCACCCACATGTGCTGTGCACAGGTGCCCCCGGCCCACCCGGAGTGCCCGTCATCGTGCGGTACAGCTCGGCTGTTGCCATCCACTGGTCCAGCGGAGACCCCGGCAAAGGGCCCATCACCCGCTACGTCATAGAGGCCCGGCCTTCAGGTGCGTCCCGCCCGGGCTGAGCTGGCTGGCCCTCGGGAGTCCCTGCACGTGGGGCATCGGTGCTAGCATGCGAGCAGGCTCGTGTGCTCTCCCAGGGGAAGCTAGAGGTGGAACTTTGGCGTGCGGGACACACTGGTGGGAGCCGGAGCCGAAAGGGCTCATCTCCGGGTGAGGACCAGCTCGGAAGCTGGGCTCTCGGCCCCTTGCCTGCAGGCGTCCACGGGGCCACGGGCCAGCCAGTCGCCCGCCCCTCCTCCCGGGCTCACTCCCTCGTCCTGCAGGCGCCGGAAGCACCCACTGTGTCCAGGCCCTGGGCGGCGGGCTCCAGGAGTCATGGGGCGCAGCCGGCAGGGGCCGGAGCCGGCACCGCAGGGCACCTGGACCCTCCGCTGGCTCCTTTCCCCACAGAGGAACCTTCTTGCTCCTTCTCTGGACGCTGGGGCCGCACCCCGGGGGCCCCGATGCGCCCGTCATGGCGGAGAGCCCGGAGCGAGGAAGGGCTGGGTCCTTCCTCCCTCCTCTTGGTAGCCGAGGCCCCGCGTCCGTGCAGCCCTGGCCTCCTCTCTGGCCTGGTCTTTCTTTTTTAAAAAAATTATTTCTCTGGCTGTGCTGGGTCTTAGTTGTGGCATATGGGATCTAGTTCCCAGACCAAGGATCGAACTCGGGTCCCCGGCATGGGGAACACGGAGCCTTATCCACTGGACCACCAGGGACGTCCTTGGCCTGGTCTTTGAGCAAACGCAGCTGGGGGCTCTCTGGCATCATCCCCACATGCCGCTCTTGCAGGCCTGGCCAGTCGCCGTGCCTCGGGGCTCAGCACGTGGAGGGAGGGGTCCGGAGGAGACGCTGGTCGGGGCTGGGTTTGCAGCCAGGCCCTCCTGCTGCCGGGCGGGGAGGCAGCGGGGCGCCCGCCCTGGCCCCCATGCCTCCCCTCACCCACATGTGCTGTGCACAGGTGCCCCCGGCCCACCCGGAGTGCCCGTCATCGTGCGGTACAGCTCGGCTGTTGCCATCCACTGGTCCAGCGGAGACCCCGGCAAAGGGCCCATCACCCGCTACGTCATAGAGGCCCGGCCTTCAGGTGCGTCCCGCCCGGGCTGAGCTGGCTGGCCCTCGGGAGTCCCTGCACGTGGGGCATCGGTGCTAGCATGCGAGCAGGCTCGTGTGCTCTCCCAGGGGAAGCTAGAGGTGGAACTTTGGCGTGCGGGACACGGGACTTGAAGCCTTAGTGAAGGCACGCCCAGGAGGCCCCGGAGAAGGGAGCTCATCTCCGGGTGAGGACCAGCTCGGGGGAAGGGGGGCGTCACCCCAGAAGCAAGAGGAGCGAAGATGTGGGCTCCCGTCGGCTAGCACCGAGCCTCTCCACGTGACCCCACTGACCAGTGCCCCACAAGGAGGCTGGCCATCCCCTGAGCACCTCCCCTCCTCGAGGCCCATCCCTGCACCCTGGCTGTCGCCACAGAGCCTGGCGTGTCCCGGCCTCTCCTCTCAAACCTGAAATCCAACCACACGATCATCCGAAGGCGTCAGGAGACGCTGGGCTGATACGTCACTGCAGGGGCTACTCCCGAGCTCCCGTTTCACGGTCACGGCGACCGACACCTGCGTCTGCCTCCCGGCTCTTCTTACCCGCAGGAGGTCCCAGCCCCGGCCAGCTCCCTCGGTTGCTAGGTTTCCGATTAATCAGAGGTGCCCGAGTCAGTGCAGGCTGCAGAGTGGTTCTCGGTGTTCTGTGGATCTGTGATTAGGTAACCACAGTTGGGAAAAAAAAACAGATCGTGTTTGTGGCTCCAGCCCAAGCAGCAAATACTAATCGGACAGCCGGCATCTTAGGAGCCAGGACTTGTAATGGGGCCACTGACCCATCCCGGCCGGCTGGTAAATATCACCAGGTGGCTGAGCACGGATCCTCTCAGCGGCAAACGAGTCTTTCCACCAGTTCCAGGAAGCCAGCACCGCCCTGCCAGCGCCATAATCTTGGGCTAAGGATCACAGGCGCAGATAGAATGTAAACAGCTCTTACGTCCAGCAACTCAGGTCCAGCCGGAAGACCCAGGCAGCCTTGGCTCCCTCCCCCTCCAGATGGTCCCGCTCTGGTCCTCCGGGCCCGCTGCTGACTTGGCCCAGAGCCTCCGCGAACTTCTCCCGTCCAGGGCCAGGGCCTGCGTTTTCCGTCCCAGTGAGCCGGCCGGGGTGCCAGGCTGTGGAATGCTGGCCCCGGGACGTCAGCCCTGAGGGTTTTCCAGCGTTCCCTGGGAGGCCCAGCGCGGGGCCTGCCGTGCTGGGTCTGCAGGCCGTGACTGGGTGCACACAGGCGGGGTCAAGGGCTGAGCCTAAGAGGGAGGGTCAAGCCAGGACCCCCCGAAGGGTGGGGACGCAGACGCCTCATCTTCAGGGTGAAATCGCTCTCGTCCTCAGTTCCCGCCGCATTGCTGAGCTTGGTTTGGGCAAAACCGACAGAACGTGGCAAGCCACGTTCTGCAGACCAGGGAGGGGCTCACCTGACATGTGGGCCCAGGGAACTCGCCCTGCACGGTAGCTGATTCCCGGGCTGGAGGCCAGAGCCACAGGGTGACGGACTTGTCGCCTGACTGCATTGTTGTCCCCGCGTTGGGTGGGGGCGGGTCGAGAAGGGTCAGACTGCAGGTAGGAGGTCTACCCTGTGGGTCTTGTGTGAAAGGGGAGCAGAAGAATAGGGGCCTGGCTAAGTAAAGGAAGGTCTAGCCTCTGGTAGGACACTGTGCTTAGTCGCTCAGTCATGTCCGACTCTTTGAGACCCCCCGGGCTGCAGCCCTCCAGACGCCTCCATCCGTGGGACTCTCCAGGCGAGAATGGCCGTCCCTTCTCCAGGGGATCTTCCCCACCCAGGAACTGAACCCACGTCTCCCACATTGCGGGTGGATTCTTCACCGTCTCAGCCCCCAGGGCCTCGTGGTAGAATGGCCGGCAGCGCCTTTGAGCCCGCTGCCCAGCACTTCTTCCTGACAAGGGAAGTCATCTGTAGAATTCTTCTGCACAAAGTGCTGGGGTGTGAGGCTCCTTCGCTGGATGGTGGCGTTGGGTTGGATGTTAAAGGATTTTCCGCTTATGATATATGTTTCAGTGTTGGATAGAGATGTTAATTTAAAAAAGGGCGAGGGAGCTCCTGGCTGCCCAGTGGTTAGGGCCCAGTGCTGTCACCACCAGGGTGTGGGTTCTGTCCCTGGTCGGGGAACTAAGATCCCACAAGCTGCGTGGCTTGGCAGGAATTAATTAAGATAAAATATAAAAGAATATAAGTGTCAGATGCTTCAAGAAATGTCTCCTGAGGGCCTACTAGGTGCGAGCTTGGGAGAGTCCGCGTGAAGGGGCGGGACCCGATGGGCCTGGCGTCAGGGAGCGCCGGTTAGGCTGGGGCAGACGGCCGCCCTCCCGACCGGTGCTCGGCTCTCTGTGCCCGCAGACGAGGGGCTCTGGGACATCCTCATCAAAGACATCCCCAAGGAAGTCACGTCCTACACATTCAGCATGGACATCCTCAAGCCGGGCGTGAGCTACGACTTCCGGGTCATCGCGGTCAACGACTACGGCTTCGGGACCCCCAGCAGCCCCTCCCAGTCTGTGCCAGGTAGGTCTGGGGTGGGGAGGAGTGGGGAGCGGCCGCCCTGGACACTGGGCACCAGGGGGGGGTGGACCGGAAGGCGTCGTCCTCTCAGTTCTCCAAACCCGAGAGGCTGGGGGCTGGGGCCCGGGTCAGCCCTCAACTCCAGAAGGAGCTGGGGGCCAGGGGTCTTCGGGGGTCCTTTCCAGGGACTTCAGAAGCACTGGGCAGGGGGCCCAGCAGGCTTGGGGATGAATCAGCGGGCCCAGGATGAGAGCTTCCATGGGCGGACCACCCAGGAGCGTGGAGGGCCGGGGCCACACACTGTGTCGCCCTGGAAACAGCCCCCGACACAGAGCCCACGGCCTGTGAAGCCCAGGCCTCAGCGAGTGGCTTCCTGCCAGGGCAGGGCTCCGTCCCTCCCCCTCTCTCCGTGCCTTTCTCCTCCCACTGCGTCCAGGCTCAGAGGACCAGTATCGAAACCCATGACCCCGTCTAATCACGACCCACTTGTTTAAAGTCTGTCTATGTATGTATCTGGCTGTGCTGGGTCCCAGTTGAGGCATGAGAAGGAGCTCTCAGCTGCAGCATGTAGGATCTAATTCCCCGACCAGGGACGGAACCTGGGCCCCCTGCACTGGGAGCCAGGAGTCAGCCACCGGACCACCAGGGAAGTCCCTCACTACCCACTTTGAATGGGTTCTTCCCTCGAGGCAAGAATATCACTCAGAATTTCTCCTCACTAGGCAAGTTTCAGAAACCATGTGCCTTCACCTTGGCCTGGTTGATGGAACCAGATGATGGGACATCAACCCTTCCCGTGTGAAATGGAAGCACCTGCCTTCTCAGGCAGCAGCCTAGATTAGTACTGGCCAGGTGCAGGGTGTCCAGGAGTCTCCCTGGAGGCGGCTTTCTGAAGACGCATGCATGTCCAGCCTCCCAGCTCCTCCTGCCTTCTGCTGCCAGAAAAGATTATGTCCCAGCTGAACTTTGGGAGAGAAGCTCTCCCAAGCCCACCACAGGCCAGGCAACCGTCTTTCCAGCACACGTGAGTGTCCATCAGGATAGCCTCTGAGCCATGGATGGAGAGAGAAGGAAGGAAGAAACAATAGCAAGCACACGGCTCCTCCTCTTCCTGTGTCTTTAGCAGACATCATTCATCAATCCCAGCACTCTAGAACCGGCCTTGGAGCTCCCCCCTCCCTCTGTCCTTAGCAGACATCAATAATCCATCCCAGCACTCAGGAAGTGGCCGCGGCATCTTCTCCGACCAGCCCTCCAGGCGGCCCCTTTACTGACACATCAGAGCTGGCCCCTGAGATGGAACCATGCCAGCCTGAGCCACTCCCTCGTTCAGAGGGCACAGACTCACCTGCCATAAAGCCTGAGAGCAGGCAGCAGGGTCCCAGCGGGAGCGGGAGGCTGGGGGGCAGGACAGGTCTGAACACCATGGACCTGACACACCTCTCTCTCCGCTCCAGCCCAGAAGGCCAACCCCTTCTACGAGGAGTGGTGGTTCCTGGTGGTCATCGCCCTCGTCGGCCTCATCTTCATCCTGCTCCTGGTCTTCGTGCTCATCATCCGAGGCCAGAGCAAGAAGTACTCCAGGAAGACAGACTCGGGTGAGCGGGCTGGAGGGGGCGTTCACGGGGCCGCCGCCCCTGGGGGGGGGGGTGGTGTGGGTCCGGGGGTCATTCTCCTGAAAAGGCACCTGCCGGGTGGGGGCGGGGCAGCCCGGGTTCCTGGGCACAGCCTCCATCTCCTGTTTTGGTCTCAACCCCAGCCTACGGGGAGGTCCGCCCGGCCTAAAGGGAGGGAGGGAGTGGTGGATGCCCGTCTCTGCCTCCAGGGAGCAGTGCCAAGCGGGTGCCCTGGTTCAGAAACCATGTGCCTTCACCTTGGCCTGGTTGATGGAACCAGATGATGGGACATCAACCCTTCCCGTGTGAAATGGAAGCACCTGCCTTCTCAGGCAGCAGCCTAGATTAGTACTGGCCAGGTGCAGGGTGTCCAGGAGTCTCCCTGGAGGCGGCTTTCTGAAGACGCATGCATGTCCAGCCTCCCAGCTCCTCCTGCCTTCTGCTGCCAGAAAAGATTATGTCCCAGCTGAACTTTGGGAGAGAAGCTCTCCCAAGCCCACCACAGGCCAGGCAACCGTCTTTCCAGCACACGTGAGTGTCCATCAGGATAGCCTCTGAGCCATGGATGGAGAGAGAAGGAAGGAAGAAACAATAGCAAGCACGGCTCCTCCTCTTCCTGTGTCTTTAGCAGACATCATTCATCAATCCCAGCACTCTAGAACCGGCCTTGGAGCTCCCCCCTCCCTCTGTCCTTAGCAGACATCAATAATCCATCCCAGCACTCAGGAAGTGGCCGCGGCATCTTCTCCGACCAGCCCTCCAGGCGGCCCCTTTACTGACACATCAGAGCTGGCCCCTGAGATGGAACCATGCCAGCCTGAGCCACTCCCTCGTTCAGAGGGCACAGACTCACCTGCCATAAAGCCTGAGAGCAGGCAGCAGGGTCCCAGCGGGAGCGGGAGGCTGGGGGGCAGGACAGGTCTGAACACCATGGACCTGACACACCTCTCTCTCCGCTCCAGCCCAGAAGGCCAACCCCTTCTACGAGGAGTGGTGGTTCCTGGTGGTCATCGCCCTCGTCGGCCTCATCTTCATCCTGCTCCTGGTCTTCGTGCTCATCATCCGAGGCCAGAGCAAGAAGTACTCCAGGAAGACAGACTCGGGTGAGCGGGCTGGACGGGGCGTTCACGTGGCCGTCGCCCCTGGTGGCGGGGGTGGTGTGGGTCCGGGGGTCATTCTCCTGAAAAGGCACCTGCCGGGTGGGGGCGGGGCAGCCCGGGTTCCTGGGCACAGCCTCCATCTCCTGTTTTGGTCTCAACCCCAGCCTACGGGGAGGTCCGCCCGGCCTAAAGGGAGGGAGGGAGTGGTGGATGCCCGTCTCTGCCCTCCCCAGGGAGCAGTGCCAAGGCGGGTGCCCTGGGCCACGGGGAGATGATGAGCTTGGATGAGAGCAGTTTTCCTGCCCTGGAACTCAACAACCGACGGCTGTCCGTCAAGAACTCCTTCTGCCGGAAGAACGGCCTGTACACCAGGTAGGGGACGAGGTGGCGGGCGGGCGTGGAGGGGGCCCGCCAGCCAGCACTACCAGGGCTTCCGAGCAGGCGGGGTCCAGCCGGCTCCACCCCGTCCTGGACGCGGTGTGCTCAGGTGCTCAGTCGGGTCCGACTCTGCGACCCCCTGGACGGCAGCCCGCCGGGCTCCTCTGTCCACGGGATGCTCCAGGCAAGGGTACTGGAGTGGGTGGCCATTTCCTCCTCCAGGGGATCTTCCCCACCCGGGGACCGAACCCCCATCTCCTGCCTTGGCAGACAGATTCTTCACCACTGAGCCGCCTGGGCCGCCCCGCTGGAAGCAGCGTGCCCTGGGAACGGTCACTAGGCAGGCAGAGCCGGCCCGGCCGCTCCACAGGGGGCTGGGGAGAAAGGAGTCACGAGGAGCTGGGGACAGAGCGTGTCTGCCAGCCACAGCAGGGTGCAAATCGCTTGCACAATTTTGCAAAGCACCGACTGCTGTTTGGGGCCAGCTGCTTCTCGTACAGGCCTGAAGCCCCGATGGATGCTGGCCCCCAGAGTGAGAGGCCCTGGGGAGCGAGGTGGGCCGGGCAGACACACGTGAGAGGTGGCAGGGGTCGAACACCATGGACCTGACACACCTCTCTCTCGCTGGGAAGGCCAACCCCTTCTACGAGGAGTGGTGGTTCCTGGTGGTCATCGCCCTCGTCGGCCTCATCTTCATCCTGCTCCTGGTCTTCGTGCTCATCATCCGAGGCCAGAGCAAGAAGTACTCCAGGAAGACAGACTCGGGTGAGCGGGCTGGGCCAGGCGTTCACGTGGCCGTCGCCCCTGGTGGCGGGGGTGGTGTGGGTCCGGGGGTCATTCTCCTGAAAAGGCACCTGCCGGGTGGGGGCGGGGCAGCCCGGGTTCCTGGGCACAGCCTCCATCTCCTGTTTTGGTCTCAACCCCAGCCTACGGGGAGGTCCGCCCGGCCTAAAGGGAGGGAGGGAGTGGTGGATGCCCGTCTCTGCCCTCCCCAGGGAGCAGTGCCAAGGCGGGTGCCCTGGGCCACGGGGAGATGATGAGCTTGGATGAGAGCAGTTTTCCTGCCCTGGAACTCAACAACCGACGGCTGTCCGTCAAGAACTCCTTCTGCCGGAAGAACGGCCTGTACACCAGGTAGGGGACGAGGTGGCGGGCGGGCGTGGAGGGGGCCCGCCAGCCAGCACTACCAGGGCTTCCGAGCAGGCGGGGTCCAGCCGGCTCCACCCCGTCCTGGACGCGGTGTGCTCAGGTGCTCAGTCGGGTCCGACTCTGCGACCCCCTGGACGGCAGCCCGCCGGGCTCCTCTGTCCACGGGATGCTCCAGGCAAGGGTACTGGAGTGGGTGGCCATTTCCTCCTCCAGGGGATCTTCCCCACCCGGGGACCGAACCCCCATCTCCTGCCTTGGCAGACAGATTCTTCACCACTGAGCCGCCTGGGCCGCCCCGCTGGAAGCAGCGTGCCCTGGGAACGGTCACTAGGCAGGCAGAGCCGGCCCGGCCGCTCCACAGGGGGCTGGGGAGAAAGGAGTCACGAGGAGCTGGGGACAGAGCGTGTCTGCCAGCCACAGCAGGGTGCAAATCGCTTGCACAATTTTGCAAAGCACCGACTGCTGTTTGGGGCCAGCTGCTTCTCGTACAGGCCTGAAGCCCCGATGGATGCTGGCCCCCAGAGTGAGAGGCCCTGGGGAGCGAGGTGGGCCGGGCAGACACACGTGAGAGGTGGCAGGGGTCCCGCCGTGCTGGCTTCCGCCTTAACCGGACCTCCTTCCCGTTCTGGAAAGAGGGGGCACTCAGAGTGCGGACGCCCTCTGCCCCGGGTACCCACTCATGCCTGCCGTCGCTGCGGACCGTTCTCTCCCGCCCACCTCCCTCATCCACGTGCTCCGCGTCGGCCTCCACGGGCAGAATCTGAGAACAGCCAGCCAGGAAAGGTGCGGAACGCACCCAGCTCCTGTGTTCTCCCAGCTCCTCTCCATCCAGGGCCCCGCCTAGCCCCACCGGCTGTGGCCGGCCAGGCGGCCCGTTTCCAACGTCAGGGGCACCTGCTGGGGCCCACCTTCAGGCTCCCAAGAACACAGGGGAAGAGAGATTGGGGCTCGCGCCTCAGCCCTGTTGGCATTCCCAGCTCATCAGAGATGCCCGCCGGAGCGAGCGGATTTGCCTCCCCCAGGCCCAGCTCACAAAGGTTCCCTCTGTTCCGTCCTGGAAGGAAGAGGCGACGTGTGTGTCCAGCAGGGGGACGTTCCGCGGGAGGGGCACTCAGGCCGGCTGGGCCGGGCTCTCATCTCCCGCCAAAGCCCGCTTTCCAAAGAAAGAGCCGCTTGAGGCCACCGTGGCCGGGCCAGCACGGCCACCCAGCCCCGCCAGGCGGGCTCCATAGCCCTGCCACAGCAGCGTGAGGGCACCCCCACCGCCCGGCCCCGCCGGCCTCTCACACCCCGTGTGCACACCCCGCGGCCCCGTGTGCCCGCAGGCTGCTGTGTGTGCACAGAAGTCCCGTGCACCCCAGACTGGCCCCAGGCTCCGGCATCTGACCCACCGCGCTGCGTGTCGCCAACTGGCGCCCGGTTCTCTCGCTGCGGTCCCGTCCTGCGCTTGCCTGCCTTGTGTACCTGACAGTGCGGCTAATTCTGCTGCCCAAAGTCATTTAAAGATGCAGCTTTGTTGACCGGAGTAAACCCCACGCGGGTCAGTTCAGGGGTTGGAGGTGGCAGGGTGTGGCTCGGGACGGTCACCAGCCACCGGATTGTCCTCCGGAAGCCACCTCCAGCTCGGGCGGGGCAGCCGGCTTCAGGGCCTCTGCGCCGGGACTGTTTCCTCCAGCAAACTGAGCAGATCAGGGGCCACCGGGCCCTGGGCAGGGCCCCTTGAGCGCCTTCCTGAGAAGATACAAACAGGGACGAGTCACGGGGGACCCCAGCTACCTGCCCGGCCCCCCGCCTCTCAGGCACCCTCCGGCAGGTGGAGCACCCCAGCGCCCAAGGTGCCCCGTCCCGGGTTTTTGTTCAGACGACTCAGAGCCGGGCCTCTTCACTCTTCAGAAACACACAGCTTTCTCTAGGGCTGATTTTTCAAAAGTAGGGCGTGACTTAGCCTGTCTCTGGTCTCTGGGCAGGCACGGAGGGAGGGAGGCCGGGGGGTCCTTTCTTCCTTCAACCCTCGGTGCTCACTCTCTAGGGCTCACCTGGTGAGCTTGAGAGTCACGGGGGAGCGTGCTGGCAGGCGGGTGTCCAGCCCTCACCTGAGACGCCCATGCAGGAGGTCTCCGATGCAGGAGGTCTCCGCGGAGCCCAGAGATGCTCTGTCACGTTCCCGGCCCAGGGCTCCCCACGCCTGGGGTCTGGGAAGCATGGCAGGAGGTGCAGCCTCCCCAGCCCCCCATTGCTCTGAGCTGCTTTGGGAGGTTGGTGGTGGGACTCCAAGCCCTGGAGCCTTCTAGCCCCACACGTGCGAGCCCACGCGCACACACACCCCTGCCCCGGGGCCTCCAGCCCAAGGCCCCGCTCTCCGAGGCCCAGGCCTGTCGGAAGCGCAGACGCAGGAAGGAGGGGTCCGAGGCCTCCAGGCGCCCGTGTGGGCCCCCCAGGCCAGAGGAGGCTGCTCTGGGGGAGCCGGGCCTCAGCCTCCCTCGCCTCCCCCTCCAGGTCTCCCCCTCGGCCCAGCCCCGGCAGCCTCCACTACTCGGACGAGGACGTCGCCAAGTACAACGACCTCATCCCGGCGGAGAGCAGCAGCCTGACGGAGAAGCCCTCGGAAGTCTCCGACTCTCAGGTGCGGGGCGGGAGGTGCCGGGGCCCCCGGGGAGAGGGGACACCCCCACCCGGAGGGTGAACCTGCCCACCGCGTTGTGCCCGCCTTCCCTTTATGGGCTGAAAGACGGAGGAGCCCCGGGAAAGCAGCCTGAAGGCAGACGCAGGTCCACTGCCTCCTCCCGAGCTCAGCTCAGGGTCTGCGCCTGGAGTTCCCAGGAGCAGGTCCCTCTGGGCTTGCGGGAGCCGCCCCCACGCTCCGTCCATCAGCAGCTCTGGCCTGCGCAGGCGCGTGAGGACAGGCGGGGGCGCAGACGTGGCCGCCCCGCTTCGCCAGGGCCCGGAGAGCCGCTGAACCTCACCAGTCGGGGTCAGAATGAGCTCCGGAAATGGGGGCTGGAAGCCCAGTGCTGGGAAGCAGCGTGGACCATTCAGGCATTAAGCTTTGGAGGTTCAGACCCGAATAGCCTCCTGCCTCTGCTGCCTACAAGTCACAAGCGTCATGGGCGTGCTGAGTACCATGTTGGGGCCTCAGTGTCTCTATCTGCAGAATGGGCATGTGGGGCTGCAGGAAGGATTTGCTAAGGTTACATTCAGTGAATGTCCGCTCTTCATACTGAGGAGGGGACGGTGCCTTTGGGAGACACAGAACTTTTGAGAGACTGCCGTTAGGTGGTCACGTGGGGAGCTCTGCCCAGGCTTTGGAGCGAGCAGGTCGAGGGCATCCCAGCCGAGTGACGTGACGGCCTCTCTCCGCAGCCCTCCCGGCCCGGCCGAGCCTGCTGGTTGTCCAGGAAGGGGCCGCCAAAGGCCACTGTGTCCCACGCCCTGGACCTTCCTGCCCGGTCCGGGGGGAGGATGGGAAGGAAGAGGAGGCGGTGGGGAGTGGGGCCGCTGACCAGGCGGGAGGTGCCAGCAAGCCTGGGATCCGGTCGCGGTCTGTGGGCCGAGGGCCACCCTCTTGCTCCTGGCTGTTCTGTCCAGCTCCCAGGTTACCGTGGGGCTTGGCAGAGCCGGAGAGGCCGGAGCAGAGGCCCCAGCTCAGAGCCGGCAGGGGCGGAGACCCCAGCTTGGCCCGGTTGACGCGGGGACTCACGTGACCCAGGTTACGGCATCTCGTTGTGAGCAGTGAACTCTGTGGCCCAGTCGTGCTGGGGACTCACAAGACTGTGCTTCCTGAAGCAGTGTTCTTTCTTGCTTCCCGGAGATGGTGATGAGCTTTTGGCTTGTAGGGACCCAGGGTGACATTCTAACAGGTAAAGGGAGACTTCCGTGGTGGTCCAGTGGTTAAGCTCCCCCGCCTGGGGAGTTCCCAGGAGCAGGTCCCTCTGGGCTTGCGGGAGCCGCCCCCACGCTCCGTCCATCAGCAGCTCTGGCCTGCGCAGGCGCGTGAGGACAGGCGGGGGCGCAGACGTGGCCGCCCCGCTTCGCCAGGGCCCGGAGAGCCGCTGAACCTCACCAGTCGGGGTCAGAATGAGCTCCGGAAATGGGGGCTGGAAGCCCAGTGCTGGGAAGCAGCGTGGACCATTCAGGCATTAAGCTTTGGAGGTTCAGACCCGAATAGCCTCCTGCCTCTGCTGCCTACAAGTCACAAGCGTCATGGGCGTGCTGAGTACCATGTTGGGGCCTCAGTGTCTCTATCTGCAGAATGGGCATGTGGGGCTGCAGGAAGGATTTGCTAAGGTTACATTCAGTGAATGTCCGCTCTTCATACTGAGGAGGGGACGGTGCCTTTGGGAGACACAGAACTTTTGAGAGACTGCCGTTAGGTGGTCACGTGGGGAGCTCTGCCCAGGCTTTGGAGCGAGCAGGTCGAGGGCATCCCAGCCGAGTGACGTGACGGCCTCTCTCCGCAGCCCTCCCGGCCCGGCCGAGCCTGCTGGTTGTCCAGGAAGGGGCCGCCAAAGGCCACTGTGTCCCACGCCCTGGACCTTCCTGCCCGGTCCGGGGAGAGGATGGGAAGGAAGAGGAGGCGGTGGGGAGTGGGGCCGCTGACCAGGCGGGAGGTGCCAGCAAGCCTGGGATCCGGTCGCGGTCTGTGGGCCGAGGGCCACCCTCTTGCTCCTGGCTGTTCTGTCCAGCTCCCAGGTTACCGTGGGGCTTGGCAGAGCCGGAGAGGCCGGAGCAGAGGCCCCAGCTCAGAGCCGGCAGGGGCGGAGACCCCAGCTTGGCCCGGTTGACGCGGGGACTCACGTGACCCAGGTTACGGCATCTCGTTGTGAGCAGTGAACTCTGTGGCCCAGTCGTGCTGGGGACTCACAAGACTGTGCTTCCTGAAGCAGTGTTCTTTCTTGCTTCCCGGAGATGGTGATGAGCTTTTGGCTTGTAGGGACCCAGGGTGACATTCTAACAGGTAAAGGGAGACTTCCGTGGTGGTCCAGTGGTTAAGACTCCATGCTTCCAGTGCAGGGGCACAGGTTCAGCCTCTGGTCGGGGAGCTAAGATCCCACATACCTCATAGTACTGCCCCCCCAGAAAAGGTAAAGGGGTTCCCTGTGCCGGTGGGGCCGCCCCAAGTGGGACTTCTTGAGCCCTGCTCCCGTCTGTGGAGCCGGCGTCATGGTGGCCTGCAGAAGAGACTCCCCGCTTACTCACCCAGCCCGGCTGACCTTCTGCAGAGGGCACTGGGGCCCACGCTCATCACCTGAGCCCTGAGCTTTCAGAGGCAGCCCCTCCGAGTGCACAAGATACTGCCCCGTGTCCCGGCGCTTTCCACAGCACCCTGCCTGGGCCTAGGGGACCCCAACATGGCACACAAAGCTGGTCCCGAGGCCATGCCGGGGCCCCCAGCCTTGAAGAGGTTGCCGGGAGAATCCCCGTCCCAGCACCCCACTTCAGAAGTCACCCCAGGGTGGACAGAGCAGCCTGCATCCTCTAGTAAGCCGCTGGTCTCATTTATTCAGAACGAGCCCCTCATTGGAGCACTGTTTCCATAGCAACCTGGGACCCGTCACCACCCCTGCCCCGCCCCACGAGGGAGCGCATACCCTGGAGAGAGGCGGCCTCCCGCTTCCCGGAGCCCACAGCCCCGCCCCGCCGGCAGCCTTTGGCGCAGTTCGGGCTTTGACCCTGGGCTGGATGCAGTTCACTTGGGGGTATTTGCTCCGTCCGTTCTTGGCGGCACCGTTCGGCACGCGGGATCGTAGTTCCCTGACCAGGGTTCAAGCCAGTGCCAGCTGTGGAAGCGCACTGTGCTAGCCAGCGGACCACCCGCGAAGCCCCGGGCCGGTTTACTCGAAGGCGGAGCTGCCCGAGGGCAGCGGCCGTCGCGATCCGATCCGCGCCCTGCACGGCGAGCCCAGCTTGGCCCGGTTGACACTCAGTGGGAGACTTTCCGGGGCCCTGGTACTCACAAGACTGTGCTTCCTGAAGCAGTGTTCTTTCTTGCTTCCCGGAGATGGTGATGAGCTTTTGGCTTGTAGGGACCCAGGGTGACATTCTAACAGGTAAAGGGAGACTTCCGTGGTGGTCCAGTGGTTAAGACTCCATGCTTCCAGTGCAGGGGCACAGGTTCAGCCTCTGGTCGGGGAGCTAAGATCCCACATACCTCATAGTACTGCCCCCCCAGAAAAGGTAAAGGGGTTCCCTGTGCCGGTGGGGCCGCCCCAAGTGGGACTTCTTGAGCCCTGCTCCCGTCTGTGGAGCCGGCGTCATGGTGGCCTGCAGAAGAGACTCCCCGCTTACTCACCCAGCCCGGCTGACCTTCTGCAGAGGGCACTGGGGCCCACGCTCATCACCTGAGCCCTGAGCTTTCAGAGGCAGCCCCTCCGAGTGCACAAGATACTGCCCCGTGTCCCGGCGCTTTCCACAGCACCCTGCCTGGGCCTAGGGGACCCCAACATGGCACACAAAGCTGGTCCCGAGGCCATGCCGGGGCCCCCAGCCTTGAAGAGGTTGCCGGGAGAATCCCCGTCCCAGCACCCCACTTCAGAAGTCACCCCAGGGTGGACAGAGCAGCCTGCATCCTCTAGTAAGCCGCTGGTCTCATTTATTCAGAACGAGCCCCTCATTGGAGCACTGTTTCCATAGCAACCTGGGACCCGTCACCACCCCTGCCCCGCCCCACGAGGGAGCGCATACCCTGGAGAGAGGCGGCCTCCCGCTTCCCGGAGCCCACAGCCCCGCCCCGCCGGCAGCCTTTGGCGCAGTTCGGGCTTTGACCCTGGGCTGGATGCAGTTCACTTGGGGGTATTTGCTCCGTCCGTTCTTGGCGGCACCGTTCGGCACGCGGGATCGTAGTTCCCTGACCAGGGTTCAAGCCAGTGCCAGCTGTGGAAGCGCACTGTGCTAGCCAGCGGACCACCCGCGAAGCCCCGGGCCGGTTTACTCCGAAGGCGGAGCTGCCCGAGGGCAGCGGCCGTCGCGATCCGATCCGCGCCCTGCACGGCGCTGGGGGCGGTCAGCCCGTGCGCGTCTGCTGAAACCACGAAAGGGTCATCGCGGAGGGTCATCAGGCTGAACAGACGTGAGAGCAGCTATGGTTAGCAGGATGCATAAAGACGGGTGGTTGTAAGTGACCCCTTTTCAACCAGCGTCAGATCTCAGGCGTGCACGAGGCCGTTCAAAGCAACCCGGATGGCAGCAGCCACGCCCCCGGGCGGCGCTCCGCAGCCGGGGTGCCTCGCCCGGTGGAGCTTCCCCCGGACCCCCAGGCAGGGCTCCCAGTCGTCCTCTCTGTCCAGTGCGGAAGCCGGGGTCAGAGAGCATACGTAAGTGGACTCAGGGGCAGGCTGGGGCCCTGACGCGGCATGCGGGACCCAGGGCGGCGGAGCCCAGCTCAGCCCCTCTGTCCCGCCCCCGCAAAGCTGGCGAGGCCGCCCTCGCGGCGGACCTTCCCGGAACAGCCTTCAAAGCCTGCCAGGGAAACCTCTGAGAATGCGACTGGATTTTCTGAAAAAATAAATAATGAAACTCCAGCCCGTCTTTAAAAGATAAAGACAGGACTTCCCTGGTGGTCCAGAGGCTGGGGGCCTGGGTTCAGTCTCTGGTCAGGGAACTGGATCCTGCCGGCTGCGACTACAGATTCGGCATACTGCAACAAAGACCTGGCACAGACAAGTAAATAATTTTTCTTTTAAAGCCAGACACTCAGAAGAACATGATACAGGGTCTGAAATTGTCCCCAGAAAAGACGCTTTGGCCCCTGGGGACCGTGGTCACTTTCAGCCCCGTCAGATGCTGCTCAGAAGGGAAGCTCTCAGAAGTCAGCAGTGCTGAGTCGCGGCTGGTGTGCAGCCCTGGGCCTGACCCCAGCGGGTCCTTCACGACCCAGGGATGGGGGCCGGTGCCCTCATGCCCTCACCCTCGTGGCACAGGAAGACCGCCTGTCCGCGGGGCAGTTACAAGAGAACATTAGGAGGGATGGAGCCAGCCCCCGCGGTGCCAGGCTCGTCCCAGAAGCCCTAGAAAAGACAGCCAGGACCAGCCGGGTCTGTTTGCTAGAGACCTGGTGTCGCTCACAGTGGGTTTTCTGGGAGGCTACGCGTCAGAGCGCTGGCACCTTCAGAGCCGACAGGACCCGGGAGGACCCTGAGGTTCAGCCACCCGTCACCTGTGTGCCCCGCCTCTGATGTCCACTCAGCAAGGCCCAGCGGGCCCGTTCCCCACTCGGGGAGCCGGTAGCTGACGGCTGGACCCCTCCGGCTCGCCCCGCGCCTGGTCCTCTCTGAAGAGGCCAGCGTGCCCGTCAAGTCACTCCGGTGCCGCCCGCCCGCCCCGTGAGCGGCAGCTGGACCGCGCGTAGTGTCTGGACCATGCCGCATCCAGCCTCACGGCGTCTGATCGGGGCAGAGGATGTCCCTGTGCTCGGGCACCTCCCTCAGGGTCCGCGGCCAGGAGCCGGCCTCTCCGGCCCACCGTCTTTGAACGCCCCCAGCACCCCAGCCGCGGGGTGCATTCTGCCGGTGCCACCTGGCTAGAATCCTGAGTCAGGCCACCCAAAGTCACCCTCTGGAGTGGGACTCTTCCATTCCTGGCTACCCCGCCGTTTGCCTGTGACGGAGGAATAAACACAGTCAAGGTTTCTTATAAACAAACACACATGCCGCCGCCGCCCTGTGGGAAGGACCCTCAGGGGCTCCGGGGGAGGCCAGAGGCGGGCAGGGCTGTCTCTCCCCAGAGGTCTCGGGTCGAGAAGGGTTTCCAGGTGGACTACAGATTCGGCATACTGCAACAAAGACCTGGCACAGACAAGTAAATAATTTTTCTTTTAAAGCCAGACACTCAGAAGAACATGATACAGGGTCTGAAATTGTCCCCAGAAAAGACGCTTTGGCCCCTGGGGACCGTGGTCACTTTCAGCCCCGTCAGATGCTGCTCAGAAGGGAAGCTCTCAGAAGTCAGCAGTGCTGAGTCGCGGCTGGTGTGCAGCCCTGGGCCTGACCCCAGCGGGTCCTTCACGACCCAGGGATGGGGGCCGGTGCCCTCATGCCCTCACCCTCGTGGCACAGGAAGACCGCCTGTCCGCGGGGCAGTTACAAGAGAACATTAGGAGGGATGGAGCCAGCCCCCGCGGTGCCAGGCTCGTCCCAGAAGCCCTAGAAAAGACAGCCAGGACCAGCCGGGTCTGTTTGCTAGAGACCTGGTGTCGCTCACAGTGGGTTTTCTGGGAGGCTACGCGTCAGAGCGCTGGCACCTTCAGAGCCGACAGGACCCGGGAGGACCCTGAGGTTCAGCCACCCGTCACCTGTGTGCCCCGCCTCTGATGTCCACTCAGCAAGGCCCAGCGGGCCCGTTCCCCACTCGGGGAGCCGGTAGCTGACGGCTGGACCCCTCCGGCTCGCCCCGCGCCTGGTCCTCTCTGAAGAGGCCAGCGTGCCCGTCAGTCACTCCGGTGCCGCCCGCCCGCCCCGTGAGCGGCAGCTGGACCGCGCGTAGTGTCTGGACCATGCCGCATCCAGCCTCACGGCGTCTGATCGGGGCAGAGGATGTCCCTGTGCTCGGGCACCTCCCTCAGGGTCCGCGGCCAGGAGCCGGCCTCTCCGGCCCACCGTCTTTGAACGCCCCCAGCACCCCAGCCGCGGGGTGCATTCTGCCGGTGCCACCTGGCTAGAATCCTGAGTCAGGCCACCCAAAGTCACCCTCTGGAGTGGGACTCTTCCATTCCTGGCTACCCCGCCGTTTGCCTGTGACGGAGGAATAAACACAGTCAAGGTTTCTTATAAACAAACACACATGCCGCCGCCGCCCTGTGGGAAGGACCCTCAGGGGCTCCGGGGGAGGCCAGAGGCGGGCAGGGGCTGTCTCTCCCCGCAGAGGGCGCGGGGTGGGGCGGGGGGCCGCGTCTCGGGGGGTCTAAGAGAAGGGGTTTCCCGGCAGGTGGACCCGCGCAGGCTGAGGCTCATTTAATGGGACTTCTAAAAACAACGTGAGGCCTTGCTCCAACTTCATTTCATAGTCAGAGCCCACGTTGGGTGGAAAGCTCACAGAGCCCCCGCGTGAATCTCAGGGGGAGAGACATTTCAAGGCGACGGCGAGCCTCTTCTACGCGGGCCTCAGGCTTTTATGACGTCCTGGCGCAGCCCTGTAGGCGCGTCGTCATGAAACAGAGCCTGTGAGAGAAAGGAAGTATCAGCAACCAGGACATGTTAGATTGTCGGCCCTGTGTATTGAACGCCCGATCCAAAGGATCGGCCGGAAGCAGCTGAGGGTTCAGCGGGGCCCCTCCTGACCCACGAGCCCCGGGGGGCCTGATGGAGTCGGTGGCCACACGCAGGTCGGGCGCTCCGTGCCCCCCAGGAGCGCCAAAGAGCCCAGAGCCCTGGAGAAACACAGCCTCGAGGGGACAGCCGCTCTGGTTCACGGGCATTCGGGGAGAGAGACCCCCAGCCAGGGTCCAGGCTGGACTTGCAGCAGGGAGGGAGCCCACGCACACAGGCCGGCAGGAGCTCCAGCCGCCCATGGCCAAAGGCAGCACGGTCCCGCCCGGCTTCTTGAGCTCCAATAAGATGAGGACCCCCGGGTGGCTTCCCAGGTGGCGCAGTTCGTAAAGAGCCCGCCTGCCGGTGCAGGAGACACAGGGAGATGTGGGTTCGATTCCGGGGTGGGAAAGATCCCCTGGAGGAGGAAATGGCCACCCACTCCGGAGAACTCCCTGGACGGAGGAGCCTGGCAGGCGTCAGCCCATGGGGTTGCAGAGTCGGACACACCCGCGTGTGGGTACACACGTGCACAGGGGCTCCCTGCCTAGCCCCTGGGGCCTCAACACCCCTGGGGTCTCAGCACCCGTCCCCAGGCCCAGGGCAGCGCCTGCCCCGCCTCCTGCGGAGTTGAATACAAGCTGTCCCCGCTTCTGGAAGGAAACAGAAAAGCGAAAGGCCTTCCTTTGCTCTCTCTCTTTTGTCCTCATCCTGTCCTTTCTCGGGGTCCTCCCTCCCTCGGGTACCCACCCGGCGGCGCTCCCGTGGCTGGGCCTGGCGTCTGCAGCTCGCCCCTCCCCAGGCCCGGGTAATTGCCGCTGGAGCGGCTGGAGTGGCCGTGAAGAGGCCCGGGAGCCGGAGCGGCCGCCTGATCGCCTGGCAGCGGAGGGGCCGCCCGTGAAAGGCCCGCTTTGTGCTGGGCCGGCGACGGGGAAGCTGCATTCAATTACCGAGGGCCGGCGAGAGCTGAAAGGGAATGGGAGCCCCCGGTCCCCCCAGCCCACCCCTCCCGTTTTCTTTCTTCTCGTCTCACCCCTCCCCCGTCCAGAAAAGAAACAGATGTTCGCGGAGGCGGCGGGGAGTGTGCGCGGAGACCCCCGCCGGCGGCCTGGGAGCGCTGGGGGAGGGGCGCCCAGCCTCGCGTCGCCGTCCAGCGGCTCCCGGCCCGCCTCTGCCTATCGAGACTGCGGTCCCCACAATGTCCAGGGCTCAGCAGAGGGCAGGAGATGATCTGCGCAGAGGTGCTTTGGTGTGGGCCCCCAGGAGGGCCAGAGAGACCACTTCCCCTCCCTGCTCGTTGGCTTCATGCTGGGGCTGGGGATTTGTGGGCAACCAGGAACCAAATACCCTTCTTTCTTGGCTGTCTGGCACTGGTCAGCCTCTTCTTAGGACTTCCTTGCCCATCTAGTGGTTAAGGCTCCGCCCTTCTACGACAAGGGACCGAAGATCCCACAAGCTCTGCGGTGGAGCCAAAGAAATGATAATTGAAACTTAATTTAATAAAAAATGTGAGGCAACCTCCTCCATCCCTTTCTGATCTCTCCTGGGGGGCTTCAAGACCCCATCTCGCCCAGACCCCTCTCACTTTCTCCCTTTACATCGTGCTGGCCTACGTGAGCGCACTTCATCCTGTGAACGCCGGCTCCACCCATTGTACAGACAGGGGTACTGAGGCTGAGGGAAGCTAAGTGATGGGTCCACACTTACCCAGCTGGGTTGGGATGGAATCAGGTGGTGCCACTGTCCCCTCCCAGCCTGGAAACTCATTCACCCCTGGCCCACGTGCTGTGGGGATTCTCTCTCCGAGGCGGGGACCTGGGGCCGGCTAAAGTTCTAGAACCTCTAGCAGGGATTCCAGCCAGGTGTGCCTCCAGGAGAGAGCTAACCTGTCGGGAAAACTGTGGGGCGCCCCTCTCTGGCTCCCCCACTCACAGACCCTCACAGCGCCTGGACCGCAGCGACCTCCAGCCTCCTGCATCCCCAGGCTTGCTCAGGCTCTGCCGGCCCCTGGACCGGCCTCACCTCCGCCCCAGGCGTCAGGTGCCGGCCCCTCGGCCCCTCCCTGACCTTGGCATATGGAGCCCTCCAGCCTCAGCAGCCTCTTTGTTCCCTCCGGGGCTGGCAGCTGGTCTGCAGGCAAAGAAAGGGCTGGTATTGTGCTGCCCGGGGAGAAGGGGAGAGCGGGTGAGGGACTTTCCATTGTTGTGGGCAGCCGCCTCTGCCGGCAGAGGCGGGGGGGGGCCTGGGGGGCCTCCGCTGGGGCGGTTCAGAGAGGGGGTGTGGGGGAAGGGGAAGGAGGGGAGGAGCCAGATCCCATAAATTAGCAGATCAGTCTGGGAGCATTTAATAGCCCCATGGAGAGTAGAGCTCCCTTCCCATCGTGAGACCACTAGGCAGGAGTTCAGGAGTTCAGAGCGTGCGTAGATCTGGGAAGATCAGACTGGTCTGCATTCAAGTCCAGCGCTTCCTCTCCTTGGGCCAACCTCACCCTCTCCTCAGCGCTTGGCAGCACCGCGGCTGTGGCGCAGAGGTGTGAAATTTAAATACAGGAACGCAAGGCGGCGTTTCCTCCTGCCTGGCAGTGAGCCCCTCCAGAGTTCTGTGCGCTGTCCCGGCTTCTCTTGAATGGTTAGGTGCCATAAAGGCCGTTGAGTTCCTGAAAGCAGGTGCACATGAGCTTTCCCATACAGAGCTGACCCTTCCGGCAAGATCAACTCTCCGTTTTCTTTTTTTGAGATGTATTTATTTTTACAATCTGGCTGTGGTGGGTCTTCTCTGATTTACGCAGACTTTCTGTAGCATTACTTCCCCTGTTGTACAGACAGGGGTACTGAGGGAAGCTAAGTGATGGGTCCACACTTACCCAGCTGGGTTGGGATGGAATCAGGTGGTGCCACTGTCCCCTCCCAGCCTGGAAACTCATTCACCCCTGGCCCACGTGCTGTGGGATCTCTCTCCGAGGCGGGGACCTGGGGCCGGCTAAAGTTCTAGAACCTCTAGCAGGGATTCCAGCCAGGTGTGCCTCCAGGAGAGAGCTAACCTGTCGGGAAAACTGTGGGGCGCCCCTCTCTGGCTCCCCCACTCACAGACCCTCACAGCGCCTGGACCGCAGCGACCTCCAGCCTCCTGCATCCCCAGGCTTGCTCAGGCTCTGCCGGCCCCTGGACCGGCCTCACCTCCGCCCCAGGCGTCAGGTGCCGGCCCCTCGGCCCCTCCCTGACCTTGGCATATGGAGCCCTCCAGCCTCAGCAGCCTCTTTGTTCCCTCCGGGGCTGGCAGCTGGTCTGCAGGCAAAGAAAGGGC
Source organism: Tragulus kanchil (assembly GCA_022376925.1). Classification (NCBI taxonomy): domain Eukaryota; kingdom Metazoa; phylum Chordata; class Mammalia; order Artiodactyla; family Tragulidae; genus Tragulus; species Tragulus kanchil. The sequence continues at coordinate 20,778,386 of JAIOJX010000027.1, read as the reverse complement.
TGGTATTGTGCTGCCCGGGGAGAAGGGGAGAGCGGGTGAGGGACTTTCCATTGTTGTGGGCAGCCGCCTCTGCCGGCCAAGACGGTGGGGGTCCTGGGGGGCCTCCGCTGGGGCGGTTCAGAGAGCGGGTGTGGGGGAAGGGGAAGGAGGGGAGGAGCCAGATCCCATAAATTAGCAGATCAGTCTGGGAGCATTTAATAGCCCCATGGAGAGTAGAGCTCCCTTCCCATCGTGAGACCACTAGGCAGGAGTTCAGGAGTTCAGAGCGTGCGTAGATCTGGGAAGATCAGACTGGTCTGCATTCAAGTCCAGCGCTTCCTCTCCTTGGGCCAACCCCTCACCCTCTCCTCAGCGCTTGGCAGCACCGCGGCTGTGGCGCAGAGGTGTGAAATTTAAATACAGGAACGCAAGGCGGCGGCGTTTCCTCCTGCCTGGCAGTGAGCCCCTCCAGAGTTCTGTGCGCTGTCCCGGCTTCTCTTGAATGGTTAGGTGCCATAAAGGCCGTTGAGTTCCTGAAAGCAGGTGCACATGAGCTTTCCCATACAGAGCTGACCCTTCCGGCAAGATCAACTCTCCGTTTTCTTTTTTTGAGATGTATTTATTTTTACAATCTGGCTGTGGTGGGTCTTCTCTGATTTACGCAGACTTTCTGTAGCATTACTTCCCCCTGTTGTGGCTTCTCTTGTTGGGAAGCACAGGCTCTAAGCGCTTGGCTTCAGTGCTTGTGGCATATGGGCTTAGGTGCTCTGAAGTATGTACGATCTTCCCAGACCAGGGATCGAACTGATGTCCCTCGCACTGCAAGGCGTATTCCACTGGGCCACCCGGGAAGCCTTCCATTTCTGTCGTCCTGGAGCGGTTGATACTGGGCTAACTGGGCTGCAGAGTTTTGCTGAATGGATATTTTACTCCGGTTGATACAATGAACTCACCGCCTCTAAGCGTGTGTTCACTGGGCAGAGATGAGGCAGCCTGAGCGTGCTCTTCTGCGTGCTGTTGGTTGAGCACGTACTGTTCACTAAAACCAGTGCCTCTCTTCCAGAGAGTTCTAAAGGCCTTCCCATCTGTTGTCTTTTTAGTTCCCAAAACATCGCTGGGCGCTTGGGGTGGGGGAAGGGGCGCAAGGTATTTTTAGCTCCACAATTCAGAGTCGAGTGTTACTTTGCTTTACAGCCCAGATGGGCTCTTGTCTTGCACCGATTTTCCCAAAAGGCAGATAGAGCACATGCTGCAGACACGGGAGTGTCAACCGTGTTAAGGATGATTTACTTTTTGAATTTCTCCCCCAAACCTTCAGGGTCATCATCATGTGAAAACTCAGAACTTGTTGATGTTTTTCTCGTGCTGCTTTTTTTTTTTTTTTAAAGATTTATTTATTTATTTTGGGCAGGGGTCGGGTTGGGGAGGGAGGGGAGCGGGCGGGCCACTTCTATTGGTCTTTCATTTCTCTATTTTCATCCGTCTTTGTTCTTTGGCTCCTGCGGGCCTCCCATCGCGGTGGTGTCTGTTGTCGCAGAGCTCTGGCTCTGGGCTCATGTGCTCCAGAGCGCCGGCTCGGTCATTGGACACATCAGTCCAGCCGCTCCGCAGCACGTGGGATCTTCCCAGGCCAGGGATCGAACTGGCGCCCCTTGCACTGCAAGGCGGTGTCCTTACCCACTGGACCACCAGGGAAGCCCTCTCGTGCTGCTTTTACGAGTGAGTGGAGCCTTTGTTTTGGAGCACACATGGGTGAGCACCAGCCTTTTGTTCAGCGCCAGGAGCCTCGAGAGGTCCTCCGGTCTGGTCCTGGCTTTGTGCCTAGCTGCACAAGAAGTCAGAGGCTGGACCGGAATTGGAACTCAGTGGATCATGCATGAACCTGTATTTTAGTTACTTCTTTAGAGATTTATTTATTTATTTCGCTGCATCGGATCTCAGGTAGAGCACACGGGCCCTCGCTGCGTCCCGCGGGATCTTCTTTATTCTTTGTTTTTTTTCCGGCCACTTCTATTGGTCTTTCATTTCTCTATTTTCATCCGTCTTTGTTCTTTGGCTCCTGCGGGCCTCCCATCGCGGTGGTGTCTGTTGTCGCAGAGCTCTGGCTCTGGGCTCATGTGCTCCAGAGCGCCGGCTCGGTCATTGGACACATCAGTCCAGCCGCTCCGCAGCACGTGGGATCTTCCCAGGCCAGGGATCGAACTGGCGCCCCTTGCACTGCAAGGCGGTGTCCTTACCCACTGGACCACCAGGGAAGCCCTCTCGTGCTGCTTTTACGAGTGAGTGGAGCCTTTGTTTTGGAGCACACATGGGTGAGCACCAGCCTTTTGTTCAGCGCCAGGAGCCTCGAGAGGTCCTCCGGTCTGGTCCTGGCTTTGTGCCTAGCTGCACAAGAAGTCAGAGGCTGGACCGGAATTGGAACTCAGTGGATCATGCATGAACCTGTATTTTAGTTACTTCTTTAGAGATTTATTTATTTATTTCGCTGCATCGGATCTCAGGTAGAGCACACGGGCCCTCGCTGCGTCCCGCGGGATCTTCTTTATTCTTTGTTTTTTTTCCGGCCACTTCTATTGGTCTTTCATTTATTTATTTTCATGCATCTTTGTTCTTTGGCCTGTGTGGGCCTCCCATCGCAGTGGCCTCTCTCACTGCAGAGCACCGGCTCTGGGCGCATGCGCTCCAGAGCGCTGGCTCATAATTGGACACACCAGTCCAACTGCTCTGTGTCACGTGGGATCTTCCCGTGCCAGGGATCGAACCTGTGCCCCCTGCAGTGCAAGGTGGACTCTTCACCCACTGGACCACCAGAGGAGCCCCCTGCAGGATCTTTTGTGACAACGCATAGACTGAACTCTGTGAATTGTGGCGTGCCAGCTCAGGAGCTGTGGTGATCAGGCTCCAGTACGCACAGGCTTAGTTTCTCCATAGCGTGTAGGATCTTAGTTCCCCAGCTGGGGATCAAACCCACGTCCATTGCATTGCCAGGCGAATTCTTAACCATTGGGCCACCAGGGAGATCTCGGAACCTCTATTTTAAAATATAGGTTTGCTGTTCTTCAGGTCTGACAAGGTCAGCAGATCACATGACTGCTCGTAGAAAGACAGCCTGTTATTCACAGTCCCCCGGAGAGGGGGTGCTCCGGGCCAGGTGGGGCCGCGTGGGGAAACAGAGGCAGAGGCTGAGGCTGATCAGGAGGCAGACGGAGGAGCGGGGCCAGAGCAGGCCACTGTTTACTGTGGTTTCCGCAGGCAGGACAGGCCGGGCTTAGCGTGGTTTGAATATTCAGGGACCCCCAGCGGTGGTTCGGGGCTGCGCCCGGTTGTCTGATCCCTGACCCTGGGGTGATTCGGGACAGGGAATGGTGGGCCCCGGGCCGCGTGTGTGAGGTGGTGCGGCGTGGACACCAGGTGTGGAAAGCCACTGGCTCTCTAAAGACCTCGCTGGTCCCGGGAGGGGCTGTCCCTCGCGGTGAGCAAAGACCCCAGGTATCAAAGCACCAGAAGCACAGAAAGAAAGGAGCCATGATGTATTCAGCCTTGAAAACATCATGCTCGCTGAAAGACGCCAGACACAAAAGTCGCACATGGTGTGATTCCATTTTTATGCAGCGTCAGAATGGGTCAGGCCACGCTCCGGAGACTGAGGGGACAGGTGGTCACCAGGGTGGGCTGGCGGGAGGAGGCCGGGGAGCAGGGAGCGGGGTGACGGGGGCACTGCCCGGCGGGCACAGGGCTTTACTCCGGGGCGACCGCGTAAATGCTTTGGAATGAAAAGCAGCAATGGCTGCACAGCTGTGAGTGTGCAGATGCCGGGAGGCAGACCCTGGATGGTTAACCAAGTGTGCATTTCACTTTTCCTTGAGTTTTTTACCAATTCATGGAGCTCTTTTTGATTATTTTTCATCTATTTTTTAAATTTATTTTTCAATTGGAGTATAAATTGCTTTACAATGTTGTATTAGTTTCTGCTGTATAACAGTGTGAATGAACTCTAAGTATTTATGTAATATTACATATATATATATATATATTCCCTCTCTCTTAAGCCTCCCTCCCACCCCACATCCCACCCTCCACTTGATTCTTTTAAAAAAGAAGGTCTTAGCGCTTGGGTCTTCAGGTCGCAGAGGCGTCCGCAGGCTCTGTCCCGGTCTGGGGTAGACTCGTCACGCTCACCATGTGTCTGGAGACCCATGAGAGCGGGTGACACCCTGTGCAGAGAGGGGCGGAGACGACCTCGCTCCCGGGGCGGAAGGGGCTGAGCGGGGAGCCGGCCTGGGGTGTCCTGACCGGCGGCCCCCGGGGCCACTGACACCCCGCGGGTCTCTGCCCTCCCAGGGAAGCGACAGTGAGTACGAGGTGGACCCGAGCCACCAGAAGGCCCACTCGTTTGTCAACCACTACATCAGCGACCCCACCTACTACAACTCGTGGCGCCGACAGCAGAAAGGCATCTCCCGGGCGCAGGCCTACAGCTACAGCGAGAGCGACCCGGGCGAGCCGGAGCCCGCCGCCCCAGCCGGCGGCGGCGGCCAGCAGGGCAGCCTCTTTCGGCCCAAGGCCAGTCGGACCCCGACGCCCCAGAACCCCCTGCACCCCCCGAGCCAGCAGAGCACCCTCTACCGTCCCCCCAGCAGCCTGGCCCCCGGCTCCCGGGCTCCCATCGCCGGGTTTTCCTCCTTCGTGTGACGTCGTCGTGGTCGGAAGAGGACGGAGGAAGACAAGGCCGCCGAGCCCCCCCCACGCCTCCCCCGCACCGCCTGCCGGAAAACAGAAACACCCAGAAACCAAGTCAACTTTTCACCTCCTGAGTTTATTTTTCCAGAGATTCCAGGGCCAGCACAGCGGCGTGGAGAGGGACCGAGAAGAACCGCGAGAGGACGTGTGTGCGGCTGGAGCTGGTGGACGCCGCCGCTTCCCCCTCGGGGGCTGGCAGGGCTGAGGGGCTGCGGTGGACCCCAGCGGGTGGAGCCCAGGGGGGAGGGCGGGGAGGCAAGGCCGGAGGGTGGCCGGGGGGGCGTGGCCGGGGGCCAGGAAGCTGCTGGAAGGGCTCCCTCCTGGCCGTCCCTCAGGCAGGAGCCCCTCCCAGCCCACGCGGCCCTGCTCCTCAGCCCCGTGGAGCCCTCCCTGCCCAGGATCCCCACCAAGCATCTGGTTTATTTAGGAAAAGGAAACCAGTTCAAGGGGGAGGCTTGGCCTAACCAGCTCCTCAACAGACTTTCCTGTTGGCGCCTGCCAGGGAGAGGGCCCCTAGGGGTGGGGGGATGCCTTCCCCTCCCCTCCGAACCCAGCCAGTCCTTTACTTGAATTCACTTTCCCGAGCACAGACTGGGAGAGACGGACTGGGGGAACCGAGGTGCGGGCTCTGGCCCAGCATCGCTGGGGTAACGGCCCAAGGCAGGCAGTCAGGACCTGAAGAAGGAGCTTGGACGTTGCTCTTGTTTCCACTTCAGGTGCCACCTGCCCTTCTTAAAGGGCGAAGGAAAAGGGAGCTACAGAGATAAGAAAAGAGGCTGGGGGCTGGGCAGGGGGGAGGTGTCACTCCTTGACACACACGGACCCCCGTGCACTTGCCAGGAAAAGGGTCCAGGGATCCTCCCCAAGAGAAATCCCCGTGAGGATCCCCACAGGGCACGTACTCTCAGGTCTGTGTCCCTCGTTCTCCGCCCACGGTTCTGTGTGTCTAAGATCTCCGCCTCCCGAGTCCAGGGGCACAGGAGCCCCGAGGGGCGGGCCACGTGGCTGGTCCAGAGCCTGGCGCTCCCAGCACCTGGTTTATAGCGTCAGAGGCCGTCCTCAGAAACGTCTCCCCGCCCCGGTGCAGCCCGCCACCTGCCGAGGCTCGGAGCGAGGAGGGGCCCGCCCCAGACGGCCACGAGCTCCCGAGATGCACAGCCAGGCCGGCCGGAAGAGCGGCCAGACGGGACCTCAGGACGATCCTAGCTGAAGGGAGGCAGAGCCGGCAGACACACAAGCTGCCCGGAGGAATGTTCTCTAGAAAGCTACTTCTGCTGCCCTGGATCTTCCCATCAGCTCAGATCTTCCTGATGCAGGGGTTTGAGGAAGACCCTTTCCAGCAAATTCCCTGGGTGCCCACCCACCCCACCCCGAGCCCTGCAAAGCAGCCCGTTTCCCCAGGGTCGGGGGTGTCTGGCTGCTCTGGGAGAGGGGCGGCCCGAGGGGGCCCTGCAGCGGGCCCTGCCTGGGAGGAGCCCCGTTGTGGGCAATGAGAAGAAGGAGGGAGAACCTAGGAAACAAGCCAAGGAAAGCGCTGAGCTGTTCCCTCCCCACCGGCTCCAGCGCAGGGGCCTGGGACGGAAGCAGGGCTGGGGGCCTAAGGAAAGGGCGCCCCACGCAGTTACTGGCTCCCCTCCAGGCACTGGGACCCCCAGGAAACGTGATGGGAGAGGCGAGATTTGGCTCCGCGGGTGGACTGGCCTGGGCAGCTAAGGGGTCTAAAGGGAGAAGGACGGGCGAGCATCGCTGGGGTAACGGCCCAAGGCAGGCAGTCAGGACCTGAAGAAGGAGCTTGGACGTTGCTCTTGTTTCCACTTCAGGTGCCACCTGCCCTTCTTAAAGGGCGAAGGAAAAGGGAGCTACAGAGATAAGAAAAGAGGCTGGGGGCTGGGCAGGGGGGAGGTGTCACTCCTTGACACACACGGACCCCCGTGCACTTGCCAGGAAAAGGGTCCAGGGATCCTCCCCAAGAGAAATCCCCGTGAGGATCCCCACAGGGCACGTACTCTCAGGTCTGTGTCCCTCGTTCTCCGCCCACGGTTCTGTGTGTCTAAGATCTCCGCCTCCCGAGTCCAGGGGCACAGGAGCCCCGAGGGGCGGGCCACGTGGCTGGTCCAGAGCCTGGCGCTCCCAGCACCTGGTTTATAGCGTCAGAGGCCGTCCTCAGAAACGTCTCCCCGCCCCGGTGCAGCCCGCCACCTGCCGAGGCTCGGAGCGAGGAGGGGCCCGCCCCAGACGGCCACGAGCTCCCGAGATGCACAGCCAGGCCGGCCGGAAGAGCGGCCAGACGGGACCTCAGGACGATCCTAGCTGAAGGGAGGCAGAGCCGGCAGACACACAAGCTGCCCGGAGGAATGTTCTCTAGAAAGCTACTTCTGCTGCCCTGGATCTTCCCATCAGCTCAGATCTTCCTGATGCAGGGGTTTGAGGAAGACCCTTTCCAGCAAATTCCCTGGGTGCCCACCCACCCCACCCCGAGCCCTGCAAAGCAGCCCGTTTCCCCAGGGTCGGGGGTGTCTGGCTGCTCTGGGAGAGGGGCGGCCCGAGGGGGCCCTGCAGCGGGCCCTGCCTGGGAGGAGCCCCGTTGTGGGCAATGAGAAGAAGGAGGGAGAACCTAGGAAACAAGCCAAGGAAAGCGCTGAGCTGTTCCCTCCCCACCGGCTCCAGCGCAGGGGCCTGGGACGGAAGCAGGGCTGGGGGCCTAAGGAAAGGGCGCCCCACGCAGTTACTGGCTCCCCTCCAGGCACTGGGACCCCCAGGAAACGTGATGGGAGAGGCGAGATTTGGCTCCGCGGGTGGACTGGCCTGGGCAGCTAAGGGGGTCTAGAAAGGGAAGCGGGGTCTTTACCCTCGAGGAGGACTCGGGCCTGAGACTCACCTGGCCTTTCTCTGTCCTCCCTCCCTCTGTCTCTTTCTCAAACCACCGCACCCGTCTCTGCTGTGCATTGAGCCGTTGAAAACCTTCCTGGTTTGCACTGACAACTCGGCTTTGCCAGCCCAGGGGTGGTTTGAGGGGGAGGAGGCGGGAACGAGGAGGAACGCAGTGTGTGCCCGTGGACACAGGTCCCACGAGGCGAAAGGCCCTTTGCCTTCCCTGGATCACCTTGTGCGTTAAGATCCGCCCCTTCCGGATCCAACACTGACTCACCTGTGGGGCGGTGCCCGTGCGCACCTGGGCGCACGCTCGCCTGGGCGCACGCTCGCCTGGGCACACGCATGCGCTCGCAGATCACACAGGACGCAGAGCACACCTGCGTCAGCACGGCCTCCGCCCCCTGCCAGGGCTGGCGGCGCCGCCTGTGAGTCACTCGCACGAGGGCGAGGCCGGGCCTGTGGTCTGAAAGGGCAGGGCAAGGGCACTGCCCGCTGGCGCTCTTAGAGGAGCCGGGCAGGCGGGCGGCCCAGGGGAACGTCCTGCCCTCCGTCCATCCCACCTGGAACGGTGCCTGCGTGGCCCCAGCCACATCTGGACGCCCAGCCTGGCCCTCCAGCTGCCTAGGAGGACTCCTCTTTGTCCTTGTTTACATATCCGCTGGGGCAGCAGCGGCTCCTGTCCAGACACCTGGCGGCCTCGGGCTCCTGTGCGGGCACTGCCCCTGGGCCGAGGGGAGCCTCCCTGACCGCTGGTTTCCTGGCCCACGGAGGTCAGACCCCTGCTCTCCTGGCTCCACCTGGAGCGGGTTCACACCCGCTCACAGCCCGGCTCCTGCGGCTTTGCCTCGCCGAGCCCTCGGGAAGCCTGGTGTGGCCCGGGGCAGCTCACGCCGGGCCCGCTGGGACGCTCTTTGCCCTCCTGGCCACGCCTCCTGTGGTCACCTCCGTTCTGCGCCCAGACTGCCAGGACAAACCAAAAGCTGCCCCGGGTTCCGGAGGCGCCCTCCGCCCAGGGCCACGGGGCGTCCGCTGAGCCCGGCCGCCTCTCCTCCGGCCTCCCCGCCCGACACTGCCGAGCCTCGGAAGACACGTGGACGCCGCCGGCTGCCCCTCCCGGCGCACGCTGGCCGGAGGCCTTCTGTCTCTGCCCAGACCTCCCTGGGCAGAGCCTTCAAAGGTGCCAGAGCCCCTCCGTACCCCACTCTGGGCGGGGGCTTCCCTTGCCTGGTGCACGTCGGAAGGTGCCCACACTTGGTGAGCGGTGAGAGGGCGGGGGGAGGCTGGGGGACCATCTGAGCACCTGTCCCTGGCCCCCAGTGCCTCTGCGGGGTCCTGCCCGGCTGCCACCTTGATCACCCCCTGAGCACCTCTTGGGACCCCCCCTTCTTTCTGTTTCTGTAAAAATAACCAAAAGCATTTAAATGTGTTACTTTCTTTTACACATACAGACTCCAAAAACAAAAACCAACACAAATCTTTATTTTTTTGATTTAAAAGATATAATGAAAAATTATGGGGAGAGTATTCATTACGGCAGGTGTCTATCTGTAAGAAAATTATATATATATATATGTCATATAGCTTGTTAGCAGGTTTATTTTTTGAATGAAAGTGACAAAGACATTGATTTGAAATATATACGAGAAGTCCCATGTTCCGTCAAATTTGTCAGTATTTTATAAATAAACTTTTTTTTTTTTTTTTGGAGTTCTGAAGCAACATTCATTCTTCTTCTCCCTGGAGGGTAAACCCCACCCCCTTAGCACTCTCAAGTAATCAGATCCTCAAACACCCAGTTTTAGCCTTGCTGTGGTTTTGCAGAGAGAGTCAAGGACTTGCACTTTTTGCTTTCTTAATTCACAGGTGAGTGTATATCTGTGTCTTCAGGTGGAAGATACTGTTGTATTTCTTTTACACTTTTAAAAAACATGTGTATTTGGCTGCCCTAGGTCTTCATTGTGGTTCTCAGGATCTTCCGTCTTCACTGTGGCACGTGGGATTTCCCGGTTGTGGTATATGGGACCTAGTTCCTAGGCCAAGGAGCAAACCAGGGCCCTTTGCTCAGGAGGTCAGAATCTTAGCCTCTGGCTCACCAGTGAAGTGCCTGTCTAACACTCAGAAGATGAGAGCCTCTTAGATTATGCCCAATTAGAGGCAAAGTGATAATGATTGATAATAATAGTAATAGCCATAGCTAATGCTCTTATTCACTGGAAGGACTGATCTGATGCTGAAGCTCCATGACTTCGGCCACCTGCTGCGAAGAGCCGGCTCTCTGGAGAAGACCCTGATGCTGGGAAAGTTGGAGGAGAGGGGGCGGCAGAGGATGAGAGGGTCGATCTAAGAGCAGAATCTTAGACTTTACTGTTTGTGGCCACACACCAGTCAGTGGGATCTGTGTCCCCTGACCAGGGCTCAGACCTGTGTCCCCGGCCGTGGAAGCTGGATGGACAGGGGTGTCCCCAGGTGTCGTTATTCTTTCTCTAATACTCTGCAGCTCTTATCCATGACTTACTCCATTCTTTCATTTTTGAAACTTCATCACAGTCCTCTTTTTTCCAAAGCAATCGATGAAATAACTTCTCCATTTTTGTGCTTGTCCTACTCACTCACATCACATTTCATTAAATTATGTAATTACTATAAAAAGCGCAACTGGCACAAACAAGTTTGGGAACAGTGCTAACCGACTCTTTGTAAACACCCAGCTCCATTTGGTCGGAGCAGGAGTGTGTGGGCATCGCCCAAAGCAGGCCTTTCGCTTTCAGCGCCTGGGGTGGCCGGGCTTTCGTGTTTTGCAGAATCAGTTTAGCTAATTTGTTAACTGGAGGTCAGAGAAGAGAGCTTCTGTATATACGACAGGGCAGACCCTGCACACCGTACTCTGTGACTAGTTTTCAAGGTGATTAAAGGATTTCTGAGGGCAATTTTGACCGCCTCAAACATTTACATTATATACGAAACGGAACCCCACCACCCCGTTAGCTTAGACTCTATGCCAACTGGTGTTGAGGATGTTTGGTTAAAGGGTAGTAAGGAGAAAACATTCCAGAAGAATGAGTCAGAAGAGTGGGTTTGGTTCTCGAGTGGTCGCTTTGCAAACTGAGACTTGAAGTGGGATTTTTTGTGGTTTCTTTGAAGTAGAGTTGATTTTACAATGTTGTGTTAGTTTCGTGTGTACAGCAAAGTGATTCACTTTTACATATATATATATATATATATATATATATACACATGCATCTTTTCTCTTTTCAGATTCTCTTCCTTAGAGATTATTACAAAATATTGAGTTCCCTGTGCTAGACAGTAGGCCCTTGTTGGTTATTTTATCTATAGCAGTGAGGATCTGCTAATCACAATCTCCTAATTTATCCCTGCCCCCCGCCCCCTTCCCAGCTGACTCAGTCATAAAGAATCTCTCTGCCAGTGCAAGAGACGCAGGAAATGGGGTTCGATCCTGGGTCGGGAAGATCCCCTGGAGTAGGAAATGGCAACTCACTCCAGTATTTTTTTCCTGGAAAACTCCATAGATAGAGAAGCCTCATGGGCCCCATCCGTGGGGTTGCCAGAGTCGGGCATGACTAAATATGCACACGGCCTGTCCGCCCCCTTGAAATGCCTCTTAGCTTCTCAAGGTAAACAGAGGATCTACCACCAGCCCGCCGACAAGCAGATCCATGCAAACAATGAAATCTGAAGGAAGGACTTGGATCTCCAGAAGGGGTAGAAGCTTGCTTGTTCTAGAGAAGCCTCGTGGTGATCTGGAAGTCAGGCTGCTTCCTCATCATGTCTCATCCTCAGCTGTCAGTGGTCAACGAGCCTGAGCCTGGGCTACTTCCGGCCACGGGCCCGCGTCCCCAGTTGCTGCGTCGTGTCTGACTCTGGGGGGCCCCACGGCCGGCAGCCCGCCAGGCTCCTCTGTCCATCAGATTCTCCAGGCCAGACGACTGGAGTGGGTGGCCGTTTCCTCCTCCAGGGGACCTTTCCCACCCAGGGATCATACCCCGGTCTCTTGCATCCCCTGTATGGGCCGGTGGGCCTTAGCCACCTGGGAGTCAAGTATTCTAGGGGAGAGAGAAAAAAAAAAACCTTCACCAAAAGAATGAGGAAGGCAAATCTGCTGAGAAAGAAGGAGGGGAGGGGAAAGGAAGGTGCTTTCCAAAGTCAGTGAAACACAATGTAAGGGCGACTGGCTTGGATTATACAGAATGTTCCTTCTCTCCACTGAGCAAAGGTGACGTCACTGGGAAACATCAAAGAGGCCTCTCAGATGCCTTTCCTTCTAACTCCCAGCATTATCCACCAGGAAAAGCGCTTTTGCTGGGCAAGGCTAATGAATGAGTGCTTCTGGTTGGCAGACCTGGGTTCCCGCAGATTTCAGCCTGAGCTTGAGTCTAGCCAGCAGCAGCCCCCGCTACCTCGTCTGTGGAATGGGTGTGACTTCTGCCCTTGGCAACGCCAGACTCACGGAACAAAGCGGAGGGAAATGACCTTGGAGACAGAGGCGGCCTCTGACCAGTCACCTTCTGGGTTTCTCTGTCCTGCACGCGGAAGGCAGGTCCAGACCTACCATCGCTGCTGGTTTGCACTTCCCCATCTTGATGGCAAAGCCCTTTCGCTGCGAGGCTCGACTGGATTCTGCAGGTTGAGAAAGCGACCGCTGGTTTTCCTTCCGACACCCTCGCTTCTGGCAGGGAGGAATCGGCGTGGCCGGTTCTAGAGGTTACGGGTTACGAAGGAGGTCGTGTGAGGTGCAGGGTCAGAGGGCAAGGGTCAGCTCCCGCTCAGGCAGCCCGTGGGCTCCAAAGACTCCAGGAGGGCTGCTGACGGCCTGCCCCAAGGCTTCCAGTGCACACGGCACCCACCCTTCTCGAACGCTGGCCCCGAGCGGCCAGGACATCCAGGAGGCCTCACCGCTTCCCACCGGGTTGTCTAAAGCCAGAAACTGCTAGGAGCTCATCTGTGCCCTGGGAATGGAAACAACTCAGTAGGGTTTGGATCACTCTCCTCCCAAAGTTGGCCGTCCCAGTCCACCACGCCCTTCAGGTCTGGGCCGATTCCTTTTTAGCTAGAGGTTCAGCCAAGGCCCAGGTCACCCCAGAGGACACAGCGGGTCAGCACCCCAAAGAGTATCACCCACTGCTCCCTAGGACCTGGATGCCGTGAAACCCTTGGCTGTGACCTCTCTGGTCGTGGAATGAGGAAGGCAAATCTGCTGAGAAAGAAGGAGGGGAGGGGAAAGGAAGGTGCTTTCCAAAGTCAGTGAAACACAATGTAAGGGCGACTGGCTTGGATTATACAGAATGTTCCTTCTCTCCACTGAGCAAAGGTGACGTCACTGGGAAACATCAAAGAGGCCTCTCAGATGCCTTTCCTTCTAACTCCCAGCATTATCCACCAGGAAAAGCGCTTTTGCTGGGCAAGGCTAATGAATGAGTGCTTCTGGTTGGCAGACCTGGGTTCCCGCAGATTTCAGCCTGAGCTTGAGTCTAGCCAGCAGCAGCCCCCGCTACCTCGTCTGTGGAATGGGTGTGACTTCTGCCCTTGGCAACGCCAGACTCACGGAACAAAGCGGAGGGAAATGACCTTGGAGACAGAGGCGGCCTCTGACCAGTCACCTTCTGGGTTTCTCTGTCCTGCACGCGGAAGGCAGGTCCAGACCTACCATCGCTGCTGGTTTGCACTTCCCCATCTTGATGGCAAAGCCCTTTCGCTGCGAGGCTCGACTGGATTCTGCAGGTTGAGAAAGCGACCGCTGGTTTTCCTTCCGACACCCTCGCTTCTGGCAGGGAGGAATCGGCGTGGCCGGTTCTAGAGGTTACGGGTTACGAAGGAGGTCGTGTGAGGTGCAGGGTCAGAGGGCAAGGGTCAGCTCCCGCTCAGGCAGCCCGTGGGCTCCAAAGACTCCAGGAGGGCTGCTGACGGCCTGCCCCAAGGCTTCCAGTGCACACGGCACCCACCCTTCTCGAACGCTGGCCCCGAGCGGCCAGGACATCCAGGAGGCCTCACCGCTTCCCACCGGGTTGTCTAAAGCCAGAAACTGCTAGGAGCTCATCTGTGCCCTGGGAATGGAAACAACTCAGTAGGGTTTGGATCACTCTCCTCCCAAAGTTGGCCGTCCCAGTCCACCACGCCCTTCAGGTCTGGGCCGATTCCTTTTTAGCTAGAGGTTCAGCCAAGGCCCAGGTCACCCCAGAGGACACAGCGGGTCAGCACCCCAAAGAGTATCACCCACTGCTCCCTAGGACCTGGATGCCGTGAAACCCTTGGCTGTGACCTCTCTGGTCTGGGCCCTGGAGAGTGGAGCGGGCACCTGGGACCGACCTAGAACTGACCTGACTCAGAGCTGAACAGAAGGGCTTCTTCTCGTGGCGGGGGCTGAGGGGGCGGCGCTGTCGGGCCGCGGGGCTGGGCTGGCCGCACCCCCCCACCCCGCTCCACCCGCCTGCGGCCGCCTGGTCTTGCAGGGTTTGTTTAATAAGCTGCTCAACGGCGCCTTTCGGGGCCCAGATAAAGTAGCCGACAAGCAGGGTCAGGATAGGTCCTGCTCCACGCCTGTTGTCCTGGTGTAATTATCTGTGATGCTCACTTTCATGTGGTTGATAAGTGGTCTGGTCCTCCTGCTGATGCATGGCCATTGACCACGGAGGCAGCTGGCTGGGCCAGCTTGCCCTGTGGAAGGTCTGGGAGATCCCCAGGACCATCTCCGGGACACAAGTGTGGTTTGGGTGGGGGGGAGGGGCCAGCACATTGGGTTTCTTCCAGTGCTGGATCTGTGGCTCAGTTTAGTCTCAGCCGTGGGCCGGGGGATACTAAATTCAGAGGGTCTGGATGCAAGTTCTGATTGTTCTCTGACTCCCTGAGCTGCCGCTTGAGGGGCCACGGGGTCTCCAGGCCGGCTCTCCCTGCCGAGGGCTCCGGGACCCAGGAGGCGTGTCTGGGGGCCCGGCCGTGCCCAGACTCTTTGGACGGCGGGGTCTTCTCAGTATACTTGTCTAAGAGAACAAGAGCCGGATCCTCCCCCTGCACGGTCTGCCGGCCCCCGTCTCCACGCCACTCCCCAAGACCAGCGCATCATGTGTGACCGCTGGTAGAAATCTTGGGGGAGATCCGTGCCCATGCTGGCCCATCTGTGTCCATCTCATTGGTCGGCATGGTTGCCAAGGCAGAACGCACAGGCTTTGAACGTAGACAACGGAGGGTCAACTTAGGGATGACAGATAAAATACAAACCGAAGTTCACACGGGATGTATTTATCCTAAAACATTACTTGTCATTATCGGGCATCCAAATCGAACCAGGCAAGCTCTATTTTTATTTGTTAAATCACCCGGCTGGGGCTTCCCTGGTGGTCCAGTGGGTAAAGAGTCCACCTTGCAGTATAAGCGGCACTGGCTCGATCCCTGGCCCGGGAAGATCCCATGTGCTGTGGAGCGGCTGGGCCGGTGTGTCCTGTTGCGAGTCAGTGCTCTGGAGCGCATGCGCCCAGAGGCGGTGCTCTGCGACAAGAGAGGCCACTGCGATGGGAGGCCCACACGGGCCAAAGAACAAAGATGGAGGAAAATAAATAAATGAAAGACCAATAAAAGTGACCAAAAAAAATTTTTTTTAAATCACCCAACTGGCTCGAATCCTCACTCTATACCAGATGTGGGGGCACAAGCCAAACTTTTAGGCCCTGAGATTCCTCCTCCGTAAAAGGGGGATGCTGAAGACTGCGCTGTACCCCTCACGGAGAGTGCCTGGGTGTTAGCAGGGAGAGAGCACCTGCGCGTGATTTGTAAGCCATACAACATGCTGCACATTTAAGGGATTACTGCTATTGTTCACGGATAAAATGACATTGAAATCGTCCAAGAGCTCCTGCTTTAGGCACAATTCTGGTTCCGTCTCCTCCCTGACGAAGTCATCCAGCTACGTGGAACATGTAAAAGTGAAATCGTCCCCAAAGAGCTCCTGCTTTAGGCAACTTGACTCTGACTCTGAGCTGCCGCTTGAGGGGCCACGGGTCTCAGGCCGGCTCTCCTGCCGAGGGCTCCGGGACCCAGGAGGCGTGTCTGGGGCCCGGCCGTGCCCAGACTCTTTGGCCGGCTGGGGCTTCTCAGTAGACTTGTCTAAGAGGACAAGAGCCGGATCCTCCCCCTGCACGGTCTGCCGGCCCCCGTCTCCACGCCACTCCCCAAGACCAGCGCATCATGTGTGACCGCTGGTAGAAATCTTGGGGGAGATCCGTGCCCATGCTGGCCCATCTGTGTCCATCTCATTGGTCGGCATGGTTGCCAAGGCAGAACGCACAGGCTTTGAACGTAGACAACGGAGGGTCAACTTAGGGATGACAGATAAAATACAAACCGAAGTTCACACGGGATGTATTTATCCTAAAACATTACTTGTCATTATCGGGCATCCAAATCGAACCAGGCAAGCTCTATTTTTATTTGTTAAATCACCCGGCTGGGGCTTCCCTGGTGGTCCAGTGGGTAAAGAGTCCACCTTGCAGTATAAGCGGCACTGGCTCGATCCCTGGCCCGGGAAGATCCCATGTGCTGTGGAGCGGCTGGGCCGGTGTGTCCTGTTGCGAGTCAGTGCTCTGGAGCGCATGCGCCCAGAGGCGGTGCTCTGCGACAAGAGAGGCCACTGCGATGGGAGGCCCACACGGGCCAAAGAACAAAGATGGAGGAAAATAAATAAATGAAAGACCAATAAAAGTGACCAAAAAAAATTTTTTTTAAATCACCCAACTGGCTCGAATCCTCACTCTATACCAGATGTGGGGGCACAAGCCAAACTTTTAGGCCCTGAGATTCCTCCTCCGTAAAAGGGGGATGCTGAAGACTGCGCTGTACCCCTCACGGAGAGTGCCTGGGTGTTAGCAGGGAGAGAGCACCTGCGCGTGATTTGTAAGCCATACAACATGCTGCACATTTAAGGGATTACTGCTATTGTTCACGGATAAAATGACATGTACGTGAAATCGTCCAAGAGCTCCTGCTTTAGGCACAATTCTGGTTCCGTCTCCTCCCTGACGAAGTCATCCAGCTACGTGGAAATGTTGCCAGTAGGAAATGTCTGCATCTAGAAACTTGGGGGATTTCGCAGGGCAGAGCTAAGCCGGCTTTTTAGAGTGCAGCAGACCTTTCAGAAGGTGATGGAGGTGTCACCTTAGGGCCGTTCAAGGAGCGATCCGTAAAAAGACCACTCAGCAGGCTGTGCACGGTTTGGGGGAGCTTCAAGGGGGAAATCACAGGACCTGGGGTCGGGAATGGCTGGGGACCATGTCCACCCTCAGCCTGCCGTGGAGGGAGGAAGTGGCTGGAGCCTGCAGACAAGAAGCCTGGACAGACACCACACAAGGGCAGCGGGGGGCTGGAAAATCCCCACCTTCCCCACTGGCTCTCCTTCCATCCTCCCCTCTCCCGCCGGGGATCCTTGGGGTCCACACTCAGCAAGAAGTCAGGCCATGCTGGACGCAGTCTATCCAGGCCAGGCTTTCCCAGGGACCCAGGGCAAGATGGGTGCACAGCACCGGGACCTTCTCGAGGAGCTCCACGCTGCCTCCAAGCAGAGGAGAGGTGCTCTGCACTCTGCCTTTCCTTGATGTCGGTTGGGAGTGGAACGGGACCCAAGAGGCTTTCAAGGGTCTGTCCCAGGGCGGGTGGGATCTTCCGGTAGGCTGTGTGTGCCCAGTCACTCCGTTGTGTCCGGCTGGACTGCAACTCCGTGGACTGTAGGCCACCGTCCTCCTCGGTCCCTGGGATTTCCCAGGCAAGAAATACTGGAATGAGTTGCCATTTCCTGCTCCAGGGGATCTTCCTGACCCAGGGATGGAACCTGCCTCTCCTGCATTGGCAGGTGGATTCTTTACCACGGAGCCACCTGGGAAGCCCTCTGGTGGGTTGGAGAATGTAAAACCTTTTTTGACGTTTATTGCCTATAGCCTCCTGAGCCAGCTGGAGCCACGGGACAAAAGGACGCCAGCTGGTCTTTGCTGGCGAGCCCCCGCCCACCAGAGCGCTGACAGCTTTTTCTGCGGTCTTGTTATCCACACCCCAGGCTCACCAGGATTGCAGGAATATCGCCACTTTCCCGGTTAGCAGATAAGGACACCTAGATCTGGAGAATCTCCCCCACGCTGGCCGCCTGAGGCAAAGAGCCGCTCCTGGGGAGGGCCCCTGATGCTGGGAAAGGTTCAAGGCAAAAGAAGAAGGGGGTGGCAGAGGATGAGAGGGTTGGACGGCATCGCCGACTCCATGGACATGAGACGGAGGAGGACAGAGGCTCCCGGGGGGCTGCAGTCCACGGGGCCACAGTCAGACACAGCTTAGCGACAGAGTGACGGCGACGACAGACCTGCCGAGGTGGAGGGGCCTGCCTGCGGGGGAGTGCCCGAGCCAGGGCCCACTCAGGGCCCCCTGCCTCCTGTCTTTAGCCACCCAGCAGCCTTCACCTCGGGCTCAGGCGCTGCTTGGACTGAAAGAGGAGGCCTGGGCCCGTGGGGAGGCCTTGACCCTCCGGGCGGCCACAGGCAAGGCCAGAAACGCTGTTTCACAGTAACAGAGTCCACAGGGCTGAACAGAGGTTTCTCGGTCAAGGACCAGATAGTAAATATTTGACCCTCCCCAGGAGCGAGTTCTCATCAGGCATCGGAGACGCTGCCTCCAAGCAGAGGAGAGGTGCTCTGCACTCTGCCTTTCCTTGATGTCGGTTGGGAGTGGAACGGGACCCAAGAGGCTTTCAAGGGTCTGTCCCAGGGCGGGTGGGATCTTCCGGTAGGCTGTGTGTGCCCAGTCACTCCGTTGTGTCCGGCTGGACTGCAACTCCGTGGACTGTAGGCCACCGTCCTCCTCGGTCCCTGGGATTTCCCAGGCAAGAAATACTGGAATGAGTTGCCATTTCCTGCTCCAGGGGATCTTCCTGACCCAGGGATGGAACCTGCCTCTCCTGCATTGGCAGGTGGATTCTTTACCACGGAGCCACCTGGGAAGCCCTCTGGTGGGTTGGAGAATGTAAAACCTTTTTTGACGTTTATTGCCTATAGCCTCCTGAGCCAGCTGGAGCCACGGGACAAAAGGACGCCAGCTGGTCTTTGCTGGCGAGCCCCCGCCCACCAGAGCGCTGACAGCTTTTTCTGCGGTCTTGTTATCCACACCCCAGGCTCACCAGGATTGCAGGAATATCGCCACTTTCCCGGTTAGCAGATAAGGACACCTAGATCTGGAGAATCTCCCCCACGCTGGCCGCCTGAGGCAAAGAGCCGCTCCTGGGGAGGGCCCCTGATGCTGGGAAAGGTTCAAGGCAAAAGAAGAAGGGGGTGGCAGAGGATGAGAGGGTTGGACGGCATCGCCGACTCCATGGACATGAGACGGAGGAGGACAGAGGCTCCCGGGGGGCTGCAGTCCACGGGGCCACAGTCAGACACAGCTTAGCGACAGAGTGACGGCGACGACAGACCTGCCGAGGTGGAGGGGCCTGCCTGCGGGGGAGTGCCCGAGCCAGGGCCCACTCAGGGCCCCCTGCCTCCTGTCTTTAGCCACCCAGCAGCCTTCACCTCGGGCTCAGGCGCTGCTTGGACTGAAAGAGGAGGCCTGGGCCCGTGGGGAGGCCTTGACCCTCCGGGCGGCCACAGGCAAGGCCAGAAACGCTGTTTCACAGTAACAGAGTCCACAGGGCTGAACAGAGGTTTCTCGGTCAAGGACCAGATAGTAAATATTTCAGAGTTTTGGGGCCATAAGGCCTCCAAAGACACAAGTGAATGTGCCTGGCTGTGTTCCAATCAAGATTCATGTACGATCACTGGCATAGGACTTTATATCATTTTCACATGTATTGTAACGAAATACCATTCTGGTTTTTATTTTTGACTTATCAATATAAAAATGTAAAAATTATTCATAGCTCCTGGGCCGCACACAAACAGCCCGAGGAGCTGACTCCTCGTCCAGTCCCTCGTGCCTGAAATTTCCTGGGTGCAGGCGGTTGAGGGAGCTGTAACAGGCTGAATACAGGCGTGCGGGCTGAGGTGCCTCCGTGGCGTCTGACGCTTTGTGACCCCGTGGACCTGTAGCCCGCCAGGCCCCTCTGTCCGTGGGACTTTTCTAGGCAAGAAGACTGAAGCGGGCTGCCATGCCCTCCTGCAGGGGCCTTCCTGACCCAGGGATGGAACCCACGTTGCCCGTGTCCCCTCCACGGTAGGCGGATTCTTGACCAGGAGCCGCGGCTGGGGAAGCCCAGGGGGGCGGGAAGAGCTCTCCAGTCACCAACTCACGTCCACCTGGAGTATCAGAAAGCGACCTTATTTGGAAGCAGGGCTTTGCAGGTGGAGTTACTTGAGATGAGGTCACATGGGATTCAGGTGGGCTCTAGGGTCCACGGCTGGTCTCCTTTTAAGGAGAGGATAGCGAGCCCTCGAGGAGACGGGCAGCCTGGAGGGACGCGGTTATGGGCAAGGGCGGTCGGAGTCACCGGAAATTGGAAGAGGGAAGGCCGGCTTTTCCTGAGGCCCTCACAGAGGAACCGCGGCCCTGCTGACTCCTGGACTCCGGACGCCTGGCCTCCCGGACAGTGAGAGAAGGCAGTTTTGTTCTTTCATTTGTTATGGCAGCCCCAGGGAACAGGTGACAGGCTTTGCTTGTGGCTCCTGTGTGCGCATCGGTCATCGCCGCACGTCTCGGTCCAGCAGCCTCACGGAGGCTGGCCGCAGCCCAGCCATCTCCGGGCGGCCACAGGCAAGGCCAGAAACGCTGTTTCACAGTAACAGAGTCCACAGGGCTGAACAGAGGTTTCTCGGTCAAGGACCAGATAGTAAATATTTCAGAGTTTTGGGGCCATAAGGCCTCCAAAGACACAAGTGAATGTGCCTGGCTGTGTTCCAATCAAGATTCATGTACGATCACTGGCATAGGACTTTATATCATTTTCACATGTATTGTAACGAAATACCATTCTGGTTTTTATTTTTGACTTATCAATATAAAAATGTAAAAATTATTCATAGCTCCTGGGCCGCACACAAACAGCCCGAGGAGCTGACTCCTCGTCCAGTCCCTCGTGCCTGAAATTTCCTGGGTGCAGGCGGTTGAGGGAGCTGTAACAGGCTGAATACAGGCGTGCGGGCTGAGGTGCCTCCGTGGCGTCTGACGCTTTGTGACCCCGTGGACCTGTAGCCCGCCAGGCCCCTCTGTCCGTGGGACTTTTCTAGGCAAGAAGACTGAAGCGGGCTGCCATGCCCTCCTGCAGGGGCCTTCCTGACCCAGGGATGGAACCCACGTTGCCCGTGTCCCCTCCACGGTAGGCGGATTCTTGACCAGGAGCCGCGGCTGGGGAAGCCCAGGGGGGCGGGAAGAGCTCTCCAGTCACCAACTCACGTCCACCTGGAGTATCAGAAAGCGACCTTATTTGGAAGCAGGGCTTTGCAGGTGGAGTTACTTGAGATGAGGTCACATGGGATTCAGGTGGGCTCTAGGGTCCACGGCTGGTCTCCTTTTAAGGAGAGGATAGCGAGCCCTCGAGGAGACGGGCAGCCTGGAGGGACGCGGTTATGGGCAAGGGCGGTCGGAGTCACCGGAAATTGGAAGAGGGAAGGCCGGCTTTTCCTGAGGCCCTCACAGAGGAACCGCGGCCCTGCTGACTCCTGGACTCCGGACGCCTGGCCTCCCGGACAGTGAGAGAAGGCAGTTTTGTTCTTTCATTTGTTATGGCAGCCCCAGGGAACAGGTGACAGGCTTTGCTTGTGGCTCCTGTGTGCGCATCGGTCATCGCCGCACGTCTCGGTCCAGCAGCCTCACGGAGGCTGGCCGCAGCCCAGGCAGCCATCTCCCGGACCTCAGGCCTCCTTTCTGCTCCTCCCTCCGTGGTCTTAGATTTCTCTAGAAAAGTGCCCGCCAGCCCTGAGTGAAATTGGCAACGATGGGATGCTTGTTTTCCTGCTTCTCCCCAACCTCCCCTCTTCTTAAATTGTTTCCACCTCTGAGAGCCAAACAACAGTCATTCCCTGAGGTCAGGAAAAACCTCACCGGCCACCACCGACCTGCAGAATATTAATCACAGATGCTGGTGACCGGGGCTCTGGGGCCTCCCTCCCTCTGCGCCCATTGCTGGGTAAGCATGGGGGTCGGGGGAACAGATGGGGAGTAGGGAGCAGGGGCAGAGCCTGCCTGTCTTCTCAGCCTGACGAGGGGCCTGGTCCACCAGGAGGCCAGCCAGGCTCCCGCCCTAGAGCAGGTCCACACACCCTCACCAGGCCCGGCTACCCACTCCCCCCAGCTCCCACTAGGACCCGACCGCAGAGCAGCCCAGGAAGATACCTACATGCTATTGAGCACACACAGTAATTGGCTTCCCAAGTAGCCTAGTGGTTAAAAAGAAAATCTGCCTGCCAATGCAGGAGATGCAGGTTTGATCCCTGGGTCGGGAAGATCCCCTGGAGGTGGGCATGACCACCCACGCCAGGATTCTGGCCTGGAGACCCCCATGGACAGAGGAGCCTGGCGGGCCACAGGGCACGGGATCGCAGAGTCTGACACGACTGAGCCACTGGACAGCGTCACACACAGACAAGACTGTGAGTTCACACTTAGCCAGACACTTTGCTCAGCACTTTGCATCTGTGAACTCATTTCATCTTACAAAGGCAGGCTCTGAAAGACAGAGGCCCGAGTCACCTACCCCAGGTGACAGAGCCAGGGTCTTCAGTGACGTCCCCGATGTCGTGTAACGTCCAAACCCAAACACCACGCCTCCCAGCCTGAAAGGAGCCCAGCCCCCTCGAGGTGAAGGGACCTGCCCGCACATGTGTGGGAGACCCAGCTGGAACCCGACCCCCACTCCCGAGTCCTGGCCCTTCCCTTCCACTGTCTCTTCTGGGGAGAGAGTCACGGCTCAAGTTCCGGGCTCTGCGCTGACACTGAAACGCGGCCAGCCACGCGGGCATCGTTTACTCTGTGCGTGTGTGTGTGCGTGCGTGCGTGTGCGTGTGCGTGTGCGTGTGCGTGTGTGTGTGTGTGTGTGCGCATCTGTGCTCAGCCGTGTCCGACTCTGAGACCCCGTGGCCTGTCGCCGCCAGGCTCCTCTGTGCGCGGGGCTCTGCAGGCAAGAGCACCCGAGCGGGTGGCCATGTCCTCCTCCAGGGGATCTTCCCGACCCAGGGACGGCACCCACGTCTCTCGTGTCTCCTGCGCCGGCAGGCAGACTCTATCGCTGCGCCACCTGGGAACCCCTGCTTCCGTCAGCGGCATGTGTGGTTAAGGGGCTTGGCCCATAGCGGGGAAGACACAGGAAGACTCTAGAAGATGAGGATGGCGGGGGTGGAGAGAAGTCGGGGGAGCCTCCGCGGAAGGAGCCCCCCGGGGCCGGGGCGGGCGGGCGGTGGGCCCCTCGAGGGTGGCCGTGGCCACCTCTGTTGGCAGTCTCCCCGCTGGCCCCCCGCCCCACGCCACCCGGCCCTCTGCAGTCACCTCCCCGCCCGTGCTTGTCCGGCCTCATGCTCCTGCCTGGCCCAGTCCTGCCGACGCGAGGGCCGTGCATCAGAGGCCGGCTGCGGCGGGTGCCTTCGGGGCGGGGGTGGCGAGGCTCCAGTCCCCACCCCGGGATCTCGCCCCGGGAGCGGCGTTTGCGGAGTTCCGATGGCGGGGGAGGGGGGACACATGCCCAGGAGCGGGCCACAAGGACACCCGGGAGAGCGGCCAGCGGAAGGGGAGGGAAGGAACCTAACGGCCGCTCAGTGACGAGATGGCAAGTGCCGGGGGGCCTCGGACGGCGGGGCTCGGGACGTGGGTCACCAGGGAGCCGGACAGCCTCCCACACGGGGCAGCGCTCGCCGCGGTCTGGGCAGCGACAGCCCCGAGCCGTCAGGTTCTTCGAGAACCAGAGATCCAGGAATGCCTGGAGGTCCAGCGGTTAGGACTCCGCACCGTCACTGCAGACGGCTCGAGTTCGATCCCTAAGATCCTGGAAGCCGTGTGACAATGCCCCCCAAGAACGAAACCCACATTTTATGTGAATCCCCCTTATACTTAAATACTAGCTACTGCTACGTATATATATATACATATGTGTATATATATGTATATGTATTATATGTTGACATTATATGTATGTGTGTGTTAGTCACCTAGTCGTGTCTGACTCTTTGGGACCCCGTGAGACTCCTTGGAACTATAACCCACCAGGCTCCTCTGTCCATGGGATTATCCCCGTAAGAATCTTGAAGTGGGTCACCATTTTCTTCTCTAGGGGGTCTTCCTGACCCAGGGGTTGAACCTGTGTCTTTTATATCTCCTGCATTGGCAGGCAGGTTCCCTGCCGTCTAAGCCACTAGGGGAGCCATCCCTATATACGTGGTGCTTAATAGCTCGGGCGCGTCCGGCTCTTTGCAGACCCCTGGACGGCGGCACGCCAGGCTTCCTGTCCTTCAGTATCCCCCAGAGTTGTGCTCAGACTCCTGTCCACTGAGTCCGTGATGCCATCCAACCATCTCATCCTCTGTTGCCCCCTTCTCCTCCCACCCTCCTGCCCTCAGTCTTTCCCGGCATCAGGGTCTTTCCCAGAGAATCGGCTCGTTGGATCAGGGGGCCCAGGTATCAGAGCTTCAGCTCCATCAGTCCTTCCAATGAATATTCAGGATTGCTTTGCTTTAGGATGGACCGGTGTGATGATCTCTGTGTTGTCGCAGGCACTCTCAAGGGCCTTCTCCAGCACCGCAGTTCGAGAGCATCACTTCTTCACTTAGCCTTCTTTGTGGTCCTTAGCCTTCTTTGTGGTCCTACTCTCACGTCCTTCTTTGTGGTCCTACTCTCACGTCCACGCAGTTTTTCCAGAACTACTGGAAAAAACAAAGCTTTGACTCACAGACCTTTGTTGGGCAAGGGATGTCTCTACTTTTTAATCGGCTGTCTAGGTTTGTCATAGCTTTTCTTCCAAGGAGAAAACATTTTAAACTTTTAATATAATTTAGCCTCCTCACCCCAGCTCTTTCTCAAGTAACATCCTGGTGGCCTCGGACAAGAACGGTTTTGCTTTGCAGGAGGACTCCCTAGCGACCACTCCGCCGGGGTTTCACTTGCTACTCAGAAAGCTACTGCCTGAAACGGACTCCTCATGGCCAGCTGACCCAGCGTGTCTTTTGCCTTCAGCCACGACTGACCGCCCTGAGCGGCTATGAACCCACCAGGCCTCCTACTGTCCATGTGTTTGTATTTTTTGTCCACCTAGTCGTGTCTGACTCTTTGGGACCCCGTGAGACTCCTTGGAACTATAACCCCCCAGGCTCCTCTGTCCTTGGGATTATCCCGTAAGAATCTTGAAGTGGGTCACCATTTTCTTCTCTAGGGGTCTTCCTGACCCAGGGTTGAACCTGTGTCTTTTATATCTCCTGCATTGGCAGGCAGGTTCCCTGCCGTCTAAGCCACTAGGGGAGCCATCCCTATATACGTGGTGCTTAATAGCTCGGGCGCGTCCGGCTCTTTGCAGACCCCTGGACGGCGGCACGCCAGGCTTCCTGTCCTTCAGTATCCCCCAGAGTTGTGCTCAGACTCCTGTCCACTGAGTCCGTGATGCCATCCAACCATCTCATCCTCTGTTGCCCCCTTCTCCTCCCACCCTCCTGCCCTCAGTCTTTCCCGGCATCAGGGTCTTTCCCAGAGAATCGGCTCGTTGGATCAGGGGGCCCAGGTATCAGAGCTTCAGCTCCATCAGTCCTTCCAATGAATATTCAGGATTGCTTTGCTTTAGGATGGACCGGTGTGATGATCTCTGTGTTGTCGCAGGCACTCTCAAGGGCCTTCTCCAGCACCGCAGTTCGAGAGCATCACTTCTTCACTTAGCCTTCTTTGTGGTCCTTAGCCTTCTTTGTGGTCCTACTCTCACGTCCTTCTTTGTGGTCCTACTCTCACGTCCACGCAGTTTTTCCAGAACTACTGGAAAAAACAAAGCTTTGACTCACAGACCTTTGTTGGGCAAGGGATGTCTCTACTTTTTAATCGGCTGTCTAGGTTTGTCATAGCTTTTCTTCCAAGGAGAAAACATTTTAAACTTTTAATATAATTTAGCCTCCTCACCCCAGCTCTTTCTCAAGTAACATCCTGGTGGCCTCGGACAAGAACGGTTTTGCTTTGCAGGAGGACTCCCTAGCGACCACTCCGCCGGGGTTTCACTTGCTACTCAGAAAGCTACTGCCTGAAACGGACTCCTCATGGCCAGCTGACCCAGCGTGTCTTTTGCCTTCAGCCACGACTGCTTTCTGAAGAAATGCCGGCTGGTGGAAGGGACGAAGGGCTCGGAGAGGACAGAGCGCTAGCGTCCCTCGGCATCAGGCTGGGGATGTAAATCAGCCTTGACACGAGGCTTGCATGAGCTACTGTTATGACTCAAAGGCATCACGGGGCAGAGGAAGGACACACACACACGCACGCGTGAGCACCGAGACCACACTGAGGAAACGGAAAACCCTGGAGAAGAGAAAAGCTCTGCAGCCACCGCAATGAATGTTGACAATGACACCAAGCCCGAAAACATGTGTCTCTTCTCGTCTTCCTCAGTCTCCCCGCAATGAGAAAGGACACAGAGGGGCTTCCCTGGTGGTCCAGTGGCTAAGACTCTGCACTCCCCATGCGGGGGACTGGGATTCGGTCCCTGGTTGGGGAACTAGGTCCCACATAGTGCAACTAAAGATCCCATGTGCCACAACTAAGATCCAGCGCACCCGGATAAATAAATACCTGTTTCTTTTTAATTCAGCAAATAGAATTTTTAGTATGCAATTTTTTAAAACAAAGAAGGAATACAGAGATGTCAGACCCTTCTCCACTCTCACGTCTTTACAGCCACTGGATCAGACACGATCCTTTTGCTGGAATGTGTAGGGCAGGCTCAAGCAGGCAAGTCAGACGTCTCGTAAACCTCCTATATTCCAGAAGTCTCCCTTTAAATGCGGTCACAGGTTAGGGGGATGCCAGGTCCGACAGAACACCACAAGCATCAGATGATCCACTCGAGAAGTGGGAGACCGTGCAAAGGGAGAGAAGGAGGTGAGAGCCCCCCAGACGCCAAGACCTGCTGGTTTGAGGATGCTGTTCCTTTAAGTGCCTGGGACATCCAAACTGTCACATCACATTGGGACAGAGAAGATGCTGAGGGATGCCTTCAGCGCCTCTCCACCCCTGGGCTGTGCACAGGGCTTCAGGAACAGATTTGATGGAGGGCTTCGGTGCGGACGTGGGCTGGGGGAGGGGGGTGACGGGGCAGAGTGGCATTTTTGTAGCTGCCTTGAAGCAAAGTGCTTCCGTTCTCCTTGAAACAGTATGAAACCTTTGACAGCTGGGAGTCTGCTCCTTGGTACGATGGCGCCTTCTCTCCCCTAACGACCATCCCCTGCCCACTGTGCCTCCGTATGGTCCCAAGATCATTCAGGGTTCAGCTAGAATCTGTTTCCTTCTCTGCTGTCTCGTGGTTTTGCGGCTGGTGCTGTGGGCTCGAGAGCCCCACTGCTTTGGTTTTTTTCCCGTGTATGATCTGGACATAGCTGTGTCATCTTGGGCAAGTTATTTACCCTTTCCTCTTCAAAAAATTAAAATTATGCATTGGGTCGCTCCAGGCCTTCGTTGAGGCACGCGGGACCCTCTGTCTTCACTGCAGCATGCAGGAGTTGCAGTGTTTGGGATCTAAGTCCCGTAGCCGTTCCTCTTTTTCATCTCAAAAATGCGACTCCTGAGAGCAATGATGAGGACTGAGGCAGGGCTCCTAAGCCCCAGTGAAATCTCACACGAGATGGCAGCCCTGTCCCCTCCAAGAGCATTCGATCCAGACTGCATTCGCCTCCGAGCGGGTCTCCTGGGGAGAAGACGAGACTTTTCCGCACACGAACAGATGCTCCTTCCTTCCTGCCGTCCCTTTTCTGCCCATCTTTCTGGAGGCCCAGGAGGGTATCTGGTCGTCAGAGGCCGCCCCCCAGCAGAGCTCCCCGTGGGCAAGGACAGAAAGCCTGGCCGTCTCGGGAACCCTGCAGGGCCTGACAGACGCCGTCACCAGCAGCTCAGGACTGCCTCTTGCAGATCACATGGCTCCTTTTTTTCTGTTAGCTCAGTTCTGGGAAGCACTTCCTGTCGTTCCCTGACGTCTGCGCTGGGGCCCTGAGGAGCCCGGACCTCCGGCTGCCTCTTGCTTGCGCATTCCTTTCTCCCTCCTGGATAAACGAGCCGTTTGGCGTCACCTCCCGTCTTCCTGGAAGTGTCCCAGCGCAGGGGTCAAGGGCGCGTGATGGCGACATGAGGATGCAGGCCTCCTGAGTGGGCGGGACGAAGGGGGCCCTGCGCCATCTGCCCTGGCCCCGGCAGGGGCAGCGAGGGGCTGCCGTCGCAGAAACCTAAAGTCTGCCTGAGGAATAATGCTAGTAACGGTGGCTGATCCCTCCCACCAGATGAGACAGTTCACGGAGCAGGCCGGCTGGGGGCATGGCCTTCCGCACACGCGCCCTCAGCTGTGTTCACGCTTTGCGGCCCCATGGCCGGCAGCCCGCCAGGCTCCTCTGTCCATCGGATTCTCCAGGCCAGACGGCTGGAGTGGTCCCCGTTTCCTCCTCCAGGCGATCTCCCTGACCCAGGGATCGAACCCGCGGCACCTGCACCTCCTGCACTGCAGGCGGGTTCGTTACCACTGAGCCGCCGGGGACCCAGTATCTGCCCCCCGCTGATGACCACCGACGGTCTGGACGGTCGCCTCCTCCAGCTGTGACTCGGAGAGACTGCCTCCTCCGGGGTCACGCAATCCGGAGGTTGTGACCGCGCGTCTGGACTCGTTCCCAGTAAACTCCACAGCTCAGATCTTATCTATCGATCTCAAAATGCGACTCCTGAGAGCAATGATGAGGACTGAGGCAGGGCTCCTAAGCCCCAGTGAAATCTCACACGAGATGGCAGCCCTGTCCCCTCCAAGAGCATTCGATCCAGACTGCATTCGCCTCCGAGCGGGTCTCCTGGGGAGAAGACGAGACTTTTCCGCACACGAACAGATGCTCCTTCCTTCCTGCCGTCCCTTTTCTGCCCATCTTTCTGGAGGCCCAGGAGGGTATCTGGTCGTCAGAGGCCGCCCCCCAGCAGAGCTCCCCGTGGGCAAGGACAGAAAGCCTGGCCGTCTCGGGAACCCTGCAGGGCCTGACAGACGCCGTCACCAGCAGCTCAGGACTGCCTCTTGCAGATCACATGGCTCCTTTTTTTCTGTTAGCTCAGTTCTGGGAAGCACTTCCTGTCGTTCCCTGACGTCTGCGCTGGGGCCCTGAGGAGCCCGGACCTCCGGCTGCCTCTTGCTTGCGCATTCCTTTCTCCCTCCTGGATAAACGAGCCGTTTGGCGTCACCTCCCGTCTTCCTGGAAGTGTCCCAGCGCAGGGGTCAAGGGGCGCGTGATGGCGACATGAGGATGCAGGCCTCCTGAGTGGGGCGGGACGAAGGGGGCCCTGCGCCATCTGCCCTGGCCCCGGCAGGGGCAGCGAGGGGCTGCCGTCGCAGAAACCTAAAGTCTGCCTGAGGAATAATGCTAGTAACGGTGGCTGATCCCTCCCACCAGATGAGACAGTTCACGGAGCAGGCCGGCTGGGGGCATGGCCTTCCGCACACGCGCCCTCAGCTGTGTTCACGCTTTGCGGCCCCATGGCCGGCAGCCCGCCAGGCTCCTCTGTCCATCGGATTCTCCAGGCCAGACGGCTGGAGTGGTCCCCGTTTCCTCCTCCAGGCGATCTCCCTGACCCAGGGATCGAACCCGCGGCACCTGCACCTCCTGCACTGCAGGCGGGTTCGTTACCACTGAGCCGCCGGGGACCCAGTATCTGCCCCCCGCTGATGACCACCGA
Source organism: Tragulus kanchil (assembly GCA_022376925.1). Lineage (NCBI taxonomy): Eukaryota > Metazoa > Chordata > Mammalia > Artiodactyla > Tragulidae > Tragulus > Tragulus kanchil. The sequence continues at coordinate 20,748,956 of JAIOJX010000027.1, read as the reverse complement.
CGGTCTGGACGGTCGCCTCCTCCAGCTGTGACTCGGAGAGACTGCCTCCTCCGGGGTCACGCAATCCGGAGGTTGTGACCGCGCGTCTGGACTCGTTCCCAGTAAACTCCACAGCCTCTCTACGCTGCCACGGCCGCCTGATCACCCTCTTCGCCTTCCCTCGGCTCAGTTCAACACTCCTGCCACTTCCTGTCCCCCGAGGGTCCCCAGCCTGGTGAACAGCCTCTCTCCCTGCGGGCCGGGGCGTCTTCGGAGACTCAGCGGCTCCCTCACCCTCTGCGTCCTCCGGAGCTGCCGTCTCCAGAGAGCAACAGGCGCGGCGAGCTCAGGGAGGGGCGTTGCCTGACCTGGTCCGATGCCAGCCCACCTGGGGATTCAGACACCGACTCCCCCGGTGGTCCGTGCTTTATGAACCCGCCTGCCAAGGCATGGAGCACGGGTCCGATTCCTGGTCTGGGAAGATTCCACGTGACTTGGGGTAACAGCCTGTGAACCATAACTACTGAAGACTGTGCTCTGAAATAAGAGCAGGGCCCCCGCTTGCTACAACTAGAGAAAGCCCATGCCTTGTGATGGAGATCCAGCACAGCCAAAAATAACCCCCCAAAACCCACCCACCAATCAGATTATCATCTGTCCCCAAGGGTCCCTTGGGGATGACTTGTTTTTTATTCTCTAGGTGTACCCCAGAGCCCTGATGTGTTACTCTCTGGGGGGGCGGGGAGAGATGGAGGGGAGTTGGAGGGAGGTGGGGAGTTCACGCGTCTGGGGCCTGGGGCCAAACAGCCCCCAGAGGCGGCCTTTGCCACGCCTGGTGGAGGGCCTCCGCCTGAGCGCCAGGGCCTCCGCCCGTGGCCTGGTCTCCTGGGGATCTTCCCAGACCGCCCTGCAGCGGTCTCCAAGGCCCCGGCTCCCAGGAACAGGGAAGCAAGGGCGAGCCTCCTCCCAGAATGGTGGGAGCAGAGAACCCAGGGAGGGGCCAGGGCTTCAGGTCATCGAGGCTCCACCGAAAACTGCCCTCCAGGCCCAGGTGACACCCTGAGGCGTCCCCCCGGGACCTTCGCATCTAACCTCGCGGGAACCAGATTCGGGGTGGGGGACTCCGGATAGAGATGGGAAGCCAGAGAGCTTCCAGAAAGTGACATGAACTGCCCAGAGTCCTGCTTCACGGCTGACACCAGACCCGAGGGGGCGAGGCCTCCGGCTTCTCTATAAACTCACCCACCTATGGGATCCTAAGGAGGTCGGGCCCAATTATGGAACCCACATGCCCAGCACCCAGAGTGCACAAAGGCTGGGAGAGGTGTGTTTGGGAGGAGGTGGACGGGCCTGGGGAGGCAGGCGCGGCTGCAAGGACCGCACACGCCCAGGACCCAGGGCAGGCCCCGGCAGCTCCAACAGGCCGGGACACACGCCCCGGCCTAAAGGCTTCCAGGTCGAGCTTCATCAAAGGTGCCGTTAAGACCTCAAATCCTGCTCCCTAGTCAGGGGCCGGTAGGCTTCCGTGTTTATGACCCCCAGGCATGGAGCACGGTCCGATTCCTGGTCTGGGAAGATTCCACGTGACTTGGGGGAACAGCCTGTGAACCATAACTACTGAAGACTGTGCTCTGAAATAAGAGCAGGGCCCCGCTTGCTACAACTAGAAAGCCCATGCCTTGTGATGGAGATCCAGCACAGCCAAAAATAACCCCCCAAAACCCACCCACCAATCAGATTATCATCTGTCCCCAAGGGTCCCTTGGGGATGACTTGTTTTTTATTCTCTAGGTGTACCCCAGAGCCCTGATGTGTTACTCTCTGGGGGGGCGGGGAGAGATGGAGGGGAGTTGGAGGGAGGTGGGGAGTTCACGCGTCTGGGGCCTGGGGCCAAACAGCCCCCAGAGGCGGCCTTTGCCACGCCTGGTGGAGGGCCTCCGCCTGAGCGCCAGGGCCTCCGCCCGTGGCCTGGTCTCCTGGGGATCTTCCCAGACCGCCCTGCAGCGGTCTCCAAGGCCCCGGCTCCCAGGAACAGGGAAGCAAGGGCGAGCCTCCTCCCAGAATGGTGGGAGCAGAGAACCCAGGGAGGGGCCAGGGCTTCAGGTCATCGAGGCTCCACCGAAAACTGCCCTCCAGGCCCAGGTGACACCCTGAGGCGTCCCCCCGGGACCTTCGCATCTAACCTCGCGGGAACCAGATTCGGGGTGGGGGACTCCGGATAGAGATGGGAAGCCAGAGAGCTTCCAGAAAGTGACATGAACTGCCCAGAGTCCTGCTTCACGGCTGACACCAGACCCGAGGGGGCGAGGCCTCCGGCTTCTCTATAAACTCACCCACCTATGGGATCCTAAGGAGGTCGGGCCCAATTATGGAACCCACATGCCCAGCACCCAGAGTGCACAAAGGCTGGGAGAGGTGTGTTTGGGAGGAGGTGGACGGGCCTGGGGAGGCAGGCCGGCGCGGCTGCAAGGACCGCACCCGCCCAGGACCCAGGGCAGGCCCCGGCAGCTCCAACAGGCCGGGACACACGCCCCGGCCTAAAGGCTTCCAGGTCGAGCTTCATCAAAGGTGCCGTTAAGACCTCAAATCCTGCTCCCTAGTCAGGGGCTTAGAACCTACCAGAAATTTCAAGGTAGGCATTCAAGCTTCAGGTTTTCTGTTTTGTGAATTCCCTCTGATTATCTCTCGGCAGTTGTAGTCAGAAAAGCTGAAGCAAAACTCAGCCTCAGCAGATAATTAAGAGGCAAAGTCCTAATCCCAGAAATGAGATCCCAACCATCAGGTAAAATTAGCGCTTTCCTTTTATTTTTTTAACTGAGGTACAGTTGATTTTCCCTGGTTGCTCAGATGGAAAGAATTCACCTGCAGTACGGCAAACACAGGTCCAATCCCTGGGTCAGGAAGGTCCCCTAGAGAAGGGAATGGCTACCCGCTCCTGTATTCTTGCCCGGAGAATCCCATGGACAGAGGAGCGTGGTGGGCTGCAGTCCACGGCGTCCTAAAGTCAGACATGACTGGCCGACGGACACTTCCACTCACTCACCGTTGGTGTACAAGATTGTGTTAGTTTCAGGTGTACAGCCAAGAGACATATATATTTTTTTTTTCAGATACTATTTCCATATAGGTTATTACAAATATTTTAAAATTTAATTGGAGGATAATTGCTTCACAATGTTGTGATGCCTGGTTGGTTTTTGCTGTACAAGAATGTGAATCATATTATAAATACTGAGCTCGCTGGGCAATACAGCACACCCTTGTTTATCTATTTTATACACAGTAGTGTGTATATGTTACTCCCAAATCCTAACTTACCCTTCCAGGCACTTTCTTTCAACCAGGACTCCCTGTCAGGGTACTAACAATGCAATGGTCACCCCTGTCTAGAAGCATCTATTGTTGGCAGGGCTGGAGGGCCAGGCTGCATGCCCTGAGGGATCTTAGTTCCCTAACTCATGCCCCCTGCTGGGAAAGCCCAGAGCCCTCGCCACTGGACCACCGGGAAAGCGGAGTACGATCTACTGAGCGCCTCCCCAGAGCAGCCCCTTACCCACAGGGGACATCCTGCAGCCAAGGATTGGACCTCATTTACCTTTGCCCCTAGAGGCAAACCTCAATGACTGCTCATGGATTGTGGAAGCAGCCTTAGGTGCAAAGCCTTGAATTCGGATAAGGAGTGAAAGAATTACAGAGACTTTGTCCTGAAGGTATGCTCAACTGGTAGATTATCTTAACTGGGAAAGGCAAACCTCAGACGCCTGTAAAATGAGAACCAATTACTAACAGCGGGACCTAAGGACAAAACAATTGGTTAGGGAAGGCGCGGGAGCTGGTCCGGAGGGGAGGCGCCTCAGAGAATCCAGCAAGTATGGGGGCACAGATAAAACTTAGCTTTGGTTTCAGATGGACGGGACTCGGGATGCCAGCCCTGGGGGAGGAGGAGGGCTTCCTGGGAGCCCTGGTGAGCACCGAGGGGTCGCCTATGCAGGGTCAGTGGCAGGGAGGCTGGAGCCTCTGCCACCTGCATCCCCTTCCCTTAAAATTAAAAGCCCAGGCCAGGAGCTGCTACCAGCTGGAGCGCTTTCGCTCGGGGCTGCGGCCACTCTCCGGGGCATTTTATTAGTGACGCACGTGGACCAGGAGAGGCTATCATTTCTCTAAGGAGATTCCCCGGGGATTCAGGCCGCGGGCCCAGGGAGGGCATCGCCCCCGAGGTTCACTCGGAGCACAGCCGAGTCTGGGCGAAGGCTCAGGAGTCACGGGGCACCGAGGGGCGGGAGAGCAGGACAACCAGAGAGGCGGGTCACTCCGGCCCCGGCCTCAGGGCCGCCCCGCCCCTTCCCGTTTCCAGTAACGAGCCCGGGGAGGGTGGAAGCCCTGCCCCCGAGGGCGCTGACCCTGGGGGCGTCCGTCTCCAGCCCCGGGACGCGGAGGGAGCGAGCGGAAAGGCCCGCGGCGGCGGTGATCGGGGACAGTCCCCGCTCGAATCCGGGAAGCGCCCCTGGAGGCCCGGAGTCGCGCCCTCGCCTCCGGGGAGGCCCCCGGCGAGGGGTCGCGGCCGCAGCGCGGCCAGCCGGGGGCGCGCTGGGACTCTCGGCCGGAACCGCCGCCCGCAGCGCCCAGGCTCGGGCTTTCGGATTTGAACCGCGGCCCGGCCGCTCGGCCTCCGCGGTTCCCCGCCGCCATTGGCTGCGGCGGCGCGGTGACGTCAGCGCGGAGGGGCGTGGGCGGGGCCATCGAGGGGCGTGTCCGGGCGGCGCCCCGCCCCTCAGCCCCGGAGCCCGCGGCACACCGACGCCGCGCCGAGCCCACCGAGGGGAGCGCGCAGCCGCGCCCGGCCGGCGCCCGCGTCTCTGGGGACCCAGGTAGGCGACGGGCCCCCCGCTTCCGGCCGCCCCGGCCCCCGGCGCCCTCCGGGGCCTGGGCGGGCTCGGTCTGGGGACCTCGAGCCGCCCGAGGGGGCGGAGGGGGCTGAAAAAACCGCGACCGGGGCTGCAGGGCGGGGAGCGGGACGAGGCGCCCCGCACCGGCGCCCGCCCCGGGCGGCCGGGCTGGACCGCGCCCCGCGTCCGAGCAGGCCGGGGCCGGGGAGGAGGGGCGGCCGGCGGGCGAGGCGCACCCCGCTCGCGGCCGGTCAGCCTGGGCTTCGCTGGTCCGATCCGGGTGCGGCTGGGGAGGGGGCCGGGGTCCCGGCGTCGAACGGCGCAGCCCCTCCGCCCGGGCGGGCGACGCCGGGGCGGGAGCGCGACCCTCGGCGGCGCGCGGGCCGCCGTCCCCCCGAGGGGGCGTGTGCGCACGGAGTGCTCCGGACAGGAGCACCGGGCCGTTCGCCCGCCGCGGCCGAGCCGTGCGCACTCGCTCGTGCACACGCGCCGCCGCACACGCCGCCCCGGGCCACCGGGCCGGGAGGAGAGGCGCCGGGAGCTGCCCGGGGAGGCAGCGGCCGAGCGGACGGACGCTCGCGGCCGGTCAGCCTGGGCTTCGCTGGTCCGATCCGGGTGCGGCTGGGGAGGGGGCCGGGGTCCCGGCGTCGAACGGCGCAGCCCCTCCGCCCGGGCGGGCGACGCCGGGGCGGGAGCGCGACCCTCGGCGGCGCGCGGGCCGCCGTCCCCCCGAGGGGGCGTGTGCGCACGGAGTGCTCCGGACAGGAGCACCGGGCCGTTCGCCCGCCGCGGCCGAGCCGTGCGCACTCGCTCGTGCACACGCGCCGCCGCACACGCCGCCCCGGGCCACCGGGCCGGGAGGAGAGGCGCCGGGAGCTGCCCGGGGAGGCAGCGGCCGAGCGGACGGACGCTCGCGGCCGCTCTGCGCTCCCGGCCCGCGCGTCGCCTCCGCGGGAGCCCCGGGGCCGCCGGGAGAGCTCGGCGGGGGTCGGAGTGGGGCCTGGGGGCCGGCGCCGGGCGGGCTGCCCGGGAGAGGACGCAGCCCGGCCGGGGCGTGGGAGCGAGTGTGTGCGAGTGTGAGTGAGTGAGTGTGTGTGTGTGTGTGTGTGGCTGGGGGCGGGGTGCTCTCTGCTAACTCAAACCAGATCCCTCGTTTCCCGACGAGAGGCCGCGCAGCCCGCGCCTGGGAAGTTTCCCGTTTCTCCCCGGGAGAATGGAGGGGAAACACAATGCGTTCTCTTTTCTTGTCTCGCTTGCGGTCTGACAGGCTCCCACGGCCCGGCGCTGCGTCCCCGGCGTGTGTTCTGTGCCCCTCTGGCCGAGCAGTGGAGCGGGGGGCAAGGGCCCCCGAGCTGTGCGACGCCCCCTGCCTCTCTCCTGGGGAGGTTCGGGGCTGGTGGCAGGGGGAGGGGGACTCTCCCTCGTCTTGGACCCGACCGGCCCTCTGGACGGGAGCGGGCTCCCCGTGCAGCCCCGTCTGCAATGAGGGGCCGTTGCAGGAGGGCCTCGAGCAGTGGGAGTTCGGGGCACAGCCTGGGTTTCTCCTGATTCCCCACCCTCCGCCCCTTGCCGAGGCCGGGTGGAGGAGGGGACCGCGGCAGGGTGGACTGAGTTTTAAGGGAACAAAGAACAGGGCACAAAGGACGGGGGAAGCCGAGCTGTGGGGTCCCCCCAGTAAGCGGGGAGTTGGCCGGGCCAGGCCTGGGCTCAGCCAAGCACAGGGCTGCGCGGGCAGTAAAGGGACACCCTCCGGCGACCTGGGAGGTGGGAGGCTCCTTCCCCGGGGGAGCCAGGACCCTGTGGGAGTCTGGGGCAGGGCGGGTGTCTGTGGGTTCCAGCAATCATCAGCTGCCCCTGTGATGCCCCGATCGCTGAGGATAATCTCCTCTGAACTTGGACTTTGTCCCTCCACTCTCTGGGGACAGCGGCTCCTTCCCGCCAAAGGGGGTTCGGTGAACCTTGGGAGACCCTCGAGCCGTGTCTCCCGGGTTTCCCAGGGATCCTGGTGGCCCTGCGGGGCTGGGAGGGGCTCCGTGTGAAGAGCTGGAGCCGGTGGTTGGGGGTCTCGGCCCCTCTGCCGTCTCCCTGAGGTCCTGGAGCTCCAGCTCGCTGGTGACCGTGCGCTCACGAGAGGCCCCCTCGCTCAGACCTCGGCTCTGAGCCTGCCTTCCGTCTTGCCTGGGACGTCCACCTTGTCTTTCCTGATCCCCTCTGCCCTCCCGCCCCTCGCCGTGCTCACCCCAGTCTGATGTAGGGGTGCTCCCGGCCTGCTTGGGCCCTGTAGCCCGTGGGGCCTGGCAGTCCCGCGAGACCAGGGAGCCCCGAGCGTGTGAGACTCTCGCCCGTGAAGTGGGGCGGTGGGCACGGACAGATGTTGACCTGGGAAAGCGACCTTCGACCCCTCTTGACCCTCGGCGCTTTCGGCGGGGCCTCCGGTTGGCTGCGGTTCAGGGTCCCTAACCGCCTCCACCTTTGGAGCGGTCGATTGATCTCTGCAGCCAGGACGGGCCGTGCCCAGGTGCGGCAGCCAGGGTGCTGGCCGTGAGCCGCCGCGTCCTGCCCCTCTCCTCTGCTCTGGAAAGTGGGACCGGAGGGCCCAGAGGCCAGACGTGCTGGGACTCCAGCCTCCCGCGCCTGGCGCTCCCACGGGCTCCATCCCTGGAAGGGGGCCGGGGGAGGGAGTCTCCCTTGGAGGAACAGGATATGGGTTGATGCCGCAGATAAGCCTGGGGGCGGAGAGGGAGGAGTTGAGCAACCGGCCCTGGAAGCTGCAAGAGCCTCGATCTCCTGACCTCTGTCCTGAAGACTTTTCCTCAACCTTGGGAAAGGGAGCCCAGCGCTGGACCCGCCGCCCGAGTGTCCTCAGGCCAGCACCGCGGGGGCCTCGGCGAGGGACTTGTGACTGGACGCAGCCTTTGCTCCCAGAGCGCTGAGAAGGAAGCTGAGCCGCGAGTGGCCAGCATTCCCACTCACTGGGTCCCTGGAACTAGCTAGAATCCAAGGAGCCTTGGCTTCCTGCCAGCAACCACACCAGGGCCTCCCCCCAGGCACGACCGACTTTCAGATCGGGGCTCCAGGCCCAGGAGGCAGCCCTGACATCCAGATCCGCCCACCCGGCCCCACGCACAGGGCCTCTGGTGGCCTCCACGCAGCCTCACGAGCCGGGTGAGGGGCCGGCGTGTGCAGTGTTGGGGAGCCCAGCCTGTGGGAAATGCTGGCCCGCCCCCCGCATTCCTTCGTCCCAGGGGTTGAGGGCACCTGAAGAGCCACAGAGGTGGGGCAAGAAGGATGCCTGGGGCTGTCTCCCCCAGGAGCACCTTCTCTTGCTCCGCCAGGGCTGCTCAGCCCACCGTCTTCGCCCCTGGCCAGCAGGGCGGCAGCTCTGGTGCCCGGGCAGCCTCTAGCCTCCCTGGGAGAGTCTCGGGGTCCTTACACCTGCATCCAGGCGTTCCTGGGGCGACTGAAGTGCGTCGGCCGACCTCCGCTTCATATCCGCGACCGTGAGGCCGGGCTCGGGTTCCTGTCTGTCCCCTTCCCCTCCTTCCTCCCACCGTCCGGTTTCCACTCCCTGCAGCCCTCCTCTGCGGCCCAGAATGCTGCCCTTGGCCCCGGGGCGTCAGAAGGAGCCCCTGGGCCGCCCGCCCCACGAGGGCCCAGGCGTGTCCTCAGGGCCGGTGGCACCCTTCGTGGACGCCTCGAATGAGAATCGGGTTAGTCCAGCGGGCCTAACTGGGGGTCCGTGGGGTTGAGATTTTGTGCATAATTTGTTGCTGGGAGCTGGTCCCCCAGATTCCTGAGTTCTCCACCCTACATCCTGGCGAAGGCTCTGTCTTTTCCCACCTCCACCTCACCCACCCAATTCAGCTGAAATCAGAAAGAGCCGAAGTGCTCTGAGAAGAGCCAGGCTCCTCCTCCTGCTCCTTAAAGGTTAGAGGTCAGGAAGAGAGCAGAGCCGCAGATGGGGAGAGGGGAGTCTCAGGGCAGCTTGATCCCGCTGCTGGTCTGGACTCTGCAGTCTGTTTCTGGGCTTCGCAAGTCCCAGGCACACCCTGTCCCCCGCCACAGATGGTCCTGGGGCCCCCGGGGACTTTGAAAGGCATCAGCCTGGGAGCCTCGTGGATCAGGAGTCCTCCGGCGACACTGAAGGCACCCGTCCTGATTGGACGTGGGGGTGACCGCTGGCAGAGAGTCCCCGGGCAAGCTGGGGTCCTGCCTCTCGAGTGGAGGCCTGGGGCACCGCTGGGAAGCCCGCCTTGTGGCGGCGTTCCCACCGCAGAGGAGAGAGTGCTCAGCCCCGTGCACCCTCGTGGCAGGACCCCCGCCTGCGTTACTCAGGTTCATTCTCACAACAGCGAGTGACGCACATGCTGGGCTCACTCTCTTGGAAAACGACTAAGGAGACCGAGGCACGAGGGTCTCGCCTCCTGTGGCCGAGCCGGCTGGTGGTCAGGGAGTCTGGCTCCAGGTCCTCCAGGCTGCGGGCTCCCCCAGCGTGGAGATTCACCCGCCCGCTGCAGAGCCGGACCACCGCCACCTGGCCCCCCGGGACCCACAGGCGTCCTGTGACGCCCCACGCCTCAGCGGAGCACTCTGCTCTCCGGAGAAGCCCGGTGAAACCAAACTAGAGCGGCGATCTGCTGTCAGCCCAGGGCCCCGGGCAGCAGGGCAGCAGGGCGGGCGGTGGGGTCCCAGCAGCAGCCTCCCCCCTCCTCCCGCGTCCTCCCTCCCGTGGAGCTGGGCGGCCAGGGAAACACGCTCCTCCAGGAAGCCTCCTGTGAACGAGCAAAGTCGTGATCGCCCGGAGCCGCCAGCTCCTCGGGCGCGGCTCCCGCGCCGTGGCTTCCTGTCGCCGCCAGGCCGGGGCTCCTGTCCTCCCTGAGCCACGGCAGCTCCTGAGTAGTGACCCGGCGGGGCCTCCTCCCTCCCCGGCCGGGCCTTCTCTGCCGTCTGTCTGGCTGCTCCCCCTGCTCAGGCCCCAAGCACAGGATTCTGGGACGAAGAGGGAAGCGGTCAGTCGCAGGGACAGAGGGCGGGGCGGAGTGGAGAGAGCGGCCAGTCCCCAGCCCAGGAGAAGCCAGGCTGCCCAACGTGATGGCCTGCCGGCCAGAGTGGGGGGCTGTGGGCCCCCCGCTCAGGGTTAATCTTGTACTTTGCTGAGAGTGTTGAGAGATGGGGAGCCCAGACTCGCGATATTTTAACCTGAAATTCTGCACAAAGTAGTGTTCCAGCTTGTCCTCATGCATCCATAACCTTCAACAGAACCCAGAGTCCGGCGCCCAGCCGTGCTTGTGACCCTCCCCTGACCCACCCTGTGGTCAGGTGGGAAAACCCACGGTTCCGAATCGGGTGCACGTGGACAGCTTTGTCCTCAGCAGCCGGTGTGACTCAGCTCTCGGTGTCCTCAACAGCGAGTGACGCACATGCTGGGCTCACTCTCTTGGAAAACGACTAAGGAGACCGAGGCACGAGGGTCTCGCCTCCTGTGGCCGAGCCGGCTGGTGGTCAGGGAGTCTGGCTCCAGGTCCTCCAGGCTGCGGGCTCCCCCAGCGTGGAGATTCACCCGCCCGCTGCAGAGCCGGACCACCGCCACCTGGCCCCCCGGGACCCACAGGCGTCCTGTGACGCCCCACGCCTCAGCGGAGCACTCTGCTCTCCGGAGAAGCCCGGTGAAACCAAACTAGAGCGGCGATCTGCTGTCAGCCCAGGGCCCCGGGCAGCAGGGCAGCAGGGCGGGCGGTGGGGTCCCAGCAGCAGCCTCCCCCCTCCTCCCGCGTCCTCCCTCCCGTGGAGCTGGGCGGCCAGGGAAACACGCTCCTCCAGGAAGCCTCCTGTGAACGAGCAAAGTCGTGATCGCCCGGAGCCGCCAGCTCCTCGGGCGCGGCTCCCGCGCCGTGGCTTCCTGTCGCCGCCAGGCCGGGGCTCCTGTCCTCCCTGAGCCACGGCAGCTCCTGAGTAGTGACCCGGCGGGGCCTCCTCCCTCCCCGGCCGGGCCTTCTCTGCCGTCTGTCTGGCTGCTCCCCCTGCTCAGGCCCCAAGCACAGGATTCTGGGACGAAGAGGGAAGCGGTCAGTCGCAGGGACAGAGGGCGGGGCGGAGTGGAGAGAGAGCGGCCAGTCCCCAGCCCAGGAGAAGCCAGGCTGCCCAACGTGATGGCCTGCCGGCCAGAGTGGGGGGCTGTGGGCCCCCCGCTCAGGGTTAATCTTGTACTTTGCTGAGAGTGTTGAGAGATGGGGAGCCCAGACTCGCGATATTTTAACCTGAAATTCTGCACAAAGTAGTGTTCCAGCTTGTCCTCATGCATCCATAACCTTCAACAGAACCCAGAGTCCGGCGCCCAGCCGTGCTTGTGACCCTCCCCTGACCCACCCTGTGGTCAGGTGGGAAAAGCCCACGGTTCCGAATCGGGTGCACGTGGACAGCTTTGTCCTCAGCAGCCGTGTGACTCAGGTGAAGCATTCAGCTCTCGGTGTCCTCAACGGCAAGATGAGAAAGATGCTGGCGGCTCCGTGGGATGCTGGGAAGAGGACGCGTCACAGGGTCTTTCGGATGCCCAGGACAGTGTCTTCCTTGCCACCCCCACCAGAAGGGAAGTTTAAACGAGACTAAGCAGCCAGCTTGGGACAGCGTGAAGGTTCAGTCATGTTTATTCTCTCTCTCATGCTTCGTTCATGACTCGTGGTCCAGGGAAGGCATATCCAGCTGAGGTCCTCGGTAGGGTCTAAGATAGCATTTCCTACTCTTTAAGCCAGGGAGGTTCCCTGGTGAAACCAATTTTGTTTAAGCCAATATATCCAAAATATTCTCATTTCACTTATAACCACAAAAATATTGAGGTATTTTATATCATTTTTTTCATACAAAGTCTTCAAGCTCTATTGTGTATTTTACACGTGTAGTTTGTTTAGTCGCTAAGTCACGTCTGACCCTTTGCAGCCCCACGGACTGTAGCCCACCGGGCTCCTCTGTCCATGGGATTCTCCAGGCAGGAACACTGGAGTGGGTAGCCATGCCCTCTTCCAGTATTTCACACCTGTATTTTACACAGCAGCACCTCTCCGTTTGGATGCTAAATTTCATAAATACTCCATCACAATTGGAACTTACAGTTGAAAAAAGAAGATTCACAAGGTGTTTCAAAATAAGTTTTCTAGGAACTGACTCAAGCATCACTTTTTCACTTAAAATCATGAAAATGAGAGAAGATTTAGAATTTCAGTTCCCTGGTGGCCCTGGCCGCGTTTCCAGCACCGGCAGCCGGAAGGGTTGGTGGCCACTGTGTCGGAGGATGGGCCGAGACGAGCGCTGCGAAGGCCGGGGCCAGGGCTCCGCACGGTCGGGGGTCATGTCCAACATTATGTTGGCAACTGTAGCGAATGTGAACAAGATAAGAATGAGGAGTGGAGGAGGCAGAATTATTACTGGTTGCAGATGATGCATTGGTCTCTTTGCAAAGCCCAGAAGATTTAATCACACAGTTGATGAGGGTATATAAGACAGTACAAGCTTAGTAGGGTAGCCATTAAATAGATACACATTTTTAAAATTGTAGCTTTCCGTATTCCAGCTACCACCAGTCAGAAGATGCAGCTCCATAAAAGGGACAGGGTATAAAACCCACTCACCATGAAAGATCAGAAAAATAACTCAAGAGTAAACATGAGAAGACATGTGTCAGGCATGTACGAAGAAAAACCGCAGAATTGAATGGAGACTGTACAAAAGACGTGAAGAAACGGATATGAAGGCATGATGTGATAACATCAACGCTTCCCAAATTAATTTATTGTTTGCATTCAATCCCAATGAAATTCCATTGGGATTTCTTTTGGAGCTTAGTAAAATGTGTCCATCTGGAAGACAAACTGCATTAGAAAAGCCAAGACCTTTTCAGAAAAAGAGCAGGAATGTTATTCTACTGAATACTGAGAACATACCCTACAGAGTTGAGAGGATAGGCCTGGTTTATGAATGAAGAACAGGCAGAAGAGGGAGTCTGGAGAAACAGGGCGTATATATCTGTGTGTATCTGATGAAGGTAACATCCGATTCTTCACTCAGTTTATACCAGCTTTATACAGAATCAGGAACTAACTTTGTTACATTTTACTTTTTTATCTATTTTACTATTTTTTATAATTCTTTATTTTCATGTTTTACAGAGTTTTGTTGTTCACCAACATGTATGTTCCCAGATCTCTGTTTTACTTTTAAAATTCATTTATTTATTTTTAATTATTTTTGGCTGTGCTGGGTTTTTATTGCTGCCAGAGGACTTAGTTGCTCCGGAGCACGCGGGATCTTCCGTAGCCAGGGATAGGACGCGGGTCTCCCACATGCATTGCAGGGTGGATTGTTAACCATTGGACCAGGAAGGGGGCCCTAATTTTTAATCTATTTTAAATGAGCCGCAGTCTCATAAGCCACAGGCATTACTGTATTTCCTAGGATTTTCTCTCCGTGGGTAGTTTTTCATCATTGCATTACTTGGTAGTTTTAGAAGAAGTGAGTATTTTCATAAAACTTCGGAGTGGAGAAGGTCTTTGTTTCATGGTTTTAGAGCCAGAAATTATACAGCAGATTTAACCATGTCAAAACTGGTAAGCACTCCATGGAAGAAAACAACAAAATCACCGCCTTGTAGAGAAAAATCCATGTGATCCATTTTAAAATTGTAGCTTTCCGTATTCCAGCTACCACCAGTCAGAAGATGCAGCTCCATAAAAGGGACAGGGTATAAAACCCACTCACCATGAAAGATCAGAAAAATAACTCAAGAGTAAACATGAGAAGACATGTGTCAGGCATGTACGAAGAAAAACCGCAGAATTGAATGGAGACTGTACAAAAGACGTGAAGAAACGGATATGAAGGCATGATGTGATAACATCAACGCTTCCCAAATTAATTTATTGTTTGCATTCAATCCCAATGAAATTCCATTGGGATTTCTTTTGGAGCTTAGTAAAATGTGTCCATCTGGAAGACAAACTGCATTAGAAAAGCCAAGACCTTTTCAGAAAAAGAGCAGGAATGTTATTCTACTGAATACTGAGAACATACCCTACAGAGTTGAGAGGATAGGCCTGGTTTATGAATGAAGAACAGGCAGAAGAGGGAGTCTGGAGAAACAGGGCGTATATATCTGTGTGTATCTGATGAAGGTAACATCCGATTCTTCACTCAGTTTATACCAGCTTTATACAGAATCAGGAACTAACTTTGTTACATTTTACTTTTTTATCTATTTTACTATTTTTTATAATTCTTTATTTTCATGTTTTACAGAGTTTTGTTGTTCACCAACATGTATGTTCCCAGATCTCTGTTTTACTTTTAAAATTCATTTATTTATTTTTAATTATTTTTGGCTGTGCTGGGTTTTTATTGCTGCCAGAGGACTTAGTTGCTCCGGAGCACGCGGGATCTTCCGTAGCCAGGATAGGACGCGGGTCTCCCACATGCATTGCAGGGTGGATTGTTAACCATTGGACCAGGAAGGGGGCCCTAATTTTTAATCTATTTTAAATGAGCCGCAGTCTCATAAGCCACAGGCATTACTGTATTTCCTAGGATTTTCTCTCCGTGGGTAGTTTTTCATCATTGCATTACTTGGTAGTTTTAGAAGAAGTGAGTATTTTCATAAAACTTCGGAGTGGAGAAGGTCTTTGTTTCATGGTTTTAGAGCCAGAAATTATACAGCAGATTTAACCATGTCAAAACTGGTAAGCACTCCATGGAAGAGAAAACAACAAAATCACCGCCTTGTAGAGAAAAATCCATGTGATCCATTTGCAGAAATACTTGCAAAATATGTAGTCAGCGTTTTTAAGAGGCTTGATTTTTTAAAAATATTTTATTTATTTATTTTTGGCTATGCTGGGTTCACTGCTGCCACAGGCTCTTCTCTAGTTGCAGGGAGTGGGGGCTACTCTCTAGCCGAGGTGAGCAGGCTTCTTGTGGCGGTGGCTTTTCTTGTTGTGGAGCTCGGGCTCCAGGGCACACGGGCTTCAATGGCCGCAGCCGGTGGGCTCCTAGCTGCGGCTTCGAGGCTCTAGTGCACAGAAGAGCCTTGATGTTTAAAGTCATGCAAACTCACTGGAAAAGATGACGACCCCTGCCCCCAAAATGGGCTAAAGGCTTCTGCAAGCAATTCACTGGAGAAAAAAAACGTTTTTTAAACTGTCCTCCGTCTTTAGTCACGGGAGAAATGCAATTACACGTTCGCGAGGCGGGTGGGGGCCGTGGTTTTGTTGTTTTCAGTCCGGCTGAGGACCTGGCACGCCAGGGACTGGACGACATCGTCCTCTGTGCTGAGTGAACAAGAAGAAACCAAAGTCATTTTACTCTCTTAGAAGTGTGTATCCTTCGGAAATGAGGACTCGGGCAGACTTAGCAGGAAGGCTGTTCTTTGCAGCGTTGGGAGGAAAGGGAAACAAACTAGCGTTCACCAGTGGCCTGCTGGGGGTAGCGCTGGGGCGACCAGGGCTTCATCCAGAATCCTGTGGTGGTATTTAGAAACATGTAACTATTTTCGCTCAACGGCGAACAATGGTTGGCTTTATTCATTCCTCTACAATGGGAAGCCCTGCTTGTGTTCAAGAGGAGCACGTCTGAATCAGCGCTGTCCCAGAGAAGCGGCGTGCTGCTCCCGTGTACGTAATTTATAGTTTGAGTAGAAACACTTGAGGAAGTAATAAGACAGAGGTGAAAAGCGTGTTTTGTTTAGTTCAGTATATTCCAAATATTATCATTTTATTATATGATATCATTGATGGTATTCCAAACTATCATCATTGTACAATGTCAGTTGTGTGATCAGTATGAAAAATGGACCAATTTGCATTCTCGTTTTTTGCTGCTGAGTCTTTGAGGTCGTGTGTGTATCTTCACCGTTTAGTACAAGTCAGCTTAGACATTTCAAGCCCTTCGTTTGGGGTGCACAGCCCCACTCGTGACAGGAGCCGGTGTCCTGCTTGCTTGGAGCGAGTTCATCCGCCTCCGCAGTGGGCACCTGGAGACGGGCGGAGACGCTGGGCTTTGCTCACTTTCCCTTCCTTCCCGGACGAGCCCGTCCGCCAGGGGACGTGTGTCTCCAGGAAGTGGGGCCGGTGCTCCCTGGGGCCACGGAGCCCCCGTCTGGGGCGACCTGGCAGGCGGAGGGGTGGAGCGCGCGCCCGCACCGGCCTGGGAGGTTTCGGGACAGAGGTGGGGGCCGGGCTCGGGGCTTCCTTTCTGGCGACGGAAACCAGCAGGAAGCACAAGAACAGGGACGGGGACGAGAAACACCTGGCGTGGGGCCATGTGCGGCCCGCCTTTCACTCTGGGGTGAGTCCCAGCTCCTGCGTCAGGGCGTCCTCCCCACCTCCCGTCCCCCAGGGAGGCAGGCCATCCCGAGGGTCCTCGGGCGGGGCGTGGTGACGGGACGTGGAGTGAGGGGCCCGCGTGAGCCACCCCTGGGAGCAGGGCTCGGCCGGCCCCCAGGGCTTATCTGAGATGAGCAGTCGGCCTCATCCCACCCATCGCCGTGCCTCTGTCCACAGCTGTCCACCCCTCTGTCCACGAGCCGTCGTTGCTGCAGACAGCTGAATAAGCCGGGGGCTTGTGTCCCAGGCTCTGCCGGAAACGGACGCAGACCTCCGCCGAGCAGCTGGGGGAGTGCGTGGGGCGTTCACCCCACTCGAGCCTCGTGTCTCTTTCCTGTACAACGGGGCGAGCGTGACGCCCCGCATGCAGGGCCGGGGCGTACGTTTGCGGGTGCCGCCGAGCCGTGCCTGGCACGCAGCAGGCGCCCAGTACGCGAGAAGGGCTGCCAGCGCGGCTATTTCTGCATTTCTGGTGGTCAGCCAGCGCCCGGGGCGCGGGGGTGTCCGCCCCGTGTCCTCGCGTGACCCCGCCTCTCCGCGTTCCCTCCGCTCCGTGTCGCGGGCGGGCGAGCTGAGCCGGGGCTGTGGAAGCCGCAGAGGCAGGCCCCCCGCCGGCCCGGGGTACCGCGGGGCGCGGCCGCTGGGCGCTGGCCTCCAGCGCGGGGCGTCGGCGTCTCTGGAGACTGGCCAGGCTCCGGGGCGGGGGCGGGGAGTGTCGTTTCTTGGCTGCTGCGGCTGTCAGAAGGTGGGTTCGTGGGGGTCCTAGGCTCCCTGTTTCCGCTGCCACCGGGTGTTACAGGTTGCCCACTTTCTCCTCCCAGGCAGCGTAAAAGGAAGATGTAGTGCTCCTGTCCTTCTGGGGGAGGCGTGGATGTAGGGGCGCGGAGAGAGAAGAGACATCCACGGGAGAGCCTGTGGGGCTGGGCGTGCAGCCCGAGCCCCGGCCGCCCCGCCTGCCGTGGGCCGCAGCTGCGTGACCCTGAGAACCCCATGGTTTAGAGCTGGTTTGGAAATTAAAATTTTTTCCTTAAGCCTTTGATGCTTTGGGATTTTTACTATTACTATTACCAAAACAGCACTGCCACATTAAAGGAGACTGAAAACCAGCCCGTTTTCCTCTCCAGCCTGAGATCGCTCAGGAGCTTCTCCCCCTGCCCCTTAGTCTTTCTTTGCGAGTGTGTGTGTCGCTTGTGACCACTCTGTGTAGTCTTGGCCTTCTTCTCCTTGGTCTTGACGTTTGGTAAACAGCATGGTCTTCGCAGACCCGCTTGTCATGCCTGCAGGGTAATCTGCTGAGTTAATGTGTCCCTGTTTTCTCAACCATTTTCTCATTGTTGGGCCACTAGGCTGTTTCCAGTCTCTTGATAGGATGGGTAAGGCGTCAGTGACTATCTGTGCTGGGGACTTTTTACTGCTCTGAATAGTTCCGGAGGTAGGTTTCCTGTACAACGGGCGAGCGTGACGCCGCATGCGGGGGACGTTTGCGGGTGCCGCCGAGCCGTGCCTGGCACGCAGCAGGCGCCCAGTACGCGAGAAGGGCTGCCAGCGCGGCTATTTCTGCATTTCTGGTGGTCAGCCAGCGCCCGGGGCGCGGGGGTGTCCGCCCCGTGTCCTCGCGTGACCCCGCCTCTCCGCGTTCCCTCCGCTCCGTGTCGCGGGCGGGCGAGCTGAGCCGGGGCTGTGGAAGCCGCAGAGGCAGGCCCCCCGCCGGCCCGGGGTACCGCGGGGCGCGGCCGCTGGGCGCTGGCCTCCAGCGCGGGGCGTCGGCGTCTCTGGAGACTGGCCAGGCTCCGGGGCGGGGGCGGGGAGTGTCGTTTCTTGGCTGCTGCGGCTGTCAGAAGGTGGGTTCGTGGGGGTCCTAGGCTCCCTGTTTCCGCTGCCACCGGGTGTTACAGGTTGCCCACTTTCTCCTCCCAGGCAGCGTAAAAGGAAGATGTAGTGCTCCTGTCCTTCTGGGGGAGGCGTGGATGTAGGGGCGCGGAGAGAGAAGAGACATCCACGGGAGAGCCTGTGGGGCTGGGCGTGCAGCCCGAGCCCCGGCCGCCCCGCCTGCCGTGGGCCGCAGCTGCGTGACCCTGAGAACCCCATGGTTTAGAGCTGGTTTGGAAATTAAAATTTTTTCCTTAAGCCTTTGATGCTTTGGGATTTTTACTATTACTATTACCAAAACAGCACTGCCACATTAAAGGAGACTGAAAACCAGCCCGTTTTCCTCTCCAGCCTGAGATCGCTCAGGAGCTTCTCCCCCTGCCCCTTAGTCTTTCTTTGCGAGTGTGTGTGTCGCTTGTGACCACTCTGTGTAGTCTTGGCCTTCTTCTCCTTGGTCTTGACGTTTGGTAAACAGCATGGTCTTCGCAGACCCGCTTGTCATGCCTGCAGGGTAATCTGCTGAGTTAATGTGTCCCTGTTTTCTCAACCATTTTCTCATTGTTGGGCCACTAGGCTGTTTCCAGTCTCTTGATAGGATGGGTAAGGCGTCAGTGACTATCTGTGCTGGGGACTTTTTACTGCTCTGAATAGTTCCGGAGGGTAGGTTTCCCACTGTGGGGGCTCCTGACTCCTTCGCGATATAAAGTCATTATATACAGAACCTGCCATAACTGCTGATGCCCCAGGACCATCCTGTCCTGGGGTCATTTTGCCTCTGAGCAGGTCCTGGCTGGGGTTTTGGACCTCCCTGCCTGGTGGCACCTAGCACCTACTGTTCGGTGGGAGGGAAGCCCTTCTCCCCCTTGGCTAAGCCCAGTGCCCCCAAGATGGCAGCGCACACAGGAAGGCCTCGCCTGAGGCCTGGCGGCGGGCCAGCCCCGGGCTGCCTGTGAGGGCCTGGAGAGGTGGGGAGGCCGGGGACTGGCCGCCAGTGCTCCCTGGGCCCCTCGCCGGCTCCGGGGCCTTGGGCAGGTGCCTCTCTCCACCCTGGCCCAGCCAAGGCCACCAGGCCGGGTCATCTCTGGGTGTCCTTCGTCTCTCAGTCCTGGAGCCTCTGAAGCCGAAGGCGCGGCGGGTGGCTCAGCGGGAGTCACGTGGCCTTGTGGCGCCACACTGTAGCCCCCCGGGAGTGCGCGGGAGACCCACGAGGGCAGGGCCTCCCTCGGGGTCCAGTGGTCGAGACTCTACCCTGCTGACACACTGCAGGGGGCGGGGGTTCGACCCCTGGTTGGGGAACTAAGATTCCTCATGCGATGTGGCGTGGCCAAAATATTTTTTATTAAAAAAATAAAAACCCACCAAGATGTGGGAAGAAGACACCAGAACTACAAGGTCATACAGTGACTTTTTTTTAAAAGGGAAACTGAAACCTTTTAATTTATACATGGATTGACAGTAGCCTCACATAACCCATAGAAAACATACCTGTGCGTGCGTGCGTGCGTGCGTGTGCAGATGGCTCCGTATGTCAGTGTGCTGAGGCCTGCAGTGCAGGCCATGCGTCACTGTTGTGATTGGAGCCCGGCTGTGGGAATAAAGTCCTGGCCTCCGTCCATGACCCAGGGCAGATCTCTGAATTTAGATGCCGCTGCTCCGAGGGTCGGGTCACTCCACGGATACACAAGTGGTCCAGGAACTATGGTAAGGATGGGTAAGGCGTCAGTGACTATCTGTGCTGGGGACTTTTACTGCTCTGAATAGTTCCGGAGGTAGGTTTCCCACTGTGGGGGCTCCTGACTCCTTCGCGATATAAAGTCATTATATACAGAACCTGCCATAACTGCTGATGCCCCAGGACCATCCTGTCCTGGGGTCATTTTGCCTCTGAGCAGGTCCTGGCTGGGGTTTTGGACCTCCCTGCCTGGTGGCACCTAGCACCTACTGTTCGGTGGGAGGGAAGCCCTTCTCCCCCTTGGCTAAGCCCAGTGCCCCCAAGATGGCAGCGCACACAGGAAGGCCTCGCCTGAGGCCTGGCGGCGGGCCAGCCCCGGGCTGCCTGTGAGGGCCTGGAGAGGTGGGGAGGCCGGGGACTGGCCGCCAGTGCTCCCTGGGCCCCTCGCCGGCTCCGGGGCCTTGGGCAGGTGCCTCTCTCCACCCTGGCCCAGCCAAGGCCACCAGGCCGGGTCATCTCTGGGTGTCCTTCGTCTCTCAGTCCTGGAGCCTCTGAAGCCGAAGGCGCGGCGGGTGGCTCAGCGGGAGTCACGTGGCCTTGTGGCGCCACACTGTAGCCCCCCGGGAGTGCGCGGGAGACCCACGAGGGCAGGGCCTCCCTCGGGGTCCAGTGGTCGAGACTCTACCCTGCTGACACACTGCAGGGGGCGGGGGTTCGACCCCTGGTTGGGGAACTAAGATTCCTCATGCGATGTGGCGTGGCCAAAATATTTTTTATTAAAAAAATAAAAACCCACCAAGATGTGGGAAGAAGACACCAGAACTACAAGGTCATACAGTGACTTTTTTTTAAAAGGGAAACTGAAACCTTTTAATTTATACATGGATTGACAGTAGCCTCACATAACCCATAGAAAACATACCTGTGCGTGCGTGCGTGCGTGCGTGTGCAGATGGCTCCGTATGTCAGTGTGCTGAGGCCTGCAGTGCAGGCCATGCGTCACTGTTGTGATTGGAGCCCGGCTGTGGGAATAAAGTCCTGGCCTCCGTCCATGACCCAGGGCAGATCTCTGAATTTAGATGCCGCTGCTCCGAGGGTCGGGTCACTCCACGGATACACAAGTGGTCCAGGAACTATGGTAAGGATAGGTCGCGTCTCCATCCTGGGCTATTTTTTTTCTTCTTAATTTAACCGTGGCTTTTCAGGCTCGGGTTATTCTAAGCCGGTGCTCCTTAACATCCCGGTACACCCGGCAGGCTGTTGGGTGTGAGAGCTGGCGGCAGTGGCCGTGAAGGAACCGACGCCCGGACGCCCCACGGCCCGCTGGCGCGCCTCCTGCACCAAACGGTGGGCCGCGAGCACCCGCGGCCCTCTTCCGTCGCCTCTGCCGCCGGCCGCCTGTGGGAATAGAACAGCTTTCTCTGGGACCGCTTGTCTTCACAGGATAAGGCTGCTGAGCACCCCGGAGGGCTGGCTCCTTCTCTGGCGACCCAGCCTCAGGGCGTCCAGCCTCAGGGCGTCCGTGGCCGCCCCCGCCGCGCCTCTTGCACCGTCCCCGCCGCCTGCCGTCCAGCTGCAGGTGTTGTGAGCACAGTGCTGCCCCATGCTGGCGAGGCCGGGTTCCTCCTGGTGGCAGAGTGCTGGCTGCCGCCCGCGGGAAAGGGCCCCGGCCTGCCAAGCGAGACCCACTCCTGGCAAAGGGCTCCCGCGCTCCAGCTTCCCTTCGCGTCTGTCCCCCTGCTCTCCCCATCCGGACCCTCAGCTCCTGGTGTCTCCCTCCAGACCTCGCCCCAGACGCGTCCTAAGCCCCGTCCATCTCCTCATCACGCCCTCACCTGCGCCCCACCCACGGCCATGGCACAGCCCCGACCTCGCCCTCTTTGTCCCGAATTCCTGCTTCCCCTCCTCTGTGCCTCCAACCCAGCCTCCGTGGGACCCTCCGGACACACAGGCCGGATGGCTTCCTGCTTCGGGAGGTTTCCTCTGGCCCCTGGAGTGCCATGCCAGCTCTGACCTGGAGGGCTCTGAGGCCTGGCCCTGGGTCTGCGCTCTGTTTCTGGACAAGCTGGTTTCCCACCCCAGGCCCTTTGCACATGCTGTCACCCCCCACCCTCTGCCAGCCAGAATGTTCTTGGCCTTCCTGGTTCCTCCTCAGCATTCAGCTCTCGCGCGCCGTGCCCTGCCTCAGAGGGGCCGCCCCCAGCCCGTGACTCCCACACTCTCGCTCACACCCCCTCACCTCTCCCTTGACCCTGAGGACGCGGAGATACTGTTTTATTTGCATGTTCGTAGCCCCACCCCCACCCCCACTCCAGGTGACCCCGGGAGGGCTGGGCTTGTGTGCCTTGTTATCCTCATTGCTCCATCGCCAAGAGGAGCTCCGGGAACGCTGGTGGGGGTGCAGTAAGTCCATGAAGGAAGGAGTGACCTCTGTTCTCACGCGTCAGGCGCCCCCTTCTATCCGGCCACATTGCTCGGCGGGGATGGGTGGTTAGAAGCTGACGTGCCGGCGGGGGCGGGGCCCGGTGGCTGTGGCCGCGTGTGCCTCTACCAGGGTGAGCGTCCAGGTCAGCTGCCCAGTGGGAGGCCTGCCTGGCTGCCCCAGGGCGCGGGTCTGTCAGGGACCTGCTGGACTGGGGACGAGGGCTCAGGGTGCTCCGGACAGCCTGCCAGGGAGGACGGGTGAGGGCGCAGGCCGGGGGCAGCGCTGATGAGGGCGTGGTACGGGTCATCCGACCAGGGGCCCAGCCTCACAGGGAGGCCTTGTCACCGGGCCCCAGGGGCCAGGAGTAGAGGAACCTGATTCCTGCAGAGGCTGCGGCGTCAGGGAGGTGCGGGATGCTGCTCCAGTTTCCCTGCTGGGCCAGGAAAGTGGGACGTGGCTTCCCGGGTGGAGGGGCAGGGTGTCCCGCCTGGGCCAGCCGTGGGTGTGGCCGCCCTGTGGTCCGTGGCCTGTTTTAGCTTCGCCGCTTCCCCAGAGCTGAGTCACTGGGCTTAGCAACGCCCTCCTGAAGCCGCGGCGCCCTCTGGCACAGTCCCCTTCCGGGTGGGCACTCGGCACCCTCCCCCGGGCGCCCTGGGACGCGCAGGCCACCTGCTCGCGCTGAGACTCAGTTTCGTCTCTTCACTCCCAGGCTGCTCTCTGTTCAGAGCTTAGGGCGACAGGGTCACGAGGGTGCCCTGAAACCAAAGAGTTGACACAGCCCAGTGCGTGGACGCTGGCCAGCCCTGAAGCTGCAGCCGTGGGGCCCCAGGGCTGCCGGCCCAGCGGGAGCCCGGTGGGTGTCCCATCCAGGCCCCGCGCTCAGGACTCGGGACCTTTGAGGCTGGGGGTTGGAGATAGTTTGGTTTCTCACAAGTCACAAAGCCTCGTCCCCACCCCCAGGGAGCGAGGCCACAGACGGCAGATAGGTCCCGGTGAGACCTGCTGTGCCTCCCTGGGCTGGGGGGCTGTGCAGGGGCCTGGGGGCCTGCCTGCCGGGCCTCTTCTGATCGTCGGCTCTCCCCTGCAGAATGTCCCGGTGGGGTGGGGAGATGGCGCGGACCCTCCTGTGCTGGAGCCACGACGGCCGGGACCCCTGCTCCCCGCGGCTTCCACGGAGGCCCGCTCCGGCTCGCGGCGTCCGGGCGGCGGGGCCCGCGGTTTCCTCTCTGTTCTCTGTAGCAGGCGCTTGAGCTCGGGGAAACCACAGCGTCTGGCGTGGCTCGCTGGGCCCGGGATTCCTGCCGGTAGCTCGAAACCCTTAGCAGCTCTGGGCGTCAGGGCTCGGATCCTGTTCCTTCCTCCCTGCTCCTCCTTCCCTCCCTCCCTCTCTCTCTCATTTTTTTTTCCTCCATCTTTCTTTCTTTTTCTTTTTCTAAAATTACTTTCCATTTACCCTGGTAAATAGTAGGTTTTAGGGCCTCCCTGGTGGCGCAGTAGTAAAGAGTCCTCCTGCCAGTGCAGGCGACCGGGCTTGGTCCCTGGGTCCGGAGGGTCCCGGAGAAGGGCATGGCCGCCCCCTCCAGGATTCTTGCCTGGAGAGTCCCATGGACAGAGGAGCCTGGGGGACGGCGGTCCACAGAGAGCCCGGCACGGACTCGGCAGGCGCGCACGCTCCCTCCGGGGCCGCTTTGCCCCCGCCTCCGCCAGGGGCGCGCCACGTGGCCCGTCTGGGGACGTTCGGGTTGCGCGGCTGGGGAAGGGGTGGTGCTGGCCCGTGGCCGGGAGGCCAGGGAGGCAGCGAGGCAGCCTCGGGCCCGGGAGCCTTGTAGAGCTTAGGGCGACAGGGTCACGAGGGTGCCCTGAAACCAAAGAGTTGACACAGCCCAGTGCGTGCGCTGGCCAGCCCTGAAGCTGCAGCCGTGGGGCCCCAGGGCTGCCGGCCCAGCGGGAGCCCGGTGGGTGTCCCATCCAGGCCCCGCGCTCAGGACTCGGGACCTTTGAGGCTGGGGGTTGGAGATAGTTTGGTTTCTCACAAGTCACAAAGCCTCGTCCCCACCCCCGGGGAGGCGAGGCCACAGGCGGCAGATAGGTCCCGGTGAGACCTGCTGTGCCTCCCTGGGCTGGGGGGCTGTGCAGGGGCCTGGGGGCCTGCCTGCCGGGCCTCTTCTGATCGTCGGCTCTCCCCTGCAGAATGTCCCGGTGGGGTGGGGAGATGGCGCGGACCCTCCTGTGCTGGAGCCACGACGGCCGGGACCCCTGCTCCCCGCGCTTCCACGGAGGCCCGCTCCGGCTCGCGGCGTCCGGGCGGCGGGGCCCGCGGTTTCCTCTCTGTTCTCTGTAGCAGGCGCTTGAGCTCGGGGAAACCACAGCGTCTGGCGTGGCTCGCTGGGCCCGGGATTCCTGCCGGTAGCTCGAAACCCTTAGCAGCTCTGGGCGTCAGGGCTCGGATCCTGTTCCTTCCTCCCTGCTCCTCCTTCCCTCCCTCCCTCTCTCTCTCATTTTTTTTTCCTCCATCTTTCTTTCTTTTTCTTTTTCTAAAATTACTTTCCATTTACCCTGGTAAATAGTAGGTTTTAGGGCCTCCCTGGTGGCGCAGTAGTAAAGAGTCCTCCTGCCAGTGCAGGCGACCGGGCTTGGTCCCTGGGTCCGGAGGGTCCCGGAGAAGGGCATGGCCGCCCCCTCCAGGATTCTTGCCTGGAGAGTCCCATGGACAGAGGAGCCTGGGGGACGGCGGTCCACAGAGAGCCCGGCACGGACTCGGCAGGCGCGCACGCTCCCTCCGGGGCCGCTTTGCCCCCGCCTCCGCCAGGGGCGCGCCACGTGGCCCGTCTGGGGACGTTCGGGTTGCGCGGCTGGGGAAGGGGTGGTGCTGGCCCGTGGCCGGGAGGCCAGGGAGGCAGCGAGGCAGCCTCGGAGGCGCAGGAGGAGCCGCGACACGGGCACCGTGCCGGGAATGTCCCCGGCACCTCCTCCCGGCAGCCGCCAGGCTCCACGCCTCTCCGACTCTTGCAGCCAGAAGTCAGGGCAGGGCGCTGGTAGTGGTAACCGGCCGGAGACACTGCCCACCGAAGGCCGGAGGGAGGCCTGGCGTGGAGCAGGAGCGTGCACGGGAGGCCAGGTCCACGCTGCTCAGCCTCGGGCACAGGAACGCGGACACGTTGTCTCGCTTCGGTGAGCCCGCTCCCTCCTCCAGACCCTGATGGAGCCGCGCCGAGAGCCGAGGCGCCCGTGCCCAGAGGCCGGAGCTGCGTCGCAGGCCGGCAGAGGACGCGGACTTTCCTGTCCTCGCCTCCTGGCCCTGGTGGCAGCAGGGGCCCGGGAGCCCTCCAGCATCGCGCCGAGCTCCGTCTGCGCGGCCGGCTCCCTCCGGCCTCCCCAGGGCTGGCCCGAGGCCCGCGGCGGGCGCGCGGGGCGGAAGGGCGGCGTGGGTGGGGAGGGGGCCCGCGAGGCCGCGCTGTCCTCGCGTGTCCCGTGTGGCCTCGGCGGACGGTGGCCCCTGTCCGGCCCACCACTTGTTGTTGTGGATGAAGCTTCCTTGGGCCGCATCCACGCCCACGTGTGTTCACGCCCGTCTGCTGCCGCTTCCCGCCCGCTGCGGAAGACAGGCTGGAGGGCCGAGGCCAGGCGCGTCCCCGCCGCGAAGCCGAGCTTTGCGATCTGGACCTTTGTGGACAGCGCTTGGCCACACCTGGGCTGACCGAGTGGAGGTAGATCCCAGGGTGCGGGCGGGACCGGGCGGGGCTCGGGCGGGGAGGTGGACGTTCCCCGGGGTTTGGCGGGACGAGCAGAGTGAGGCGGGGTCGTGCGAGGCCTTTCAGAGCAGCCCGGGTCACCGCGTGGCTGTGCGCCCCAGGGCCTGGCCCGCGGCCCCCGCCAGCCCGGGGAGCTGGGTCCGCTGGCGTGGCCGGCGCCGCGGCTGCCTGGGGGCGGGGAGCACGTGCTCGCGGGGGAGCCACCCGACCGCGCGTCAGCAACGGCCCCGGGAACAGGGGAGGAGCTGTGGGAAGCGGGAGGAAGGGCATGGGGAGGTCAGGCCGGGAGCCCTGGAGCCAGGCTGTGGGCTGGAGGACATTGTCCTTGAGCTCCGGAAGGCAGAAAGGGAGCGACCAAGAGACGAGGCGGGGGTGGCCTGCAGCAGGTGTTTGGAGACCGACCGTGCCGTGACCTGCTGGACAGCACCCTCCTTTTGGAGGCCCTCCTTTCGTGGTCCCATGGGAGGATGACCGTCCAGCCTTCAGCGTGAGCGTGCCGGCCAGTGCCCACTGGGAGTGAGCGCCGCGAGGGGCGGGCCGGGACGGGAGGCCCCATCCAGCTCAAGCAGGCTTCCTGAAGACGCGACACCTCGGCTGAGCCTGGGGGATGCCGCGCGAGCCGGGGGCGGGTGGCGCAGCGGCGAGCGCCACGTGTCCACTCCTGGAGTCCAGCGGGCGGAAGCGCGGGGCCGGTGCAGACCGCGGGGGCCGGGGAGTGGTGAGGAGGGCGGCGGCGGGGACCCGGTGCCAGACAGAGCGTCCGCCCTGGGGAGTCCCGGGAGGGCTGGTTTCGGCCAGAGGGTGAAGGACGGGGAGGGGCAGCAGGACCCGGAGGGCCGGGCGGCCGGCTGGGAGTGGGGAGGAGCCCCGTGGCGCGTCTTGGGATTCCCTTGGCGGCGGGAGGGATGGGCCTGGCCCGGGGGCCCTGAGAGCCGTGCTGTCGGCGGGACTGGGGGCCCGGGGCGCCCCTCGCCGCCGCCTCAGGGACGTGCCTGTACCGGCTCCGCCCGCCCTGCGCGGCCCTGGCTGCTGGGCGCAGCCTTTGGGGCTGGCGTGGCCTCGGCGCTGGGCTTCACCGCGGCCCTTGCCGGGAGCCACGTGGGTCGTCCAAGCCCTCAGAGGCTCCCGAGGGTGTCCTTTGGTTCCGGTTAAATGTCCCACGGGGCTGGGGTGTCCGCAGTTCCCGGGAAACCTCAGCCCCCCAGAGCTGCTGCTGCCCTGGCACCCTGCTGGTGAGAGGGCCTGGGAGGTTCCCAGTCTCGGGAGCGACAGGGCGCGGGCAGAGCCCCGGCAGCACTCCGGGGCCTCCCTTGGGAACACCCGCGAGGACTGGAGGCTGGAGAGCTGGTTCCCGGGGTCCCCCGGCCCCGCCCTCACTCTGATTCAGAGAGCGAGCCAGGCCACGGACGCCCGCGGGGCCAGGCAGTGCCTCCCGGGCCGTCCTGCCCTCTCCTGCCTCTGGCAGCTGGGACTCAGGCTGAGGTGGCCACTCACCTCCCAGGGATCGAGGGCAGCCAGCAGGAAGGACTCACAGCCCGTCTCCAGACAGGGTGTTCAGGAGTCAGGTCCCTCCCTAGCCTGCCGCCTGGCGTCGCCCCGCACCTCGCCCGCTCGCTCGTGGCATCCTGGTGGGCCGAGGGCGGCGGGCTAGATGGAGACGCCGTCCTTTAGGAGGAAGAGCGGCTCGCTCGCGCTCACGTCTCGGGACAAGCACGTCGACAGCTCCCTGACCTCCAGAGCGCCCGCGTGAGCAGGCAGGGCTGTGAAGCTGACCGCTGGCTTTTGCTGTGACTCAGTCGCTCCGACTCCGTCGCGTCCAACTGCTCGGGACCCCAGGACTGCCGCGCGCCAGGCTCCCCTGTCCTTCACCGTCTCCCAGAGTTGGCTCAAACTCATGTGCATCGAGTTGGAGATGGCACCCAAGCGTCGCATCCTCTGCCGTCCCCTCTCCGCCTGCCCTTCGTCTTTCCCAGCATCTGGCTCATTGGCCACAGGACTGGGGCTTCAGCTTCAGCACCAGTCATTCCAAAAAAAAAAGATGTGACGATGCAGCGTGGCTTGTCTGTGTCACACTCTCTCATTTGGGTGTGAGGGCCGAGGCCTGGATGGCAGCCCCCGGGCTTCTGTGCTGGGCTAACCCTCTCCCTGCTCTGCTCTTCCTGCAGCCCTGTGACCTCCTCGTCGCCCCTCCGCCTGCCGCCGGACTTCACCTCTGACCCTCGACCCGCCGGCAGCCTCGGGAGGCCCGGCCCCGCCCGCGCCGGCAGGATGCCGATCCTCAAGCAGCTGGTGTCCGGCTCCGTGCACTCCAAGCGCCGCTCCCGGGTGGACCTCACCGCCGAGATGATCAGCGCCCCGCTGGGTGACTTCCGCCACACCATGCACGTGGGCCGGGCCGGGGACGCCTTTGGGGACACCTCCTTCCTCAACAGCAAGGCCGGGGAGCTGGACGGCGAGTCCCTGGACGAGCAAGCCTCCTCCTCGTCGTCGTCCTCCAAGCGCAGCCTCCTGTCCCGGAAGTTCCGGGGCAGCAAGCGGTCGCAGTCGGTGACCCGGGGGGACCGGGAGCAGCCGCGGGACATGCTGGGCTCCCTGCGGGACTCGGCCCTCTTCGTCAAGAACGCCATGTCCCTGCCGCAGCTGAACGAGAAGGAGGCCGCGGAGAAGGGCCCCAGCAGACTGCCCAAGAGCCTGTCGTCCAGCCCCGTGAAGAAGGCCATGGCGGAGGGCAGCCCGGAGGAGGCGGCGCCTCAGAGGAACGGGGCCGCCGCCCCCCACTCCCCGGACCCCCTCCTCGACGAGCAGGCCTTCGGGGACCTGGCCGACCTGCCCGTGGTGCCCAAGGCCAGCTTTGGGCTGAAGCACGCGGAGTCCATCATGTCCTTCCACATCGACCTGGGGCCCTCCATGCTGGGCGACGTGCTCAGCGTCATGGACAGGGGGGAGTGGGAGCCCGAGGCGGAGGAGGAGGAGGACGGGGGTCACCGTGGCGACGAGGGCCCGGCCGCCAGCCCTGCCCGGGCTCCCCTGGCCGCAGCGGCAGTCCCCCCGCCGGCCAGGCGGGAAGGCGAGAGGGGCCCCGCCCCGCCCCCGCCGCCCGCCCGCGCCCTGCAGGATGAGGGCTGGGCGGCGGCCCCCAGCCCCGGCTCCGCCCGCAGCGCGGGCAGCCACGCCACGCGGGACAGCAGCTCGCTGTCCAGCTGCACGTCCGGGGTCCTGGAGGAGCGCAGCCCGGCCTTCCGGGGGCCCGAGGGGGCCCGGGCGCCTCCCCCGCCGCGGCCGGACCCCGAGCTCTCCTTCATGGACGAGGAGGAGGAGGAGGAGATCCGCGTGTGAGCGGCTGAGGCGGGGCTCCGGGCCAGGTCTCCCCGGCCCCCGCCACGCAGAGGCTGCCACG
Organism: Tragulus kanchil; assembly: GCA_022376925.1. Taxonomy (NCBI): domain Eukaryota; kingdom Metazoa; phylum Chordata; class Mammalia; order Artiodactyla; family Tragulidae; genus Tragulus; species Tragulus kanchil. The sequence continues at coordinate 20,719,613 of JAIOJX010000027.1, read as the reverse complement.
TCCCCGGCGTGGACCCTGGGCCTCGTGGCTGAGGGGCCCTGGCCGGCCTGGGGCGCGGAGGACGCGCAGCTGCCGTGGGTGCCTGGCTTGTTTGTGCACCCTGCCGCGCCCAGAGCGCCTGGCCGGGGCCGCCCTCTCGCAGCGGGAGCCGGCTCTCCTGTCCGGCCTCCAGTGGACGCTCGCCGGCGGCCCGCGGCCCTGCCGTGAGCGGCAGTAACAGGCGGCTGGGGACACCAGGCCCGGGGACGCTGGACTCGCCTCTTTGTCCTGGCATTTCTGTGGACCCGCAGTGGCCATGGGAATACAGCGCGTGAAGGCTCGCCTGCACGGGAGCCGCCGAGGCCGCGCCCGGAATGCGTACACCGGACGGGCCCTTCTGGGGACAGGACGGGCCGCAGGCGCAAGGGAGGCCCGAGGCTCTTGGCGTCCCGAGAGGGGGCCTTCCAGGATGACGCTGCAGCCCCGGCTCCGCCCTCTGGTCTGTCCTCGTGCTGAACTCTCTAGAGCAATACCGGAGCGCGTCGGGAGAGCCGGCTCCAAGAGGAGGACGGATCCTCTTAGAAAAGGACCTTTCTACTGAGCGCTTCCAGACTTTATTTAGAACTGTACTGGCTGGGGGCGCGTCTGTGGGGGTCCGGCCCTGGCCCCTCCCCTGTAGCTGTTAGTAACGGACGGGCAGTGTAGAAAAATTCTGGAAAATGATTATTACAAAAGCTCATTCCTGGGGCTGCCCCCGCCGCGCCCGGAACTGACCACTTCTGCTTCCTCTCGGCCTCCGCCCGCTGAGCCCCCTCCCCACCTCTGAGCCAGCCGCCAGAGCCGGCAGCAACACTGAAACAGCGCTGGGCTCAGCCAGGGTTTCAGGGGTGCAGAGGGCGGTCTCTCAGCGCGCCCCACGCCGTGTTGGGCACATACTTAGGCTAGAAAGGTAGACGTTTTCATCCTCAAGTTCATAGCTCACCGTCCTCGCGTGGATCCTGGGCTGGCTCCGGGCGCAGGCCGACGCCCCTCGCTGTGCCCCCGCAGCCGCGGAGGGAGGGGACAGGCGCCTCCGGGCTCCAGCCGGGGCCTCCCAGACCCTCCGCAGACGCTGGCTTCGCCCTTGAGCCGCGTCCCCGTGGGTGCCCCGCTTCCGGCCTGCAGCCCCGCCAGCTGCCCTGGAAACCCACCTAGACTGTCGTCGGTTCTGGATTCTAAACTGTATATATTTTTTTCTGTGAAAATGTTAACACGGCAAGGAAACATTAAAAAGCCCTACCGCATGCCTGGTGACCGCTTCTGCTTTCAGAGTCGGGGTTTCAGGATGGGGGGGCAGGGGATCGGATAGAGGGGAGAGCACGGATTGGGGCTCCTGGGCGTGTCTGAGCCCGATGGCGTCTGGGGGCCCCGAGGTGGCTTCTCCTCTGTCTCTGGGGCCTGCCCCTCCTCCAGCTTCTGGAAGGGCCGACCTTGTGTGCGCTGGGTAGGCCCCTGGGGGCACTGGGGTTTGGATCCCAGCACCGCGTACCGGCTGGGGTCCTCGGGGACTTAGTCAGTTGGCCGCCTTGTGTCCCGTTCTCGTCGGCCCGAGAGGGGCCTTCCAGGATGCGCTGCAGCCCGGGCCTCCCTCTGGTCTGTCCTCGTGCTGAACTCTCTAGAGCAATACCGGGCGCTCGGAGAGCCGGCTCCAAGAGGAGGACGGATCCTCTTAGAAAAGGACCTTTCTACTGAGCGCTTCCAGACTTTATTTAGAACTGTACTGGCTGGGGGCGCGTCTGTGGGGGTCCGGCCCTGGCCCCTCCCCTGTAGCTGTTAGTAACGGACGGGCAGTGTAGAAAAATTCTGGAAAATGATTATTACAAAAGCTCATTCCTGGGGCTGCCCCCGCCGCGCCCGGAACTGACCACTTCTGCTTCCTCTCGGCCTCCGCCCGCTGAGCCCCCTCCCCACCTCTGAGCCAGCCGCCAGAGCCGGCAGCAACACTGAAACAGCGCTGGGCTCAGCCAGGGTTTCAGGGGTGCAGAGGGCGGTCTCTCAGCGCGCCCCACGCCGTGTTGGGCACATACTTAGGCTAGAAAGGTAGACGTTTTCATCCTCAAGTTCATAGCTCACCGTCCTCGCGTGGATCCTGGGCTGGCTCCGGGCGCAGGCCGACGCCCCTCGCTGTGCCCCCGCAGCCGCGGAGGGAGGGGACAGGCGCCTCCGGGCTCCAGCCGGGGCCTCCCAGACCCTCCGCAGACGCTGGCTTCGCCCTTGAGCCGCGTCCCCGTGGGTGCCCCGCTTCCGGCCTGCAGCCCCGCCAGCTGCCCTGGAAACCCACCTAGACTGTCGTCGGTTCTGGATTCTAAACTGTATATATTTTTTTCTGTGAAAATGTTAACACGGCAAGGAAACATTAAAAAGCCCTACCGCATGCCTGGTGACCGCTTCTGCTTTCAGAGTCGGGGTTTCAGGATGGGGGGGCAGGGGATCGGATAGAGGGGAGAGCACGGATTGGGGCTCCTGGGCGTGTCTGAGCCCGATGGCGTCTGGGGGCCCCGAGGTGGCTTCTCCTCTGTCTCTGGGGCCTGCCCCTCCTCCAGCTTCTGGAAGGGCCGACCTTGTGTGCGCTGGGTAGGCCCCTGGGGGCACTGGGGTTTGGATCCCAGCACCGCGTACCGGCTGGGGTCCTCGGGGACTTAGTCAGTTGGCCGCCTTGTGTCCCGTTCTCGTCGGCTAAGTGGGCGGGCACCTCGCGGCCCTCACCGAGGGCGCTCCGACGCGGTCCCCCCGTGGTGTTTGCCAGGCCGTCCCTAAGCCCAGGAAGGTGCCGACCCATGTGGGCGCTGTCGCCACCAGGGCGCAGGAGTCAAATCAGGGAAAGGGACCCCCTTCCTCCTGCCTCCCTCCCCTCTTCCCTTTCACCATCGGACCAGAGAGTCGCCTTCCAGGGGGTGTGGTCTCCTTCAGTCTTGTGGCCCCAGGAGGCAGACTCTGGTGTCCCCATTTTACACAAGAGACACGCTCCAGAGGCCACCTGGCTGCCTTCCCCAAAGTCACCAGGTGGCAGAGTCCGCGTTACTGATTGGAAACCCTCTCCACACTGGCAGCACTTCGCGGCTTTGTTACTGGGGGAAATGAGGCGGGCTGTGTCAGCCCTGGGTGGGACCTGCGGCGCCCTCCGCCCCCTGGGCAGCCCCTCCCTCCCCCTCCGCGCGGGCACGGCCATTGGCCTGGGCGGGGCTGTCTCTGCCCCGTGCCCTTCAGACGCCCGCTCTCTCACCTGGGCGCCCAGTGGGGCTGCCCCTCTCCTGGGGAGAAATTGGGGAATGTACTCACCCTCCTCCAGGGAGCAATTAGAATCATAATTAAAATGCTGCCCGGCCCCTCTGTCCCTCGACTGGCTCATTAGAGGCTTCCGGCCTGCAGCCCGCCAGCTGCCCTGGAAACCCACCTAGACTGTCGTCGGTTCTGGATTCTAAACTGTATATATTTTTTTCTGTGAAAATGTTAACACGGCAAGGAAACATTAAAAAGCCCTACCGCATGCCTGGTGACCGCTTCTGCTTTCAGAGTCGGGGTTTCAGGATGGGGGGGCAGGGGATCGGATAGAGGGGAGAGCACGGATTGGGGCTCCTGGGCGTGTCTGAGCCCGATGGCGTCTGGGGGCCCCGAGGTGGCTTCTCCTCTGTCTCTGGGGCCTGCCCCTCCTCCAGCTTCTGGAAGGGCCGACCTTGTGTGCGCTGGGTAGGCCCCTGGGGGCACTGGGGTTTGGATCCCAGCACCGCGTACCGGCTGGGGTCCTCGGGGACTTAGTCAGTTGGCCGCCTTGTGTCCCGTTCTCGTCGGCTAAGTGGGCGGGCACCTCGCGGCCCTCACCGAGGGCGCTCCGACGCGGTCCCCCCGTGGTGTTTGCCAGGCCGTCCCTAAGCCCAGGAAGGTGCCGACCCATGTGGGCGCTGTCGCCACCAGGGCGCAGGAGTCAAATCAGGGAAAGGGACCCCCTTCCTCCTGCCTCCCTCCCCTCTTCCCTTTCACCATCGGACCAGAGAGTCGCCTTCCAGGGGGTGTGGTCTCCTTCAGTCTTGTGGCCCCAGGAGGCAGACTCTGGTGTCCCCATTTTACACAAGAGACACGCTCCAGAGGCCACCTGGCTGCCTTCCCCAAAGTCACCAGGTGGCAGAGTCCGCGTTACTGATTGGAAACCCTCTCCACACTGGCAGCACTTCGCGGCTTTGTTACTGGGGAAGTGAGGCGGGCTGTGTCAGCCCTGGGTGGGACCTGCGGCGCCCTCCGCCCCCTGGGCAGCCCCTCCCTCCCCCTCCGCGCGGGCACGGCCATTGGCCTGGGCGGGGCTGTCTCTGCCCCGTGCCCTTCAGACGCCCGCTCTCTCACCTGGGCGCCCAGTGGGGCTGCCCCTCTCCTGGGGAGAAATTGGGGAATGTACTCACCCTCCTCCAGGGAGCAATTAGAATCATAATTAAAATGCTGCCCGGCCCCTCTGTCCCTCGACTGGCTCATTAGAGGTAATGAGGAATGTGGAGTTCTGAGTAGCAGGGTGGCGGCCCTGGGCCAGGGGGTGGGCACACATCCAAGCCCAGGGGAGTGACGAGGTCTCCCAGCTCCGGGGGACTGGAGAGAGGCGCGCTCTGGTCAGCAAAGGCTCCGGCAGGTGTGGGGGCGGTGCCCCAGCAGGTCTGGGCCTTGCAGTGACATGGAGTGACCCCCACTGCAGCCGCTTCCACTCACCCCGATCCTTGGGGGGCTGGGAGCAGCCAGCCTCCCTGGGGGTGAAGACCTGCTCGGGATGATGACCCCAGTCTCGCCGAGGCCCGGCTGGACCCACACTTTAGGGGTGTGCTTTCTGAGCATGCTCAGAGCGCCCACCAGACAAGCGAGGGATAGCCAGGCAGGACCGGCCTCGCCATCACCTCTGACCCTCGTTGCCTGGGCGGCCTGGGGCCAGTTCTGCCTCTCCAGGGCCTGGTTTTAGAGACGGCTGGCCCCCACCTTGGTCCGCAGCCCCAGGCCTCTGTCTGCTTGGGGTCCAGGCTGGCCTCACGGCGCTCCCCTCAGCTCTATGTTCACACCCCAGCCACTCCCTCCTCTTCACCAGGGTTGCACCCCATTCCCCGAAGGAAGTGGACGCAAGAACCCGAAAAGGGGTGGAAGGGGTCAGGCTGTCCTCAGGGAGGGGATTCTTAGGACCTGCTTGTGCCAGGATCTGGCTCAGCACTTGCCTCCACCCATGCCGCAGACGGGAAGGCGGAGGCTGGAGACGGCGGCCCTGGCTGCCTTCTCACGAGTGGAGCGGAGCAGAGGCCGCGAGGTGGCTCGGTTCCGTGAGGTGGCAGACGAGGGGCAGGCTGCGCTGGTGGACGGCGTGGGGCGGAGTCAGGAGCCGGGGGGACGTCCCCCCCGGGGACGGCGGGGTGGCGGAGTGGCAGGGCTGGCTGTGTTGAGGGAGTGGGCGCCTCCACCCTTCCCTGTCTCCCCCGGCTTTCACAGAGCAGCCTCCCAAACGCCCAGAGTCCACACTCAGGTGGGGACCCCGCCCGGCAGGGCTGCTCCCTCGCAGTCATAACTGCATGCAGAGCACCCCTAAAGGAGGAAGGGGGCGGCAGAGGAGGGGCGGTCGGCGCATCCCTGTCTCAGCCGACATGAGCCCGCGCAGACGCCGGGAGGCAGTGAAGGGCAGCGAGGCCTGGCGGGCAGCCGTCCACAGGGTCGGCGCTGTCGTCCGAGAGACCCGGACGCCACAGAGGACTGAGCGGCCACCACCGAGCTGGTGTGGACAAGCCAGGCCCTGGGGCTTTCCTGGGGCGGGGCCCGGTGGCTCCGACCCTGGCTGCCGGTGCCGGGCCCTGGGTCTGCCCTCTGCCCAGAGAACTAGGTCTCACGCGCCGCCGCCGAGAGTTTGCCCTCCGGTTTGTCGGGAGAATCCATAATGGAAAAGAATATTGTTTAAAAATGTGTGTATCACGGAGTCACTGCTGTACAGCAGAGATCGACACAACATTGTGAATCAACTCCCCTTCGATTTTTTAAAAAAAGAAGGAGAATGAAAGAAGCTCCGGAGAGCAAAGTTAGGAGGGAAAGAGGGCGAGCTCGTCCATCTACCTCCGTTTCGCAGGCTCCCGGGGCCTTGCGGCGCCTGCCAGGAGCCAGATGGGAGCCCGGACAGAGCGCTGCGGGGAGGGAAGGTCTGTGCAGGCAGATGGAGGCTGGAGGCTCTGCCTCTGAAGCCTGTTGCTCTTACAACACACGCGCTTCAGTTCTCCAAGACGAGGCTCCCAGGAAGGGGACCGGAGGAGCCGGAGTCCCCCCGAGGGACGCCAGCCCTGAAGCCACACTCGTGATGTTAAAAAAAATTAATAAAAGCCTGTCAAGGCTACTCAGCTCTGCTGAATTTTGTGGGTTTCTTTTTTTTTTTTTAATCCTTCTTTGTTAGAAAAAGAACTGGAGGCAGCTTACAAGAGTAAGTAAAACACAATAGGATAAAAATAGATCAAAGAGAAAACGCGGCTGGACCAGACAGTGCCGTGGACCGGGCTGACGGTGCACAGACGCGTGGGCGAGGGCCAGCGCTGCGCGTCAGGCTCTGAGCTGCTGTCGGTCAGAACGAAGACGGAAGTCCACCTGTTGTGAGGCTCGCCCAGTCCAGGAGGTGGACCAACCCCAGAAGTGACGTTTTCTGACACCGAGTTCTTTCTGAGAGAGGTTCTAGTGAGAGAAGGGGGCAGGGGTGGGGGCACAGCCAGACCTCAAAGCCAGTCTCGTAACAGCCCGGAGACGTGCCTGTGATGGGCTGAGCCCTTCGCTGCTCCCCTGACGCGGTCACAGCATTGCCCACCAGATACACCCCGAAGAAAACAAAAAGGCAGAAAGAGCCAAACAGTCTCAGAACAGATGCAGCCGTGCGAACCTCGTCTCTGCACTTCTGCTCTGTGTGAATCGAGGGCTTGATGCCCAGGTGCATCAATAAACCCACGCTACGGGGGGCCGGACCCAGGCTCTCCAAGCCACTCGTCCAGGAGGTGCAGCTTGGATTCTCCCAGACAGAGCGGGATTTCTCGGCCTCAGCACTGTCGGCATGTGAGCCTGGATCATTCTCTGCTGTTGGGAACCGTCCCGTGCCCCGTGGGGATGGGAGTCGCATTCTGGGCTCTGCTCCCTGGAGGCTGGGAGTAAGCCCCCCGCCAGCCAGGCCCTAGGCGGCTCCAGAATGGCCCCGGGCAGTGCCACCGTCCCCATGGGAATGACCAGCACCGCTCCTACCCGGACAGAGCGCTGCGGGGAGGGAAGGTCTGTGCAGGCAGATGGAGGCTGGAGGCTCTGCCTCTGAAGCCTGTTGCTCTTACAACACACGCGCTTCAGTTCTCCAAGACGAGGCTCCCAGGAAGGGGACCGGAGGAGCCGGAGTCCCCCCGAGGGACGCCAGCCCTGAAGCCACACTCGTGATGTTAAAAAAAATTAATAAAAGCCTGTCAAGGCTACTCAGCTCTGCTGAATTTTGTGGGTTTCTTTTTTTTTTTTTAATCCTTCTTTGTTAGAAAAAGAACTGGAGGCAGCTTACAAGAGTAAGTAAAACACAATAGGATAAAAATAGATCAAAGAGAAAACGCGGCTGGACCAGACAGTGCCGTGGACCGGGCTGACGGTGCACAGACGCGTGGGCGAGGGCCAGCGCTGCGCGTCAGGCTCTGAGCTGCTGTCGGTCAGAACGAAGACGGAAGTCCACCTGTTGTGAGGCTCGCCCAGTCCAGGAGGTGGACCAACCCCAGAAGTGACGTTTTCTGACACCGAGTTCTTTCTGAGAGAGGTTCTAGTGAGAGAAGGGGGCAGGGGTGGGGGCACAGCCAGACCTCAAAGCCAGTCTCGTAACAGCCCGGAGACGTGCCTGTGATGGGCTGAGCCCCTTCGCTGCTCCCCTGACGCGGTCACAGCATTGCCCACCAGATACACCCCGAAGAAAACAAAAAGGCAGAAAGAGCCAAACAGTCTCAGAACAGATGCAGCCGTGCGAACCTCGTCTCTGCACTTCTGCTCTGTGTGAATCGAGGGCTTGATGCCCAGGTGCATCAATAAACCCACGCTACGGGGGGCCGGACCCAGGCTCTCCAAGCCACTCGTCCAGGAGGTGCAGCTTGGATTCTCCCAGACAGAGCGGGATTTCTCGGCCTCAGCACTGTCGGCATGTGAGCCTGGATCATTCTCTGCTGTTGGGAACCGTCCCGTGCCCCGTGGGGATGGGAGTCGCATTCTGGGCTCTGCTCCCTGGAGGCTGGGAGTAAGCCCCCCGCCAGCCAGGCCCTAGGCGGCTCCAGAATGGCCCCGGGCAGTGCCACACGTCCCCATGGGAATGACCAGCACCGCTCCTACAGGACTGGTGAGACCTCTTTCATGAAAAAATTAGCCTTACCAGACTGAACTCTAGCCCGGCACAGTGAAAGTGCCAGGCGGTTCCCTGGACAGCCAGAGAATCCCGCCCCCTCACCTTTTTTTTCTAATAAAGGTCAGGGGCTTCCCTGAAGGCTCCGGGGTGAAGAATCCACCTGCCAGTATAGGAGACCCAGCGCTGATCCCTGGGTCAGAAAGGCCCACATGCTGTAAGCCGCGGAGCATCGAAGCCCGTGGGCCCCAACGGCTGCGCCGGTGCCGCGGGGCCCAGGAGCTCGCGTGCCGGACAGCGTGTGCCCTCCAACCAGAGACGCCACCGGGAGAGAAGCCTTGGCGCAGCAGAGAGAGAACAGGCCCGGTTCCGTGCAACTAGAGCGGGGCCCACACAGGAGCACAGACTCAGCGTGGCCGAAACAGTCGTAACAGTTTTCAAATAAAACAATAAAGACCAGTTGAAGACAAAAATGGTTTCAGGGTTTGTCTGTCTGTTTTAATTCAAATTGTAAAAAGGCTTACGGAGTTCCCGGGGTGGGGGTGGCGTGGATATACTTGCATCTGGTTATCTACTTTAATTGAGAAAGCTGGCCCTTCTCCTTAGCCAGGAACATGTTCCCACGACTCTGTTTGCTGAGAAGCAGCCGCACGGAGGTGGTTTTCTAGTTTTCTCCTCCTGGGGTCGGATCGAGGCGTGTATTGGCAGGTGGCGCCGTGATGTGGCTGGTAGGAAGTGAGGCGTCAGAGGTCTTGGGGAGGTGATTAGGTCTAGTGGAGGTCACAAGGGTGGGACCCCCGTATAAAATCGGTCCTCACAAGAAGAGAGCCCAGAGCTCACTCTCTAGCGGCCTTGCGTGAGGACGCACGGAGAGGAGGCGGCCCTCTGGAGACGGAAAGAGGCTTTGACCACAGCCCACTGTGCCGGGACCTTCACCTCGAACGTGCAGCCTCCCAAACTGAGTGCATCTGGGCTGCTGTGCGCACCTCCTCCCTGGGGCCTGGGCTGTGCACGCCCCTCCGTGGGGCCCTGGGCTGATGGAGCGACTCCCCTCGCGTTGACGCCGTCGTCTCGGTGGGGCGTCCCGGGCCAGAGATGGAACTCAAAGCCGAGCCGAGGAGCCAGGGCCAGGGCCGCCGGGGGGCTTGACCAAGGTCCAACGGGAGGGAAGGTCACTGCTGGTGAGCTTCGCCACCCCCTGCCGCCTGGGCCCCGCCGTCTCCCCGGCCCCCACCCCCGGGTCAGGGAGGCTCGTCCTGGCTGGCAGCGGGGAGGGGCGGCTGCCCTCCCCTCGCCGGCCGCACGCCCACCCCCGGGCTTTGTACACAAAGCGGGCACCATTGACGGCCTGTCAGCAGTCAGAGCCTGGAGGTGTTTTCCATCTGTGTGCTGCCTGCCTGCCCTGTGACCTAAGAATCCTGTGGAGATAATAGACCAGAGGGCATTTTTGGTGATGAAAATGGACTTTGTCTTCCCGACTCAATTGACCCAAAGGCAGATCAAACCTGTGACCTTGGCCCCAATTAATCAAAGTGAGTGCACTGGGCCGGGGCGGGGCAGACGCATCCATCACCGTGCGGGCGACCCGCCAGAGGCCGTCTTCTGTGGAAACCTTCCTCTTTCTGCTCCAAGTGAGGGTGAGGGGCTCATGCACCCAGGAGGTACACAGGGCCATCCCCCGGAAGCAGAAATAGATACCAGAACCTCGCGCCGAATTTGACGCTCTACCCTGAGCAGCCCCAACCCTGCAAGGTGGGCTCCTTCGGTGACTCCTAAGGCCTCAGATTCAAGGCCCAGGTTCCCAGCTCCTTGACTTTTGGGTTTTTTTTGTTTATTTGTTTTTGGCCACAGCCCACCGCATGCAAGGTCCTCGTTCCCTGACCAGGGACCGCACAGGTGCCTCCCAACACAGAGCACGGAGTCCTAACCACTGGATGGCCAGGGAGCTCCCTCCTGTCTTTTTATATTTTTTTAAATTGCCCTTTTATTCCCCCAGCTCCTTGAAACTCTCCCAAGATCGGGTCCGGCAGCTTCAGGCCCTCAGAACCAGAACCAGAAGGGTTCTACAAATGCACGGCCGTGCTGGCAACACCGCCCTCGACCACCTCGACTGCGCGCCCCTGCCGCGGCTGTGGTTCCTGTCCTGCTGGACACGTGTCCTTGCTGCCCAGGTGAGAGCCGAGTGGTCCTGTCGTGCCTCTGTGTGCCACGCCGCCGGATTCCACTGCTTGTTCACCGACAACTTGCCTGTCTGTCTTCGTTTGCGTGTTGTTACCAAATTACTGCACATCTAGCCTCCTGAGACAACACCCATGAATTGCCTCACAATTCTGGAGCCAGAAAGGGCCTTCCCTGAGCGAGGGTCAAGGTGCCGGCAGGCCTGCCTGCCTTCTGGAGGTTCTGGGGAGCACGCGTCCCTGTGCCTCTCCCAGCCCTTAGAGGCTGCCTGCTCCCTTGGCTTGTGGCCCCTCCCTCCATCTGCAAAGCCAGCAGCGTAGCACCTTCAGCTCTCAGCGTCTCTTTCTCTGTCTCTCTCTCTCGTTGGAAGAGATGAGGTACTGAGACACTTCCTGGGCCAAGATTGATTCCTTGAGCCAAAATGCCCCGTCCCTCCTTGACCCGCACAATCCACGGGCCAGCCCAGAGGCCCAGTCTCAGGCCACCAGGGTCGTGGGCGTCTTACCAGCCTGGCCTGGGAAGGGGGGCTGCCTTCCGTGCACCGCAGCTTGGTGGCTGGTAGGAGCTTGGGGTCCCGCAGCCCGAGCTGGTGGTCTTTGGGAAGCTCCCCTAAGCCGCCGATCCTTGTGTTTTTGGTTTTGTTTTCAACTACAGAAGAGAAGGAACGGCTCTCTTTCTGGGGTTTTGTAGTACAGGAATTAGGATCAATAGTTAGGAGACCGGACTTCCCTGGTGGCTCAGACAGGAAAGAATCTGCCTGCCATGAGGGAGACCCAGGTTTGATCCCTGGGTCAGGAAGACCCTCTGGAAATGGCGATCCCCCCCGTGTGCTTGCCCGGAGAATCCCATGGACAGGGGAGCCTGGCGGGCGACAGTCCATGGGGTCACAGAGTCAGGCACGACTGAGTGACTCACACACGCACACAGCCAGGAGTCTAGGTTCCCATGCGGACATCCACTTGCAGTGTGAGCTTTGAGCAGTTGCTTCACCTCTCTGGGCCTTGGTTCTTTATCTGTAAATTGGGTCGAAGCCCCTTGAGCGGCCGCAGAAGACCAGAGGAGGCCCTGGTGAGACTCGTGGGAGAGTCGTTGGTCCTGTCACGGGGCCCTTACCCCTGGGGGGGTGCCCCTCCCACAGCAGAGCTCCTGGAACCGCCAGACTCCCAGGGGCCAAGCGCTCGGGCAGAGACAGAGAGGACCCTCCTGGCTGCTGGACCTCCCAGCCCTGCACTTCAAGTGGCTATTGTGAGGCCAACAGTTGTCCCCACCAAGTGGCATCTCAGGCACAAAGAGCCAAGGAGAGGGCAGGGCACACTGGCCCATTGTTCCTTGGGCGCAGCAGGCCCGGTGGTCACTGGGGGAGGGGGCTGGCTCCCCTGCCCTCCACCCCTCCCAGCGGCTCCCCAGCGGCCAGGCCCATCCCCACGGGACTCGGAGCTGCCCGTCCAGGAGCACCTGCACGGTGTGGAGTCCCCGGCCCCCACAGCACCTTTTATCAGGGGCTGGAAGAAATAAGAAGTTTGGAGACGGTGGCCCCAGGGACCTGGGGGCGGGACGCCCAGGGTCTGGAGCGTCAGGACACTCCTCGCGGCACAAACCTGCCGTGTCAGGCCTCCACCGGGCTTCTTGCTGCCCTCAGCGCCCCAGGAGGGCACCCTGAGGAACCCCTTCTATTGACACAGAATCTGGGGTTCGGAGAGGTGGCCTCCAACAGGCCGGGGACGGGCCGGACCAGGCTGTGAAGCTGGACCTGCCCGATGCCTGGGCCAGGCTGCAAGTGGGGGGTAAGGCGGATGCACGGATGCCGGGGTTGAGGGGTGTGGCCACACTTTTCCGCCCAGAAAAGCCCTGACTGGGACCAGTCTGAGGCCTGGCAGAGCGCGGCGACCTGGATAACCCGGAGAATTCCAGAGCTCCCCACACCCCTGCTTTCTAGGGCGGCGCGCTCATGAGGGAAAGGGGGTGATGAGTCAGGGAATCTGCAGCCGGAGCTCAGCCAGAAGCCCTTAATGATGGTGATTTAAAATGAGCCTCACTGTTGGTGCACTGATTGGCATGCCCACTTTGCCGCCATTAATTAATTAATACATGAGAACACACATGCCCGGGATCAGCTGCCGGGCACAGCAGAGGAGGAGGGCACAGAAGTTTCCAGAGGGGACATCCCAGAGCTGCACTCCTCCCCAAGCCCAGCCTCGTCCGCCAGGCCTCGCCAGGCTTCCTCTGGCCTGGGGCTGGCCTTTTGCCTTGGCACAACGGGGTGCCGGTCCACCGGTCACTCGGGAACCCCGAGGCAGGAATATAAATGGGGTGCAGGGCGAGCAGCTTCTCTAGTTATGAGTGAGTCAGAGGAGAGGCGGAGGGCCTGTGAGGTCGGAGACCCAGATCCAACTCCCAATTCTTTTTAAAATATTTTATTTAACCATGCAGGCTAATCGATGGATATTTAGGTCACGTCCAGGTTTTTCTTTGACTTTTCTTGGCTGCGTGGCATGCGGGATCTTAGTTCCCTGACCAGTGATTGAACCCACGCCCCCTGCAGTGGAAGTGTGGTGTCTTAACCTCTGGACCACCAGGGACGCCCCCCAGCTTCTGGTTCTGATGCTCATTAGCCGTGGGATCTTGCCCATCCCAACGTGGCTGCATGCCTATTTGCGCGTCTGTAAAAAGGGAGAGGAATTCCGAAGCTCAGTCTCCCAAGTGGGAAGATGTTTCTTGGAGCCACTGGAACAAATGGCCACAGAGGCAGTGGCTTCACATGATGGACGTTCACCCTCACCGTCAAGGTCACCCAGCGCTTCCCGGATGGCGCAGGGATAACGAATCTGCCCGCTCGTGCAGGAGATGCCGGGGATGCAGGTTTGATCCCCGAGTTGGGAAGATCCTTTGGAGAAGGAAACAGCGGCGACCCCCTCCGGGATTCCCGGCTGGGAGCTCTATGGACGCAGCCTGGCGGGCTGCAGTCCACGGGGCGCAGAGAGTCAGACACGGCCAAGCACGTGAGCGTGTTCACACGCGGAGGCTGGCACAGGCTGTTCCGTCCTGAGCGCCTGCGGGAGGAGCACCTGCCCTCTCTCCTGGCCTCTGGTGGGGCGGCCTCCCGTGGGGTCCCTCGGGGGTCTCCGGTCTCTTCCCATCTTCTCGAGGCTTCTTCTCTGGGGTTCTTCTTCATCTCAGAGCCTCCCATCTCCCTCTCTTTTCTCGTGTAAGGACACCAGTCATTGCGTTTAGGACTCACCTGAATTCCAGGATGAGCTCACCTTGAGATCCTTACACAATTGCTTCTGCCAAGACCCAGTTTCCAAATAAGGGCACAGCCAAAGCCGCTGGGGGCGAGGAACCTCGCCCGCTCCAGGAGGGGCCGGGAAGCCAGAGTTGTGAGTGAAGGCTAGCTGCTGTCACCGCGTGCGCTGATGAGAGGCAGCAGGAGGGAGCCCAGGGGGTCCCCCTGTGTGTCACCTTCCGGGGCAGGAGCCAGGGGGTGGGGCGGGGACCGTGGTCAGGAAAGGAGGGGAGGGGTCGGGGGGAGCGGGCCCCTGGTCCGCCTTCAGGATGAAGTCTTTCCGGACCACCGAGATGCTGCAAGCCCCCCGCCGACGTCTCCAGGACCGTAATTATTATGTTCTGTGGTCTGCTAGATGGTCCCCCGTCACCCCCTTCTCCAGGGTGCTGTGTGCGTTGCCCTCCGGGCCCTGTGGCGGCTGCCCGAGGGCTTCATGATAAAAGAAAAAACCCAGAACCGTCCTAAAAGGCGCTCCAGGCCCAGGGCCCCCCGCTTCCCTTCTCCAGACCAAACCCCTGGCCTTGCCCGTGGCCCGTCCCGCAGCTTCCCGGGCCGTGCTCTCCCCCGGCGGGCCCCTCTCGGCACGGCCTCTCCCCCTCCCCCACCATCACCAGACCTCCCCAAGAGCCCTCCCCGGCCCTCCCGACCCCTGGGCGGCCAGCTCCCCTCCCGGCAGCCACCCTCCGGCCCCCCACGCCCGGCTGCGGGACGTGTGCTGGTGAAAGCTCCCCCTGGGCTGTGCTGTTCCTGAAGGCTGGGGCTCAGTCCTTGGTTTGGGGGCCCCAGTTCCCGGCGCCGAGGTGCTCTGGGGCGTTTATGGCAGGAAGTCATCAAGAGCCCTGGGTGGGAGCCCCGTCGTGACCACCTTCCCAACCCTGTGCGCTGGCCCGCCTGCCTCCCTGCCAGGGCGGTGGGAAGGCGCCGGCCATGAGCCTGTGTCCACCCACGAAGGGGTTTCGGAGACACTGGTCAGTGGACATGACCAGGGCCCGAAGCAGCGAGGCCAGGGGCCCCCAGTCCGCTCTCTCGTAGCCCCCTCGCCGGCCCTCGGCCTCCCTGGGGGTGTTTCCAACCTTCTGGAAAGGCCTGGATCCCTTCCCGGCCCCTCCCACCCCTGCCTGGGCTCCAGGTGGCGACCTCTCCGGCTGTTTTCTTTTCTGATCCAGGGTTCAGGAAGACACCTCTGGGCGCGACAGCCGTGGGGAAGCAGAAGCCAGCGGGCTCGCTGCTGCTGGTCTGGCTGTGAGTCTGGGGGCTGCCTCCCCTCGCCCCGCTCGGCCCAGGAGAAAGGGCGCCCGGGCTGGGGGCGTCCACTCCCCTGCAACTCCGGAACCTCAGCTCTGGAGAGGGAAGGCCAGCTCAGGGCCCCAGCAGGGGAGGAAGACTGCCCCAGTTAGAGTCCTCAGATGCTCCTTTGAAAGGCTGGGCCTCCGTCCCCAGCCCCGGGGCAGGGGTGGGGTAATAATAATAAAGCAACATTTGCATGGAGATTTCGTTTACAGAGCGCCTTCTCAGGGGTGGGAGGCGCCAGGGTGGCCCACGGAATCCTGGCGGGAGGCCTGGCCTGGGTGGGTCCCGTCCTGCCGCCCGGCCTGGACCACGTGTGGGCGTAAACAAAGGGCTATTGATCCAGAGTTCCAATTCCTCCAGATTGCGTCTCTTTCCCTGGTCTCTCGTGAGGAGCTCGCTCCTGCTGGTCACTCAGGCCAGAGGAGGGGTGCTGGGCCTGAAGGAAGGGAACAGGGAGGCAGGGGCCCTCCTTCCCAGGCACCCCCGGCCCGGCCCCCGGGCCCTCTGGCTGCCGAGCCCCGCTGCTCCTGCGAACCGGCGTCCAGGTGGCCTCGCCGCTGTGGCCTGCGCACATTTCCTCACAGCTCACCCGTGGCTGTGTCCTCACGCTGGGAACACGGGGGACGTCCCGTGTGGCCCAGTGGCCAGGCGGGCCCTGCCGCTCAGGGGCTAGACTCTGCTCCCAGCGCAGCGGCCTGGGGTCCACCCCTGGTCAGGGAACTAGATCCCACAGCTAAGACCCTGTGCAGCCAAAAAAAAAAAGAACACCTGAACCCAGGTTTGGTGACATCTGCGTGATTGGGGGGATGCAAACAAGCCGGGTGGGGCCTCGCTCACTACCCCCGGCAGAGCGCCTCTGGCATAGGTCTGGTGGTCTCCGCGTGGGGTGCGGGTCCCTGGGCTCCGCACCGGCGTGGGGCAGGAGCAGGAGACAGCGGGGCCCCATTCCTGTCCGGCTCTGCTTGGGGAGTACAGCCCGGCCGTCGCCTGGGGTGACGGGGAGGGGGCAGGGGGTCCACAGACGAGCCTGGCCCTTTAAGGGCCTCTGACCAGCTTTATAAGGAGCACCGGCAGGTAAGGAGCACCTGTGGTCCTTTGTAGCTGCCCCGGCCGGAAGGAGAGGATGCGGGAGGTCATTGCAGGGCGGGAGCGGCTCACCTTCACCTTCGAGAAGGACATAGAGACACAGAAGGGCACTGGGCTCCTGCCTTCCCAGGGCAGGGACAGTGAGCGCGGCCGGGGACCCGGAGCCCCCCCTGCCTCCCCGCCCACCCGCAGCCTTCCCTGCAGGCCCATCTGCCGAGCTCCGACGCCCCTCCTCTTAGCTGCTCACCAGGGAGACCCAGAGGGGGTCTTAGGCCCACTGTCCCGTCCGGGACCCCCAGCTTAGCCCCTCACTTCTAGGCGCCCCCTTACACCCTCTCCGGGAAGCTAAAAAGATGGGGCTGGGAGAGCCTCAGAGGGGTAAGGTGAAAGGCTGGGAAGAACGCAGGGGCTCCCGAGCTCCCACTGGTCCGTGGTCTCTACTGGGCAGGCGCTCGGGGCTTGGATGTCGAGCCTGGAGGCTGGTTCCAGAGGCCGGCGTCTCCAGGTCCAGCCTGGGGGGCAGGAGGGGGTTAGTGATGGTGGCGAGGGGTGCGGAAGGCCCTCTGGCCGCCAGAGCTTCGCCTTTGCCTCCTTCCCTTGCAGAGTCAGGCTCAGCTGTGTGCAGCTCCTTCGCTCAAAGGCTCTTCGAGAAAGGTGAGGGAGCCAAAGGTGAGGGAGCCGGCGGGCCTGGCTGGGGAGGGGGCAGGGCAGGCCGCACAGGGCTCAGCGCGGCCGGGACCAGGGTGCTGGGAAGGGGCGACAGTGTAGCGCTATCAGAAGCAGGCAAAGTGCAAGTGGGTGGGTCCATCCAGAGGCGGACCTCTCCCCTCCTCAGAGTGCCCTTGACTCCCCAGCATTGATTAGGGGGGGCAGCCCTGCCGGAAGGAGGCAGCCCCACTTTCCGTCCTGCTGGGGCTGGGAGCATTTGTGGGAGTCAGCTGTGTGCCCCCAGGAGGCCTCTGAGTTCTTAATTTTTCCCCCAACCAAGAGAGAGGCTTTCTCCCCCAGCCCGGTCCTCTGGGCTAATCTGGGACGTGCTCAGCTGCCCGGTCGGCTCCTTGTGTCCTGAGGAAGCTCGGGCCGCAGACTCTGACACTGGACCAGCCTCCTGATGTCTCCCCAGCCCAGCCAGGCTCGGCAGGTGGCTGCCCTAAACCCCTCTCCCCAGAGGCAGACATTCTGGGAGGGAGGCTGACTTCAGTCAGGGGTTCTCGCCTTTTCTTCCGGCTCCTGAACCACTCCTGGGCTCTTCCTACAGAAACCCCGCTGTCCCCAGAAGTCTTGCCTCCAGGTTGGGGGGTCTCCAGTTCCTCACTCCAGAGCCAGGTTAATAAACCCCGGAATGTGTTCAGGACCTGACTTGGGGATCCAAGTGATTCTGTTCCGGGGAAGCTGGG
This sequence comes from Tragulus kanchil, assembly GCA_022376925.1. NCBI lineage: Eukaryota > Metazoa > Chordata > Mammalia > Artiodactyla > Tragulidae > Tragulus > Tragulus kanchil. The sequence continues at coordinate 20,702,029 of JAIOJX010000027.1, read as the reverse complement.
AGGCCAGGAGGGGACCCGGAGCCCTCCTGGCTGCCTGCCACACGGCTGACTAGTTGGTGTCTGGGCAGCCCTGGACAGTGGGAGGAGGAGGGAAAGTGAGCTTGTCGGTCACAACAGGCTTTGAATCCTCAGCTCGGCCCCCCCAGTCTCTAGGGAAGGAATTCACAGAGATGCCTTCTTGCAAAGAGATTGTTCTTGCATCTGGAAAGTCAAAGCCCAGCGAGCTGATAGCCAGGGGTGGAGAGGAAGATTATTAAAAAGAGCATCTCCCCAGCCCCCCACAAAAAAGAGATAGCCCAGCAGGATGCTGGTCCTACTTAGAAACTGAGGGTGTCCTTCCTGCTGCTGGCAAGACCCCCTGAATGAAGATGTCGAGCGTGGGACACAGCTTTTCCATTTCCGCCTGAATTGTTGTAAGGTTGGCTCTTACGTCACCTTGTTAGATCTCCGGAATCAGGAAACATAACATTTGTATTTTTCTTTAAGACATGAATTCCGCGGCCCTTAACCAGCCTTCCTCTGTGCTGGGACCTTGCTGGGGGCGCCTGGGCTGGAGACCACCTCCCCCCCAGCCCCGCACAGTCAGGCTGCAGGGTGGGCGTCCCGACGGCCTGGGGTGGCATTCCCGGGTTTGAGAAGGGCAGGGGGGCGCCAGGAGGCCTCTGAGTTCTTAATTTTTCCCCCAACCAAGAGAGGCTTTCTCCCCCAGCCCGGTCCTCTGGGCTAATCTGGGACGTGCTCAGCTGCCCGGTCGGCTCCTTGTGTCCTGAGGAAGCTCGGGCCGCAGACTCTGACACTGGACCAGCCTCCTGATGTCTCCCCAGCCCAGCCAGGCTCGGCAGGTGGCTGCCCTAAACCCCTCTCCCCAGAGGCAGACATTCTGGGAGGGAGGCTGACTTCAGTCAGGGGTTCTCGCCTTTTCTTCCGGCTCCTGAACCACTCCTGGGCTCTTCCTACAGAAACCCCGCTGTCCCCAGAAGTCTTGCCTCCAGGTTGGGGGGTCTCCAGTTCCTCACTCCAGAGCCAGGTTAATAAACCCCGGAATGTGTTCAGGACCTGACTTGGGGATCCAAGTGATTCTGTTCCGGGGAAGCTGGGAGGCCAGGAGGGGACCCGGAGCCCTCCTGGCTGCCTGCCACACGGCTGACTAGTTGGTGTCTGGGCAGCCCTGGACAGTGGGAGGAGGAGGGAAAGTGAGCTTGTCGGTCACAACAGGCTTTGAATCCTCAGCTCGGCCCCCCCAGTCTCTAGGGAAGGAATTCACAGAGATGCCTTCTTGCAAAGAGATTGTTCTTGCATCTGGAAAGTCAAAGCCCAGCGAGCTGATAGCCAGGGGTGGAGAGGAAGATTATTAAAAAGAGCATCTCCCCAGCCCCCCACAAAAAAGAGATAGCCCAGCAGGATGCTGGTCCTACTTAGAAACTGAGGGTGTCCTTCCTGCTGCTGGCAAGACCCCCTGAATGAAGATGTCGAAGCGTGGGACACAGCTTTTCCATTTCCGCCTGAATTGTTGTAAGGTTGGCTCTTACGTCACCTTGTTAGATCTCCGGAATCAGGAAACATAACATTTGTATTTTTCTTTAAGACATGAATTCCGCAGGCCCTTAACCAGCCTTCCTCTGTGCTGGGACCTTGCTGGGGGCGCCTGGGCTGGAGACCACCTCCCCCCCAGCCCCGCACAGTCAGGCTGCAGGGTGGGCGTCCCGACGGCCTGGGGTGGCATTCCCGGGTTTGAGAAGGGCCAGGACGTCCTGCCAGGCGGAGGGTCAGGGGCTGCCCGTTCAGCCGCCTCTGGCCCCCAGTTCTAGCCTCCGCCAGGGCCCCGGGGAAGGGGCGGTGGGCCGTCCGGCTGGGCTGAGCCGGACCTCAGCCTTCGCTCTGGGGTCCCCCGGGAAGCGGAGCCGCTGCGGCGCGACCGAGGGGAGACGACGGCGGTGCGCGAGCCCTGGCTGCGCGGGCGGCGGTGCGCGAAGGGCGCCACTGCAAGGCCCTGCACCCGCTCGACCTCACCAAGACGCCCGAGGGCCGCCTCTACTCCGCCTTCGGTGGGTAATGCCTCGAGGGGGGCCGCGGGGCGTGGGAGGGGCCCCCAAAGGGGGTCTGGAGTGTCCCAGAGGGCGGGCCAGGCCGCCCCGCTTCTCCAGCACTCTAGAAAAACCGGGCCAGTACGGAGCCCCGCGGCCGAGCCGGCCGGGCTCGGGCACACGCAGCCCCACCCTGCAGTCCCCGGGGGAGGGGAGGGCGGGGCGGGAATCAAAGGCTGCATTGTTCCCGGCCGGGTCCGGCTAATCGCTCGCCCAGACTGGCTGGCGGGCAGTGAGGCTCCCAGCCTGGGTGGGTCGGGGATGCCTGCGGCCCCACCGAGCACCTGCCCCGTCCACGCGCGCCGTCGCCGCCTCTTCCAGCCGCCTTGCTGTCTTTAAAACTCTTAGGGGAAAGGTTTACATCGCCTCCCTAAAGGGAAAGCTGGCATCGCGGATAGGGGGCGTCCCTCCTAGCTCAGCCAGAAGAGCCCTCCTCCCAGGTTCATTTCCCGCAGGGGAGGCTCCCTGGAGGAGGAAGCCGCTCACGCCAGCATTCTTGCCTGGGAAGTCCCGCAGCCAGGGGAGCCTGGCCGGCTACGCAGTCTGCGGGGTCGCGAGAGTCGGACACGACTGAGCGACTGGACCACCAGGGCCTCACTGATGACCAACAGGAGGTCACTGTGAACGGGGCGGTCACGGGCTTCAGGAGTTCCGTCCCCGAGGCGACCTTGTGTGGTCAGCTCCGGACCCACAGGTCACCCCCTCTGACTTAAGTCTTTCTCGTTTCAGGGGCCCGGTGGGGGAAGCCACGGCCTTCTTTAAGACCGGGATCTGTGGATGTGTTTCAGGGCTTAGCTTTCTTGATAAATGCTCACAGTTCAGTGCTTTTCAGAGCTGGCAGGAGCCTCAAGGATTAGCTAGTCCAGTGGTTTTCAAACTGTATTCTGAAAAGGGACTCGGGGAGGGGGGCAGCCTCCCGGGACACCTCTGAAGGCAGCTGAGCTTTGAGACGTCAGGGGCTGTGGGCAGCTGTTCCTCGTTAGTGCTGATGGGGGTGGGGGTCCTGGGTATCCAGGAAGAAGATGCTCCCCCCAACCAAGGTCAACAGGAGCGTCCCGCAGGCTCAAATCCTGTTTCCTGCCTGCTCCTGGCCAGGGGAGGCAACGCGTGAGGGCTGCTGCAGGTGTGCCTTGTGAGAAAGGATCAGGTTTATCTGGAGCCTGGCCCACCTGGGTCATCACCTAAACTCTTTAAAATGCCACTTTATTTTTTCAGTGAACCTTAGTTGCTTTTCTTCGTGGGATGGGGAACTGTCAGGGCATGAATATGGAAATAGGACCAGGTCCCCTTCTGCCTTCAGATAAGCCCCAGTGTGAGGCATGTGTATATGCCTACCCTCCGCTCTTAGATAAATGAAAGAATATCTCTAGTAGGAGTGTAATTATCAAAGTACATTGAAAGGAAATTGTTTTACTTAAAAAATTTTGGAACTCCCTTGGTGGTCTACTGGCTAAGACGCCAAGCTCCCAAGGCACGAGAACGGGGTTTGATCCCTGGTCAGGGAACTAGGTCTCACATACCCCAACTGAGAATTTGCATCTGCAACTGAAGATCCCACACCCCACAACTAAGACGCAGCACGGTCATATAAATAAATTATTTCTAAAATATTGTTAAAAAATATATTGTTGGGGAGATGGATGAGCGGGAAAGGCCGCTGAAAGGAGCTAGGAAGCCGGGTCTTCGGCTCTAGGACGGGATGTGTGCTCTTCCCAGGGTACCTGGGCGCCGGGAGGGTGGTGTGCGGGCGCCCCCTGCTGGTGGAGGAGGAAGGCACAGCCGGCTCCCAGGCCAGGGCCGAGGGCTGCCCCTGTCCCCCAGCCCCGGGGCGGGGGTGTCACCTCCACTCCCTAGGAGGACCAAGCCCAGAGGGAGCACTGTATGGAGAGCCACTCGCTGACAACAGGGAGAGCTGGGTGGAAATGAGTGAGGCTTCCCTCTCTCAGCCCTGGTGCTCCCTTAATGACGCGGGGAGGGGAGAGAGCGGGGCCTGAGCTCTGGGGAAGCGGTGGGCTCTTCAGGGCTCAGGCGGGACCTTGCTGGGCCGAATCCTGGTTAGCAAATAGACATGTCTGGAAACCAGTGGGATCCACCGTATGGTATTCCTTTTGGCTCTGAGAAGTGCTAAGCTGTAGGCTTTTTATTTTTGGCTTCTTTTATTGGTTTTTTATTTATTCATTTTCATCCATCTTTATTTCTCAGCTGGTGTGGGCCTCCCGTCGCAGCAGCCTCTCTTGTTGCAGAGCACTGGCTCTGGGCGCACGCGCTCCAGAGCGCTGGCTCACAAGTGGACACACTGGTCCAGCCGCTCCACGGCACATGGGATCCTCCCGGGCCAGGGGTCAAACCCGTGCCTCCTGCACTGCCAGGCGGACTCTTTACCCGCTGGACCACCAGGGAAGCACCTATTTTACTTTTTAAGTACAACTGATTTGCAGTGTTGTATTAGTTTCAGATGTACAACCAAGTGCTTCATGCATCTCTGTCCATATTCTTTTCCACTCTATGAGTTCTCTGTGCCACACGGTAGGTCCCTCCTGGTTGTCTATTTCACACGTAGTCGTGTGGGAAAACAAAGCATTTGTGAAACACGCCTTTGGTCATCTGATAGGGGTCGTGTTGGACCTGTAGCTTGCCGTGGGTGCTGCGTGTTGTATTGTCGCTCAGTCGTGTCTGACTCTCTGCGACCCCTGGACTGACCCAGCAGGCCCCTCCGTCCACGGGAGTCTCCAGGCAGGAATACTGGAGTGGGTGGCCACTTCCTCCTCCAGGGATCTTCCTGATCCAGGGATGGAACCAGCGTCTCCTGCGCTGCAAGTGGATCCTTCAGCGCGAGCCCTCGGGGAGCCCCGGCCTGGGGTTGTGTGGTCATCGCTACAGAACCAGCTCGTCCAGTCCAAGACCACGGCGTCTCTTTCCATTTGCTTGTGCCGTCTTCAGTTTCTTTCATCAGCATCTTACAGTTTTCAGAGTACTACAAGTCTTGTGCCTCCTTAGATAGGCTTATTCCTAGGTCTTTTATCCTTTCTGATGCTCTAGCAAGTGGGGCTGTTTTCCTTAATTTCTTCTGATCTTTCATTAGTAAGTTGTAGGCCTCTCAGGAGGACGAGATGGGAATGCTCACCAGCTCTCTACTTGCATGAGATGAAAGGAGAGCTGACGCTTCCCCTCTGGTTCCTTCAGAGCCCCTGGGACCTTGGGGCCAGCTAAGAGGGCTTCGACTCTCTCCCCAGACACCTCCCGGCAGTCTCTACCCAGAGGGCAGGCGAGAGGCTGCAGCAAAGGCTCTGGGAGACTGCAGGTGTCGCTCCGGGTCGTGCTCATGGGCACCCCCGACTCTTGAGGCAGCGCTCTGCCCTTTTGGGTATCTCCCCCGAGAGTGCTGACGGCTGGGCTCTGGAAGCCTTGCAGGTTTCATCGCAGGGGCAGCTTTAACCACAGGGGGGCAGCCTCTGCACGCGGCGCCTGTGTCTTCCTGGCTCTGGGCTGCTGCCTCTAGATCCCCCGTCGTCCCTCCTCCCTCCCTTCCTCCCACGTAACCTCGGAACACCTTCCGTTCCAGCCCCTCCTTGAGCACCTGGCTGCCCCCTGGCTCCTCCGGATGAGTCTATTCATACTCAGGCCCCTCTGAGCTACTACGAATGGGATCTGCCCTTCTTAGGTTGCAGGAAGGAGTCGAAATATCTTGCTGTCCTCAGAAAGGCGCTGACCACCAGCAGGCAGGCAAGGGGCATCTGTGCAAGGGGCGGGGCCCGTCTTGTTCCAGGAGGGCGGAAGTGGCCTTGAGGATGTGCCCCTCTGTGCACACGGAACCCTGGGCTTTCAGGTGACTGCAGCAGCAAGGACTGCCTCTTCCTCCACCTGAAGCCGCCTCCAGGACCCAGGGCTGTCCTTGGTACGACCACGGCTTCTGCAGGGATGGTGAGGCCCTGACGGAAAGGGGGCCCAGGCGGCCATGCCCCCTCCCCACCACTTGCTAAAGGTCCTTCCTGATGCTGCCTCTTTGCCCAGCAGGTCCCTGTGTAAACACCAGCATATCCGCAGGACCGTGTGTAGGAACTACCTAGGCAGCTTCTGCCCCGAGGGGCCCTGATGCCAACTGGCACAGTGAGTGAGACCAGCCCGACCCCCACCCTCCTGTGCTGGCCCACTCTGGCTTCTAGATCCTTCCGTACCTTCACTGGCCTGCGGTGGGGAATGAGGCTCCGGGCGCCTCCCTTGCCCTACCCCCAGCTCTTTGGTGCTGCACTGAGCTCTCGCCCATGCTGCAGGTGCACATGCATGGATGTGCTGAGGAGAGACATTCAGCGCCCTCCTGTCCTCCGCAGTGCCCTGGCCGGGGGGCGGCCCCTTCCCCGCGGGGCTCCGAGAACAGAGGCTGGTGCGGAGGCGGTCACAGAGCAGGCGACGGGAGGCGGCCACGGCCCAGCTGTGATCCTCTCTCTCCATGCCTCCTTCAGTCCCAAGATGAACGTTTTGTTCAACCCAAGCTACCTGAAGGTGAGTGTGGGCAGACGCATGCACTCCCTCCTCTCACGCGGTGTCTGGGGAGCCCCGACTCCCCGGGCCTGCCCTGTGCCCTGTGCCCTCATTCACAGCATCTGGTCTGGGGACCCATCCCGGGGAGGCACCCCACGGCTGGGGCCCTTCTTCCCGACAGCCACCTCCGAGCCACCGTCATCTCCGCCTCAGGCAGCGCGTCTCGGCCCCCGGACGCTGCCGCTCCTCGGCCGGGTGGCACGTACAGGGGGTTCTTCATGGAAGCACCTGGGGTCAGGCTGAGGACTCGTGGTCCAGAGTGGTTCTGCGTCAGGGCCAGCCTGCTGGAGCCTGGTCTCCGTGGGGACAGACGCTCCGCCCGCGGATAGCAAGCCTTGACGACGGGAGCCTCTGTCCGGGGTCCTGAGCTCGAGCGCACTCCAGGAGACGGCGGAGGACAGGGAAGCCTGGCGCGCTGCAGCCCACGGGGTCGCAAGGAGCGGGTCACAACACGGCTGGACGACACTGGCCCAGGTCAGCAAACCGCAGCCCACGGGGCCCAGCTGGGCCCTCTGTCTGCTTCCGTACGGCCGGGAGCCTCAGGATGACCTTTTAAAAGAGGGGGGTGGGGCGGGGGGACAAAGCAGTAGTTCATTACATGTGGCAATGAAAATTCCAGCGTTTATAAATAGTTTCTCTGGACTGGGGCCAAGCTCATCGTTTACGTTTCCTGTCTCTGACAGTGCTCGCGCTGACAACGGCAGAACTTGTAGCTGCCACAGAGACCAGATGGCCCCCAAAGCTGCAACTACAGGGTGGTCCTCGATAGGAAAGGCCTGTGGCGGCCGCTGGGACGGCTGGGTTCTGCACAGGTCAGAGCGTGGGGGCCCCGAGGGGAGCTGTGGAGCTCTTGGAACTTAGGGGCTCTAAGGGTACAGGAGGTGCTGGGGGTCCGGACCCCGCCTGCCAGTGCAGGAGACGTGAGACGCGGGTGCCCTCCCCGGGTCGGGAGGGTCCCCTGGAGGAGGGCGTGGCAGCCACTCCCGGAGTCCTGCCTCGAGAAGCCCGTGGAGAGCAGACTGGTGGGCGATCGCCACGGGGTCAGAGGCCGGACGTGACTGAGAGACTCGGCGCAGGGTGGCGCTGGCATGGGAGGAGGGCGGCCCCTGCTGGCCCCAGTGGGCTCGCTGGTGGCAGATGGGAAGGGACGGTCAACACGCGAGTTTCTGACTTCACCAGAAGGTCTGCTTTGGGCAATCGGGCTGTAAACGCAGGCCGTTCACGACCTGCTTCAGCCTGGACGCTGGGCTGGGCCTCTGCCCTGTGGAAAGCTGCCCGCGGCTGCAGCCTCCCCTGCCGTCACTTTCTCCGCAGCTGGTCGAGCAACCACTGGGCTCGGTGCCGCCTCCTGCTGCCTGGGAACTGAGCGAGCCCCGTGCCCGCCACCGGAGCAGAGCCCGCCACAGGGTGCGTGAGGGTGGAGGGGGCCGGGCTGGGTGGAGGGCAACCGGAGGGCATCAGCAACGGGCAGAAACCAGACTGCGGCGGGATTAAGAGAGAACGGGTGAATTGGGTGGATAGACCGAATGTTCCATTTGTGAGGTCTCAACCTTACTTGCACCCCCTTCCAGACAACTCTTTTCCTTTAATAGGCTACTTCTGGCTGTTCTGCTGCCTAATAATCCCTGGAGCTATTTACACCATGGTCCTAAGATGTGGGGGTGGGGGCAGCTTGGTAGGAAGGAAAGGTCTCCTTCTTGCATTCTTTTAAAGCTTATTTTATTCATGGCGGCGCTGGGTCTTCCTGGCTCCGCGGGCTTTCTCTGGCCGTGGTGAGCGGGCCGCTCTCAGGTGCGGCGTGTGGGCGTCACGGTGGTGGCAGGGCCTAGGCCGGGGCGCTCAGTGGTTGTGGCGCACGGGCTCGGCTGCCCGGCGGCAGGTGTGGTCGTCCCCGGATGACGGACTGAACCCGTCTCCCTGCATCGGCTGCTGGATGCTCAACCACCGGCCCACCAGGGAGGGCCACACTTTACCTCTCCTGGTTGGGGTCTTCAGCTCATCACAAAGAAAACCGTCCTGCTTCACACCGTCGTGAGGCAGCCTCCATACGTCGTCCTGACCTCCATGCCCTCTGTCCTGCAGGGGAGCGTCAGGACCGGGACGGCGGGCGAGGCAGGAAGAGGCCTTGCCCTCACCACTCACATCCCGGTCTTGGCGTCCAGGCCCGTCCTCTGGGTGAGCGGCGCGGGGCTCGGGTCTCCAGGCCTTTCTCGGGCCGGACAAGCAGAGGCATTTATGAGCGGAAGCCGAGTCCCTCAGGAAGCCCCGTCTCCTGTGGGGCCACAGGCCACGCACCGCTCTCCTCTTGGGATGTGAGTCTACCATCACGCGGTTCCTGTCTCTCTTTCAGTGCTGAAAACCGAGCTCCTATGCCAGCAGGAGTCAACGGGTAGGAGCCAACCAACACACGCAAACCACGCGACCCCAGGCCGGGCTGGGGCCCCGGAGGACCTCCGGTGGAGGGGACGCCCGGAGGCCACCCGGGAGGGTCCGTCCTCGGCCATCCCACCGCCTGCCCGACCAGGGGAGCAGCAGCCTGCCCGCTCCCGCCTCTCCCCCTGCGCGCGGAGGGGCTGCTGCAAATGCAGGCGGCGTGGAGGCAGACGTGACGGGAGCGAGTCGCTCACAGGCAGGGCGCCCAGGAGACACGTGGCCGGAAGGAAGCCTGCGTGTGCGACACACTCGAGGGGCCCCGCTCGGCTCCCTGGGGCTGCAGGCGGCCCGCGCGGGCCGGTGCACGGGCCTCGCGGCTGCTGTAACCCCGCCATTACAGGGTCTCTCTAGCACGGCAGCCGCCTCCCCGAACGGCTTCCTCACCTGTAGGATTAGGCTCTGCGCTCGCCTGAGGTGAGGAGCCCGGGGAGGCCTGCCCCAGGAGCGGAGGTGACGTGGAGCCAGGAGCACGTGGCGTTCGTCGCTGCCTGAGCTAGACCCCGGCGAGCCGGCGGGGAGAGAGCGGGAGGCGAGGCCCGGCCTGCGGGAGGAACGGGGGCGAGGCCGGCGCGCGGGGTGCGGCGGGGCCAGGCCCCGGCCTCGCAGACGGAGGCGGAGTGCTGCCTGGGGCGGGAGAGGGCCACGGCGGCCCAGGAGGACGGCGGCCCAGGAGACGCGCCGCCCTGGTCGGACGCCGGCCAGCCCCCCACGCCCCGGCCACCTGGGCAGGCCACGCGCGTCCTCCAGCCGCACCCCCTTGCGGGGCGAGTGTGAGGCGGCTCTGGCCTCGCGGGGTGGCCGTGAGGGGCTGTAGGTGGGCGCCGACGCTGGGCTGAGAAAGCAGGGGCCTGCTGCGGCAGGGCGGCGGAGCGGAGGGCGGCGGGGCGTCTCTCGCCGGGTTCCAGGTCAGGATGTCAACGCCGTATGCGGCCACGAGCAGGGTGGGGAAGGCTGGGGCTCTTTCGTCCTGTCACGCTGAGACTCCTCTCACCAAACCTCTGCAGCGCAGGTGTGACTGCCCACTTCAGTCCGGACCAGCAGGAGTCAACGGGTAGCCAACCAACACACGCAAACCACGCGACCCCAGGCCGGGCTGGGGCCCCGGAGGACCTCCGGTGGAGGGGACGCCCGGAGGCCACCCGGGAGGGTCCGTCCTCGGCCATCCCACCGCCTGCCCGACCAGGGGAGCAGCAGCCTGCCCGCTCACGCCTCTCCCCTGCTGCTGGAGGGGCTGCTGCAAATGCAGGCGGCGTGGAGGCAGACGTGACGGGAGCGAGTCGCTCACAGGCAGGGCGCCCAGGAGACACGTGGCCGGAAGGAAGCCTGCGTGTGCGACACACTCGAGGGGCCCCGCTCGGCTCCCTGGGGCTGCAGGCGGCCCGCGCGGGCCGGTGCACGGGCCTCGCGGCTGCTGTAACCCCGCCATTACAGGGTCTCTCTAGCACGGCAGCCGCCTCCCCGAACGGCTTCCTCACCTGTAGGATTAGGCTCTGCGCTCGCCTGAGGTGAGGAGCCCGGGGAGGCCTGCCCCAGGAGCGGAGGTGACGTGGAGCCAGGAGCACGTGGCGTTCGTCGCTGCCTGAGCTAGACCCCGGCGAGCCGGCGGGGAGAGAGCGGGAGGCGAGGCCCGGCCTGCGGGAGGAACGGGGGCGAGGCCGGCGCGCGGGGTGCGGCGGGGCCAGGCCCCGGCCTCGCAGACGGAGGCGGAGTGCTGCCTGGGGCGGGAGAGGGCCACGGCGGCCCAGGAGGACGGCGGCCCAGGAGACGCGCCGCCCTGGTCGGACGCCGGCCAGCCCCCCACGCCCCGGCCACCTGGGCAGGCCACGCGCGTCCTCCAGCCGCACCCTCTTGCGGGGCGAGTGTGAGGCGGCTCTGGCCTCGCGGGGTGGCCGTGAGGGGCTGTAGGTGGGCGCCGACGCTGGGCTGAGAAAGCAGGGGCCTGCTGCGGCAGGGCGGCGGAGCGGAGGGCGGCGGGGCGTCTCTCGCCGGGTTCCAGGTCAGGATGTCAACGCCGTATGCGGCCACGAGCAGGGTGGGGAAGGCTGGGGCTCTTTCGTCCTGTCACGCTGAGACTCCTCTCACCAAACCTCTGCAGCGCAGGTGTGACTGCCCACTTCAGTCCGGACCAAGAGGCTCTGGCGGAGTCAGGCCCCCTGCCGTGGACGGACCCGCAGCCCGCCTCGCAGGTGAGTGTCCGGGAGAGGCGGGCGACCAGAGCCGAGCGCTGTGTGTTTTGAAAATGTGTTTGTTGTGGAGAGTGGTGGTGGTAACAACGTCGGGCCGACCCCGTGGTGGGGGACGCAGCTGCTGAGAGCGGCCCGGGGCCGGAGGCAACCGGGAAGAGGGGAGAAGGCAGCAGCCGGGGCGCCCGTGACTGCAGCAAGCCTGCCCTGAAGACTCGGGCACTCATTCTGGACGGCTGCGGACCTGAACACACAGAGAGAGCGGCGCCCTCCCGTGAAGGCAGGAGTACACGCAAGCGGGCAGCAGGACACCCGCCTTACCCAGGCCACTTGAGGACAGCAGGGTGGCCGCGTGCTGGGGACACGTGCGGCCTCCGGTGACGGAGCCTGTAAGTCCAGGACGGGAGGAGCCAGGGCGGCACCGGGACCGCAGCTGCAGGGGGCGGCGGACGTGGACGCTCAGGCCGCACCTCCCCAGAGGCCGGGCGGGGGGTTCACGCAGCCACCCTGGAAGCAGGACCAGGGCTCCACCGGCCCCCCGGGAGCTCCCCACAGTGCGCTGGCTTGTTTAAGGGAGTGGCAGAAAGGCTCCTGGTAGGCACTGAGTCCAGAAAGGCTCCTCCTGAGGCGTGCCCAGACCCCAGGGCACGAGGTGGGACCCCCGGTCATCCTCGTCCCTTGCTGGCCTAGGGCGGGGTCGGCGGGCTCTCCGTAGAGGCCCGAGAGGGGCCATCACCTCTGCTGCCACCACCAGGCTCGGCGCCGGCCGCGTGGAGGCAGCCGACACCTGCCCGACAGTGCAGGGCTGGGTTCCCGAGCCCTCACTTCCAAAACTGGCACGCGCCGGCTTGTGCCTGAGGGCTGTTATGGTCTGCCGACCCCTGCCCAGGGGGCTGGGGAGGAGGACATACGGAGAGGTCATTCCCACCCACCGCTGTCCCCTAGGAGGTTCTGATCTGGAGTAAGGCGGTGGGCCAGGGCGGTACTGGGCCGTCTCTTCCAGGGCATTTACGCCAAGGGCACAAAGCCCTTCCCAGAGGCCAGGTGCAGCTCCTAGGGCCCCCGTGACATTCTCAGTCATCATGAACTAAAATAACCATCTCTTGTATACTCTTCCTCAACCGTGAATTTTTCCTTATGGAGGATCCTAGTACACCTCCTTAACCAGGAGAGTTCGATGCAGAATTAAATTACTCCCACTGGGGAAAGTTAGCGAGGGAAGAGGAGACAGGGCTGACGAATGGGAAGGGAGCTAAAGCAGCACTGAGCTCCGGGAAGAGAGTGGGAAGCGAGCAGGAAGCGATGTGCGGACACGTGAGCGCTAGCTTTACACAAGCACGCCCAGGCTCCCCCGTGAAGAGGGGACAGAAGCCGTGTGTTCTAGCCTGAGGGTCACGAGCAGAGCTGAGCCACGGACAGACCCTCGAGGAACCAACAGGGGCATGTCTGTGTCTGACACACACTCAACCAGCGATCCCGGGAAGAGGCGGGACAGCCATTAGCCACCAGGGTGATCTAGGTCACACTTCCACGAGGCCTTTGGAAGCAGAGCCAAGTGATCCTCTGGGGCGAAAGCAGAAGTCGTAAGATTAGAACACGGAATATTTCGACGAGGGAAGAAACCTGAAACCCGCCAGCCGAAAGCAGCCCTAACCAAGTGGGTGGATACCTATTCTTCTGAACGTCTGGGGGTGGGGGAAGTAGAGGTGGGATTCTGAAAAGCTTCCAGGAAGAGAGGAGAAGCAGAAACCACTTGCTCACTGTTAGACTCGCAATATGTAAAAGGCGACTTTACATTCTGTTGAGTGGGCCGTTTGAATAAGTGTAAAAAAAAAAATCACCTGCCGAGGGTTGTCAGAGGCTCGCCTGCAACCCTGAACCCTGTCTGCCTGTTCCTGACACCTGCTGAGGCCGGTCGGGGACCCGAGCGCCAGCCGCCCCAGGGGAGGGTCTGACGCGGGTGGACTCCCAGCTGCGGTCTCGGCCCCAGGCACACGCGGCCGCGTCTAGGAAAGACGAACGGTGCAACGCCCAGACAGAACAGCGTCAGGGAGGAAGATTTAATGTCGGGATTATTTTTAGCGAGAACTAGGAAAAAGCTATTCACGACTTTTAACGATGAACTCTTGTCATCTTTGTCTCCTTGAATAACATCCGCCTTTAACGATTAAACAGAAGTTTTTCTCCAAAACCTTCACATTTGAGAATAAGCCACAAGAAATATCTAGACATAATGTGGAACCAGATCTGTCCACATTCAAAAAAAAAATGGACTTCCTCCTGAATGGTTACATTCCAATACCTTTATTCCCCCGCCCTCCGCCCGGCCCGCTCGGCTCTCCACAGAGTCGCGCACCGCGTGTCTCCACCGTCCTCGCCTCGGCGGCCTTTCCGGCGGCGCCCGGTCAGCGCCTGCGCCAGCGCTGCAGCGCTGGGGACAAACAGAGGTAAGCGTGAGGGTCTGGAGGCTGCCCTCAGCCGCTTCTGCCTCTGGCCTCGGCAGGCCGTCCCCTTCTATTTGATTTATACATTTAGAAACCAAGTCTTAGCACGGGGAGGAGTGTGCCCCACTTTCCTCGGCCTCAGTTCAGATGTGAAGAAGCAACTCCAGCACCACCTGGACAGTCTCTTTCGGGTCTCCCCGTGAAAGAAACCACCTGGGGCTTCAGGCACCCCACCTGTGCGGGCTGATAAGAAAGCAGCTCCTGGGCTTCCCTGGTGGTCCAGTGGGTAAGGACACCGCCTTGCTGTGCAAGGGGCGCCGGTTCCATCCCTGGCCTGGGAAGATCCCACGTGCCGCGGAGCGGCTGGACCCATGTGTCCAATTGAGGGGGGATTCTGAAAAGCTTCCAGGAAGAGAGGAGAAGCAGAAACCACTTGCTCACTGTTAGACTCGCAATATGTAAAAGGCGACTTTACATTCTGTTGAGTGGGCCGTTTGAATAAGTGTAAAAAAAAAAATCACCTGCCGAGGGTTGTCAGAGGCTCGCCTGCAACCCTGAACCCTGTCTGCCTGTTCCTGACACCTGCTGAGGCCGGTCGGGGACCCGAGCGCCAGCCGCCCCAGGGGAGGGTCTGACGCGGGTGGACTCCCAGCTGCGGTCTCGGCCCCAGGCACACGCGCCGCGTCTAGGAAAGACGAACGGTGCAACGCCCAGACAGAACAGCGTCAGGGAGGAAGATTTAATGTCGGGATTATTTTTAGCGAGAACTAGGAAAAAAGCTATTCACGACTTTTAACGATGAACTCTTGTCATCTTTGTCTCCTTGAATAACATCCGCCTTTAACGATTAAACAGAAGTTTTTCTCCAAAACCTTCACATTTGAGAATAAGCCACAAGAAATATCTAGACATAATGTGGAACCAGATCTGTCCACATTCAAAAAAAAAATGGACTTCCTCCTGAATGGTTACATTCCAATACCTTTATTCCCCCGCCCTCCGCCCGGCCCGCTCGGCTCTCCACAGAGTCGCGCACCGCGTGTCTCCACCGTCCTCGCCTCGGCGGCCTTTCCGGCGGCGCCCGGTCAGCGCCTGCGCCAGCGCTGCAGCGCTGGGGACAAACAGAGGTAAGCGTGAGGGTCTGGAGGCTGCCCTCAGCCGCTTCTGCCTCTGGCCTCGGCAGGCCGTCCCCTTCTATTTGATTTATACATTTAGAAACCAAGTCTTAGCACGGGGAGGAGTGTGCCCCACTTTCCTCGGCCTCAGTTCAGATGTGAAGAAGCAACTCCAGCACCACCTGGACAGTCTCTTTCGGGTCTCCCCGTGAAAGAAACCACCTGGGGCTTCAGGCACCCCACCTGTGCGGGCTGATAAGAAAGCAGCTCCTGGGCTTCCCTGGTGGTCCAGTGGGTAAGGACACCGCCTTGCTGTGCAAGGGGCGCCGGTTCCATCCCTGGCCTGGGAAGATCCCACGTGCCGCGGAGCGGCTGGACCCATGTGTCCAATTACCGAGCCGGAGCTCTGGAGCGCATGCGCCCAGAGCCGGTGCTCTGCGACAACAGAGGCCACCGCGATGGGAGGCCCACACGGGCCAAAGAACAAAGACGGATGAAAATAGAGAAATGAAAGACCAATAGAAGTGGCCCGCCCGTCCACCTCCCTCCCCTCCTCATCCCCCTCAAAAATCAAATCAAATCAAATCAAATAAGCTCTTATAGTGTTCTCTCCTTTAAAAAAAAAAAAAAAAAAAAGAAAGCAGCTCCTTTCTTCAGGATGGCGCGGTGTACGAGACCAGGGCAGGCAGCTGTGCCGGTCAGTCAGAGAGGCCACTGGGATGGGAGGCCCACACAGGCCAAGGAACAAGATGGATGAAAAGAAATAAATAAAAACCAATCAAAGAGACCAAAATTTTTTAAAAAAGAAAAACAATGAGAGACCAAAATTTAAATAAATAGAGTATTGCAGTGACTTCCATTAAAAAAAAAAAGTCCATAAAAAGCCCTGATCTTCCAACCAGCAAGCGGCTTCAAGGAGAAAACGCAAGCGCACCAGATCTCAGTGACAGTCTTCAAGAGAACACAAGTGCGGTTACATAAACCCTAGTCACATCCTATCAAGGCCACTCTAACCAAAACCTCCAGAAATGATAATAAAAAAATCCCAGAGCCCCAGGCAACAGCGCTGTTCACCAGGGCATGTCAGAACGCACAACTGGAAAGCAAAAAAGCAGTTCAGAAGATCCCTGGGAGGCGCCTGTCACAGGACGTGACCCGCTACAGACAATAAAGACAGAATCTGGGGCTTCCCTGGCGGTCCAGTGGGTAAGGACACCGCCTTGCAGTGCAAGGGGCGCCGGTTCGATCCCTGGCCTGGGAAGATCCCACGTGCCGCGGAGCGGCTGGACCGATGTGTCCAATCACTGAGCCGGAGCTCTGGAGCGCGTGCGCCCAGAGCCGGTGCTCCGCAACAAGAGGCCACCGCGATGGGAGGCCCGCAGGAGCCAAAGAACAAAGACGGATGAAAATGGATAAACAAAAGACCAATAGAAGTGGTCCACCTGCTCCCCTCCCTCCCACCCCTCCAAAATAAATAAATAAATAAATCTTTAAAAAAAAAGAGACGGGCTGACTCACTCAGATGCTTGAAGCTCCAGCTGCAGCAGAGGATGAAGCCACCGGCGAAGAGCAGGGTGAGGCCGCCGCCGCGCCGCAGGGTGCTGTGGCCCCGGAGCCAGCCTGGGGGAAAGAAGGGCACACGATTAGATACCGATTTTCAATAAACGGAAAGGCTAAAACCAGAAGACCCGAGTGCTGATCAATTTCCATCAGTTTTGAGGAGTCCGCGCCACGCTGAGCGGGGAGGGGACGCGCCGGGCGGCCCTGCGGCGGAGCCCACCTGGCGCGGGGCCGGCGGCAGGGGCTGCGGACACACAGGCAAGTGGCAGCTGCGACTGCGGTCACGTGCGGGCGTTAGTCAGGTCAGACTCCAGGATGGAGACATGCAGGCGGCGGGGAGCGAAGCCTACACGACCGTCCTCCCCGTTCTCGCCCGGCAGTGACAGCCGTGGCTAAAGGAAGAGCGCGCTGCGGGCGCGACGCCAGCCTCACCTGCGCGGACCGCTCCCAGGAGCCTCCTCAGAGAGGGGCCGGCCAGCGCCTCCGGGCTCCTCACCGCCGCCGAGCTGCCCTCCAGCCCCGGAGCTAGGGTTCCAAACAGAAGTCCCTGAAACAGTGCTCCCAGATCCGGCCTCTCCCCAGGACGCAGCGCCCGAGGCCCCGGGCACGGCTGCAGGAAAAGCAGGTGCTCAGCAGCGGGCGTGTGGGCCCTGGGCTGCGGCGACGGGAGCACCCACGGCCAACGCCGTCCCGTCTGCGTCGAGGAAGGGGTCTCGGGCAGACGCTGGGGCCCTGGGGATGGCGACCTGCGTCGTGTCTGGTCTGACGCACACAGCGCCCCGATGGTCCGCGGGGTCGGGCCTAATGAGTCATCACTAATTCCCCTCGCCTGCCACGGGCTTCCGGGGGCGCAGACGGTGAGGAAGCTGCCCGCCGAGGCAGGTGTGACCCCTGGGTCCGGAAGAGTCCCTGGGGAAGGGAATGGCGACCACTCCAGCATTCTTCCCTGCGAAACCCCACGCAGCCTGCCTGGGCTGCCGTCCATGCCGTCAGAGAGTCAGACACGACTAAGCGACCAACACTTTCACTTCACCTGCACCTGCTAAAGGCCATCTCAGCACAAAGCACCGCCTTCTGGGGTCAGGTCTGGATGCCTTGCGACCACGGCCTACAGCTACACGCCCAGCGTACCCGCCGGTCACCACTGCTGACAGCACACTCACGCTCCGCACGTCAACAGCTACGGCAGAAGAAGGAAGGAGGGGTTCCGCTAAGATTTACGCCCTCCTTGCCCCAGCGGCTTTCCACATTTAATGGCAGCAAGGAATGTCTAGTACCGCTGTTCTCTGGCTTGGCTCCTCAGGGGGAAGGGTACAGTAAGCAAACAAAAGCGACAGGTTTAACAGGCATCGCAGAAATGGCCAGGCCTACCTTCCACTCCTGGTGGAGGGGAGGGGACCGTGACAGACCACGCTTCTGACGGACCCTGGGAGCAGGAAGTCCTGTTCTGAGGACAATGACACGTCAGTCACGTGAGGGAGTCAGCACTCAGAAGGCGCGGAGCCACCTGGATGAGCCTGACCCTGCGCTGCTGCTTACCTCGGGAGAGTCTCTCCCCACGGGGGCTGATGGCGAGCAGCGGCTCCTGGAAGAGCGGGCTCCAGTGCTGGGGTCCCCCTGGCAGCACCCCGAGGCCCAGATAACCAGCATAGAGCTCTGGAAACCACTCCAGCCCAAGGGAGCTGGGCAGGGTCTGGCGGGCCCAGGGGCTTCTACAAGCAGGCTGCAGGGCTGGATGCGCCGACGGCGGGCCCCCGGGGCGCGACGCGGGGGGCCGGGACTCAGCCTCCACCGGCGCCCTCCCAGCAGGAACCCGATGCCGGCTGCCGGCGTCTGCCTTCCCCTCCTGGAGACACGTCGCAGCCAGAGAGGCACGACTCTGGCTACGTGGCTGTGCTAGAGGGAGACGCTCAGGGCCGGCCGGCCCCGCGGGCACGAGCACGCGCACGCCGGGACCTCCGTCTCGAGGTTCCTTTTCCGTGGCTGACGCATGGCGCAGGGCAGCCCACTCCTGCCTTTCTGTCACAGACAGACGTCTCTCTGCACGTCCTTGGCTTCCACACATCTCTGCTCCAAGGCTGAGTCCTCCCTGGTTCTCCTTGAGCTGGATTTCACCTGACGGGTTACATTTAAATGCAACGGCCAGTGATCCTGTGTTCGTTGCTGCAGCCCCAAAGTCTCTGTCAGCAGAGACCCCAGGGTGACCCCCGGCCTCGGGGCCTCTCTCTCTGCCTGACGCTGGCGTGCTGACTCTCGGAACCCCGGGACTGAGGTTCACGGGAGAACCGTGATCACGACCGAGAGGTACATCGAATAATTTTACAAGAGGCTTCTGTCTTGGGGTATCCACTCCGTCAGTCTTAAGTCAGCAAGGAATGTCTAGTACCGCTGTTCTCTGGCTTGGCTCCTCAGGGGGAAGGGTACAGTAAGCAAACAAAAGCGACAGGTTTAACAGGCATCGCAGAAATGGCCAGGCCTACCTTCCACTCCTGGTGGAGGGGAGGGGACCGTGACAGACCACGCTTCTGACGGACCCTGGGAGCAGGAAGTCCTGTTCTGAGGACAATGACACGTCAGTCACGTGAGGGAGTCAGCACTCAGAAGGCGCGGAGCCACCTGGATGAGCCTGACCCTGCGCTGCTGCTTACCTCGGGAGAGTCTCTCCCCACGGGGGCTGATGGCGAGCAGCGGCTCCTGGAAGAGCGGGCTCCAGTGCTGGGGTCCCCCTGGCAGCACCCCGAGGCCCAGATAACCAGCATAGAGCTCTGGAAACCACTCCAGCCCAAGGGAGCTGGGCAGGGTCTGGCGGGCCCAGGGGCTTCTACAAGCAGGCTGCAGGGCTGGATGCGCCGACGGCGGGCCCCCGGGGCGCGACGCGGGGGGCCGGGACTCAGCCTCCACCGGCGCCTCCCAGCAGGAACCCGATGCCGGCTGCCGGCGTCTGCCTTCCCCTCCTGGAGACACGTCGCAGCCCGAGCGGCACGACCCTGCCTACGCGGCTGTGCTAGAGGGAGACGCTCGGGGCCCGGGCCCGGGCCCCCGCGGGCACGAGCACGCGCACGCCGGGACCTCCGTCTCGAGGTTCCTTTTCCGTGGCTGACGCATGGCGCAGGGCAGCCCACTCCTGCCTTTCTGTCACAGACAGACGTCTCTCTGCACGTCCTTGGCTTCCACACATCTCTGCTCCAAGGCTGAGTCCTCCCTGGTTCTCCTTGAGCTGGATTTCACCTGACGGGTTACATTTAAATGCAACGGCCAGTGATCCTGTGTTCGTTGCTGCAGCCCCAAAGTCTCTGTCAGCAGAGACCCCAGGGTGACCCCCGGCCTCGGGGCCTCTCTCTCTGCCTGACGCTGGCGTGCTGACTCTCGGAACCCCGGGACTGAGGTTCACGGGAGAACCGTGATCACGACCGAGAGGTACATCGAATAATTTTACAAGAGGCTTCTGTCTTGGGGTATCCACTCCGTCCAGTCTTAAGTCAGCAGAAGCGGCCCGAACGTCATGAAGGCAGGCTGGAGGGTGTTTCCTATTGTGACTGGACGGAGAAGGTGCGACGGGGCCAGGAGGTAAAGGTGCGTCAGGCGTGGAAGGAGGCGCTCTGCTTTCCCCTGATTCAGGTAGAGCTTCGTCAAGTCCTGCTGTAGGAGTGGCGTTTTCTGATGCAGAATACTGAGTGGCAGTTTCTCCCCGGAGAGTGATGTTTGCTTCAGTGTTCTTTAACACTCGGAGGGAGGGCTGAACCGGACTCCTGACGTCCTTATTATGACTTGGCGTTTCCAAACCAACAGCTGGTGCTGGAGCGGACCTGACTGTGTGTGGTGATTTGTCCCCTTTCCGTTCTGGACTTCTTTTCGTCCTGTCGATCCCTAACTCTTTCTCTCTTGCTTTAACAACGTCTCTGGCTGACGCTTTGATTTTCTCAGCGCTAGGGAGGGCAGCCGGCTTGGACTGATGGACCTCCTGACTGGCAGGCCCAGTGGCCCCTTTCATCTTACAGTGCGGCAGGTGGGATCGTAACCGTTTGAACGGCTTCTGACAGTAGGGACACAGTTCCATCCTGGGAGGACAGGCACTCTGCCCTGAAAAAGAGACGAGACGTGACGGGGAGCACAGACTGTAAACGCTAACGCCTTGCTTAGGTGTGTACCTTCCTGACTCAACTGGACGAAGCTACACGTTGAAGGACAAGTAAGAAATATTAATTTTGACTCATCCTTCTCTTTTACAGGTAGAAAACAGACACACTTGGATTTTAAGATCAATATTTCTGGCTCCATTTCTGTTTAGTATTTCACATTTCTTAATGTCTCCTGGGAACCAATCATTACAAAAGACGACCAGAGGGCTTCCCTGGTGGTCCAGTGGGTAAGGACACCGCCCTGCAGTGCAAGGGGCGCCGGTTCGATCCCTGGCCTGGGAAGATCTCATGGGCTGTGGAGCAGCTGGACCGATGTGTCCAATGAGCCTGAGCTCTGGGCTCTGCAACCAGAGAGGCTGCTGTGATGGGAGGCCCACACAGGCCAAAGAACAAAGTTAAATGAATGAAAGATCAATAGAAGTGGCCAAAAAAAAAAAAAAAGACGACCAGAGAATTAGGTCTTCCTACCTCCCTAACTAGGAAGTGAGTCAGGCAAAAGGACTGAAGTCTAGTGAAGTAGTGGTTAGTGGAAGGAAAAGGTGTCCAAAATGCCAGCTGCAATGAAATGCCTGCTATTTAATGTAACAAGGCAACTGGATAGCACATGAGTGTAGAGAAGCTGTGACTCAGGCCAGGATTCTGAGGTTGTTGATTAGAACAGTATTTCCAAAATGACGTATAGAAGACCCACGGGGGTGCGAGGAAGTATCAGAACTTCCACTACCTGAGCGTGGCAAGTGAAAGGCTACTACCATTTAACACATGAGACAGGCATACGTACACACTCGCACTTACACAGGAGGACGGCTAATGCACGTATTACATCAAAGGAACACGGTCCCCCATTTTTTCCTAATAGTTTGTGCAACAACGGATTAATGGCAAATTTGTTTAGTTTGACACCTTTGTGAAATTTATGCCACATAAAAATATCAAAAAAGAAGCGCACAACTTAAGGCGGGCCTTCCCTGGCTGTGCAGTGGCTAAGACGCTGGCTTCCACTACGGGGGCACACGCTCAATCCCTGGCTGGGGACTGAAGACCCCACATGCCACGTGCTGGAACCAAAAGAATAAAGAATAAAAAACTTAGACTGTGTACCACGGGTGACTTGTTATTCTCTCCAGTCAGGAAGAGGAAGTATTCTCCACAGCTCAGATGACTCATCCGTTAACAAGTAAGAAATATTAATTTTGACTCATCCTTCTCTTTACAGGTAGAAAACAGACACACTTGGATTTTAAGATCAATATTTCTGGCTCCATTTCTGTTTAGTATTTCACATTTCTTAATGTCTCCTGGGAACCAATCATTACAAAAGACGACCAGAGGGCTTCCCTGGTGGTCCAGTGGGTAAGGACACCGCCCTGCAGTGCAAGGGGCGCCGGTTCGATCCCTGGCCTGGGAAGATCTCATGGGCTGTGGAGCAGCTGGACCGATGTGTCCAATGAGCCTGAGCTCTGGGCTCTGCAACCAGAGAGGCTGCTGTGATGGGAGGCCCACACAGGCCAAAGAACAAAGTTAAATGAATGAAAGATCAATAGAAGTGGCCAAAAAAAAAAAAAAAGACGACCAGAGAATTAGGTCTTCCTACCTCCCTAACTAGGAAGTGAGTCAGGCAAAAGGACTGAAGTCTAGTGAAGTAGTGGTTAGTGGAAGGAAAAGGTGTCCAAAATGCCAGCTGCAATGAAATGCCTGCTATTTAATGTAACAAGGCAACTGGATAGCACATGAGTGTAGAGAAGCTGTGACTCAGGCCAGGATTCTGAGGTTGTTGATTAGAACAGTATTTCCAAAATGACGTATAGAAGACCCACGGGGGTGCGAGGAAGTATCAGAACTTCCACTACCTGAGCGTGGCAAGTGAAAGGCTACTACCATTTAACACATGAGACAGGCATACGTACACACTCGCACTTACACAGGAGGACGGCTAATGCACGTATTACATCAAAGGAACACGGTCCCCCATTTTTTCCTAATAGTTTGTGCAACAACGGATTAATGGCAAATTTGTTTAGTTTGACACCTTTGTGAAATTTATGCCACATAAAAATATCAAAAAAGAAGCGCACAACTTAAGGCGGGCCTTCCCTGGCTGTGCAGTGGCTAAGACGCTGGCTTCCACTACGGGGGCACACGCTCAATCCCTGGCTGGGGACTGAAGACCCCACATGCCACGTGCTGGAACCAAAAGAATAAAGAATAAAAAACTTAGACTGTGTACCACGGGTGACTTGTTATTCTCTCCAGTCAGGAAGAGGAAGTATTTCATTCCACAGCTCAGATGAACGTTCCTTCTGTTTACGTGTCTTTTCATCTTTTATTTTTTTGTTTACATTTCTTACACAGTCAGGTTCCAGGAGGGGACAGGTGGCCCCTGTGCACGGCTGTGTCCTCAGAGCTGAGCGCCGGGCCTGGCCAACCCACACGCCGCAGCAGCCAGCCCCTGTGTCCTGCACAAAGTCAGGCAAAAGGAAATGTCTTCTGCCAACACACTTTACAGTCATTACTCTTACTGTGGAGGCAGCCTTTTGACGATATAATAAGTTACGGACCGTTTGGTCTTCCAAGGGGGCTCCGTGGTAAGAGACCTGCCTGCTAAGGCAGGAAACCCAGGTTCGATTCCTGGACTGAGAAGATCCCCTAGAGAAGAAAATGGCAACCCACTCCAGGATTCCTGAATGGAGAAGGCTATGGACAGAGGAGCCCGGTGGGATACGGTCCACGGGATCGCAAAGAGTTGGACACCACTAAGCACGCATACCTACGGACCATTTATTTACAAAAACACACACACCAAAGTCAGTCTGTAGACCTGGAACTAAGGACTTGCAAAGGGGCTGAGGCCTCTGTTAGAGGGGTGGCCTCCATCCTCACTTAACCCCACTGGACCCTTGAACACGTGTCTCAAAGGGGCGCCTGAACCAGACGGACCCCACGCTCCTCCGGCTCTTGGCACAAGAGGCCAGTAAAGTGAGAGCAGGTGTTGGGCCAAGGCTGAGAAGGTGGGGGCTTCTGATGAATCATGCTGCCTGAGCTTAGTATTAAATCTTTAGTGTTGGGCTTCCCTGGTGGTCCAGTGGGTAAGGACACCGCCTTGCAGTGCAAGGGGCGCCGGTTCGATCCCTGGCCTGGGAAGATCCCACGTGTTGCGGAGCGGCTGGACCCATGTGTCCAATTATTGAGCCAGAGCTCTGGAGCGCATGCGCCCAGAGCCGGCGCTCTGCGACAACAGAGGCCACCGCGACGGGAGGCCCACACGGGCCAAAGAACAAAGATGGATGAAACTAGACAAATGAAAGACCAGTGGAAGTGGCCCACCCACCCCTCTCCCTCCCTACCCCCGCCTAAATAAATAAATGTTCAAAAAAAAAAAAAAAAACTTTAGTATTAAAGATTCAGGCCTCTTTAATACCAAAAGGGGAGGGAGTCAAGTCAGACACTTCTGGTTCCCAGGCCCCGGCCGCGGGGTGTGTCCATTCCCTCCCCTGCAGCCATTCACCAGGGAGCCAAGCAAAGGTATCTTTCATCTCAGCTTCAGGCGCAAGATCCGGGGGGCCAGGGTCCCAGGGACGGGTCATTACGCCCAGGTCAAGACTGTAAGCCAGCACTAGAGGACAGAGGGTCTTCCCTATCGCAGCAGCTGTCTTCTTACCTGAGCGTGGGTCGAAAGATGCTAGTTTTGCGGCCGTTTCTCCGGGATCCGCACGCTTCACAACCGCCAGCGGCGGCAGCCAGGGGGGCAGGCTGAAACCCGACGCCAGTGGTCAGCCTCTGAAAGACACGATTAGGGAAGTCACCCGAGGGCGCAATGAATGAACAGTGACAAAGCCCTGGGGCAAATCCAGGTCACGGGGGCACCAGCAGGGCAGCTGTCCTTGGGGGCTCCGGGAAGCAGCCGACTTGACCGCCTCCTGGGCTGACCTCCAGGGAGGCCGGCGCTCCCCAGCGGGCCTTCCCGCCCCCAGCCGCCCTTTTCCCCGGAGGGCGGTCCTGCTGCTTCCCGGGACAGGCGGGCCGGCCTCCCTGCAGCCCCCGGCCCGGGCGCCCGAGCCGCCGGCGGGGCTGCGTCTTCGCCTTCCTCCTCCTCCTCTCCTCCCGTCGCCACCCTCGCCCCCAGACCTCCGGCGGAGGCCGCCGAGAGCACCCCGACCCGCGGGAGCGCACCCAGGGCCGTGCCTCACCTTCCAAGACGGAAGACATCCAGGAATTCCGGCGACCATCCCCGCCGCCCGGCCCACGCGCCGCTTCCCAACGCCCTACTTCCCAACTCCCAGTGCGAGGCCCCGGGGCAAGCCGGCTACACCACTGCCGGATGCGTCTCAGCTGTTTGCAGAGACGGTCTGACTTCACAGGCATTTACATCAAATACCTGTCTCCTATTATGAGGACACGGCGCATGTTCACTTAGCCCTGGCTGGGCGCTCGTCACGCGTGCCCGTCTCGGCTGCGAGCAGGCAGAAGCCCGGCCACCTCGCCTGGGGTCCTCCTTCCCAGAGGCTCCTGGTCGCCCCGCCTCCTCAGGGCCCGCCCCTTCCAAAAGGGGAGGGAGGCAAGTCAGACACTTCTGGTTCCCAGGCCCCGGCCGCGGGGTGTGTCCATGCCCTCCCCTGCAGCCATTCACCAGGGAGCCAAGCGAAGGTATCTTTCAGCTCAGCTTCAGGCGCAAGATCCGGGGCCAGGGTCCCAGGGACGGGTCATTACGCCCAGGTCAAGACTGTAAGCCAGCACTAGAGGACAGAGGGTCTTCCCTATCGCAGCAGCTGTCTTCTTACCTGAGCGTGGGTCGAAAGATGCTAGTTTTGCGGCCGTTTCTCCGGGATCCGCACGCTTCACAACCGCCAGCGGCGGCAGCCAGGGGGGCAGGCTGAAACCCGACGCCAGTGGTCAGCCTCTGAAAGACACGATTAGGGAAGTCACCCGAGGGCGCAATGAATGAACAGTGACAAAGCCCTGGGGCAAATCCAGGTCACGGGGGCACCAGCAGGGCAGCTGTCCTTGGGGGCTCCGGGAAGCAGCCGACTTGACCGCCTCCTGGGCTGACCTCCAGGGAGGCCGGCGCTCCCCAGCGGGCCTTCCCGCCCCCAGCCGCCCTTTTCCCCGGAGGGCGGTCCTGCTGCTTCCCGGGACAGGCGGGCCGGCCTCCCTGCAGCCCCCGGCCCGGGCGCCTGAGCCGCCGGCGGGGCTGCGTCTTCGCCTTCCTCCTCCTCCTCTCCTCCCGTCGCCACCCTCGCCCCCAGACCTCCGGCGGAGGCCGCCGAGAGCACCCCGACCCGCGGGAGCGCACCCAGGGCCGTGCCTCACCTTCCAAGACGGAAGACATCCAGGAATTCCGGCGACCATCCCCGCCGCCCGGCCCACGCGCCGCTTCCCAACGCCCTACTTCCCAACTCCCAGTGCGAGGCCCCGGGGCAAGCCGGCTACACCACTGCCGGATGCGTCTCAGCTGTTTGCAGAGACGGTCTGACTTCACAGGCATTTACATCAAATACCTGTCTCCTATTATGAGGACACGGCGCATGTTCACTTAGCCCTGGCTGGGCGCTCGTCACGCGTGCCCGTCTCGGCTGCGAGCAGGCAGAAGCCCGGCCACCTCGCCTGGGGTCCTCCTTCCCAGAGGCTCCTGGTCGCCCCGCCTCCTCAGGGCCCGCCCCTTCCGGTGGGCGGAGTCTCCGGTCGGCACGACCCGGATGGCGCCACTGCGCAGCTGCAGGAGGGCGGGCTCACGCCAGCGGCGACATGGGGGGGCGCGGAGCGGACGCCGGAAGTAGCGGTGGTGCGGGTCCCGCCGAGGGGTGCTCGCCGCCGGCCGCTTCCACCCGAGCGGCGGCCGCAGCCAAGGCCCGAGGGGGTGGGCGTGGCGGCCGCCGGCGCGCAACAACAGCCTCGGTCCCCTCTCCCCGCGGAGCGGCGCCGCGTCGCCCGTCCCCATCGGCTGCCATGAGCGAGCGCCTCCGCCCCAGGTGAGTCCGCCGGGGACCCTCTTCTTTTCCAGCCGCCCGGCCCGGAGGGACGGAGCCGAGGGGGCGCGCGCCGCGGGGTCGGAGCGAGCGGCGGCGCTGAGGGTCTGCGTCGGGGGGCTCCGAGGCGAGGCGAGGCGAGGGGTGCGCGGTGACCGGGCGCCTGGCCGCCGGGCGCTGGAGGGGCGCCTCCCGAGGGCGCAGGTCCCCGCCGGGGTGCTTGCTCCCTCTCTTCCTGCTTGGAGGGAAGGCCGGGGGGCCCCGGAGGAGAGAAGGTGGCCCCGGAGCGCCCC
Organism: Tragulus kanchil; assembly: GCA_022376925.1. Classification (NCBI taxonomy): domain Eukaryota; kingdom Metazoa; phylum Chordata; class Mammalia; order Artiodactyla; family Tragulidae; genus Tragulus; species Tragulus kanchil. The sequence continues at coordinate 20,675,276 of JAIOJX010000027.1, read as the reverse complement.
TGTCCTAGACTCAGGGGGTTGGGGGTGGGGACGGGCGGCCGGCCGTTTGGGGGGACGGGGCGGCGAGCGGGTCTCCCCAAGGTCAGCAGGCAGGCTTGCGCTGAACTCCGCGGGAGCGCCGGGCCGGGTCAGGCCGAAGGGCGCGCGCCCCGGGCGGCTGGCCGGCGGACCCCGCGGGGCCGAGGGCCGGAGCGCAGGCAGGATTCGGAGCGGTTTGCGGGCGGAGCCGTTGGGCCCGGGCGGGAGATCGGGGTGCGCTGCCCGCGAGCCCCAGGGGGTCCGTGAGAGGCGCGGAGGGCCGGCTCATGCTGTTTGCAGAGACGGTCTGACTTCACAGGCATTTACATCAAATACCTGTCTCCTATTATGAGGACACGGCGCATGTTCACTTAGCCCTGGCTGGGCGCTCGTCACGCGTGCCCGTCTCGGCTGCGAGCAGGCAGAAGCCCGGCCACCTCGCCTGGGGTCCTCCTTCCCAGAGGCTCCTGGTCCCCCCTGCCTCCTCAGGGCCCGCCCCTTCCGGTGGGCGGAGTCTCCGGTCGGCACGACCCGGATGGCGCCACTGCGCAGCTGCAGGAGGGCGGGCTCACGCCAGCGGCGACATGGGGGGGCGCGGAGCGGACGCCGGAAGTAGCGGTGGTGCGGGTCCCGCCGAGGGGTGCTCGCCGCCGGCCGCTTCCACCCGAGCGGCGGCCGCAGCCAAGGCCCGAGGGGGTGGGCGTGGCGGCCGCCGGCGCGCAACAACAGCCTCGGTCCCCTCTCCCCGCGGAGCGGCGCCGCGTCGCCCGTCCCCATCGGCTGCCATGAGCGAGCGCCTCCGCCCCAGGTGAGTCCGCCGGGGACCCTCTTCTTTTCCAGCCGCCCGGCCCGGAGGGACGGAGCCGAGGGGGCGCGCGCCGCGGGGTCGGAGCGAGCGGCGGCGCTGAGGGTCTGCGTCGGGGGGCTCCGAGGCGAGGCGAGGCGAGGGGTGCGCGGTGACCGGGCGCCTGGCCGCCGGGCGCTGGAGGGGCGCCTCCCGAGGGCGCAGGTCCCCGCCGGGGTGCTTGCTCCCTCTCTTCCTGCTTGGAGGGAAGGCCGGGGGGCCCCGGAGGAGAGAAGGTGGCCCCGGAGCGCCCCTGTCCTAGACTCAGGGGGTGGGGGTGGGGACGGGCGGCCGGCCGTTTGGGGGGACGGGGCGGCGAGCGGGTCTCCCCAAGGTCAGCAGGCAGGCTTGCGCTGAACTCCGCGGGAGCGCCGGGCCGGGTCAGGCCGAAGGGCGCGCGCCCCGGGCGGCTGGCCGGCGGACCCCGCGGGGCCGAGGGCCGGAGCGCAGGCAGGATTCGGAGCGGTTTGCGGGCGGAGCCGTTGGGCCCCCCGGGCGGGAGATCGGGGGGTGGCGCCGCTCCGCCGAGCCAGGCCCGAGCCTCCCCCGGCAGGTGTTCGGGTTCCGTGAGAGGCGCGGAGGGCCGTCCCTGCTGCGGTGCTTCTTTTCTCCCCCTCGTTCTCCTCGGTGCAAGCCGGCTAGGGAGGAGACAGTGGGGCTTGTACCCTGGCAAGAAGATCTCCTGTAGTCGAAGCTGGAGAAGCCCTCGTCGTGGAGCTCGAAAGCTAGAGATCACCCGTTCCAGCCTTTTCTTCTTCTGATCAGGAAAACAGACTTAGAGAGCCTGCTTGGTTCACTCACCTGGGTCTTTCTACGAAGGGAGAAAATGTGCTCTCCGTGTTTCCCGTCCGGGCCCCGCGAGGCCCACGGGAGGAAGCTCGGGCCTGCTGTAGATCTCCGTGCCCCTCCGTATGGCTCTGGACGTCCGCGGCCACCGCCTCCGGAGCGCACTCCTCCGTGGGGCTGAGTCTGGCGCGCATCCTGGAGTGGTTTAGGCCGCTGGTGAAGATCCAGGGTTCTCCCAGCTTCTGCGAGTTGATTTGGGTCTTGCAGCGAGAGGAGCTGCAGGAGGAAAGGGCAGCCCGCTGCAGTGTTCTTGCCTAGAGAGCCCTGACGGCAGCTGTCCCTGGGGACCCAGAGTCGGGGGGGTGTCAGAAGGGACCGGCTGCAGCCGCGGTGGGGCCTGAGCCTCTCCCCGTGGACGAACTTGAACTTCGGGCCGGGGTACCAGCTCGCTGTTGGGACCGGTCAGGAGACCCCGATTTGGCGCAAGCCTGCACTTCCTGCCACGGTTTCCTCCCCACGCCCCTCTGTACTTCCAGCCGCCCCTCAGGGTGCCTCACACATCTGAAAATGTCTGGATATTTCTGCGGAGAATGCTGCTTCTATGCGGTGCCGCACGCGAACCCTCTGAACTTGTGCAGCAGGTTCCTTGTCTCTAGTTCCCACCGGCTCACCTGGAGACCTCTTTACTCTGAAGGAGGTCACGTGATCGGACAGGGCTGCCTTGGGCCAGATTCATTCCTGTTAGCTTCTCCAGGTCAGCTCAGCTCTGTGCGTCTGTTTCCTCAGTTCTAAGCTGAAGAGTTGGTCTAAGGAGGTGGACTTTCAAAAGGGGGGGTGGGTGCCTGGGAGGGAGGGGGTGTGTCTGCACGTGTGTGCACGCGTGCTCCGTCATGTCCAGCTCTTTTGGACCCCATGGACTATAGCCCAGAGGCTCCTCTGTCTGTGGAATTTTCCAGGCAAGAATCCTGGAGTGGATGGCCATTCCCTTCTCCAGGGTGTCTTCCTGCCCCAGGGATCGAACTTGCGTCCCCTGCGTCTTTGGCACTGGTGGGCGGGTTCTTTATCGGCTGAGGCACCCAGGAAGCCCTGTGTGAGAGGGAGGCCCCTACTTTAATTGGGACATCTTTTATCTCTTATATAAATTGAGGTTTGTTTTTTTTTTTTTTGGTACCATGAAATAGTTCTGTTACTTTTAAAATAAAGTTTGAAAACTGCTAGTCTCTGTACTCTGGGGTTTCTCTTGTGCTCAGTCTCTATGAGAGGACAAGAGGATTGGAGAGAAATGAAGTGATATATTCTGCCACCCTGAGGATTAGCAGATGCCGAACAGTAGCTAGATGGCTAGGGAGAATGCAAATGGTTACAGGATGGCTCCTTAAATTATAACCTGGCCTGTGGCATTAATGTTAAGAGTTCCAATCTGACCATGTTGAGCATGAATCTGTGGTTTTACAAGTTATTAATGATGTTGAATGAAATGTTTCAAGGATGAAATCTGCAGAGCTTAGAAAAAAGGAGAATGAAGAACAGGTAGGGCTCATTCTTAATCCAGAACCATCCAAAGGAGGGCACTCCAAAAGGCCAAAGAAAACATTCTGGCGCCTGGGGATATCAACTGATTATGAAAGTGAATAGCCGGTGGGGCCTGAGCCTCTCCCGTGGACACTTCCTGCCACGGTTTCCTCCCCACGGTTTCCTCCCACGCCTCTGTACTTCCAGCCGCCCCTCAGGGTGCCTCACACATCTGAAAATGTCTGGATATTTCTGCGGAGAATGCTGCTTCTATGCGGTGCCGCACGCGAACCCTCTGAACTTGTGCAGCAGGTTCCTTGTCTCTAGTTCCCACCGGCTCACCTGGAGACCTCTTTACTCTGAAGGAGGTCACGTGATCGGACAGGGCTGCCTTGGGCCAGATTCATTCCTGTTAGCTTCTCCAGGTCAGCTCAGCTCTGTGCGTCTGTTTCCTCAGTTCTAAGCTGAAGAGTTGGTCTAAGGAGGTGGACTTTCAAAAGGGGTGGTGGGTGCCTGGGAGGGAGGGGGTGTGTCTGCACGTGTGTGCACGCGTGCTCCGTCATGTCCAGCTTTTTTGGACCCCATGGACTATAGCCCAGAGGCTCCTCTGTCTGTGGAATTTTCCAGGCAAGAATCCTGGAGTGGATGGCCATTCCCTTCTCCAGGGTGTCTTCCTGCCCCAGGGATCGAACTTGCGTCCCCTGCGTCTTTGGCACTGGTGGGCGGGTTCTTTATCGGCTGAGGCACCCAGGAAGCCCTGTGTGAGAGGGAGGCCCCTACTTTAATTGGGACATCTTTTATCTCTTATATAAATTGAGGTTTGTTTTTTTTTTTTTTGGTACCATGAAATAGTTCTGTTACTTTTAAAATAAAGTTTGAAAACTGCTAGTCTCTGTACTCTGGGGTTTCTCTTGTGCTCAGTCTCTATGAGAGGACAAGAGGATTGGAGAGAAATGAAGTGATATATTCTGCCACCCTGAGGATTAGCAGATGCCGAACAGTAGCTAGATGGCTAGGGAGAATGCAAATGGTTACAGGATGGCTCCTTAAATTATAACCTGGCCTGTGGCATTAATGTTAAGAGTTCCAATCTGACCATGTTGAGCATGAATCTGTGGTTTTACAAGTTATTAATGATGTTGAATGAAATGTTTCAAGGATGAAATCTGCAGAGCTTAGAAAAAAGGAGAATGAAGAACAGGTAGGGCTCATTCTTAATCCAGAACCATCCAAAGGAGGGAACTCCAAAAGGCCAAAGAGAACATTCTGGTGCCTGGGGATATCAACTGATTATGAAAGTGTAAGTCACTCAGTTGTTTCCAACTCTTTGTGACCCAGGGACAAGCCGTGGGATTCTCCAGGCAAGAATATTGGAGTGGGTAGCCTGTCCCTTCCCCAGAGGAGCTTCCTGACCTAGGAACCGAACTCAGGCTTCCCACACTGCAGGCGGATTCCTTACCAGCTGAGCTATGGGGAGGGAGGGATATTTCATGTGACTTGCCCAGAGTTTAATTGAAATCTTCAACACCAGCCCAACCGCTTGACGTCCATAGTCTTTTCACTAGAAAGATAGTACCTTATCGCCCATTCTAAAGGAGGAAATTGGAAAGTCGTCGTCTGATTCGATGTTTGCTTGGAATGACTCAGCAGCCCCGGCACAATCATGTGTGGGCACGCTGATAAAGGAGGAGTTTGGGGACCATCGCAGTCCTTCAGGGAGCTTCTCTCTGGGTGTCAGCTGACCTTCTGTCAGTGCTGTCCTGTTGGGAGGAACATAGCCGTTCCTGGTTCAACCAGCACATCCACTTCATGATTGCTAAAGCCTGATATTTACCTGGTTTCTAGCCTCCAGCATGTCAAGGTAAGGTCTAACCCCCTGACAGAAGGATAAGGAGCAGATCTTAACTTGATAAACAACGGAGTCTTAGGATGGTGTAGCCCTCTGCTGCGCGGTTAGTGCTTCACCGGAATCACCCACCCATTATTTATCATTCCAGGCCTAAACTGGATCTGTGTGCATTCATTCAGAATGTTAGATGCATTCACAAATACAGAGGAGTGAGCTCGGGGTGTAGATTGAGTTTTCACCAGTGTCCAGATCCGAACTCAAAGCCGCCCTGTTCACATAGGTGGTATAGCTGTGTAGAAGATAATGTGTATTCAAAGTCAATGTTTTCCAGAAAGCCCTTGTACCCTCTAGATATAGCAGTTTGAACCCTGAAGAGTTTTCATCATAATAGCTTATGCTGCTGTGTATAAATTGACCTCTGGCCAGCTCTGTCCAGTGGAAGTCTTCGCAGGGTCAGGAGCGTCTGTCAGTGCCGCCCGGTACTATGGCCTCCAGCCACGCGTGGCCGTGGGGTGCGGGGAGAGGGGCCCGCATGATCAAGACACCGGGTCTTAAATTTTATTTAATTTTAATTTAAATGTAAATATATCTCATGGCCGCTGTATTGGACAGCACGTGGGTGCGTGGGTGCTCCGTCGCTCCAGTCCAGGGCTGACCCAGGGATCGAACGTGAGTCTCCGGCGCCTCCTGCACTGCAGGCAGGTTCTTTACCAGTGAGCCGCGGGGGACCCCACCGTTCCATGCAGTGTGACTTAGAAGTGCACCTCCTTAGATTAATTTCTGTTTCCTAACTGGGCTTTGGGAGTCCCAGTAGCACTCGATTCTTGCACGGAAAACATAAGAATTTGGTCCCCTCGTATGCCTCCGAGCATTTGGCCGAGAACAAGGTGTGACTGTTGTCTAAGCCTGGGCATCTCCAGCAGCTGGTGCTGCGGGGTCACAGGAACAAGCTGCTGGGGTCACTTCTCTCGGGCCAGGTGAGAGGCCAGAGTCAGCAACTCGATGCGTCCAGGAGCCGCCTTTTCAGTGATCGTCCAGAAAAGCAGCTTGGTACATTAGAGGACTGAGAGCTTTTGTGTTAATGTGATCATTGGGCGATATCAGAGATGAAAGAAAATGAAAGCGGAGAGGCTACCCGCCACCTCTGATGCTCTTCCTGCATAGCCCCGTTTTTATAAAGACTCAAAACGTCCATGGACGGGGCAGCCCCTCCCGCCTTAGATGTTGTCACGTGGACGGGAGTACGAGGAGGCCGACGTGGAATCGTACTTTCAGGAAATGGAGGAAGAGATCCCCTTCATTAGGCAGAGTTGGAGAGCTTAGCCAACAGTGTTTTCCTGCTCTCGCTTATCCTCAGCAGGCATTTCTAATCGTCAGGCTTCTTTTTCAAAATTAACTGTACTAACTTAAGCTCCATCTTACTGCTGCCATTTTCTGTTTTGCCCTTCGTGCGCAGGGGTGGCGTCCCTCTGACCTTTCACCTGTGGGGACGATTGTGACAGTGTCTGTCTTTCCAGGCGAGAGAGCAGGTCCCTGTGTTGTCTCGATTTCTGTGTGTTCAGAAAGACCAACTGTTGGGTTTTTCTTTCTGCTTGTGACTGTTTTCAGGAAAAGGAGAAGGAATGGCAGTGAAGAAGACCACCACCTCCCCCCGCAGAGCAAAAGGAGCAGCAGAGATCCGGTCTTCCACGACTCCTGGGACACAGAGGTAGGAGGCGTGGGGGCACGTGCTGTGGCCACGGCGGGGCCGCTCCCGGGCGCGGAGGCGAGCCTGTGAACGCAGGCCGCCCTGGCGCGACTGCGCGGTGTCTCCCCTTGTTTCCTCCTGCGTCCTGGCTGTTGTGAGGGGCCGCCCGCCCTCTGGCAGAGCGTGGCCTGCGTCTCCACAGAGTCATGCGTGCACGTGCCCGGAATCGTCCCGGTTGCAGGGTTTGTGGGCCTCTGCATGCCCCTCTGTGAAGCCCTGCTGGTATTTCAGAAGCCACCGTGCTCTCTGATGGTTTATAAACCTTTCATTGCCCATAAGACGAAGGTGTCCTGCCGCTCCCAGGTCTCTTAAAGATAGGCTCTCCGTGCTTTGACGAGAGACTATATAAGCCTTCAGAATACGTACGATGTGTGCGCACAGGGTCCTGTTTTTAAGCGTTTTGATGTTTTCGTCGTGTTGCTCTGAAGAGAGCACCTGCGGGAGGCCGACTGGCGTGGGCGACGAGGGGAAGGGCGACGAGCTTCGGAACTGGTTCCCCGGCTGCGGGGCGTCCCTCCTGTGCACCTGGACACCTCATGGGGCAGGGATTCGGCCTTAAACGGACGCTGCTGTTATTAATAAGCGACTGGCCTGAGGGTGGACCCTCGGCAGGTGAGAGCTTGGGAGCGGCTCCGCACCGCAGCGGCCCCCAAGCCCTGCCCCGTCACCTGGAGCAGAGTTCCGTGCTGTACAGTTCTTGCACAACCAGAATGATTAGTACTTCAGTTCTCGATAATAGGGTATGACCTATATCTGGTCTTTACCAAAAAGCTCCATCTTACTGCTGCCATTTTCTGTTTTGCCCTTCGCGAGGGGTGGCGCCTCTGTTTGGGGACGATTGTGACAGTGTCTGTCTTTCCAGGCGAGAGAGCAGGTCCCTGTGTTGTCTCGATTTCTGTGTGTTCAGAAAGACCAACTGTTGGGTTTTTCTTTCTGCTTGTGACTGTTTTCAGGAAAAGGAGAAGGAATGGCAGTGAAGAAGACCACCACCTCCCCCCGCAGAGCAAAAGGAGCAGCAGAGATCCGGTCTTCCACGACTCCTGGGACACAGAGGTAGGAGGCGTGGGGGCACGTGCTGTGGCCACGGCGGGGCCGCTCCCGGGCGCGGAGGCGAGCCTGTGAACGCAGGCCGCCCTGGCGCGACTGCGCGGTGTCTCCCCTTGTTTCCTCCTGCGTCCTGGCTGTTGTGAGGGGCCGCCCGCCCTCTGGCAGAGCGTGGCCTGCGTCTCCACAGAGTCATGCGTGCACGTGCCCGGAATCGTCAGGTTGCAGGGTTTGTGGGCCTCTGCATGCCCCTCTGTGAAGCCCTGCTGGTATTTCAGAAGCCACCGTGCTCTCTGATGGTTTATAAACCTTTCATTGCCCATAAGACGAAGGTGTCCTGCCGCTCCCAGGTCTCTTAAAGATAGGCTCTCCGTGCTTTGACGAGAGACTATATAAGCCTTCAGAATACGTACGATGTGTGCGCACAGGGTCCTGTTTTTAAGCGTTTTGATGTTTTCGTCGTGTTGCTCTGAAGAGAGCACCTGCGGGAGGCCGACTGGCGTGGGCGACGAGGGGAAGGGCGACGAGCTTCGGAACTGGTTCCCCGGCTGCGGGGCGTCCCTCCTGTGCACCTGGACACCTCATGGGGCAGGGATTCGGCCTTAAACGGACGCTGCTGTTATTAATAAGCGACTGGCCTGAGGGTGGACCCTCGGCAGGTGAGAGCTTGGGAGCGGCTCCGCACCGCAGCGGCCCCCAAGCCCTGCCCCGTCACCTGGAGCAGAGTTCCGTGCTGTACAGTTCTTGCACAACCAGAATGATTAGTACTTCAGTTCTCGATAATAGGGTATGACCTATATCTGGTCTTTACCAGAAATCCAGAGTAACTCCCTCGAGGGGAGTTAAAAAGTCAGGAAGCGTCATGTAGGTAACACTCACTGAGGAGTGGCCACTGCACCCCAAAGCAGACTGGCTCCTTCCACGTGGAGACTTCACTTTCTGTAGCTTTTACCCCACTTTTAAATCCTCGTATACCTTTTTTTCCCCTTTAAAAGTAACGGAAAAGTAATTAAGTGTTTTGGTTAACATGGTAACTAGAGAATTTCACAGATGGAAGAAAATCAAAGATTGGAGCCTGCCATGAACATCTAAGGATAAAATTAAGAATTTTCATTTTTCTTCTGAGTTAAGACTGTTCATTAAAGGCTATGTGGTGGTTACTTTTGTGGTGTCAGCTTAAGTCTCTCTGCCGTGTCTGTCTGTCAGATCTGCTGTATGTTGTTTGCATTAGTTCAAAGGTACAGTAGCTTTTTTTTTGGTATTGATCTTTTTTCCTTGTGTCTACCATGTTGATGTCTGAGAACAGGAGTGTAAATGGTAATTTTTGAAAAAAAAAGAAATCAAGCGTTTCTGATCTCTCATGTTGAGTCACACTCCTTAGGATTCGTTTTGGTTGTGTTTTAATTGCCGTTTGTAGAGAATGACCTTCCTCCCTTTCCAGTAGCGTGTGCTGGTCTCACAGGAGACAGCAGTGTGTTGTTCAGCCTCTGGGTTCACTGCGTCTTGTTCTCGCTTGTCTGAAGACACGCAGTGGTTAAGCCCCTCTGTGCGCGTTCGTCTGAAGGGGTGGACGGGATTGCCCTTGTAATAATGAACAGCCAGTACAGGTGCTTGTCACCTGCCATGGTCCTCTGGACTTGCGGGCACACCCTCGGGTTCACCACGCTCACCAGCTTCCGGCGGTGCCGACCACGGTGGCCAGGCGAGCCCGGCCAGAGCTGGAGCGCCAGACGGCGGGAGCAGGTCTGTACGATGGAAAGTTAAGTCCTGAATAATTCAGTCTCCTGTTGGAGCAGGTCATTATGTTTATAGCATAAAGATAGCCTGTTCAGGAGCAGTGGGGTGCTTGCTGACAGTTGAGCATAAAGAAAATAATGCAACAGGGCAGAGTTCCGTGCTGTACAGTTCTTGCACAACCAGAATGATTAGTACTTCAGTTCTCGATAATAGGGTATGACCTATATCTGGTCTTTACCAGAAATCCAGAGTAACTCCCTCGAGGGGAGTTAAAAAGTCAGGAAGCGTCATGTAGGTAACACTCACTGAGGAGTGGCCACTGCACCCCAAAGCAGACTGGCTCCTTCCACGTGGAGACTTCACTTTCTGTAGCTTTTACCCCACTTTTAAATCCTCGTATACCTTTTTTCCCTTAAGAGTAACGGAAAAGTAATTAAGTGTTTTGGTTAACATGGTAACTAGAGAATTTCACAGATGGAAGAAAATCAAAGATTGGAGCCTGCCATGAACATCTAAGGATAAAATTAAGAATTTTCATTTTTCTTCTGAGTTAAGACTGTTCATTAAAGGCTATGTGGTGGTTACTTTTGTGGTGTCAGCTTAAGTCTCTCTGCCGTGTCTGTCTGTCAGATCTGCTGTATGTTGTTTGCATTAGTTCAAAGGTACAGTAGCTTTTTTTTTGGTATTGATCTTTTTTCCTTGTGTCTACCATGTTGATGTCTGAGAACAGGAGTGTAAATGGTAATTTTTTGAAAAAAAAAGAAATCAAGCGTTTCTGATCTCTCATGTTGAGTCACACTCCTTAGGATTCGTTTTGGTTGTGTTTTAATTGCCGTTTGTAGAGAATGACCTTCCTCCCTTTCCAGTAGCGTGTGCTGGTCTCACAGGAGACAGCAGTGTGTTGTTCAGCCTCTGGGTTCACTGCGTCTTGTTCTCGCTTGTCTGAAGACACGCAGTGGTTAAGCCCCTCTGTGCGCGTTCGTCTGAAGGGGTGGACGGGATTGCCCTTGTAATAATGAACAGCCAGTACAGGTGCTTGTCACCTGCCATGGTCCTCTGGACTTGCGGGCACACCCTCGGGTTCACCACGCTCACCAGCTTCCGGCGGTGCCGACCACGGTGGCCAGGCGAGCCCGGCCAGAGCTGGAGCGCCAGACGGCGGGAGCAGGTCTTTACGATGGAAAGTTAAGTCCTGAATAATTCAGTCTCCTGTTGGAGCAGGTCATTATGTTTATAGCATAAAGATAGCCTGTTCAGGAGCAGTGGGGTGCTTGCTGACAGTTGAGCATAAAGGGAAAATAATGCAACCAGCCGTCACAGGGCGATTCTTAGTTTTACTAATTTACAGAATAAGGTCTGTCATTAGTGAAAATGGTATCTTTTAATTCTACTCTAGGGCTAACAAGGTGTGTTTCTTTAAAACTCTAAGAGAAACCGTTGCCTATGTCTTTGTTGAAATACTTAAGTTTAGAATTTTTTTCTTGTAACATGAACAGACTTTCCTTTGGTTAATTTCCACAACTCACCGCTTTCTCCTAAATGTAATAATAGTGGCAGGTACCGGGAAGTAAGACACGAGGCGTGGGAGTTACTTTGAACTGTGCCACAGGTGGAGTCATGCTTGCCTATACAGTGGAGGTACCATGGGCCTCTTTTCTCCCTCGATTCTAGGAAGCTGAAGAATGTGAACCGACTTGCCAGATTGGTTATGTAGAGAGAACTTCTGAGGCTCCTGGTACAGTTTTGGTGGGTATTATGATCCCTATTTTTTAGATGGAAAAATTGGGACACAGAAAAATAAAGTCACGTGCCGGGAGGTGCACAGCTAGTACGAGGCAGGCGGCGAGCCCGGCGCGTGAGCGGCCCGCAGTGTGCGCCGTCTCCCGGGAGGCAGAGCGGCGTGCCGAGGGGCTCGCTAAGCACGTCCAGGGTGGCTCGGGCCTCGCCTTCTCCTGGGTCACGGGAACAGAGAAGAAGGCCTTTCCTTTCTGAAAGCCGTCCTGGAGGACTCCCGGTAGCCAGTGTCTACGGCAGGTGAGTAAGTAAAGTGACTGGTCACTTGGCGTCTTGCTGTTGAGTCCTTTACGTAGGTAGCCCCGTTCCCTGACCTCCGGTGCTGACTCGGTGGGTAAAAACTAGCTCAATCTGACTGGTTTAGTTTGGCCTTTTCTTAGGTTGGCCATTTTGGTTTGAATTATAGTTTTAGTTGTAGGAACGATGTGCTTTATTTTCAGCTTGAACATCTTTCTTTACAAATTGCACTAGACGCTGCCGCTGCGCCTGGCTTCTGGCGTGCGGGTACGCGCCTTCTAGAAGGACTGCTGCCTGTGAATGGAACCAGTGCCTTTACGAAATACAGAGACCCAACTCTAAAAAATTATTTATTTCGCTACGCCAGGACTTAGTTGGGGCATCTAAACTCTTCGTTATGGTGCGTGGGATCTAGTTCCCTGGCCAGGGGTCAGACCCGGAGCCCTGCACTGGGAGCACGGCGTTGATCTCTGTGATGTTTTGGATCACTCTGCTGTCGCGGCAAGAGGAGCGAGATGTGGAAAGAGGCGGCTCAGTTGAAACAGCCGTGGTGTCCTCCAGGAGGGGACATCTTTGAGGTCACCGCCCTGAAGCCCCAGGGGTATTTTAGTCGAGAGTGGAGGCAGGACAAAAACAGCAGAACCTGGGGAGTCCGTGTCGCATTCAGACTAGGATCCTGTAAGTCTGTTTGCTCTAACTGACAAGAATTAGCAGACTGTTAGGTGATTTTTTGTTTTAACAGTGTGATTTTAGATGACCCTGGGGATATTCAGCCTAGTTTTTAAACAAGGCATGTTAAGACTCTTTTGGTTTTTGCTCATTCTCATTATTTATCTGTCCCAGGATGGTAGGACCAGCCCGAGATAGAACCGTTCTGGCAGCTTCTGGGGTCAGGCTCTAAGGTTGTGTGTTTAACATTAAAACCCCATAGCAAATAACTGTGAGATTAGGTTGGTGCAAAAGCGATTGTGGTTTTGGATTGTTGAAATTTTCCCTTTGATACTGGGATACAGGGCTTCCCAGGTGGTGCTGGTAGTAAAGAACCTCTTGCTAGTGCAGAAGACCCCTGAGAGACAAGGGTTCACCCCTGGGTCAGGAAGACCCCTTAGGGGGGAAATGACAAACCACTCCAGTCTTCTTGCCTGGCGAATCCCACGGCCAGAGGAGCCTGGCGGGCTACGGTCCACGGGGTCGCACGAGTTGGACACGACTGAAGTGAGTGACGTGACACACACACACGTTGGAATACATTTGATGTATCTGTTCTATATCATTTAATGTGCCTCTCTCGTTTTATGTTCTTTTTTTTGCAAGTGACTTATTACTTGCTGTTTATTTTAGACTGTAGAAATGATGTTAGAAAGCAGATCTGAACGATTTCCTTATTTGAGTTCAAAATGGGTCCTCAGGCAGTGTAGTTAACTCGCAACTGCGACGGCACATCAGGCCCAGGAACCATGGATGGACCCACAGGCCGTGGCGGTCAGGGACTTTTGTAAAGGAGACGAGAGCCTCCTTGGAGATGAGGAGAGCCCTGGCCGGCCATCGTGTCAGTTGATCCTCTTACCAACCGAATAACGTTTCAAAAGATATATTCAACATGGAGAAACAGCCCTTTCTAAAGTTACCCTCATTTGTAGTGTGTGTCTTAAGAAGCTTTGCTCACGGTTCCAAGTCCTTGAAATACTTGTAACACGTTGCATCAGCTCTCAGCACAGAAAGCTACCCAGGCAGTTCCCCCTTGAACCTGACTGTTGTCTGCTTGAGTACTGAGGATTCGTATGTGTTTTTAGGAAGGAACTCCAGACAGATGAAGTGGCCCTGCTTTGTCTTGTAAGGAGCTGCACTTAACTCATGGACACAGAACAGTGACCCCCTGTATTTCCTTGCTGTGCACATTTGGGACGTGGTTTTGATGAGCCCACTGAACTCGTGCGGGAGTCCTGGTCCTGCGGGCTCGCTGGTGTTAGCAGGTCTGCAGCTCTTCTAACCACTGGGCACTTGGGGAGCGCAGCTGTCTGTCAGGAGCCCTGGTGGACTTAGCTGGGATCATCTCGAGCCTGGATCAGATGCTGCCGTGGCCTCAGGGTGAACTCCATTCTCACTCCAGCGACGGCCTGTGTTATCACCGAGTAGACTTTTCTTTTCTTTTCAGGCTCACGTAAATTAAAAGCACCACTGAACAGGATGGATGTGAGGGGAAGCCGGGGCTGGAAGGAAAATAAAACACCATGTTGATCTGCTTTTCTAATTAAGAGAAAGCATACGGCTCTAGGTACTAAATATACCCATGTTTTCTGGCTCTCTTTATGGAGCAGAGACTTACTAATTAACAGTCCCGCTTGGGGGACTTTCCAAAGGTTATTTGCAGAGTTTTTAGAGTTATTTTGTTCCTGTTAGGGGTATAAATGGGCTCTCTTAAACTGACTTCACGCCCTGGGAAAATAAAATTTAGGGCTGCCTCAGTGGGGGCCCAGGAGCTCCTTCCCTCTGACGTAGGATTGTAGCCACGGGGACAGAGAGAACAAGCTCCGGCTTCTCTGCCCTCCGCTCCAGGGTTTATGCACAGTCCTCTTCTGCCTGAGCGCCTGCCCCTCTGCCTGTCTGTCCTGCCTTCTCTGGGCTCCTGAGCGCTGATACTCACCCCCGCCCACCCCGCCAATCTGATCCAAAAAAGCTCCACCAAGTGGGGGGAATGTATTTTTTTTCTTGTAAGACAAGCTGTTGACTTCTGCATGTATCTTAAGGCTTCGATAGAGACCTGAAATTCAGTTTTATGCCTTCAGGGTTAAAATGAAATAATGGTCTTTCCTTTAGACCACTCTGATGGCTGATGGTGTTGAGACCTGTTAGAGAAGCTTTCAGACTTTTGACCTGGTCCCACAGAAGTGCTTTGTTTTGTGACCAGTACATACTAAACATACTTGTGCATCACTGAAAACAAGGTGTCACAAGATCATTACCCTCGCCACATCGCACCGTCTCATATCGTGCTGGTCACTGCTGGTCCCTGCTGGTCCACACGGGGACGTATTCCCTCAACCCCCTCCCCCACGTGCCAGGACAGGTCTGAGGAGGCAGCAGGTAGGAGTGAGTGCTCCTTTGAAAGAGATTTATTTTGTTCTCAGCTTTAACGACAGGATGTATGGAATGCTTTATATGCACTGAAACAACACGTAAAGTGGGTTTACCTAGCTTCCCTGGTTCTGTGGAAGTTTTGTCTCAGTCTAAAAGCATCATCAGGCTGCTGTCTGCTGGTGACCCTGCTGGAGTGGTTCAGAGGTTCTTAAGCTGTTCCATTAAATAGGAGCTGAAACAGCCTTCCTGGAGTCTTACTGACAGTATCACTGGCTTTTTAAGTCTCAGTCTTGAAGGCAGGAAAACCTGAAGACCTTACTCTCTTGAAGTAGCACTCTTTAGTTCTCTTATTCATGCCTGCATTTTGTCCTCAAAAGAAGTATTTTTGTAGAAGCTGTAGAAAATAAAGATGTTTTTAAAAGTAGGTCTAAATTCTAAATATTTTGGCGTGTGTATCCTTCCAGAGTGTTTCTGGTGTACGTATGTGTATGCGAAACCCTAAGAAACCAGCAGACCTGCTCCACATGGTTCTGTAGCCCATCACGACGAGGGGCGAGACCTCTCTCCCCCTTGGGTGTGTACGTCGTCTGTCAAAACAACGGGAGAGACCCCTCAGTTGATGGACATCTCTGTCATCACTGTTGACAGTTGCATAGGATTTCATCAGAACGGATCATTATTCATGTATTTCATGTACATACTTTGTAGTTTAACCAGTTGTCCCCCATTTTTAGCTATTATAAACAAGGCCACACTAAACATTTTTATACCTGTCTCTAAAAATCTGAGTTACCGGACTAGAAATTGCAGGAACTTGTCCCTCACTTCCTCCTTTTTAATAGCAGCTGTGCAGTCCTCCGTTCTAACCTGTTTATTTTAAAGAGCTTTCATCTTTTCTCAGAGTAGTGTCCCCTTTGCTGTTCTGTGAAATCAAGATCATCTGAGATGGAAATTTACTAGAAACTGACTTTGGTTCTCGCCTTCGTTTTCAGACAGCGTTTGTGACGAGAAACGGTAGAGAAGGCAGACTGAGGAGGCCGGGCGCCCCGGGGTGGGTTCTTGGGCGCTGGTCTGCCCACCCACTCATCGGGTGCCCCTGGGGTGGGTTCTTGGGGCGCTGGCCTGCCCACCCACTCATCGGGTGCCCCTGGGGTGGGTTCTTGGGGCGCTGGCCTGCCCACCCACTCATCGGGTGCCCCCGGGGTGGGTTCTTGGGGCGCTGGCCTGCCCACCCACTCATCGGGTGCCCCTGGGGTGGGTTCTTGGGGCGCTGGCCTGCCCGCCCGCCGTGGCCTCGCCGGGTGTGCCCGCAGCAGTTCTGGCTGCCTCGACGCCCGGTGAAGGGAGACCTCTGTGGGACAGAGTTTTTGGTTTTGAATCGGGCTGACTAAGTAAATGTACAGTCGCTGCCGACTCAGCTGTCTGGCCTTATTCAGCGCCTGAAAATGCTTTCCGGAGTTTTTATGTATAGAAAGATGGGTAGGTTGTCTCCTGCTGTCTACAGGCAGTGGGCTCCGTGACCTGTTAGATGTTACTTTTGATCAAAAAAATGAGCTAGCTTTTTAAAAATCATATTTAAGGTTATCTATCTGGAAGCATTTGTTTTTATAATGAAAACACATAATAACCACGTTGTAGGAAAGGGTGTATAATGTTACTTGACCCATCACGACGAGGCGAGACTCTTCCTTGGGTGTGTAGCGTCTGTCAAAACAACGGGAGAGACCCCTCAGTTGATGGACTTCTCTGTCATCACTGTTGACAGTTGCATAGGATTTCATCAGAACGGATCATTATTCATGTATTTCATGTACATACTTTGTAGTTTAACCAGTTGTCCCCCATTTTTAGCTATTATAAACAAGGCCACACTAAACATTTTTATACCTGTCTCTAAAAATCTGAGTTACCGGACTAGAAATTGCAGGAACTTGTCCCTCACTTCCTCCTTTTTAATAGCAGCTGTGCAGTCCTCCGTTCTAACCTGTTTATTTTAAAGAGCTTTCATCTTTTCTCAGAGTAGTGTCCCCTTTGCTGTTCTGTGAAATAAAGATCATCTGAGATGGAAATTTACTAGAAACTGACTTTGGTTCTCGTCTTCGTTTTCAGACAGCGTTTGTGACGAGAAACGGTAGAGAAGGCAGACTGAGGAGGCCGGGCGCCCCGGGGTGGGTTCTTGGGCGCTGGTCTGCCCACCCACTCATCGGGTGCCCCTGGGGTGGGTTCTTGGGGCGCTGGCCTGCCCACCCACTCATCGGGTGCCCCTGGGGTGGGTTCTTGGGGCGCTGGCCTGCCCACCCACTCATCGGGTGCCCCCGGGGTGGGTTCTTGGGGCGCTGGCCTGCCCACCCACTCATCGGGTGCCCCTGGGGTGGGTTCTTGGGGCGCTGGCCTGCCCGCCCGCCGTGGCCTCGCCGGGTGTGCCCGCAGCAGTTCTGGCTGCCTCGACGCCCGGTGAAGGGAGACCTCTGTGGGACAGAGTTTTTGGTTTTGAATCGGGCTGACTAAGTAAATGTACAGTCGCTGCCGACTCAGCTGTCTGGCCTTATTCAGCGCCTGAAAATGCTTTCCGGAGTTTTTATGTATAGAAAGATGGGTAGGTTGTCTCCTGCTGTCTACAGGCAGTGGGCTCCGTGACCTGTTAGATGTTACTTTTGATCAAAAAAATGAGCTAGCTTTTTAAAAATCATATTTAAGGTTATCTATCTGGAAGCATTTGTTTTTATAATGAAAACACATAATAACCACACTGCACGAAGTTGTAGGAAAGGGTAGAAAAAAGCACCAACTATAATCCCTCCGCCTGATGTCACTACTGTGATCTGTTTCTTTCTCATCTTTTTCCTTATCTGTAGATTTCACATGGTTGAAGGCAGGCATGTCAAAACCAATGTTTTTGTCTCAGAGAACATAAATTTAGATGTATCCCCCCCAAAAAATTCTGCACCAGATCCTTTACCTCCAGAACTCTTAACTTTCGCCTCGGGCATGGACGCCTCAGGGCTCCGTGCTGTGTGAGCTGTAGAGAAGGGCACTGCCCCCCAGGCAGCTGGACCGGTCACTGCCTGCGTCTGCTGAGTTGCTAAGTCACGCCTGGGTCTTGGCGCCCATGGGCTGCAGCCCGCCGGGCTCCTCGGTCACGGGCCTCTGCAGGCAAGGACCCTGGAGTGGGCTGCCGCGCCCTCCTCCTGGGGATCTGCCCAGCCCCGGGATCCAACCTGTCTCCTGCGTCGGCAGGTGGGTTCCTTACCGTCCGAGCCCCCGGGGAGGCCCCAGGGTGACTGAAGCGAAACCCCGGTAGAGCTCCCGCGACCCCGCAGCCTGCCGGTGACACGTGCCTCTTTCCCGTTCCAGTCTTCAAGCAGCGACGGCGGCGGGAGCAGCAGCAGCAGCATCAACAGCCCCGACAGGGCCAGCGGGCCGGAGAGCGGCGCACACCCCCTGGCCTCCGGGTCCGGCCCCCACACCCCGCAGCCCGCGCCCGAGCCGTCCGCCCTGTGCCAAGGCCCCTACTTCCGCATCAACCAGACCCTGAAGGAGGCCCACTTCCACAGCCTGCAGCACCGAGGACGGCCGCCCTCGTGACGCACCGGCAGACTCTGGCCTTCTGTGAAGGGACAGTGCTGTGCAGATTTGATGTTCAACAATGTTTTAAAAAACAGCTGCACAAAAACCGCCTGTTGGCTTTTCAGTCTGTGTCTGAGGTGACAGGCCCCCAGGCTGTTGCTTATTTGTGGTTCTGCTGTACTGCTGCGATCCCCTGGGGCTTTGGAGCAGGTTTTCTAGGAGTCTTTTAAGGGTAGGTATCAAGTCCAAACGAGGGAGCCGTAGGAGGACACCTCACCTGTGTGTCGAACCCATGGTTTGTCCAGTTAAGACTGCTTTCCAGATCGGTCAGTTAGAAATTCTACTTGGTGTAAAAAAGGCCTTTTAAAACTGCAGGATCTTCAATTTTTTAAATTCAATAAACTAGTAAAGAGAATCTACTTTCCATGAAAAAACCCCCAGGTTTCTTTTCCAGAACGTGGAGAGCGGGACCAGTCTAGCCCTGAAGGGACCTGCCACGCTACCTCTCAGTGTGTGGACGCCCTGCTGAGGGCTTGCCCTCGGCCGGGGGACAGTAGCCCAGAGGCTGCGCGTCAGCACCCGGCCCTGGCCGTCCAGGCTCTGTCGCAGGCTGTATTTCCAGAGAGATCTTTCTGACTGTGGGCCCCGGACAGCCTGTCAGCTCCTCCAGAGCCTGCCGCTCAGACATGGCAACAGCTCGGCTCGGCCCGCCAGGACCAGCCAGCAGCCCGTGGTCTCAGGCAGCAGCCTGTCCAGCGCCGCTGCGGCGAGCACTCCCGAGGTCCTGCCCTGCGACGTGAGAAGGCGCTGGGGGTGGCGGGCAGCGCACGCCCTCTGATCTGAGGTCTGCAGTCACAGTGGTGTGAGCTATGGGACAAGGACTTCACTTTATGCTTGAAGTCCCCTCCCCAACAGGCACGAGGGGCCATATGCCACCATGGCCACCGCACAGACTGGTGTGGCTTAGAAACAAAGGAGCGGAGCCACTTCTAGGAGGAATAACGCAGGAGTATTTATTTAGAGATTCGGATCGTCGGTGTCACTTGGTCATGCTGGAGAGCCACCCGAGTTTGAACAGCGAAGGCGTGGCCGAGTCCTCCTCATCCGTGACCAGCTGTCTGAAGAGGGAGCCGGCGTGCCTCGGGTCGTCCGCGCGGGAGACCGCCGGGGGGGCCCCCTGCCGCTGGGAGTGGAGGAAGTGCCTTAGCGCCCGCTCGCCTGCCCCCCCGCTCGGGTCCACGCGGCACAGCCGGCTCCCGGGGGCTGCCGCTCTTGGTCCCGGTGGAGGACACGCGACAGAACCAGGCGCCGTGCCGGCGGGCTGGAGCGAGGGCTGGAGGAGGTGGACCTGCGCCCTCTCCGGGCAGCGTCCTCTGAGGCGCAGAGCTGCAGGCGCGCTCGCTTGAGGCCATGTGGAGGATCGTGGGGAAAGGCAGAGCGCAGGCCTGGGCTCGGGAGCGGGGGCTGCTGCAGAACCTGGGTTCCCCCCTCTTGCTACCATCTCCCAAGTGTTAGATCAGGTGTCTGGGGAGGATTCCGGACCTGACCGGGTCTGATGGCAGGGAGCACGGAAAGGAGACCTTGCGAGAGCTTCTACCTAACCAGAAAACAAACAGGGACTCCGCGCTGGCGGGAGCGGAGCTGCACGAGCTCCCGGGCCCACGCGCACACGGGGACCGAGCCGAGACAAAACGTGTGTCAGCAAGGAAGGTGACACTCGGGAAAGGAAACGTCCTTTTATTTCCCACCTGCCTAAAGAGAGACGAAGCCATCACTGAAACAAAGCAGCGTTTTCCCCGATCAGTGCGGGTTACCAGTCACCTCCCACCCTCCTCGCCACGAGCGGGAGTCCCCGCGCGCCCCGCGCCCTCCGCAGCCTGGGCGGCCTGCGCCGCGTTCTGCCCTGAGCTGCTGGGTCTGCCGGCGGGCGTCCCTACAGCCTCTCTTAGCTCAAGCTAGTGACTTGTATTTCCTGTCTGCACCGCCATTAAAAGCAGCGCTAGTGCATCTCCTCACTGGGGTCTGCTGGTTATTTGAAGCGGGGCTCGCGGCGGCTGGGCGGGCGGTGGGCGGGCCGCCGGGGAGGAGCCCCTCGGTCCGGGCACTCACCTGAGCCTTCGTCTCGAGGCTTCCGCTGGCTGACCTGGCCTTGCGTGTGCTTGCCGTGCTCAGTGGAAGCAGCCCGAACCTCCAAGACAAGACGAAGGGGGCTCAGCGGAGGGCCGGGGAGCCGCAGGGCCCGGCGGGAGCCCCTCAGCCTCGTTACCTGATCTGGCTCGAGGCCAGCGGCAGGATGTTGTGGGCTTCTTGGGAATTGAACGTGCTGCTCCTGGGGGTGAACTGGTTCTCCGAGCCCGTCACCAGTCCAAAGAGAACCTGCCGGACGAGAGACGGGGCACAGCGGTGGGCTGGGTGCCGGGTGGTCCGATCAAAAGAAAGCCCGTTCTGTCAGGGACCAGTTACGATGTTTCTTAGCTTTGGGAGAATATTCTCTCGAGTGTGTTAATGCTGCAAACTTGATTTTTATCACCACCCACTGGTCACAATCAAAGTTGAATAGCTCCGATTCTACGCCTCTATCTAGGCCCTGGATAAAACCTTCACAGTCCTTACCCCCAGCTAATGGGGTCATCCCAGGGTTGCCTGGGCTTTGAGGTTTGAGCTAACCCTCTTGCCCCATAACCAAACTTGGCTGTGAGTCTCAGCCTGTGCCCCTGCCCCCCATCTCGCGCGGGGCAGGCTGGGGCTGTGACCGGGCCCGGGCCCGGCGTGCCCCGCGCGCGTGTTCTCCCGGGACTCACGGAGGTCCGCTGCACCAGGCGGCTGAGGTTGCCGTGGAGGTGGGGCGTGAAGACATCCAGGTCGAACGGGTCGATGAACGTTTCCAGGTAGTCGGCCACTTTCTCGACTCTGATAAAAGGGTTGAAGGTGGTGGTTCTCCACGTGTTGTAGGACAGAAAGCAAGCTCGGGCTGCTGGACAGCTAGCTAAGTCCTGGGGCTGGGTCTCTCCTCAGCGGCTGGCTGGGGACCACGTGTCACCGAGCGTCATACTTATAGACAGTCCTGCCGAGTCTGAACCTGGCGGGCTGTCTCCTGAGGGAGGTGTGTAGCTTCCCCACACTGTGTTCCGGGAGGGCTCCGGGGGCTCAAGTGACACCCGGCAGTGGGCCGGCTGACTGGGAGGAGCGATGCACCTGCTGCGCGGGGCCAGCCTCGCCGGCAGGGGCTCCTCCTCGATCAGGCTGGAGCCCGGGGCCCGAGCGGCGGGCAAGGCCAGGCGGACGCCCCGCGGGCCGGGCCGGGCTACCTGGGGTCCTGCCTGCAGCGGCCGCTCTTCGCCTCCTCGCCCTTGGCCGTCAGGACGGTGCTGAGGTAACGCAGGTCGTAGAGCAGCTGCAGGGCCCGCGTCTGGGTCACTGGGAAGGCGCCTTCTTTCTGTAAGTGAATTTCCCGTCCCCACCCGGTAAGGGAGATGGCCTGTCGCTTGAGAAGAAACAGCTTCATGTTCTGGCTGCATTTCCGCGGGCTCTTTCAGAAGCCTCTGTGCTCAGAAGGCCAGTTTCATCTCATGACCACAGCCACAAGCAGCTACGTGCGGTACCTGGTCTTGAACGAGCCTAAACCTCTAATGGCGGGGGTTACCTGGGTCTTGAACGAGCCTATCTAGGCCCTGGATAAAACCTTCACAGTCCTTACCCCAGCTAATGGGGTCATCCCAGGGTTGCCTGGGCTTTGAGGTTTGAGCTAACCCTCTTGCCCCATAACCAAACTTGGCTGTGAGTCTCAGCCTGTGCCCCTGCCCCCCATCTCGCGCGGGGCAGGCTGGGGCTGTGACCGGGCCCGGGCCCGGCGTGCCCCGCGCGCGTGTTCTCCCGGGACTCACGGAGGTCCGCTGCACCAGGCGGCTGAGGTTGCCGTGGAGGTGGGGCGTGAAGACATCCAGGTCGAACGGGTCGATGAACGTTTCCAGGTAGTCGGCCACTTTCTCGACTCTGATAAAAGGGTTGAAGGTGGTGGTTCTCCACGTGTTGTAGGACAGAAAGCAAGCTCGGGCTGCTGGACAGCTAGCTAAGTCCTGGGGCTGGGTCTCTCCTCAGCGGCTGGCTGGGGACCACGTGTCACCGAGCGTCATACTTATAGACAGTCCTGCCGAGTCTGAACCTGGCGGGCTGTCTCCTGAGGGAGGTGTGTAGCTTCCCCACACTGTGTTCCGGGAGGGCTCCGGGGGCTCAAGTGACACCCGGCAGTGGGCCGGCTGACTGGGAGGAGCGATGCACCTGCTGCGCGGGGCCAGCCTCGCCGGCAGGGGCTCCTCCTCGATCAGGCTGGAGCCCGGGGCCCGAGCGGCGGGCAAGGCCAGGCGGACGCCCCGCGGGCCGGGCCGGGCTACCTGGGGTCCTGCCTGCAGCGGCCGCTCTTCGCCTCCTCGCCCTTGGCCGTCAGGACGGTGCTGAGGTAACGCAGGTCGTAGAGCAGCTGCAGGGCCCGCGTCTGGGTCACTGGGAAGGCGCCTTCTTTCTGTAAGTGAATTTCCCGTCCCCACCCGGTAAGGGAGATGGCCTGTCGCTTGAGAAGAAACAGCTTCATGTTCTGGCTGCATTTCCGCGGGCTCTTTCAGAAGCCTCTGTGCTCAGAAGGCCAGTTTCATCTCATGACCACAGCCACAAGCAGCTACGTGCGGTACCTGGTCTTGAACGAGCCTAAACCTCTAATGGCAGGGGGGAGGCCAGCCCTTAGGAAGAGGCCTCAGGGGCTCCGCTGCTGTAAAGGGAACGCGGCCCTGGCACGAGGAGGCCTTTTGAGGACGCTCAGGCAGGCGGGGCGCGGCTGGTGACAGGAGCTCCCGCCACGGCGGCCAGGGCCTCGCCGCTGCGGCCGCCTCCCCGCCTGCCCGCCACGCAGCTCCTCTGGTGCCCACCCTGGGGCCGGAGCAAACCCGCCAAAGGCCTGCACGGACCGCGTGGTGCCGCGCGGCCTGGGCAGCAGGTCTTCCTCCCCGGAGGCTTTCGTCCTCGCCGCGGTGTGGACCTGCCTTTGCCTCCGGACCCTTGGCTGTGGGTGCGAACAAACCCCTGGAGGTGGAAGCCACTACCCGTTAGATCCCCAGGTGGGCTTTAACACCTGGGATCCGTGATGTCAGCTGCTCAGACCCAAGAGAAACCCATGGCTTTTACTTTATTTTTCTCGTGTGGCAAAGTTTTATTCAAGCAAAAAGGAGCAGAGGAAGCGCCCAGTGAAAGGCACTGGAAGAGGGTCGGAGAACGCCACTCTGCTCTGCACGGGAAGACGCCGCACGCCTACCTTCGGCCGTCCCTCGTCCGCGAGCGCCTCGTAGGCGGCCACCACCTGGGCCAGGCAGCTCTGGAGCAGCTCCTGCAGGGTCACCTCCGGCAAGGCGTGGCCCCCGACGCGACTGATCTCCTGGCACAGGCTGAACAGGAAGGACTGGACATACCAGGAGGGCTGGAAGACAGCAACGTCGAGCTGCCAGCTTGTTCCAGTGAAACGAGACGCGGGAAGACCGGCCTCGCGGGGCCTGACGAGGCTTCGCTCCGGGGCCCTGGCCTCGCCAGGCCACCCTCAGAGCAGGCCAGGGAGCAGGCCCAGGGGACGGTGCGGCCACTCCTCTGGTGGCTGCGCCCGGCCAGGCGCCTGCGCTCTCTCGAGCACCGCATCGGGGCCGCGACGGGAAGAGGCAGGAGCCGTCCTCCAGGTCCTCCACGGGGCCCTCCTCCGCCCCTCTGCCCCCAGGAGCCGGTCACACGTCCCTGTCGGCTCTTCCGCAGGCGCTGCAGGTTGAGTGACCTCTCCCGAGTCCCTCCTTCCGCAGAGCAGGACGTCCCCTGGCCAGCCCACGGGCCCCGCCGCAGCCCCTGCTCACCTGGACGGGGAGCCGGATCTTGGACGTGACGCTGCTGCCGGACTCGGCCTCCTCCTGGATCTCCAGCTCGTCCCAGCGGGTGGCCGTGGCCAGGACGGAGCCCGCGTCCTCCAAGAGCAAGGCCTGGGCGAAGCCCCGCGCCAGCACCTGGTGTGGACAGGCAGCGTCTGCTCCAAACCGCCCGAGTCACCGGGAGACCAGCGTCTGCTGCTCGGGTCGCGGGGGGGACGCTGAGTGACCAGGACCCCTGCTTTCGCCACGGGCCGATGCCAGGCACGGGCTCTGCTGGTCAACAGCCCTGCACAGGGGCCAGCCCTGAGGACACCCTTGGAGACGACAGGGATTCTATTTAGGTGAAGATCAGAAAACAGAGACCCTCGTCGCAGGAGAAAGTCTTATTCTCATCAGATCAAAGGAAGAAAACTCCAGCAGCTCGGCACCCGTGAAAGGCACTGGAAGAGGGTCGGAGAACGCCACTCTGCTCTGCACGGGAAGACGCCGCACGCCTACCTTCGGCCGTCCCTCGTCCGCGAGCGCCTCGTAGGCGGCCACCACCTGGGCCAGGCAGCTCTGGAGCAGCTCCTGCAGGGTCACCTCCGGCAAGGCGTGGCCCCCGACGCGACTGATCTCCTGGCACAGGCTGAACAGGAAGGACTGGACATACCAGGAGGGCTGGAAGACAGCAACGTCGAGCTGCCAGCTTGTTCCAGTGAAACGAGACGCGGGAAGACCGGCCTCGCGGGGCCTGACGAGGCTTCGCTCCGGGGCCCTGGCCTCGCCAGGCCACCCTCAGAGCAGGCCAGGGAGCAGGCCCAGGGGACGGTGCGGCCACTCCTCTGGTGGCTGCGCCCGGCCAGGCGCCTGCGCTCTCTCGAGCACCGCATCGGGGCCGCGACGGGAAGAGGCAGGAGCCGTCCTCCAGGTCCTCCACGGGGCCCTCCTCCGCCCCTCTGCCCCCAGGAGCCGGTCACACGTCCCTGTCGGCTCTTCCGCAGGCGCTGCAGGTTGAGTGACCTCTCCCGAGTCCCTCCTTCCGCAGAGCAGGACGTCCCCTGGCCAGCCCACGGGCCCCGCCGCAGCCCCTGCTCACCTGGACGGGGAGCCGGATCTTGGACGTGACGCTGCTGCCGGACTCGGCCTCCTCCTGGATCTCCAGCTCGTCCCAGCGGGTGGCCGTGGCCAGGACGGAGCCCGCGTCCTCCAAGAGCAAGGCCTGGGCGAAGCCCCGCGCCAGCACCTGGTGTGGACAGGCAGCGTCTGCTCCAAACCGCCCGAGTCACCGGGAGACCAGCGTCTGCTGCTCGGGTCGCGGGGGGGACGCTGAGTGACCAGGACCCCTGCTTTCTCGCCACGGGCCGATGCCAGGCACGGGCTCTGCTTGTCAACAGCCCTGCACAGGGGCCAGCCCTGAGGACACCCTTGGAGACGACAGGGATTCTATTTAGGGTGAAGATCAGAAAACAGAGACCCTCGTCGCAGGAGAAAGTCTTATTCTCATCAGATCAAAGGAAGAAAACTCCAGCGTTTCAGTCTGTAACGTCTGGGCTGAGATGAATGGGCGAGTGTTTACACTTGGGCCCTCTGGCAGAGACCCACGGAAGGCACGATGGACCACGACTGGCAGCCCCTCACTACGGAAGGGCCTCGCGGAGCTCGCCAGTCTGGGCTCTGCTAAGAGGAGACAGGACGGGGCGCCGGCGCCCCGCGGCCCCTCACTCACCCTCACCACGGCCGCGCTCCACACCCGGTAGCCCGCGAGGCTCCGCTGCAGCAGGAGCTCCTGCACTTCCTGCCACTCGGCCTGCGTGGGGATCGGCTCCTGGGCGCGCCCCTTCCCCTGCTTCTTCAGCACCCGGGGGTCCCGTGCCGGTTTCTCCGCGCTCCCTGCCCTTCCCGAGATGCACTGCTTCAGGTGGGGGCAGAGCTCCCCCAGGGACTGGCAGAGCCTGGCCAGGAAGAGCACGGCGCGGAGCTCGGCGCCGGGGAGGGCGTCCCGCTGCCCCTGGACGGCCTGCTCGAGCCTCTGCAGCTCCGCCTGGACGCGGCCCGCGAGGTGCCGGATGCAGGCGGTGGAGTGCGCCCGCAGCGCCTCCTGCACCGTGGCGGCGTCCGCGTGGCGGCCGGCGTCGGCCCTGGGGGGCGGCGGGTCGCGGGAGGGGAGGTAGGCCAGGAGGTCCTCCAGCTTCCGCTTCAGCTTGGAGT
Organism: Tragulus kanchil; assembly: GCA_022376925.1. NCBI lineage: Eukaryota > Metazoa > Chordata > Mammalia > Artiodactyla > Tragulidae > Tragulus > Tragulus kanchil. The sequence continues at coordinate 20,648,979 of JAIOJX010000027.1, read as the reverse complement.
CCAGGGCCGCGCAGAAGCTCTGCACACAGGGGCTGACGGCCCGCGTCTTCATGGAGAGCCCGCTGCCTGGGAACGGGGCCCGGCTGGACACGCTGACCCAGGCGGCGTCGGCAGGCAGGTCGCTGGGGCTCTCAGACCAGAGGAAGCGAGCCATGCTGCCCTCCGGGGGCACGGGCTTGTCTGCAGCGGGGCCGCTGCCGAGCTCCTGCAGGGCCGAGGCGAGCAGCTCCTGGGAACTGCTGGAGATGGAGTCGAAGCCTTCTCTGGTCAGCGTCTGAAAGGGAAGGGACAAGGAAGGGTCCAAGCCCAGCGGCTTCAGGTGACCTCCACCAGAGCACCGAGCAGCAGTCTATGCCTGCGTCCAGGGCTCACCCGACGCTCAGAAAGACGGCCTGGGAGTGGCGAAGAGCACTCCCTCTCGTTGGGTGCGGACACGTCCCCGCCCGCCCGGGAGGCCTGGTCTCCTGCTCAGCAGCAGCCTCTGTTCATCTTTACGGTTCACTATTCACAAGAGCCGGCCGTGGAGGCAGTCAGCAGGGAAAGACTATCCGCAGGAAGTGGCGGGGAATCTCCCCAAACAGTCTGAAGATGGCCCTGGGCAGGCCTGGCCGCCAGGCGGCTGGACCGCCGACTTCCCACCTCACCTGCAGCCGGTCGAGGAGAAGCTGCTGCATCAGGTCCTCCCAGAGCAAGAGCGGCCGGTCCAGAAGCCGGCGGCAGGTCCCATCCCAGCTGCGCTGGAGTGCCTCGTCGGTGAGGAGCCCCCACACGGCGTCCCGGACCCCAGCCAGACCCGTCACGCTCGTCACGTACATCAGCAGGCCGCCGATCCCGGTTTTAATGTCTTCGTTACACCTGCGACAGAACCGTTTCCTTAGGCTTCCTGAGTCTTGTGGCTGTCACGGCTTCGTTAAGAAAAAGAGCTGGACTCCACTGGAAAGCCTCTCACCTCAGCCCTGCTATGGAAGTGTCTAACCGACTCGGAGTGTTTATAAATACCCACCAGCAGCATCTCTGGCTGGACGGGAGGTAGGGCCGGCAGCGCCGTCACGAGGCCAACCCCACTCCCATGTGGGTCCCCCTGGAAGGCAGTTCAGAGCCCCAGAGCGCGACTTCAAGGTGTCCGGGGCTGGCGCGTGCACTACTGCACTATGGAAACCAGGTGAACACGGGCAGCTACTGTGCAGGGAACTCCACTTACTATGTAATAACCCATAATGGAAGATAATCTGAAAAAGTATATATATATATATACATGTTTGTGTAACTGAATCACCTTACTTACACGTGAAACTAACACAACACTCAGAGAAAGAAACAAACTGCACTCAGTCAAAGCACAGGCGTGGCGGAGCTCTAGCGGGTTTAAACTCCTCTGCGGACCATGTGGACAGACAGACTGGTTTGGGTTCCCCCAGAGCGGGCGAGCCGCGGTGAGGGTGGTGGGAGACGGCGGAGGAGGGGCGGGCCCGGCCCAGAGCACCCCCCGAGGCTCAGACCTCCCCTCCCTGTGGCTACGCGAGGCGGGGCGGCGGCTGGCTCCCGCCGCCCCGGGAGCTGCTCACACGTGGATCCACTTCTGCAGCGTGTCCTTCAGGTACTCCTGGCTGATGGGACGCGCCAGGGTGCGGAGCGCCGGCTGGAACTCCACGACGGACGAGGGCAGGTGTCTGAACCAGCTGCACAGCCTCATGGCCTCCTGCAGCACACCGACGCCTTTCCCTAGGGAGAGGACCGAGGGAGGGTCACCGGGAGCACCCTCAGACAGCAAGGTCATACAGGACCTGGAAGGAATTCCAAAGATCAGCTGGTCTTCCTCCAGGGGTAGCGGGACTGGACCCCTGAAATGGGAGAAAGAAAAGCAGAACACGTCCAGGGGCCCCATCAGGGAGGGAGAGTGGCAAAGAAGGCAGAGGACAGAGAGAGACGGAATGGGGGAGAAACAGTGAAAGGAGAAAAAGAGGGCTGTGTAATCCTGGGCGTTTTAAAAGCAGGCCCTCCGTGGAGAGCGAGCTGGCCCGGAAGGCAACCAAGACACGCCCCATCTGGAAACAGCGCGGCGCTGTCAGCTCACTCGGCCCGTCCCTCCGGCCGCTCCGTCTCCTCTGAGCGCGGGACTCTCCCGAGCTCTGTCGCCCGCCGTCCCTCCCTCTTACTGATGACGTCATCCACCCCCGGCCTCAGACGCGCGCGGGGTTGCGCCCGCGTGCGTCTGTCTCCAGCGAGCTGGCTCACTGCTCTGCTCTGGACCACGGCCCCACTCCAGGGTCTCAGCTGGGTCCAAGGCAGCGTCTGCGAGAGGAGCTCATCCGCAGTCCTTCCAGAGCTGCTCCTCTGCACAGGCTCCCGCTCTGCCGGTGGCAGGGTGACCGGCACAGCCTCCATGGAGCAGGATGGGGGCTCAGGCGGGGCCGATGCACGGTGACCCTGTGGGCTGCAGCCGCTAGGCTCTGTGGCCCGCTGCAGACTGTGGTCCGTGGGAGTCTCCAGGCAACCACAGTGGAGGGGGTGGCCACTTCCTTCTCCAGGGATCTTCCCGACCCAGGGATGGATCCCGGCACTGGCAGGAAGATTCCTCAGCACGGAGCCCCCAGGGAAGCCTGGAGGTTCCACAAAGCTAAACACAGAGCTACCACGTGGTCCAGCAATGCTTCTCCTGGGCATGTATTTGGAGAACACCTCCATTCGAAGCGATACGTGCACCCCATGTTCATTGCACTGAAAGTGGAAGTGAAACTGCTCCGTCGTGCCCCGCTCTTGGCGACCCCTGGGCGAGCCGTGGCATTCTCCAGGCACGGCGACGGGAGAGGCAGCCCTTCCCTTCTCCCGGGTGGCCACTGCATCACAGTCTACAGCAGCCACGGCACGGAAGCAACCTAAAGGTCCACCAACCAATGACGGACCAAGAAGCCGTAGTCTATGCACACAGCAGAAGAGCACTGAGCCCTGTAGGCTGCAGCACCCTGGGTGGGCCTGGAGACCCTCAGGCTGCAGGAAGCCAGTCAGGGAGAGACCAGCAGACGCCACACGGGAGCACAGAGAGCGGGACCGTAGGGGACAGTCAGCGGCACTTACAGAAAACAAGCTCGGCCACCAGAGGAGAGGGCGATAAACGATGGACGTGTGGTCAGCAGACGTAAGCCACTGCACGTACGACGCAGACACAGATGTCTGTGTCGGTCGGTCCGCTCCGTCTCCATGGCCCAGTGCCCGCCACCTGGCCGCGGTGACAGCCTCTTCAACGAGCCTCAGCATTCTCGCCGCCCCTTGGGGAACCACGGCCACAGAAGAGCCAAAGGCATTCCATTCCAGCTGGGCCAGCGCCACCAAAGAAGGGCACCGGATGCACGGGAACCCACACAGAAGGGCCGCCCAGGCTGGAAGGTCCTGGACGGCTGGCCGCTGCTCACGTGGCTCTGTGATCTCTGGTCACGAACGAGACACTGGCCCCACGTCGTCCACGCTCCCCCCACACTCCCCCTCGGCCTCCCCTGCCTCCTTTCCCTTCCTCATGTGCTGACATCCTCTGGGCCCCAGGACCTTTGCAGCTGCTCTTCCTTTTCACTGGAACTCTTTTCTTTGCCTAACTCTTACTCAACCTCTAGGTTTTGGTCTAAATGTTCTTCAGGACAGCGGGACGGGCAGCGGAATGGAGAGAACAGACACTCCTGGGACTTCCCTGGTGGTGCAGTGGTTAAGGATCTGACTTGCAATGCAGAGGACGCAGGTTCTGTCCCTGGCTGGGGGACTAAGAACTCACACGCTGCAGGGCAGCTTAATATCCTGACGTTGGTCCCTCCATTCAGTGCTGCCACGTCAAGCTGTCCACTGCCCGGAGAGCAACGACCAGGATTGACATTAGGCCGATATCTGCAGATTCATGAGCTCAGCATCTGCCCCTCCACTGGACGGACAGCGGGTCCAGATCTGTCCAGCCCCCCACTGTATCCCCAGCACAGCAGCTGCCAGACACCCGGTCAGCGAAGGAACCAGAAAATGCACGAGGCAGGCGAGGAGCTCACCGGTGGGATGCTGGCCGGTGATGCTGTCCAGGGTAGAGAAGAGCAGGCCGCAGGGCAGGGATGGGTCCGGCAGCAGACCCTCCGGTAAGGTGTAGAAGAGGGCGTGGGCTTGGCTCAGCGTAGTGGCCAGCAGCTCCACCAGCGAGCAGATCTGAGCCTTGACCCCTGCACCTGCAAGAAGAAAGCGCCCTCTTTTACGGTTTCCTCTGGTAAAGTCAGAAACAGAGAGGCTCTGGACGCACCCTCAGCTCCCCTGCACCATCCCCACGCCTGAGGCCCACGTTGGGAGGAACCCACACCCACCTTGGTGCGGCTGGTTGAGAAGCTTCTGAATTGCTGCCTTTCTGGCCAACAGGAAGTCCGTGAGGGCCTGACGCGGAGAACTCTCCTCCAAGAGCATGACAGAGCACAGGGCCTCGGCCACAGCCTGGTCGGACACGGCCTGGCACTTGAGCAGCGTCTTGCTCGTGCAGGATGGTGGACCTAAGGAGATGACGGCCGGAGCCCCCCACAGGGAGCTCCTGCACTCCCCCCCCCCTTTTTTGGCCCCAGCGTCCACGCCCCCACACTCCCCCTCGGCCTCCCCTGCCTCCTTTCCCTTCCTCATGTGCTGACATCCTCTGGGCCCCAGGACCTTTGCAGCTGCTCTTCCTTTTCACTGGAACTCTTTTCTTTGCCTAACTCTTACTCAACCTCTAGGTTTTGGTCTAAATGTTCTTCAGGACAGCGGGACGGGCAGCGGAATGGAGAGAACAGACACTCCTGGGACTTCCCTGGTGGTGCAGTGGTTAAGGATCTGACTTGCAATGCAGAGGACGCAGGTTCTGTCCCTGGCTGGGGGACTAAGAACTCACACGCTGCAGGGCAGCTTAATATCCTGACGTTGGTCCCTCCATTCAGTGCTGCCACGTCAAGCTGTCCACTGCCCGGAGAGCAACGACCAGGATTGACATTAGGCCGATATCTGCAGATTCATGAGCTCAGCATCTGCCCCTCCACTGGACGGACAGCGGGTCCAGATCTGTCCAGCCCCCCACTGTATCCCCAGCACAGCAGCTGCCAGACACCCGGTCAGCGAAGGAACCAGAAAATGCACGAGGCAGGCGAGGAGCTCACCGGTGGGATGCTGGCCGGTGATGCTGTCCAGGGTAGAGAAGAGCAGGCCGCAGGGCAGGGATGGGTCCGGCAGCAGACCCTCCGGTAAGGTGTAGAAGAGGGCGTGGGCTTGGCTCAGCGTAGTGGCCAGCAGCTCCACCAGCGAGCAGATCTGAGCCTTGACCCCTGCACCTGCAAGAAGAAAGCGCCCTCTTTTACGGTTTCCTCTGGTAAAGTCAGAAACAGAGAGGCTCTGGACGCACCCTCAGCTCCCCTGCACCATCCCCACGCCTGAGGCCCACGTTGGGAGGAACCCACACCCACCTTGGTGCGGCTGGTTGAGAAGCTTCTGAATTGCTGCCTTTCTGGCCAACAGGAAGTCCGTGAGGGCCTGACGCGGAGAACTCTCCTCCAAGAGCATGACAGAGCACAGGGCCTCGGCCACAGCCTGGTCGGACACGGCCTGGCACTTGAGCAGCGTCTTGCTCTCGTGCAGGATGGTGGACCTAAGGAGATGACGGCGGAGCTCACAGGGAGCTCTCTGCCTCTCGGGAGGAGGGCCCCGGGACCCCAGGAACAAGGGGGCACGCTCTCTAAGAGCCGAGGGGTGCAGGACGGCCACCACCAGAGAAGGCCTGGCCGCCGGACCGGCTCACCGGAAGTGGCTGGCGGCCGCCACCTGCCGGATGAGGATGGGGAAGCGGGAGAGGACGGGGCTGTGGCGGGAGCCGGCGTCCAGCCGCAGCCGCCGGTGGAGGTGGCAGCAGAGCAGGCAGAGCCGCGTGGCGTGCAGGCAGCGCGAGGCCTCCAGGGCGCTCCAGATCTCCTCGGGGAGTTCCAGCAGGAGCTTGATCTGGGCAGCCATGCTGTAGAACGCCTCCTGGGACGGCCGCGCGGGCTGCAGGCAGAGGCAGGGAGGCGGCGTCGGGACCCAGGAGAGCCCGGGCGGCCTGGGAAGGCTGGGGGCCCCGGGTGGAGCCTGCGTGAGCTGGGATTCAGCGCCGCCCGCGGGCCCTGAGCTGGCGCAGGGTGACCGGAGACGAGTTGCTCCTCTGCCCGCCCCACGGTCACGGGGCAGGAGGGGTGGGGGACCCCGCGATGCCTCAGCAGCCCAGAGCCCCGCACGGGCCCCAGCTTCCACCTTCCCGGGTTGGATGCTCGTCCCTCCTACACGTCCTCCTGCTGCTCTGGGCGCACTCCGGCCTCGGCGCCTCTCAGTCTGCGCTCGTCCTCCAGGATGCTCTCCCCTGAGCCGCCTCCTCCAGGCAGGCCCCCGGCATGCCTGGCCGTCCTCCCCAACCCCCACGGAGCCTCTTCTGCCTCCTCTAGACACTGCCCCTGCAGCTTCGACTGTCATTCTAGAGTCAGCATGTTTAACGCGAAGTTCACCTCCCAGCCACAAATGACAGCCGGCTGACCGGCCTCCGTGTGTCCGCGGAGACTGCCCCTCCGCCCCACATCCCAGGAAGTCCACGTCCCTCTGACGGCTCTGCCCACAGGCCCACGACCCAGGGCTCCGCTGCCGCGCCCCTCACTCTCCCGCAAGTCAGCATCCTCTCCCCCTCTAGACGAGCCCAGACACGGTTCACTTGCAGTGCGCGCTGTCCCCTTGCATCTAGCTTTGCCTTTGCTGTCTGGTCACCCTTCTTCACGGCCACTGAGGCTGTCTGCTCGGCTCCCAGAGGCGCCTCGGTCTCAGCCTGGTGGCCGAGGGCTCCTGTCCGTCCGCTCCTTTCCTGCAGGGACCTTTGAATCCACCCAGTCTCCTGTGGGGGTGTGTGGGGGGGGGTTGCGGGGGTGATACCAGCTCCCCAGGAACAGGTGGCAACACTGGGGAGCCTTCCGGTGGGGGCTGCGCTGGGTCCTGGTTGCTCCGAGCGGGCCTGTCTCTAGTTACGGCCCGCGGGCCTCCTCTCGACTTGCAGGCGCACCGGCTCCAGGGCGCGGGGCCCCGGGCGCACCGCGAGGCTCTTGGCGGCTCTGAAGCAGGCGGGATCTTCCCGGACCAAGGATGGAGCCAGTGTCCCCCCCACCGGGAGGCGGATTCTCGGGCACCTTAGTTTCTCGAAACTGAGCTAGGGGAAGATGCGAGCCGGGTGTCTGCTCGCCGTCCTCCGGCGACTCCCGCAGAGGGCAGCAGCCCCGGAGCCGCTCCCGGGGGTGGGGCAGGGCGGGCGGGAGGGCGGACGCCTCGGGCCGCGGTGGTCCCCGGGGCCAGCCCTGCTGCACGCGCGACGCCAGGCCCGGGGCGCGGCGCGCGCCCCCCTGCGACGCCGGCAGGGACGCCCGGCGCGGAGAGGGGCCCCGGGGACGGCGCGGCGGGGCGCGGAGAGGGGCCCCGGGGACGGCGCGGCGGGGCGCGGAGAGGGGCCCTGGGGACGGCGCGGCCCCTCCGGCGGCAGGTGAGGCCCGCGGGGCGGGCGGCCGGGGCGGCGCGGGCCGGGGCTGACCTGCGGGTCCCGCGGCGGCCGGGGCGCGGCCGAGCCGGCCTGGCGGAGGCGGGCGCAGTACTGGTCGGTGGCCCTCACGGCGTCCACCAGGCCCTCGGCGCAGCGGCGCATCTGGCCGATGGTGTCGGCCGCCTCGATCAGGTCGCGGTACCGCTCGCCCACCATCTGCCGCAGCTCCTCCTTCTTGTGCTCGATCTCGGCCCGAACCTGGCGCTCCAGCCCGCGGATCTCCTCCGCGCCGTGCGTCTCGAAAAGCGCCGCGGGGTCGCGGAGGTCCAGCCTCTTCATGGCCGGGGAGGCGACCGCCGCGGCCATGTTGGCCTCGTCGGCCGCCCAGCGGGGCACTTCCGCCCGGCGGCGCCACCCGGCGGCCATCTTGGTTGGGGGCGGAAGCGCTTCCGCCCGGGAGGGGCGGGGCCCGGGGCGGACGGCCCTTCGGTAAAGCGAGCCTTCGGTCGTCGGATCGCTCAGCCGAGCGGTGTGTCGGTGGGGTGCGCCCTCGCGCGGGTCGGAAGCGCTGGCTAGCGCCGGTGGAGCCTCTGCAGGTGATTGACGATCGGGCGCCCGCGGTCTGATTGTAACCCGTCCCCTCGTGTCCCCGCGCCAGGTCCTGCGCGGCCCCGGACTGGGGTCTTTCCCCTGCGAGGGCGCGATTGCCCTCTTGGCCAGTTCCCTTCACCCGGGTCAGTCCCCTTCTCCTCGTGTCCCTACTCGTTCTGTACTCTGGTCATCCCCCCAAGGCGCTGTTCGGAACAGGGAAGTGTGAGTCCGTTTATTGTCCATTGGAAAGTAACTTAACAGGTGCCCCTGGCCGGGACGGGAGGCAGGGGTGTGGGCGCACACTCGCTTGCTTCTGGTTTTCTTTCGTTGGTTATTTCAGATTTTATGTTTCAAACCAGTGCTGTACCATCAACGATGTATTCCCTGCTGTGATCTTACGTGGGCGCCAGTCCGGGGAAGAAAGTAGGGGGCCGCGGGGAAACGACCGGTTGCCTGAGAACGCAAGGCCTGGGAGGAGGGCCGGGCCGGGGAGGAGGCCTACAGGACTCAGCAGTGGTGACCCTTGGGGAGTATGGCCTGTTTCTTCTAAGTGTTTCCAAAACACTTCCTTAAAAAAATGACCATTGGCGATGTCACATCCAACACTAACGTGCAGAGAGCGCTATGGCATGTCCACCAGCCGGGTTTTACACTTCCTAAGTCACGGTCAGTCTCTTGGAAGGCCCTACCCCACCGTCTCCATTTTTTTGAGGCAGATCCCAAGCATCAGAGAACTTCAGTCTGTGAGTTAAACCATTCATGTATCCTTTTCTAGCTTACCTCACCGCAGCCCTGCGGCTGAGGGCACCTGATGGCTGGGCGTCCTGAGACCCAGAGAGGCGAGTGGACGTTCTCCGTGTGATTGTCAAAGCCTGTCCAGAAAACGATCCCACGTATACTTCAGCCCTGCAAAGGAAGTAGAAACAGTTATTGCACGCACGACAAAAACCCAGAGAAGCTTTTTTATTTCTTCCTAAGTCACACAGTCAATCAGGGACAGAATCAGCTCCGAGACCTAAAATTCTGAATTCCTTTCCTACTTTGTCTCAGGACTTCCCACAGGGTCAGCGCACGGCCTGGTGGCAGGTCAGCCTTTGGTTGTCGCCGTGATCCCAGGAGGTAGGGACGCTTGCTGGCATTCGGCTTCCCAGCGCGGGCTTTCTCCCGCAGGGCTTTCTGGACGCCTCCGCTCGGCCTCCCCGCCGGGTTCCTCGGCCGCCCAGCAGATGCCACTGTTGTTCTTCCGCTTGCAGATCCCAGCGCCTGAGAGGCTGTTACGCTGCCGGGGCCTGGGTGCTGGGAGTGCGGGAATAGAGTGCTGGGCTCTGCACTCTCTGGTCTCTTTTCCCCTTCCCCCGGCCTGGATGCCCGGCTTTGCTGCTTTGTGGCTCTAGGGCCAGGAGCCGCTGGGAGCTAGGGGCAGAGGTGAGAAATCGTTTTGTTCTTTTCTTCAAGGTAGCACACGAGGAAGAGGTCATCTTTTCTTTTTTAACTTTGCTTCATCCTGAACTAGAGACGATCAACAGTGCTGTCAGAGTTTCAGGAGCCGGAGCTGAGCGACTCAGCCGTCCGTATACGCATGCATCTGTTCTCCGCCGGCTCCTCTCCCTGGATCCAGGCTGCCGTGTGTCACTGAGCTGAGTTCCGTCTGTTGTACAGCAGGTCCTTGTTGGTTGGCCTCTGTAAATAGAGCCGCGTGCGCGTCCATCCCAAGCTCCCAGCTGCCCCTTCCCTCCTCCTCCTCCTCAACCCTAAGTTAGGTCTTTAGTCTGTGAGTCTGTTTCTGTTTTGCCAAGTAAGCTCATTTGGATGCTTCCTTTCTAGACACCACACGGAAGGGACGTCTCATGATAGTCCTTCCTGTCTCTGACTGAGTTTGCTCAGTACTTGGCCATCTTTTTCTTTTTTCTTTTTTTTAAATTATTTATTTATTTAGCTGCACTGGGTCTTAGTTGCGGCATGTGGGATCTAGTTTCCTGACCAGGGATCGAACCCAGGCCCCACTGCATTGGGAACACAGAGTCTTAACCACTAGGCCACCAGGGAAGTCCCCACTTGGCCGTCTATGAAAGTTGGTTTAGAGACGACTGCATGTGTGCGTATCCTGTGGTGACTCTCTCTTTTTTTTTGGTTAACTTAAAAAAGACATTTACTTCTTTTTGGTTGCACCAGGCCTTCATTGCTGCACAGGGACTTCTCTGGTTGCAGCGAGCAAGGGCTGCTCTTCTCTGCAGGGTGTGGGCTTCGCCTTGCGGGGGCTCCTCTCTCTGCGGAGCACGGGCTCCAGGTGTGCAGGCTCAGTCGCTGTAGCCCACACGCTCCGTTGCTGCACAGCCTGTGAGGTCCTTCTGGACCAGGGATCGAACCCTTGTCCCCTGCGTTGGCAGGCATCGTGGGACAGCTCTTGATGTCCAAGCGTTTTCCTCCTTTCTTCTTTTCTGTCTTTGGGGTAGAATTGTACGCATGCACCGTTTAAAGAGATGACGTTTAGACGGCCCTGGGCTCCTGAACAAGCCTCTGCGTACTGCCAGTCGTCACAGCGGTCGTCTCGAGCCCCACCTCGGCTCTGGGCATCTGTTACATCGAATCCACACGGTGCTTCCACAGCATAGGTCGTCTCGCACTCATCAGGTTGATGGAACAAAGTCCATCAGGAAGGAGGAAGCTGCCTGAGGTGACGCAGGCCGTCGATGGCTGAGTCCGTCTTTAGCTCTCGTCCGACTCCAGGTCCTTCCGTCTTTGGCACATTGTTCGCTTCAAAGGGAATTTCAGAACATCAAAGGCCTGAAGAGCCAGACGACTCTGAAGCACACGTCAGACAGCACCCTTACCGCCTCCGCCCCTGCCTCGTGGCGAGGCTCTGCAGCTTCAGCCGCCGGGCGCCCGCGCTCGCGAGCGAGGCCGGGCAGAGGGCAGGGCTGAGCTGTGCGCCTGCCGGGGGCTGCCTTGCAGAACTGGGCACGTGTTCTGAGGTTTTCACCTTCTCTGGGCCCATCGGCACCCTTATCTCACTCAGAACACCGAGGGGGCGGGTTTCTCCGTCCCTTTCAGTGGAAATACAGCCAGCCGGCCAGCGCCATGCTTCGAATAGACGGGTTTGTCAGAAACAGGCTTTTGCAGACGCCGCGTGTTCCCGTGCGTGTGCACGCCGTGCGGCCCCGCGTCGACCCGGGCTGCCTGGCTCCCCGACTCAAGGAATCAGTATTTGCAACACGAGTGAGTCGTGCCCTGCTCGTGTGTCAGGAGCATCTGCTCGGAGCCTGTGCTGGAAAAGGCAGGAGGAGTCCTCGCCTCAAGTGGCCTGACAGCTGGAACACCGAGAGCAGTAGGACGGCTGTCACCTACGTCACACCCACTTCAACGCCTTGTTTCAATAGCTCTTTTTTTAAAAAAAAATCTCTTTGGATGTGGACCATTTTAAAGTCTTTATTGAATTTGTTGCAGCACTGTTTCTGGGTTGTTTTGGGGGTTTTTTTTTGCATTTTTTTCCTTTTCCCCGTCATGCCTCTTTATTTATATTTATTTTCATCCATCTTTTTTATTCTTTGGCCTGTGCGGGCCTCCCACTGCAGTGGCCTCTCTCGCTGCAGAGTGCTGGCTCTGGATACATGGGCTCCAGAGCCCTGACTCATAATTAGACACACCGGTCCAGCCGCTCCGCGGCATGTGGGATCTTCCTGGGCCAGGGATTGAATTGGTGCCCCTTACACTGCAAGGCAGACTGTTTACCTGCTGGACCACCAGGGAAGCCCTGTTTCTGTTATTTTAAAAATATTTGTTTAGACTGCTTGGGTCTTAGTTGCAGCACTTGCGCTCTCTAGTGGCGCATGGGGTCGGTAGTTGTGGTGTGTGGGCTTCGTCGCCCTGGGGCCTGTGGGATCTTAGTTCTCCAACCAGGGATTGAACCTGTAACCCCTGCATTGCAAGGTGGACTCCTAACCGTTGGACACCAGGAAGTTCCTGTTTCTGTTTTCCGTTTTGTGTTTTTGTTTGGCTGAGAGGTATGTGGGATCTTAGCTTCCTGACTAGGGATGGAACCCGCCCCCCTTGCAGTGGAAGGCGAAGTCTTACCCACTGGGCCACCGGGGAAGCCCCAGGACCTCATCTTTTGTGGAAGGTGGCTGCATCTTTGGCATGTCCGTATTCAGTCTGAAGTGGGAACCTCCTGAATCTTTCACCTATCTGTTCTTAGAGGATGTTGCAGGCAGGGCTGATCTCGCATAGATTTAGGAGGGAATGGGGACTGAGCACACCAGAGAAGAGATGATAAATGGAAGAGACAGAGGTAACCGAGGGAAAGTAAAATAAGACATTTAACTTGGCCTAAGCTGTGAGAAGAGCCTCCCCAGTGGCTCACTGGTGAAGGATCCACCTGCCAACGCAGGAGAGGCGGGTTTGATCCCTGGGTCGAGAAGATCCCCTGGTAGAGGACATGGCCCCCCACGCCGGGATTCTTGCCTGGGACATCCCAGGGACAGAGGAGCGTGTGGGCTACAGTCCACGGGGCCGCAAAAGAGTTGGACAGGGCTTAGCGACGGAACAACGACCCTAAAGCTAGGATAAATGGAAAGGGAGAAAGCAAGAAGGTAGAAGGAAAAAGGTAGGGGAATCTGACAAGAAATTAACAGCGAGCCAAGAAAAGAGGGGAATGTGTTCTGGTAACAGACAGGCTGTGTCACTGAAAGGGGCGTCCAGGGCCGGGCAGCAGGCCGAGGTCCGCGCGGCTGCCTGGCTGATGGAGGCGCCGGGGGCTGAGCTCGGCTGAGCTGCCGGCAGGGGAGAGCGCCTCCCACCGTGGCCCTGGCATCCCTGCGTCCGTGCTTATCAGCCTGTGTCAACGGGAGGTGGCATTTGCCGTGGGAGGGATGGTTATTTGACGTCCCTGTTTGCAGACACCGGAGACCCTGCCTTCAGCAAATAGCCAGGCAGCGTCACACTGTCTGAGCAGAGCCGGGGCGCCCGGACCGCCCAGGAGCGCGTGCCTTCGCTGGAGAAGGAGGCACCAAAAGTCCGCTCCAGACGTTCGTTTGGCCTCTTAATTAGTGTGCATGTGAGAGCCTGCCGCGTTAACTGGCCCTTGTGGATGCTGTGGAGGGCCGAAAAGATACTCGACGAAAAGCCAGTGATTCTGTCTTAGTCTCTCACGTCCTGTCTTTCTTGAACCGTTTGTTTTGTCCTGGGGTGCAGCCGGTTCAGAGTCGTGGCCGTCTCAGGCGGACGGTGAAGGGGCTCAGCCCTGCCTGCACCTGTGTCCACCTCCCCTGGCCCCTCCCGTCCCGGCGGCCACGGGGCCCTGAGCAGAGGTCCCTGGGCTGTACCGGAGGTCCTCCTGAATACAGCGGCGTGCACCTGTCTACCCAGACGCCCTGAGGCTCCCTTCCCCCATTCTCCCCTCCTCCGCGGCCCCAGTGACCCTCAGTTCCTTCTCTAAGTCTGCGTCCCTTCTGTTCAAGTCTCCTGCACCGTCTTTCCACGTCTCCCCCGTCCACCCTGGCGGACGGGCTTCCTCACAGGTGTGGAGAGGACAGACGTCACCAGGACGGTCCTCACGGCACGTCCACCAAGTCCACCTCTGGGTCTCAGCCTGCCACCTCCCAGAGAGCTCACTTCCTTCTCTCTTCTCTGTACTTTTCTCCTCCCCAGCTGGACCGTCTCAGAAAGTATTCCCTAGGATCTCCCGTCTGAGAAAAATGCCCCGTTGCCGCCCCGTCTCCTTCCAGCCCCGCCCACTGCCCCGCCCTGGCCACAGGGAGACGTTTTGACCGTGCGTGACTGTGGAGGCCTCTGGTCCTCTTCTCCAGCTCCGTCATTGGTCACTGCCTCCACTGAAAGACCATCTTGTCGGTTTCAGTGGTCTCTTACTTTCTGGGCCTTTCAGCAGTGTTTGGCATGGCTGACTCACCCTTGTTGACAAAGTTGGCTTTTTTTTTCAATTGGAGGATAATTGCTTTACAATATTGTTTGTTTCTGCCATATATCAACATGAATCAGTCATAGGTATACACATGTCCTCTTCTCTAGAACCTCCTTCCCACGTTCCACCCCTTTAGCTTGTCATGGAGCACTGGACTTGAGCTACCTGCAGCATATGGCACATTTTGCAGCACTATTCACAATAGCTAGGATGTGGAAGCAGCCTAGTGTTCGTCGGCAGAGGGATGGATAAAAAAGTTGTGGTACATATGTATAAGGGAACATTACTCAGCCATGAAAAGGAACACGTTGGAACCAATTCTGATGAAGTGGGTGAACACAGAGCCTACTAAACACAGTTGCCTTTTGACTTCTGTTGAGGCCGTCTCTTACTGAAGGGGGAAAGCAACAGGCTACCCTGGCTCCATCTTGAGGAAGAGGACTCCATCTCGCACTTTCGATGAACTCTGGACTGTGGACTGTGTAGCCATGGAGATGAAAAGTTAACTGTTGACTAGGCCCCCCAGGCTGATGAGAACCTGACCAGGGAGACCTCGTAGCCAAGACTGCCCTCGGCCATGAAAATGAAATGTCCGTCATGAGATAAACTACCACTTGTGATCTTAGTTAATTAATCCTTATTGAAGACAAGCTAGGCGATATGCTTAAGTGATTTTCAATTGTACCTTTGTGATGGCAACCTAATCACATTTTTCTCTTTAACGTTTCCTAGGCAACCTTAGAAGTTGGGACGTGGCTTTGTGCCCGCAGGCTTTAGGTATAAATGTGAGCCGCAAGTTTTGCTCAGGGTCCTTGGCTCAAGTGAGGCCTCGGACCCGCTGGTGTAATAAATGTCCTCCACTGTTTCCTTTTGTCGCTCTGTGTGAGTTGTTTCCTGAAGCCGGTTATAACATCACCTCCCTAGGCACTTCTCAATCATTTTTGCTGGTTCCTCTTCGTTTGCATGACCTCTTAGTGTTGGCTGGGCCCAGACTCAAGCCTCAGTTCTGGTCTCTTACTTTCTGGGCCTTTCAGCAGTGTTTGGCATGGCTGACTCACCCTTGTTGACAAAGTTGGCTTTTTTTTTCAATTGGAGGATAATTGCTTTACAATATTGTTTGTTTCTGCCATATATCAACATGAATCAGTCATAGGTATACACATGTCCTCTTCTCTAGAACCTCCTTCCCACGTTCCACCCCTTTAGCTTGTCATGGAGCACTGGACTTGAGCTACCTGCAGCATATGGCACATTTTGCAGCACTATTCACAATAGCTAGGATGTGGAAGCAGCCTAGTGTTCGTCGGCAGAGGGATGGATAAAAAAGTTGTGGTACATATGTATAAGGGAACATTACTCAGCCATGAAAAGGAACACGTTGGAACCAATTCTGATGAAGTGGGTGAACACAGAGCCTACTAAACACAGTTGCCTTTTGACTTCTGTTGAGGCCGTCTCTTACTGAAGGGGGAAAGCAACAGGCTACCCTGGCTCCATCTTGAGGAAGAGGACTCCATCTCGCACTTTCGATGAACTCTGGACTGTGGACTGTGTAGCCATGGAGATGAAAAGTTAACTGTTGACTAGGCCCCCCAGGCTGATGAGAACCTGACCAGGGAGACCTCGTAGCCAAGACTGCCCTCGGCCATGAAAATGAAATGTCCGTCATGAGATAAACTACCACTTGTGATCTTAGTTAATTAATCCTTATTGAAGACAAGCTAGGCGATATGCTTAAGTGATTTTCAATTGTACCTTTGTGATGGCAACCTAATCACATTTTTCTCTTTAACGTTTCCTAGGCAACCTTAGAAGTTGGGACGTGGCTTTGTGCCCGCAGGCTTTAGGTATAAATGTGAGCCGCAAGTTTTGCTCAGGGTCCTTGGCTCAAGTGAGGCCTCGGACCCGCTGGTGTAATAAATGTCCTCCACTGTTTCCTTTTGTCGCTCTGTGTGAGTTGTTTCCTGAAGCCGGTTATAACATCACCTCCCTAGGCACTTCTCAATCATTTTTGCTGGTTCCTCTTCGTTTGCATGACCTCTTAGTGTTGGCTGGGCCCAGACTCAAGCCTCAGTTCTGGTCCCTTCTCGGTTTGCAAACCCTGACGAGGTGACGCCCTCCTGCCCTGTTGCCTAAAGAGGCAGAGGGTCGCCCCAGAAGGTGGAAATTATAATGGCAGTGGAAGCATAGAGGAGGGAAAACCGTTTGCAGAGAACTCCTGCCTTTGTTCCTCTCCACCTGGGCGCCCCGGAGACGGCTCAGACCCAGCCGGTCCAACGTCATCATTCCCTTCCGCCGCCCTGCCTGCCCTCTCCTCCACCCAGTTATTCATGGCTGCTCCCCCTACTGTCCACACCCCATCCATTTCCAAATCCTCTGGACACTTCCTTCAAAATAGGGGCTGACGAGCTCACTTACGGAGGGTCGGAGAGTTACACGGGCTTTGCGGGCCCTGTGGTTTCTATCACAGCTTTTCAACAAGGCCCCCGGGGCAGGAAGTCAGCCGTAGACGGGAGGTCAGTCATGGGGGCGTGGCTGCGTTCAGGTAACACTTCACTTACGAAAGCAAGCAGAGGGCCCGCTTTGGACCCTGGACCATAGTTTGCTGACCCCGATCCTAAATAAATCCCTTGCTTTTCCCATTTCCACTGTTATTACCTGAGTCCAAGTCATCAGTTTCTCATCTGAGCCACTTAGATTCTTTGTGTGTGGGTGAGGGGATCTTGGTCCCCCAGTCAGGGATTGAACCCATACTCCCTGCGTTGGAAGCACCAGTCTTAACTCTTGACCTTCAGAGAGGTCTCTTAGGATTACCTTCGAATTCCTCCTTTCTGCTCCCGTCTCGTTCGTTACACTCCTCACTCCGGAAGCAGGCTGCGTCTTTCCGAGGCATGGGTCAGGCCTGTGTGTCCCTCTGCTTCAAACCTCCAGGGGCATCCCCGCTTTCTGGGGTGAAAGACCCTCAGGCCCCTGCGTGGCTGGCCCCTCTTGTCGCGTTCCTCACTCTCCTCTCAGGCTCTGTTCCAGCCTCACCGTGCTCCTCCTGTTTCATAAACAGGGCTTGGCCCACTCCTTTCCAAGGCTTTCGTTCTGAAAGGGTTTTACCTCAATCTGACTTCAGTTGTTGGCTGGGCCCAGACTCAAGCCTCAGTTCTGGTCCCTTCTCGGTTTGCAAACCCTGACGAGGTGACGCCCTCCTGCCCTGTTGCCTAAAGAGGCAGAGGGTCGCCCCAGAAGGTGGAAATTATAATGGCAGTGGAAGCATAGAGGAGGGAAAACCGTTTGCAGAGAACTCCTGCCTTTGTTCCTCTCCACCTGGGCGCCCCGGAGACGGCTCAGACCCAGCCGGTCCAACGTCATCATTCCCTTCCGCCGCCCTGCCTGCCCTCTCCTCCACCCAGTTATTCATGGCTGCTCCCCCTACTGTCCACACCCCATCCATTTCCAAATCCTCTGGACACTTCCTTCAAAATAGGGGCTGACGAGCTCACTTACGGAGGGTCGGAGAGTTACACGGGCTTTGCGGGCCCTGTGGTTTCTATCACAGCTTTTCAACAAGGCCCCCGGGGCAGGAAGTCAGCCGTAGACGGGAGGTCAGTCATGGGGGCGTGGCTGCGTTCAGGTAACACTTCACTTACGAAAGCAAGCAGAGGGCCCGCTTTGGACCCTGGACCATAGTTTGCTGACCCCGATCCTAAATAAATCCCTTGCTTTTCCCATTTCCACTGTTATTACCTGAGTCCAAGTCATCAGTTTCTCATCTGAGCCACTTAGATTCTTTGTGTGTGGGTGAGGGGATCTTGGTCCCCCAGTCAGGGATTGAACCCATACTCCCTGCGTTGGAAGCACCAGTCTTAACTCTTGACCTTCAGAGAGGTCTCTTAGGATTACCTTCGAATTCCTCCTTTCTGCTCCCGTCTCGTTCGTTACACTCCTCACTCCGGAAGCAGGCTGCGTCTTTCCGAGGCATGGGTCAGGCCTGTGTGTCCCTCTGCTTCAAACCTCCAGGGGCATCCCCGCTTTCTGGGGTGAAAGACCCTCAGGCCCCTGCGTGGCTGGCCCCTCTTGTCGCGTTCCTCACTCTCCTCTCAGGCTCTGTTCCAGCCTCACCGTGCTCCTCCTGTTTCATAAACAGGGCTTGGCCCACTCCTTTCCAAGGCTTTCGTTCTGAAAGGGTTTTACCTCAATCTGAGACTTCAACCCAGGGCCCAGACCTGATCGAACCCTGCTTGGGACTTGAACCCACGTGGCTGGAGCTTGAATTCCAGCCAAAACCCTGTTTGGGACTTGAACCCACGTGACTGGGGCTTGAACCTAGCTGAAACTGGTTTGGGACTCGAACCCACGCGGCTAAGGCTTAACCCCAGCCAAAACCCTGCTTGGGACTTGAATCCACGTAGTCAGGACTCAGTCCCGGCCAAAACCCTCTCTGGGACTCAAACCCACATGGCCGGGACTTAATCCAGCACTCACCCAACGTCTGAACCCACCGAGGCTCAGGTTCTTCGTGCCTCAACGCAGAAGGAATTCAGCGAGAAGCAGAGTGATAGACAAGAAGAGGATTTATTAGGATAGAGTACTTTTAAGCAATGCAAGCGGGCAGGTAGGAAAGCTCTGCTCTGCTCTCCCCTCAATTGAGTGGGCAGGCATATATATAGGATGGTAGAAGACCGCCCCCCTCAAGTAGACGCAGATGCAGGACATTCATCATTGGCTGATTCTTCGCCAGCTCCTCCTTCATCAGCTGTTTATACCCAGTCGAGCCTGCTTTACTGAACAAGGAGCAGCTTTTCTGAGTTATCGTCAACTCACTGGCCTCGCAGCCTTCCTCAGGTGTCTCCCTTCTACCTACCGTGCCCTACTAGGGCTCTACAACCACCTACTTATTCTACTCTGTCCCTATCAGTTCCAGCTGTTTCTTTTATCAGATCTTCACTTGGGGTCACCTCCTCTGAGAAGCCTGCCTGGGTCACCCCATCGTAAAGTAGGAAACATTAGCATTTGTAAAGAAAGGACTGTTATAAACTCTGAATATGAACTACCTTATTCAGTTCTCAAAAAATCCCCTAAAGTAGATCCTGTTCTTATCTCCTCTTGACTGAAGGGGAGATGGGGCCAAGAGAGACTCTCTGATTTGCCCCAGGTGACGGAGGCAGTGGCAGAGCTGAGACGCACCCCAGGCTCGCGGGCCCTGGGTCTGGCCTTGGGTCCCGTCTCTGCTGTCCGAGTGTCGTGTCTGTCCTAGCGTGGGTCACTGCTGTGACAACACGTTCATTCACCTCCACGTCTGTCTGTGGGGCGTCTCCCCTTCAGCTCGGAGCAGAGATCTGACCTGTCTTCTCTCATCAGCTTCTCGGCTCCCAGACCAGTGTCTGACACAACCATCGGCATTCAATGTATGTTGAGCGCTTGAATAATGATTTAGCTGGGTAGTAATTTATTGGTATGCTGACACGTCTGTAAACATTGAAAGTGCACCCTCCCTCATAATTCCTATGAAAGAAAGGGAAGGATTGGCTTCATGACTCTAATCGCCAAAATGTTGAAGTCATTCATGATCTGCTCAGCCCTCCCCTTGTCCCCCCAGCACGTGAATTCTTTGGGCTTTTAAATGTTACTCACGACATTAGAAGAGACTTCTGTCCATTTTAACCTTCTCGCTCCTTCTTCTGTTGCTCTGGGCTGCGGCCGAGTGTGTGCCCACACGCCGGCACTCCAGACAGCCGTCCTGAGGAGGGGGGGTTGAAGGGCAGGTGGCCCCCTTCAGCGTGGCTGAATGTTTTCCACTGAAGGACACATCTGTCAGAGAAGTTCCTTTATTTACAGGACTTCCCTGGTGCCTCAGTGGTAAAGAGTCTGCCTGCAGTGCAAGAAACGCAGGTTTGCTCCCCGGGTGGGAAAGATCCCCTGCTGAAGGAAATGGCCACCCACTCCAGCATTCTTGCCGGGAGAACCCCGAGGCCAGAGGAGCCTGGCGGGCCTTAGTAGCCTATGGGGTCACAGAGAGCAGGACACAATTGAGGGTCTGGAAACAACAACATGTTATTACAGTATTCCTGTCCTCGCTTTGCCTAGAGAAGTACTACAGCCTCCCGGGCACCCAGAGCCGCTTCCCGAGACTATCTGACTGCGGCGATGACAGAGGGGGTTCTCCTCTTGGATCCAGCAGACCTGGAGAGGTAGCTCAGGAGGAAGGGGCTGCTAAGTCTCCCTTTCCTGGGGTTGCACCTCTGGTGGGTCCTGTCTTATCCGGGGATTCACACAACCTACAATTATGTGTCCACTCACAAGGGCTTAGGCCGTGGAGAGGTCGGAGACGGGGAACTCCGATCTCGGAGCACCCTGAGGAGCCGTGTCTGCAGGAGGCCCCGTTTCTGCGGGTTGTGAACTTGGCTTCTCTTGAACCAGGTAGATCAGAAGCCTCAGCCTGCTTGGCCCGAGGCTGGGGGATCAAAGGCTCTGGGTCTTCACTGGAAAAAATCTGCTTTTTCAGTGCTGCCACCAACTGACCCACGTGTATCAAAGATCCTGGCCGGTTTTTTGGATAGGCTTTTGGTCCAGGCAGAGGTCAAGGAGAAGTGTACTACCTGACCCCTGAATTTGAACAGCCATGTCGCTGAGCGTCTGTCTCGCAAAGGGAGCTCACGTGGTCACGGTCTCCATCGTCTGTGGCCAAAGCAGGCTCTCGGGCGTGGACCGCTTAGCGTCCTGTACGAGCGCTAATCCTCCAGCCTCTTTGCAGCTCCCACGCTGTCCAATGGTTATTTTCTGAAAACCCCATTTATCCTCTTAGAATTTGTTTATTTAAAAAAACTCGTTGATTTATTTGGCCGTGCCAGGTGTTCGTTGCAGCATGCAGGATCTTTACTTGCGGCTTTCGAACTCTTAGTCGTGGCACGTGGGATCTTTAGTTGCGGCGTGTGGGATCTGGCTCCCTGGCCAGGGATCAAACCCGGGCCCTCCGCCTGGGGAGCGCAGAGTGTTACCCACTGGGCCACCAGGGAAGCCCCTGTCCTCGTAGAACTCAGGGTGCTTTTAACATTGGAAAGCCCCACGGGCCCCTCGGTTATGCACGTGCCTTGGTGGGAATTTGGATGAGTCCGCTCCAGCTGTTCCCATGGACAGTGGACAGGTTTGAGCCTGCAGGGACCCGGGATCCCAGAGAAGGGAGGCGTGTCAGGCGGGGCGGGGGGATTGGGATGCTCTGTGGTCCTTCTCTGGTCACCCTGTCCACTCTGAGCCCCCCTCTTTCGGCTCACTTGCCTTCTGGTTTTCCAGACCAGGGTTCTTGGCCTTCCTTAATCAACAGAAATTGACAGCAGCCAGACAACAGACTCAGGCAGGGCTCTGCTGGGAAGCAAGGGGGGCGAGGACACGCTCCTCAAGCCGGGGTGGGGACTGATTCCTCCGAGGGGATGGGGTAGCGTGGGTCCAGGGGCCCAGCGGAGGGCAGCTTAGCTGGTTTGCTCACTCCCCTCGTGGGGCGGTGTGCAGGGGGTGTGCACGGTACCCTGCTTTTTGCTCCGGGCTCTTCAGGTGTCTGGTCATTCGTTGTTCATAATTTGTCCTAACTGCACGTGTGCGCGGCGCCTCTTAGTCTCCGGGTGTTTCTTTCGCACCGTGCTGCTGGAGGGGGTGTTTGTCCAGGCGAGAGCGCGGCGGCCCCGCTGTCCCAGGAGGAGAGCCACGGGGGCAGCGCCTTCCATTCGGGTCATCCTAGTTAAACCCCTCCCAGGGCGCCATCTGGCTCCAGCTGGACGGCGCGCCCTACAGATGGTTACCGATCCCGGATTAGCTGCCCGATCCCCGATCCCCGATCCCCGCCTCTGGTTAGCGCCAGGCCCCAGGCCAACCGCTCTCACCCCGGGGAAGAACAGAGAGCGCAGCAATTTAGGACATGCTGTGCACCCCAAGTTTCCAGGGCACTTGCACACCATGCGGCCCTGCCTGGGGAGGCGAGACCCCACATGCCCCGCCTGCTGGGTGGAGACGAAGCTGAGGCTTGGCAGAGAGGGAAAGCCCTCCGCCAGGAAGGAGCGCTGGCCAGAGCCGCCTCACGCCTTTCCGGGTGGGCACATAGCGCGGCGACTTTTCTGCGCTGAACGGGCTTTCATTGTGCGTCACACGGCCAGCTGTGCTAGTGCCAGCTGTCGCGGTTTAATGTAGCCAATCTGGAAATGGTCGGTGGTTTAATGGCGCGGAAGTTTCCGGTCTTTTCTCGGTGTGACGAAGGGCGAGGGCAGTTTCCTGTCCACTGGCTGCCCCGTGCACCTGGTCATGGGATAGGTTCTTTGCAGTGTCTCGGCCAGTCTGGACACACCTCTGAGAGGTGGGCGGCGTGGCCCCCGTTTGGCAGACAGGAAGGCAGGGGCTGGGGGTGTCACAGTCTCCAGGCCACGCCTCCGGTAAGTGGAAGGGTAGGGATGTGCGTGAGAAACCGGGTTCTGGGCGAGAGATGTGAGCACGCCCTGCCTCAGTCGCCTCATCTGTAGATAGGGGGTAGCAGGTGGGCCCCCTTCTTAGAGCTCCTGTGAGAACTGAGTGCAGCGATGCATATGGAGTGCTTAGAGCAGGACTCGGGGCATGGTGAGCCCTCCAGAAGTTAGCTCATTTCCTTTTCTCTTTTGAATAGTCTAACTCCTGTTTAAGACTCTGTTCGAAGCACCTGGACATTTTTATGGAGTTTTGATTTGGGGTAAAAGACATGATGAGAAGGTGATAAAAATAATTTTCTTTGACCTGATTTCAAAACTCTTGCCATTTCTCCATCACCGGCTTTGCTGTCAGCACCGCTGACGTGTCTTCCGGACATTTTTAGAGCAGCCTTTCGTCATCGGCTCTGCTCCAGCTCTGCCGTGCTCTTTAAACCAGCTGATAAAATCGGGAAGGATTCAGGTGGGGCCATTAAAAAGTCGTTGTACTAAGTGGGACTTACTGGTGGGTGTTTTTGATTTTGTTTTTGATGTGCGCCCTGTTAAAAGTCTTTATTGAATTTGTTACAGTATTATTGCTGCTGTTTGAACAGGTCATAGTCTGGTTTTTTGGCCCCAAGGGATTGGGACCATAGCTCCTCAGCTAGGGGTCAGACCCGCATCCCCTGCACTGGAAGGTGAAGTCTCTGCTGGTCTGTTTTTGAGCCTTGTTTTTCTTTTGCTACAGGCACATTCTGGCCAAGACCTCTATGAAACGTCTTGCGTGCTCTTTGCTCACTTTTCGTTGGGCTGGGAGTTGTAAGACAAACTGTAAAATTCTAGAGCTTCCGTTCTCATGTTTTTAGGTGGATTATGTCACCTGGAGCCCTGGCCCATTTTCCTGAACCTGTGGGGTCTTCTTCAGAGGTCGGGGGGACCCGAGATGAGTCTACCTGGCTGGCCGTGAACAGACTTCCCCGCGTTCCTTCACTGAGAGTGCGCCTCCACGTGGGGGCAGTTTCTGAAACACGACGCTGGGAAACATACATAAAGTCGCTAGGAAGTGTTTTCCTCTTGGTTTCTCGTGTATACCATTCATTGTAACTGTGAAGATTGAGGTCAGCGTATCTGCCAGAAACACGCAGTCACAAAGACGGGGGCAGCTTATTTGAAAGCACAAGCGGCATTAGCCATTCCATCCAAATACTGGGCACACCGGAATGACATATTTGCAGAAATAACCACATTCCAGATGCCACGCGAGCAGTAAAGCTCTCTAGCTCTGCACGCCTATTCTCGGCCTGTTAAAACCGCCCACCTTAGCACCTAATGAGCTCTCTTTTTGCTGTTGAGGCTACTGAAGGCTGTTTCCGGGTGTCCCGGGTTTCCTCAAATGCGCAGAGCATGGACGGAGAAAGAAACGCCACTAAGCTTTCAAAGGCGGGGAGGCCAAGGGGCCCGAAGCTTCCCATTTCCTTACCGCCACCACTTTCAGAAAGGGGGAGCCTAGGACACTGCCAGGAGCCCTCAGAACAACAGACGAGGGGGGCTGTGTGCATGCGAGAGCGAGGGCGAAGAGTCCTCCGTCTCCTTGATCATGGTCGATCTACTGCTTATGAAAACCCGCTGTTGTTTATGGCGCGTGACAGCTGGGGGGAGCTGGATAGATGGCTCCGGAACAAGCCGTGAGGGCCGCGCCACACCGCTCCGAAAGCCAGCGCCCCGCACTCGGCGCTCCGTCCACTCCCGGCTTGGAGACTCGTCCAGGGAAGAGGCTTTCCGGCCGTTCTGGGGAGCTGCGTCCGCCTGCGGGGAGCGCTGGCCCTGCGGGCCTGGGGTCTGGTTGCCTCCTCCCGTTCCGCTGGGAACCGTTTCCTCCTGCTCAGCTAAGCGGCTTCATCCGCGGCTTCGCGACCCCACAGACCGTAGCCCTCCGGGCGCCTCTGTCCGTGGGCGTTTCCAGGCAGGAACACTGGAGTGCGTTGCCATTTCCTTCTCCAGGGGATCGGCCCGACCCAGGGATGAAACCTGTGACTCGGGCTCTTTACCACCCGCGTCAGCTACCCGTTAAACTGCTCCTCTCTGAGGCCACGATGGGAAGGATGGAGAGCCAGGGAAGACGCGTGAGCGCGGCTGATGCCGCCCAGGGTTCTGGGCCTCCATGATCACAATAGAAACTGATCAGAGGTCAGACAGCAAAGGCCGCGAGGCTCTCCTGGGGCCCTGCTGTCGCGGGAGAACCAGCATCAGGGCCCCTGGCTCCCTCCTGAGAGGGGTTCCAGCGCGTTCCTCCTGTGCGTGAGGGCTGGGGCGTGGGCCTGGGCCGGGCGCCGGGGCGTAGGGGTCTGCCCGCCTCCCGTGGGGTGCTCTGCACAGGGGTCTGCGCTTTGCCCTGCTCGTACTTCTGACACGCAGGTTTTGCTCCAGGGTCCGCACAGCAGCTGTTGGGCTTTTTGGTCTCTGTGTGTCTTTGGTCCATAATTTTGCCCCAGCCGCACATACGCACGGTTATTTTGAGTCCCATACGGTGTCTTCGCGTGTTGTTGCTCGAGGCCAGGGGTGTCCAGAGCAAGCACCGCAGAGAAGGGCCCGGTCCAGCCTGACTCTGGGCTGAGCTGGTCCGAGACATGGAGGAGGAGTGGGGTTTCTCGTTGGAAAGCCAGCCTTGCGGCATGTGGCTGAGGGGCGTAGGATGCGGCAGGTGCCACCTGGGACCCTTGGAGCCGGGAGCGAGCAGGCTGGGGGCCGGGGTCACAGTGAGTGTGTAGGAGGGAGAGACCGTGAAACCACTGTGGTCTGTCACCTCCCACAGGGCCCGTGACAGATCATTCCGCCCCATCCACTCGGGAGAACTGTATGGGAGACTGTTTTATTTTATTTATTTTTTAACTGATGAATCATTTATTCAAACAAGAACATCTCCACACTGTTTCCTTTCATACCAGGAAAGTAGAACATTTTAAATAGATTACTTTCTCTCTTTCTCCACAGAACTTACTTCAGTCTGCTCCCAGGAACTGCGTTTCGTTTTAGGATTCACAAATAGTAACACAGATGCACCCATTACAGCCAAAACAGCATACTTGAGCTCCAGAGAGCTGTTCATTATTACGGCAATCCTGCCAACATGTGGTGAAGCCCCGCCCCTTCGTGCCCTTCTTTTGAGGCTAGTTCTGGCCTTCTTGCTACAAGCCTCCATCATGAGCTTCCTTATTATCTCCTCTAGTCAGAAATTTGACATCTCCATCCTCTTTTTCATGAGCTTTGATTCCTCTGTGAACTATTGGGATGTAGGAGATTATTTTAGTCTGCAGACAAAAGCATTTTAAGTGGAAGCCAAGTTGAGCCTTAACCTGCGGCTTTGCTCTAGAAGTGTCTAGACTGAACTCAGCAGGTGCAGCTGGAACTAAGCTAACGCAGATCACCTTGAGAAGGAACCCTGGAGACTCCGGCTCATCAGGGAGGCTCTGAGAACATGCTCCTCCCCGTCACACACTGGTTAGTACTTAAAAATGCACGAGATGAGGGACTTTCCTGGTGGTCCTGTGGTTACGTTTCCATGCTTCCAGTGCAGGGGTGAGTTCAACCTTGGTCAGGGAACTAAGATCCCTCATGCTGCATGGCCAAAAAAAAAAAAAAAGAAAAAAAAGGCCCGGGATGAGCCAACACAGGTGTCCCGAGCTGTGTATATGGACTGGGTGGGATGGCAGGTGAAGGGGGGCTCCTTTTCTCAGGAAGTCCCTCTTGAGGCGGCGCGTCCGTGGTTGAGAAGGAGTGCTGAGATTGGCTTCCTTGGTGGCCGAGCATCTCGGCTCCCCGCGAGCGTTCAGTCTGAGTGTTCACCTCTGATTTCCATCGGGAAGCGTGGTGGAGGGTCGGGGAGTTGCGGTCAACGCACACGTGCGTGCTTGGTTGTGTCCGGCTCTTCGGGGCCCCATGGGCGGCAATCCGCCGGGCTCCTCTGTGTGTGGGACTTCCCAGCCAAGTATACAGGAGCGAGGGGCCGTGTCATCCTGCAGGGAATCTTCTGGACCCAGGGATGGAACCCGCACCTCCACCGTCTGTGTCGTAGGTGGTTTCTTTCTTTCTCTTTTTTTTTGGCCACTTCTATTGGTCTTCCATTTCTCTGTTTTCATCCATCTTTGTTCTTTGGCCTGTGCGGGCCTCCCATCGCAGTGGCCTCTCTCGCTGGAGAGCGCTGGCTCTGGAGCTGGACACATCAGTCCAGCCGCTCTGTGCACGTGGGATCTCCCCAGGCCAGGGATCGAACCAGCGCCCCTGGACCACTAGGGAAGCCCCGTAGGTGGTTTCTTTACGGGCTCAGCCATCAGGGAAGTCCGGGAGAGGAGTGGGGTGGGAAATGCCTATTAAAACGTTGTCCTCAATAAGGATTCATTAAAAACATTATTTGGAGTGACTTTTTTTTGCAAAGAAGTTGTCTTGCTTTCATCAAAAATATTTCTCTGAGCAGGACCTGTGCTTGAGGTTGGCTGACTGAGGGCGTGATGTTCCGTCGTCACAGGGATCGTCCACACCCTTTTGCCAGTCCTATTTTCTTTTTTTTTTTTTTAATCTTGATGTGTTGTAGGCACAGACGGCTGGCAGGCAGCCTGTGGTCTGGTATGGAATCCTCTGGGTGAAGAATGACGGCTGGCGCGATGCCCTCCTCTCCCGTGGAGAGAGAGACGAGGCAGTACCCTCAGGGCCCAGGTGAGTCCGTCTGACGCTCATTCTTTCCCGGAGCTGAAAGCCTTGGCGACGCTCTGCATCGGAGGCCTTGCCCCACAGATGCAGGCGGTGTGCTGCTTGTGCACGCGAGTGTGAGTTTCCTCTACTTGCTGTGTGTGTGCATGGGTGTCACATGCACACGTGTGACCATGTCCTTCACGTGCATCTGCCTCACGTGTGTGTGCGTGCGCGCTCTCATGTCACCCGCGTCTCTGAGCAAACTCAGGCCAGCGACGGTCCCCGCTGAGCTGGACTCGAGACTTGATTTCGGCCGTGCCACGTGGCACGTGGGATCTTAGTTCCCCAGCCAGGGATCAGACCTGTGCCCTTACAGTGGAAGCGTGGAGTTGTTTCTGTTTTTTTTTCCTTTTGGAAGTGTGGAGCTTTAACCTCAGGACCCCCGGGTCCCCGAACCTGAGAGCCTCAGGAGACGGCCTGCTTCTCCAGAGAAGTGGGTGCTGGTGAAGGGTAGGAAAACAGCCAGGCTTTCATCCTGTTAGATGAGAACAGTTTGGGGTTCTTGTTACAAAAGAATACTCAGGCAAAGAAGGATCAGGTCTCGCAGGTCATTACCGTATTCCCTGGCCCGGGGGATGGGGAACCTCTGAGGGACGGACACCAGCCATCTGCCGGGTCAGGGCACGGGCCGGGCGACGCGTCGTCTGGGGGGCCTGCTGCTCCGGGGCGGAACCTGTGTGCCTACAGGGAGGCGGGCCTGGAGAGCCGGTGGTGGACGTGGTCTTTTCCGCCACGCCCCGCGGCACGCAGGATCTCAGTTCCCTGACCAGGATCAAGCCTGAGCCCCCTGCACGGAAAGGTCAGGGTCCTAATCACCGGGCCACCAGGGCGGCCCCCTTCCTCTTTTGAGACTAGCAGTCTTCTCTCAGGACCCCCGCACTGGTTACCTTGTAGGCTGTTCTTTGTGAGGACCTGGGACCGCTGTGTCTCCCGTCCAGGCCACCGCCGTCTTATCTGGTCGCTCACAGCGTGCCTCTCTCTCTCTCTCTTCCCTGCCAAGGGACCGGCTCGATTGCTCAGTGGACTGAGTAACTGCAGTGGCTAAAGCCTTGAAGATCCTTCCAGATTGCTTTTCAAGTGAGCCTTGCGTCCCATTCCTGGACAGGCTTCTCTGAACGGATGGAGCGATTTGCTCTCTAACCAGTGCGTTCCTCTTTGCCTCCAGTCCAAGCAGGATCTGGATCACAGATCCGGCCCCGCCCTGGACCGGACGTGCATCCTGACAGAGGTCGTTTCCTCCCCCAGGTCTGGTCCTTCCCTGGCGCCAGGAAAGGGCCGAGAGGTGAGACAATGAAGCCTCTCCTTCTCCTTGTCACCTCCCTCCCCACCCGCCTGAGCCGAGGCCGCTGTCATTAGCCGTCCCTCCTGCTGAGCATCTCAGTCCTGCGGGCTCAGACGTGGCCGGAGCCTGGTCATCAAGCCACGGCGTTTCATGTGACGATGTCACCCTCACTTCCCATCCTAGGAGAAGCAGTAGTGTTTTCTGTTCAGCTTGGTTAAATCTCAGTTAATATTTTGCTCGGTTTTTGAAAAAGGTCTCTTTTTTCAAATAGTTTTATTTATTTATTTTGGCGGTGCTGGGTGCTTCGTGGGCTTCTCTCTGATTGCGGCGGCTTCTCTGGTGGCAGAGCACAGGCCGCGGGGCACGTGGGCCGCAGTGGCTGTGGCTCCTCGCTCTAGAGCCCGGGCTCAGTGGCTGTGGCATGGCGGACGGGCCTCGGTGCCCCGTGGCACGGGGATCTTCTCAGACCAGGGGTTGAACCTGTGTCTCCTGCGTCGTCAGGCCGATTCCATCACGGAGCCACCGGGAAGCCCTTCGCTTGGTGTCTAAGCAGCGTCCGGACATCTGTGGTCCAGACCTGACACACCAGGAGAAAAGCAGACACCCAGCCTGTGCTTGGTCACTGCGGAATGAAAGGACAGGGCGGGCGGCCACGGGAACCGGGCTGGGAGGCGGAGGAGCCGTGAGGCCCTGGGCTCTGCTCGCAGCCCGAGGCTGACGCGCCGACAGCTACAGGAGCGTTTCATCTGTAAGCGGGACACAGTCCCTGGTGCCTGCTTTCTAGATGAGCTGCTGGAAAAGAAATTAAGAAATTAGAGGCTCTGCCTATGGGAACGTTCCCAGAAGTTCCCTCCTGCCCTTCCTGCTCCTCCTCTCCTTCTTCATGATGCCGGTGGTGGTTTAGTTGCTGCTGAGTCTCTTTGTGACTCCGTGGACGGTAGCCCGCCAGGCTCCTCTCTCCATGGCATTCCCAGGCAAGAATACTGGAGTGAGTGGCCACTTCCTTCCCCAGGGGATCTTTGTGAGCCAGGGATGGGACCCAGGTCTGCTACACTGCAGTCTTCTGCCTTGCCAGCGATTCTTTACCACTGAGCCGCCAGGGAAGCCCCTTCTTCTTCATAAAAACAAGCCAAAGAAAGAAGCGCGGCATTCTTCCCTCCCGTGTCCTCGTGTCCCCCTGGGCTGTCTCAGGCTCTGGAGGGACCCTCACCAAAGCGCCAGCCCCACATGCAGCCCTGTCTTCCCCTCCGAAGCAGTAGTCCATCCTAGGAGAAGCAGTAGTGTTTTCTGTTCAGCTTGGTTAAATCTCAGTTAATATTTTGCTCGGTTTTTGAAAAAGGTCTCTTTTTTCAAATAGTTTTATTTATTTATTTTGGCGGTGCTGGGTGCTTCGTGGGCTTCTCTCTGATTGCGGCGGCTTCTCTGGTGGCAGAGCACAGGCCGCGGGGCACGTGGGCCGCAGTGGCTGTGGCTCCTCGCTCTAGAGCCCGGGCTCAGTGGCTGTGGCATGGCGGACGGGCCTCGGTGCCCCGTGGCACGGGGATCTTCTCAGACCAGGGGTTGAACCTGTGTCTCCTGCGTCGTCAGGCCGATTCCATCACGGAGCCACCGGGAAGCCCTTCGCTTGGTGTCTAAGCAGCGTCCGGACATCTGTGGTCCAGACCTGACACACCAGGAGAAAAGCAGACACCCAGCCTGTGCTTGGTCACTGCGGAATGAAAGGACAGGGCGGGCGGCCACGGGAACCGGGCTGGGAGGCGGAGGAGCCGTGAGGCCCTGGGCTCTGCTCGCAGCCCGAGGCTGACGCGGCCGACAGCTACAGGAGCGTTTCATCTGTAAGCGGGACACAGTCCCTGGTGCCTGCTTTCTAGATGAGCTGCTGGAAAAGAAATTAAGAAATTAGAGGCTCTGCCTATGGGAACGTTCCCAGAAGTTCCCTCCTGCCCTTCCTGCTCCTCCTCTCCTTCTTCATGATGCCGGTGGTGGTTTAGTTGCTGCTGAGTCTCTTTGTGACTCCGTGGACGGTAGCCCGCCAGGCTCCTCTCTCCATGGCATTCCCAGGCAAGAATACTGGAGTGAGTGGCCACTTCCTTCCCCAGGGGATCTTTGTGAGCCAGGGATGGGACCCAGGTCTGCTACACTGCAGTCTTCTGCCTTGCCAGCGATTCTTTACCACTGAGCCGCCAGGGAAGCCCCTTCTTCTTCATAAAAACAAGCCAAAGAAAGAAGCGCGGCATTCTTCCCTCCCGTGTCCTCGTGTCCCCCTGGGCTGTCTCAGGCTCTGGAGGGACCCTCACCAAAGCGCCAGCCCCACATGCAGCCCTGCTCAGCACTCTGTGCTCTGGCATCGTTCAGCACGGGCCCCGGGGTCCTGACGCCTCTCCTGATCCCTCTCTCGTTACATCCACTTGGGTTTAGTCAGCTCCCCACTACTCATGGGAATAGGGGGTCAGCAGTAGCTTGCATAACCCAAATGCTCAGGTTCCCTGACATCAACGCAGTGTATCACCTTTTATTCTTTCCTAGCATCCAGCAGATCTGTCTTCATAATTACATGTCAAGTGGAAGCTAAGATTAAATTTTGGAACTAAAATTGCGTTAACATTTAAATGAAAATGTGTGTCCCCTCTTTTGGAGAAAAGAACCAGAGAGCAAATCATCGTAGGAAGAAACAGTTCATAAAGTGGAGAATACTTCTTCATAGAGTAGAAACCAGACGGCTTGTTTGGACAGAATTATAGCATCAGTGGCTTCCCACTTGGCACAGGGGTAAACAGTCCACCTGCCAGTGCAGGAGACACGGGCTCCATCCCCGGGTTGGGAAGACCCTCTGGAGGAGGAAATAGCGTCCACTCCAGTATTCTTGCTGGAAAAGTCTCATGGACAGAGCAGCCTGGCGGGCTACGGTTCATGGGGTCACAGAGTCGGACACGACAGGGCCCCCATACCCCACAGCATCAGTTTTAAAGGCCCCGACGTGCAGCGTTCGCACGCTCATTTGGCTGACGAGCACCTGCCGTCCGTCTGGGCCCGCACTGTGCTGCAAGACTTCCGATGGCTGCTTTGGGCCCTGGCCTCCGTGCAGGCAGCTTCTCTGATCACAGGAGCATGAGTGTTCTACATGTTGTCTATCTGCCCTGAAATTATCTCTACTGATTCTTGGTCCCTTGGAATCCTTTCTCTGAGAAAATGTCAGCATTTACGCAAAGGCCCAGGAACATCTGATGATCAGGATGAGGACTTCCTGAGTGGCATTAGTGGTAAAGAATCGCCTGCAGTGCCGGAGACCTGAGTTCCATCCCGAGGTCTAGAAGATCCCCTGGAGAGGGAAATGGCAGTCCACTCCACGATTCTTGCCTTGGGACTCCCGTGGACGGAGGAGTCTGGCGGCCTACAGTCCATAGTGTCGCACAGTCAGACATGGCAAAGTGACTGAGCACAAATAGTGGTAAAGTTGGGTTAAAATATCTCATGGCAAATCTTTGCTTGTTCTTATGAAAGAGGAGGAGGAGAGGGAAGAGGAGGGGAAGTCACTGCTTTCTGTCAGCTGTGACTGCTGAGATGTCCTAAACGGATCTTTCTTTTAGTAACCCTGTGGGATTTCACGGCATACATTTTTTGGTTTGATTTGGCTGCAACTCAAAGCATGGGGCATCTTAGTCCCCTGACCATGGATGGATCCCACACCCTCTGTGGCGGAAGCATGGACTCATAACCACTAGACTGCTAGGGAAGCCCCTACTGCATGCATTTTCTTGGGTAAAATATTTCTTTCGACTCTTATCTTACAATTGTACTTCTTTTTAGTTTTGCATGAACGTATCTATCATCAGTCTTTAAAAAAAGGATTTATTTGGCTGCACAGGGTCTTAGTTGTGGCACATGGGACCTTCTGCCGCGGCACGTATGACCCAGTTTCCTGACCAGGCGGAACCCTGGCCCCCTGCATCGGGAGCCGAGTCCTAGCTGCTGGGCCACCAGGGAAGTCCTTACCACCAATCTTTTCTGAATGTATTTTCTGGGTCTCAGTCCATGCTTTGGGGGTGAGGTGGCATGAATTACCTAGGCAGACGGAGAAAAGCAGCATGATTTTCTTAATGCCCAGCTTTGTAGACAAAACTTGTTGAATAACATTTCCAGCAAACATGTCTGCCTGCACTGTGCTGCAAGACTTCGATGGCTGCTTTGGGCCCTGGCCTCCGTGCAGGCAGCTTCTCTGATCACAGGAGCATGAGTGTTCTACATGTTGTCTATCTGCCCTGAAATTATCTCTACTGATTCTTGGTCCCTTGGAATCCTTTCTCTGAGAAAATGTCAGCATTTACGCAAAGGCCCAGGAACATCTGATGATCAGGATGAGGACTTCCTGAGTGGCATTAGTGGTAAAGAATCGCCTGCAGTGCCGGAGACCTGAGTTCCATCCCGAGGTCTAGAAGATCCCCTGGAGAGGGAAATGGCAGTCCACTCCACGATTCTTGCCTTGGGACTCCCGTGGACGGAGGAGTCTGGCGGCCTACAGTCCATAGTGTCGCACAGTCAGACATGGCAAAGTGACTGAGCACAAATAGTGGTAAAGTTGGGTTAAAATATCTCATGGCAAATCTTTGCTTGTTCTTATGAAAGAGGAGGAGGAGAGGGAAGAGGAGGGGAAGTCACTGCTTTCTGTCAGCTGTGACTGCTGAGATGTCCTAAACGGATCTTTCTTTTAGTAACCCTGTGGGATTTCACGGCATACATTTTTTGGTTTGATTTGGCTGCAACTCAAAGCATGGGGCATCTTAGTCCCCTGACCATGGATGGATCCCACACCCTCTGTGGCGGAAGCATGGACTCATAACCACTAGACTGCTAGGGAAGCCCCTACTGCATGCATTTTCTTGGGTAAAATATTTCTTTCGACTCTTATCTTACAATTGTACTTCTTTTTAGTTTTGCATGAACGTATCTATCATCAGTCTTTAAAAAAAGGATTTATTTGGCTGCACAGGGTCTTAGTTGTGGCACATGGGACCTTCTGCCGCGGCACGTATGACCCAGTTTCCTGACCAGGGACGGAACCCTGGCCCCCTGCATCGGGAGCCGAGTCCTAGCTGCTGGGCCACCAGGGAAGTCCTTACCACCAATCTTTTCTGAATGTATTTTCTGGGTCTCAGTCCATGCTTTGGGGGTGAGGTGGCATGAATTACCTAGGCAGACGGAGAAAAGCAGCATGATTTTCTTAATGCCCAGCTTTGTAGCAAGTTCTTTAAAAGCCCCTTTGAGGGCTTGTTGAATAACATTTCCATTTGCTTTGATTGGAAAGCCATGTCTGGCATTTAAAAAACCCAACTTTATGGTTTCTCATAAAGGTGTAATTTTGCTTCATTCGTATTCATGCATTTTCACGGTGGGGAGAATAAAATTGTTTTCCTAGGAGAATGATAGTCTACGTTTGGTCTTGCATATTAGTGATTTCCACCCAAGCCCGCTGCTCTCCATGGCTCCCTAAGAAAAATTAAGGCAATTTGAGAAGAAAATGATGCAGTCTTAGAGCAGGCCACGTCTTGATAAATGCAGTAATTAATGACCACAACATTTGACATCTCTTTGGAGAGATAATAATCCTTTGATTATATCTAAGAAGAGGAAACACATGAATGTCTGTTCTGGGTCTTCAAACGCCTTCTCCCTCTCCCTTTTCACTTGGATCTAAACTTTCCTGAAATTAATGAAACAAAATCAGGGACAGAAGTAGGTTCTGTGAGCCTGGAAGGTTATACAATTTAAGGACACATTTTTTTTAAAAAAAAAGATCTTACTTTTACGTATATATATATATTTTACAAAAACATATGGCCATGTGAACATATTGCCCAAGCAAGAGAGATCCCTGAAGCTCAAACTTTATTGGCCTCAAGGCAAGTCCATTTCCGCGGGTACCATGCTTGGAATACACTATGCACCTCTGAACTCGCTACGTGCGTCCTCGAACTTAGGAAACGCTCCTTAGGTCATGGCTGTACAGGGACCGGGCAGGGTATGCAAGTATACACGTAAAACCACGCGATCACACACGGGGTCTAAACACACAAACACGCTGGGTTTTCTGTTTCTGTTGAGCTTCGCCTGTGTCTGAAGATCTCGCCCAGGCACGATCTCTTCTCCAGACGCTGCATGGTCTGCCTGTATCTAAACGTGCATCTTAAGGGGGCATCATCAAGGTCATTCACCCAGACGGGCCATCTCCCTGAGTATCCTTTCCTGGGTCTCGGGGGTCCATGCTTTTTTTGGGGTGAGGGGGGGGCATGAATTACCTAGGCAGACGGAGAAAAGCAGCATGATTTTCTTAATGCCCAGCTTTGTAGCAAGTTCTTTAAAAGCCCCTTTGAGGGCTTGTTGAATAACATTTCCATTTGCTTTGATTGGAAAGCCATGTCTGGCATTTAAAAAACCCAACTTTATGGTTTCTCATAAAGGTGTAATTTTGCTTCATTCGTATTCATGCATTTTCACGGTGGGGAGAATAAAATTGTTTTCCTAGGAGAATGATAGTCTACGTTTGGTCTTGCATATTAGTGATTTCCACCCAAGCCCGCTGCTCTCCATGGCTCCCTAAGAAAAATTAAGGCAATTTGAGAAGAAAATGATGCAGTCTTAGAGCAGGCCACGTCTTGATAAATGCAGTAATTAATGACCACAACATTTGACATCTCTTTGGAGAGATAATAATCCTTTGATTATATCTAAGAAGAGGAAACACATGAATGTCTGTTCTGGGTCTTCAAACGCCTTCTCCCTCTCCCTTTTCACTTGGATCTAAACTTTCCTGAAATTAATGAAACAAAATCAGGGACAGAAGTAGGTTCTGTGAGCCTGGAAGGTTATACAATTTAAGGACACATTTTTTTTAAAAAAAAAGATCTTACTTTTACGTATATATATATATTTTACAAAAACATATGGCCATGTGAACATATTGCCCAAGCAAGAGAGATCCTGAAGCTCAAACTTTATTGGCCTCAAGGCAAGTCCATTTCCGCGGGTACCATGCTTGGAATACACTATGCACCTCTGAACTCGCTACGTGCGTCCTCGAACTTAGGAAACGCTCCTTAGGTCATGGCTGTACAGGGACCGGGCAGGGTATGCAAGTATACACGTAAAACCACGCGATCACACACGGGGGTCTAAACACACAAACACGCTGGGTTTTCTGTTTCTGTTGAGCTTCGCCTGTGTCTGAAGATCTCGCCCAGGCACGATCTCTTCTCCAGACGCTGCATGGTCTGCCTGTATCTAAACGTGCATCTTAAGGGGGGCATCATCAAGGTCATTCACCCAGACGGGCCATCTCAGACGCTGAACTGGACTCCTGCTGAGCAGCTCCCCAGTCTAGAAGCCAGGTGGTGAGGGCGAAAGGAAGGGGGCTGGGGCCGGGGAGCCCGGGGCCGTCTGGCAGAGCCTGGCGTCGAGTGGCCCATCCTCCAGGCCGTTCAGATGCTGGTCTGGAGGTCTCCGTTGAGGAGGGTCCGCTGGGTCTCTGTGGTCTCGTTTAGCCGGGATTTGTCCTGCTTGCTGTCGCTGCGCTCTCCGTCGTCCGGGCCGCTCGCCTTGACCAGGCAGAGGACGTTCTGGAAGCTCTTCTTGAAGTTGTCGGACAAGAAGGCGTAGAGGATCGGGTTGGCACAGCTGTTGGCGTAGGTGAGGACCACCACGAAGTCAAACATGCCTTTGAGGGCCGGGGTGGGGCTGATGGCCACGGAGACCGAGGAGACGTTGAAGACGTAGAAGGGGAGCCAGCAGAAGATGAAGACGGCCACCACGATGGACACCATGCGGGTGACCTTCTTCTCGGACTTCTTCCTCTTGGAGGAGCCCACGCGGATGCCCGAGGACTTCACCTTGATGATGATGAGCAGGTAGCAGAGGCAGATGATGGTGAGGGGCACCAGGAACCCCAGGACAAAGGCGTAGATGATGAAGCCCGTGTACCAGGCCCCAGACTCGCCCGGCCAGTTGATGGTGCAGCTGCTTCTCCCCCACTGGTTGCTCCGAAGGCCGGCGTAGATCATGATGGGCAAGATGACCAGCAGAGAGACCCCCCACACGGCCGCGTTGATCCTTTTGGCTGTCCGGGGTCGCCTCCATTTGGCCGACTTGATGGGGTGCACCACGGCCAGGTAGCGGTCCACGCTCATGACCGTCAGGCAGAAGACGCTGGTGAACTGGTTGATGCCGTCCACGCTCATGACCACCCGGCAGACGGCCTTGCCGAAGGGCCAGTGGACCAGCGCCACCTGCACGGCCAGGAAGGGCAGGCCCAGCATGAAGAGCTCGTCAGCGATGGCCAGGTTGAGGATGAAGATGTTGGTGATGGTCTTCATCTTGGCGTAGCGGAGGATGACGTAGATGACCAACGTGTTGCCGCACAGCCCGACGATGCAGACCACGAAGTAGATGAAGGTGAGGACGACGTTGCTGGCCAGGTCGTAGGACGGCTCCGTCTGGTTGGAGATGTTGGTGGCCCCCACAGAGCCATTGAGGTCGAACGGAGAGGTCAGCCAAGGTTGGGTCCCGTTGAGCTCAGACGCCAGATCCATGGCTTCCCTCCGGTCTTAGGCTAGATGCAGCCAGCCAGCATTCTTAGTCTCACCTTCATGGGTCCCGGAGGCAGAGCATCCACCGCAACATCTGCAGGGAAGACAGAAAGACTGACCCACAGTCAGAGGCTGCTGAAGCTCTCACCCGCTTCCCGCGGTTCTGGTTTGCCCTGTCACGCTTCATGTGAAAAGTGTGCCGTCTTTCACCTCAGCGCCTGCGCTCCCAGCCCGTTCTCACCAGCATGCAGGCTTCGGGAGCCAAAGCTTTCCCCAGTGGCAGGGAAGGGTTTGAGTCAAGGCATCACGGTGTGTCTTGTCATCTTTGGTGACACACCCGTGGGAGCAGACTTAGTGGCTCCTAAGAAGCAGACTGGTCTGAACGTAAAAAGTTAGAGCCTGGAGAACCTGACCTCAGAGGAGTGGGACCCCCGCACTCCTGGTCTTTCCCCCTTGAAGAAATCTGTGTGGACTCAACAGCTGCTTTGGAGTTTTTCTATTCTGAAAATCTCAAATGGAAAACTCCCAGACATTTTGGTGAAAAAACCCCAGGGTTCAGCCATGGAGCCTATGTGACCCCTCGCCAGGCACTCAGCCCTCTCCTTGGTTAAAATGGGGCTATCGTGAAGATGAGGTGGTGGAATGGAGGTGCACATGCCTGGGACTGTGCTGGCCTCCTAATCAGAACTCTAGCAAGTGTTGTCTTTTCTCCTTTTTTCATTTGTTGTTGATTTGTTGCTAAGTCATGACTGACTCTTTGAGACCCTATGGACTGCTAGGCTTCCCTGTCCTTCACTATCTCCTGGAGTTTGCTCATACTCATATCCATCGGCCCGGTAATGCGATTGGGCCGTCTTGTCCTCCGCTGTCCCCTTCTCCTCCTGCCCTCTATCTTTCCCAGCATCGGGGTCCTTTCCAATGAGTGGCCTCAGCATGAGGTGGCCAGAGTACTGGAGCTTCGGCTCCAGCATCAGTGCTTCCGTTTTATTTCTGATGAGTTGAAATCTGCCTTCCCAACGAACCAATTTTATAGTCTTAAATATTGAAAATAAAGACCTGGCTTGCTTTTATTTTTAAAACGTAGGGTCTAGTTGATTTTTGTTCCTGCTGTTTTTGTCTCTCTGATGCCCAGTGCCTGACCTCCTGGTGCTCTGGAGCGTCCTTTGGCAGAGCATCCACCGCAACATCTGCAGGGAAGACAGAAAGACTGACCCACAGTCAGAGGCTGCTGAAGCTCTCACCCGCTTCCCGCGGTTCTGGTTTGCCCTGTCACGCTTCATGTGAAAAGTGTGCCGTCTTTCACCTCAGCGCCTGCGCTCCCAGCCCGTTCTCACCAGCATGCAGGCTTCGGGAGCCAAAGCTTTCCCCAGTGGCAGGGAAGGGTTTGAGTCAAGGCATCACGGTGTGTCTTGTCATCTTTGGTGACACACCCGTGGGAGCAGACTTAGTGGCTCCTAAGAAGCAGACTGGTCTGAACGTAAAAAGTTAGAGCCTGGAGAACCTGACCTCAGAGGAGTGGGACCCCCGCACTCCTGGTCTTTCCCCCTTGAAGAAATCTGTGTGGACTCAACAGCTGCTTTGGAGTTTTTCTATTCTGAAAATCTCAAATGGAAAACTCCCAGACATTTTGGTGAAAAAACCCCAGGGTTCAGCCATGGAGCCTATGTGACCCCTCGCCAGGCACTCAGCCCTCTCCTTGGTTAAAATGGGGCTATCGTGAAGATGAGGTGGTGGAATGGAGGTGCACATGCCTGGGACTGTGCTGGCCTCCTAATCAGAACTCTAGCAAGTGTTGTCTTTTCTCCTTTTTTCATTTGTTGTTGATTTGTTGCTAAGTCATGACTGACTCTTTGAGACCCTATGGACTGCTAGGCTTCCCTGTCCTTCACTATCTCCTGGAGTTTGCTCATACTCATATCCATCGGCCCGGTAATGCGATT
The DNA here is from genome assembly GCA_022376925.1 of Tragulus kanchil. Lineage (NCBI taxonomy): Eukaryota > Metazoa > Chordata > Mammalia > Artiodactyla > Tragulidae > Tragulus > Tragulus kanchil. The sequence continues at coordinate 20,610,003 of JAIOJX010000027.1, read as the reverse complement.
GGGCCGTCTTGTCCTCCGCTGTCCCCTTCTCCTCCTGCCCTCTATCTTTCCCAGCATCGGGGTCCTTTCCAATGAGTGGCCTCAGCATGAGGTGGCCAGAGTACTGGAGCTTCGGCTCCAGCATCAGTGCTTCCGTTTTATTTCTGATGAGTTGAAATCTGCCTTCCCAACGAACCAATTTTATAGTCTTAAATATTGAAAATAAAGACCTGGCTTGCTTTTATTTTTAAAACGTAGGGTCTAGTTGATTTTTGTTCCTGCTGTTTTTGTCTCTCTGATGCCCAGTGCCTGACCTCCTGGTGCTCTGGAGCGTCCTTTCCCAAGTCCCCCATCAGGATGCGAGGGATCTTTCCACATTGCAGAGAATTTGCCTGCGAGTCCTAATTAAGGGCAAAAACAGGAGCCAGGTGGGAGGGAGGCAGATTGAGTCACAGAAGTGAATTTCAAACACTGATTCTCATTTCCTCTCTCCTTGACTTTCCCTGCCACCCTATGACAGGGGGGTAATTATCCCCATTTTACAGATGGGGAAACTGAGGCTTAGCGAGTTTAAGGAACTGTCTCCTATCCCCTTGTGCATCACTGGCAGAGCTGGGATATAAACACAGGATGCCCAGCTCCTGTGTACCCTTCACAGCATCCCAGCTGCTGCTCAGCGGACTGGAAAACCAGTGACTGATAACTGGGCTTTGGTTTGAAGCAACTGACTCCTGCGTGCAGAGACAGGGTGCAGCACTGTTGGCCTCAGATACAGAACAATAGCTCCTCACGGACTTAAATGATTTGTCTACGACCATTCAGAAAACCTCCCTGGGGCACTCCTTTGTCATGCAGGGATGAGCCCGCCCTGGAGGTGACGCTTAGAAGGGGAGACGCGAAGGGCGCCAGCTCTTTCAGGGTGTGGATTGCAGGGAGATACGCACAAAGGGCTGGAGAAGGCCTTTCTCTCCTGGGAGATGCGGCGGAGGCCTGGCGGGAGGCACGTTTGGGCTGGGGCTGGGGTACCTGAAGTGGCGAAGCGGCGGTGTGGTGTGCTCAGCTCACCGTGGGCAGAGTTCACCTGGAGGGCGCAGTTCCCTGGCAGGGCGCCCGAGTGAAGGCTGGACGTTGCTCCTTTCCGCTCGGAGAGACTGCTGACGAGTTACGGGGGACTCAGCCGGCAACAAGTGCTGCGGAGCGCCCGCCCCCCTCGCCTCGGGTTCGTTCTGCGCTCCCAGGCGCGTGGCTTGGCGTTTCTGTGCTGACTGCCCACCACACAACTGTCTGTCAGGCGGGGCCTGGGGGATTTGTGGCTGATCTTTCTGCCAAGTACCCGGGGGACCCAGGAGTCAGCGTCGGCACTGGGTAAAAAGCATAAACGGGCAGCTATTAAAAATGAGCTGTGAGGAAACCATTTTGGGCATCCCTGGATTAACACAGGCTGTTTTGGATGTCGCGTCTGTCTTGTGAGTTACTTCTATTCTTCCGACCCAGAACCCTATTTCGGCCGCCTGCATTGGGGTGAATGTCAATCACAGCGTTTCCAGGGTCCCTTCCGTGTGATGTGCAAGGTCACATTCCAGTGTCTGGTCGAGACTGAAGACCCTCAGGCTGCAGACGTCCTGCCTGGAGCTTTGGGGACAGGACGAGGATGCCGGCGGGGGAGGGAGGGTGGAATCCTGACCTCCTGCCCGACTCTTCCCTTTTTGGCTGGAGTCTCCCACAACGGGATGGAATTGCATAGGGCCATTTCCCCCCCTGAAGTTAGACTGAGAAGCAGCCTTCTAGCGTTTGAGAGAGGCAGCCACAGCCAGAGTTCAGAGCCCGGTGAAGGTGGCAGAGATGGTCAGCTGGGGAGCCAGTCCGGAGGGAGAAGCCTCCTCTGGGGAAGCAGTGAGTTTGAATCACAGCGCGTCTTACTTACTGCATCAGCAATGGAGGCAGCTGCCCGAGGTCTGCGAGAGACTTCTGCTCCACTGGCGTCTCCTAGAAGTGGGCGCCCATGCCAGGCGTCACTGCCGGCTGAGCTGTGAGCACATGCGCCAGGATGTTTGGTTTTCTGCTCTGTATTTTCAGCCCAAGAGTCATTAGATGTTGGAAATGCCTGGTTGTTGGTTTCCTCTGAGACAGTCCAGCTCTTTTGGGGAGGCACTACCAGCCGTCCCCGACCTTTCGGGCACAAGGGACTGGTTCCATGGGCCCGAGGGGTGGACCGTTTCAAGATGCCTCCTGGAGGCTGGGGACCCCTGGTCTAGGGCAGCCCCTCCCCTGCCGGAGGGTCTGTGGCTCCCAGCCTAGGAGCTGAGTGTCGCTCCTGGGACCTCACATGCCTGGTGGCCCTAAATCCTATTCAGCTTCAGTCTGCCCTTTCTCTCCAGCATCCTTTCCTCCATCAAACCTCCTACCCCGACCTCCCTAGGGCCTCCTAAACCCTCTCCAGGCGGTTGAAGCCTGAGCCCCAGGGGTGAGAGAGTCACCAGCCAGGTGCGGGCGCGCGGCGCTCCTGCGCCTAGAGGAAGCCCAGGCAGCCCTAGCTAGCGGAATGGCAGCGGGAGAGGCGAACCTCCCAACCTCGCAGCTGGCTCCGCAGGCCGGCACAGAAAATCTGCCTCTGCCATCCTCCTCGCTGGGCATCAGACCCCCGGCTTTCCTAAAGGATTCCCCGCTGTCTCCAGGGGACGAGGAGGGACGAAGGACGGTCCTGCCAGCACCCCGGTTCCTAAAGGCAGAGCGGGGGCCGGACACCAGGGACGGCTGGGAACCCGCGGCCGCAGCGTGGGGATTTGGCCGGAGGCTCCAAGGCTCTGGGAGCTGGAACCTGCCCTCTCCGCCCGCGGCTGGGGGAGCAGTCCCTGCACCAATCGGGATTCATGTCCCAGGCTGGGTGAGGAAGAACAAGGGAGAAACCCCTCTCTTTTCCTGCTCCGCCGCCTGCCACTCACGGGCTCCGATGGGGGCAGGGGTGGGGAAGATTGGGGCTGCGCGCCGGCAGGAGCCAGAGCGGTGCCCCCGCGCCAGCCTCGCTCTCCTCGCGTCGGTCGGGGTTCTGATGCTGGCGGCCGGCAAAGAAGTTGTCCCCATTGCAGCTGCCACCGGGACACTCGGCTGGGAGAGCAGGGCTGGACAGGGGCGCACGCCACGCACACCAGCTTGCAGCTGTGCGGACGCGTCTGTTCCAGCACGCGCGACCCACGGCGCCCTGCTCACGCCGGGACACTCGCTGTCGTTCATTCCCAGCAAAATCACACCCCAAAGCACAGGGTGGCGAACCACTCACCGGGACCTACGCTCGGCACGCAGAGGCGCGCACCTCCACGCAGCACAGATGCACAGGTGCCCAAGTGCGTTTCTCTCCCTCTCTTTCTCTGTCTCAGACACACGCGCGCGCACTCCCACGCACTCCGGCACACCTCACCTTCGCTTTTCTGCTGCAATCCGCCAGCTCGGCTCGCCGGCTCCCAGCGGCTGTCCCCAACCTAGCCCGGCGCTCGGCGTCCAGAGCTGCGTCCTCCGCTTGCGCGTCGCGTCCCGCAGGAACCTGCGGGGCCCGCAGACCCCGGGAGCCCAGCCGCAAGACTGACGCTCCGGGCGCGGGGGAGCGAGCGCGCGCGGGGGTGGCTGCGCCGCCTGGACCGGCGACGCCAAGCGCGGGCCCCTCAGCTCCTGTCCCCACGCCCCCCGTGACGTCACCGCAGCTCGCTCCGCCCGCCCGGCCCGGTGGGCGGAATGGGGTGAGCCGCTGGAGAACCCTGGCGTCGCTGCGGGCGGAGGTCGCAGGCACCCCGGTAGAGGGAGACCCGCGTGCCGGGCGTGATTTCGGCCGCCCCGAGACCGGAGGCACGGACACGCTCTGTCTTGCCTCGGACGCTCAGGTGGGGAGGCGGGCAGGCTCAGCAGGGGAGCAGCTCGTCCCAACTCCACCAGCTCCGCACAGCTTGGAGACGCCGAGGCCCTCCGCCAGCCCCTGCCTGAACCTCGCCGCGGGCACCTGCTGATCCGACCCGGCGCCGCCCCTCCTCCTCCCTGCCGGGAGGGAGCGGAGGGAAGCAAACCTGCGTGAAGCAGGGGCTGTGTCTCATCCAGGTACAGCGGTTCATTTTTCGACCGTGGTGATTCAGCTTCTGTTCCAAGTTTAATAAGCATATTGCGTCCTGCAGCCTCTCGTTCCTCACCCTCCTCTAAGTACACTCACACACTGACACACACCATCCTGAGTACAGTTTTAGAGGGTGGGAAGACAGAAAGCAAACGCCAGCTACAGTCTTCTCTGTGGGCTGAGCTCCAACTGTCCCTGCTGTTATCTGATTCGCCGTTCACCAGGGAAAGCTACTGTCCAGAGACTGCTTAGCTGGTAGGTGAGGCCCAGAGACGGGCGAGTGACCCGGGAAGGGGGCTGGTGGGGAAGGCCGCAATCGGCTGATCGTTTCTGTCCAGGCCAAGCTGTGTCGGGGAGCCGCTGTGAGAGTGGAAGTCAAGGTGGTTGTTGGACGTGCCTTTTTCTGAGATGCTGGTCATCATGGGGTTGTGTTGGCATCCTGGCGTGCTGGGGCCAGACGGTCGCACGATGGACTCACGTCCCAGCCAGAGCCTGCTTCTCTCTGTGTGTGGGGGGTAGGGTCTCGGAGCGTAGCTAACACAAGAGGGTGCCCCTGCTCACCACCCGCTGGAAGAGGGGGGCTGGTTAGAGTTCCGGGGCGGGCAGGGCTGGGACACAGCTGTTGCACCAGCACCTGCTGCCAGGTGTTTTCGTTTAAAACCAGTGACCTAACTAGTTTCCAGGAAGAGGAGGAAAAGGAAGATCCAGGACACGCCTATTCGACTCTCAGATCCCTTTCCCGGGAACCATGTTATCTTTCCAGAGGTCTTGAACTATTAGTGCCAAGCTTCTGTGTTGTTTTTTAAAACATCCATGTTCTAACTTATTCAAGAACTGAACCAGTGGCTCTCAGTGTCCTCCCTCCTGTCCCCCCGCCAACCCTCAGGATAACTAATGGGACAACACATCCCCCCAACCCCCCCCCCCCAGTTTTATAGAAGTCCTACCAGCAACACCAGACTGTCCCCAGGACCAGACGAGTAGCCATCTCTCTGCAGGGCAGCCGGTCGGGCGATCGGCAGGCTTGCTGCTTGCAACTTCAGGAGTTTCCCAGGTGAAATTCAGAACTGCCTCCCCTGTGCCCAGAGGGCAAGGAGGGAAGAAGAAAGGCAGCCACTCCATACGGGTAGGTGGCCGGTTTGAGAAGCAGAAAAGTCACAGACAGGTTTTTCTTGGGCGCTGCAAGATACTCAGATCTCTGCACCCGCTCGCCAGAGTCTTGGATGGTTTTAGGGCTCGGACCTCCCTGGTGGCTCAGACCCGGGGAAGAATCTGCCTGCGATGCCAGAGACCTGGGCTCAATGCCTGCGTCAGGAAGCGCTGCTGGAGGCCGACTTGGCGGCCCACCGCGTCGTCTGGCCTGGAGAATCCGGGGGCCGAGGAGCCTGGCGGGCTGCCGTTCGTGGGGTCACGGAGAGTTGGGCAGGACCGAGTAACGACCACGTTCACTTTATGGGCTCCCATCACGTCCTCAGCCGGACAGCCTCGACAGCAGGCTGCTGTCAAGAGCGCGTCTTTGAAACGGCTCCTCATGAGGGGACAGTACTGGCCCAGGACGGCGGAGGGCTTCCGAGCCTCCGGTTGCGCTGGTCCAGGTCTCCGGCCACGCGGTGGCCGCATCTCTTCCATGACCTCTCCCGACAGGGCTCTTCGTCTCGGATGATCTGGTCCAGTGTAATCACCGTCGCCATTCTTTCCTTGTCTCCTCTCCCCGGCCTCCCCGTGAGGCAGGGGGCGTGAGTCCAGCCTGGAGGCGCTCCCGGCTGACCCATCTGCCTCAGACAGGCCCGTCTGCTCCGCGGGGCTGGGTGAGCGGGGTCTGCCCAGCCTTGACCTTGACGGCAGGAACCGTGTCACCTAGAACCTTTGCTGATTTGGTCTGTGTAATGGAGGCTGCCCTCCGCGGGCTGCGAATACCTGGGAAGAGCCCGTCCGGCCCGCCTCTGAGTCCTAATGGCCCTTCTCCTGGCTTCCCCTCCACCTGCCGGGTGAAGTCTGCCCGGTCCCCGTGGCGGCTGGGCTGCCTCCTTCCCCTGCAGCTGGCTGAGTAACTAAGTAACCAGACCTGGAGTTAGAAAAATACAAGGGTCGGCACTGAGATGACCTCCACCCTGGCTTGTTCGATATCTTTAAGGCAATTAAATAGGACCTTCCCCTGGTTCAACATTTATCAGAGAGATGATAGACCGCAGGAAATGAAGAAAGGCAGCCACTCCATACGGGTAGGTGGCCGTTTCAGGAATTTCTTGGGCGCTGCAAGATACTCAGATCTCTGCACCCGCTCGCCAGAGTCTTGGATGGTTTTAGGGCTCGGACCTCCCTGGTGGCTCAGACCCGGGGAAGAATCTGCCTGCGATGCCAGAGACCTGGGCTCAATGCCTGCGTCAGGAAGCGCTGCTGGAGGCCGACTTGGCGGCCCACCGCGTCGTCTGGCCTGGAGAATCCGGGGGCCGAGGAGCCTGGCGGGCTGCCGTTCGTGGGGTCACGGAGAGTTGGGCAGGACCGAGTAACGACCACGTTCACTTTATGGGCTCCCATCACGTCCTCAGCCGGACAGCCTCGACAGCAGGCTGCTGTCAAGAGCGCGTCTTTGAAACGGCTCCTCATGAGGGGACAGTACTGGCCCAGGACGGCGGAGGGCTTCCGAGCCTCCGGTTGCGCTGGTCCAGGTCTCCGGCCACGCGGTGGCCGCATCTCTTCCATGACCTCTCCCGACAGGGCTCTTCGTCTCGGATGATCTGGTCCAGTGTAATCACCGTCGCCATTCTTTCCTTGTCTCCTCTCCCCGGCCTCCCCGTGAGGCAGGGGGCGTGAGTCCAGCCTGGAGGCGCTCCCGGCTGACCCATCTGCCTCAGACAGGCCCGTCTGCTCCGCGGGGCTGGGTGAGCGGGGTCTGCCCAGCCTTGACCTTGACGGCAGGAACCGTGTCACCTAGAACCTTTGCTGATTTGGTCTGTGTAATGGAGGCTGCCCTCCGCGGGCTGCGAATACCTGGGAAGAGCCCGTCCGGCCCGCCTCTGAGTCCTAATGGCCCTTCTCCTGGCTTCCCCTCCACCTGCCGGGTGAAGTCTGCCCGGTCCCCGTGGCGGCTGGGCTGCCTCCTTCCCCTGCAGCTGGCTGAGTAACTAAGTAACCAGACCTGGAGTTAGAAAAATACAAGGGTCGGCACTGAGATGACCTCCACCCTGGCTTGTTCGATATCTTTAAGGCAATTAAATAGGACCTTCCCCTGGTTCAACATTTATCAGAGAGATGATAGACCGCAGGAAATGAAGAACCAGGGGAGGACCCAGGACCAGGCCGGGGCTCAGCCTGTAGCGCGGGAGACGCCGCTGAAGTCACACCCTGGGCGAGAAGGTCACAGCCGCGGAGCGCCCACGTGGATCCAGAAGTCTCTCGTGGGTCACTGGGTCTCTTAATAAATTAAATGAGGGGAATCGTCACAATTCAGTTTAGTGGAAGTAAGTCTGTGTTGAGCCTGGAGGAACGCACGACGCGCTGGGAGGAGGCTGGGACCTGGCGGGGCAGGCGCTTCCCCAGCACGTGCTTCCTCGACCGCACGGCTCCTGCGAGATGCTGCACAGGAGAGGCGCCCGACTCCGGCCGGGCCGCAGCCCTGCTCCTCCTCCGGAAGCTTCCCGGCTTGTTAATAGCCCCCAGCGGCAGGGTTTACGAAGGGCCCAGGATGCGCGCTCTGGGGCTGTGTGTTCCACATCCTTCATTCACTTTAATCCTTCTGACTTTTGAGATCCCTCTCATCATCCTTATTAATATTGTTATTTTGAGAAAACTTGCCTTGCAGAAACCTTGCCTTGAAGAAGCCTCTTTATCTTAAGCCCAGCGTTTTCCCAGTTTATTTCGTCGTTGGGGACCTTCCTTGTGAATAATTTTTAGCCCTTGTTGAGTGTTTCCTGTGTACCCAGCACTGTAGTGGAGACTTGATGTGAACTCAGGATTTCGCCGAAACCCTCGGAAGCCTGTCACCTTCATGAGTCTCCCTCTGTGTGAAACAAGCAGCCAAGGCCCAGAGAGGTTGAGGACTCTGCTCAAGGACGGCAGGAACCGTGTCACCTAGAACCTTTGCTGATTTGGTCTGTGTAATGGGCTGCCCTCCGCGGGCTGCGAATACCTGGGAAGAGCCCGTCCGGCCCGCCTCTGAGTCCTAATGGCCCTTCTCCTGGCTTCCCCTCCACCTGCCGGGTGAAGTCTGCCCGGTCCCCGTGGCGGCTGGGCTGCCTCCTTCCCCTGCAGCTGGCTGAGTAACTAAGTAACCAGACCTGGAGTTAGAAAAATACAAGGGTCGGCACTGAGATGACCTCCACCCTGGCTTGTTCGATATCTTTAAGGCAATTAAATAGGACCTTCCCCTGGTTCAACATTTATCAGAGAGATGATAGACCGCAGGAAATGAAGAACCAGGGGAGGACCCAGGACCAGGCCGGGGCTCAGCCTGTAGCGCGGGAGACGCCGCTGAAGTCACACCCTGGGCGAGAAGGTCACAGCCGCGGAGCGCCCACGTGGATCCAGAAGTCTCTCGTGGGTCACTGGGTCTCTTAATAAATTAAATGAGGGGAATCGTCACAATTCAGTTTAGTGGAAGTAAGTCTGTGTTGAGCCTGGAGGAACGCACGAGCGCGCTGGGAGGAGGCTGGGACCTGGCGGGGCAGGCGCTTCCCCAGCACGTGCTTCCTCGACCGCACGGCTCCTGCGAGATGCTGCACAGGAGAGGCGCCCGACTCCGGCCGGGCCGCAGCCCTGCTCCTCCTCCGGAAGCTTCCCGGCTTGTTAATAGCCCCCAGCGGCAGGGTTTACGAAGGGCCCAGGATGCGCGCTCTGGGGCTGTGTGTTCCACATCCTTCATTCACTTTAATCCTTCTGACTTTTGAGATCCCTCTCATCATCCTTATTAATATTGTTATTTTGAGAAAACTTGCCTTGCAGAAACCTTGCCTTGAAGAAGCCTCTTTATCTTAAGCCCAGCGTTTTCCCAGTTTATTTCGCCGTTGGGGACCTTCCTTGTGAATAATTTTTAGCCCTTGTTGAGTGTTTCCTGTGTACCCAGCACTGTAGTGGAGACTTGATGTGAACTCAGGATTTCGCCGAAACCCTCGGAAGCCTGTCACCTTCATGAGTCTCCCTCTGTGTGAAACAAGCAGCCAAGGCCCAGAGAGGTTGAGGACTCTGCTCAAGGCCACACAGCGGTCAAGGCCTGAGGCAGGATGACGCAGAGCAGCTGGGTGGAGAGGGGGGGGTCTTTCCTTCCTCTGATCAACCCCGGAGGCTGATTAAGGTGGAGGGGGCACTGTGGATACCTTAATTGTTTTCGCATCTTTCTTCTCCCGTGGATCCCCTAATCTCAGGGTGCTTGTTGATGAGTTCTGGATTGTTTCCGAGTTCTCCGAGACCCAGACAACCGCCCAGGCTTTTCCTCTCCCCCCGCTTCCAGGTCGAGTGAGGCCGTGAGTGTCTGGTGGTGTCTTGATGTATGACCTGTCCCCTCTCACCTCCTTGCTGAATTGCCTGCATTAGCCAGCCCCCTGGGCAGGCCTCTTCCTAGGAAAGAAAAAGCCGCCTTTCGGGTCAGGTTTATAAACTCAGGATAGCCAGATGGCCCTCCCAGGGCAGCAGCCGCAGGCCGCACCGCCAGGCTGTCCAGCAGTCTCCCGTGTGCATGTGCTCCGTCTCTCCGTCGCGTCGTCCTCCCCATGACCCTGTGCACGGGGGTCCGCGGGCTCCTCTGTCCAGGCGTTCTCCAGGCAAGAATCCTGGAATGGAGTGTCACGCCCTCCTCCAGGGGATCTTCCCGACCCAGGGATCGAGCCCACCTCTCTCGTGTCTCCTGCACTGGCAGGCGGGCTCTTTACCACGAACGCCGCCTGGGAACAAAGGGTCGGACGTGACTGAGAATCACCGGGGAGCTTTAAAAACTCAAGATGCCCTGGCGCCTTCCCGAGTGCTTCTGATACAACAGACCCAGAAGGAACTCCAGATTGTTGTATTTTTTTTAAAAGCTCCCTAGATGACTTTCATGTCGTCAGGAGCAGAGGCCCCCTCAGCTCAGAGACGCGGGCACTTTGGGTCAGGGAGGGGAAGGCCGGCCCGGGTCAGACGAGCAACTCGTCTCTTTACTGGGGCCGCTGTGGGCTCACAGGGCAGCCCACCGCCCCGGGAAGCCCCTGTCGTGGGTGAGGGGTTTGTGCCGGCGAGGACCCTGAGAGCCTCTGCTTTTTGGGCAGGTGGAACCAGATTTCCCCCTCTCTTGAAGAGAAGCACGTGGAGTAGGGAACACCGTCCTCTGGCAGGGGACGCCCAGGTGAGAGGGCAGCACCTCGGTGCCCTTGGGCAGGAGCTCATTTCAGGTGCTCTGTCTCTGATAGGAATGGGTATCCTGCAGCTTCTGAGAGGTGGGCCCTCCTCCCACAGACGGGCCAGAACCAGTGAATGGGTCTCGGTTTTCTATTTGTATTTAGGTGAAGGCAGATGAGAGCCAGATTTCATCCTTGGTTGAGAGAGAGACTCACCGAGCCGGGCCCCGCTCCTCTTTCTGGGGTCGTCCCTCCTGGGAGCTGTGCTCCCGGGTCTCCAGCAGCCCCTCTCCCCTCCGCCCCTTGGTGAGGAATCCTGCTGTGCTCTTTTCCAGCAGACAGCTTCCCTGGGTCTGAAGACCCCCGCCTTGTCCTTTGCCTCCGGTGTTAGTGGCCACAATAATAGCTTATCCTTTGTCTTTTGTTAAAGCAATAACTCTTTTTTTCTTTAATTTACTTTTTGGCTGCTCCAGGCAGCATGCGGGATCTTAGTTCCCCCAACCAGGACTTGAACCTGTGGCCCCAGCACCAGTGGAGTCCTAACCTCTGGGCCAGCAGGGAGCCCCAGTGGTAATTCGTTCTTCAGGGGACAGAGAGCGCGCACGCGGGCTAAGTCGCTCAGTGGTGTCCGACTCTCCGCGACCCTGTGGACTGTCACCCGCCAGGCTCCTCTGTCCACGGGGTTCTCCAGGTAACAGCACTGGAGGGGTGGCCGTGCCCTCCTCCAGGGGGATCTTCCAGACCCAGGGCTGGAACCTGCGTCTCTGCTGTCTCCTGCATTGATTGGCAGGCGAATTCTTTCCCACCACACTTACATTGTATGGGAGAGGATGTCCAAGTGGGGACTCCGGCCTGCTGGCGGAGGGCTCTTCATGCTGGGAGGCGTCTGTCTCCAATGGCAGAGCAAGCACGGAGCCCTCTGCAAGCACGGACCAGGAATTTCTGCTGCCCCAGGGCCTCTGTCCCCGCCAAGCCACAGCGGGGAGTTCATCCAGCCTGTGGGGGTGATCGCTATCACCGCTCTTTCTATGGAGGCTGCAGTTCCTCCGCTGGCCCCAGGGTGGGGCGAGCGCCCAGAACTCACCGCCCCCGCAGGGCTCTGCCCGCTGGGGCACCAGGCCACGCAGGACGGGGCCCCAGACCCACCACGGACGATTCTCTCCCCTCCTTCCTCCCTTCCCCACCTGCCTGCCAATCCGAGGATGGACTGCAGCCCCGTTAGAATCAAAATGAGGCCACCGCGTCTGGAGGCCAGATTTGCTGCCAAATCTGAGCTCCTCGGATGTCCCAGGTGGCTCCGTGGTCCAGAGCCCGCCTGCCAGTGCAGGAGACACAGGAGGTGCGGGTTCAACGCCTGGGTCAGGGAGATCCTCTGGAGGTGGAGACGGCAACCCACTCCAGCAGTCCTGCCTGGGAAGTCCCAGGGACAGAGGAGCCTGCGTGGGCTGCCATCCCTGGGCTCCCAAAGAGTTGGACAGGACTGAGCGTGAGTCCACGCGCACGCACGGACACACTGACATCCTCTGGCTTGCAGCTCTGCCCGGCTCCCTGCAGGCCCTGGGCGCTGTCCGGGGCCTCTAGGCCCCCCTGGGCTCCAGGGATGCGGACTTAGTTCCCCAACCAGGACTTGAACCTGTGGCCCCAGCACCAGTGGAGTCCTAACCTCTGGGCCAGCAGGGAGCCCCAGTGGTAATTCGTTCTTCAGGGGACAGAGAGCGCGACGGGCTAAGTCGCTCAGTGGTGTCCGACTCTCCGCGACCCTGTGGACTGTCACCCGCCAGGCTCCTCTGTCCACGGGGTTCTCCAGGTAACAGCACTGGAGGGGTGGCCGTGCCCTCCTCCAGGGGGATCTTCCAGACCCAGGGCTGGAACCTGCGTCTCTGCTGTCTCCTGCATTGATTGGCAGGCGAATTCTTTCCCACCACACTTACATTGTATGGGAGAGGATGTCCAAGTGGGGACTCCGGCCTGCTGGCGGAGGGCTCTTCATGCTGGGAGGCGTCTGTCTCCAATGGCAGAGCAAGCACGGAGCCCTCTGCAAGCACGGACCAGGAATTTCTGCTGCCCCAGGGCCTCTGTCCCCGCCAAGCCACAGCGGGGAGTTCATCCAGCCTGTGGGGGTGATCGCTATCACCGCTCTTTCTATGGAGGCTGCAGTTCCTCCGCTGGCCCCAGGGTGGGGCGAGCGCCCAGAACTCACCGCCCCCGCAGGGCTCTGCCCGCTGGGGCACCAGGCCACGCAGGACGGGGCCCCAGACCCACCACGGACGATTCTCTCCCCTCCTTCCTCCCTTCCCCACCTGCCTGCCAATCCGAGGATGGACTGCAGCCCCGTTAGAATCAAAATGAGGCCACCGCGTCTGGAGGCCAGATTTGCTGCCAAATCTGAGCTCCTCGGATGTCCCAGGTGGCTCCGTGGTCCAGAGCCCGCCTGCCAGTGCAGGAGACACAGGAGGTGCGGGTTCAACGCCTGGGTCAGGGAGATCCTCTGGAGGTGGAGACGGCAACCCACTCCAGCAGTCCTGCCTGGGAAGTCCCAGGGACAGAGGAGCCTGCGTGGGCTGCCATCCCTGGGCTCCCAAAGAGTTGGACAGGACTGAGCGTGAGTCCACGCGCACACGCACGGACACACTGACATCCTCTGGCTTGCAGCTCTGCCCGGCTCCCTGCAGGCCCTGGGCGCTGTCCGGGGCCTCTGCTCTCAGGGCCCTGCGCCGCTGGGCGGGGAGGGCGGCAGCTCAGCGTCTGTGACTGTGTCTGGCTGGGCGCGGAGGCTCGAGGGCAGGCACCTGGTCTTCCAGGGGGGTCTTCATGGCCGGGCTTGGCGACGGGTCCGGATGATCGCTCTCGGGGAGCCTGGTGACCGTCCTCCGGCGGCTCGCGGAGCCTCGAGGGAGGCTATTGCTGGGTGGTGCAAAGCTTCCCCTCCTTTCAGCGGGAGGAGGCTCCACGAAGACCTGTGGGCGTTGACACAGTTTTGTGTGTGTGTGTTTTATTAATTTGTTTTGAGTTGGAAGGTACGTGCTTTGCAGTGCTGTGCTGGTTTCTGCCGTACATAACCAGGAATCAGCCACAGGCAGGCAGACACATCGCCTTCCCCTTGATGATGCTGTTAAAACATTATTTTATTACATTATAGTTGATTTACAATGTTGTATTAATTTCTACTTGACAGCAAAGTGATTCTGTGGTATATATATATATATATATATATATATTCTTTTTCTTATTCTTCTCCATTATGTTTTGTCATAGGGTATATATATATATATATATATTTTTTTTTTTTGGCCATTTCTATTGGTCTTTCATTTATTAATTTTTCATCCATGTTTGTTCTTTGGTCCGTGTGGGCCTTCCATCGCAGTGGCCTCTCTGGCTGCAGAGCACCGGCTCTGGACGCATGTGCTCCAGAGCTCCGGCTCGGTAATTGGACACACCGATCCAGCCACTCCGTGGCACGTGGCATCTTCCCAGGCCAGGGATCGAACCGGCACACTTTGCATTGCAAGGCGGTGCCCTTACCCACTGGACCACCAGGGAAGCCCTATCATAGGATATTGAATATAGTTTCCTGTGCTACACAGTAGGATTTTTTTTTTTTCCTATCTGCTATTTAATAGCTTGAATCTGCTAATCCCAACCTCTTAACCACCCCTCCCCAGCCCCTCTCCCCCTTGGGAACCACAAGTCTGTCTTCTGTGTCTGTGAGTCTGTCTCTGTGCCATAGACAGGTGCATTTGTGGCCTTGGTGTTCGGGCAGTCCTGCGAGATGCCCCTGCTGTGCCAGGCGCGGCCCCAGAGGTGGGACTGGCCTCTCTCCGAAGGTGGGAGACAAGTGGCGGGTCTCCTTCCTCTGGGCGGGGAGCTGGCCTGCGGGTTGAGTGTGCTGCTCCCAACCTCCCAGCGCTTGCCTGACGCCCGAGGCCCGGAGCAGGTGGCTGGGCTGGGGAGGGGGCGCCGAGGGCTGCAGCCCCAGAAGTCCCGTGTGCACGCCCCTCCCCCGCCGCCCCGGGGCCCCTCCTCCCCGCCTCTCGCCCTGCTCTCCTGCAGCCAGACCTCTTCTCTGACAGATTGTCCCAGGGCTGCTGCCAGATACTAATTTTTCTGTGCTGCTTCACAGGCTCCCTCTCTCCCTGGCACGACCTGGCTGTTTGGGCTTGTGGACCGTGGCAGCTTCTGGCTTGTTTCTGGCCTGCTGGCACGGGGAGCTCCTGAGTCACGGGCTTCGAGGCTGGCGAGGCGTCTTTACCGCTGGTGGGGCCGCTGAGCACCCCGGGGTCCAGACCTCACCCGAGGGAGCAGCTGACAGGGAGCGAGGCCTGGCCTCCCCACAGGACGCCGCAGCAGGGCCCACTTCAGGGATCTTTCAGTAGGAGACTCGTTTAAACAGCACTTCAAGACAGCTTTTTCATATACAGCTCTTCTTTGTATACGTGTGTGCGTGGATACTCAGTCACTAAGCTCCGTCTGGCTCTTTGGACCCCATGGACGGCCGCCCGCCAGGCTCCTCTGTCCATGGGACTTCCCAGGCAAGAATCCTGGAGTGGGTTGCCGTTTCCTCCTCCAGGGGATGTTCCCAGCCCAGGGATCAAACCCACGTCCCCTTCATCGCAGGGAGATGCTTTACTGCTGAGCCACCAGGGACACCATGGTGTGTGTATCTTTTTGAATTAATCTTCATTGGAGTGTCGTTGGTTTACCCTGTGTCCATCTCTGCCATGTAGCAGGCTGAATCAGCCATACGTATACGTATATCGCCTCCTTTTTTTATTGTTTTGTTTTATTCATTTTTACTGGAGCGTAGTTGCTTTACATTGTTGTACTGCATACATAGATTTGAAGCCACTTGCCAGATCATGACGGCTTCTGAAACCCAGACCCCCACCCCCACCCCACCCAGAGATGATGAGCACCAGTGAGTCTGTTCTCAACATTGTGCTTTGGACTCCAAAGTGAATTTCCAAAGAGATGTTCCAAAAATGTTTTGGGCACAGCGATGTTGCATGCATATTTAGTTTTCTAAGATGAACACTTTTTAAGGCCCTAATTAGGCAGTGAGGCTGTTTAGAATTGCCAGTATTCTCTTCGAAGCACAGGCCTGATGTGATCGGCACAAAGAAGCCCGCATTTAGAATGGCACCGACCACGCGGTCGTGCTTCTGAAGGTGACACCTGGGCACAAGCCTCCTGTGAAGGGACAGACCTCCGTTCTTTTGCTCATCCGCCCGTCCACAAACCACATCCAAGTAAAAGGGAGAAAAGTAGTTTTCTAAGCTCTGGGGTCAAACTCTCAGGGTGAGAAAACATGGAAAGCCCTGCCTCGGACCCTCAGTCCTTCACAAGTGCTCAGAGAGCCTGCAGGGTAATATTGGCGTTTGAGGTGCCTGGGCGGACCTTCCAGAAGTCAGGTGTTTCTTGTGGTCTCTTATGGCCCACATAGGAAAGAGGCTAAAGAGGGCTGTCATCTCTAAAACTGTCTTTGTCCCTGTTTTTGGTATCTTGCCACATAGCTGGCAGTTGGTCAGAAAGCAATTAGCAGTGCCTGGCTTCATGAGCACAGATGCATTTTTTCAGTGGGATGGGAGGCAACATGGAGCCCCGTGTAGACCAGGCCTGCCGGGTGAGCTCCAATTACTCGTCCTGGTTAGTGTCTTCTGAAATGACACTATTCTCTATGATTGGAGTCCAGAGAGCAGAATGAATACAGGCTGGTCTTTCGTACAAGCCGGTAGAAGGGTTTGTTTAGCTAGGAAAATATTTTGACTTTTAAGTTAATTTTGATCGAGGAATATATGTCCACGGTCAAAAAGTCAAGGGAAAGGATTAAACTTTCAGTGAAACTGTAGGTTCTTCCTCCATCCTTCTCTGTTTCTGACGGTCCCCGGGGACAGACGCTTCCAGTGCTTTCTGCTGTTTCTTCTATGTATTGATCTCCTTGTTTCTAAGTGATGCAATTATACTTGCATTCCTTAGTTTTTGTCTTAGATTGTTTCGACTTCCTACTGTATGAAATCCCCAGCTCGTTACTCCCACAGCGAATTCCCACCCCCTCCACGTCGACACCGTTATTTCATCCTTTTCGTATCATCAGTGGGCACAGCGATGTTGCATGCATATTTAGTTTTCTAAGATGAACACTTTTTAAGGCCCTAATTAGGCAGTGAGGCTGTTTAGAATTGCCAGTATTCTCTTCGAAGCACAGGCCTGATGTGATCGGCACAAAGAAGCCCGCATTTAGAATGGCACCGACCACGCGGTCGTGCTTCTGAAGGTGACACCTGGGCACAAGCCTCCTGTGAAGGGACAGACCTCCGTTCTTTTGCTCATCCGCCCGTCCACAAACCACATCCAAGTAAAAGGGAGAAAAGTAGTTTTCTAAGCTCTGGGGTCAAACTCTCAGGGTGAGAAAACATGGAAAGCCCTGCCTCGGACCCTCAGTCCTTCACAAGTGCTCAGAGAGCCTGCAGGGTAATATTGGCGTTTGAGGTGCCTGGGCGGACCTTCCAGAAGTCAGGTGTTTCTTGTGGTCTCTTATGGCCCACATAGGAAAGAGGCTAAAGAGGGCTGTCATCTCTAAAACTGTCTTTGTCCCTGTTTTTGGTATCTTGCCACATAGCTGGCAGTTGGTCAGAAAGCAATTAGCAGTGCCTGGCTTCATGAGCACAGATGCATTTTTTCAGTGGGATGGGAGGCAACATGGAGCCCCGTGTAGACCAGGCCTGCCGGGTGAGCTCCAATTACTCGTCCTGGTTAGTGTCTTCTGAAATGACACTATTCTCTATGATTGGAGTCCAGAGAGCAGAATGAATACAGGCTGGTCTTTCGTACAAGCCGGTAGAAGGGTTTGTTTAGCTAGGAAAATATTTTGACTTTTAAGTTAATTTTGATCGAGGAATATATGTCCACGGTCAAAAAGTCAAGGGAAAGGATTAAACTTTCAGTGAAACTGTAGGTTCTTCCTCCATCCTTCTCTGTTTCTGACGGTCCCCGGGGACAGACGCTTCCAGTGCTTTCTGCTGTTTCTTCTATGTATTGATCTCCTTGTTTCTAAGTGATGCAATTATACTTGCATTCCTTAGTTTTTGTCTTAGATTGTTTCGACTTCCTACTGTATGAAATCCCCAGCTCGTTACTCCCACAGCGAATTCCCACCCCCTCCACGTCGACACAGTTATATCATCCTTTTCGTAAAATCAGTGGTCAGTGTTTGCATTATTATAGCTACGTAAATATTGTTTAAAGCTGAGCCAAGCACTGTTCTCTGCCAGCCCTCCTCTTTCTCATAGAGCCTTTTGTTTTCCGTGGGGTTAATGATTACTCTTTTAAAAAAAACTTGTGTACTTTCCTATGTAACTATCTGCGATTCATCTCCTAATTGTGATAGAACTGAACATTGTCTCTGTTAAGATTTTCAGCTCTATCAGTTATTCAGCACATTGGCTTGATTTGGGGGTGAGGGCTTGGAGGCGTCCTTCCTGGTTCCCTTTGTCCTTCTGCTCAGTCTGGACCAGCACCCCGCTAGGTCTTCTGTAGAACTCGCCTCTCAGGACTTCGCTTCACCCTCAGCTTGAGGATTTTCTTTCTTGCTTTCAGCGTGAGGGTTCTGTTTCCTCTCTCTTGCTCTGTGTTTCGCTTTCTTTCTTTCTTTTTTTTTTAAAAAAAACTTTTGTTTTACTTTGAACTTTCACGGAGTTTTGTTGTTTACAGATATGTATGTTGCCAGATTAGTCATATGTATATTGTCTTTGGCTTTCTTCTTTGTCTTCTTTGGAGCACCTCTTCCACAGGCTTCTCGAGAAAGAGGTACATGGTAGCCAGCCTCCAAAACAGCCCTCAATAATCCCCATCTCCTGGTGTCTTCCCCGTTGTACCAGGATTGGTCTGTTTGACGAGTGGAATTTAAGCAAAGCCATGGTATGTCGCTTCGGGGATGAAGGGATTAAAGAGACTGGCTTCTGGGCTTCCCTGGTGGTCCAGTGGGTAAGGACAACGCCTTGCAGTGCAAGGGGCGCCGGTTCGATCCCTGGCCTGGGAAGATCCCATGTGCTACAGAGCGGCTGGACTGATGTGTCCAATTGCTGAGCCGGAGCTCTGGGGCGCATGCGCCCAGAGCCGGCACTCTGCGACGAGAGACGCCACTGTGATGGGAGGCCCACACGGGCCAAAAAACAAAGACGGATGAAAATAGAGAAATGAAAGACCAATAGAAGTAGCCCGCCTGCTCCCCTCCCTCCCCACCCCACCCCCCACCAAAATAAATAAATGAATCTTTAAAGAGACTGGCTTCTGACTCTAGCTTGCTGTCTCCTCTCCTCTTTCTTTCTCTCTTTCTTCTTCTCCTCCTCCCCCTTCTCCTGCAGAGCATCTCTTTGGGGAAGGCCAGTCGCCATGCTGTGAACTGGGGCCTCCAGCTAACAGCCACAGGAAGGAGCATGGTGGAGGGTCCTCAGCCCCCGGCGAGCCTCGGGTGGCTGCAGGGCTGGCCGACCCTGTAATTCTCCCTCCTGAGATCCCCCGTCCAGCACCAGCCAGCTAAGCATTCTCAGCTTCCTGACACACCAGAAACAGGAGACGATAAAGGTCCATTGTTTCAGGCCACAGTAATGCGAGTGATTTGTTCTGTGTGCTTCCCAGGTGGTGCAGCAGTAAGGAGTGCGCCTACCCGTGCAGGAGACGGGGGCTCAGTCCCTGGGGCGGGCAGATCCCCTGAAGGAGGAAATGGCAACCCCCTCCAGTCTTCTTCTCTGGGAAGTCCATGAACAGAGGAGCCTGGCGGGCTACAGTCCATGGGGTCGCAGAGAGTCGGACACGACTGAGCAGGCACGTGACAACGGCGACAGATACGGCCACGGTGCATTTTTGGATACTGGGCTTCTCTGAAGACGTCTTTCCTATGTCTTCACTTTCCACTGCTGAGGTGCCTGTGGACAGAAGCCTCCTCCCTCTGGATTTTGAAGGCACTCATCCTTTGTATCCTGGCTTCCACTGCGGATGTCGATGCGTGTGAAGTCTTTCCTTTCCCTGTAACTGTTTGGAATCTTCTCCTCGTTGCAGGTGTCACGGCATTTCATGAGCTTATTATGCCTTGGTGTGAATCACACTTTTTTTTTTTTTTTTAGCATTGACTGTGTTTGGCATTGAGTGGGCGCCTTTAATCTGGAAACTCACAGTCCTTGTTTTTGAAAGATGCAGTTAATGTTATTAATAGTGTTTTATTTATTTATTTATTTATTTTGTGGGGGTGGGGTGGGGAGGGAGGGGAGCAGGTGGGCTACTTCTATTGGTCTTTCATTTGTCTATTTTCATCCATCTTTGTTCTTTGGCTCCTGTGGGCCTCCCATCGCCATGGCCTCTGTTGTCGCAGAGCACCGGCTCTGGGCGCATGCGCTCCAGAGCTCCAGCTTGGTGATTGGACACATCGGTCCAGCCGCTCCGCGGCACGTGGGATCTTCCCAGGCCAGGGATCGAACCGGCGCCCCTTGCACTGCAAGGCGGTGTCCCTACCCACTGGACCACCAGGGAAGCCCCTAATAGTGTTTTAGAGATTATTCTGAAAATAACTGTTGTCACTTGTCTCTCTTTCTGGCATGCTATTCAGAGAGACCATTTCTCCAATTCCCTTGACTTTCCTTTTTTCTTTTCTGTTTCTTTGTTTTTGTTTCATTTGCTGAATGATCTTTATCTTGTAAACCTCCTACTGACTTATTTCAATAGTTCTATTTTTTATCAAGTGTAAAAAATTGATGGATTGATTGATGGATTGACTGTTGGCTGCACTGGGCGGGCAGACTCAGTCCCTGGGCGGGCAGATCCTGAAGGAGGAAATGGCAACCCCCTCCAGTCTTCTTCTCTGGGAAGTCCATGAACAGAGGAGCCTGGCGGGCTACAGTCCATGGGGTCGCAGAGAGTCGGACACGACTGAGCAGGCACGTGACAACGGCGACAGATACGGCCACGGTGCATTTTTGGATACTGGGCTTCTCTGAAGACGTCTTTCCTATGTCTTCACTTTCCACTGCTGAGGTGCCTGTGGACAGAAGCCTCCTCCCTCTGGATTTTGAAGGCACTCATCCTTTGTATCCTGGCTTCCACTGCGGATGTCGATGCGTGTGAAGTCTTTCCTTTCCCTGTAACTGTTTGGAATCTTCTCCTCGTTGCAGGTGTCACGGCATTTCATGAGCTTATTATGCCTTGGTGTGAATCACACTTTTTTTTTTTTTTTTAGCATTGACTGTGTTTGGCATTGAGTGGGCGCCTTTAATCTGGAAACTCACAGTCCTTGTTTTTGAAAGATGCAGTTAATGTTATTAATAGTGTTTTATTTATTTATTTATTTATTTTGTGGGGGTGGGGTGGGGAGGGAGGGGAGCAGGTGGGCTACTTCTATTGGTCTTTCATTTGTCTATTTTCATCCATCTTTGTTCTTTGGCTCCTGTGGGCCTCCCATCGCCATGGCCTCTGTTGCAGAGCACCGGCTCTGGGCACATGCGCTCCAGAGCTCCGGCTTGGTGATTGGACACATCGGTCCAGCCGCTCCGCGGCACGTGGGATCTTCCCAGGCCAGGGATCGAACCGGCGCCCCTTGCACTGCAAGGCGGTGTCCCTACCCACTGGACCACCAGGGAAGCCCCTAATAGTGTTTTAGAGATTATTCTGAAAATAACTGTTGTCACTTGTCTCTCTTTCTGGCATGCTATTCAGAGAGACCATTTCTCCAATTCCCTTGACTTTCCTTTTTTCTTTTCTGTTTCTTTGTTTTTGTTTCATTTGCTGAATGATCTTTATCTTGTAAACCTCCTACTGACTTATTTCAATAGTTCTATTTTTTATCAAGTGTAAAAAATTGATGGATTGATTGATGGATTGACTGTTGGCTGCACTGGGTCAGTTGCCACGTGGGCTTCCTCTGGCTGCAGCGAGCGGGGCTGCCCTTGGTCGCCGTGTGCGGGCTGCTCACCGCGGCGACTCCTCCTGTGGCAGCGCACGGGCTCTAGGGGATTGGGCGCCCGTCGTCGTGGCTCGCGCTCGGGAGCGTGGCGGCGTGGCTGTGGTGTGCAGGCTTAGCTGCTCTGAAGCCTGTGGGATCTTCCTGGATCAGGGACTGGGCCCACGTCTCCTGCACTGGCAGGCAGATTCTTATCCACTGCACCACCAACCGCTATATTTCTAAAACTTTGTCCCAGTCTGCCCGCACTCTCTTTGTCTAACTTGCTACTCTTGTTTCGTGGATGTCATATTTGATCTCCGGCTCCTGTGATTTTACTTTGAGCTTCCTTCTACTTCTTGCTTGTCTTTTTCCTTCAGATTCCTTTATCTGTTTCTATCTGTCAGAGCTCTCTGCAGATGTCCTTGGTGATCTTTGATTGTACTTAAGGGCGAAGCCCTGTGGTGTGTATTGGAGGGCCGTTGCACACAGGTCACTGACTGCTGGACTCAGTGCAGGAGGATCAGGTGGGAACCCGGCCGTCGCTTGCTTGGGCAGCCTCCCTGATCTGTAGATGGTTTTCACGAGGGCTGTAAGCTTCCCAGAAATCCCCAAAGCTTGGAATCGTGGCGTTTTACAAGCCTGGCTACCAGTGGTGCTAGAGCAAAGTCCGAGAATGTGGGTTAGGTTTCACTGCCCAGCATACCGATGTCCATCTGATTTCTCCGTTGGTGGTGCTGCACCGTAGCCTGCCTTCCAGTGGACCCGGTGTCCCCAGCTCCAGAGCCTGGCTGTTCCAACCACTTCACGAACATTATTTATTTAATTAAACTGGGGTGAGGAATTGTGGGGAATGGATCTAAGGACCTAACAACTTCTTTTTTAAGGACTAAAATAAAGATTAAGAGACGTAGTGATTCATTTTTTTTTTTAAGGTTTATTTTATAATTTATTTTGGGCGGGGGACGGGTTGGGGAGGGAGGGGGGCGGGCGGGTCACTTCTATTGGTCTTTCATGTCTCCATTTTCATCTGTCTTTGTTCTTTGGCTCCTGTGGGCCTCCCATCGCGGTGGTGTCTGTCACTGCAGAGCACCGGCTCTGGGTACACGCGCTCCAGAGCTCTGGCTTGGTGATTGGACACGTGGGTCCAGCCGCTGTGCGGCACGTGGGATCTTCCCAGGCCAGGGATGGAACCGGCGCCCCTTGCACTGCAAGGCGGTGTCCTTACCCACTGGACCACCAGGGAAGCCCCTCCTCACCGTTTTAACATGCCCGGTGCGTGGAGGGATCTGAGACCCGTCAGCCAGTCGCCTCCTCCGCCCCCTTCCCCCGCAGAGGAATTGCCACTCTTCGGGCAGGTGCCATGCTGACATGTGCCCATCCCCCTTCTCCTCTCGTTCTCCTTGCCTGGGACCCAGGGCTACGGTGTCCTTGTGATCTTTGACTTGCTGGACCTTTTTCATCTGTCAGAGCTCTCTGCAGATGTCCTTGGTGATCTTTGATTGTACTTAAGGGCGAAGCCCTGTGGTGTGTATTGGAGGGCCGTTGCACACAGGTCACTGACTGCTGGACTCAGTGCAGGAGGATCAGGTGGGAACCCGGCCGTCGCTTGCTTGGGCAGCCTCCCTGATCTGTAGATGGTTTTCACGAGGGCTGTAAGCTTCCCAGAAATCCCCAAAGCTTGGAATCGTGGCGTTTTACAAGCCTGGCTACCAGTGGTGCTAGAGCAAAGTCCGAGAATGTGGGTTAGGTTTCACTGCCCAGCATACCGATGTCCATCTGATTTCTCCGTTGGTGGTGCTGCACCGTAGCCTGCCTTCCAGTGGACCCGGTGTCCCCAGCTCCAGAGCCTGGCTGTTCCAACCACTTCACGAACATTATTTATTTAATTAAACTGGGGTGAGGAATTGTGGGGAATGGATCTAAGGACCTAACAACTTCTTTTTTAAGGACTAAAATAAAGATTAAGAGACGTAGTGATTCATTTTTTTTTTTAAGGTTTATTTTATTATTTATTTTGGGCGGGGGTCGGGTTGGGGAGGGAGGGGAGCAGGCGGGCCACTTCTATTGGTCTTTCATGTCTCCATTTTCATCTGTCTTTGTTCTTTGGCTCCTGTGGGCCTCCCATCGCGGTGGTGTCTGTCACTGCAGAGCACCGGCTCTGGGTACACGCGCTCCAGAGCTCTGGCTTGGTGATTGGACACGTGGGTCCAGCCGCTGTGCGGCACGTGGGATCTTCCCAGGCCAGGGATGGAACCGGCGCCCCTTGCACTGCAAGGCGGTGTCCTTACCCACTGGACCACCAGGGAAGCCCCTCCTCACCGTTTTAACATGCCCGGTGCGTGGAGGGATCTGAGACCCGTCAGCCAGTCGCCTCCTCCGCCCCCTTCCCCCGCAGAGGAATTGCCACTCTTCGGGCAGGTGCCATGCTGACATGTGCCCATCCCCCTTCTCCTCTCGTTCTCCTTGCCTGGGACCCAGGGCTACGGTGTGTGCGTGTGTGAGGTCTTCGGTATGAACATTATAAAATGCTGACGTAGCCCGTGAAAAGAAGCCAAAGACCTAGATGCCTTCTGCTAACTGAAACTTGAACAGCTCTGTTATTTCCCCAGGTCCCTCTCTTCCCGTAGCAAAGATGTTCTCCTGAAATCTACAGTCTCTGCCCAGTCTCTTGTTAAAAACGAGAGGCTGGCACCCATCCCCTGAAATTCTCTTGTTTTGGTGTTGGCCGATGTCACCCCATCCCAGTGGCCGGGCAGAGGTACGGTTTTATTTGGGGGGTAATAAACAGCAGCAGCTTTGGAACCAAGAACAAATCTGGTTCTCATGCGGATACCTTTTTGCTACAAACGCCTGCCAGGACGGAAGCACAGGGCCGCTCCTCCCAGCAGATCGCTCCCTTGGACGGAGCGGTTTTTCAGAGTTCTCCCCGCGGTGATCCAGGGGCTGTGGGAGGGGTCTGCTTCTGAAGGGTCTGGGTGTGTGGGCATTTCTGTTTAATGAAGAAGTGACAGGGGCACAGGAAGCTGGGCAGCGGGGTTTAGATGCTGTTAAACAGGAGGCAGAATAACAGCCCTCTTGTGTTCCGGACGTCGTGGGCCAAGACGTATATTCTCAGGATGCATTTAAAATCCTGCCTTGGACCGTCCCTCCAGGGCTGGCAGCGGGAGCGCTTCCCGGGCGATCGGCTCTGAAGTGCGCAGAGAACAGCGAGGGCGGGGGCAGAGCCTCCCAGGGTGCTCTCTGCTTGGCCCAGGGAGGGTGCTTCAGCTGCCAATTCCCATCCGATCCTCAGAACAACATGGGGTTTATCTTCCGGGGAGAAATGAACTTCCACTCCCACTCCAGAGAGATGAGGGACATTCTGTCATACTTGACTCCAATTAACGTAGAATTGGAGCGACTCCGACTCGCAGACCCTGATTTTTTTTCCCCCTCCAAGATGACTGAAGGCGCCCGAGGAGAAAACGCCAAGGTTATCCCACAAGTTCAGAGAGGACAGTATCACCTCGAAGCTCGTGGAGGGGCCCCTCACGACCTGGAAGCAGAGCTGAGACAGGCCAAGACCCCACGGGGCTGCCAGGGGCCGGAGGGGCTTCTGGAGGAGGCGGTGCTCCGGGGCGGGGAGCGGCGGCGAGCAGATGGCCCAGGAGCCACTTCAGCTTCATCGTCGTCGCCAGCTGTCACTAGGAGCATGTGCCCCGGGCTGGAAAGGAGCCCGAGGAAGACGGGGAGAGACGTCCAGACGTCCAAAGCGGGTTTGTTATTCCGTCTTCTCCCACCACCCCAGCGCCAGACAGCAGTCCTCATGCGAGTGCAGACAAACCAGCAAGAACCTTCCAGGGCAACCGTGGGGACCTGGGTTTGCTGGGCTCTAGGCTCCGAGAGGGGATCCATCTGTCCCCTCCCCGCCGGCACCTGCTGTCGGGTCACCCCCCGCGGTCCGTCCGTGCCAGGCTGCTGTTTGCATGTGCTGGTGCCCGGCAGGTCCCCGGCCGGCAGGTGCCTGTGTTACCCACGGGGGCCGCCTGCCTGGCATTGGCATTGCCGGGCAACACCCAATGAGTTTCCCGCAGATCCAGCCTCAGCGGTATAACCCCAGGCAAATGGCACCGCGGGGGCATTTCCCAGGCCAGATGGGAGCGGAGCTCCTCTCCTGAAGCTGATCGCAGGAGATGGGGTCAAAGCGTGCTGGCCGAGTTGTTGTTTTTAGTCGTCAAGTTGTCTCCGGCTCTTTCGCAACCCGTGGACGGCAGCCCGCCCGACTCCTCTGTCCACGGGATTACCCAGGCCGGAACACTGGAGAGGCTGCCATTTCCTTCTGCAGGGCACCTTCCTGACCCAGGGATCGAACCTGCGTCCCTGACCTGCATTGGGGGCAGATTCTTTACCATCTGAGCCACCAAGAAGTCTACGGCGGCTGGGAGGAATATTATTTTTCTCCAAGCACTCTGTGTGTCCGTGTGCGTGTGTGTGTGAGAGAGAGAGAGGGAGAGAGGGAGAGATAATGGTGCACATTTGAGATGATACTTTTGGTGGCCCGTGGGGGCCATTTTAAAATATCTTACAAATATTTTCATGAAGAGTTTCTGAGTTTTCTTTTTATGATTTCCTCCCTATTTAGAAATCCCTGATTGATTTTTCAACCAGTAATCCCTGTCCTGTGCTGGTGGTCATTGTAAGGCCTGGAGACCATCGTGGTGTCCAGGGCTCGCCAGTGGCTCAGATGCTAACGAATCCGCCTGCCAATTTCATCCCTGGGTCGGGAAGATCCCCTGGAGAAGGGCATGGCAACCCACTCCAGTATTCCTGCCTGGAGAATCCCGTGGACAGAGGAGCCTGGCGGGCCACGGTCCATGGGGCCACATGGCTGAGCGAGTAACACACACTTGGTGCCCAGTCATGGAGGCTCGATGGAATGTGCCGTTTTTGTAAGGATGACCAGCAAGAACCTTCCAGGGCAACCGTGGGGACCTGGGTTTGCTGGGCTCTAGGCTCCGAGAGGGGATCCATCTGTCCCCTCCCCGCCGGCACCTGCTGTCGGGTCACCCCCCGCGGTCCGTCCGTGCCAGGCTGCTGTTTGCATGTGCTGGTGCCCGGCAGGTCCCCGGCCGGCAGGTGCCTGTGTTACCCACGGGGGCCGCCTGCCTGGCATTGGCATTGCCGGGCAACACCCAATGAGTTTCCCGCAGATCCAGCCTCAGCGGTATAACCCCAGGCAAATGGCACCGCGGGGGCATTTCCCAGGCCAGATGGGAGCGGAGCTCCTCTCCTGAAGCTGATCGCAGGAGATGGGGTCAAAGCGTGCTGGCCGAGTTGTTGTTTTTAGTCGTCAAGTTGTCTCCGGCTCTTTCGCAACCCGTGGACGGCAGCCCGCCCGACTCCTCTGTCCACGGGATTACCCAGGCCGGAACACTGGAGAGGCTGCCATTTCCTTCTGCAGGGCACCTTCCTGACCCAGGGATCGAACCTGCGTCCCTGACCTGCATTGGGGGCAGATTCTTTACCATCTGAGCCACCAAGAAGTCTACGGCGGCTGGGAGGAATATTATTTTTCTCCAAGCACTCTGTGTGTCCGTGTGCGTGTGTGTGTGAGAGAGAGAGAGGGAGAGAGGGAGAGATAATGGTGCACATTTGAGATGATACTTTTGGTGGCCCGTGGGGGCCATTTTAAAATATCTTACAAATATTTTCATGAAGAGTTTCTGAGTTTTCTTTTTATGATTTCCTCCCTATTTAGAAATCCCTGATTGATTTTTCAACCAGTAATCCCTGTCCTGTGCTGGTGGTCATTGTAAGGCCTGGAGACCATCGTGGTGTCCAGGGCTCGCCAGTGGCTCAGATGCTAACGAATCCGCCTGCCAATTTCATCCCTGGGTCGGGAAGATCCCCTGGAGAAGGGCATGGCAACCCACTCCAGTATTCCTGCCTGGAGAATCCCGTGGACAGAGGAGCCTGGCGGGCCACGGTCCATGGGGCCACATGGCTGAGCGAGTAACACACACTTGGTGCCCAGTCATGGAGGCTCGATGGAATGTGCCGTTTTTGTAAGGATGACTGGATCTGTGCACGGTCAAGGATCTGAGCCACAAGCAGTGTTTTATTTATTTTTTAATTTTTATTTTACTTTTAACTTTTACAGAGTTTTGTTGTTTACAGATATGTATGATGCCAGATTAGTCATGTGTACATCCCCCCATCCCACCCCCCCAGGCCGTCGCACAGCCCCCCTGCAGGGTCCCCTTTCCTCACAGCACAGTGACCATAGCTATTTTTTTCACATATGATAGTACAGGTTTTCATGCTTCTTCCTTTAGGCCTCCCACCCACTGTTCAGTCCCCACAATGTCCACATGTCTGCTGTCCATGTCTGTCTCTCCATCGCTTCACAGGCAGTGTTTTGGAGGTTCACTCCGCACCGGGCGTCTGCTCACGGCCGGGCAGACGCCGCGTCTTTGAATCGCACAACAGCCCTGTGAGGCAAGGGACGGCAACAATCTCTGTTTTCAAAGCAGAAACCCAGAGCAAGGCCGTGGGGGTCTTCGCTTCAGCGGTTTAGACTCAGAACAGTGCTCCGAGCCCCTGACCTCAAGCTGACAGTACTTGTCCCTGAGCAGTAAGATCATGGGCATTTCATACTTGTCTCACCTGTGTTTTCTTACTTTTTGTAAAAAAGCATTGTTCATTTGATGACTGTAGGCCCTGTCCACAGCACTCTTCCGTCTTCCCTGTGGCGTGAGGGATCTTTAGTTGCAGCTTGTGGGGTCTAGTTCCCTGACCAGGGACTGAACCCGGGTCTGTGACATTGGGAGTCTGGCATCTTAGCCACTCGACCACCAGGCGCGTCCTGTGCATTTTCTTACTTTTAATAAGCACACATTCCTTTTGAAAAGGTGGGGGAAACTCCCAATCTATGTAGAAGTAGAGGGAAAATAAATAATAAGAGAAGAGTCTGGCTGTTTCAGAATGGAGAGGATTGAAGAAGGTTTTCTGCCTCGTCTGTGCAGTTCTTCCTGCTTTGCTGCTTCGGCAGCACTTGCCAGGTTTTTGGTTTTTTTTTTTTAATCATCAAAGTCACTGCAATAACCGGGGTGTGTTTATATCCTGTGTTAGTATACAGAAGACTTTGTAACCTGCTCTCTTTCGTTTGAATGAATCGGTGGACGTCAAGGCTGTTTCTAACTTCTCGCTGTTTTGTACGCAGATCTGGAAATAAATTAGGAGTAAAAACTGCAGGGCAGAGAAAAATCGAATTGTAGAGAAACTGAAGTGTTATAAAACCACTCCAGGGGGTTCCACAGTGACTCATACTTGGGGAAAACACTGGCAGAGAACTTCGGATCAGATTGTCATCCTGATAAACCTCCATCCAACCAAATCGCCTGATGATGGAGTCTCGTCTTTGTGGTCGCCCCTCTGTCCCATTATGAGATGGAGCTCCCCTCCAGAGTGACCAGGTGTGACCAGGTGTGACATTTCCTGGCCTCCACTGCGGCGGGGGCCTGGGTGCCGTGGGCTGGGAAAGCCTCGCCACAGGTACCTGCTCGTGGCTTTGAATGAGAAGCTGGCGAGAGAAAGAAGCTGGGCCCGTGCTGAGCCTGTCCTGGTGAAGGCAGTGGCAGCAGCCGTGACCAAGTCCAGGCTTCAGGAGGGACAGCGGCAGTGCATCTGGACATGGTGTCCAGGGTCTGGTGTTGTGGCACAGACTGGACCATCCGTGCCTGGGGAGGGGTGCAGGACTGCTGACCTCACTGGGTTAGCTCGATGGTGTGGTTATAGGCTTGCACCTTTTTTTCTTTGTTGGCCACTTCTGCTGGTCTTTCATTTATCTGTTTCCATCCATCTTTGTTCTTTGGCTCCTGTGGGCCTCCCATCTCAGGGGCCTCTGTTGTCGCAGAGCACCGGCTCTGGGCGCATGCACTCCAGAGCTCCGGCTCGGTCATTGGACACATCGGTCCAGCCGCTCCGCAGCACGTGGGATCTTCACAGGCCAGGGATCGAACCGGTGCCCCTTGCACTGCAAGGCGGTGTCCTTACCCACTGGACCACCAGGGAAGCCCGCACCTTTTTTCATTTTCTATTTGACTGTGCTGGGCGTTCCTCGCTACGCATGGGGTTTCTCTCACCGCGGCGAGCAGGACCGGCTCTCTAGCTGTGGTGTTCGGGTTTCTCACTGCGGTGGGTCCTCTTGTTGCGGAGCCTGGTTTCTAGCACTCGTGTGGGCTCCAGAGCCGCGGCCCCCAGGCTCAGTGGCCTCCTGGCTCGTGGAACCTTCCTGGACGAGGGGCTGGACTGGTGTTCCCTGCGTTGCAAAGTGGCTTCTGAACCACTGCCCACCAGGGAGGCCCTGCTTCTCTCTTTCTCCTGAGGATTCTGTGAGCAACTCAATAACCATTTAGTAATTTTACGTCTGTTTAAATAAATCAGCGTCCGTTTATATTACATGCAACTAAAAACCGATGGATATTCACCCAGCGTTGTCGATTGCCATGTATTTACCACGTACACCTTTAATCCGACTGTTTCTGTATACAATAAAATGATAGTGGCACCAGGAAATGCGTTTAGGATCACGAGAATTTTTCAGAATTTTGGAGCTTTAAAAATGAATGCCAGATATTTGCACGATCTATAATTTATGAGTACTTTAAAGTTTTATGGAAGCCCCTGAAAAGAACTCTGGAGGCATTCTTGTTTCTTTTAGTTAATAAATCCAGTCATACATCGCAAGTTTCAAAGGGCCATGAAGGTTGGGAAGAGAGCATTGCTTATAATGAATCTCGTCTTTAGTCATTTTCCTGAGTGATGACACATTTCCATAATAGTAGGAGTTTTGTGATGGAGTCTTTTGATTCTTCGTGTTAGGGCAATTCTAGCCCATTTAGTCCAATACAATACTATTAATAACTCATCTTTATACGCCATCGAAATCTCAGTGTCTGGGGGATATCCAATAAGAAGAGAATTTTTTCCCAGCCATCCTTCTTTCCCTCCAGGAGTATAAAACTACACATAGCTGTTCCTAGGCCAAGGATTTTGTGAGTTCTTTTTAACCGTGTATTTTATTTAGCTCAGTGTGGGAAGGACGTTTGCAGGCTCGAGTCCAGCGTGAAAAGTTGGTCAGATATGCAGCGAGCGTCCTTCCAACAGACCTCCCCTCCGTCTTTCTTGAGGGCCCTGGCACTCGCCTGCTGTGGGTGTGGAAGCCATGCGTCACGGATGATTAAATTCAACTCCGGGTTTAGCAAGCCCCAAAGAACCATGGCCTGAATCACGCAGAAAGAGTCCGCAGGAGTCCAGGGCGGTTCTGAGTCTCACAGTGCTGGTGGCCCAGTATCCTCCAGGCCTCGTGGAACCTTCCTGGACGAGGGCTGGACTGGTGTTCCCTGCGTTGCAAAGTGGCTTCTGAACCACTGCCCACCAGGGAGGCCCTGCTTCTCTCTTTCTCCTGAGGATTCTGTGAGCAACTCAATAACCATTTAGTAATTTTACGTCTGTTTAAATAAATCAGCGTCCGTTTATATTACATGCAACTAAAAACCGATGGATATTCACCCAGCGTTGTCGATTGCCATGTATTTACCACGTACACCTTTAATCCGACTGTTTCTGTATACAATAAAATGATAGTGGCACCAGGAAATGCGTTTAGGATCACGAGAATTTTTCAGAATTTTGGAGCTTTAAAAATGAATGCCAGATATTTGCACGATCTATAATTTATGAGTACTTTAAAGTTTTATGGAAGCCCCTGAAAAGAACTCTGGAGGCATTCTTGTTTCTTTTAGTTAATAAATCCAGTCATACATCGCAAGTTTCAAAGGGCCATGAAGGTTGGGAAGAGAGCATTGCTTATAATGAATCTCGTCTTTAGTCATTTTCCTGAGTGATGACACATTTCCATAATAGTAGGAGTTTTGTGATGGAGTCTTTTGATTCTTCGTGTTAGGGCAATTCTAGCCCATTTAGTCCAATACAATACTATTAATAACTCATCTTTATACGCCATCGAAATCTCAGTGTCTGGGGGATATCCAATAAGAAGAGAATTTTTTCCCAGCCATCCTTCTTTCCCTCCAGGAGTATAAAACTACACATAGCTGTTCCTAGGCCAAGGATTTTGTGAGTTCTTTTTAACCGTGTATTTTATTTAGCTCAGTGTGGGAAGGACGTTTGCAGGCTCGAGTCCAGCGTGAAAAGTTGGTCAGATATGCAGCGAGCGTCCTTCCAACAGACCTCCCCTCCGTCTTTCTTGAGGGCCCTGGCACTCGCCTGCTGTGGGTGTGGAAGCCATGCGTCACGGATGATTAAATTCAACTCCGGGTTTAGCAAGCCCCAAAGAACCATGGCCTGAATCACGCAGAAAGAGTCCGCAGGAGTCCAGGGCGGTTCTGAGTCTCACAGTGCTGGTGGCCCAGTATCCTCCAGGCCTGTTGCTCTGCTGGGTTTTGATTTCGTCCCCAAGGCCCCTTGTGGTCCCAGAGAGCTGCTGTGATGACGGCCGTCACGCTGCACCCCCACCAACAGCAAAGAGGACGCAGAGAGGAAGGGCTCGCATCTTCCTTTGGGAAAATTCCTGCTAGAACTCAGTCTTGTGACCTTGCATAGCTGCAAGGGATCCTGGGAAATGTAATCTTTAACCCGGTGGGCCATGTGCCCAGCTAAGAGCTAGGGTTTCTTTGTTTTATGTATTTATTCGGTTATGCTGGGTCTTAGTTGAGGCACGTGGGATCTAATCACCTGAACTGGGATAGAACCTGACCCCCTGCATTGAGAGCTTGGAATCTTAGCCACTGGACCACCAGAAAAGTCTTTGGAGTTTCTTTAACTGGGGACAAAGAAGAGAATGGATTCCTGAAGACACCTGGCTGTGTTTATCCCAAGATGTACAAAGAACAGGATGAAATATTTTCTGAGAGAGGAAATCAGCACGTACACTTATCTGACTCCTTGTGACCTCGGGGACTGCAGCCTGGTAGGCTCCTCCGTCCCTGGGATTCTCCAGGCAAGAGTCCTGCAGAGGGTCGCCATGCCCTCCTCCAGGGGATCTTCCCGACCCAGGGATCCAGCCTGCCTCTCCTGTATTGTCTCCTGCATGACAGGCGAATTCGTTACCACTGAGCCCACGGGGAAGCCCCCTTTGGTTTCGTAGTACATGTTTATACCTCTCTTTTGGCCATTAAGAAAAGATGTCTTTCCATCTTTCACCCCCTCAAAGATTTAAGGTTCTCTAGTTGGCAGTTTCTTGTTGACTGCCCTGACGCAGCCTGCCTCTCCCTCTCCCCTCTTCTCTCTGAGTTCAGGCTTCCTGGGTTTCAGGGCCGTGGCCCACAGTCCACAGGAAGCGTCCTCTCCAGGCTTACTAGTCTTCAGGGTGCCTTGGCGTTTCCCAAGGGGCAGGCTCCACCAGTCTTTCAGGTCTTTGGTCAGAGGGTCAGTTTCAAGCCCCCGTGCTCTCCCTGGGCACCCACTGGGGGAGCCTGTGGTGCCCTCCCCTGGTCTGAGCGCTGACCACAAAGCCGTCCTCTCTGACTTAGCCTCTGTCTCCCAACCTTGCAGTTGGCGGGGCGCTGGGGGAGTGCTCTGGGAGTGTGGGGGCATCTTGGCGTCAGCCTGAGTCACGCGTCGGTAGGAGGTAAACCTGCCGGGGGAAGCAGAGGGAGACGGACGGCTCCCATCAGCCGTCAGAATCAGTTACAAAAGCCTTTGTGTCAGCCTCGGCTTGGGACGTCCTGTCGTGTGGACAGCTGGGAGTGGACTGACTGGTCAGGGAGACAAAAGGCAGCAGAAATCCTACTGGTTTTGGAATAAGGAGTGAAACACACCCTCCGCTGCAGTGGGATGCCGAGGTCTCAAGCAGACTTCTGGGAGGGACCAGAGAGGCAGCGTTTTGCGCTGAGGGCCACGTGGCCTCTGCGTACCTCTCAGGTCCTCTGGAGGCACCTGCTGGGCGTGGGGACTAGAGAAAATGGATCCGGGAAGACATGGCTGTGTCTATCCCAAGATGTACAAAGAACAGGATGAAATATTTCCTGAGAGAGGAAATCAGCACGTACACTTATCTGACTCCTTGTGACCTCGGGGACTGCAGCCTGGTAGGCTCCTCCGTCCCTGGGATTCTCCAGGCAAGAGTCCTGCAGAGGGTCGCCATGCCCTCCTCCAGGGGATCTT
This sequence comes from Tragulus kanchil, assembly GCA_022376925.1. Taxonomy (NCBI): domain Eukaryota; kingdom Metazoa; phylum Chordata; class Mammalia; order Artiodactyla; family Tragulidae; genus Tragulus; species Tragulus kanchil. The sequence goes on along the minus strand of JAIOJX010000027.1, from coordinate 20,576,525 downwards.
CCCGACCCAGGGATCCAGCCTGCCTCTCCTGTATTGTCTCCTGCATGACAGGCGAATTCGTTACCACTGAGCCCACGGGGAAGCCCCCTTTGGTTTCGTAGTACATGTTTATACCTCTCTTTTGGCCATTAAGAAAAGATGTCTTTCCATCTTTCACCCCCTCAAAGATTTAAGGTTCTCTAGTTGGCAGTTTCTTGTTGACTGCCCTGACGCAGCCTGCCTCTCCCTCTCCCCTCTTCTCTCTGAGTTCAGGCTTCCTGGGTTTCAGGGCCGTGGCCCACAGTCCACAGGAAGCGTCCTCTCCAGGCTTACTAGTCTTCAGGGTGCCTTGGCGTTTCCCAAGGGGCAGGCTCCACCAGTCTTTCAGGTCTTTGGTCAGAGGGTCAGTTTCAAGCCCCCGTGCTCTCCCTGGGCACCCACTGGGGGAGCCTGTGGTGCCCTCCCCTGGTCTGAGCGCTGACCACAAAGCCGTCCTCTCTGACTTAGCCTCTGTCTCCCAACCTTGCAGTTGGCGGGGCGCTGGGGGAGTGCTCTGGGAGTGTGGGGGCATCTTGGCGTCAGCCTGAGTCACGCGTCGGTAGGAGGTAAACCTGCCGGGGGAAGCAGAGGGAGACGGACGGCTCCCATCAGCCGTCAGAATCAGTTACAAAAGCCTTTGTGTCAGCCTCGGCTTGGGACGTCCTGTCGTGTGGACAGCTGGGAGTGGACTGACTGGTCAGGGAGACAAAAGGCAGCAGAAATCCTACTGGTTTTGGAATAAGGAGTGAAACACACACCCTCCGCTGCAGTGGGATGCCGAGGTCTCAAGCAGACTTCTGGGAGGGACCAGAGAGGCAGCGTTTTGCGCTGAGGGCCACGTGGCCTCTGACGTAACCTCTCAGGCCTCCTCTTGGAGGACAGCCCTGGACGGCGTGGGTGACTGTGGGTGAGCTCCAATAAAGCTTTATTTGCAAACACAAGTGGTGAGGAACTTTCTGGGCGGTGCGGTGGTTAGGACTCTCTATTTCACTGGAAGCAGGGGCCATGGGTTTGATCCCTGATCAGGGAACTAGGATCCCTCGTGCTGTGCATTGCAACCAAACAAATAAACAAAAGCTAACAAACAAACAGATGGTGGGCAGGTTTGGCCCCCGAGCTGTAGTTTGCCCGCCTTTGAGCTAAAAAGTCCACGAGGACCCAGGTCACCCCTGCTTTTCCCTCCCCTTGGAAGTTTCAGACAGTGCGGATGAGCAGGCCTCCCTGGGTCCTGCTGCTTCCGTCCCTCCTAGGTGCCCTTGCCTTCAGGGAGAAGCCCACTTAGCTCTGTGAGCTGGTCCTGGTGCTTTCTGGGCCATGTTCTGGGTAGCCTAGTTCTTTCTCGGCATGGAGCACTCAGCTGACTTCTGTTGTTAATGACTTGTTTCGTAAGCCTGTTCAGATGGTCCCCCTGCAACTCCATTTAGCGATGTAACGCTTTTCCAATCTGCACTCATGGGCTCCTGGAGACCAGAGATGAAGCCCAGGACTCCTCAAGGGGGCCTCTGTCCACAGCCCCACCCACCAGGGTGGGCCCACTCCAAGCCAGACAGCCCGGCTTTCGTGGGTGCGAGTTCCCTCTCACGGGCCCATTTACGGAAAAACAATGAGGATGGGTCGTTATACGTTTATCTCTATGGTCAGCCTGAGTCACGCTCGGTAGGAGGTAAACCTGCCGGGGGAAGCAGAGGGAGACGGACGGCTCCCATCAGCCGTCAGAATCAGTTACAAAAGCCTTTGTGTCAGCCTCGGCTTGGGACGTCCTGTCGTGTGGACAGCTGGGAGTGGACTGACTGGTCAGGGAGACAAAAGGCAGCAGAAATCCTACTGGTTTTGGAATAAGGAGTGAAACACACACCCTCCGCTGCAGTGGGATGCCGAGGTCTCAAGCAGACTTCTGGGAGGGACCAGAGAGGCAGCGTTTTGCGCTGAGGGCCACGTGGCCTCTGACGTAACCTCTCAGGCCTCCTCTTGGAGGACAGCCCTGGACGGCGTGGGTGACTGTGGGTGAGCTCCAATAAAGCTTTATTTGCAAACACAAGTGGTGAGGAACTTTCTGGGCGGTGCGGTGGTTAGGACTCTCTATTTCACTGGAAGCAGGGGCCATGGGTTTGATCCCTGATCAGGGAACTAGGATCCCTGCGTGCTGTGCATTGCAACCAAACAAATAAACAAAAGCTAACAAACAAACAGATGGTGGGCAGGTTTGGCCCCCGAGCTGTAGTTTGCCCGCCTTTGAGCTAAAAAGTCCACGAGGACCCAGGTCACCCCTGCTTTTCCCTCCCCTTGGAAGTTTCAGACAGTGCGGATGAGCAGGCCTCCCTGGGTCCTGCTGCTTCCGTCCCTCCTAGGTGCCCTTGCCTTCAGGGAGAAGCCCACTTAGCTCTGTGAGCTGGTCCTGGTGCTTTCTGGGCCATGTTCTGGGTAGCCTAGTTCTTTCTCGGCATGGAGCACTCAGCTGACTTCTGTTGTTAATGACTTGTTTCGTAAGCCTGTTCAGATGGTCCCCCTGCAACTCCATTTAGCGATGTAACGCTTTTCCAATCTGCACTCATGGGCTCCTGGAGACCAGAGATGAAGCCCAGGACTCCTCAAGGGGGCCTCTGTCCACAGCCCCACCCACCAGGGTGGGCCCACTCCAAGCCAGACAGCCCGGCTTTCGTGGGTGCGAGTTCCCTCTCACGGGCCCATTTACGGAAAAACAATGAGGATGGGTCGTTATACGTTTATCTCTATATGTATCTGCAGTTTTTAAAATGGTGGTCAGATCATAAAATTTACCACCTGTAAGATGATGGAGACTATGTATATTGGTCCCAGCCCCCTGGATCTTAGCACGGAGCTCCTGAACGTCTTGTCATTTCCTAGGGGAGCAGAGCCCCAGGAGCATCGCTTGCTGTAATGTGTGGTTTATGATTCCTGGCACAGAACTCTGGAAAACCTTGTGGATTCCTCAGTGGTGAAAGTCCTAGGGCTTGGGATTAGCAGGTGCAAACTAGGATCTATGGGTGGATCGACAACAGGGTCCCACGGTAGAGTACAGGGACCCATAGTCCACAGTCTGCGATAAGCCGGAATGGAAAAGAATATGAAAAGGAATACAAATGTGGGTGTAACTGAGTCACTTTGCTGTGCAGTAGAAATGAGCACAACATTGTGAGTTAATTATACTTCAGTACAGTTCGTGGAGAAGGACCAAGAGCATCTTTTCTTCTCACATGGTGACTCTGGGTGGGCTCCCGACTGGCTCCTGGCTGGGGTCTGGTCCCCACGAAGACCAGGCCATGACTGTAAGCATAGAATTCTCAGCCCCCTTCTCCTTGCTTCTCCAGGGAAGAGGGAGGGACTGAAACAGAGTTAATAACTGGTCATGCCTACGTGGGGAAGTCTCCATAAAACTCTCCACGGGACGTGGTCTGGAGGGCTTGCTTGTGGGTGAACACAACCTTCCAGGGAGAAGCCCACTTAGCTCTGTGAGCTGGTCCTGGTGCTTTCTGGGCCATGTTCTGGGTAGCCTAGTTCTTTCTCGGCATGGAGCACTCAGCTGACTTCTGTTGTTAATGACTTGTTTCGTAAGCCTGTTCAGATGGTCCCCCTGCAACTCCATTTAGCGATGTAACGCTTTTCCAATCTGCACTCATGGGCTCCTGGAGACCAGAGATGAAGCCCAGGACTCCTCAAGGGGGCCTCTGTCCACAGCCCCACCCACCAGGGTGGGCCCACTCCAAGCCAGACAGCCCGGCTTTCGTGGGTGCGAGTTCCCTCTCACGGGCCCATTTACGGAAAAACAATGAGGATGGGTCGTTATACGTTTATCTCTATATGTATCTGCAGTTTTTAAAATGGTGGTCAGATCATAAAATTTACCACCTGTAAGATGATGGAGACTATGTATATTGGTCCCAGCCCCCTGGATCTTAGCACGGAGCTCCTGAACGTCTTGTCATTTCCTAGGGGAGCAGAGCCCCAGGAGCATCGCTTGCTGTAATGTGTGGTTTATGATTCCTGGCACAGAACTCTGGAAAACCTTGTGGATTCCTCAGTGGTGAAAGTCCTAGGGCTTGGGATTAGCAGGTGCAAACTAGGATCTATGGGTGGATCGACAACAGGGTCCCACGGTAGAGTACAGGGACCCATAGTCCACAGTCTGCGATAAGCGGAATGGAAAAGAATATGAAAAGGAATACAAATGTGGGTGTAACTGAGTCACTTTGCTGTGCAGTAGAAATGAGCACAACATTGTGAGTTAATTATACTTCAGTACAGTTCGTGGAGAAGGACCAAGAGCATCTTTTCTTCTCACATGGTGACTCTGGGTGGGCTCCCGACTGGCTCCTGGCTGGGGTCTGGTCCCCACGAAGACCAGGCCATGACTGTAAGCATAGAATTCTCAGCCCCCTTCTCCTTGCTTCTCCAGGGAAGAGGGAGGGACTGAAACAGAGTTAATAACTGGTCATGCCTACGTGGGGAAGTCTCCATAAAACTCTCCACGGGACGTGGTCTGGAGGGCTTGCTTGTGGGTGAACACAACCGTATCGCACGGCGACAGCCCCCGGCTCCGCGGGGGCAGCAGGAGCTGCTGGGCTCAGGACGCCCCTGCCCTCAGACCGCCGCCTCTGCGTCTTTGCATCTGGCTGTTCACCTGCATCCTTCCTTTCTCACATCCTTTACTGAGATGTTGAACCTGAATTTGTCTTTCTGTGGCTGGATTATTTCATGTAGCATCCTGGCCTCAGGGAGTATCTGTGATGTAGCAAATGTCCGAATTTCCTTTGTTTTTAAGGCTGGATAATATTCCATTGGATATACATCCTGCATCTTCTTTATCCCCTTGTCTGTGGATGGGCATTTAGGGCGCTTCTGTGTCTTGGCTCTTACGAATGAAGGTGCAGCGAGCGTGGGTGTGCAGCTCTCTCCAGTGTCCCGTGTTTAATGCTGTTGGATGCATACACAGAAGATGACGCTGGATCATGTGTTGACTGTTATTAACTTTTTGAGGAACTTCATACTGGTTTCCATAGTGACTGCGCCATTTTACATTTGCACCGACATATTTATTGCTTTTATTTTTTACGGGAAAAAAATGTAGACTGGATAGTCTGTATGGTTTCATTCACTCATTTATTCAGACATATTTGTTGAATGCCCATCTATGGCTCGATATTGGTTTGCTGAATTGAGCCAGTCAGATCCTTGCCTCTTGAGTCTTGCTGGGGAGACAGTCATAAATAGATGAATAATTCCACAAGAGAAATACGAGTGAAATGTAGCTACATTTGGAAGGAAAAAAAGTGACAATGGAGTCTCCAGGATAGAAATGAAGAAAGTGGGCCTAAAAACCCCAACATCACTTTTTTTGCCCTCCCAAACATAGCTGAGTTAAACTCTTATTGACTGTTCCCAATCAAAGAAATGCACCTGCCATTGGAGCTTGACTGTCCATGCAGGACCTTTATATCACAGACTCCAACGATGTTGGGCTGAAATCCACATGCCCTATAATTATCTCCAGGGAAGAGGGAGGGACTGAAACAGAGTTAATAACTGGTCATGCCTACGTGGGGAAGTCTCCATAAAACTCTCCACGGGACGTGGTCTGGAGGGCTTGCTTGTGGGTGAACACAACCGTATCGCACGGCGACAGCCCCCGGCTCCGCGGGGGCAGCAGGAGCTGCTGGGCTCAGGACGCCCCTGCCCTCAGACCGCCGCCTCTGCGTCTTTGCATCTGGCTGTTCACCTGCATCCTTCCTTTCTCACATCCTTTACTGAGATGTTGAACCTGAATTTGTCTTTCTGTGGCTGGATTATTTCATGTAGCATCCTGGCCTCAGGGAGTATCTGTGATGTAGCAAATGTCCGAATTTCCTTTGTTTTTAAGGCTGGATAATATTCCATTGGATATACATCCTGCATCTTCTTTATCCCCTTGTCTGTGGATGGGCATTTAGGGCGCTTCTGTGTCTTGGCTCTTACGAATGAAGGTGCAGCGAGCGTGGGTGTGCAGCTCTCTCCAGTGTCCCGTGTTTAATGCTGTTGGATGCATACACAGAAGATGACGCTGGATCATGTGTTGACTGTTATTAACTTTTTGAGGAACTTCATACTGGTTTCCATAGTGACTGCGCCATTTTACATTTGCACCGACATATTTATTGCTTTTATTTTTTACGGGAAAAAAATGTAGACTGGATAGTCTGTATGGTTTCATTCACTCATTTATTCAGACATATTTGTTGAATGCCCATCTATGGCTCGATATTGGTTTGCTGAATTGAGCCAGTCAGATCCTTGCCTCTTGAGTCTTGCTGGGGAGACAGTCATAAATAGATGAATAATTCCACAAGAGAAATACGAGTGAAATGTAGCTACATTTGGAAGGAAAAAAAGTGACAATGGAGTCTCCAGGATAGAAATGAAGAAAGTGGGCCTAAAAACCCCAACATCACTTTTTTTTCCCTCCCAAACATAGCTGAGTTAAACTCTTATTGACTGTTCCCAATCAAAGAAATGCACCTGCCATTGGAGCTTGACTGTCCATGCAGGACCTTTATATCACAGACTCCAACGATGTTGGGCTGAAATCCACATGCCCTATAATTACTTTAAGTGAACAATTAAGGGGCCTTTAATATAGTCACAGTGCTGTACAATGTTCATCTTTAATTCCTAAACATTTCCTCCCTCCTGCTTTCCATTTTTGTGAATTGACCTGCTTCACCTGTTTTACATAAATGGAAGCATACAGTCTGGGGTCCTCAGTGGCTGACCTCTATCACCAAGTATAAGGTTTTCAAGCTTCCTCCACATTGTATCATGACTTCATTCCTTCCTTTTTAAAATTATTTATTCATTTATTTGTTATTTTTTAAACCTTTTGGTGGCACCACGCAACCTGTGGGATCTTAGTTCCCCGACCGGGGATCGAACCCACATCCCGCCCCCGACCTGCAATGGAACCGCAGAGTCTTAAGCACGGGACCACCAGGGAGGCCCCGGTACTTCTTTCCTTTTTATGGGCACATAGCCTCTCACGGTAGCGCGAGACCTCGTATTGTTCTCTGTTCGTTAGCTGCTGGACATCTGTGGTGCTTCCACCTTTTGGCTGCCGTGACCTAGTGCCGCCGTGACCGTGGGCGCCCAGGGTTGGTTTTGTTACCCAGAGTGGGCCCGGCTGCTCACCGCTCAGAAGCCAGTAGAGAGGCCGGGCTGGTGGAAAGCAGCTGGCGATCGGGGGGCGAGGGCGGACGCCTGTCTGAGGGCTGACTGCCCCCCACCGCCCCGCACTGACCGGCGGGGAGCAGCAGGCTTCGCGGGCGGAGGGAGGAGCTCCACACAGGGCCAGCGCGGTCGGCTCTGACCGTCGTCTTGAGACTGGGTCTGGTCTGTGTCACCGTGATTGTTTCAAGTGCAGCTAATCCTCCGTCCCGGGGTCAGCTTGTTTCCGTTCTTTGAGGCCAGGTTTTGGGATTGCGACAGCCCACGCCCCGGCTGCAGTCTGGGCATCATGGCATAACGCCTCCACCAGGCGGGGTTTCCGGCTCTGTAACAGACGGCTTACAGGGCCTGGTTCAGAATATTACCTAAGGCCTCGAGCGCGAACTGGAGATCCTTGACTTCGCTAATGATCACTGTTATAATGTGGCCTCGTTGGACTGTCTTCCTTTGTGACCACGCCTTCTCACCTCTGTGGTTAAACTTACTGTTTAGCTGAAGTTCCTCCTCGGACAAAAGGCAGGAGGAGGCCATGGGCTCCAACTTCGCTTCAGTGTGAGCGTGTTCTCAGCGGTGCTGGATCACGATGTTTGTCGCTTGGGGGTCACACAGGGTCCGTCCGGTTACAAGAAACAGAGCAGGGAGCTGAGTCTCCCTGCGAGCCGGCGGGGCCTCCAGGTGCCGTCTGACTGCTCCCCGTGCGTGGCTCCTTCCTTCCTTTCCCCCCTGGCTGGGCCCGGGCCCAGGCCTTCTCTCCCTCCCTTTCTGAATCTTGAAGAGTCCTCGCCCTCCTCACACAGTCCCCAACCCCCCGGGCGTGTGTGTGCGTGTGTGTGTTGCTCAGTTGTGCCTGACTCTTTGCAACGCTTTGGACTCAACTCGCCAGGCTCCTCTGCCCACGGGATTCTCCAGGCGAGGACGCTGGAGCAGGTTGCCATTTTCTTCTCCAGGGGACCTTCCCTACCCAGGGACTGAACGCGGATGTCCTGCAGTATAGGCAGGTTCTTTACTGTCTGGGCCACCAGGAAGACGCCCCCCCACACACCCGCCCCGCCAGCCCCCATTCGTCACCTTAAATCAGAGAGAACTGACGCCGTCAGCCCCCTGCAGTCCCAGAGCCCCTGCCGCTCCGGCCTGCCTGACCCCGTCTGTGACCCTTTCAGTGTCCTCTGGGGGACGTGTCCTGAGACTCTGTCCTCCTGAAGGTGGCGGTGGGACCTGGCTGTCCTCGGGGCAGCGGTGAGGGTGGTGTCTGACGTCACATCAGCCCCTTGGAAGACCTTCAGGGCGGCGGCGTTTGCTTGGGGGCAGTGGGAGCTGTTGTGAGCCAGGAGAGGGGACCAGGCGACCTGGTGGACCCCTTTCCCAGGAGGAATGGACAGCCCCTCCCCCAACAGATCTCCTCATGGACGCCCTAGAGCAGAGAAGACGTGTTTGCCCCGGGATTGAGGTTCAGGAGATTCTAGAAGTATCTCTTGCTTTTTAAAAACATTCTTTATGTGGCTCCGCCGCGTGTTAGTTGCAGCTCTCAGATCATCAGCCCCGTTGCAGCGTGTGGCACCTTCAGTTGTGGCTAAGGACCTCCTCTGTCCTCCTGAAGGTGGAGGTGGGACCCGGCTGTCCTCGGGGCTGGGGGAGGGATGGGATCAGATCCACCCCAAGGACTCTTCGTTGGGGCGTGTGGGATCCAGCTCCCTGGCCAGGGGTGGAAGCCTGGGGCCCCAGCACTGGGAGCTTGAAGTCTTAGCCCCTGGGCCGTGAGGGAAGTCCCTAGAACTCTCTAATCAGATGCAGAGGAAGCCAGAGCCCTTGGCTTTGAGCTTCTCTGTTTAGATACTTCTATTTTAGGGTGACTGATTCATTACAGTCCAAGGGTCACCATTTGATGATTCCTGGATGACCTTCATTGTTAAGATTAAATATAAGCAATACAGAGCAGAACGCAGTGGTGAGCGAGAGAGAACAGAGCAGACACAGCAGAGGAAGAGCAATGTGCCCTGGCGGAGGGGGCCTGCCGCCGAAGGCCCAGAGCCCAGCCGCCGCCCGTGGCTTTGGCCTCGAGGGGCTGTGTTCTCTCCAGCCTCCGAGCCTCTTCAGCACGTCCTGCGGAGCCCGGTGTTTGGTAGATGCTCAGCGATGAGTCCACGAATGTAAGTGAATGACGTCTTCCATTGAAATGAGACTAGATGGGGCATGGCAGAGCTCCCCCAGATGCCACCTGGCCCAGACCTTGGGATGTTTTTCCCCTGGAAGATGGTGCATCACTTACTGGGCATCCAAGTAACGCAGTTACCTCCGCTCCAAACAGAATTAACATGAAATGTCAGCTGGTTGTTTGGGTTCCACTGTGGAAATAATCATGTTTCCTGCCGAGGTCAGCCTGGCTTTAGGTCCTTAGTGGTCTGATCGGCGAGGGTTGCTAGAACTCTGTATTCACTTATTAGTCTAACGAACAGGCTAGAGGGCGGCTTCCCGGGCAGAGCCGCTGCTACGGTGCCCTGCATTCCTTGGGCAGCACTTAGCACTGGGGAACATCTGCATTATCTAATTTATTCCTTTGAAGCATTTCATTTCTGTTGATTGCTGCTTAAAGGTCATTTCCAAGTAAACATGGAATGAAAGGTCACTGCACCCAGCGGAAACATCGTCTTGAAGCGGCTTCGGTCCTGCTCAGCTCCGGAGCCTGCCTCTCCCTGGCAGAGCCTGTTCCTTCGGTTGTTTGCGGCTGATTGTGTGGCCTTCTGCCTCTGGGCTCTGGATTCAGGGGCTGGGGGTTCCCGTGGGGTGGCGACAGGTCAAATCCTTGTTTATGGAAGTGCAGGCTCAGGCATGGGCTCAAGTCGTTGTCAGAGATCACCAGGAAGAACACAAGCTCTGGCTGGCGTGACGGCACAGCTCCGCTCCTGGCCCAGAGACCTGTGGGTGGAAGTGTGAATTGACTCATTAGGATTTTGGAAGAATGGCATTTCCCAGGTGGCTCAGTGGTAAAGAACCCGCCTGCCACTGCAGGAGACCTGGGTTCCGTCCCTGGGTCGGGAAGATCCCCCTGGAGGAGGAAACGGCCACCCACTCCAGTATGCTTGCCTGGAGGATTCCATGGACAGAGGAGCCTGGCTCATGGGGTCGCAGAGAGTTGGACACGACTCAGCATGCACACGAAGATGCTGGAAGACAGATTATGACAGAAGACCAGGAACATGCACCTCCACCTAGGAAAGAAAGATAAGACCTTGAGCCCAAGCTCGTGAATTTACTGCCCGTCCCACGGCCTGTTATTGGAGCCGATTTTACGCTGTGGATGCTTTGTGTGCTGCAGAGAAGGAGTGGTGGTGTCAGCTATCAGTTTTCTCAGTGGACTTAGTTGGCTGGTAGATGCTCAAGGATTTGGACTAGGCATTCGCTAAGCGGGCCTGATGCTTGGGTGGGCTTGAGAGCTGCCCACCGGGGGCAACGTCCCGAGCAGGGGTGGGTCCAAACAGGAGGAAGGGGACCCGTACCTCCCGATGGGCTGCCAGGATCTACGCAGACGGGCCAAGAGAGGATCGCACGAAGCAACGTGCAGTCAGAAAGGGAAAGACACGTCTCATGGTATGACTTCGGTGGAGTCTAAAATATGATACAAGTGACCTGATCTGTGAAACAGAAACAAACTCACAGCTACAGGGAACGGCCTTGAGGTTGCCAAGAGGTGGGGCTGAGGAGGGATGGATTTTGGGTTAGTAGATACAAGCTCGCATGGGGCCTTTCATCCCCCTCTTGAAGCGGCTCGGTCCTGCTCAGCTCCGGAGCCTGCCTCTCCCTGGCAGAGCCTGTTCCTTCGGTTGTTTGCGGCTGATTGTGTGGCCTTCTGCCTCTGGGCTCTGGATTCAGGGGCTGGGGGTTCCCGTGGGGTGGCGACAGGTCAAATCCTTGTTTATGGAAGTGCAGGCTCAGGCATGGGCTCAAGTCGTTGTCAGAGATCACCAGGAAGAACACAAGCTCTGGCTGGCGTGACGGCACAGCTCCGCTCCTGGCCCAGAGACCTGTGGGTGGAAGTGTGAATTGACTCATTAGGATTTTGGAAGAATGGCATTTCCCAGGTGGCTCAGTGGTAAAGAACCCGCCTGCCACTGCAGGAGACCTGGGTTCCGTCCCTGGGTCGGGAAGATCCCCCTGGAGGAGGAAACGGCCACCCACTCCAGTATGCTTGCCTGGAGGATTCCATGGACAGAGGAGCCTGGCTCATGGGGTCGCAGAGAGTTGGACACGACTCAGCATGCACACGAAGATGCTGGAAGACAGATTATGACAGAAGACCAGGAACATGCACCTCCACCTAGGAAAGAAAGATAAGACCTTGAGCCCAAGCTCGTGAATTTACTGCCCGTCCCACGGCCTGTTATTGGAGCCGATTTTACGCTGTGGATGCTTTGTGTGCTGCAGAGAAGGAGTGGTGGTGTCAGCTATCAGTTTTCTCAGTGGACTTAGTTGGCTGGTAGATGCTCAAGGATTTGGACTAGGCATTCGCTAAGCGGGCCTGATGCTTGGGTGGGCTTGAGAGCTGCCCACCGGGGGCAACGTCCCGAGCAGGGGTGGGTCCAAACAGGAGGAAGGGGACCCGTACCTCCCGATGGGCTGCCAGGATCTACGCAGACGGGCCAAGAGAGGATCGCACGAAGCAACGTGCAGTCAGAAAGGGAAAGACACGTCTCATGGTATGACTTCGGTGGAGTCTAAAATATGATACAAGTGACCTGATCTGTGAAACAGAAACAAACTCACAGCTACAGGGAACGGCCTTGAGGTTGCCAAGAGGTGGGGCTGAGGAGGGATGGACTGGGAGTTTGGGGTTAGTAGATACAAGCTCTTGTATGTCAAACGGAGAGACAGCAAAGTCTGCCATGCAGCCCAGGGAACGATATCCAATCTCCTGTGATAAACCGTGGTGGAAAAGAAGATGAAAAGGAATATGTATGTGTTGATATATGTGTGTGTGTGTATAGCTGAACTGGATGCTGTATGGCAGGAACTGACACAGCACTGCAATCCACTCTACTTCAGTGAAAAAGAGAAGGTAGGCCACCAGGATAAGAGCAAAGAGTGTGGTCAGGAAGAACAAGAGGATTCAGGAGGAAGGGAGAAAGGCACAGAACAGCCGTCTGTCCAGAGGGGAACTGGTGGGTAGGGGGGAGACGGACGTGGCTTGAACGGAGCATACTGGAATTCCACAGACGAGCTTTCCTTCCCAGGTGGGGCGGGGGCTTCCCTGGGAGTCCAGCGGTCCAGACGCCCAGCTTTCACTGCCGGGGGTGTGGGTTCCGTCCCTGGCAGGGAACTAAGATCCCGCATGCTGTGCGGTGTGGCCAAAACGTAAATACATAAAAGTCAATTTAAGTAAAGTGTCTTTTTTAAACAATTAAGAACATAGAGGCGGGCACCACCCCAGACACTGTGGGGGCGTCGACGCTGTGGGTGCGCGCCCCCGCCTCTCTCTCTGTAAAGCGGGCCGGGCGTCGGCCACCAGCCTCATCCGCCGTCGTGAGGATCAGATGAGGGTTTAAGTATGTCCAGTGTGACCTCAGGCGAGGGAAAGTGTTAGCTCTTGTACGCCATTTAAACACATTCCTGGTGGTCCTCATACATCTCCCTGCTCTCCCCGCTTCTCCCCAACATGACCAGCTGAGGGTCTTCAGTCTAAGCCAGAAGGAGGGCTTTGCACAAAGGGAGTCACTGACGAATTTTGCAGATTCAGTTTTTTTTTTTTTTTTTAAATTTTTGGCTTCTTTTTTTATCCATTGTCATCCATCTTTATTCCTCAGCCTGTGTGGGCCTCCCATTCCTGTGGCCTCTCACTCCAGAGCGCTGGCTCACAATTGACTTCGGTGGAGTCTAAAATATGATACAAGTGACCTGATCTGTGAAACAGAAACAAACTCACAGCTACAGGGAACGGCCTTGAGGTTGCCAAGAGGTGGGGCTGAGGAGGGATGGACTGGGAGTTTGGGGTTAGTAGATACAAGCTCTTGTATGTCAAACGGAGAGACAGCAAAGTCTGCCATGCAGCCCAGGGAACGATATCCAATCTCCTGTGATAAACCGTGGTGGAAAAGAAGATGAAAAGGAATATGTATGTGTTGATATATGTGTGTGTGTGTATAGCTGAACTGGATGCTGTATGGCAGGAACTGACACAGCACTGCAATCCACTCTACTTCAGTGAAAAAGAGAAGGTAGGCCACCAGGATAAGAGCAAAGAGTGTGGTCAGGAAGAACAAGAGGATTCAGGAGGAAGGGAGAAAGGCACAGAACAGCCGTCTGTCCAGAGGGGAACTGGTGGGTAGGGGTGAGAGACGGACGTGGCTTGAACGGAGCATACTGGAATTCCACAGACGAGCTTTCCTTCCCAGGTGGGGCGGGGGCTTCCCTGGGAGTCCAGCGGTCCAGACGCCCAGCTTTCACTGCCGGGGGTGTGGGTTCCGTCCCTGGCAGGGAACTAAGATCCCGCATGCTGTGCGGTGTGGCCAAAACGTAAATACATAAAAGTCAATTTAAGTAAAGTGTCTTTTTTAAACAATTAAGAACATAGAGGCGGGCACCACCCCAGACACTGTGGGGGCGTCGACGCTGTGGGTGCGCGCCCCCGCCTCTCTCTCTGTAAAGCGGGCCGGGCGTCGGCCACCAGCCTCATCCGCCGTCGTGAGGATCAGATGAGGGTTTAAGTATGTCCAGTGTGACCTCAGGCGAGGGAAAGTGTTAGCTCTTGTACGCCATTTAAACACATTCCTGGTGGTCCTCATACATCTCCCTGCTCTCCCCGCTTCTCCCCAACATGACCAGCTGAGGGTCTTCAGTCTAAGCCAGAAGGAGGGCTTTGCACAAAGGGAGTCACTGACGAATTTTGCAGATTCAGTTTTTTTTTTTTTTTTTTTAATTTTGGCTTCTTTTTTTTTTTTATCCATTGTCATCCATCTTTATTCCTCAGCCTGTGTGGGCCTCCCATTCCTGTGGCCTCTCACTCCAGAGCGCTGGCTCACAATTGGACACACCGGTCCAGCCGCTCTGCAGCATGTGGGATCTTCCTGGGTCAGGGATTGAACCGGTGTCTCTTGCATTGCAAGGCAGACTCTTTACCCATGGACCACCAGGGAAGCCCGCAGATTCAGTTTTGGGCAGCTGCAGCCCCGGCTCCTTTCTTCGGGGGCCAGTGACTCAAGGCAGGCAGGACCCTGCGCTCCGGGGTTGTCATCCTTGAAGAAAAGACGCAGCCCGCCAGACACCGCCCCCCACACGAGAGGAGCTGCGCGCTGCAGGTTGTTGAGGTTTTCTGATGCCGCTCCCAAGATCCATGCCCTTATCTGTGTCTCGGTCATTCAGTGAACGTGGAACGGTCACTTCTGCGTCCGTACAGCCCACCGAGGTGTACCGTGCTCAACGCCAAGCCGTCCTTCTGTCTCCGTGCCTCCTCAGGGCTTTTCTGGTTGAACTTTTCTAACTTTCCGATGCCCAAAGGAAAAGAAAGGCCTGCCTCTTTTTCCGGCCGGGCTTGGTTCCAGAGCCCTTGGCCCTCTGCTGCTCCCGGGGACACGTCAGCCCGCAGGCTCCTGTGCTGTTTCCCTCTAGCGTGTTTTTATCTGACTGTGAAGCAGTTATTATAGCCTCTAGTCAGTTGCTGTCGGGTCACCAGAACCTCGGGGCTCATGCAGGCCCAGAGAGAGAAGTCTGGTGGAAGGTCCGGGGGCTGTGGGCTGGCGGCCTGAATGCTACCGGGGGCCGCATCTCATGCTGATGTGCCCGCTGCCTTCTTCGATATCCTGACTTCCTTGAGAATTCTGGGGTACCAGGTCCTATAGGAGGCTTTGTTTCTGGGTTCACAGGCCTTCGAGGATACCCTCAACGCTCTCGCTTGCTCAGTCGCCTCAGTGGTGCCTGACTCTTCGAAACCCCGGGGACTGGAGTGGGTCGCCGCTGCCTCCTCCAGGGGATCTTCCTGACTCAGGGGTGAGCCTGCGTCCCCTGCGTCGGCAGGCGGGTTCCTCGCCTCCGAGCCACCGGGAAGCCTGTCTATTTCATACCTAGTGTCAGTAGCTTATATACATGTCCTCTCGATCTCCCAGTTCTTCCGCTCCCTCGGGCGCTTCCAATCAGCCAAACAGAGACACTAACCTCCTCCGGGCTCTGCAGCATGTGGGATCTTCCTGGGTCAGGGATTGAACCGGTGTCTCTTGCATTGCAAGGCAGACTCTTTACCCATGGACCACCAGGGAAGCCCGCAGATTCAGTTTTGGGCAGCTGCAGCCCCGGCTCCTTTCTTCGGGGGCCAGTGACTCAAGGCAGGCAGGACCCTGCGCTCCGGGGTTGTCATCCTTGAAGAAAAGACGCAGCCCGCCAGACACCGCCCCCCACACGAGAGGAGCTGCCCCTGCAGGTTGTTGAGGTTTTCTGATGCCGCTCCCAAGATCCATGCCCTTATCTGTGTCTCGGTCATTCAGTGAACGTGGAACGGTCACTTCTGCGTCCGTACAGCCCACCGAGGTGTACCGTGCTCAACGCCAAGCCGTCCTTCTGTCTCCGTGCCTCCTCAGGGCTTTTCTGGTTGAACTTTTCTAACTTTCCGATGCCCAAAGGAAAAGAAAGGCCTGCCTCTTTTTCCGGCCGGGCTTGGTTCCAGAGCCCTTGGCCCTCTGCTGCTCCCGGGGACACGTCAGCCCGCAGGCTCCTGTGCTGTTTCCCTCTAGCGTGTTTTTATCTGACTGTGAAGCAGTTATTATAGCCTCTAGTCAGTTGCTGTCGGGTCACCAGAACCTCGGGGCTCATGCAGGCCCAGAGAGAGAAGTCTGGTGGAAGGTCCGGGGGCTGTGGGCTGGCGGCCTGAATGCTACCGGGGGCCGCATCTCATGCTGATGTGCCCGCTGCCTTCTTCGATATCCTGACTTCCTTGAGAATTCTGGGGTACCAGGTCCTATAGGAGGCTTTGTTTCTGGGTTCACAGGCCTTCGAGGATACCCTCAACGCTCTCGCTTGCTCAGTCGCCTCAGTGGTGCCTGACTCTTCGAAACCCCGGGGACTGGAGTGGGTCGCCGCTGCCTCCTCCAGGGGATCTTCCTGACTCAGGGGTGAGCCTGCGTCCCCTGCGTCGGCAGGCGGGTTCCTCGCCTCCGAGCCACCGGGAAGCCTGTCTATTTCATACCTAGTGTCAGTAGCTTATATACATGTCCCTCTCGATCTCCCAGTTCTTCCCGTCTCCCCTCGGGCGTCTTCCAATCAGCCAAACAGAGACACTAACCTCCTCCGGGCTCTGCGAGGGAGGGTGAGGCCCAGGTGGGCCTGGAGGCAGAGGTGAGAGCTTCTCCCTGGCCCCTGGCTTCCCCGGGCCGCTCAGAGCCTGGGCAGCTCGGCTGGAATGGCGGAGGGGCCCCAGCGCCGGGGCCGTGGGCCTGCTCAGCCGGGTGGTTTGCTCCGGTGATTCTCATGTGAGCTGCCTGGTCTTTCTATTTTTTCTTGAGCAGTGCTATTGCCAAACCTCTGCTGTCTCTCAGCACTCTGATCACAAGGCAGAAAGGCCTTCCCCGTCGGGCAGCTAAACGCTCTTAAAGAGCAGCTGTGAGTGGAGGGGCCGCGGCCGAGCCGGGGGCAGAGCGGCGGCTCGTCTTCGTCCGCGTCGGCCTGGCCGGGGCCGGGGCCGGGGCCGGGGCGGGGGCGGGGTTGGGGGCTCGGGTCCCCGGCCGCTTCTCTCCGGGAGCCTGCGGGGTCAGCCTGGCCTAGTTTCTGAGACGTGGGTGAATGCCCCCGCAGGGAGACGCGTCTGACCTCTCCCTTGGGTTCTCCATGCCCCGGTGTCTCCTCTCTGTGTGAGATGGCGATTCTCCACCGGGGCTGTTTCGGCCCCTTAGGAGGCATTCCGGTCGTGACAGCTGGGAAGGGCTGCTCCGGCGGCCGGTGCTCAGAGGCCGGGCGGCTGCTGGACCTCTTCCAGGGACAGTGCCAGCTCCGCCAACAAGACATGATCCAGTGCCGGGGACTTCCTGGCTGCCTGGCTGACCTTTTTTTCATCTGAATTCTGGGGGTACCAGGTCCTATAGGAGGCTTTGTTTCTGGGTTCACAGGCCTTGAGGATACCCTCAACGCCTCGCTTGCTCAGTCGCCTCAGTGGTGCCTGACTCTTAAACCCCGGGACTGGAGTGGGTCGCCGCTGCCTCCTCCAGGGGATCTTCCTGACTCAGGGGTGAGCCTGCGTCCCCTGCGTCGGCAGGCGGGTTCCTCGCCTCCGAGCCACCGGGAAGCCTGTCTATTTCATACCTAGTGTCAGTAGCTTATATACATGTCCCTCTCGATCTCCCAGTTCTTCCCGTCTCCCCTCGGGCGTCTTCCAATCAGCCAAACAGAGACACTAACCTCCTCCGGGCTCTGCGAGGGAGGGTGAGGCCCAGGTGGGCCTGGAGGCAGAGGTGAGAGCTTCTCCCTGGCCCCTGGCTTCCCCGGGCCGCTCAGAGCCTGGGCAGCTCGGCTGGAATGGCGGAGGGGCCCCAGCGCCGGGGCCGTGGGCCTGCTCAGCCGGGTGGTTTGCTCCGGTGATTCTCATGTGAGCTGCCTGGTCTTTCTATTTTTTCTTGAGCAGTGCTATTGCCAAACCTCTGCTGTCTCTCAGCACTCTGATCACAAGGCAGAAAGGCCTTCCCCGTCGGGCAGCTAAACGCTCTTAAAGAGCAGCTGTGAGTGGAGGGGCCGCGGCCGAGCCGGGGGCAGAGCGGCGGCTCGTCTTCGTCCGCGTCGGCCTGGCCGGGGCCGGGGCCGGGGCCGGGGGCGGGGGGCGGGGTTGGGGGGGCTCGGGTCCCCCGGCCGCTTCTCTCCGGGAGCCTGCGGGGTCAGCCTGGCCTAGTTTCTGAGACGTGGGTGAATGCCCCCGCAGGGAGACGCGTCTGACCTCTCCCTTGGGTTCTCCATGCCCCCCGGGTGTCTCCTCTCTGTGTGAGATGGCGATTCTCCACCGGGGGCTGTTTCGGCCCCTTAGGAGGCATTCCCGGTCGTGACAGCTGGGAAGGGCTGCTCCCGGCGGCCGGTGCTCAGAGGCCGGGGCGGCTGCTGGACCTCTTCCCAGGGACAGTGCCAGCTCCGCCCCAACAAGACATGATCCAGTGCCGGGGACTTCCCTGGCTGTCCAGTAGTCTGGGAAGCTGACTCCTCTTTTTTTCTTTTTTGGCCTCTTTTATTGGTTATTTTCTTTCTTTATTTTCATCCATGTTTATTCTTTGGCCTGTGTGGGCCTCCCATCGCAGTGGCCTCTCCCATTGCAGAGCACCGGCTCTGGGCACATGTGTTCTGGAGCGCCGGCTCGTAATTGGACACACTGTTCCAGCCGCTCCGTGGCACGTGGGATCCTCCCGGGCCAGGGATCGAACTGGTGCCCCCTGCACTGCAAGGCGGACTCTTTACCCACTGGACCACCAGGGAAACCCTAATTTTATTTATTTATTTATTTATTGGCTCTTCTGGGTTCTCACTGCTGCTGCAGGCTCTTCTCTAGTTGCAGGCAGTGGGGGTCTACTCTGCAGTTGAGATGAGCAGGCTTCTTGTTGCAGTGACTTCTCTTGTGGAACTCAGGCTCTAGGGCACATGGGCTTCAGTAGTTGCAGCACATGGGCTCCATAGGTGCGGCTCCAAGGCTCTAGTGCACAGGCTCCGTCGTTGTGGCTCACGGGCTTAGTTGCTCCGCAGCCTGTGGGATCCTCCCGGATCAGGGATCGAACCTGTGTCTCCTGCAATGGCAGGCGAGCTCTTTACCACTGAGCTACCAGGGAAGGCCTGGGGAGCTGACTCCTTGAGTGATAATCACAATGGAAATGGAAACAAATGTGCAAAGAGAGAGTTACAGGAAACCTCATATCAGTTATTGGATTTTTTTTCTGCAGAATTTCAGCCATTGAAATGGTTCAATAGCCGCTTCTCTCCGGGAGCCTGCGGGGTCAGCCTGGCCTAGTTTCTGAGACGTGGGTGAATGCCCCCGCAGGGAGACGCGTCTGACCTCTCCCTTGGGTTCTCCATGCCCCGGTGTCTCCTCTCTGTGTGAGATGGCGATTCTCCACCGGGGGCTGTTTCGGCCCCTTAGGAGGCATTCCCGGTCGTGACAGCTGGGAAGGGCTGCTCCCGGCGGCCGGTGCTCAGAGGCCGGGGCGGCTGCTGGACCTCTTCCCAGGGACAGTGCCAGCTCCGCCCAACAAGACATGATCCAGTGCCGGGGACTTCCCTGGCTGTCCAGTAGTCTGGGAAGCTGACCCCTCTTTTTCTTTTTTGGCCTCTTTTATTGGTTATTTTCTTTCTTTATTTTCATCCATGTTTATTCTTTGGCCTGTGTGGGCCTCCCATCGCAGTGGCCTCTCCCATTGCAGAGCACCGGCTCTGGGCACATGTGTTCTGGAGCGCCGGCGCGTAAGTGGACACACTGTTCCAGCCGCTCCGTGGCACGTGGGATCCTCCCGGGCCAGGGATCGAACTGGTGCCCCCTGCACTGCAAGGCGGACTCTTTACCCACTGGACCACCAGGGAAACCCTAATTTTATTTATTTATTTATTTATTGGCTCTTCTGGGTTCTCACTGCTGCTGCAGGCTCTTCTCTAGTTGCAGGCAGTGGGGGTCTACTCTGCAGTTGAGATGAGCAGGCTTCTTGTTGCAGTGACTTCTCTTGTGGAACTCAGGCTCTAGGGCACATGGGCTTCAGTAGTTGCAGCACATGGGCTCCATAGGTGCGGCTCCAAGGCTCTAGTGCACAGGCTCCGTCGTTGTGGCTCACGGGCTTAGTTGCTCCGCAGCCTGTGGGATCCTCCCGGATCAGGGATCGAACCTGTGTCTCCTGCAATGGCAGGCGAGCTCTTTACCACTGAGCTACCAGGGAAGGCCTGGTGAGCTGACTCCTTGAGTGATAATCACAATGGAAATGGAAACAAATGTGCAAAGAGAGAGTTACAGGAAACCTCATATCAGTTATTGGATTTTTTTTCTGCAGAATTTCAGCCATTGAAATGGTTATATTTTTAAGTACAAGGAATAGGGACTTCCCTGGGGTCCAGTAGTTAAGACTCCAGACTTCTAATACAGGGGACTCAGGCTCGAGCCCTGATCAGGGAACCAAGAACCTGCATGCTGGTGGCGTGGCCAAAAGATACAAAATTTAAACATTGGAGAAAAAAAGAAAAAAAAAGGAATGATCAGGCACAAAATATGAACAGTGCTGCAGTGGAGAAAATGCTGCGAATAAACCAAGCAGCCACTGAGTCGAAGATGTCCTGGTTTGCTGTGGACTCTTTTTAAAAAAAATTTTAAAAATTTATTTTTTAACTGGAAGATTATTGCTTTACACGTAGGCTCTTTGTTAAAATCTGGAGGAGAGACCGAAAAGAGGAAGCAAAATGAGCTTTGAAGCAAGTTGCACCGTGGCCTCCTGTGGCGGAATGCTGCCGTTTTTAACGAAATGACACCGGGCACCGTGCTTGGTGGTTTGCCCTGATACCATGGCTTCCTTGGTGGCTCAGTGAGAAAGCTCCCACCCGCCAGCACAGGAGACCCGGCAAGGCTCCTGGGCGGGGAAGACCCCCTCGAGGGGGGCATGGCAGCCCCCTCCAGTGTTCTTTCTTTCTTGGGCACTTCTACTGGTCTTTCATTTATTTATATTTGTTCTTTGGCCTGTGAGGGCCTCCCTCTCTCATCATTGCAGAGCACCAGCTCTGGGCACATGTGCTCCAGAGCTCCGGCTCGGTCATTGGAAACATCAGTCCAGCCGCTCCGTGGCACGTGGGATCCTCCCAGACCAGGGATCGAACCAGCGCCCCTTGCCCTGCAAGGCAGTGTCCTTACCCACTGGACCACCGGGGAAGCCCCATTCCCCCTATTCTTGCCCAGAGAATCCCATGGACAGAGGAGCCTGGTGGCTGCAGTCTGTAGGGTCACAGGGTCGAACGTGACTGAAGCGACCGGGCATGTACCCACTTCTCCTGAGTAGACCTCGAAACTCTACTCTGAGTTCCCCGCGCTTGGCATGTCCAAGTCGGCCCTCGTTGGTGTCTGTCTTATATACGGTAGTGTGTGTGTGTCACTCCCTGTTGTATTTTAAAATAGCTTCCTATTAAGAGAGCATGTCCTGGAGGCCCTCAGTGAACTCTGCTCGGTTTTCTCTTAGACTAAAATATGTTCTGACAGTGCATACAACATGCACACAGAAATCTCACTCTATACGGGACCACGTGGAAACAGTTTCTTCAGTGTCGAAAAGCATTTATTAAGTGGGATGATAAATGTATTTCACTTGCCAAGAAAATAACCCTGAAGTCTTGCATGGAAGGAACTCATCAGCCCTTAAAACCTAGATGATTGGTCTCCCAGTGAGCTGTGCTCTCACCCCAGGAAAGGCAAGGCTGGGTTTTCACACTTCCTTTAACGAGGAAGGCTCTGCGACCCATGCTGTGGGGACTCCGGAAAAACCTTTTTATTTGTTTGGCAGGAGGGCTCTACAGCTTGTGGGCTTTGTTGCCGCTCAGCCTTCGGGATCTTGATTCCTCAATATGGGATGGAACCGAGTCCCCTGCATTGTGCAGCAGATCCTGAAGCACTGGGCCAGCTGGGGGTCCCCAGGGAAGCCTTCAGTTCTGTTAGGGCTTCTCTTTGGGGCCTCGAAGCCGGTGGGATGGCCGGAAGTGCCATCCCCTCCCACTGGGCAGGTGGCATATCGCCAGGATCGGCTTCTCTCCCTGTGACTTGTACGGTTCCCCGAACATGTCTTTTCTTCCTCCCATCCTTGTTCCCTGTTGCTTCTAGATTCTTCCTCACCTTTCCCTGGCCACTCCATAACTCTAATACCTCCAGCGTCTCCTGACTAGATGGCTCAGTGGGTAAAGAATCCGCCTGCAATGCAAGAGGCACGAGTTCGATCCCTGGGTCAGGACGGTCCCCAGCAGGAGGACGTGGCAACCCCCTCCAGTGTTCTTGCCTGGAGAATCCCGAGGACAGAGCAGCCTGGGCGGCTGCAGGCCACGGGGTCACACACAGGTGGACACGACTGAGCGACCGAAAGCACCAACACACACCGTTCTCCAGAGTTTTGCCCTCAAGGAAAATAAATTTGGTGGTGGGTAGGAAAAAAAGAGTTGAGATTTTCAGACTCTTAAGTAGCTTATGTTTCTAACCAGTGACAAATACATGACTCATTCTTGGGGAACAGGGCGCACCGAGTGGTTTGTGGAATCTTAGTTCTCCAACCAGGAACTGAGTCCAGCTACCGCAGTGAAAGCCCTGAGTCCTAACCACTGGACCACCAGGGAATTCCCGTATGACTCTTCTTTTTTAAAAAAAGGTCCTAGGTTTTAATATAATAAAGGGCTACCATGCTAGATGGGGGACTTCTCAGGTGGCTCAGTGGTAAAAAAAAAAAAAAAAAAAAAAAAAGTCCACTTGCCAACGCAGGAGACATGGGTTTGCATCCAGGCCCTGAACTGTGTGTCTTTCTGGGCCGGGATGGAGAAGTTAAGGAGCTTTAGGCGTGGATGCTTTGGCCTGAGCACGCGGTCTCTGGGGAGGAGCCAGGAGACACCTGACACGGTGGGAGGAGGCCTCTGGTGGGTGGCGGGGGTCCCGGAGTCAGCGAGCCCGCTGGGCTCACATGTTGTGTCTCAGCGTCGGCCCAGCCAGCCATCTGTCTGTGCGCTGGAAGCTGCAGGCACGACCTGCCGGCTGAGAGCCCTGCCTGGGGGCGACAGGCGCTCCCCAGGGCTCTGGGAGGAGCCGGTGCGTGGGAGGGAGCGGGGACGTCCCGGCGCCTCGGGTCCTCGGTGGACAATCGCATCCTGCAGCTGGCCTGCTGGAGAGCTAATGAGGTGGAGAAAATCCACGGGAAATGATTGATTAAGACAAATTGTGGATATTGTCAAGGGGACCCGGCTTTCCAAAACCTCCAGGTGGTTTTGGATATAAGCACACAGTCTACTTAATTATTGACCGGGAGGCTTGCACAGAGAATTAGAAGAATCTAGACTGGGGTTTAGTACTGGCCTTAAGTGTTATTATTTCAGCTCCGGGAGCCTTGTTTCCTATGCTCACCTTCTTTTACGGCGGCGTCTTGAGGAGTGTTTGAATTATAACAGGAACGCAGCAGCTGTTGAAAGGAGGCTGAGTCTATGGTCTCATCACCTAACTGCTTTCATGTGTATGCATTCTCTTTTAGTTTTCTGTCACTAGTGTTTTGTTTCTTTTTTTTTTTGCCACTATAATAACAAATGGCACACAGTTTTCCATTTTAATGTTTATTGATTTATTTATTTGCTGGCACCAGGTTCTAGCTGTGGCATGCAGGACCTCTGGTTGCAGCATGTGAACTCTTAGTGGGAGCGTGTAGGACCCAGCTTCCTGACCAGGGATCAGAACATGACCCCTGCATTGGGAGCCTGACGTCTTGACTGTCGGACCACCAGGGAAAGCCCTCAGATGGCATATATTTTTCTATACTGCTTTTCTCACAGCGCACCATATCATGTGCTATTTTCGATGCAGTTACAGTGTTTATCATCTCTAAAAGAAAATTTCTTGGCCTCCTTACAAGGCATGTAGGATCTTAGTTTGGAAACCAGGGATCTAACCCGCACTCCTTGCATTGGAAGTGTGGAGTCTTTACCCCAGGACCACCGGGAAGTCTGACTTCATCATTTTTACTAACTGCCTAAAAGTCCACTGCGCTTGTGTTCTCTAATTTATTGAACCATCCTCTTTTTGATCATTAGCGTGATCAATATTTTTTTCCTCTCCCATATTTTAAATCATCTATTCTCAGCTGCCAGGCAGCGACCTGCCGGCTGAGAGCCCTGCCTGGGGCGACAGGCGCTCCCAGGGCTCTGGGAGGAGCCGGTGCGTGGGAGGGAGCGGGACGTCCGGCGCCTCGGGTCCTCGGTGGACAATCGCATCCTGCAGCTGGCCTGTTGGAGAGCTAATGAGGTGGAGAAAATCCACGGGAAATGATTGATTAAGACAAATTGTGGATATTGTCAAGGGACCCGGCTTTCCAAAACCTCCAGGTGGTTTTGGATATAAGCACACAGTCTACTTAATTATTGACCGGGAGGCTTGCACAGAGAATTAGAAGAATCTAGACTGGGGTTTAGTACTGGCCTTAAGTGTTATTATTTCAGCTCCGGGAGCCTTGTTTCCTATGCTCACCTTCTTTTACGGCGGCGTCTTGAGGAGTGTTTGAATTATAACAGGAACGCAGCAGCTGTTGAAAGGAGGCTGAGTCTATGGTCTCATCACCTAACTGCTTTCATGTGTATGCATTCTCTTTTAGTTTTCTGTCACTAGTGTTTTGTTTCTTTTTTTTTTTGCCACTATAATAACAAATGGCACACAGTTTTCCATTTTAATGTTTATTGATTTATTTATTTGCTGGCACCAGGTTCTAGCTGTGGCATGCAGGACCTCTGGTTGCAGCATGTGAACTCTTAGTGGGAGCGTGTAGGACCCAGCTTCCTGACCAGGGATCAGAACATGACCCCTGCATTGGGAGCCTGACGTCTTGACTGTCGGACCACCAGGGAAAGCCCTCAGATGGCATATATTTTTCTATACTGCTTTTCTCACAGCGCACCATATCATGTGCTATTTTCGATGCAGTTACAGTGTTTATCATCTCTAAAAGAAAATTTCTTGGCCTCCTTACAAGGCATGTAGGATCTTAGTTTGGAAACCAGGGATCTAACCCGCACTCCTTGCATTGGAAGTGTGGAGTCTTTACCCCAGGACCACCGGGAAGTCTGACTTCATCATTTTTACTAACTGCCTAAAAGTCCACTGCGCTTGTGTTCTCTAATTTATTGAACCATCCTCTTTTTGATCATTAGCGTGATCAATATTTTTTTCCTCTCCCATATTTTAAATCATGCTATTAAGAGAGTTGCCAGTAAACCACACTGATGGGTCAGCCCCGTTAGCGGCAACAGAGGGTCCAGGGCAACGTGCTTGGCTCCATCGTTGCGTTCAGTTAGACAGATGATTACGTTTTGAGTGCCTTTTATGTGTCAGGCTTTCTGTCTGTATCGTTAGCTGTTTCGGGTCCTGGCTGACTTTCCCAGAATATGTGGCAAGACTGTCAGAGCTCACCAGTGACGACGGCCATGGCTAAAAGGCCGGGGTGATGTGTGGGCAGTCTCACGGCGTGGTATTTTTAAATATTAGTAGTCATGGGAATCTGTTTCTCCACCAGAATAACTGTAGCGTCCATCCTTCTTGCTTGCAGGATGTGTTACTGGTTCCGCCTGGCAAGTACTGGAAACATTTTTGTGCGCTTCAGTCTCCTGACCCGTTTCTCCATAGTTTTGCTTACAGGAATCATTTTCACGGTTGAGCCAGAAAGCTGTGACTTTAATCTGACAGCCTGAGAGGATTAGGGACTCACTAGCGCGTGGAACGCGGTGGAAAGGGGGCGGATGGGAGGAGTGAGTTCCAGCTCCACGTCCAGGTTCCTGCTGCCATCCGCGATAAGAGAGACTGCGGACCGGAGACTCTCAGAGGTTCTTCCTGGTGCCGAATGTTAAGGTGTGGCCTAGAGTGTGATCTTACAGCCTCCCCAGTGGCACAGTGGTGGAGAGTCTGCCTGCAATGCAGCAGGTGCAGGGTCATGGGTTCAATCCCTGGGGCGGGAAGATACCTGGAGAAGGAAATGGCAGCCCACTCCAGTGCTCTTGCCTGGAGGATCCCATGGACAGAGGAGCCTGGCGGGCGGTGGGGTCGCAGAAGAGTCGGGCCTGACTGAGCCGCTAAACAACAGCAACCAACAAACAGTTCACCCAGAAGTCCAAGAATGGAAACTGAATTAGGAAAGCTCTTTTTTAGGCTGAGGTAGCTCCTGCTGGCAGAGAGGTGACTTGGTCCCTTCCTCCTCCCTTTCTTTCCCTCCTCATTTCCTCCCTCTCTTCCTTCCCGGTCTCTCCCTTCCTTTCTTCTTGCTGGCCCCGCGCCCGGGAACGGTGGTCACGGTAGGCAAACACCATCCTTTCTGGGCAGGTTCTCCCAGCCCTTCCCTTGACTGCAGCGAATCCACATGAACTGTGGCTCGTTTCTGCTCCCGCTGGAGAGGGGAATAAAGCTTCTTGGAATCCTGGCCCGCTCCCCTTCCCCCGGGGCCTCGTGGGATCTTTGGAGCCCTCCAGAGGAGCCCTGCTCTGGGAGCTGTCAGCCCGTCCTGCGCTGGCATGTTAAGATGCTCCCTGCATTCCACAGGAAGAACCCTCCCCCCTACACACCATAAAATAATCACAAAGATGCTTTAAAAAACAATTTTGCTTCTGAAGTGATTTGGGCCCGAAGCTTCATTTCTGACTGGCTGTGATTTCTTGGCCATTGTTGTGCCTGCTTAGGGATTCTCTTGAAGGGGGAAAAGCGAAGCCTCAGATTGTTTTTCAAATTAATTACACTTTTATGCATACCAAGTCACCAGTTAACGGGGTTTTATAGACATTACGTCAAGCACATATTAATTGGAGTTTCTGCAGGTCTTTTTGGGCAACTAAAACTCAATACTTTTTTTTTTTATCTTTCAATCTGTAACCATTTCATAGAATGGGCTTCATGGAAAACACGGAGACCCCAGATGCTGGTCCGCTGATTTCTTTCTTTCTTAAGAAAGTAACATTCTTGGTGTTTTTTTTTACTTTTAGTAAATTTATATGCTTGTTTATGTGGTGCTCCAGGTCTCAGGAGCAGCAGGCAGGCTCTTAGCTGTGGCCTGTGGGATCTAGTTCCCTGACCATTGATGGAACCCAGGCCCCTGCACTGGGAGCCCTGGTTTCTTAGCCACGGGTCCACCAGGGAAGTCCCCCCATTTTCATTTTGCACCAGGCCCCCAGGATTATGTAGTTGGTGCTGCCTCGTGGACCTAGGGCAGGGGTCCTGTCTGGCCTCAGGACTGAAGGCAAGGGTCCTGGTGGCTCCTAAATTCACTGGAGAAAGGTGGTCAGTGAAATGAGATGCTCCCAGGCAAAAGAGATGTATTCATTTCCTGTAACAAGTTGTGGCCTTAAGAACATAAACTTAGTATCGTTACTGCTGTGACGTCAGAAGGGCTTAGGTCAAGGGATCGTCAAGGGATCTGCCAGGCTGCGTTCTCCCTCCCGAGGTTCCAGGGCGCTCTTGCCTCTTCTGGTTTCTGGAGCCCGCCTGCATTCCTTGGCTGGTGGTGCCATCGCTCCAACTTCTGCCTTCTCTCACTGTGACTGCTGTCTCCCCTTCTTCCTTCATAAGGAAGACCTTTGTTCTTCTTTGTCAGTATGGATTCCTTTTATTTTTTCTTCTCTGGTTGCCACGGCGAGGACTTCCATAACTGTGTTGAACAACCGTGGCGAGAGCGGGCACCATCATCTTGTTCCTGGTATTAGAGGAAGTGCTTTCCTTTTTCACCATTGAGGAGACACCTACACTTGATCTTAGCTGAAAAGCCAAGAAGCGACAGCTGCTGAGAATAATGTTTGCCGTGGGTCTGCCATGTTGTGGCCATTCAGTCACTAAGTCTTGTCTGACTTTTGCGACCTCATGGACTGCAGCACGCCATGTTGCTGCAAATGGCATCATTTCATTCTGTTTTAGAGCTAAGTGTCATTCCACTGTCTTTACAAACCACACCTTCTCCCTCCGTTCATCTGTCAGCGGACATTCAGAGAAGCTGGGCTTCTAGACCCTCCCTCCAGCACAGCTGGCGCCGGCTCGGAATTCCTCCTCGGAACAGAGGCGAGCCGTTCCCCGCTCCGGCCCTCGAAGGCAGCTCTTCCTGGTGCCAGGCTCAGAGAAGTGGCCTCAGGCCGCTGGTGGCTCCGTGGGAGGCCGCTTAGGTAGCAGGCGGGTTGGAGTCTCCCCCTCGTCAGTTTCTCCGTCACGCTGGCGAGCAGCGGTCAGGGGTGGCCAGGCCTGTTCCCCTTCCAGGGGCTCGCTGCCAGCGCTGTCCCGGGCATTTCCTTTAGGAAATCCAGTGATGTCACAGTGTCCTGACATCAGAACTTTCAATAATTAGAACCCAGAAGGGTCGAGGGAATTGAGCACCTAGGAGGTTTGATGGTAGGTGTATTATTTTTTAATTCTTTTTGACCAGGCTACTTGGCATGCGGGATCTTTGCTCCCTGACCAGAGATTAAACCCGACATGGAAGTGTGAAGTCTTAGCCATTGGCCCACCAGGGCAGTCCCTGTAGGCATACCTTTGATTGGAATACGAGCACTGGCTGGTTCTCGTCTTTCTGTTGTTGGTCTTCAGTCGCCCACTCCTGCCCAGCTCCCTGCATCCCTGTGGACTGCGGCACGCCAGGCCTCCGTGTCCCTCGCTGTCTCTGAGAGCTTGCCCAAGTCCATGGCCATTGCATCAGTGATGCCATCTGGCCATCTCATCCTCTGACCTCCTCTTCTCCTGCACCCCCCTTTCCCAGCATCAGGGAATTTTCCAGTGAGTCGCCTGTTCACATCGGATGACCCGAATATTGGATTGGGGTCATTTCCTGGATTTTGGAGTGAAACAGATGCTGCCGAGTACCTGGATTGAAGCTGGATTCTTCCTGGTGGGCTTGTTAGATTTTTAAGAGTGAGTCTTATCATCGCTCTGTACTCAGAAGGTGTATTTTGTGGGCTTGCACTAGGGCACCTCAGCATGGCTGCTGTTCTGGGTTGGATAATTCTTCGCTGCGGGGGCCGTCCTGGGTGCCGATGGGTGGCGAGCAGCGTCTCTGGCCTCGGCCCACCAGGACCCTCCCATTTGCTGTCCTCCCCAGTGGGGCACGATCACCCACGGTTGAGAGCCTCTGGGGGACCAAACAAGTTAGGCTGAAAACAGCTGGGACTGCCTGATGCGGGACACAGACACCGTTTTTCTCATAAAGACGCGTAAGCTCGGCTTCTCTGCACCCCAGTGCCGAGTCGCATCTCAGAGACACAGTTCTGGGTCAAGTAGACAAGACTAGCTTTCTTGCTTTGCCAGGTAAAGGGGGCCACAGCGGCCCAATATACCCCCCAAACCGTGCGTCCTCCCTTGGAGAAGACAGTGAGAAGTTGTATAGTAATGGCTCAAAGAGCACGTGATCAGTGGCGGGCATTCTGCCGGCGGGCTGCAGGGGCACAAGGGGAGTCAGTGTCTTCAGCCTCGAGGTCCAGCTGGTCCGGGCTCTGCGTGCTCGCGGGCAGCGTGCCGTGGTTCACTGTTCAGTTCTCCTACCTGAAGTGTCAGTTGCTCAGTTGCGTCTGACTCTGTGATCTCATAGACTTTAGCCCACCACGCTCCTCTGTCTGTGGGATTCTCCAGGCCAGAACACTGGAGTGGGTGGCCATGCCCTCCTCCGGGGGATCTTCCCAACTCAGGACGCGAATCCTGGTCTCCTGCACTGCGGGCAAACTCTTTACTGTCCGAGCCCCCTGGGAAGCCCTGTGGTATGTGTGCACGTGTGCTCAGTCAGCTGTGTCTGACTCTTTGCCACCGCCTGGACTATCGCCTGCCTGGAGGGGGTTTCAGTATTTGCAAAACAGCTCAAAGACCTTGGCGTGTGTGTGTCCTGTTGATGGGGAAGCAGGACCTTGTCCCAAGGCTACTCTCCCCTGTTTGCTTTTCCCTGGCCTCACATCCCCCCCCTTCCCTGATAAGCAGCTGCTGGAATCTGCCCTTTGGAACTCAGGGAAGGTTGTGGAGGCTGGACGAAGGCTGTGTCCTGGAATCCGAGACGTGGGGGACACAAAGGCCTCGTGCCCAGGAGTAGCGCAAGGCCCGGCTGAGTATCAATACCTCTTAGGAAGGTTTTAACGTGCAAAGTTTAGGCTGGGAGAACGAAAGGCTGTGTCTGGAATCCCTGTCAACGGGGGGAGCAGCCCCCCCCCACCCCAGTGGGGCACGATCACCCACGGTTGAGAGCCTCTGGGGACCAAACAAGTTAGGCTGAAAACAGCTGGGACTGCCTGATGCGGGACACAGACACCGTTTGTCTCATAAAGACGCGTAAGCTCGGCTTCTCTGCACCCCAGTGCCGAGTCGCATCTCAGAGACACAGTTCTGGGTCAAGTAGACAAGACTAGCTTTCTTGCTTTGCCAGGTAAAGGGGGCCACAGCGGCCCAATATACCCCCCAAACCGTGCGTCCTCCCTTGGAGAAGACAGTGAGAAGTTGTATAGTAATGGCTCAAAGAGCACGTGATCAGTGGCGGGCATTCTGCCGGCGGGCTGCAGGGGCACAAGGGGAGTCAGTGTCTTCAGCCTCGAGGTCCAGCTGGTCCGGGCTCTGCGTGCTCGCGGGCAGCGTGCCGTGGTTCACTGTTCAGTTCTCCTACCTGAAGTGTCAGTTGCTCAGTTGCGTCTGACTCTGTGATCTCATAGACTTTAGCCCACCACGCTCCTCTGTCTGTGGGATTCTCCAGGCCAGAACACTGGAGTGGGTGGCCATGCCCTCCTCCGGGGGATCTTCCCAACTCAGGACGCGAATCCTGGTCTCCTGCACTGCGGGCAAACTCTTTACTGTCCGAGCCCCCTGGGAAGCCCTGTGGTATGTGTGCACGTGTGCTCAGTCAGCTGTGTCTGACTCTTTGCCACCGCCTGGACTATCGCCTGCCTGGAGGGGGTTTCAGTATTTGCAAAACAGCTCAAAGACCTTGGCGTGTGTGTGTCCTGTTGATGGGGAAGCAGGACCTTGTCCCAAGGCTACTCTCCCCTGTTTGCTTTTCCCTGGCCTCACATCCCCCCCCTTCCCTGATAAGCAGCTGCTGGAATCTGCCCTTTGGAACTCAGGGAAGGTTGTGGAGGCTGGACGAAGGCTGTGTCCTGGAATCCGAGACGTGGGGGACACAAAGGCCTCGTGCCCAGGAGTACGCGCAAGGCCCGGCTGAGTATCAATACCTCTTAGGAAGGTTTTAACGTGCAAAGTTTGGCCAACGAATGGCACCTCTGTATCTGGGCAGCTTACCCAATGTTCGCTAAACTTTGAGCGTGTTCTGTGTGCCTTGCCTTGGGGACACAGCTGTGCCGATGGCGGACGTGATCCTGCTGTCGCGAAACCCACCTTTGGGGCGACCGAATACACAAGAAGGCCAGAGAGCGAGAGGTGCCGTGAAGAAAGGCCTGTGTCCCAGAGGAAGCCGAAGGAAGGCCCCTGGGCAGCGGCGCACTGGAGCCAAGACCCGAATCGCAAGGCGGATCCTGCCCGGTGAAGACCTGGAGACGGGGGCTCCGGGCGTGTTCCCGGGGCTACGGCAGGTGCAGAGGCCCTGAGGCGGGAGCAAGCATGCTGGTCCCGGAGAAGGCAGAGCAGCCTGGCCGAAGCCGGATGAGGGAGGGGTGCAGACCCAGGCCACGGCGGGCATCTGCGGTGGAGGGAGGCATCCGACGCTGCGCCCCAAGGGCACGAGAGCCCTCCGGGGGTGTGCAGTAGTAGACAGACGTGACCGGACTCGTGTCTTTAAAACGTCCCTTTGGCTGCTGTTGGAGGATGGGAGTCAGGGAGGTGAAGTCGGGCTCAGGGCAGGATGTCAGGCTGGAGCTCTCATTTGGGCAGAGCGGTGCACTCTGGATGTGTGTGGGTGGGGGGGGGGGCAGACTTATACAATCCCCTAAAAGTACATAAAACCCCGACAGTTCACTAGCACTGCTCTGAATTGCCTATTACTTCCGCTTCGTTAATCTCTTCAGCGTATCAGTGCCAGTTCAGCCGGGTTTACCCTCCGCACTTTGAAGGCGCCGGTGCCCCAGCCGCAGAGGCTTATCTCAGTCCTCGTGACGCCCGCCCGTCGGTGGTCAGACTTAAGGAAAGGGAAAGGAATGAGAGGCCAGCAGGGCTGGGCGAGGCCACGCCACGTGTGTGGAGCCTATCTCTGTGTGCTGGGGCCCAGCGAAGCCAACAGAGGCTCATGAAATTATACATATATGTAGTGTGTGTGTGTGTGTGTGTGTATATATATATATATATGAAAATGTCAGTCTCTCAGTTGTGTCTGACCCTTTGCAGCCCCATGGACGACACTGTAGCCTTTCAGGCTCCTCTGTCCATGGGATTCTCCAGGCCAGAATCCTGGCCTGGGGGGCCATCCCCTCCTCCAGGGGATCTTCCCAAACCCAGGGCCTGAACCCAGGTCTCCTATGTCTCCTGCCCCGGCGGGAGGATTCTTCACCACTAGCACCACCTGGGAAGCCCCAGGATCCCATCAGAGCTTGTTGTTCAGAACAGAACTTCGGGCCCCACCCAGGCTCCCGGAACCCGGGCTCTGAGGGTGCCGGCACTCTGCGTCTGGACCTCTCTCCGGATGATTCTGCTGGACGCTGCCATTCGAGGACCACGGACCTAGAGAGGGCCGCTGACGGTGGGAGGTCCCACTCGGCCGGACGCTGGACCCGGCTGCCAGGGTGCCGCAGCGTAAGCGACAGCGGGGTGAAGCGGGGAGCGCTTGCCTCGGGAGTCCGGGGCTCCCTGCGCGGCCGGCGTCTGCCGCCCCGGCGTCCCGGGCGCGCCGGCTGTGCGGCCAGGATTGGCGCTGCAGCCGGATCCGCCGGGGGCGGCGGCGGGGCGGAGCCGGGCGGCCGGGCCACGTGTGCCTGCGGGGAAGCAGGAAGTGGCTCCGGAGTGGAGCCGAGCCGCGGCGGCGCGGCCGATGGGAGCGGAACCGGGGCTGGAGAGGGCACCCAAGTGAGTCGGCGCTGGCCCCTGCGGCGGGGCTGGAGGCGCGGGGTCGGGCCCTCCCTCCGGAGCGGCGCGCGGCCGGGGAGGAGGTGCCCCAGGGGAGGAGGGGGTCGAGGCGGAGGGCGCCCGGAGGCCCCCCGCCCTCGCCCCTCTCCAGGGCGAGCTGGAGCGCGGGCACCTGCCTGTTGTGAGAGTGGCTCCCCAGGACCTTCTTCATTCGGGGCCTCCCAGTGGGCGTGTGGAGGGGGTCGCCCGGAGCAGGCCACCAGCGCCCCCCGGCCCCGCCCCCCCCCCGCCTGGGGGTCCGTCGGGACCCCTCGAACTTGCCTGGGAATCTGGTGGAAGGGCAGCAGGCCGGAGAAGCTGCCTTTCTCATCAGCCCGCCGGCCGGCCGTCCCGGACCAGACTTTGAGCAACTGGGGGTCAGAGAAAATCCTCTACCAGGCAGGAGCCCTGCGCTGCTCTGGGGAGGGGCTGGCGTCTTCGAAGCTGGGGCAGGCGGAGAAGAGGCTTCCCTCCGGCAGGGCAGCCCTGCTGTACCTCTCACCGTCCGCTCCGGAGGAAGTCTGAGCCCGCTGCAGGAGCAGCGCTGGCGGACACTCCCGTTTTACTTGTTGCAGAAAACTCTGCTCTCTCTGGGTGGGCCTTGGCCCCGGTGATCCCTCGCGGCGGGGGAGCTCTCGTTTTCTGAGCTGTCTTGTAGAGGCTGTTCCGGCTCTAGACCCGTGCCTTCTACTCTGACGCGCATTCCCCGTGGAACCCGCGCTCTGTGTGTGGGTGCTCAGTGGCTCTGTCCTGTCCGACCGGTCGCACGCCCACGGACTAGCCCGCCAGTCCCTCTGTCCACGGGATTCTCTTGGCAAGAGTACTGGAATGGGTTGCGACGCTTCTCCAGGGGATCTTCCCGACCCAGCATTCAAACCCAGGTCTCTTGAATCTCCTGAATTCACGGGAAGATTCTTTTATCACTGCGCCACCTGGGAAGCCCCTAGAAAAGCTCATTCTTTTCAGCACATCCGGGAAGAGCCAAGAGCCTGCATTTCTAAGTTAGCTCCTAAGGGGCCCCTCACTGCTGGTCTGGGACCATCCCTCAAGTAGTGGGATTTTTACATTCATTAATTGATTTGCTTATTTCTTCTTCAGGCCCGTCATGCCGGGACAGGGGGCCCCAGGAGGGGGTCGAGGCGGAGGGCGCCCGGAGGCCCCCCGCCCTCGCCCCTCTCCAGGGCGAGCTGGAGCGCGGGCACCTGCCTGTTGTGAGAGTGGCTCCCCAGGACCTTCTTCATTCGGGGCCTCCCAGTGGGCGTGTGGAGGGGGTCGCCCGGAGCAGGCCACCAGCGCCCCCCGGCCCCGCCCCCCCCCCGCCTGGGGGTCCGTCGGGACCCCTCGAACTTGCCTGGGAATCTGGTGGAAGGGCAGCAGGCCGGAGAAGCTGCCTTTCTCATCAGCCCGCCGGCCGGCCGTCCCGGACCAGACTTTGAGCAACTGGGGGTCAGAGAAAATCCTCTACCAGGCAGGAGCCCTGCGCTGCTCTGGGGAGGGGCTGGCGTCTTCGAAGCTGGGGCAGGCGGAGAAGAGGCTTCCCTCCGGCAGGGCAGCCCTGCTGTACCTCTCACCGTCCGCTCCGGAGGAAGTCTGAGCCCGCTGCAGGAGCAGCGCTGGCGGACACTCCCGTTTTACTTGTTGCAGAAAACTCTGCTCTCTCTGGGTGGGCCTTGGCCCCGGTGATCCCTCGCGGCGGGGGAGCTCTCGTTTTCTGAGCTGTCTTGTAGAGGCTGTTCCGGCTCTAGACCCGTGCCTTCTACTCTGACGCGCATTCCCCGTGGAACCCGCGCTCTGTGTGTGGGTGCTCAGTGGCTCTGTCCTGTCCGACCGGTCGCACGCCCACGGACTAGCCCGCCAGTCCCTCTGTCCACGGGATTCTCTTGGCAAGAGTACTGGAATGGGTTGCGACGCGCTTCTCCAGGGGATCTTCCCGACCCAGCATTCAAACCCAGGTCTCTTGAATCTCCTGAATTCACGGGAAGATTCTTTTATCACTGCGCCACCTGGGAGGCCCCTAGAAAAAGCTCATTCTTTTTCAGCACATCCGGGAAGAGCCGAAGAGCCTGCATTTCTAAGTTAGCTCCTAAGGGGGCCCCTCACTGCTGGTCTGGGACCATCCCTCAAGTAGTGGGATTTTTTTACATTCATTAATTGATTTGCTTATTTCTTTCGGCTGCGCCGGGTCTTAGGGGCAGCACTTGGGATCCTCAGTCTTCACTGCGGCTTGTGGGATCTGAGCTGTGGTCTGAGAACTCTTAGTTGTGGCACGTGGGGTCTAGTTCCCTGATGGAACCCAGGTCCCCTGCACCGAGAGCCTGGAGTCTTAGCCACTGCACCGACCACCAGGGACATCCCTGAGTGGCGAAGGTCTAAAACAGCGAGTGGGAAGAAGTTCTCCGAGGGGAGCGGGGCTTGCATTGCCAGCGGTAAATCTGCGGCTCCTGGGCGGCTAGGATGGCGGCCTTGGCGTTCCCTCTGCATCCTGTTTGCTTACATCTCAGCGCGCTCGGGTATGCAGAGTCTTGGAAGAGTGCTCCCCCCTCCCACCAGCCCCGGGAACACCCACGAGCTCCCTCGTCCACCAGCCCACAGGACCGGTGGCCTCAGCTGGTTGGTGACTGTGAACAGTTTCCTCTTTTCTGTGGTTGTTAAAAGGCACATTTCAGCTCTGTAAAGCAAAGTTGTTTTTCTTCTCTTGTTGTTATGACCTGTCTTGGATGATCCGTACCGAGAGGATGCTAACCGTTCGCCTTTCTTTGTAAATGCTGTTTGAAACGGTGTCCACAAGCAGCTAGAAATAGAAGACTGGGGTAATGATCTAAGTATCTCGGTTGTGAAGCAATCACGAACCATCCTCTTGAGGGTAACGAAATGGCATGTGTAAGGAGGTGTTGGGTTTTTTTTGGGGGGGTGGGTGGGCGGGCCACTTCTATTGGTCTTTCATTTATCAATTTTCATCCATCTTTGTTCTTTGGCCCGCGTGGGCCTCCCATCGCAGTGGCCTCTGTAGTTGCAGAGCGCCGGCTCGGGGCGCATGTGCTCCAGAGCTCCGGCTCGGTAATTGGACACATGGGTCCAGCTGCTCCACGGCACGTGGGATCCTCCCAGGCCAGGGATGGAACTGGCGCCCCTTGCACTGCAAGGCAGTGTCCTTACCCACTGCACCACCAGGGAAGTTTCCCTGGGTTCACCCTGGCTCACGGCTTCCTTGGTCTGAATCCTGCTGTGTTGCTGGCCCTCTCGGCGTCAACGGGCCCGTCTGCCCTCCGCCCTGGTTTCCTTGTGTGGTCAGAGGCAGAATCGTCCGCTTTTGATCCGCATGCGCGGGGTTGCTGGCTCCTCACACACCGCTCGGGCCTGGCAGGGCTGAGCCCACTGGGGTCGTGTCCAGCCCTGTGGGTGCTGGAGGACCTGGGGGAGCTGAATGAGCCCTTTGAGAGGAGGCCCTGAGCCCTGATGTTTATGTACCAACTACACACCGTGCTTTTCAACAGATGGGTTTCTCTGCCTTGTAACTTTCCACAGAGAAGGCCTGACTCCCCTGTCATTTCAGAGCTGGAGTTTAAAACACGTTCAAGTCTAGAGGAGGTCCACAAGCAAAACCAAGAGGGAATGGTACTTCCCTTTCCTTCCTTGGTGGGCAGTGGTGTAACGTCAGCTTTGGGCGCAAGAGTGTTCAGTAGGAGCTTCCCAGATGGTCCAGTGGCTCGAGAATTGCCTGCAATACAGGAAATGCAATCCCTGAGGGGGGAAGATCCCCTGGCGGAGGGCACGGCGACTCACTCCAGGGTTCTTGCCTGGAGAATCCCATGGACAGAGGAGCCTGGCGGGCGACAGCCCATGTGGTCATGAAGAGTCGGACATGACTGAGCGAACGCCACTGTCCTGGGTGGAAGAGCTTCCAGAGGCGTCCGAGCTGGTCCCCCGTGCTCAGAGGAGGCAGGGCTGATGCTGGACGATGGCCAGGCTCAGGTGGAACAGGCAGGCTGTGCCTGGACTCTGCAGTCAGACCCTCCCACGCTGCTGCCCTCCAGGCTACATAATTCACGTTCTTTGCGTTGTGTTTCTCTGGAATTATTTCTCAGGGTTGTCCTTTTTGTTTGCGTTTTTGGTGACTCCTTGGACATCTCCCTGGGTGTTCCCTTGTCTGTCCTTTCAGAGTTGGAGGGTTTCCAGCACCTGGGTGAAGGCTCCCGCCTGACCGGCGCGGGGTCGTCGAGGTCCCTGAGGGGTGGATGGAGGAGGGGTGCACGGCTAGCGCGGGCGGAGGGCGCGAGGACCCTAGAGCGCGCGCACATGGCCGTGGGGAACCGCGGGCGCTGACCCTGTCCGCTCCTCTGCACACAGCCGGATCCAGCATGCTCCGCGGCCACGGCCCGGTGTCCCAGGCCTTGCTGGGGACCGTCTTCACCTGGGGCTTGACGGCGGCCGGGGCGGCCCTCGTGTTCGTATTCTCTAGCGGACGGGTGAGTTGCCTCGATTCGGTTCTGGGGGCTCCCGGGGACTGTTTTACTGAACGCTGCGACCGCCCCACTCCCACCCCGGCTGGGCGGACTTGTTTGTGCCATGGCCACGTGGGTCAGGAAACGGGCTGGGAGATGGGCTTTAGGGCGGGGTGATGTGGGTCCTGCCCCTCGCCTTCCCTCCACTCCTCCGGCTCCCCGCGGGAGAACTCACGGGAGGGAGCAGGACGCAGCCCAGTTCCTCAGCCGTTTTGAGCTCTCTGCCCCTGTGGCTCAGTGGGTAAAGAACCTGCCTGCAGTGCAGGAGACGTGGGTTTGACCCCTGGATCGGGAAGATCCCCTGGAAAAGGAAATGACGCCCCATGTCAGCATTCTGGCCTGGGAACTCCCATGGACAGAGGAGCCTGGCATGGGGCTGCGAGAGTCAGACCCAGTTTAGCACCTAAGCAGCACCTGATATGTCTCTGCTGCCCACTAGCTTCTCTCGGGCCTGGCGCAGGTGGTCATGTGTGGGAGGCTTGTCCTGTCCTGCCCCGTGGCCTTGAGGGGTGGAAAAGCCCTCTGGAGGAAGCAGGGGTGGGGGGTCTGTTCCCTTGACCCCATTTCCAGGCTCTTCGTTGCCTCCCTCACCCCCTTTGGAACAGATACACACAGACCCACCTCCGTGGCCCCTAGAGCCCCGTCCCGCGACCCCTGTGACCCCCAGACCCCCCTCTCCATCCTGCGCACCCTGCCCTCCACACAGGCTCCCACACTCTTGTGTCTCCATGCACGTCCCACCCATCCTCCCCCACAGAGACCCCGCACCCCCGCCCGTGCTCCCCCCGCCCGTGCTCCCCCATGCTCACACCCACGCAGCTGTCACGCCCCTCACGCCACCCCCACCCCCGACTCCCATCCCACCCGCCCTCCATCCCCGCCCCAGCCGCGCCACCCCCAGCGCCTGGAGGCCTTTCTGTCCAGCCCCGGCTCCCCGAGGCCCGCCGGAGCCGTTGTCTGTCGGGTCTTGAAAGCAGAGTCCCTGCCTCCACCGCGCACGGGCCCGCGCCGCGCAGGTGTGGGGGACGAGCGCGCGGTGAGGAGCGAGGGAGCCGTGCCAAGAGGCCGATCTGGAAACACAGGCCCGTCTAGGCGGCGGGCCAGCGGGGCCTTCTCGTGTCAGAGCCCGTGAAGCAACGCGGTGTCGCTGAGAAGTGGGGCCGGCCCTCCAGGGGCACAGCCTGGTCCCACGCGACCCAGCCCTGCCCCCGTCCCCCGGCAGCCACGCCAGGCCGTCCGGGGCCCCGTCCTCGAGCCCTTCCGGGACAGAGCGGCATGCCTTTCCATCTTCCCCAGTTTCTTTGGGGTTCAGAAGCGGAGATGTGAGTTGAAATAGCGGGGATCTGGCTGGCCGGCTGGCCGTAGAGACCAGTGGGTAAAGAACCTGCCTGCAGTGCAGGAGACGTGGGTTTGACCCCTGGATCGGGAAGATCTGAAAGGAAATGACGCCCCATGTCAGCATTCTGGCCTGGGAACTCCCATGGACAGAGGAGCCTGGCATGGGGCTGCGAGAGTCAGACCCAGTTTAGCACCTAAGCAGCACCTGATATGTCTCTGCTGCCCACTAGCTTCTCTCGGGCCTGGCGCAGGTGGTCATGTGTGGGAGGCTTGTCCTGTCCTGCCCCGTGGCCTTGAGGGGTGGAAAAGCCCTCTGGAGGAAGCAGGGGTGGGGGGTCTGTTCCCTTGACCCCATTTCCAGGCTCTTCGTTGCCTCCCTCACCCCCTTTGGAACAGATACACACAGACCCACCTCCGTGGCCCCTAGAGCCCCGTCCCGCGACCCCTGTGACCCCAGACCCCCTCTCCATCCTGCGCACCCTGCCCTCCACACCGGCTCCCACACTCTTGTGTCTCCATGCACGTCCCACCCATCCTCCCCCACAGAGACCCCGCACCCCGCCCGTGCTCCCCGCCCGTGCTCCCCATGCTCACACCCACGCAGCTGTCACGCCTCACGCCACCCCACCCCCACTCCCATCCCACCCGCCCTCCATCCCCGCCCCAGCCGCGCCACCCCCAGCGCCTGGAGGCCTTTCTGTCCAGCCCCGGCTCCCCGAGGCCCGCCGGAGCCGTTGTCTGTCGGGTCTTGAAAGCAGAGTCCCTGCCTCCACCGCGCACGGGCCCGCGCCGCGCAGGTGTGGGGGACGAGCGCGCGGTGAGGAGCGAGGGAGCCGTGCCAAGAGGCCGATCTGGAAACACAGGCCCGTCTAGGCGGCGGGCCAGCGGGGCCTTCTCGTGTCAGAGCCCGTGAAGCAACGCGGTGTCGCTGAGAAGTGGGGCCGGCCCTCCAGGGGCACAGCCTGGTCCCACGCGACCCAGCCCTGCCCCCGTCCCCCGGCAGCCACGCCAGGCCGTCCGGGGCCCCGTCCTCGAGCCCTTCCGGGACAGAGCGGCATGCCTTTCCATCTTCCCCAGTTTCTTTGGGGTTCAGAAGCGGAGATGTGAGTTGAAATAGCGGGGATCTGGCTGGCCGGCTGGCCGTAGAGACCCGAGTGGAAGTCCACGGCCCCGAGGGACCCGGCCAGTGCTGTGGGGTCCCTCAGAAAGGAGATGCCGGCACAGAGACGCCCCTCCCCTTGGGAGCCGCGAGCCCCTGCTCTGTGTCCTGTGCGCGTGGCCCTTGGTCAGTCAGGGGGGCCGCCGGGCCGCTTCCCTGTGCAGAGGCATGTGGGGGCTCCCTGCCCCCTCACAGGGTTGCCGGTTCACCAGAGGCTCGTGGGACTTGGCACCCGGTTGAGCCGTGTCCTGGCGGCTAGGTTTATTACAGTAAAAGCACGTAGAACAGCGTCGGCCAGAGAGAGGCAGGCAGGGCCCGGAGAAACCCGTCCCAGACCCGGGACCTGGTGCGGCCTTCCTTCTGCCAGCGCGCACAGAGCACGCTCCTGCCCCAGAATGAAAACGCCGTAACACGCGGACGACACGTCTGCCCAGGGTCGCGCGGGACAGGCTCGGCCCTCGGGGTCTGTGTCGTGGAAGCATGTAAGCCACAGCCCAGATTCCAGACCCAGAGGGAAAGCAGGTGTCCCTCATCAGCCAGCTTGTTTGTGGAACAGGCGCTGGGCCCGCCTTCTCGGCCAGGGCGTGGGGAGCTGTC
This sequence comes from Tragulus kanchil, assembly GCA_022376925.1. Taxonomy (NCBI): domain Eukaryota; kingdom Metazoa; phylum Chordata; class Mammalia; order Artiodactyla; family Tragulidae; genus Tragulus; species Tragulus kanchil. Next base: position 20,536,027 of record JAIOJX010000027.1, on the reverse strand, counting down.
CAGAGCCAGGTTCCCAGAGCCAGCCGCGGGCCGACCCTGAAAGCAGGGCCCTCTCCAGAAAGCAGGCTCCGGTGGGCCAGGTGGGCCCTCTCGGCACAGGAGGGGTTTGGGAGAGGCGGGCAGGGTCGGGCGCGAGGGCATAAGCCAGCCGTAGAGGTGAGCACGTAGAGGCAGGCCCTTCTCCTGCCCTCCCAGGCGGGCCTCGGGTTCCACCCGGCTGACGTGGGGGCTCCTGCGAACGATGGACACACTCCACCATCTGCCCGCCTCTGCTGTTGTCAGCAGTGGCCCAACCTCACTCAAAGCTCACTCTCTTTTCTTTTTAGCTATTTGTTTATTTGGCCGCGCCGGGTCTTAGTCGCAGCAGGTGGGATCTAGTTCCTAGCCAGGTATCAAGCCCAGGGCCCCTGGCGTGAGCTCGGGGTGTCTTAGCCACTGGACCACCAGGGAAGTGCCCAGAATTCATTGTCTTTGAAAAAATCATATTGTAATTGTAGGTAACTTGATAAAAGGTGGAAAAGCCAAAGGAAATAATTAAAAAGTTCCCAGTCTCACTTTTCTGAAAGGAAGACTGAAGGTATTTGTTCAAATTTATTCAGCTGTATGTGAGACTGAACAGGTGCATTCTTTACAGAATGAGGGTCAGATTGTGATCAGCATTTCCCAATGGATGTCGTAAGCACCATTCCTGACCCTAAATGGTTTTATTGTTATTATTATTATTTGGCTCACACTGGTTACCTAAATGGCTGTGGAATATCCCACCATGAAAGTCCCCAGCAGCTGGACAATTAGCTTATGTCCCTTCTTCCTGCCTTTAGAAACAGTGTTATGATGAACATAAACCTCTGAGCACACGTCGGACGGGTTCCTTGAGGTCCAATGTGTGAAATTGGAACAACAGGTTTACTGATTTTTTTTTTTTTGGCCACTTCTGTTGGTCTTTCATTTACTTATTTTCATCCATCTTTGTTCTTTGGCCTGTGTGGGCCTTCCATCGCAGTGGCCTCTCTCGTTGCAGAGCACCGGCTCTGGGCGCGTGCACTCCAAAGCGTCGGCTCACAATTGGACACACCGGTTCAGCCGCTCCACGACACGTGGGATCTTCCTGGGCCAGGGATCGAACTGGCGCCCCTTGCACTGCATGGTGGACTCTTTACCCACTGGACCACCAGGGAAGCCCCTAGGCCACTTCTTAAAGAGAAAGACTTCTTATTGGATATATAATGCATACAGAAAAACCACATTTTATGGACTTCCTTGGTCTGGTGGTTAAGTATCCCCTTGCCAACGCAGGCAACACTGGTTCGATCTCTGGTTTGGGAAGATCGCCCAGGCTGCGGAACAACTAAGCCTGTGTGCCGTACCTACTGAGCCCGAGCGCTAGAGCCCATGAGCCGCAACAAGAGAAGCCATGGCAGTGAGAAGCCTGTTCACCACAACTAGGGAGCAGCCCTCGCTTGTCACAACTGGAGAAAACCCGGGCACCACAGCCAAGATCCAGCACACCCCAAAATGAAATAGCAAATTAAAAAAAAGTGCACAGGTTACAGGTGCACAGCTGGATGACTCTTCACCAGTGCCCATGAAACAGTACCCGGACGGTGCGCTGGAACAGGGCTGCTTCTCCCGCCCTCCACCCCGACACCCAGCCGTCCGCCAAGGCCCGTCCCCATCCCTGCCCCACCTCTGAGGTCCCTTCCAGGGCAGGCCCTCCCCCGCTCTCCAGCAGCAGAGGCTCCTTCTCTGCTTTGTGGCCTGTGTGCACGCGGTGAGCGTATGTGCCACTCTGGCTGACCTCCCTCGGCTTGTTTCCCCCTGTCCTGGACGCCCCTGCCTGATCGAGAGCTCCATCCTTGTGTGTCTGTGTGTCCTCATTTCTATACAGTGTTCTGTGAGGCCAGCTCGATCCCTGGGTCTGGAAGATCCCCGGGAGGAGGGCATGGCGCCCACTCCAGTGTTCTTGCCTGGAGAAACCCACGGACAGAGGAGCCTGATGGACAACAGTCCATAGGCTGACAGAGTGGGGCCTGACTGAAGCGACTGAACACACGCACATACGTGTATTCTCTTTTCTATGTGGTAGTCCGTGTGTGCATACACCCTAGTGATCTATCCATTCTGCTGTTGGTGAGCCTTTGGGTAGTTTCCAGTTCACACTCCTCACAAGGAGTCCTGTAAAAAGCGTTTTTGCCCACGTGCCTGCTGGAGCCGAGCGTGCGTTGCTGTCGGTAATCACGCCTGGCACTGCTGGGTCACAGGGCGTGCGGATGAAGGTTCGCTATTGGCAGACGCCGCCAGCTTTCCAAAGTGGCTGGACCTGTTCGTACCCTCACCTGCAGCGTGGGAGGATGTCGGCTGGTCCCTGTGCTCTTTGACAGAACCTGTCAATTTCCATCCTTTAGACCAGCTGCTTTTTAAAGATGGATAGCTTATTATGAAGACTCGGGTCCAGGGTTCCAGGCTGAGTCACAAGCTCGGGCCCGGGCTCGTCTTTATTCGTGTGGCTCCCGTGGGCTTCTGGTGGCCTCCTCTCCCGTGAATCGTCCCTCAGAAACTGGAACGTCTCGTTTTCTTTTTCAGAGGCGGGTCTTGGATGGAAGCCTCGGCTTTGCTGCAGGGGTGAGTAGCCCGGGGGAGGGATGCGAGCGCGGGAGGTTTCTTCGGCTGTTTCTCAGCCCAGGGGTGCTTCCGGTTTCTCCCCTCGCGGCCACGTCGCCTCTCTGTGAGCTGCAGGCGCCTGTGGCTCCTCTGACCGCTGATCTGCCTGCATCCAGCGAAGGGAATGCCCCTGCCTCCCCGTAGGCAGGGAAAGAGGCTTGCTGGCTGCTGTCTCAGGACTGGAAATAAATAGTCCAGGTCAGCGGTGTGTGTTTAGGGAGGGCTTAGCACCGAGCTCTGTTGACACTAATTAAATAGTCTCTTTCTCTCCTCCATTCCCTCTATAAGACCTTATATTATGGACATTTTCAAACATGTGAAAAGTGGAGAAAATCCTATGCGGCACCCCAGATACCCAGTGCTCAGTTTCAGTCGTTCTTGATGCTTTGCTAAGCTCATTTCACACCGCCTCACCCAGTATTCTTGGGAGGTAGACTGTTTTGTGAAAGCAAAACTTCCACATCATGTAATTTCACTTGTAAATTCAACTAACCCAGCTCTAATTGAATCACGTTGTTTAAAACAACCTAATCAACATGATAGTATCCTACTTACCCAAATTAATATTTCCTTGTTAGTATCCAGCACCTAGCTCCCGTTCAGACTTCCTCCATTTTTTTTTCGAAGGTGTCTTCTAAAAATTGTTTTGTTAGAATTGGGACCCACACAAGATTTTCGTTTTGAATTTGTTTCCGTTTTCTCGGGAGCCCTGCCTCAAGGCTTGCGGGCTCTTAGTTCCCCGACCAGGAACTGAAACCCGGCCCCCCTGGCGAAAGCGCTGCGTCCTACCCGTTGGACTTCAGGGGATTCTCTCCAGTGTGTTTCATGCCAAACCTTTCCTGTCTCTCTCCGTCTTTAACGACACCTGTGCCCCTCCCCCCAGCTAGTCCTTTGTTAGAGAAGCTGGACCGTTGGTCTGTAGAATGTCTTAAATTCTGTTAGAGAAGCTCGACCATGGTCTGTAGCATGTCGCACGTTCTGACGTTGGTGGCTGCCGCCTTCCAGTGCTGTTGAGCCTCTGGGCCCTGGGCCTCCCGTATCTGGAGTCCGACCCAGAGGCTCACTTAACACAGTCCGTTTTCCAGGCTTGACAACGTCCTTGCGGTGCTGTGTGTTCCAGTTTCATCAGTCACGTTAGAAGGCACCTTAAGAGGTGTTTTTTTCCCTTTTGGTTGATCCAGCTTTAGCTCCTTTCTCCTGTTTTTGTAGTCCTGTGATCTGCAAAACCTGGCCTGGGGGTGGGGTGGCACCTCTGGAAGGTTGTCTCAGTCAGGACCCGTGAGATGGGCGTCAGTGGGGACATTCTGGGTGTTCCACAGGGCAGAGAGAGTGGTCACGAGCTCCACGTCCAGGTCCCCAGCTTCTGGTTTTGTTCTCTTTCCCCAAACTGCTCTGCCTGAGAAAACCCCCAAGGCAGCTTGTGCCTTCCCGCCTTCCCCAACGCAGTTGCGCTCTCCTGCTTTATAAAAGGAAGATGCTCCCTTGCTTTACCTCCTTGCCTCTGGGCAGCGGCGTCTGCACGCACAGATGGAGGGACCCTTGGCATGTGGGCGCTGGGGTGGAGGTCGTGAAGGGCTGGAATCACTGGTCACTGGGCACAATCCTTTAGCGACTCAAACACTGCTCTGTCGGGGAATTAAGATCCCGCAAGCCGCGTGGTATTGACAAAAAAAGAAAGAAATCCTTTAATATAAATCTCCCTGGTAGGACCGCTCTGGGATTTTGGCCTTCTTAGATAAGGCACAAAATTCTCTGGTGGTCCAGGGGCTAAGGCTCCATGTTCCCAATGCCAGGCACCAGGCTGGACGCCTGGTCAAAGAGCTAGATCCCGCATGCTGCCGCTGAGCATCCCACAGGCCACGAGACCCAGAGGAGCCAAACAGATAACTAAATATTTGAAGGACAAAATGATGATGTCATGACAAAATACCTATTTTTTTCTATCTTCTTTATGTGGACACTTTTCCTTTGGTTACTTTAAGGAAAAAAAAAAAACTCATAGAAAAATAGAAATAAAATGGATGCTTAACTCTGTCTTGTTCTAGCAATAGCCACTTAATGTTTACTCATGGATATATGAATAAGTTGAAAAAAATAAGAAAAAAGGTGCATCCATGAGAATATGCATTTCCAAGGATAAATATTATTAGGCTTTTGAATAATAATTATGGAATATTATAGTAAATGTTTGCTATTATGAATCTGTTCTTGACCACTAATAGTTTTAGTGGTCACTCCATCCAGGAAATTGTATTTAAGCAGTTAAAACCCTAGACCTACAGGAAAATTAAAAAAACAAAAATTGACATGTGCGTAGATATTTTGTTGCAAAGCAGTATGAGAAAGAAGTCAATAGTAGACTTTCTAGCATAGGATATAAGTTGCTGTAGGATCAGATTCGTGGGGCAATGGAATGAAATACAAACCAAGGAGAAAAAGGAACAGTGTCCACTTTTTGACTTTTGAAGAGGAGCTTGCTCATGTGTCTTGTGTATAGAACGTAACCCTGGAACAGAAAAGTACATAAAACATAAACATACGGCTTAGTTTGTATACATTTCTAAGTGGATAACGGGGAGGACCAAATCCCTGTGCTGTTTATTTAATTCATTTATTTTTCCGGCTGCACAGCTTGTGGGCTCTTAGTTCCCCCACGAGGGACTGAACCCGGCCCTCAGCAGTGAATACACCAAGTCCTAACCACTGGACCACCAGGGAATTCCCTCCTTAGGCTGCTTGGATCCTGTTGGGTCCATTTAAACGACTGATGAAATAGTTTTATTTAAGCATGTCAGTATTTACATGCCAGACTGTTTCTTTTGCAGCTCTTTAAGATGAAAACATTTTATTTTTTACTTTATAAATCTTACTGAAGTGTAGTTGATTTACAGTGTTAATTTCTGCTCTACAGCGAAGCGATTGAGTTATGCATATGCATATTCTTTTTCATATTCTTTCCTGTTACGGGTTGCCACAGGAGAGTGACACGGTTCCCCGCGCTGGACGGCAGGCCCCTGTGGCCTGCCCGGCTACTGGAGCTCCTGTGCTCACCCCACACTCCCAGTCTGTTCCTCCGCACGCCCTTCTCCTTGGCAGCCACGAGTCTGTCTCTCTGTGACTCTGTTTCTGTTCCGTAGACAAGTTCACGTGTGTCGTATTTCAGGTTCCACCTACAGGTGGTATCCCGTGGTGCTCGTCTCCCTCACTCCGACGTCCTTCACTTAGTATGATCATCTCCGGTCCCATCCATGTCGCTGCAAACGGCATGATTCGGTTCTTTTCTGTGGCCGAGTAGTATTCCACTGTGTAGAGGCAGCGTGTCGTCCTTGTCCATTCGTCTCTTGTTGGACATTCAGGTTGTCTCTGTGTCTTCAGGGAGCAGAGCTGGGGTTTTACCCCCGACTCTGACTGTTGAATCCCAGTCATTAAAGCGCAATGCATCCTAGCCGACGGGCGGTCCAGCTGCCAGGACACAGACCCAGAGAGAGCAAAGTGCTTGTTCAGAAATAAAGAGCACTAGATGGCACAGAGCTAGGACGAAACCCAGACGAGAAGTCAGGGGCCGCCAGCACTGGGCTCCGCGACCTGGGGCGGGCTCCTCAGTCGTCCTGGACCTCAGGCGACGCTGCTGGGGACTGGGGGTGCTGGAATGGATGGCTCTGTAAGGGCTTCGAGGCTCTGCCCGTCTAAGGCGTGAGAGTCCACAGAACTTAGCGTCTGTCTTTTGGCTGTGAAGCAATCACGAGGTTTCCCCGCTAGTGTTTGGTCCACCTACTCACCTACTCGTCTGTCCAATGGGGAATTTAAACTTGAAGTTGAACACCCTCTCATCCAAGTGAGAAAAGCACCCATTGTCCCCAAAGAAACATTTAGACGAATCTGAACAAAGCATCCAGGGGCACGATTTTCATGTCTTTTCCTCTGGCCCTGATGTCTGTTTTTTTTGTTAAGTTTCAAATGGACCAGGATTCTCTAAATCAATGTACATTCTCTCTCAAAGAAGAAATACTTGTGCAGAATACATATGACCATGAAGCTGAAGAAGAAAGACAGGCCACCAATCAGAGAGCTTACTGCTAGGCATGAAAAGGCAATTTAATATCCATTATTTAATCGCACAGGGAGCTGGCTCCTTATGAAAGATGTGATTTTTCTTGGGGAGAATTTGGCTGAGTCTGCTTTTGTGCTCCAAGTGGTGAGTGGCGTTTTCTGCAAAGAACCCTCGCACCGTTGGAAGTTAATGATGCTCTCCGGTGAAGGCCGCTGAGTCTGGAGGGATGACGGTGACCAGCTGTTCTCTATTTCCGTGGAGAAATGGATGGGAGGAAATGGGCTGAAATCATCACATGAGGGGTTCAGGGAGATTCGAGCCAGATCCACCAGAAAGATTTCTTCTAGAGTGAAGAGTTGCGTGAGAAGGGCTGGGGGCGGGGAGTAGCCGTTGCATTGGATCTTCAGAAAGCCTAACTTTTCTTATTTTTTTAAAAAATAAATTTGCCTATTTATTTCATATTTTTAGCTGTGCTGCGGTCCCTTTACTCAAGTTGCAGCGAACGGAGGCTCCTTTCTAGTTGCAGTGCACGGCGAGGGCTCCTCCTTGCCGTGGCTTCCCCTCTCGGGAGCGTGGGCCCGAGGCTGCACGGGATCCATGTGTCGCGGCTCCCAGGCTGTTGAGCACGGGCTGGGTAGCTGGGCTCGTGAGCTTAGCTGCTCTGTGGCGTGTGGGGTCCTCCCGGATCAGAGATCAAACCCGTGTCTCCTGCATTGGCAGGCAAGGGTCTCTTTACCACTGAGCCACCAGGGAAGCCCAGACCTGGCTACGCCTGGCTCCTATACGCCTGGCTCCACAGATCCCAGACTGTGAAGTAATAATTGCTCTTATGAGTTGAGTTTGAGCAAACTCCGGGAGAGAGCGAAGGACAGGGGAGACTGGTTGCTGCGTCCATGGGGCCGCAGAGAGTTGGACACAACTTAGTGACTGAACTCGTACACCTACAGCTGCTATTATGTTTTCTCCTTCCTACCGCCTGGGACGTAGGGAAGCCTGGCATGCACTACAGGGCATTGTTCAGCGTGCAGTCTTCCGGGTCACAATGAAATGGGCCGGCCACCGGCAGACGGACGAGCCCTCTGCTGGGCTCTGACGAGGCTCCTGCAGAGATCATTGCTGTCCTTCCCCCAGCCTTCACTCTCCTCTTTATGGGGCGGAGTGAAACGCGGGGCCCAGGCGGTCCGCGGGGGTGCTGGGGCAGGCCCCACCCCAGCATCACTTGGATGCACAGGCTGCCTTGGAAGGTTTGTGGCATTGGTCACATGTGGATCTCCTCTAGTCTTCTTGTTATTTATTTATTTGACCACTTCCATTGATCTTTCACTCACTTATCTTTTGTTTCTTGGCCAGCGTGGGCCTCCCATCTCAGTGACCTCTCTCACTGCAGAGCACCGGCTCTGGGCGCATGCGCTCCAGAGCTCCGGCTCGGTAGTTGGGCACACCGGTCCAGCCGCTCCGTGGCACGTGGGATCTTCCCAGGCCAGGGATGGAACTGGCGCCCCTTGCCCTGCAAGGCAGTGTCCTTCCTCACTGGACCACCAGGGAAGCCCGTTCTTGTGATTTTTTTTTAAGGTTTTTTTTTTTTTTTTTTCAATGCAGACCGTTTATAAAGTCTTTGTTGAATTCCTTACAGTATTGTGTCTGTTTTGGTTTTTTGGCCCAGCGCTTGTGGGACCTTCGCTCCCTGACCAGGGATCGACCATGCATCCTCCAGAACTGGAAGGCGAAGTCCTACCCACGGGGCCGCCGGGGCCGCCCCTGGATCTCCTGTCTTAAGTCTGCTTTTTCCAGAGGTGGGGAACCTGGAAGCCCCAGGGCCTCCTAGACCCTGCTCTCTGCGGTGTTTCTCCTGAACTGGGCCGCCGTGACCACGGAGGTGGCGCTGGCCTGCTCTAGGTCGGTGGTCATTGTCGAGTGGATAAGTCCTGTCTATCTCTGTGCCACGCCATGGACTGTCCCCCGCCAGGCTCCTCTGTCCAGGGAATTTCCCAGGCAGGAATACTGGAGTGGGTCTCCTGACGCAGAGACCAAACCCACCTGTCCTGCATTGCAGGAAGATGCTTTGCTGCGGAGCCACCAGGGAAGCCCATTCCGGGGCTAAGACTGGCCTTGGGTGCTCAGCGCGAGGAGGGCGTGCTCCGTGGTGGGCTCGGCAGGACTGGAGCCCTCCCCCCATGGGTATCCTGTGACAGGGGGAGCAAGCGGGAAGCGCCCTGCTCTATCCAGGGCGTCCTCCGGACACCTGGCACAGTCCTTAAGGGACACCTGCCACTTCCCACAAGGCATTTTCTCTTCCGAGCTCCCAGATGGCCAGTTGCCGGTGGGCACTTCGGTGTCTCTGCGGAGCGTCCTCCGACCCCGCAGAGCCTAGGCGGGGGACCCTGACGGCGCACGGGGGCCAAGGCTGAGTTTTGGCCCGGAGCTCCTGGCCCCCAGGCCGCCGTGGTTCCCGTGGGCGTGGGCGCGCGCCAGCTAGGGGAGCCCCTTCCCCCCAGGGCATCCTGACTGCGCACCGGCGAGGGGAGGCGGGGGTCTCGCCGCGGGGGAGGGGCTGGCGAGGCGGAAGGAGACAGGTTATTATTATTATTATTATTACTGTATTTTTCTTTTCAATTTCATGCTTCAGATTTCCAGCGTCGTTACGAAAAGCGCGGGGGAAGAAAAGATATATATTATCTTCTCTCTGCTGTGATGGAACTGAAGGGCGGCCTGTCGGCGGAGGAGCCCCCGCTCTGAGCCCGCCCAGACCCCCAGACGCTGTTCTCCCGCCCGTCTCAGCCCTTCCTCTCTTCTCCTTCCCCACGTGCACCCTCTGGTGGCCTCGGCTCTCGGGGTCTGGAAACCCCTTTTGCCCAGGGGCCCTTGTCACATAAGGCACCCTGAATGCGCATACTTTGAGACGGTGGAATGAAGCCGGGGTCCCGGCTCAAGCCGAGCTCCAGCTGGCCGCCGTCCTCGGCGTCCGTGGTCCAGCAGCGTGAGCTCCCGCGGCCTCGTGTCCGTGGCCGTTTCATCTCGGGGAGCGCGCTGGCTTTGAGGAAGCCCCCTCCCTCCCGATGCGGTGGTCTGCCACCCTGGCTGCGGTTGGCGTCACCTGGGGGGGTGTGAGAAGCGCCCTGCCCTGGGCACACCCTGGGCTGAATACATGAGAATCTTTAGGCGGATGAATAGTAGCTAGGGTCCCGGACGTATGGGCATTGCAGGAAGATGCTTTGCTGCGGAGCCACCAGGGAAGCCCATTCCGGGGCTAAGACTGGCCTTGGGTGCTCAGCGCGAGGAGGGCGTGCTCCGTGGTGGGCTCGGCAGGACTGGAGCCCTCCCCCCATGGGTATCCTGTGACAGGGGGAGCAAGCGGGAAGCGCCCTGCTCTATCCAGGGCGTCCTCCGGACACCTGGCACAGTCCTTAAGGGACACCTGCCACTTCCCACAAGGCATTTTCTCTTCCGAGCTCCCAGATGGCCAGTTGCCGGTGGGCACTTCGGTGTCTCTGCGGAGCGTCCTCCGACCCCGCAGAGCCTAGGCGGGGGACCCTGACGGCGCACGGGGGCCAAGGCTGAGTTTTGGCCCGGAGCTCCTGGCCCCCAGGCCGCCGTGGTTCCCGTGGGCGTGGGCGCGCGCCAGCTAGGGGAGCCCCTTCCCCCCAGGGCATCCTGACTGCGCACCGGCGAGGGGAGGCGGGGGTCTCGCCGCGGGGGAGGGGCTGGCGAGGCGGAAGGAGACAGGTTATTATTATTATTATTATTACTGTATTTTTCTTTTCAATTTCATGCTTCAGATTTCCAGCGTCGTTACGAAAAGCGCGGGGGAAGAAAAGATATATATTATCTTCTCTCTGCTGTGATGGAACTGAAGGGCGGCCTGTCGGCGGAGGAGCCCCCGCTCTGAGCCCGCCCAGACCCCCAGACGCTGTTCTCCCGCCCGTCTCAGCCCTTCCTCTCTTCTCCTTCCCCACGTGCACCCTCTGGTGGCCTCGGCTCTCGGGGTCTGGAAACCCCTTTTGCCCAGGGGCCCTTGTCACATAAGGCACCCTGAATGCGCATACTTTGAGACGGTGGAATGAAGCCGGGGTCCCGGCTCAAGCCGAGCTCCAGCTGGCCGCCGTCCTCGGCGTCCGTGGTCCAGCAGCGTGAGCTCCCGCGGCCTCGTGTCCGTGGCCGTTTCATCTCGGGGAGCGCGCTGGCTTTGAGGAAGCCCCCTCCCTCCCGATGCGGTGGTCTGCCACCCTGGCTGCGGTTGGCGTCACCTGGGGGGGTGTGAGAAGCGCCCTGCCCTGGGCACACCCTGGGCTGAATACATGAGAATCTTTAGGGCGCGGGATGAAACTTCTAGGGGCCTCTCCACCCGCCGGCCACCGCGGGATCGTGATGGGCCGTCAAAGATGAGAAGCCCTGCTGCTTTTCTGGCTGTGCGGCATGGCCTGTGCGATCTTACTTCCCCAGCCAGGAGCTGGAGCCTCGCCCTGGGCGGGAAACGGGTAGCCCTCACCACCTGCCTTCTCCAGGGAAGCCCACAGGAGCCTCTGTTCTGACGAGAGCCTTGTGTAGCGCAGGATGAGCTGGTTTGGAAATCGCTGGTTTCTCGAGGCTCCGTGCGGCCGTGGGGCTAAGGATCTGGCGGAGCCGAGGCGTCGGGTTGGGGTGATGGCTAGAGGAACACTGGCCCTGGGGGGACCAGGGGCGGCGGCCGCGGCGAGGTCCACCACGCACTTGGCCCCTGCGGCTGGCTGGTCTTGAGAGCAGCCTGATGTGGGGGCGGGCAGTTGTAGGAGAGAGGTGTTTGTTTTCCAGGTGGTCAGGCGATGGTGGGCATCAGCATCTGGGAACTCCGCCTCTCTCTGGGTGTCCTTGGCACGTGCACAAGAGAGGCGGGAGGCAGGATCTTCACTGCCCGTAGGCCTTGAGCGTGAGTTTAGATTCTCCCTGACGCGCTGTCCTCCTTGGGCCACACACTGCATCTGAGAAAAGGAGAAAAATCTCAGGACGGGTGGACCCTTCCGGGAGCCACCCCAGGCGCCCTCGGCCGTCAGGCAGGACAGCGGGTCATCCACCGCGCGCGGGGGCCGGGGCCAGCGTGTTCCCAAAGATGCCGGCGAAGAAAGGCCTGGGACTCCTTCTGGGGGCGGGAGGGGTGGCCTGAGCGTGCAGCCGGTTCTTGGTGTCTCCCACCCGAGGACTCAGCGGGCCCCCACCCTGCTTGGCTTCCGAGGTCAGATGAGATCGGGCGTGTTCAGGGTGGCGTGGCCCGAGACGGTGTCTTGGTTTCGAAGCGGAAGGTCTTCCCGCCGTCCCTGGGAGTTTCCCAGGCGAGAATACCGGAGTGGGCTGCCATTTGCTGCTCCAGGGGGTCTTCCCGACCCAGGATCAAGCCCCCATCTCCTGCAGTGGCAGGCAGAGTCTTCAGCACTGTGCCACCCGGGAAGCCCGGGACCGAGCGGGGGAAGGAGGTGAACTGTGGGCAGAAGCAACAGCAAGTTGACAGCACAGGGAGGGAGGGGCGGGGCGGTGCTGGGCTTCCCTGGCAGGTCCGGTAGGTGAGGCCGGAACGCCAGGCTGGGGCCCGGGGAAGGGAGCCTGTGCTCTCTCTGCTCCAGATCAGAGAACCTGGAGGGCTTTCCCCCACCCCTGCCCCCATTTTTAAAAAATTTTGGCCTCTTTTATTGGTTTTCTATTTATTTATTTTCATCCATCTTTATTCTTTGGCCTGCGTGGGCCTCCCATCGCAGTGGCCTCTCTTGCCGCAGAGCACCGGCTCTGGGCGCATGCGCTCCAGAGCTCTGGCTCAGTAGCTGGACACATGGGTCCAGCCACTCCGCGGCACGTGGGATCCCCCCAGGCCAGGGACCGAACCGGCGCCCCTTGCACTGCAAGGTGGACTCTTCACCCCCTGGACCACCAGGGAAGCCCCCCCGGATGATTTTGAGAGGGTGCCGTCGGAGCTGTGCCCTCAGGAAGCGCACCCTGTGGGAGCAGACAGCGTGACTATGGGGAGCGTGGAGGAGGCTGGCCACGGCGGGCAGGCCGGAGCGTGAAGCCTGCACTCCCTGGTGGCCGTGACTTTGGGCTGAGGCCGAGGAGTCGGGGAGGGAGAGAGCAGAAGCCTCCCTGCTGGGGAGCCCGGGGACTCTGCAGTCCTCTGGTGGGGAAGGCAGCCCAGGAGGTGCCAGCTCATCACAAGTGCTGCGTTCCTGGATCCCCTGCCTTGGAGTAGCTGGAGAATATAGCTTCACCCTCTGGCTGATGGGCTGAGGGGGACTCTCCCAGAAATGGGAGGTTTGTGGGGGGTCTCTTAGGTTTGCATCAGGCTTTTCTCATCTGAGTGGGTTTGTCCTTTGGAGGCTGTGTGGTGGGATGGTCTCCATGGCAACCAGACACCTGCGGCTGGTGGTATTGCGGGGGATGCTTCCTGCAGCTCGCGCTGCTGTGAGTGACGGGTAACCATTAGGATTAGCGCTGACTGAGAGTAGCGGGGACCCCAAAACTGTGACTTAGCTAAGAAAGACCCGGCTGACGCAGAAGAAGTCTGGAGGCTGTGGCTGGGACACACTTCTGTGGAGCGTCCAGGGGTTTGGATGCCCTCGCGTGCTCACTGCTTTGCCCACGATGGGAGCCTTCGTCTTTCTGGCCCAAGGGAGCTGCCGGAGATCAGGCCGTCACATCTGCCTCTCAGGCGGCAGAACGGCAGGCGGGAGGGCGCTTCCTGCAGGTCTCGCACGGCAGCTCCGTTCAGAGCCCGCTGGTCCGAACTTCCTGGGAAGACCTCTGTAGCCGCAGGGCAGGCAGGCAGGGAGGCGTGGCCTTTACGTGTTACTGAAGGAGTGAGGACAGTGGAACCTGAGCCGGCCACGAGCGCGTGGTCACACAGCCTCGTGCAGAGAGAACTTCGAGGCCTCACGGTCTCACTGACTCACCTTCTCTGTGTACATTTTCTCTCTATTTTTTTGTTTGTTTTAGTGAGCTGTGTTATTTCTTTGTTTTGAAATGGAGTGATGCATGAAGTTGGTGGGAAATTCAAGTAGTCCAAGAGGCTGCACAGTGAAGATATTAGCTCTTCTGCCTCTTCGCGTCGGTGAGGGGCTTGGTGGCGGTGGAGGGAGTGAGTGATGAGAAGCCGAACTCAGTCTGGCGCGGGGAAGAAGCGGAGGCTTGTGCTGGTCCAGGCAGTTAAGCTTGTCCAGGCACAGCACTGCCCTCAGAGTCTGCCGCATTCTGGCCCAGAGGCCGTCGCTGGGACCTGCTTTTCTCCGTCTCCTGGCCCTGCTTTTCTTTGTGTGACTTCATTTTCTTCTTGCCTTTTTTGCCGTCGTCTTCTGTTTCTTTGTTTGGTTGTGCCGTGCCGCGTGCGGGATCCTAGCTCCTCACCCAGGGGCTGAACCCAGGCCGCTTGCTTCGGAGGCGTGGCGTCTTGGCCGCGAGGCCCCCGGGGGAGTCCCTGCGGGGTCCCTCCTCACTCGTCAGTCCACATCCTCTCAGGCTCCCATCCAGACGAGCGAGGTCTGTCTTTCCGCGGCTCTCGGGGTTGAAGGTCACGGGCAGCAAGCAGCTGGCCTGGCTTGGGTTATGGGTTCATCCCTGAAGCTAATTCCTATTCCACTAGGGCGGTCACATGTTGACTGGCCCGGGCTGGGCGCGTGTGGTTCTTGGCTGGGTCTCCCTTTGTCTTGCTTTTCCATGTGCCTCTCAGCCTCCCTCTGGCCGTCCTGCCCGGCGATACCAAGTGCCGGCTTTCTAAATTTCCATTCAGTGTGTCAGCTTCAACACCCAAGGAAGAAATCTGAAGACCAGCGAGGCGTCGCTTGTGCCCTGCAAACTGCGGAGAAGCAGGACCTTGCTGGACTGGATTAGTCGTAGGTGGTCTGGTCTCCCGGGAGGAAAGGGCTCAGTTCTCCGTACAAGGGCCGCATTGTTCTAGAAGCAAGAATTAGCTATTGAGTGAGGTGGCATTCTGCGGCTGGCAGTCATAGATCTTCCCAGAATCCCTCTGTGCCTGGAGGACACCTGGGCTCTCAGGAGTGGGAAGAAACTTGGGCCAAATACTGTTTTCTTTTTTCTTCCACACTTTTGAATTTCTTGGTTTTGTTTTCCTGCACCTGTGTTACTTTGATTGTTTTTTTGAGTCTAAAATGTCCATTTTTTTTCCTCTTTAAATTTGATTATTTTCAGCTGTGAGGATCTTTGTTGCGGCGTGTGGGCTTCTCTCTGGTCGTGGCTTAGGCTTCGTTGCCACGCCGTATGCGGGATCTCAGTTCCCCGACCAAGGTTCAGACCCCAATCCTTTGCATCGGAGGTGGCTTCTGGACCACCAGGGAAGTCCTCCCAAATGTCCTTTTTAAATTCTGGAATCTACCTTCTTCGCTCTTGGCAGGGGAGTCCTGCCTCACTGGGTGGCCATAGTCATGGAGGCGATGAGCCTTTTGCTGAGGGTGAGAGGGATGGAGAGAAAGCCCGACCCAGGAGTCTGGGGCGGGTGTGCGAGCAGCCCACGGCGATGGCGCCAGGCTGAGGAGTTTATTCCTTTCATTGCCTTCCACGAGGGTGGTGAGGAACACGGAGCTCAGAGGAGCTGTAACCTGGGACTGATCATCCTTGCTGGCTGCTTTCCCGCGGCCCGGAGAGGCTGTTGGCTTCAGGGTCAGGATACAGGGTGGAGGTAGGAGCTCCCTCCCCATGCCTCCCACCCCGAGGAGTCGGACCTCAGGAGTGCTGTTATCTCCAGGCAGCTGAGGCCAGGAGGCAGGGCTCGGAGCCGACACAGCAGCAGAGTGTCGGGCCTGGGCCGGGGAGCCCTGAGCCCTGGGCCGCCTTCCTAGCTGAGCTGCTCACACTGCGCACGGCGAGCGGCAAGTCCTGCAACCTCCAGGCAGGCCGCTCAGGGCCCCACCGGGACTGCTGCTCCTCCTCGCATGGCGCGAGGCAAAACCCAGGCATGACCGTGTAACGCCTCTGTGCCCGCCGGAGCCGAGAGAGAATGAAATCACAGGGCAGCGAGCACTTTAGCAGCTCGCCCGAGGAAGCCGATCTCTGCTGCTGGGGCGCCCAGGCCTTATAAACGTCCCACAGTCATAGATCTTCCCAGAATCCCTCTGTGCCTGGAGGACACCTGGGCTCTCAGGAGTGGGAAGAAACTTGGGCCAAATACTGTTTTCTTTTTTCTTCCACACTTTTGAATTTCTTGGTTTTGTTTTCCTGCACCTGTGTTACTTTGATTGTTTTTTTGAGTCTAAAATGTCCATTTTTTTTCCTCTTTAAATTTGATTATTTTCAGCTGTGAGGATCTTTGTTGCGGCGTGTGGGCTTCTCTCTGGTCGTGGCTTAGGCTTCGTTGCCACGCCGTATGCGGGATCTCAGTTCCCCGACCAAGGTTCAGACCCCAATCCTTTGCATCGGAGGTGGCTTCTGGACCACCAGGGAAGTCCTCCCAAATGTCCTTTTTAAATTCTGGAATCTACCTTCTTCGCTCTTGGCAGGGGAGTCCTGCCTCACTGGGTGGCCATAGTCATGGAGGCGATGAGCCTTTTGCTGAGGGTGAGAGGGATGGAGAGAAAGCCCGACCCAGGAGTCTGGGGCGGGTGTGCGAGCAGCCCACGGCGATGGCGCCAGGCTGAGGAGTTTATTCCTTTCATTGCCTTCCACGAGGGTGGTGAGGAACACGGAGCTCAGAGGAGCTGTAACCTGGGACTGATCATCCTTGCTGGCTGCTTTCCCGCGGCCCGGAGAGGCTGTTGGCTTCAGGGTCAGGATACAGGGTGGAGGTAGGAGCTCCCTCCCCATGCCTCCCACCCCGAGGAGTCGGACCTCAGGAGTGCTGTTATCTCCAGGCAGCTGAGGCCAGGAGGCAGGGCTCGGAGCCGACACAGCAGCAGAGTGTCGGGCCTGGGCCGGGGAGCCCTGAGCCCTGGGCCGCCTTCCTAGCTGAGCTGCTCACACTGCGCACGGCGAGCGGCAAGTCCTGCAACCTCCAGGCAGGCCGCTCAGGGCCCCACCGGGACTGCTGCTCCTCCTCGCATGGCGCGAGGCAAAACCCAGGCATGACCGTGTAACGCCTCTGTGCCCGCCGGAGCCGAGAGAGAATGAAATCACAGGGCAGCGAGCACTTTAGCAGCTCGCCCGAGGAAGCCGATCTCTGCTGCTGGGGCGCCCAGGCCTTATAAACGTCCCACATCGACTCTGACTCGAGGCCAGGCACCGACTGTCCGGGTGGCGTAGACCCGTCGTGCCCAGTGGAGCTTCAGCTGCCCGGGAGAGCCAGCCGTTGACAAGCTAGGGCGGGGGTCTTTGTCTTACCGGCCCACAGACCTCCTTTTCTCTCTCTCTTTGTTTTTGCTATAGCAGTGTTTTGGGAACCTTTTCATTTCTGAAACTGTTTCTGGCCTTCTGTGAAGAATCAACCGTGACAGCCATGGGGCTAAGTGAGTTAATTCTCCACGAGGGTGCAGAGAGTATCATCTGCTCAGGGCATAAATAGGGGGAAAATGGGTTCATATTGCATTTAAAGCAGGAGAAAGGGGCACAGAGTCTTTCCTGTGCAAAAGCTTTAAACAGATTATGATTCAGATGCGTGCAACACTTGTGCTTATGCATAAATACATCGTGCGGAGTGGGGTGTCCATGTACTGACTTCATCTAAGAACACTTAGATCTTACGGGCTCGTGAGTCCCAAATAGTCTTCTGTGATACAGGTTTATTGCTTCATATTTTTCAAAGCCCTTTCCCGTGCATTACTTTGTCTGACCCTCCCAGCAGTCCTGCAGCGTGGTTTATTATTTGCGTGTGATAGCTGAGGCGTGTGACGTGTTCCGTGCTGGGCTCCTTTGTCTGACGCGTGCTTGGGGTCCTCAGACAGGAAGGGGAAAGAAGGTCACCTCCAGCGGCCCTCCTGGTATCCTTGCTCCCCAGCCCAGGGTGTGCTGGGTACTGTTTTAGGCACTGGGGATAAACCAGTAAGCAAAGCAAATGAAAATTCCCGCCCTTCTGTGACTGCCATTCTAGAAGAGAGCGTCACAGGATCCACAAACTCTGCAGTGAAACATACAGGATGTCTGACAGAGACACATGTGGTGGAGAACAAGAAAGGGAAGGAGGAGCGTAGAGAGTGGCCTGGCAGGGGTGGGAGTCATGTCTAGTGCAGTTTTACAAAGAGAAGAATCAGTCCAGCATCCAAGGACGTATTCCTGACATTTGGGAGATTCTCAATATATATATATTTTTTGATGTAGTGAACAAATAAATGCTCAAATAGATGGATGGATGGATAAATGGATAGATACGTGAGTGGATGGATGGATGGATGGATGGGTGGATGAATGGATGGGTTGGTAGATGGATGGATGAAAGGATGAACAAGTAGGTGGCTGGATGGATAGATGGATAGGTAGGTAAGTGGATTGACAGATGGATGGATAGATAAGTGGATGGATGGATGGATGATGGGTGAATAGATGGAGGAATGAATGGCTGGGTAGCTGGCTGGGTGGGTAGACGGATGGATATGGATGGATGGATGCTGGGTGAATGGATGGATAGATGGAGGAATGGATGGATAGATAGCTAGATGGATGAATACACAGGTTGGTAGATGGATGGACGAATAGATGGAGGAATGAATGGGGGAACAGATGGATAAATACATGGATAAAGAAGGATGAGTGTCTGTTCCCCTGATCCCCCATAGATCTGTGCTTCCTTTGAGAGCTTTACTGTGCCTGAACACTTAGATCTTACGGGCTCGTGAGTCCCAAATAGTCTTCTGTGATACAGGTTTATTGCTTCATATTTTTCAAAGCCCTTTCCCGTGCATTACTTTGTCTGACCCTCCCAGCAGTCCTGCAGCGTGGTTTATTATTTGCGTGTGATAGCTGAGGCGTGTGACGTGTTCCGTGCTGGGCTCCTTTGTCTGACGCGTGCTTGGGGTCCTCAGACAGGAAGGGGAAAGAAGGTCACCTCCAGCGGCCCTCCTGGTATCCTTGCTCCCCAGCCCAGGGTGTGCTGGGTACTGTTTTAGGCACTGGGGATAAACCAGTAAGCAAAGCAAATGAAAATTCCCGCCCTTCTGTGACTGCCATTCTAGAAGAGAGCGTCACAGGATCCACAAACTCTGCAGTGAAACATACAGGATGTCTGACAGAGACACATGTGGTGGAGAACAAGAAAGGGAAGGAGGAGCGTAGAGAGTGGCCTGGCAGGGGTGGGAGTCATGTCTAGTGCAGTTTTACAAAGAGAAGAATCAGTCCAGCATCCAAGGACGTATTCCTGACATTTGGGAGATTCTCAATATATATATATTTTTTGATGTAGTGAACAAATAAATGCTCAAATAGATGGATGGATGGATAAATGGATAGATACGTGAGTGGATGGATGGATGGATGGATGGGTGGATGAATGGATGGGTTGGTAGATGGATGGATGAAAGGATGAACAAGTAGGTGGCTGGATGGATAGATGGATAGGTAGGTAAGTGGATTGACAGATGGATGGATAGATAAGTGGATGGATGGATGGATGATGGGTGAATAGATGGAGGAATGAATGGCTGGGTAGCTGGCTGGGTGGGTAGACGGATGGATATGGATGGATGGATGCTGGGTGAATGGATGGATAGATGGAGGAATGGATGGATAGATAGCTAGATGGATGAATACACAGGTTGGTAGATGGATGGACGAATAGATGGAGGAATGAATGGGGGAACAGATGGATAAATACATGGATAAAGAAGGATGAGTGTCTGTTCCCCTGATCCCCCATAGATCTGTGCTTCCTTTGAGAGCTTTACTGTGCCTGAACATTCCCACACCCCCACTCCATGAATCGTTGTGGAGCACCCCCAGTGCGCCCTTGCCTCATGAAGTTCCTGGAGAGGGGGAGGTCCTTCCTGCTGGGGAAAGCCAGCATCCGACTGGCTGAGAATGTGCCCAGCACTGTGCAGGTGGGGGTGCAGGGAATTGTTGCCAGCTGTTCTGGGGGGGGTTGCCCATTATTTACCCCACCTTGACTTTCTCATTATGGACCCGGTTCTGAAAGCCCTCGGGGTTTGCCTGCTCTGTCACTTGGGAGCTTGGTCCCTTCCAGATCCTTGCCATTGAAAGTCTGCTCCTTAGGGAGATCTAGCCTCTCATTTCCTCCGTCATAAGTTCTCAGCCCCCTCTAAGATGGGATGTAGTGCCTTTGACAAGGATCTGTAGCTCCCTGAGGAGGCAGGGGCTGCTGTTTCCCTGAGGAGACTTAGTCCCTAGTACACGGGACTGGAGAATATTTTTCAAATGCGTTAAATGAGTGTGGCACGTGTGTTGGAGTTTCTTTGGGGCTGGCTGCCTGTAAGTCCATCCCGGTTTCTCCAGATCTTCTGTGTGCACTGAGGTACACCCCTGGAAGCTCGGAATGAAATCTCCAGTAGGCAGTGAGAAACTCTCCCCGAGGAGTCTGTAAGGAAATCAGTCTTTCTGATTCTCCCAGTGAAGGAAGAAACTAATTGAATGTAAACTCATTACATCTCTGAAGCACTTTTAAAATTTCCCCACGATTTAATTATGATGAAGTTCTCAGGATGTAGTCATGTCAGGAAATGTCGCAAACCATCAGCCATGTGGAGTGAGTTCAGGGCAGGGGCCACCGGGCACCGACAGTTGGTGCCTTTTTTTTTTTTCTAAGGGACGTGCACTCTGGGATTACGATGAGCCCTGGAGCCCCCTTGCTTGGGTCGGGTCCTGATTGCTCAGCTTATTAGCTGTGTGAACTTGGTTCATTACTTAGACTCTGTAAGCCTCAGTTTCTGCATCTGTAAAATGGAGCTTCTAGAATTGTCTCCCTCCCAGGGCTGCTGTGCAGGTCAAAGGAGTAAGTAGATCTGAAGCACTTAGCGCATAAATGGGCACCCTGCAAATGTCCAGTGTCTGTGATCATTATCACGTCATATCAAGGGAAAGCGTGGAGGACCCGTGAGGAATTGAGGATTGCAACGGATGAGTGTTCTTGGGCACTATGGGTTTCAAAAGTGTTTATTTTTTCGACTGTGTTGGCTCCTGGTTGCCATGCAGGATCTTCCTGGTGTCCTGCAGCATCTTTCCTTGCAGTGCGTGACCTCTCTGGTTGTGGAACGCGGGCTCCGAGGTTGTGACGCTCAGTCTTAGTTGCTGTGGGGCTTGTGGGAGCTCAGTCCCCCGACCAGGGATCGAATCTGCATCCCCTGTATTGCAAGGCGGATCCTTAGCCTCTGGGCCACCAGGGAGGTCCTGGGTGTTACGGTTTGGGAAGGGTTTTCTCCAGTCTGTGGCCCTTGGTGTTACTAAGTGTCCTTCAGATCCATCCCGAGGGACCACCTCCAGTCTGTTATTTCTGTCATAGGTAAACACCCCTGGAGGGGCTCGGAATTGAACATGGAGAATATTTTCAAATGCTAAATGAGTGTGGCACGTGTGTTGGAGTTTCTTTGGGGCTGGCTGCCTGTAAGTCCATCCCGGTTTCTCCAGATCTTCTGTGTGCACTGAGGTACACCCTGGAAGCTCGGAATGAAATCTCCAGTAGGCAGTGAGAAACTCTCCCCGAGGAGTCTGTAAGGAAATCAGTCTTTCTGATTCTCCCAGTGAAGGAAGAAACTAATTGAATGTAAACTCATTACATCTCTGAAGCACTTTTAAAATTTCCCCACGATTTAATTATGATGAAGTTCTCAGGATGTAGTCATGTCAGGAAATGTCGCAAACCATCAGCCATGTGGAGTGAGTTGAGGGCAGGGGCCACCGGCCCCCGACAGTTGGTGCATTTTTTTTCTAAGGGACGTGCACTCTGGGATTACGATGAGCCCTGGAGCCCCCTTGCTTGGGTCGGGTCCTGATTGCTCAGCTTATTAGCTGTGTGAACTTGGTTCATTACTTAGACTCTGTAAGCCTCAGTTTCTGCATCTGTAAAATGGAGCTTCTAGAATTGTCTCCCTCCCAGGGCTGCTGTGCAGGTCAAAGGAGTAAGTAGATCTGAAGCACTTAGCGCATAAATGGGCACCCTGCAAATGTCCAGTGTCTGTGATCATTATCACGTCATATCAAGGGAAAGCGTGGAGGACCCGTGAGGAATTGAGGATTGCAACGGATGAGTGTTCTTGGGCACTATGGGTTTCAAAAGTGTTTATTTTTTCGACTGTGTTGGCTCCTGGTTGCCATGCAGGATCTTCCTGGTGTCCTGCAGCATCTTTCCTTGCAGTGCGTGACCTCTCTGGTTGTGGAACGCGGGCTCCGAGGTTGTGACGCTCAGTCTTAGTTGCTGTGGGGCTTGTGGGAGCTCAGTCCCCCGACCAGGGATCGAATCTGCATCCCCTGTATTGCAAGGCGGATCCTTAGCCTCTGGGCCACCAGGGAGGTCCTGGGTGTTACGGTTTGGGAAGGGTTTTCTCCAGTCTGTGGCCCTTGGTGTTACTAAGTGTCCTTCGTATCCATCCCGAGGGGACACCTCCAGATCTCTGTTCTCAGCAACACACTCTTCTGTACTTCTCTTCGTTCACACCTGATTTAAAAGATGGAATCATCCCAGGCATAATGCTTAAAAACCCATTCTTTCATAATAATAAATCTTGAACTTTTCCTTGTTAATTTGGGAGCTTTATGATACACATATACATTCATTATGCAGATTGGCCATGATACTTGTTTTTATCTTTGTTGAGGGATAAGTGATGCGTATTGGGCTCAGACTCTAGAGAATCTGCCTGTAACGCAGGAGACCTGGGTTTGATCCCTGGCTCGGGAAGATCCCCTGGAAGAGGAGATGACGGCCCACTCCAGTGGTCTTGCCTGGAGAATCCCGTGGACGGAGGGCTGCAGCCGAGGGGGAAGCCAAGAGGCGGACACGACCCAGCGACTGACGCTCTCTCTCAAACCACACATGTGGCCGGGGTATCTTTCTCCGATGGCTTCCGGGACATTTAAGTGGGGCTCAGTTTTGGGAATCATCACTTACTTTTATCAGGGTGACAGGTACAGCCATTTAGAAAGAGTAGGTGTTAACAAAAGACTTAGAAAAAAAAAAGGGCAGTCCCCTCGGCCCCCTCCCCTCCACCCCCCGCCCCCCACGACCCCGCCCTCTGTGAAGAAATAGGCTTCCGTCTCCTGAAAAGTTCCTGCCGCGTTTCTAACTCAGTTTACTCCGCAGTCTCTTGGTGTGGAAACCAGCGTCCTCTGGTTCTGGTAAATGCCGCTTGATGTTCTTTCACAGCTCCCCCCGCTGGTCCTCTGCTCCCTTTTTATTAGTCGTATTAGTTGGCTCTTGGACTTCCTGGGCCGCGTGTCTCATTTTCTTCTCGTTTCCTTCTGTTTCTTGTAAGATCTTTGCCGTTTTATTCTGCATGGTGGGGAATTTCATTGCCTTCGACTCCATTAAAAAGAGCAGATGTTTCTTTTTTTATGTTGTCATCTTCAGAGTTTCTGTTTCTGAGAACAGTTTCTTGTTCTCCCTGTTTTGGGTTAGTTTTGTTTTCTCACCAGCGTCCTGTGCTTTTTCATGGATCTCACTGGTGCATTCATATCTCTCTGATGACAATATAGGTTTTTCTCTTAATAGACGTTGCCCTTCTGAGTGCCCGGGCTCCCCCTGAGAGCCTTCATTTTCCCTGTTTGGTTATTTTCTCTATGATTTGCTCTTACCATAGGAATAATAGAGACAGATTTTAAGCGTATGCTGCACCAACTGTTTATAAAATCTTTAGGCTGGTTTTTATGCTAAGCATTTTACATGTCTTATTGCATGTAATTCTTAAAATGGGCTCGCCAGTGGCTCAAGTGGTAAAGAATCCACCTGCAATGCGAAAGACTCAGGTTTGATCCCTGGGTAGGGAAGATCCCCGAGGAGGAAATGGTAACCTGCTCCAGTATTCTTGCCTGGGAAGTCACATGGACAGAGGAGCCCGGTGGGCTACAGTCACAGAGTGGCAGAGTGGACAGGACCGAGCACATGATGGACGGACGGATGGAATCTTTCAAACCGCTGCAGGCGATGAGTGACACCTGGGGACAGCGGTTGCACAGCCACACTGGCTGAGGCTGAACCTTGACCCTGCCGCTTACTGACTGTTGTTAGTACTGCCTGCTAATGACCGAACCCCTCTGTGCCTCAGTTTCAAGCAGGGGTGGTAACAGGACCCGACTCTTAATGTCAGGAGGGTTAAGAAAGCGCTCGGCGGGCAGGCAGTCTCTATGTAAATGTTGTTGTGAATTACGTCTGACTTCCGAGTCTCACTATTATTTCCGTTACTATTTCCATTTCCCAGATGAAGAAATGGCGCTAGAGAGATGAGTCTCTTACCCGCGTTCTCCCAGCTGGGATCTTGGAGGGTTGGACCTTGGATCTGAATCACACTGGTAGTACCAGACCACCAGTCTGGTAGTCTGACTCCAGAGTCCTGCCTTGTATCCACTATTTCTTGGGGTTGTTTGGTGGCTCAGTTGGGTCTAGCTCTTGGTGACCGCATGGACTGCAGCACCCCAGGCCCCCCTGTTTTTCACTCTCTCAGAGTTTGCTCAGATTCATGTCTATTGAATTGGTGATGCTGTCCAACCATCTCATTGTCTGTCACCCTCTTCTCCTTCTGCCTTCTGTTTTCCCCAGCACCAGAGTGTTTTCCAGTGAGTCGTCTCTTCGCATCAGGTGGCCAAAGTATTGGAGCTTCAGCTCCAGCATCCGTCCTTCCAATGAATATTCAGGGTTGATTTCCTTCAGGATTGACTGGTTTGATCTCCTTGCTGTCCAAGGGACTCCCAGGAGTCTTCTCCAGCACCACAGTTGGTAAGCATCAGTTCTTTGGTGCTCAGCCTTCTTTGTGGTCCAACTCTCGCCTCCATACGTGACTACTGGAAAAGCCATGGCTTAGACTATAGGGATCTTTGTCAGCAGAGGGTTGTCTCTGCTTTTGAATATACTGTCTACGTTTGCCGTAGCTTTTCTTCCAAGGAGCGAGCATCTTTACTTTGATGGCTTAAGTCACCGTCTGTAGTTTTGCAGTATTGCTTTTCATAAAGAGACAGACAGACAGACAGAGGGAAAGATGGCAGATCGGCCTCAATTGCTGGTGGGGCTAGACAAGGTTGCCAGATAGAATATAGGATGGTCGGTAAAATTAGAATTTCAGACAAGCAGTATTTCGTAGAAGCCTGTCTCAAATTAAAAAAACATTCATTTTTTAAAATCTGAAATTCAGATGTATCTGGATGCCCTATAAGTCTGTTTCCCAAATCCGGCAGCCCTAGGTGGGGTGTGTCTTCACCCTCCGCCCAGCCCCTTCTTTGGGGTGTGCTCCGTCACCCTGACCTCTTCGTCTCCATCTGCCCGGGATCTGGGATGGGGCACCGGTGGCAGTCCCTGTGGGTTTCCTTGAAGCTGGGAGGGACCCCTGGAGCCAGTGTTTCGGTGGTCGTCCCCATCTCTGGAGGGAGATCAGTGAGGCCGCCTGGACCTTGGAGCTCTCTCCCCACGGAGCCAGACGGCTCAGCCTTCCCCCTGCTTCACGTGTTGGCAGGCCCTCTGTGCCAGCCGGATCTGCAGCAGATTGGACCCGCGTGAGCGAGCGGCGGTGTGGGGCTGGGGCGGCTTGACCAGCTGGCGCAGCTGCCCGTCCACAGGCTGGAGCGGAGAGGTGCTGATGGACCGGTGGCTGGCTGCCACGGAGAGGTGGCCTTGGGCAGCATCGCGTTATCACTCTGCGGGTGACCAGCTGGTGAAGAGGTTTGATAAGGACACCCCCACCCCCTTTTCTTTAGTCTCCCTGGAGTGGATAATTCTGGCAAGCTGAAGGGTTCTGGGAGTCCTCTGTCATCTAGCTTGTCCGAAAGTAAGGGCTGATGTATTAATAATTAGCATGCGGACGCTGCTCTGTTATTCACAGTAGTGTGTTTGTGCCGCAGGAATGGAGAACGCAAACGAAAACTCTAAATATTATCTGGCTTTGGAGCATCGTTGTCTCATTTTAAGTGTCGCTAAGGTCATGGCTGAGGGGTAAAGACTCTGCCTCTGGTGTGGGAGACCTGGGTTTGACCCCTGTGCCAGAAAGATCGCCTGGAGGAGGAAATGGCAGCCTGCTCCAGTATTCCTGCCTGGAGCATTCCGTGGACAGAGGAGCTCGGTGGGCTAGAGCCCATAGGGTCGAAGGGAGTCGGACACGACCCAGTGACCAACATTTTCACCGTTTCTCTAGACCCTGGATCCACCGCGAGCTGTTGCTGGTGCAGATGCGGCTCATTAGACTCTGGAGCAGGCTTCCTAAGAGCCGAGGAAAAAAAATACAGCGTACACGGAATACTATGCCCAGATCGTCAAGTGTCAGCCCAATTTTTTAAAGAAAATATTGTTTATTTTTAATTGGCAGCTAACTCTGTGCAGTGCTGTGTGTGTTTCCGCCACACGCCGCGTGACTGAGCCGCAGGCGTGCAGAGCCCCTCCCGCCGGAGCCTCCCTCCCACCCCTCCCCCGCGCACTCCGACAGGTGTGCACATCTGTCTCTTCCACCAAATGGAATCCAAGACGTGTTTGTCACCCCGGAAAGAGCTTCTGCTTCCTGAGTCAGCTGTGCCTCTCCTTAGGCAGCCACTTTGGCCGCTTCTGTCTCCATAGATGGGTTTTGCATGTCCTTGTGCTTAAAGGAGTCACACAGGGTAGAGCTCTGCGTCTGTTTACATGCAGGTTTCTTTCACTCATTAGAATGAGTTTGAGACCCCCCTATGTCATGATACCAGCGGTTTCGCTCTTTTTATTGCTAAGGGATGTTTCATTCTACATGGACTAGAGCGGGTTTGTCCGTTCTCCCGTGGATGGAGATTTCCAGGTTTAGACAGTGGCTAAAGCTGCGGGTGCCTCGCTTGGTCTTCGTGTCTACGCGTGTTTTCGTTTCTCTCGGGGCAGGTCTCTGGGAGAGGAATCACTGGGTCGCAGGGTAGACTCGTTTTTAAGCTTTACGGCTCTTCACTTGCTCGGAAATTACATACGAGCTCGTAGGTCAGGCCCTTGCCCGTCACTGTCGTGGGCGAGTGTCGCTCGCAAGCCCGAGGTCACCCCGGCAAGCCCGCCTCAGCGAACAGCTGTAATTGAAACTGAGTGTAAATGATTGTAATTCTGAGCTGTTAGGTTTAGTTTTATAAAATTGCGCGGAGCTGGTGTATGGTGAGAGCGTTTTGAAAAAAGATGAGGTATAGACTGAGCTCCCATGTTTGCCGGATGCAGGCCTGAGTCATGGCTGAGAACGGACGTGCTGCACCGGAGAGCTGACTCAGCGCCTCGTTTGTGTGGCCGCCCCGCCCCGGGCTCGCGGAGGGTGGCTCGATGCCGGGCGGACGCGGGCAGCCTCACGTGGGAGGCCTGCGTGCTGCGGGTTCCTTCCTCCCTATCCCTCGGCCTCCCTTCTGGTCAGGTCTTCACGGCCCACCCCACCCTGCCTGTTGGGTGGCGACCGTGGCCCAGCCCTGGGCTACTGGTTTCCAGTCCGGGAGAGTTGTTTCCGTGGGTTAGAGATCGTGCACCTGCACATTCGTGTCTGACTCTCTGCGACATCGTGGTCTGTAAGCCCACCAGGCTCCTCTGTCCATGGGATTCTCCAGGCGAGAATACTGGAGTGGGTGGCCATTCCCTTCTCCAGGGGATCTTCCCGACCCAGGAATGAACCTGGGTCTCCTGCATTGCAGGCAGGTTCTTTACCGTCTGAGCCACCAGGGAAGCCCAGATTGGAGAGGAACCCTGGAAGATTCATAGAAACATAGAGTAGGGGTTGACCAGTAGTTTGGAAACTCCAGGGGTGTGTCTTATGCAACCAGACCAGGAAGCAGCCTGCTTACCATCCTGAGTGCAAGCCATCCTGCCAGGCTTCCTTATGCCTGACTGCTCCTGGGGCCCGCCCTGCCCCAGGCTGGTCACCCTGCGCTGCCCACAGCGTCAGTTTGGGGATGCTCGCCTCTAGGACGGTTCACACGGCTCTTCCCGGCTAGGCAGTTGGACCTTTATTTTCCTCTCCAAACCGTGTCCAGCTTACAAAAGCCCCTCACCATACTTTCCATGTTGTTCTACTTATTTTTTATTAGAAATTAAACAGAATTTTAAACTATTTATTTGTTCCTTACAGCACAATAACAAAACCATTACAAGTTGACATAAATATTAAAAAAATAATGATATTTTCCAAAAAGAAAAAAAGTTAGTGAGAGAAATGGATTCATTTTACATTGTGGCGTCTCTTTAGTGCCTGGATTAACAAAGGCCAGCTGGGTCCTGATTCATTTAGATGAGGTATAGACTGAGCTCCCATGTTTGCCGGATGCAGGCCTGAGTCATGGCTGAGAACGGACGTGCTGCACCGGAGAGCTGACTCAGCGCCTCGTTTGTGTGGCCGCCCCGCCCCGGGCTCGCGGAGGGTGGCTCGATGCCGGGCGGACGCGGGCAGCCTCACGTGGGAGGCCTGCGTGCTGCGGGTTCCTTCCTCCCTATCCCTCGGCCTCCCTTCTGGTCAGGTCTTCACGGCCCACCCCACCCTGCCTGTTGGGTGGCGACCGTGGCCCAGCCCTGGGCTACTGGTTTCCAGTCCGGGAGAGTTGTTTCCGTGGGTTAGAGATCGTGCACCTGCACATTCGTGTCTGACTCTCTGCGACATCGTGGTCTGTAAGCCCACCAGGCTCCTCTGT
Source organism: Tragulus kanchil (assembly GCA_022376925.1). NCBI lineage: Eukaryota > Metazoa > Chordata > Mammalia > Artiodactyla > Tragulidae > Tragulus > Tragulus kanchil. The sequence continues at coordinate 20,507,673 of JAIOJX010000027.1, read as the reverse complement.
CCATGGGATTCTCCAGGCGAGAATACTGGAGTGGGTGGCCATTCCCTTCTCCAGGGGATCTTCCCGACCCAGGAATGAACCTGGGTCTCCTGCATTGCAGGCAGGTTCTTTACCGTCTGAGCCACCAGGGAAGCCCAGATTGGAGAGGAACCCTGGAAGATTCATAGAAACATAGAGTAGGGGTTGACCAGTAGTTTGGAAACTCCAGGGGTGTGTCTTATGCAACCAGACCAGGAAGCAGCCTGCTTACCATCCTGAGTGCAAGCCATCCTGCCAGGCTTCCTTATGCCTGACTGCTCCTGGGGCCCGCCCTGCCCCAGGCTGGTCACCCTGCGCTGCCCACAGCGTCAGTTTGGGGATGCTCGCCTCTAGGACGGTTCACACGGCTCTTCCCGGCTAGGCAGTTGGACCTTTATTTTCCTCTCCAAACCGTGTCCAGCTTACAAAAGCCCCTCACCATACTTTCCATGTTGTTCTACTTATTTTTTATTAGAAATTAAACAGAATTTTAAACTATTTATTTGTTCCTTACAGCACAATAACAAAACCATTACAAGTTGACATAAATATTAAAAAAATAATGATATTTTCCAAAAAGAAAAAAAGTTAGTGAGAGAAATGGATTCATTTTACATTGTGGCGCGTCTCTTTAGTGCCTGGATTAACAAAGGCCAGCTGGGTCCTCGTATCGGCGCTCAGGCGGTTGTGCCGTGAGGCTCCGTGGAGCCTCTGGTCCCAGCGCTCAGTGAATCTCAGGTTCCTGACGTCCCCCTGCAGAGAGAATTAGCGAGAGACAAAGTGATAGCTGAGGACGGGACTGCTTTAGAGAGGAACTCACGCTGCAGACGAGAGTGGGCCGTCTCCGAGGGCCGGAGCGGCCGACGTTCGACCTTGCTCACGATGACGGCATCCCCTTTCTTGGGATGACCCCGGACTTTATCCGGTCGTCGTTCCCGCTGCCTGGCAGACAGCCTCTGTAGCCGCCTCTTAGGGGACAGAGTCCAAGGCGGGACTCGGATCAGCTTTTGTACCCTTCCTTCTCTCCTCCCAGCCCCCCAGCATCTTGCTTGATGCTGGTCATGAAACAGTTGCTGACTAGGTATTTGTTAGTGGGTTTAGCATCTGGTTTGGAGACAGAACATAGAAGCACTCCCTGGCTGCTGGACTTTCTGAGCCATGGGTGCCTGACGTGTGTGCATCCATGATGGGTGCTGGCAGGTGTGTGTCTGGTCCTCGTCTGTAACTGGCCTTCTTGGCACTAGAGTCCGTGTTCCTGTGCTTCACAACCGTTTAAGGAAGGACCCAGTAGGCAGCAGGTTCTGAATTGGGTGTTATATTTATTTGGCCACTTCTATTGATCTTTCATCTATTTATCTTTGTTCATTGGCCTGTGTAGGCCTCCCACCGCAGTGGCCTCCCTTGCTCCAGAGCGCCGGCTTGGTAGTTGGACACACCGGGGTGCTCGCCCCCTAGGCTGGTCCCCCCCACAGCGTCAGTTTGGGGATGCCCCCTAGGACGGTTCACACGGCTCTTCCCGGCTAGGCAGTTGGACCTTTATTTTCCTCTCCAAACCGTGTCCAGCTTACAAAAGCCCCTCACCATACTTTCCATGTTGTTCTACTTATTTTTTATTAGAAATTAAACAGAATTTTAAACTATTTATTTGTTCCTTACAGCACAATAACAAAACCATTACAAGTTGACATAAATATTAAAAAAATAATGATATTTTCCAAAAAGAAAAAAAGTTAGTGAGAGAAATGGATTCATTTTACATTGTGGCGCGTCTCTTTAGTGCCTGGATTAACAAAGGCCAGCTGGGTCCTCGTATCGGCGCTCAGGCGGTTGTGCCGTGAGGCTCCGTGGAGCCTCTGGTCCCAGCGCTCAGTGAATCTCAGGTTCCTGACGTCCCCCTGCAGAGAGAATTAGCGAGAGACAAAGTGATAGCTGAGGACGGGACTGCTTTAGAGAGGAACTCACGCTGCAGACGGGGTGGGCCGTCTCCGAGGGCCGGAGCGGCCGACGTTCGACCTTGCTCACGATGACGGCATCCCCTTTCTTGGGATGACCCCGGACTTTATCCGGTCGTCGTTCCCGCTGCCTGGCAGACAGCCTCTGTAGCCGCCTCTTAGGGGACAGAGTCCAAGGCGGGACTCGGATCAGCTTTTGTACCCTTCCTTCTCTCCTCCCAGCCCCCCAGCATCTTGCTTGATGCTGGTCATGAAACAGTTGCTGACTAGGTATTTGTTAGTGGGTTTAGCATCTGGTTTGGAGACAGAACATAGAAGCACTCCCTGGCTGCTGGACTTTCTGAGCCATGGGTGCCTGACGTGTGTGCATCCATGATGGGTGCTGGCAGGTGTGTGTCTGGTCCTCGTCTGTAACTGGCCTTCTTGGCACTAGAGTCCGTGTTCCTGTGCTTCACAACCGTTTAAGGAAGGACCCAGTAGGCAGCAGGTTCTGAATTGGGTGTTATATTTATTTGGCCACTTCTATTGATCTTTCATCTATTTATCTTTGTTCATTGGCCTGTGTAGGCCTCCCACCGCAGTGGCCTCCCTTGCTCCAGAGCGCCGGCTTGGTAGTTGGACACACCGGTCCCGTCACTCCACGGCACGTGGGATCTTTCCAGGCCAGGGATTGAACCAGCGCCCCTTGTACTGCAAGGCAGTATCCTTACCCACTGGACCACCAGGGAAGCCCCGGTGTTATTTATTTTTCAAAAAAACATCTTTTACTGTAGATGTATCCACTGTGTTGTATTGAAATGCATTGTATTGAAAAAATTTTTTCTTTGGCCACACTGTGGCATGTGGGATCTTAGTTCCCCAAGCAGGGGTTGAACCTGCACCCCCTGCGTTGGAAGCATTGCGTCTTAACCACTGGACCACCAGGGCAGTCCCAGGCGGTGTTCTTTTTGAACTCTTTCTCTGTCTTCTGTATGCTCTACGTGTACCTTCTTCAGAAGCCTGCAGATTGAGTAGCTGAGGACTGATCCTCATCTGCGTCGAGGATCTCCATGCAGTCATATCCTCTCCCTTTTTTATTAAGAGGGGAAAATTGTAGCTTCGATTTTCCTCTGCTCTTTAAACTGTCATTACAGTCATAAAAGAAATGCTTAATTGCACCCGTCATGCCAGAATATTCTGATATATCCCTTAAGAAGCTTTTCACAAATTTCATGTACATTTTCAGAGCTGAAATTGTCCCAAAACAAGTACTTAAGCAGAAATGAAAAGGTTTGCCTGCTGTGGGCTGGCAGACTGGTTTTGATTTTTCTGTGCTGATACCCCTGACGCCGGAGGGGAATTAATAGCGTTATAAAGTACGGGTCCCTCTGGCATTCTGCATATTTTGAGAAAAAGGATCATAGGAGGTTTGCTGGGTGTGGGCATCTGCAGGAGGGAGATGTAGGATTTTCCTGTCAAGCGACATGAGAAAGAGCGTGCAAGAGTGTCTGCTGATTGTTTTTTCACCTTGAAAAAATGATCTTCTTCAAGTATGGCTGATTGTCTGCTGATTTTAAACGTCTCCTCCTCTGAGCATCCCTTTTGGCCTTTTCTGGTCCTGGCTGTGGCTTAGGAGGCTGTGACAAAATGCACAGTCCCCGTGGTGTCTCTTTGTCATCCAGGAACCCGTCTGAAATTCAGGTTTTGTCCACATGAGCCTCTTCCCGCGTTGGGTTTTCATGGTGAATTCAGGGTCTGCTATGATCAAAATATTGAAAAATTAAAAACTGTCACGTCATAAATTTATTTATAATATTTACTTATGTATTTACAGGTTTTAGGCTTACCTGGTAGCTCAAATAGTGAAGAATCTCACTGTAGTTAGGGAGACCTGGGTTCAGTCGCTGGGTCAGAAAGATTCCCTGGAGAAGGGAATGGCCACCCACTCTTGCCTGGCGTATCCCACGGACAGAGGAGCCTGGTGGGCTACAGTGCATGGCGTCACAAAGAATAGGACATGATCGAGTGCCTAACACTTCATTTACATACTTTAAAATTATATAATCAATTAATCAATTTATTTTTAAAAATTCCCCAAAGATACGTGCGTAGTTTAACAAGTCAGGTTGTCCTCTGGGCTTGTAATAAAAAAGTCTTCCGACCGTCCCCACCCCGATTCCCTCATAGGGATGTGCAAATACCTCGTTTAACTGTTTCTTCAGGAATTTTTTTTTTTTTAATTTGGCCTCTTTTATTGGTCTTTTATTTATTTATTTTCATTCATCTTTTTTTTTTTTTTAAAGATTTATTTATTTATTTATTTTGGGCAGGGGGCGGGTTGGGGAGGGAGGGGGGCGGGCGGGCCACTTCTATTGGTCTTTCATGTCTCCATTTTCATCCATCTTTGTTCTTTGGCTCCTGTGGGCCTCCCATCGCGGTGGCGTCTGTTGTTGCAGAGCGCCGGCTCTGGGCGCATGCGCTCCAGAGCTCCGGCTCGGTGATTGGACACATGGGTCCAGCCGCTCCGTAGCACATGGGATCTTCCTAGGTCAGGGATCAAACCGGCGCCCCTTGCACTGCAAGGCGGTGTCCTTATCCACTGGCCCACCAGGGGAAGCCCTATTTTCATTCATCTTTGGCCTGTGTGGGCTTCCCATCGCAGGGGCCTCTCTCGTTGCAGAGCACCGGCTCTGGGCACATGCGCTCCAGAACGCTGGCTCATAATTGGACACACCGGTCCAGCTGCTCCGCGACACGTGGGATCTTCCCAGGCCAGGGATTGAACTGGTGCCCCTTGCGCTGCAAGGTGGCTCTTTACCCACTGGACCACCAGGGAGGACACTCCTCAGGTTTTTTTGCCTCCACATTTCTCACCCGCACGCCTCCTCTGACGTTTCCTGCCTTCTTCAGCTTTAAACGTTGCCCGTGGTTTCTTGGTGTGGGAGCTGAGGATTTGGCTCTCTTATCCGCCTCCCCCCTTCATCCTACACAACCGGTAGCCTGGACTTTTTAGGGTTAGTTCAACAGTTTGGTAGCCACAGCTTAAAAATGGAATATTGTTCAGCCTTAAAAAGGAATGCAGTTCTGATAGCATGGGCGAACCCTGAAAGCATTGTGCTAGGTGAAGAGAGCCAGACGCAGGGGACAAATACTGTATGATTCCACAGAGGTGACGTGTGTGCACCTGCTAAGTCATTTCAGGCGCGTCGACTCTTCAGCCTGTGGTCTGTGGCCTGCCAGGCTCCTCTGTCCGTGGAATTCTCCAAGTAAGAATCCTGGAGTGAAGGGCCGTGCCCTCCTCCAGGGGAGCTTCCCAACCCAGGGATCAAACCTAGGCCTCTTGCATTGCGGGCGGGTTCTTCACTGCTGAGCCACCAAGGAAGCTCCATGCCGTGTCTAGAACAGGCAGATTCATAGAGACAGAGAGTAGCCTGGCGGTCACCCGTGGCTGGCGGTGGGGAGAATGGGGAGTTACTGCTTCACGGCTACAGAGCTTCTGTTTGGAGTGGGGAAGAGGTTTTGGAGCCTTGTGCTGGAGGTTACACAACACTGTGAGTGTGATTACTGCTGTTGTTAATTGTCTAGACTTTAAAATAGCAACATTTCTTCATGTGTGCACTTGCCCATGCCGAGAGGTACACTGGTTAATCAGTTACAGTAGCTTACATTGTTAAGACTGCAAATGGTTTTCACTTACTTCCTTTCTTGGGCCATTTTGGTGTTTTCCAGAGTTAGCAATGGTCTCTGTTCTTTCCCTTTGCCTAGTTTTTTGGGTGCCTGTCATTCATCAGCCGCCAGTCTCCCACAAAGAAGTGTGAAATCTTACCCCAGGACACCCAGAGCTCCAGGGCCTTCCAGTCTGTTCTCCCCGGAGCGTGCCGCCGCCCTGCCTGTCTGGGGTCGAGTTCTCCGAGCCTGTTAAAGTGCCGCTCATCATCCCGCCTTATGACCCGCCTGGGGATGGCCTTCATTCCTTTCCCCATCTCATCTTTCTTGTTTCACGGCCTCATCTCATGGAGCAGACGCGTCCTCGAGTGTCTCCCTGAGAGGGGGCGTCGGGAGGTGGGTCTCCAGCTCCCCCAGGCGCAGAGCCTAACGCGGGGACCCTGCTCGAGGAATCCAGGGAAGACGTGCTCGTGGGGGCACAGCTCTGGCGTCGCTCTGGCTGGTGCTGCTGTTCCTGAGTCCAGCCTCTTCCTGCTCAGCGCACCACAGGCCCGTTCAGCGAGGGACGAGTTGTCAGAGCAAGGAACCGCGGCTTTGTTCAGGAAATGGGCAGACTGAGAAGATGGTGGACCGGTTTCCCAAAGAACCGTCTTCTCCGAATTAGAGTTCGGGCTTCTTTTCCGTGGAATTCTCCAAGTAAGAATCCTGGAGTGAAGGGCCGTGCCCTCCTCCAGGGGAGCTTCCCAACCCAGGGATCAAACCTAGGCCTCTTGCATTGCGGGCGGGTTCTTCACTGCTGAGCCACCAAGGAAGCTCCATGCCGTGTCTAGAACAGGCAGATTCATAGAGACAGAGAGTAGCCTGGCGGTCACCCGTGGCTGGCGGTGGGGAGAATGGGGAGTTACTGCTTCACGGCTACAGAGCTTCTGTTTGGAGTGGGGAAGAGGTTTTGGAGCCTTGTGCTGGAGGTTACACAACACTGTGAGTGTGATTACTGCTGTTGTTAATTGTCTAGACTTTAAAATAGCAACATTTCTTCATGTGTGCACTTGCCCATGCCGAGAGGTACACTGGTTAATCAGTTACAGTAGCTTACATTGTTAAGACTGCAAATGGTTTTCACTTACTTCCTTTCTTGGGCCATTTTGGTGTTTTCCAGAGTTAGCAATGGTCTCTGTTCTTTCCCTTTGCCTAGTTTTTTGGGTGCCTGTCATTCATCAGCCGCCAGTCTCCCACAAAGAAGTGTGAAATCTTACCCCAGGACACCCAGAGCTCCAGGGCCTTCCAGTCTGTTCTCCCCGGAGCGTGCCGCCGCCCTGCCTGTCTGGGGTCGAGTTCTCCGAGCCTGTTAAAGTGCCGCTCATCATCCCGCCTTATGACCCGCCTGGGGATGGCCTTCATTCCTTTCCCCATCTCATCTTTCTTGTTTCACGGCCTCATCTCATGGAGCAGACGCGTCCTCGAGTGTCTCCCTGAGAGGGGGCGTCGGGAGGTGGGTCTCCAGCTCCCCCAGGCGCAGAGCCTAACGCGGGGACCCTGCTCGAGGAATCCAGGGAAGACGTGCTCGTGGGGGCACAGCTCTGGCGTCGCTCTGGCTGGTGCTGCTGTTCCTGAGTCCAGCCTCTTCCTGCTCAGCGCACCACAGGCCCGTTCAGCGAGGGACGAGTTGTCAGAGCAAGGAACCGCGGCTTTGTTCAGGAAATGGGCAGACTGAGAAGATGGTGGACCGGTTTCCCAAAGAACCGTCTTCTCCGAATTAGAGTTCGGGCTTCTTTTATACGAGAAGGGGAGGGCGTGGGTGGCCATTGAAAATTTACAGGTGTCAGAATCCCTCGTTCCTGCATCCGCTTACGTAGGTCAGTCACAGTGTTCCCATAAACATTCAACAGGACAAATGTTTTCTCGGCTCTGCAACTTTTTACCTCCGTATGAAGGGAAGAGTGTTTTAAAGGTCAGAGCCCAGGACTTCCCTGGTGGTACAGTGGGTAAGAATCTGCCTGCCGATGCGGGGACCTGGGTATGACGCCTCGTCAAGGAAGGTCCCACATGCCTCAGCGCAGCTAAGCCTGTGCACCGCAAGCACTGAGCCCGCGGGCCCCGGAGCTCACGCTCTGCAGCAAGAGAAGCCGCTGCGAGGAGAAGCCCCCACATCACCAGGAAGAGGAGCCCCTGCTGGCCGCAGCGAGAGAAAGCCCACGCAAAGCCCCGAAGGCCCGCTGCAGCCAAATCAATGAAATAAGTGCATAATAAATAGAGATCGGAGCCCTGAGAATGGACTGTCCTGTGTATTTCAGGCTATGGACGGCATTCTTACAGCAAAAGCAATAGACTCTGAAGGTAAAAGTAAAAGAAGCAGTGCCTGCATGGAGGCAGGCTTGCTCCTCCCTATTACCTGCTGGCCCCGTGCGCCTTTGTACGCAGGCCTGCGGCTGCAGGAGGGACTCTGTGTCCGCCATCTGGAGTTGTGAGGGGACTGATAGGCCGTGATTTTTCCCCCCCGTGAAGTCTTGTGCCCAGGGATTACCACTTCCCCTTCACCGGACTCTCCCCTCCAGGTCCTGCTTCGTAGAGGTAATTGAAGGTTAATCAGAGACACTACTTCCTGCCTCTCTATCAGCTGGTTAATAGGTCACTCCATCCAGATTTTTGAAAACATGCCTCACACATAAGGGAGCTTTGCTCATGTTGGCAGTTTCAAGGAAACTATGTATGTGGAGGGATTATCTGTCTTTCTTTCTTTCTTTCTTTTTTTTTTTTACATAAGGTTTATCATACAGTGTAGGAATCCCTCCCTGGTGTTCACCCAAATGAACTGAAGAGTTATGTTCGCACAAAAGTCTGCATGCGGATGTTTACGGCAGCTTTATAAATAATTGCCAGAACGTGGAAGCAGCCACGATGTCCTGCAGTAAGTGACTAGATAAACAATCCTTGGCCCATCCGGACAATGGACTGTTAACTCAGCGCTAAAAGGAAACGAGCTATCAAGCCATGAAGAGACAGGGAAGAATCTTAAATGCTTATGACTCAGTGTAAGAAGCCCGTCTGAAAAGGCTGAAAACGGTACAACTTCCCACAGTAAGGCATTTTGGAAAAGGCAAAACGACGGACCCGTAAGAAAGATTAGTGGTTGCCAAGGCCTGCAGGTGAGCAGGAAGAGATGAGCAGATGGAGCATGGGCACTTGAGGCCGTGACCCTGCTCGTTGTGGGACCAGAATAATAGCTACGTGTCACCAGGCGTTTGTACAGACTGGGACTACGCAGCACCAAGAGTGATCGCTCGTGTGCACCGCGGGCTTTGGGGGACAATGACGTGTCATTGTAGGTTCATCGATGGTGTCACACGTGCCACTGTGGTGTAGGACGTCCTCATGGAGAGGGGCGTACTTAGTGCGGGGCGTGTGTGGGACTTCTCTGTGCTTTCTGCTCAGCTTTGCTCTGAATCTGAAACTGCTCTTGAAGGAACACTTGCCGTCATCTGCTGTATTAGCGTCCTGTTGCTGGTGTAACCAAGTTCCACAAGCCCAGTGCTTGGAGGGGCTCACGTGTATCAGCCAGCAGCACTGGCGGGGAGAAGTCCAGGATGGGTGTAACTGGGACAGAATCCAGGCGGCCACGGGGCTGTGTTCCCGCTGGACGCTCCGGGGAAGACATCTGTAGCTTTGCCGCTTCTGGGTTCTAGAGCCCACTGTCCTTCGTCTTGTGACCTTTTCTAGGGAAAATCAGAGCCATCACTTTGCTGACAAAAGTCCGTATAGTCAACGCTATAGTTTTCCCAGTAGTCACGTATGAATGTGAGGGTTGGACCACAAAGAATTCTTTTTTTTTTTACATAAGGTTTATCATACAGTGTAGGAATCCCTCCCTGGTGTTCACCCAAATGAACTGAAGAGTTATGTTCGCACAAAAGTCTGCATGCGGATGTTTACGGCAGCTTTATAAATAATTGCCAGAACGTGGAAGCAGCCACGATGTCCTGCAGTAAGTGACTAGATAAACAATCCTTGGCCCATCCGGACAATGGACTGTTAACTCAGCGCTAAAAGGAAACGAGCTATCAAGCCATGAAGAGACAGGGAAGAATCTTAAATGCTTATGACTCAGTGTAAGAAGCCCGTCTGAAAAGGCTGAAAACGGTACAACTTCCCACAGTAAGGCATTTTGGAAAAGGCAAAACGACGGACCCGTAAGAAAGATTAGTGGTTGCCAAGGCCTGCAGGTGAGCAGGAAGAGATGAGCAGATGGAGCATGGGCACTTGAGGCCGTGACCCTGCTCGTTGTGGGACCAGAATAATAGCTACGTGTCACCAGGCGTTTGTACAGACTGGGACTACGCAGCACCAAGAGTGATCGCTCGTGTGCACCGCGGGCTTTGGGGGACAATGACGTGTCATTGTAGGTTCATCGATGGTGTCACACGTGCCACTGTGGTGTAGGACGTCCTCATGGAGAGGGGCGTACTTAGTGCGGGGCGTGTGTGGGACTTCTCTGTGCTTTCTGCTCAGCTTTGCTCTGAATCTGAAACTGCTCTTGAAGGAACACTTGCCGTCATCTGCTGTATTAGCGTCCTGTTGCTGGTGTAACCAAGTTCCACAAGCCCAGTGCTTGGAGGGGCTCACGTGTATCAGCCAGCAGCACTGGCGGGGAGAAGTCCAGGATGGGTGTAACTGGGACAGAATCCAGGCGGCCACGGGGCTGTGTTCCCGCTGGACGCTCCGGGGAAGACATCTGTAGCTTTGCCGCTTCTGGGTTCTAGAGCCCACTGTCCTTCGTCTTGTGACCTTTTCTAGGGAAAATCAGAGCCATCACTTTGCTGACAAAAGTCCGTATAGTCAACGCTATAGTTTTCCCAGTAGTCACGTATGAATGTGAGGGTTGGACCACAAAGAAGGCTGAGCACCGAAGAATTGATGTCTGCGAACTGTGGTGCCAGAGAAGACTCTCGAGAGCCCCTTGGACTGCAAGGAGGTCACACCAGTCCATCCTAAAGGAAATCAACTCTGGATATTCACTGGAGGAACTGATGCTGACGCTGGAGCTCCAGTACTTTGGCCGCCCGATGGGAAGAGCTGACTCACCGGAAAACACCCTGATGCTGGGAAAGGCTGCGGCAAAGGGAGAAGGGAACGACAGAGGGCGAGATGGTTGGACGGCAGCACCGACTCGATGGGCACGCAAGCTCTGGGAGACCGTGGAGGACAGAGGCGCCTGGCGTGCTGCAGTCCGTGGGGTCCGTGGGGTCGCAGGGACGTGGTTCGGGCGCCAGGGCAGCAGCCGCTGAGGCAGGGGCACTTTCTGCGGGTGGCGCCAAGCCTCGTGCGGGGGGAGTCTCATGCCGCGCAGGGGACGGCGTGGATGACGGAAGAGAAATCCCTTTCATTCCACATGGGTTTGTTCTTTACTGGTGTGTTCGTAATACCTGGTTCTGTCGCTCTGAATGTTACTTTGGAGGTGGATGATGCGGATGGTATTTTAAAGGCAAGGCGTGATTAAGTAATTTTAGAAGCTCATTCAGCGTTGCACCTGTCATTGCTGACTGTCATTTGGTCGCGCTGGGTAGAGGGTGCACTCTAGCTGAGGCGTCACAGCATCTTTAAGAGGAAACAACTGGGGACGAGTGTTCAATTCACTCAGCACTGGAGCACCGTTGACCTCACCGAGACCTGAGTCCAGGTTCATTTCTCTTTTTTTCCCTCTGGCTGTTCCCCTTCACTGAGGGGATGGTGGTCCCGCTTTGCTCACTTCCTGGCTCAGTGGCTTTGGGCAATGATCTTATTACTTCGAGATTCCACTTGTTTATCTACTGATCGCAGTCATGGCAAATGTAGACGTTGCGTTTAAGAGCCGAGGCTTCGCCTTGCCGACCGAGGCCCTGAGCCGTGGTTTCCCACGCGTGGGTGTCAGAGTTGACAACGCTATAGTTTTCCCAGTAGTCACGTATGAATGTGAGGGTTGGACCACAAAGAAGGCTGAGCACCGAAGAATTGATGTCTGCGAACTGTGGTGCCAGAGAAGACTCTCGAGAGCCCCTTGGACTGCAAGGAGGTCACACCAGTCCATCCTAAAGGAAATCAACTCTGGATATTCACTGGAGGAACTGATGCTGACGCTGGAGCTCCAGTACTTTGGCCGCCCGATGGGAAGAGCTGACTCACCGGAAAACACCCTGATGCTGGGAAAGGCTGCGGCAAAGGGAGAAGGGAACGACAGAGGGCGAGATGGTTGGACGGCAGCACCGACTCGATGGGCACGCAAGCTCTGGGAGACCGTGGAGGACAGAGGCGCCTGGCGTGCTGCAGTCCGTGGGGTCCGTGGGGTCGCAGGGACGTGGTTCGGGCGCCAGGGCAGCAGCCGCTGAGGCAGGGGCACTTTCTGCGGGTGGCGCCAAGCCTCGTGCGGGGGGAGTCTCATGCCGCGCAGGGGACGGCGTGGATGACGGAAGAGAAATCCCTTTCATTCCACATGGGTTTGTTCTTTACTGGTGTGTTCGTAATACCTGGTTCTGTCGCTCTGAATGTTACTTTGGAGGTGGATGATGCGGATGGTATTTTAAAGGCAAGGCGTGATTAAGTAATTTTAGAAGCTCATTCAGCGTTGCACCTGTCATTGCTGACTGTCATTTGGTCGCGCTGGGTAGAGGGTGCACTCTAGCTGAGGCGTCACAGCATCTTTAAGAGGAAACAACTGGGGACGAGTGTTCAATTCACTCAGCACTGGAGCACCGTTGACCTCACCGAGACCTGAGTCCAGGTTCATTTCTCTTTTTTTCCCTCTGGCTGTTCCCCTTCACTGAGGGGATGGTGGTCCCGCTTTGCTCACTTCCTGGCTCAGTGGCTTTGGGCAATGATCTTATTACTTCGAGATTCCACTTGTTTATCTACTGATCGCAGTCATGGCAAATGTAGACGTTGCGTTTAAGAGCCGAGGCTTCGCCTTGCCGACCGAGGCCCGTCTAGCCCAGGCCGTGGTTTCCCGGTGGTCACGCGTGGGTGTCAGAGTTGACAGCACACCAGGCTGCGTCTTCACAAGGATTGCGTTCTCACAACACCAGACTCCTCGTGGCGGCTTCTTCGCCTGGGGACAGTACGTGCCTGTGTCGCTGAGGATGAAAGGCCTAGCCCCGGTGACCCCGAAGGGTTCCCTTTAGGCTGCAGAGAACGAGGCAGGTCCCCCTTGGAAGTCTTCTGGGTTTACCGATTTGCTGCTTAACGCGGTTTTGCAGGTCATGCTGGCGGCCTCCTACTGGTCCCTGCTGGCCCCGGCGGTCGAGATGGCCACGTCCTCGGGCGGCTTCGGCTCCTTGGCCTTCGTACCCGTGGCCGTCGGCTTCACCCTTGGAGCTGCGTTCGTCTACCTGGCCGACCTCCTGATGCCGCACGGGGTGAGTACCAGCCCGCCCCGGGCTTTCGTGCTAGGGCGCGTCTGGCTCTGTGCCGGAGATCCGCTCCTGGTCCAGCTCGACATCCCGGGTCGTGTCTCCGTTAAGTAGCCAGTGATGTAGAAATAGATGCTTCAGGCCACCCAGGGCTGTTCCCTAGAGGGACTGAATTGCGACTGAGAGAGAAACAAGCTCGTCTGACTCATCATCTCCTTTGTCGTTCCGTTTTGGTGAGTTCAGGTTTTAAATGTCAGATCTTATTATACGTGTGGGGAGCGGCTGACGTCGCGGGCTGTCTGTATGAGAGCATCCAGACCCCGGCGACAGGGAGTGACCAGGACGCGGGTCCTGCCTTTAGCGAGCTTATGATGTCCCCAGAGAGCTGACCGTGCGCCCGACCGCAGCATAAGGCCCTCGACAAAGCACCCCATCCCGGGGGGCTGATTAGGAGGAGGCGGACGGGCCGCAGGGCTCCGGGCTGCGCTCGCTTCATGAGCCGGTGGTGGGACCCTTACCCCCAGCTTTCCTCCTTAAGACTTGAAGGTGATTCCCTCTTGGGGCTGCCAGGTAAACATCTGAGAAGTTTGTAAAGGCACTGAAGACTTCCGTGGTGGTCCAGGGGTTGAGACTGCCTGCCAGGGCAGGGGACACGGGCTCCGTCCCTGGTCCTGGAAGATCCCACGTGCCCCAGGGCGGCTCAGCACGCGCCCTGCAGCTGCTGAAGCCTGGACCCCGGCGCTCAGCAGCGCGAGAAGCACTGGAATGAAACGCCTGAGCCCTGGCTTCAGAGTGTAGCCCCTGGCAACTGGAGGAAGCCAGTGTGCCGTCACAAAGGCCTAGGACCGCCAAAAGTAACGAATATATTAAAAAAAAAAAAGCACCAGAATTTGGGTGAGCCAACGATTCAGGGTTTTTTTTCCCCTAAATATGCTGGAGGGCTGGACTTGGGGAATGAGCACGCTTTTGCTCGTAGAGAAGCCTGAAGGCTGGCCGCGGTCGCCGAGCAGAGAGTCCAAGCCAGGCCATGAGATCGTGACCCCAGGCCGTCAGCCGAAACCTGGGTTAGCTGGAGGGCGGTCATCGTTAGGGACCCAGCGCCGGCTCACGTCATCTGCCTGACGCCCTGCTTGTGTTCCGACAAGTTCCTGCGATCGGCAGAAACCCTTCGAGAGACCTGCACATTCTCCTCACCAACGAAGGGAGGACGCACGGGAAGGAGCGTGTGGGAGCCAGGCTTCTTGAGGGGCCGCAGCGGGCGAGGCTCGGGTGGGGCTCGCTGCACCGGCGAGCCTCGTGCCCCGGGGCGTCCGCGCGCCTTCCCCTGCCGCTTCCTTCCCCATGGGAGGAAGAGGAGGAGGAGCCCGGGAGGAGCGTGGTCGTGAGAAACTTATCGCTCGTGTCCCGGCCCGTTGCGATGGCTGCATGGGGAGCCATGACGTCGTCTCCAGACGAGAGACTGTGTGTCGTCCTTCTTCATCGAGAGCTTGAGCCGCCCTGTCGGTTTCTGCCCCCGGGACCCTCTGCTTCCTTGTGGTCAAATACGGCTGCTCGGCGGTGGCTTTGAGAGGTCCTCGGCGTGAATGTCCTGCTCTCGCGCCTCTGCAGACTTGCTGCCGGAGCGCGTCCTCCTCGCCGCGCAGGAAGGCCGGTGGCCCTCACTCCCGGACCGCAGACCCGGGCTGGCATGGCCCTGCTGGCCTCATTCTGCTCTTCCCACCCGGGTGCCCCCTGGGCTTCGGAGGCCGTGTCTGGCAGGGGGCTCCTCTCCGTGAAGAGTCCCTGGTTCCTGGCACTGGGGCTGGGGGCGGCGGCGGGGCGGGGTGGTCGGTCAGCGTATTTGACCAGCTGCCTGAATGCAGAGGCTTTCTCTGGGCGGTGTAAATAGTCATTTGCTCTGCAGCGGTACCTTTTTTTTCCTTTTTAACCTTTTGCTTCCTGTTTGTTCTACTGCACGTTTGACTATAGAGAATATCCCAGGGGAGAGTTGGCAAATGAGGCCTGGGTGGGAGTGGTGGGTGAGTATCGAGGGAGAGAATGGGAGGTCTTCAGAAAGGGCATAAAGACCGTGCGTGCCCGGAGCCTCGCTAACTGGCAGAAAGACCAGCCCGGCAGTGAGCGTATGTTCTGGGGGTTTAAGAGAAATCCATTCTTGCTCTTGATGTGAGAAGGGGAATTTGTCTTAGAGCCATCTTAGAAGCAGGTAAGCACTATTTATCACTGTAGCGACAGCTGGACACAAACGCGGGGCCGTGGGAGCGGTGCTTGGGAGCCGTCTGCCCGTCCCGGAGGCGGGCTGGAGGGTTCCCTCGTTTCCCCGTGCGTTTACCAGCCGGACCCAGACAGGGCAGCCGCTCGGATCCCAGAAGGAGGCTCCTCTGGGTCTGACGTCCTGTGGACCGTGCGCCCGGGCGGGTGTCGGCGTCCGTCGAGCACCGAGGGGAACAGAGTCTTCCAGGGAGAAAAGCGGTGGCTGGAATTTGGTTTCGGAACGCTCACTGCGGTTGGAGCTTCGGAACCGGGAGTCCCCGGGGCGGTTCAAACGAGAGGGCTCTTCAGTTTCCCCTGCCCATTCCGCCTTACGACACAGCGTCACCCGTCAGCACGTGGCCCAGGAACAGGGAGCAGCCGTGAGAGCAAAATTCTGTGGCTGCCGTGACGACGGAGGGGCTCGTCCTGCAGAAGACCCCTCGGCCTCCGCTCCGTCTCCTGGGGGGACAGAGCGTGGAGCTTGAGCACAGCTTCAGGAGCGAGCTTCCCCGACAGCCCCAGGTGTTGGCTCCTCCCGCCTCTCGCCCCGTCTCTTCCCTGTGGAGGCATGAATGAAGGAGGGATGGATGGGTGGAGATACTGGGAAGCTCCAAGGAGATCATCCTCATCAGCGCTCCTGACAGCCTCAAACTTGGAGGCACTTTGCAGGGACTTCCTGGCCGTCCCTGATGAAGACCGAGCTCCTGGTGCGGGGCTGGTGGTGGTTTAGTTGCTGAGTCGAATGCAGAGGGCCCGGGTTCAGCCCTTGGTCAGGGCACCGGACCCCCTTGCTGCAACTAAGCGTTCTCATGCTGAAACTTAAGATCTTGAAGACCTCAACTAAGACCTGGAGCAGCCAAATACATAAATATGTATATTTTGAAGAAGCGCCTTATAGCCTTGAGTTATTTTCCAGAGGCAGAGCCAGGCTGCTTGGCAGTTGGCTGCTTTCTGAGCACTAGAAGCACGAGGCACAGACAGTTAAATGGAAAAAATTCTGAAAGCTGGATCTGTTATAGGCTTTTTCATGCTTTATTTGCTTTCTTAATTATGTTTGCTTTAAGAATCTAAAGACTTATACTGTCGTTTGGAGTCAACATTTTCTGAGTAATTGGACCAGGAAGTGTGTCAGAGCTGGGGGTGGAGTGGGGAGGGGTGGGAAAGAGCCGAGATGTCGCCGCTGGTGCTTCAGGAAAATATTGATGCCTGGAGCGCCCTCGGGAGGCTCTGAGTCAGTGTGTCCTGGTGGGGCCGCGGCCTCTAAATGAAAACATCTTCACGGAGGCTCTGGTGTTTGGCCAAGGCCGGCAACCATCAGCCAAGGCCAGTGACCATCATCAGCCAAGGCCGGTGACCATCAGCCAAGGCCGGTGACCATCAGCCAAGGCCCGTGACCATCAGCCAAGGCCCGTGACCATCAGCCAAGGCCTGTGACCATCATCAGCCAAGGCTGGTGACCATCAGCCAAGGCCCGTGACCATCAGCCAAGGCCCGTGACCATCAGCCAAGGCCGGTGACCATCAGCCAAGGCCCGTGACCATCAGCCAAGGCCGGTGACCATCAGCCAAGGCCCGTGACCATCAGCCAAGGCCGGTGACCATCAGCCAAGGCCGGTGACCATCAGCCAAGGCCGGTGACCATCAGCCAAGGCCCGTGACCATCAGCCAAGGCCTGTGACCATCATCAGCCAAGGCTGGTGACTGAAGGAAATTGTAAGTTCTTTGAGTCAGGTGCTGTTGTTTAAGTGGTCCAGTGCAATCCGAGGACCTTACTTTTCCTCTTGGAAGCCAAAATCTTACCATTTAGTACAAAGAGCTCAGAACCGAGGGAATAAGGGCTTCCTGCAGGTGATGGGGGAGGAGTGGGGAGATGGGACCTGGTTCTGCGGGTGGCAGGCTTTTGAGGGCACCGGCAGAGTCACCTGGGGGGCTGGCCTGATGCGGGTGCCCGGGCGCCGCCCCAGGCTCCGTGACGTACAGGCTCTTGAGGGGAAGCCGAGGCATCTGCGGTTTGTCTGCCGGGTTGTTTTGGTGGGGAGGGCGTGTCACCTGGCAACGTGCGGTCAAACCCATGTCCCCTGCGTTGGAAGTTTTGGTGGGGAGGGCACGTCACCTGGCAGCGTGGGATCAAACCCATGTCCCCTGCGTTGGAAGCGTAGAGTCTTAGCGACGGGAACACCAGGGAAGTCCCCGAGGCGTCTGCGTTTTGAAAGAGGTCCCTGGGGCGTCCGATGCCCTCCCAGTGGGAGCCTCGCAGAGCAGGCCAGCAGGGTGTGCGGGAGGCGTCCGGCGGGCTGCAGCGCGTGGGGGGCACAGACGGGAGCCAGGGAGGTGGGAACCCCGAGCCTTCTGTATCTCACCATCTCCTCAAAGGGGTGTGTGTGTTTTTTTATGACACAAATGAACGTACAGAACAGGAGCAGACTCACAGACAGCAAGCTTGCGGCTGAAGGGGGAGAGGGAGCGGCGAGGGACAAACTGGGAGTCTGGACGAGCAGGCACAGTGTTAGACAGCGGACAGACAGCGTGGCCCCCTGTATAGCCCTGGGACTAGAACGGTAGTCCGCATCCTGTGGGAGACTCAGCTGTTCCCTACCCCAGGGATCTTCCCAGCGCAGGGATCGTGCCCAGGTCTCCCGCGTGGCGGGCGGGATCTTTACCGTCTGAGCCAACCAGGGAAGCCGTCGTGCATCCCTGCCTCTCTGTGTTGTGCACCTGAAGTCAGTGCGGCCTTGTAATCAGCTGTATGAGAAAGTGTTGGGTTTTTTTTTTTTTGGTAATTTATGTGAAACATGTAACACAAAAATAACGTTTTTATTTATTTATTTTTGGCCGCCATTGCAGCTTGCGGGATGTTCTCTGACCTGGGGTTGAACCCAGGCCACGGCGGTGAAAGCCTGGAATCCTAATGAGCAGGCCACCAGGGAACCCCTAAAATTAACCATTTTATAGTGAACACTTGAGTGGCACTTGGTACCTTCACAGTGTTGTGTGGGCAGTGTGGTTGTCTAGGTCCAGAACACGTTCATTCCTCCAAAAGGAAACCCCGCCCCTCCCTCGCTCCCCACCCCTGGCCGCACGGGTCTTCTGTTTCTGTGGATTTACCCATTTTTGGCTGTTTTATATAAATGCAGTCACACCGTATGTGACCTTTTGTGTCTTTTTTTTTTTTTTAACTCAGCATAATGTTTTTTGAGCTTCACGCATGCTGTAGTGTGAGTCAGAACCTCATTCCTTTTTACTTCTGAACACTGTTCCATTGCCTGCATGTGCCATGTTGGTTTTTCCATTCATCCCCGGGCAGGCACTTGCGTTCTTTCCGCCTGGAGCTCTTGGGATTGGTGCTGCCGTGGACCTGGGGGTGCAGGATCTGTTTGCTAATCCTGATTCTCAGTTCCCGGGGGTAAGTACTATGATGTCCATTTCACCAGTTGTTGACTCAGGTCAGTGGGAGGCGTCCGCGGGCTGCAGCGTGGGGGCACAGACAGCAAGGGGGCCCCTTCGCTCCCCTAAAGGTGTGTTTTTTTATGACACAAATGAACGTACAGAACAGGAGCAGACTCACAGACAGCAAGCTTGCGGCTGAAGGGGGAGAGGGAGCGGCGAGGGACAAACTGGGAGTCTGGACGAGCAGGCACAGTGTTAGACAGCGGACAGACAGCGTGGCCCCCTGTATAGCCCTGGGACTAGAACGGTAGTCCGCATCCTGTGGGAGACTCAGCTGTTCCCTACCCCAGGGATCTTCCCAGCGCAGGGATCGTGCCCAGGTCTCCCGCGTGGCGGGCGGGATCTTTACCGTCTGAGCCAACCAGGGAAGCCGTCGTGCATCCCTGCCTCTCTGTGTTGTGCACCTGAAGTCAGTGCGGCCTTGTAATCAGCTGTATGAGAAAGTGTTGGGTTTTTTTTTTTTTGGTAATTTATGTGAAACATGTAACACAAAAATAACGTTTTTATTTATTTATTTTTGGCCGCCATTGCAGCTTGCGGGATGTTCTCTGACCTGGGGTTGAACCCAGGCCACGGCGGTGAAAGCCTGGAATCCTAATGAGCAGGCCACCAGGGAACCCCTAAAATTAACCATTTTATAGTGAACACTTGAGTGGCACTTGGTACCTTCACAGTGTTGTGTGGGCAGTGTGGTTGTCTAGGTCCAGAACACGTTCATTCCTCCAAAAGGAAACCCCGCCCCTCCCTCGCTCCCCACCCCTGGCCGCACGGGTCTTCTGTTTCTGTGGATTTACCCATTTTTGGCTGTTTTATATAAATGCAGTCACACCGTATGTGACCTTTTGTGTCTTTTTTTTTTTTTTTAACTCAGCATAATGTTTTTTGAGCTTCACGCATGCTGTAGTGTGAGTCAGAACCTCATTCCTTTTTACTTCTGAACACTGTTCCATTGCCTGCATGTGCCATGTTGGTTTTTCCATTCATCCCCGGGCAGGCACTTGCGTTCTTTCCGCCTGGAGCTCTTGGGATTGGTGCTGCCGTGGACCTGGGGGTGCAGGATCTGTTTGCTAATCCTGATTCTCAGTTCCCGGGGGTAAGTACTATGATGTCCATTTCACCAGTTGTTGACTCAGGTCAGTCCAAGAGGGCAGCCTGGCTGGCGGCTTGGACGACCCACAGTGGCTGGAGGAGCAGGTGCCCCTGCGTCTCTGTGGCCCTCCCTGCCCGCGTCCTGCCTGGCGCCCGCTTCCCTGATGACCCATCGGCTCGCTCCTTGCGGGCAGGGTCTCGGTCTGTCTTGTTGGCTCTGAATCCGCAGCACCTGCCAGGAGCACCCGGCACGGAGCTGGGGGCTCAGGGCATCATTTGTTCAAGGAAGGAGTGAGTGTGTTCGATCCTGGAGCCACATTCATGGCTGCATCCCCCAGCCTCCGTCCGTGCCTGAACCTGGCTGGGTGCTTGGCCCGGCTAACACGTCCGGACATGTAAACACTTCCTGAATGTGGGATTCATGACTGACAAAGGGGAATTTTATGTATCATGTGCATTTACATTTGTGCATGTGTGTATGTGCATATGGTGTCAAAAAAAAAAAATCCAAAACACGGAATTCTAAGTAAAGCCCCCGCGAGGAGAAGGCTGGCTTTGTGAAGCGTCAGGTGATCCCGTGAGCTGAAACAGGGCAGGCACGCTTTTTCTAAGAATGACCAGAAAGTAAATATTTTGCGCTTTGCAGACCACATATGGGCTCTGTTGTCTTTTCCTTTCCTCTTCCTTCCTTCCAACCCTTAAAAATGTGAAAAACATCCGTAGCTCAGAGGCTTTTAAAAGCAGGCGCTGGCTGCAGTCTGTAGCCTCTTGATGCTCAAGGTCCTTTAAGGCCGTTCACTTTTTAAACTCAGCTTCATGGTCTCCTGTTCAACGCGTTTGTGTGATGCCTTTTTTCTCAATGGTTAAAAGTATGTATGTTAATTATGAAAAACATCTAGAGAATAGAAGCGTTCCAGGAGATAAGAAAAGTCTACTTTTCATTTCACCACATGGGAGCAACTATAATTTAGGTCTTGGAACATTTGCTCTCTGTGTCTCTTCCGATCGCTTTGTCCTCTGGGTGGAAAATGTCATGAGAATTACGCACAGTCGTGAGCTCTTGGGATTGGTGCTGCCGTGGACCTGGGGGTGCAGGATCTGTTTGCTAATCCTGATTCTCAGTTCCCGGGGGTAAGTACTATGATGTCCATTTCACCAGTTGTTGACTCAGGTCAGTCCAAGAGGGCAGCCTGGCTGGCGGCTTGGACGACCCACAGTGGCTGGAGGAGCAGGTGCCCCTGCGTCTCTGTGGCCCTCCCTGCCCGCGTCCTGCCTGGCGCCCGCTTCCCTGATGACCCATCGGCTCGCTCCTTGCGGGCAGGGTCTCGGTCTGTCTTGTTGGCTCTGAATCCGCAGCACCTGCCAGGAGCACCCGGCACGGAGCTGGGGGCTCAGGGCATCATTTGTTCAAGGAAGGAGTGAGTGTGTTCGATCCTGGAGCCACATTCATGGCTGCATCCCCCAGCCTCCGTCCGTGCCTGAACCTGGCTGGGTGCTTGGCCCGGCTAACACGTCCGGACATGTAAACACTTCCTGAATGTGGGATTCATGACTGACAAAGGGGAATTTTATGTATCATGTGCATTTACATTTGTGCATGTGTGTATGTGCATATGGTGTCAAAAAAAAAAAATCCAAAACACGGAATTCTAAGTAAAGCCCCCGCGAGGAGAAGGCTGGCTTTGTGAAGCGTCAGGTGATCCCGTGAGCTGAAACAGGGCAGGCACGCTTTTTCTAAGAATGACCAGAAAGTAAATATTTTGCGCTTTGCAGACCACATATGGGCTCTGTTGTCTTTTCCTTTCCTCTTCCTTCCTTCCAACCCTTAAAAATGTGAAAAACATCCGTAGCTCAGAGGCTTTTAAAAGCAGGCGCTGGCTGCAGTCTGTAGCCTCTTGATGCTCAAGGTCCTTTAAGGCCGTTCACTTTTTAAACTCAGCTTCATGGTCTCCTGTTCAACGCGTTTGTGTGATGCCTTTTTTCTCAATGGTTAAAAGTATGTATGTTAATTATGAAAAACATCTAGAGAATAGAAGCGTTCCAGGAGATAAGAAAAGTCTACTTTTCATTTCACCACATGGGAGCAACTATAATTTAGGTCTTGGAACATTTGCTCTCTGTGTCTCTTCCGATCGCTTTGTCCTCTGGGTGGAAAATGTCATGAGAATTACGCACAGTCGTGGAGCCTGTGGTGTGGGCGGCCATGCTGCACGCGCAGCCCTGTGTGTGTGCACGGTCCGTCGCTCAGCTGCGTCTGACTCTGTGTGACCCTGTGGACTGTCGCCCGCCAGGCTCCTCTGTCCGTGGGATTCCCCAGACGAGGACACTGGAGTGGGTGGCCGTGTCCTCCTCCAGGGGGTCTTCCTGACCCGGGGATCGACCCTGTGTCTCCCACATTTCCTTGCGCTGGCAGGCAGGCCCTTTACCGCTGTGCCACCTGGGAAGCCGCGGTCAGTGGCGTTGTTACTTTTGTGTGGCAGACGAGGCAGCTGAGGCTCATGTCTGTGACACAGATGATCGAGAGGCAGAGGCACCGGTCTCTCGGAGCAGTAAGCCCCGGGATGCGCGGGTGGTGACCGGAGGTCCTTGGGCTGCAGAAGAGCCGCTGGGCCTGGGCCCCGGCGGCGGGGAGAGCAGGTGCTTTGCCACTCAGCGCAGCGCCGCCCGTCCTGTGGAGGCCCGCGGGCCCTCAGGGGGGCAGCGTCCGTGCAGTTGCGTGGTGCTCTCTGGGGGCTCCTGTACTCTCGGTGGACAGCGGCATTGCGGTGGATCCTCCCTGCTTGTGTGGGTGATTTGTCGATGAAAAATGAATCCGTCGATGTAAGACAGAAATGGAAGATGTTATTTGAACAAAAATGAGGATTACAGCCTGGGAACGGCCTCTCACAAAGCGGCGAGAATGGCCCCGCCCGTTAGCAGCCAAGCACAGTGACGTTTCCAGACAGAGGGCTGACATCCAGGGACGTATCGTTGACGGTTTCCACGGTCCGGGTCCGAGTGCCCACCTGGTGGGTCATGTGACCTCACAAGATCAAAAAGGCAGGTCATCTTTTGAGAAGTCGTCTGTTGACACTGGGGGAACGCACCCTTTGTGGCTGAGCAGGTTCTTCTGCCAGCGAGGGAGGCTTGGCTGAAGGCTGATGCAGATACATGGCAGTCATGAAAGTAAAAGACGCTGGCTCCTTGGAAGAAAAGGTATGACGGATCTAGACAGTGTATTCAAAAGCAGAGATGTCACTTTGCCAACACAGGTCCAGACAGTCAAAGCTATGATTTTCCCAGTGTCACGGATGGATGTGAGAGCCGGACCATGAAGGTCGAGGGCCACAGAATGGATGCTTTCCAGTCGTGGTGCTGGAGAGGACTCCTCAGAGCCCCTGAGACCGCAGGGACATCCAAGCAGTCAATGCTGAAGGAAATCAACCCTGAATATGCACTGGAAGGACGGATGCTGAAACTTCAGCCGCCTGATGCAAAGAGGTGACTCACTGGGAAAGACCCTGATGCTGGGAAAGACTGAAGACAGAGGAGAAGGTGGTCGGATGGCCTCACTGACCCGATGAATAGGAATTTGAGAGAACTCCAGGAGAAAGCGGAGGACGGGGAGCCTGGTGTGCTGCAGCCCAGGGGTGGCCAAGAGGCAGACGCGACTCAGCGGCCGGACAGACAGTAGGCGTGCAACTCCACGAAGCACAGGGGGAGTGGGGAAGAGGAAACCAAAGGGCAGCGCAAATTGTTTTATGGTTAAAGTTTCCTTGCCTTGCCATAAACTGTGAATTTGATTTCACAGCTTCCTCATTGACCACTTAGCCCGTTTGGACTCTCTTGGGAAGCAGAGAGGACACAGTTAAAAGAGGCGCTTTTCACGGCTTCCTGCTCGCCCTAGGCTCCGTGCAGCAGTGGGCAGCCACGCGTGCCTGTCCCAGGACGGCGAGGCGGGACGTCCGGGTGTGGCTGCTTCCTCGCTTCCTCTTGGAGTGTTTCCATTGTGTGTGTGTGTGTGTTTTAAAATACTTTTTATTTTTACAGAGTTCTGTGGTTGACAGATACGTATGATCTCAGATTAGTCATAGGTGTATCCCCCCATCCCACCCCTCCAGGCCGTCGCACAGCACCCCTGCAGGATCCCCTTGCATGTTTCCATTGTTACCCCTGCCTTTCTCCCTCCCAACTCCCCTGACGGCCGTTGTGAAAGTAATTGACTGCTTTGTCTGACACCCCGCTACCAGCTCAGTCGTCCCTCCTCACCCGCTAGGGGCCCTTTCATCGCTTTGCAGTTGGAGGAGTCTCAAGCTCCCTGGACCCCGAGCGTCAGATGGATGTGAGAGCCGGACCATGAAGGTCGAGGGCCACAGAATGGATGCTTTCCAGTCGTGGTGCTGGAGAGGACTCCTCAGAGCCCCTGAGACCGCAGGGACATCCAAGCAGTCAATGCTGAAGGAAATCAACCCTGAATATGCACTGGAAGGACGGATGCTGAAACTTCAGCCGCCTGATGCAAAGAGGTGACTCACTGGGAAAGACCCTGATGCTGGGAAAGACTGAAGACAGAGGAGAAGGTGGTCGGATGGCCTCACTGACCCGATGAATAGGAATTTGAGAGAACTCCAGGAGAAAGCGGAGGACGGGGAGCCTGGTGTGCTGCAGCCCAGGGGTGGCCAAGAGGCAGACGCGACTCAGCGGCCGGACAGACAGTAGGCGTGCAACTCCACGAAGCACAGGGGGAGTGGGGAAGAGGAAACCAAAGGGCAGCGCAAATTGTTTTATGGTTAAAGTTTCCTTGCCTTGCCATAAACTGTGAATTTGATTTCACAGCTTCCTCATTGACCACTTAGCCCGTTTGGACTCTCTTGGGAAGCAGAGAGGACACAGTTAAAAGAGGCGCTTTTCACGGCTTCCTGCTCGCCCTAGGCTCCGTGCAGCAGTGGGCAGCCACGCGTGCCTGTCCCAGGACGGCGAGGCGGGACGTCCGGGTGTGGCTGCTTCCTCGCTTCCTCTTGGAGTGTTTCCATTGTGTGTGTGTGTGTGTTTTAAAATACTTTTTATTTTTACAGAGTTCTGTGGTTGACAGATACGTATGATCTCAGATTAGTCATAGGTGTATCCCCCCATCCCACCCCTCCAGGCCGTCGCACAGCACCCCTGCAGGATCCCCTTGCATGTTTCCATTGTTACCCCTGCCTTTCTCCCTCCCAACTCCCCTGACGGCCGTTGTGAAAGTAATTGACTGCTTTGTCTGACACCCCGCTACCAGCTCAGTCGTCCCCCCTCCCTCACCCCCGCCGTTTTGCTGGAGGGGCTTGCGTCTCAGGGCTCCATATGGCGCAGTGAGTGGCAGTTGGAGGAGTCTCAGCGACTGGCTCCTCAGTGACAACCAGACTTCCTCTGATCCAGCGTCAGATGGATGTAGGGCCGGGCTGGCAGGTGCCGAGCCTGGGGAAGGGCAGGGCTCTGCTGGGCTTACCTGCTGCGGGAGTTCCAGCTTGGCGTCACAGCTGCGGCTGGGCTGGGTTATATGTATTATATTACGTTGTATTATATTATCTTATGTTATATTATATTACATTATATTATATTAGATTATGCCGTCCTAGAATGTGGTGATATCTCACCTGATGATACATGATAGAGTGATACTCCATAATGGCATTACGTCGTGACATCGCATGAGATACATTGTATCTTTATTCTCTGTAACAGCCCTGAGCACCCCACCCAAGTCCACAGTTCTAGGCTGTTAAAGCTTCTGTTCTTGTTTTTGGCCACACCGAGCGCTCTACGCGAGGTCTTGGCTCCCCAGTCAGGGATCGCATGCACCCACCCTGCACTGGAAGCGGGAGTCGCAGCCACTGAACCCCTCCTGTCTGTTTCTTCCTGGTCATTTCGAAGCAACGGTTACTGTGTCACTCGTCTCGATCACCTTTGCTGCTGCTGTTCCGTCGCTCGGTCGTGTCTGAGTCTGTGGCCCGTGGGCTGCAGCCCGCCAGGCTTCCCTGTGCTTCACCGTCTCCTGGCGTCTGCTCAGACTGACGTCCATTCAGCCAGTGATGCCCTCCCACCGTCCCCTCCTCTGCCGCCCGCGTCTCCTCCTGCCCCCCTCTTTCCCAGCATCAGGGTCTTTGCCAGTCGGCTGGCTCTGTGCTTTGGTAAGCCAGGCAGGACACAAGGGTGGCCCACGCCCCCAGTTCTTATTTTGTTAGTTGAGTTCTCAGCCTCATGCTTGCTTCTGAGATGGAGCGTTTGCGATGTTGTGCCTTCTGTGTAATGAGCTCAATGAGCCGTTCACGGGATTATCCGCTTCTCATCTGAGAACATGTGCAGCATTCTCCATCTTTACATTGTCATTTAGGATGCCTTCCTGCGGAAAGCGAGAATTGATGACTGGAGATTCTCTTACAAGATCATTCATTTTATCCTTGGTAACAGTAATGTCCCCAGATAATCAAGTTTTGTCGTATCCATATGCCAAGCCCCTCACTGGAAAAGCAATCTCCCAGGGCGCAAACGCTGATGTATACTCTTCTGCACCAGCCTGTGTGGGATTTTCAAGGCAGGAACTGATTTTTCTCTTCATGAATGCTGAACTCTACATCTTGAAACAGTAGAATAAGAAGCACAGCCTTCACTCAGAGTCTAGCTTGATAAGCTCCAGGAGCCGAGGGCGCCTGACAGACTGTCACTGTAAGTTGACGTGCTTTCCAAACGTCATGCTAATTTCTTAGAACAGAAGATCCATTTTTTTAAACTATATTAAAAGATAAAAGACAGAGACACCAGATTGGATTGTCTAAAGGTAGTCTCTGTCCTTTAGACACTCTGGTGATGGTGCAGACAGAATGATCTGATGTAAATGGGATATAGAGGCCCTTGCTGGTACCGTGTTTGAAGGCAGAGCAATTGCTGCAAGCCACTTAAGAGTCACTTGGCCTATGTTCTCCTTTTCCATTGCTATCATGAGAAAGCCATTTCATTGCAAATAAAAGTATTAAACAATTAGAGGAAAGGCGATACCAGAGTGACGAGAACAATTTGAACGCATGGTCAAAATCTGGCTGTGCTGCGGGGCCCTGGCTGCTAGCCTTCAAGGAGGCTGCCTGACTCTTCTCTTGGTGGTGGCGTTTCGCTTTGCTTTTTAAAAATCAGTGTTGGACATTATTAAAAGTAAACCTTCTCCATGAAGGATATTTTTAAGAGAATAAAAAGATAAGACAGAGGCTTCCCTGGTGGTCCAGTGGGTAAGGACACCGCCGTGCAGTGCAAGGGGCGCCGGTTCGAGCCCTGGCCTGGGAAGATCCCACGTGCTGCGGAGCGGCTGGACTGATGTGTCCAATCGCCGAGCTGGAGCTCTGGCGCATGCGCCCAGAGATGCGCCGGGGGCCGTTTGTGCCTTCTGTGTAATGAGCTCGGTTCACGGGATTATCCGCTTCTCATCTGAGAACATGTGCAGCATTCTCCATCTTTACATTGTCATTTAGGATGCCTTCCTGCGGAAAGCGAGAATTGATGACTGGAGATTCTCTTACAAGATCATTCATTTTATCCTTGGTAACAGTAATGTCCCCAGATAATCAAGTTTTGTCGTATCCATATGCCAAGCCCCTCACTGGAAAAGCAATCTCCCAGGGCGCAAACGCTGATGTATACTCTTCTGCACCAGCCTGTGTGGGATTTTCAAGGCAGGAACTGATTTTTCTCTTCATGAATGCTGAACTCTACATCTTGAAACAGTAGAATAAGAAGCACAGCCTTCACTCAGAGTCTAGCTTGATAAGCTCCAGGAGCCGAGGGCGCCTGACAGACTGTCACTGTAAGTTGACGTGCTTTCCAAACGTCATGCTAATTTCTTAGAACAGAAGATCCATTTTTTTAAACTATATTAAAAGATAAAAGACAGAGACACCAGATTGGATTGTCTAAAGGTAGTCTCTGTCCTTTAGACACTCTGGTGATGGTGCAGACAGAATGATCTGATGTAAATGGGATATAGAGGCCCTTGCTGGTACCGTGTTTGAAGGCAGAGCAATTGCTGCAAGCCACTTAAGAGTCACTTGGCCTATGTTCTCCTTTTCCATTGCTATCATGAGAAAGCCATTTCATTGCAAATAAAAGTATTAAACAATTAGAGGAAAGGCGATACCAGAGTGACGAGAACAATTTGAACGCATGGTCAAAATCTGGCTGTGCTGCGGGGCCCTGGCTGCTAGCCTTCAAGGAGGCTGCCTGACTCTTCTCTTGGTGGTGGCGTTTCGCTTTGCTTTTTAAAAATCAGTGTTGGACATTATTAAAAGTAAACCTTCTCCATGAAGGATATTTTTAAGAGAATAAAAAGATAAGACAGAGGCTTCCCTGGTGGTCCAGTGGGTAAGGACACCGCCGTGCAGTGCAAGGGGCGCCGGTTCGAGCCCTGGCCTGGGAAGATCCCACGTGCTGCGGAGCGGCTGGACTGATGTGTCCAATCGCCGAGCTGGAGCTCTGGAGCGCATGCGCCCAGAGATGGCGCTCTGCGACAACAGATGCCACCGCCGTGGGAGGCCCGCAGGAGCCAAAGAACAAAGACGGATGAAAATAGAGAAATGAAAGACCAATAGAAGTGGCCCGCCCGCCCCCTCGCTCCCCAACCTGACCCCCCCAACCTAACCCTCCCGCCCCAAAAAATGTTAAAAAAAAAAAGATAAGCCAAGAAATTGGGAGAAAATATTGGTAAAACATGTTTGATATAGGCCTTACATCTACAATATACACATTAACTTTAAAGCAAACAGTAAGGAAATAAACCCGGTTTAAAAATAGGTAAAAGATGTGGACAGGCAAGTTGGCCAAGATGGTATCTTACTGTCAAATAAGTACGTGGAAAAATGCTCCGTGTCTGCTGAGCATCACTGTTGTTCATCCACTCGGTCGTGTCCGACCCTTTGTGAGCCCCTGGACGGTGGCCCGCGAGGCCCCTCTGTCCATAGAGTTCTCCAGGCAAGAGTGTTGGAGTGGGGTCCCATTTCCTCCTCCAGAGGATCTTCCAGATCCGGGGATCGAACCTGAGTCTCTTATGTCTCCTGCATCGTCAGCCTTCCCCACCGAGGCACCATCTGCTGGTGGTGGACACCCGTCTGCTGTCATTAGGGGATTGTCAACTGGGACAAGAGTGGAAGTCCACTGCACACCCGCGGCAGTGGACACAGAAGAGAAGGAAAGGTAGGGGACCATGCCGTGCACATTGCTGGTGAGGATGGTTTTGTTTTTGCTTACTGTGGTAAAGAAGAGGTAACAGAAAATTTGCCGCTAACTCTTTGTAGTGTAGAGTCCAGTAGTATTCGGTATATTCAAGTTGTTGCGAAACGGATTTCCAGAATTTTCTCCCCCTGCAGATCTGACGCGCTCTCTCCATCAAACACCAGTCCGCACCTCCTCCTTTCCGTGGCAGTTCCCTGGTAGCCATCCTCCTACATTCTGTTTCTATGAAGTAAACCACTTGAGACATGCTGTGTACATGGAATCCTATAGTGTGTGTCCTTTTATGACAGGCCTGCTTCATCTATTGTGGTCTCAAGGTTCATCCACACTGTAGCATGCGTCAGAATTTCCCTCCTTTTCAAGGCTAAATCATATTCCCCTCTCTGTGTGCCACGTTCAGTTTACCGACCGACTGTCGATGAGCGCTTGTGTGGCTCCCACCTCTTGGCGGCCATGAGCAGTGCTCCCGTGAGCAGGAGTGTGCACGGAGCTCGCTGAGACTCGACTTTCAGCTCTTTTGAAACCGGGGAGTGGGGTTCATGCATCGGGTGGCAGTCCTGGTTTTCAGTTTAACCCTTGAGGAGATTCTGAACCGGCCTCCCCGGCAGGTGCACCGCTGCACCGCCTCGGCAGCGGCCCGAGGGTCCCGTTTCTGCAGCCTCCGCAGCCCTGGTTCTCCTCTTTTCCTGCTTTCCTCCCTGTCCACTTCCTATTTCCTTCCCTCCTCCCTTCCTTTCTTCCTTCTTTCTCCTGTTTGAGCGTAGCCATCCTAGTTGGTGTGTGATGATATATCGTATTGGTCTTTTTGTATTCCTTCTATGATGAGCGTCTTCTTGAAGAGCATCTTTTGGAGAAACATCTATTCGAGTCCTTTGCCCATTTTTTTTTAACAGGGTTATTTGACGTTCTTTTTGACTGTTTTCCTATCCAGGCTGTTCAGTTTAATTTACTGGAGGAGAAATGTTTTTTTAAAATATGGCATGTCTGTTTTTTTCACTGAAGTGGAGTTCCTCTACGAGATTATATAAATTCAGTCTAAGGAAAGGTAGGGGACCATGCCGTGCACATTGCTGGTGAGGATGGTTTTGTTTTTGCTTACTGTGGTAAAGAAGAGGTAACAGAAAATTTGCCGCTAACTCTTTGTAGTGTAGAGTCCAGTAGTATTCGGTATATTCAAGTTGTTGCGAAACGGATTTCCAGAATTTTCTCCCCCTGCAGATCTGACGCGCTCTCTCCATCAAACACCAGTCCGCACCTCCTCCTTTCCGTGGCAGTTCCCTGGTAGCCATCCTCCTACATTCTGTTTCTATGAAGTAAACCACTTGAGACATGCTGTGTACATGGAATCCTATAGTGTGTGTCCTTTTATGACAGGCCTGCTTCATCTATTGTGGTCTCAAGGTTCATCCACACTGTAGCATGCGTCAGAATTTCCCTCCTTTTCAAGGCTAAATCATATTCCCCTCTCTGTGTGCCACGTTCAGTTTACCGACCGACTGTCGATGAGCGCTTGTGTGGCTCCCACCTCTTGGCGGCCATGAGCAGTGCTCCCGTGAGCAGGAGTGTGCACGGAGCTCGCTGAGACTCGACTTTCAGCTCTTTTGAAACCGGGGAGTGGGGTTCATGCATCGGGTGGCAGTCCTGGTTTTCAGTTTAACCCTTGAGGAGATTCTGAACCGGCCTCCCCGGCAGGTGCACCGCTGCACCGCCTCGGCAGCGGCCCGAGGGTCCCGTTTCTGCAGCCTCCGCAGCCCTGGTTCTCCTCTTTTCCTGCTTTCCTCCCTGTCCACTTCCTATTTCCTTCCCTCCTCCCTTCCTTTCTTCCTTCTTTCTCCTGTTTGAGCGTAGCCATCCTAGTTGGTGTGTGATGATATATCGTATTGGTCTTTTTGTATTCCTTCTATGATGAGCGTCTTCTTGAAGAGCATCTTTTGGAGAAACATCTATTCGAGTCCTTTGCCCATTTTTTTTTAACAGGGTTATTTGACGTTCTTTTTGACTGTTTTCCTATCCAGGCTGTTCAGTTTAATTTACTGGAGGAGAAATGTTTTTTTAAAATATGGCATGTCTGTTTTTTTCACTGAAGTGGAGTTCCTCTACGAGATTATATAAATTCAGTCTAGTTCAGTCTCTCAGTCATGTCTGACTCTTTGCACCTTACATACATTACAGATGCACAATGCGGCGATTCTCAGTGTTTAAAGGTTATACTCCATTCATACTTATCATACAGTAGTGGCTATATCCCCTGTGTTGCACACTGTCTCTTACAGCCGGTCGCATCCCTGGCAGCTTGGGCCGCTTGGTCGCGCACGCCAATCTTGTCCCGCCCCTCTTGCCTCTGCCCACTGGTAACCACTAATTTTTTCTCCATGTCCTCGAGTCTGCTTCTTTTTTGTTATATTTATTAGTTTATGGCATTGTATTTTTAGGTACAAGTGATGTCATGCAGTATTTGTCTTTCTCTGACTTATTTAATTTACCATAATGCCCTCCAGGCCCATCCATATTGCTGCATATGGCCAAATTCCATTCTCTCTTAGGGATGAATGATGCTCCGTTGCATGTCTGGACCCCATCGTTATCTGCTTATCTGCTGATGGGCGTGGAGGTGGCTTCCGCGTCCTGGCTCCTGCTGGTGATGCTGCCGTGACCTTAGGGAGCAGGCGTCTTTCCAGATGAGTGCTCCTGTTGGCTTCAGAGAGGCACCCCGGGGTGGATTGCTGGTGCGTGGGGTCGTCCTGTCTCCAGTTTCTTGAGGCGCCTCCACAGTGTTTTCCTGGCGGCCGCACCAGCGCCCCGCCCGCAGTGAGCGAGGGTTCTCTGTCCCTCACGTGTCGCCAGCTCTGCTCTCCGTGTTCTTTCTGAAGATGGCCGTTCTGACAGGTGCGAGGCGGCGCCTCTCGGAGGTTTCAGCTCGTGTTTCCCCTGTGAGGAGCGATCCTTCAGTGCCTCTTGGCCCCCTCCTTTTCCTTTTTGGAAACATGACTATGCAGTTCTTCTGCCCATTTTTTTAAACCTTTTTTTTTTTTTTTTTTAAATTTTGGCTTCTTTCATTGTTTTTTTGTTTATTTACTTTCATCCATCTTTACACTTTGGCTTGTGTGGACCTCCCATCGCAGTGGCCTCTCTTGCTGCAGAGCACCGGCTCTGGGTGCGTGCGCTCCAGAGTGCTGGCTCGTCATTGGACATACCGGTCCAACCGCTCCACAGCACGTGGAATCTTCCTAGGCCAGGGATTGAACAGGGTGCCCCTTGTCCTGCAAAGTGGACTCTCTACCTACTGGACCACCAGGGAAGCCTCTTCTCCCCATTTTTTAAGTTAGGTTCTTTGTGGTGTTTTTGATGTTGAGTTATATGAGTTGTTTATGTGCTGACTGTTAATATCTTGTCAGTCATATCATTTGCAAGTATTTTCAAAAGCCTGTCTTTTGTTTTATAGATGGTTTCCTTTGCTGTGCAGGAAGTGTGACTTCTGTATCTTAAAAAGGGAAAGTCAGTAGCAAAATAGAATCTTCTCCTTTAAAAAGATCAATTGTTTATAGTTAACTCTAAACAATGAAACTTTTGGTTACATAAAGTGAAAAGATGCTTGCAAAATGAACACTTGGTAATTTAATATACAAGCCTGTGGGTTTTTGCACTTGATTTAGACCCACTCAGCTAACAAAGAAAGAGAAAAAGAAAGAAACCAGTTACCATCTTTTGCATGTGTTTCTTTTCTGGTTTATGGACGTTGTTGAAACCATCCATGGCTAAGGTGTAAAGTAGGCTTTGCTCCTTTAGGCTCCAGGATGGGAACATTAGAAGAAACAGTTCCCTCTTCCCCTGGTGTTTACTTTTAAGGGACGCCGTTTCTGGATGAGCAGGTGGAGGAGGGAGATGCTCTCTGCTTGACTTTAGAACCTCACCCTTCTCCCTGGGTTTCTCTGGTAGTGCAGCTGGTAGATCAGCTCACCTGCCATGCAGGAGGCTGTGACTTGTCCCCTGTGTCGGGAAGATGCCCTGGAGAAGAGAATGGACTGCCCGCTCCAGTATTCTGGCCTGGAGAATTCGGTGGCTCCTCCATGGGGTTGCGAAGCTGGACACGACTGAGCGACCTGCCTTTGACTTTTCTCCATAAGTTTTCATGAATCTGGGGAGTGAGGAAGCGCTGGAGAGGGTCTTCTGGTGCAGGACTTTGTCTTCACTCAAAGAAACAAAAATGTTTTTTCCTTTCCAGAGATTTCCAGAGAAATCTAATCAGCCCGCATGTTCCTGTAATAGCCCGTTCTTGATTCTTTTTCGGGACTCGGGGAGCATTTTTAATATGGCTGAACCTGCCAGGGGAGTAGTAGACTCCCTCGTTAATTTCCTCGGTGGACTGTGGGGCGAGTCGTTCATTCGGTTCTATTTCTGTTGCACGTCCGAGCCTTTGCAAAGTGCCCTTTCCATCGAGTTGAAGATACTTTGCACAAGTCCCTCTGGTAATTGCTTAATGAGCGAGAACTTTGGGTCTCTGCCGAGCTCTCTAATCTCCTACCCTTTCCTTCTTCCCCTTCTTGTATAAAAGCTGGAGCCGTTGTCATTGAAGACAGTAGTTAGGGCATCACTTAGTGTTTTCTGGGGCTGAGGAGCACGTACTGAGTGCTTAATATGGGTTTGGTACTGGTGAAAGCTGGGCCTGTGCACGAACTCGTGGTCTTCCATCCTATGACCTGGGTACTGCATTATTCCCATTTTGCTTTAAAAGATCAATTGTTTAAGTTAATAAACAATGCTTTGTTACATAAAGTGAAAAGATGCTTGCAAAATGAACACTTGGTAATTTAATATACAAGCCTGTGGGTTTTTGCACTTGATTTAGACCCACTCAGCTAACAAAGAAAGAGAAAAAGAAAGAAACCAGTTACCATCTTTTGCATGTGTTTCTTTTCTGGTTTATGGACGTTGTTGAAACCATCCATGGCTAAGGTGTAAAGTAGGCTTTGCTCCTTTAGGCTCCAGGATGGGAACATTAGAAGAAACAGTTCCCTCTTCCCCTGGTGTTTACTTTTAAGGGACGCCGTTTCTGGATGAGCAGGTGGAGGAGGGAGATGCTCTCTGCTTGACTTTAGAACCTCACCCTTCTCCCTGGGTTTCTCTGGTAGTGCAGCTGGTAGATCAGCTCACCTGCCATGCAGGAGGCTGTGACTTGTCCCCTGTGTCGGGAAGATGCCCTGGAGAAGAGAATGGACTGCCCGCTCCAGTATTCTGGCCTGGAGAATTCGGTGGCTCCTCCATGGGGTTGCGAAGCTGGACACGACTGAGCGACCTGCCTTTGACTTTTCTCCATAAGTTTTCATGAATCTGGGGAGTGAGGAAGCGCTGGAGAGGGTCTTCTGGTGCAGGACTTTGTCTTCACTCAAAGAAACAAAAATGTTTTTTCCTTTCCAGAGATTTCCAGAGAAATCTAATCAGCCCGCATGTTCCTGTAATAGCCCGTTCTTGATTCTTTTTCGGGACTCGGGGAGCATTTTTAATATGGCTGAACCTGCCAGGGGAGTAGTAGACTCCCTCGTTAATTTCCTCGGTGGACTGTGGGGCGAGTCGTTCATTCGGTTCTATTTCTGTTGCACGTCCGAGCCTTTGCAAAGTGCCCTTTCCATCGAGTTGAAGATACTTTGCACAAGTCCCTCTGGTAATTGCTTAATGAGCGAGAACTTTGGGTCTCTGCCGAGCTCTCTAATCTCCTACCCTTTCCTTCTTCCCCTTCTTGTATAAAAGCTGGAGCCGTTGTCATTGAAGACAGTAGTTAGGGCATCACTTAGTGTTTTCTGGGGCTGAGGAGCACGTACTGAGTGCTTAATATGGGTTTGGTACTGGTGAAAGCTGGGCCTGTGCACGAACTCGTGGTCTTCCATCCTATGACCTGGGTACTGCATTATTCCCATTTTGCAGATGAGACTTGAGTCTCAGAGTAGTGAGGTGAAAAAATTCACCGGCAGCTGTGCATCCCTGATGGCTCAGTGGTAAAGAACCCACCTATCAATGCAGGTGATGTGGGTTCTAGCCCAGGGTCAGGAAGATAGACTGGAGAAGGAACTGGCAACCTATTCCAGCGGAAATCCCATGGACAAGGGAGCCTGGTGGGCTTGGCACGGTGGGGTCCAGCGCCCAGCCCCACTGGTGGCGTCGTGGGCAGGCACTCTGAGAGCCACACTGCCCCTTGACCCACTCCACGGGCACTCCACGGGCTTTCCACCGAGGCTGGCATGGCTCTCTTTCCCCAGCTCTCCTTCCCTAGCTCTCTTTCGCCAAGCAGCTCCGCGCCCTGTACCGAGTGGGCACACTCGCGAGCGGTTTGCTGCAGCCGATGAGTTGATGTCCTTGTGCCTGGCCAGCCCCGAACGTGGCCCCCAGCGCTCTGCTGAACTAATCAATGCAGGCTGAATTGTGAGGGGAAGCGACGTCTCCGTTCCCAACCAGAGAAAATCGATCCCGTAAGAGAGTTACTGCTGCACACGCCCGTTCACTAGAGCTATTGGTTAGCGGAATTGCTCCCTTCAGAAGCAAATGAAATAGACCCAGGATATTGTTATGTTTCATATAAACAAATGGCCTTCCTCCTTATTTGTTTAGTCTCCTGTTTCCTGGGGAAATGGCGGATGACTCAGGGTCTGATAAAGTGTTCCGTGGCACAGGGGGCTGGCCGCCAGATGCCGCATGACAGTGCTTTCTTGCCTCCTGCAAAAGGCTTTGCCGGACTGCACTTGGTTCTCACACTTGGGCTGGTGAATCCTCTGGATGGCGGGGCTCAGGCCCCTAAGAGGGTGAGGGTTCAGGAGATCTGAAAGGAGGCCCGAGGATTTGCATTTCTGACAAAGTTCTTGCGCGTTGCTGAGGCTATGCTGGGAGCCCCACTTTGAGAACTGCTACCTCCCCGCATGAGACCTCAGCCCCTGGGAAGCCTTTTGGATTCTGTGTGACCAGGCTGACGTTGCTCAGTCACGTCCGACTCTTTGCAGCCCCGTGGACTGCAGCACGCCTGGCTTTCCTGTCCTTTGTTATTTCCTGGAGTTTGCTCAAACTCACGTCCGTTGAGTCGATGGTGCCAGGCAACCTTCCGGCCCTCTGTCGGTTGTCCCTTTCTCTTCCTTACGTGGTGCCAATCAAAAGACACAAAAAGGATGCTCAGTGAAAAGTGAGTCTCTCTCTCACTCCTGTCTCCCTGTTACCGGTTTCACTTCCCAGAGGCCCCTCCTGAGCAGCTGTTTTGTTCCCCCTGTTCTGCTGCGTCTCCGTGTCTCTCCTGGCTTCAGGTATAAAAGTACCACAACCGCTTTGCACTCTGATTTCAGAAACTCTTAGTGAAGAGTTCTGAATCAGCACGTCTAAGGGAACCGTGTAGGTTTGGCAGTTGTTTCTGTGGTGGTTGTTTTTCTAACACCTGCATAGTATTCTATCAAATGGAGGGCCTGTAAGTTTCAAATCTGGTTCCCCATTGTGGGACATTAGGTTGCTTCACATGCTTTGCTACCAGTGCTGCAGTGACTCTTCGGGTCCATTAAACAGGCATTTTGTTGCTGTTGAACTTGACTTAGTGGAGTTGCTTGATGAACAGTTGCTCTGTGTTTTTGTTACCTGCAGCGCTTTGAATACCTTCTGGCTGGATTCTGCCCCATCTTTAGCTCACCCAGAGTCTAGGGTTTACTTCGGGCGTTTATGCCTGTTGTATTTCTTACAATCATCTGATGTAACCAAATATTACACAGACTGATGACATCGGAGGGCGAAAGAGGAAAGGGCGTTCTGGTGAGAGTTCGGCAGATGCCGCATGACAGTGCTTTCTTGCCTCCTGCAAAAGGCTTTGCCGGACTGCACTTGGTTCTCACACTTGGGCTGGTGAATCCTCTGGATGGCGGGGCTCAGGCCCCTAAGAGGGTGAGGGTTCAGGAGATCTGAAAGGAGGCCCGAGGATTTGCATTTCTGACAAAGTTCTTGCGCGTTGCTGAGGCTATGCTGGGAGCCCCACTTTGAGAACTGCTACCTCCCCGCATGAGACCTCAGCCCCTGGGAAGCCTTTTGGATTCTGTGTGACCAGGCTGACGTTGCTCAGTCACGTCCGACTCTTTGCAGCCCCGTGGACTGCAGCACGCCTGGCTTTCCTGTCCTTTGTTATTTCCTGGAGTTTGCTCAAACTCACGTCCGTTGAGTCGATGGTGCCAGGCAACCTTCCGGCCCTCTGTCGGTTGTCCCTTTCTCTTCCTTACGTGGTGCCAATCAAAAGACACAAAAAGGATGCTCAGTGAAAAGTGAGTCTCTCTCTCACTCCTGTCTCCCTGTTACCGGTTTCACTTCCCAGAGGCCCCTCCTGAGCAGCTGTTTTGTTCCCTCTGTTCTGCTGCGTCTCCGTGTCTCTCCTGGCTTCAGGTATAAAAGTACCACAACCGCTTTGCACTCTGATTTCAGAAACTCTTAGTGAAGAGTTCTGAATCAGCACGTCTAAGGGAACCGTGTAGGTTTGGCAGTTGTTTCTGTGGTGGTTGTTTTTCTAACACCTGCATAGTATTCTATCAAATGGAGGGCCTGTAAGTTTCAAATCTGGTTCCCCATTGTGGGACATTAGGTTGCTTCACATGCTTTGCTACCAGTGCTGCAGTGACTCTTCGGGTCCATTAAACAGGCATTTTGTTGCTGTTGAACTTGACTTAGTGGAGTTGCTTGATGAACAGTTGCTCTGTGTTTTTGTTACCTGCAGCGCTTTGAATACCTTCTGGCTGGATTCTGCCCCATCTTTAGCTCACCCAGAGTCTAGGGTTTACTTCGGGCGTTTATGCCTGTTGTATTTCTTACAATCATCTGATGTAACCAAATATTACACAGACTGATGACATCGGAGGGCGAAAGAGGAAAGGGCGTTCTGGTGAGAGTTCGGTCAGCGGCTCTGAGTAGATTTGCTCATGTTGGATCACCAACCAGGCAGTGTGGAGAGAGTTGTCAAGGGTATGGATGACGAACCAGAAAACTCGAGAAAGCCTCTGTTTTTAGACTTCTCCCTGTGTGTCTTTAAGTCTTTACACCACTGTTAAAGAAGCCAGATCCAAAGACTGTAAAGGAACTATTACGGGTACGGGTTTTGCAGAGTAGATGAAGCTGATCTTGATTCGTGACCTAGCTGCCCTGAAATGACCTCTGGGTTATGTCTTAGGACGGGTGAGCGAATGCACGTTTATTTGCTTGAGACTGAAATTATTTTAACAGGGGAGACACATCCCTTTGTCCACTTTTAAAATTAACTGATGACCAGTTTGGGTCACTCCAGAAGGAAGAATACCCACTGTGCATGTCCACGTGAACATGACTTTCTTAGGAATTCCCGAGAGTACAATGATGTGTGAATTTTCTGATTTTTTTTTCCTTGTAAGTTTTTTCTTTTCTTTTCATTTTCATGCCTCTTTTTATTTATATTTATTTTCATCCATCTTTATTCTTTGGCCCGTGTGGGCCTCCCATTGCCATGGCATCACTCACTGCAGAGCGCCGGCTCTGGGCGCTTGCACTCCAGAGCACTGGCTCCTCATTGGACACACCGGTCCAGCCGCTCTCCGGCACGTGGGATCTTCCCGGGCCAGGGATCAAACTGGTGCCCCTTGCACGGCAAGGTGGACCCTTTGGACCACCAGGGAGCCCGCATCTTCTGATTTAATAGCAGTTCCTCTGTTGC
Source organism: Tragulus kanchil (assembly GCA_022376925.1). Classification (NCBI taxonomy): domain Eukaryota; kingdom Metazoa; phylum Chordata; class Mammalia; order Artiodactyla; family Tragulidae; genus Tragulus; species Tragulus kanchil. Next base: position 20,468,984 of record JAIOJX010000027.1, on the reverse strand, counting down.
CTTCTCTGGAGCCTGTGCTAGTTTGCACTTCTGCCAGCAGTGTCTGAGAAGGACTTTCCCCAGACCTTACTTGCCCCTGTGCAGTTTTAGCAGATTTGAATTTATTTTTTTTTTCAATAGGGGTAAGCAAAAATGGTGTTTTTGTCGAGGCTGTTGGGAGCATTCTGCTTGTGTCAGTCAGCTTGAGCGTCTTCTGAGATGCTCCTGTGTTTCAGAGGGGGAGAGCGGAAGCATCGGTCGCTCAGTTGTGCTGGACTTCGCGACCCCGGGGCCCGTAGCCGCCCAGCTTCTCCGTCCATGGGCTTCTCCGGGCAGGAGCGCTGGAGGGGGTGCCGTTCCTTTCTCCTGGAGATCTTCCCAGCCCAGGGAACCCGAGTCTCCTGCCACGTGTATTTCCCGTTCTGTGAACCGTCTGTATCTTTCTATTATTTTTCTGTCACGTTATTGGTCTTGTTATTATTTCAGAGTTGCTATACATTGAGGAAATTAACTGTCATATTATCACAGTTATTTTCTCAGTTTGCCACTTACAAAACTGGTTTATGATGCCTCTGTAGATTTTCATTTAATTTGTGTTTATATTTGCTAATTTTTCCTGAGCCATACTTAGTAAAGTCTTTCTCATTCCAAGATGATTCAAGATGTCATGTATTTTTTCCATGCTCATTTTTCCTGCTTTCCCACGTAAACACTTGAGCCACCTAGAGTCCATTTTCGTGTAAGAAATGAGGTAGCCATAAAGATGCCTGTATTTCCAGATGACAGCTGAAAGGCCCAATGCCCTTTGTTGAATAATATATCTTTTTTCCATCAGTATGAAATCCCATCTATATTGTTTACTTAACTAGAAATGTGTTTATTTTTCATTTCTGGATTTTTTTTTTAGCCCTAAGGTGATTAATATACCAGACATGAACCGTAGGTAGTCATTCAGCAGTTTAGCACACGAAATGTGCCTTTCCCAGACTGGGATGTGCTTTAAAACACACAGCAGCTTTTGAAGATTTACTGTATTATATATGATCTATTATCTGTGTCTTAGTATTTTACATACAGTAAATTACTAGTAACTCTTATATTGCTAGCATATTGAAGTGATATTTTGGAAATATTGGATAAAATAAAGTTAGTATTACTAAGGCTAATGTTCCCTGTTGTGTCTTTGCCGTGGTTGTGGGAGTTGTTGGAACATGTGACATGGTGTCTGTGACCCCCAGTCTGTTGTACTGAGCCGCTGTGACCTTCCCTGCCCCGTCTGTCCCTGACTACACTGTTTGGAGGATGGGAACTTTGTTTTATTATCTGTTTCTCTCCCAGTACTACCTTTCCTTGTCAAAAGTTTCTTGGTCATTCTAATAGCCTGGATTTCCATACAAATTTTAGAGGCAGCTTTCTAGTCTCAGTGACATCTTCTAGGTATTTTTTGAGGTTTGTTTTGATGCATTTGGGTAGAAGCGGCAGCTTCCTGATGGTGAGATGGTCTGTCCAGGGAAGGTGAGAGGCTCGACTCATTCATGTCCTCGGTTTTGTCTCTCAGTAGCATTTTCAGTTTCCTTCCTCAGGGTTTTTCATATTTCCCTTTGAGTGTATTCCTGAGTATTGCATTTCCTTTAGTTGTGTTACAAATGGGATCTTTTCTTTAATATACTCTGCCTGCGGTTTTTGCACAGGGAAGCTATTGATTTTTCTAAACTATTTGTACGGAATGTACTGCACTAACAGAGCAGACACTCTGGCTGATAGTTCCGGTTCCTTAAATGATTCTCTTAAATTCGTGTACATGCAGCGGTAGCGTCATCGGTAATTGTGGTTTCCTTTTCTCTCTGACTTTATAATGATTGATGGTGACTTCCTACGTCTCCTTTCCCTTTTTTCGTCTCTTGTCTTATGGTAATGGTAATGCAGCGTTTACTTATCAGGTAGACTGTTCCCTAGCTTTATTTCTGTCCCTAATCCCTTTCACCTTCTTGCTTCAGTGAAGAATTTACATTTTACTTTTGGTGTTGTGCTGGTCCTTTTAACTCTCAAAGCATTAACCTGAGTGATGGGGCCTCCTGACTGGGGAACAACAGAAAGTCTATGGATACAATGAAATTCTGGGAAAAAAAAGTCAAAATATTTGACGCTGAAATTGGGGCAGGTGCCGTGGAGAAGTTCATTTTTAACATAAGACTTTTCTTTTGCACAAAAGAGTAAGATTGGTGTATATTTGAGCACCTGTTGTAGTTCAGTTGCGAAGTCGTGTCTGACTCTTTGTGACCCCGTGGACGGTCGCTCCTCTGTCCACGGGATTCCCAGGCAAGCACACTGGAGGGGGTTGCCACTTCCTTCTCCAGGGGATCTTCTTGCTGCTCTGCTGAGGTTATTGCTAGGCTGTTTCAAGAACATGCAGTCCAGGGTCTTCATGGCTGTTTTGCCATAAAGCCATTTCCTCTATGGGTTTATCTTTCATCATAAATAGGGTCACCTTGGGAGCTAGCCAGTCGTTCCTGCTTTGTTTAGGCAATAATTGAACCCAGCACCGTCCCAGGCGTGGTAGAGAAACAGAGGGGGAGGGGAGGTCCGTGTCCTCAAGAAATGCACAGAGTCTTGGAAGAGATAAAAATCATGCGCTTGGGGAGTTCCTTTGTGATCCGTTGGTCAGAATGGCGCTTCCACCGCCAGCGGCACGGGTTCAGTCTCTCGTTGGGGAACTAAGATCCCACAAGCTATGTCATGTGGCCCAAAAGAAACACAAAACAAACTAAACATGCTCTTCAATGGCAAGAGAGCAGGTCATGATCTCAACCAAACCAGAGCGAGATGAGGTTGTGTGTTGGCCACCCATTCAGGAGACGCCCGAGAGGCGGGCTCCACCCCTGGGTGGGCAGGATCCCTAGGGGAGGAAGCGGCAGCCCGCGCCGGTACTCTTGCCCGGGAAATCCCGTGGAGAGGAGCCTGGCGGGGCTGCGGTTGAAGAGTCAGACACGACTGAAGGACTGAACACGATGCACACGCGTCTTACACGGAAGTCGCCTGTGTTTGGGCCCCTCAGACGGGAGCAGGTCATTGAGCAGGGGACCCGCCGGACAGGGCTGCCCAGAGCAGAGAAGGGCCGTCCAGGCCCAGGGTGGCTTCGCCCTCTGGGAGACGCGCTCCTGCGGGCGGCGGGCCACCCAGGCAAGGGCAGAGCGCCTCCTGTGGGGAGAGCAAGAAAGGCCGGCGAAACTGGGTCCCCCGGGGCTCCAAGAGCTCCCCTGCCACACTCCTCGATGTCTCAGTGCAGAGGAGAACTCACGAGAACAAAGGTAGCCGAGAAGTGACTTATCAGACGACGGCACTTGTGAGACTTCCAAGCATCTGGACGAGGAGGAGAATTTACCAGGCTACAGTTTTTATTTATTTAGTCTCTCCTGGGTTTTCACTGCTGCCACAGGCTCTTCTCTAGTTGCAGGCAGTGGGGGCTGCTCTCTGGTTGAGGTCTGCAGGCTTCTCGTTGCGGGGACTTCTCTTGCTGTGGAACCCGGGCTCTAGGGCTCACGGGCTTCAGTAGCTGCAGCACGTGGGCTCCATCGTTGCTACTCCGAGGCTCTAGAGCACAGGCTCCACAGTTGTGGCTCACGGGCTTACTTGCTCCCGGACCAGGGATCGGACCCGTGTCTCCCGCATTGGCCGGCAAACTCTGTACCTCCGAGCCACCAGGGAAGCCCTGAGCCTCAGTTTTGTAATCAAAGGGAAAATCGCGAGGGGGAGGAGAGCTTCTCTGTCTTTCTTGAGTAGATGTCCTGCTCCTCCATCGTCAGCCGCTCCTCCAGGTTGAGCAGGGGCTTTTCGTGTCCCTGCATGCTCCCGCAGGTCCACCCATTATTGTTTTTTTTAATGTGTGCAGAGGACCTGTCCTAGGGATCAAGTTACTGAGCTCTCTGGGCGGGATGTGGGGCTCGTGCCACAGCCGTTTTCCTGTGTGGGGGCATGTCCTGGGCTTCCGGCTTCGTGGCTAAGCACGGCTGCTTGGTTTTGTGGTTAAGCAGACCGGCCCTCTTGAGGAACTTGTTAGCGTGCAGGGGTCTCCCATAGTTCTCTCCTTCAGTCCACCAGTGGGATGAACTATTTCATCACCTGCTTTTCCCTTTACTCTGTCCCACCCGGTGGGGAGCCTTGTCCACGGACGGTCTCCTGTTCTCTCTGCAGCTGGAGGGCGATTTCAGGTGTTAAGTAGGAAGGTGCAGTGAGGGCCTAGATGGTTAGAGCCGGAAGGGACTCGGGGAGCCCTGCGCTCTCAGCCCCAGTCCATTTGGAACGCTCCAACCCAACTGCAGTGACGCTTCTGGAAAACCACTGATGGGAGGAGGGGGCTGATCACAGATGCGGGCGTGGCCCCGGGAAGTCGAGGGCGCCTGGGTTCTCTGGCTCCCGGGTTCCGTCCCTGGCTGGAGGTTGGAGGCTGGCCTGGAATCTTCCCACAGCCCGTCCATCTAGAAAGAGGGTACTGATGGGCGAGGCTGGGGACGGGCGCTATGCCAGCGTGGCCCCGGCGGCTCCTCGCTGGCGCTCATTCCCGCAGCCACGCGGGCGGGAAGGCTCCTGGGAATGGATGCTGGTCAAGTGGATTTCCTGCGGACCTCCCGACTCCCAGGCGGTGGGCTCGCCGGGGTGCTTCCCAGCGGTCTCAGGCACTTGATTGCCTTATTGAATGCGGGCGTTTACTCATTCTGGGGGCCGTTGCCCTTCAGACCTCACCGTGAACGCGCCTCTCATCTCCCCAGACTTGCTGTTGCCGTGGGGGAGTTTCTGTCGAGCTGTTTAGCTCGTGTCTGTTACAGAAGCCGCAGGGCTTCCCGGGTGGCTCCATGCTAAAGAGCCCGCCCCCACTGCAGGAGATGTGGGTTCGATCCGTGGGTGGGGAAGATCCCCTGGGGGAGGGCACAGCCCGGAGAATCCCATGGACAGTGGCACCTGGTGGGCCATGGCCCGTGGGGTCACAGAAGAGCCAGGTGTGACTCACCGACTAACACGGTCCAAGGGAAAGTGGGGTTCAGTAATGTTTCTATGTTACGGTGAGCTCAAATGCCCTAAACAAGGAACAAGCAGAAGAAGGCTCGGAGGTACCTGGTGGGCCTCCGGCAACCACGGCGGGCGTCGGCACGTGCCCGGACGTCTGTGTGGTGGCCTGAGAGGAAGGAGTCGGGTTGAAGGAGCTGGTCGTGACGTCCAGCAACCCACAGCCTCCTCTTCCTTCCCGCCCAGCCCGCCGCAGAGTTTGGTATTTAGTGTTTGAGTCGTGGACATAGAGACATGTGCAGCGGGAGGCCGGCCCAGAGCTTCACCGGCGGAGGGGGCGGGGGCGGAGGCTAGGTGGCTGCGGCGAGGGCCGCGGGCAGGTCCTCGTGTGGTGTGGCCGTCCCCGGCTGAAGGCCGCTCCGGCAGCCCTGGCGCGGGCTGCCTGGGCGGGTGCCGTCTGGGAAGGGAGCCCCACAGACCCAGGCAACCCCCTGTGTTTGGCAAATAGGGGAGCACAGGCTTCGAAACAACGACCTTTTCTCTTGAAGCTTCTCCGGGGGACGTGATGGTGGAAAATCACAGTGACGTCTTTGTGGGTCCGGGGCCCCTGAGTGAAGACGGGCGGGGGTATTGATCGCCGCGGGGGCTCGTTAAAGGCCTGCCGTGTTTGCCCTCTCGCCTCCCACACAGGCAGCCTCCTTTCTGTCTTCATACTTAGTGGATTTTTGATGGCAGAGCACACAAATACTGCTTTCTCTGGGTCAATATTAGGTTTGCGATTGGACGGGGGCGCCGCAGAGGGACAGGGCGGGGAGGGATGGCGGGGAGCCTTCTCCCTTGTAATGGCCAAAGCTGGCCCCCTCGGGCCCTTCCCTCCAGCCCCCTGGCCCCGGTCCTCAGCGTGCATTTTCCCAAAGTGGAGGCTGTGGCGGTCGTCCTCCGTGGTGTGGGGGGACCGCGATGCGTGGGAACCCACGGAATGTCTCTTTCTGTTCTCCTGTGGGATATGCTGGTTTCTGCTTAATGAAACACTGATTTTACTTTATTTTATTTTTTGTATCATTTCATCTCATTCTTTTTTTTTTGCTTTGTTTTGGGGGGGGGTGGGGAGGGGCGGGTTAGGGAGGGAGGTGGATGGGCGGGCCACTTCCACTGGTCTTTCGTTTATCTATTTTCATCCATCTTTGTTCTTTGGCCCGTGTGGGCCTCCCATCGCGGTGGCGTCTGTCATCGCAGAGCACCGGCTCCAGGCGCATGCGCTCCAGAGCTCCAGCTCGGTAATTGGACGCATCGGTCCAGCTGCTCCGCAGCACGTGGGGTCTTCCCAGGCCAGGGATCGAACTGGCACCCCTTGCACTGCAAGGCAGTGTCCTTACCCACTGGACTACCGGGGAAGCCCTCATTCTGTTTTTAAATGAATTTTTATGGGTGTTAGCTTCTACTCTACAGCAGAGTGAATCAACGATACATATATATGTGTGTGTGTGTGTGTGTGTATGTATGTATATATATATATATATTCCCTCCTTTCTTTTAAGGATTTTTTTTTTGACGTGGTCAGTTTGGAAGTCTCTGCTGAATCTGTTACAATATTGTTTCTGTTGTATGTTTTGTTCTTTTGGCCGAGGGGCAGGTGGCATCGTAGCTCCCTGATTGGGGATGACACCCATAACGCTGCATTGGAGGGTGACGTTTCAAGCCCACTGGACCGCCAGGGGAGTCCCTGTCCCCTCCCTGGTGGACCGCTTCCCCTTCAGGCCACACAGAGCCCCGAGCACGTATCCGTCGTGGCCATCGGCGAATCCCCGTGCCCCGGTCCCCCCTGCCTCGCCCCTCCCCGCGCGATGTCCACGCGTCTGCTCCCCGTTCCTGCGTCTCCGCTGGCGGATCATTTTCTGCACTCCCTCCGCCCTGCGTCATTAAGGCTGTGCTTCAGCCCCACCCGTCCGTCTTCCCCCTTCCCTCTTGTTTCCCCTGCTGCGACAGTCCCGGTAACAGAATTCTGTGTCATATTCACTAATAGTGGCTTTGATGAAAATCACAGCTCATATTAATTGAGGGCTTATTGCCTGCCAGGCGTCCTGCTAAACTTGTTGTAGAAATGTCTTTATTCTTGTTCTAGAGGGAAGCTCAAGTCCCCGCCGGCGGGAGGCAGAACGTGGACCTGTGTGTCCCTCCGTTGGCCTTCTGGCTCCTTTTCGCAAGCCACGGGTGCTTTGTAGTTGAAATCTTGTCTCCCCCGAGTGGCTTCACTGGAGGCCGGCAGTGCCATCCCCACCGTCACCGCCTCTGGCTTCTGTTGGTGGTGGTGTTTTGGCTTTTCTTCTCAAGCTCGTCAAGCCATAAACCCACCCAGGTGTTTTGTGCCCGGTTCTGCTCAGGCGAGAGAGCGCGTCCAGGGAGGCTGGGCTCCTGCCGCCCGTCTCCTCCAGGGCCCCGCGCGGGGTCCCCTCCTGGGGAAGAAGCGTGAGATCCAGGGGCCCTCCTCACGGTCGGCCCCAGCCCGGGCCGGACGGGAGCTGCTCAGAACCACGGCCCGTCTGCTCTCTGCTTCTCGGAGCCAGCCTCGCTGCAAGAGCTGTTGATCCCGGGAGCTGACGGCGACCTCACTCTCCTGGTTTTTATGTTTGCTCGCCATCTGAGTGGGGAAAACACATTCTCAGTCGGGAGGGTCTTGGGAATAAAGGGCTGAGATGTTCATGAAAACCGGGGGCATTGGGCCATTTTCCATGGGAGACAGAGCTGAATAATCCACCTAGAACTTTTCTTATTGCCTGAGAAATAAACTGATTTTCAGAGCTAGAGAGACAGTGACAATGTGTGTGAGTGTGCGTGCATGCGTGTGTGTGAGTGTGTGAAGGGCTGGTACATGCACAGCACGCCTTCATTATTTTTGCAGGTAGATTCTAGGGGTAACTGGAGGCCAAAAAAAATCTTAACTCAGGCCCTCACCCGCTCCCCAGTCTGTCCTAAGACGTGGCCGTGGAAATTGAGCCATCGCTCTGGGTTCGCCCTCTCCCTCCTCCCGCCTCCCTCTTGAGTGAGCAAGGCGTGGGCAGACGGCCCAGAATGGGAGCAGACCAGCGGTCTGGGCGGTGCCTGGGCAGGGTGACCAGCCTTTCAGTTGTATCTTCTATGACCCTCCTACTAGAGTAGCGGAACTGAAAAGAAAAATGAACATGTGGGACCTAATGAAACGTAAAAGCTTTTGTACAGCAAAAGAAACTACAAAAAAGCTGAACAGACAACCCGCAGAATGGGAGAAAATCACAGCAAATGAAACAACAGACAAAGACTCACTCTCCAAAATCTACAAGCAACTCAGACAACTCAGCACCGGAAAAATGAACAACCCAATCAAAAAGTGGGAAAAGGACCTACACAGACACCTCTCCACAGAGGACATACAGATGGCCCCCAAACACGTGAAACGATGCTCAACCTTGCTTATAATTAGAGAAATGCAAGTCAAAACTACAATGAGGTATCACCTCACACCCGTCAGAATGGCCATCATCCACAAATCGGCAGACAATAAATGCTGGAGAGGGTGCGGAGAAAAGGGAACGCTCCTGCATTGCTGGTGGGAATGTAAATTGATACAGCCGCTATGCAAGGCCGTCTGGAGATTGCTTACGTTGTGTTTTATTAGTGGCAGCTCTTCCCTGCCCGTCTGGCAGCTGAACCACGGCCCGTCTGCTCTCTGCTTCTCGGAGCCAGCCTCGCTGCAAGAGCTGTTGATCCCGGAGCTGACGGCGACCTCACTCTCCTGGTTTTATGTTTGCTCGCCATCTGAGTGGGGAAAACACATTCTCAGTCGGGAGGGTCTTGGGAATAAAGGGCTGAGATGTTCATGAAAACCGGGGGCATTGGGCCATTTTCCATGGGAGACAGAGCTGAATAATCCACCTAGAACTTTTCTTATTGCCTGAGAAATAAACTGATTTTCAGAGCTAGAGAGACAGTGACAATGTGTGTGAGTGTGCGTGCATGCGTGTGTGTGAGTGTGTGAAGGGCTGGTACATGCACAGCACGCCTTCATTATTTTTGCAGGTAGATTCTAGGGGTAACTGGAGGCCAAAAAAAATCTTAACTCAGGCCCTCACCCGCTCCCCAGTCTGTCCTAAGACGTGGCCGTGGAAATTGAGCCATCGCTCTGGGTTCGCCCTCTCCCTCCTCCCGCCTCCCTCTTGAGTGAGCAAGGCGTGGGCAGACGGCCCAGAATGGGAGCAGACCAGCGGTCTGGGCGGTGCCTGGGCAGGGTGACCAGCCTTTCAGTTGTATCTTCTATGACCCTCCTACTAGAGTAGCGGAACTGAAAAGAAAAATGAACATGTGGGACCTAATGAAACGTAAAAGCTTTTGTACAGCAAAAGAAACTACAAAAAAGCTGAACAGACAACCCGCAGAATGGGAGAAAATCACAGCAAATGAAACAACAGACAAAGACTCACTCTCCAAAATCTACAAGCAACTCAGACAACTCAGCACCGGAAAAATGAACAACCCAATCAAAAAGTGGGAAAAGGACCTACACAGACACCTCTCCACAGAGGACATACAGATGGCCCCCAAACACGTGAAACGATGCTCAACCTTGCTTATAATTAGAGAAATGCAAGTCAAAACTACAATGAGGTATCACCTCACACCCGTCAGAATGGCCATCATCCACAAATCGGCAGACAATAAATGCTGGAGAGGGTGCGGAGAAAAGGGAACGCTCCTGCATTGCTGGTGGGAATGTAAATTGATACAGCCGCTATGCAAGGCCGTCTGGAGATTGCTTACGTTGTGTTTTATTAGTGGCAGCTCTTCCCTGCCCGTCTGGCAGCTCGGCAGCACATACGCTCTGGATTTTCTTGTTTCAGGCTTCAGAGGGAAAGCCTGCCTTAGCGCGGCATCGCTGGGTCCTGAATGCGGTAGCTTCTGGTGCGGGGCTTGTCCCCTCTAATAAGCTCCTATCCCCCAGCTCAGGTCACGAGTACTGCAGCCGCGAAGGTGAGAAAGCTGTGACCCGGCAAGCAGAAAGCTGCCTGGAAGGCAGGACCTCTGCGGAGACCCCTTGGCTCCGCCCACCCACCTGCACCCGCAGACCCGCGGTGGCTCCAGGTGAGGCGGGCGGGCTGCCGTCAGGATGGCCAGGGGACCGGACAGCCCTTAGCCATTTGCCTCTTCATGGCCTCGAGTGTGGCCAGTGGCCCTTCCGACCCTCACCCACTGCTCTCCACACGACTGTTCGGCCAGTGCCAGAGACCCAGGAGACCCGGGCTCCGTCCCTGGCGGGGGAAGATTCCCTGGAGGAGAAAAATGGCAGCCCTCTCCAGTATTCTTGCCTGGGAAGTCCCGTGGACGGGGAGGCCTGGCATGCTCCAGCCCAAAGGGTTGAAAAGAATCAGACACGACTGAGCTGTTAACAAGCACGGAGATTTGTAGATTTACAGGTTGGACTGAGCACGGGCCTTCAGGGACTGTCCAGTCTGAATCCCCTTGTTCCATGACCAGTAATTGAAGTATGTTAATAATAACAGAGGGCTTCCCAGGCGGCGCAAGTGGTAAAGAACCCGCGGGCCAGTGTCGGAGATGCGGGCGTCACGAGTTCAGTCCCTGGGTGGGGAAGATCCCCTGGAGGGGAGGTGGCCACCCACTCCAGTACTCTTTGGGGAATCCCATGGCCAGAGAAGCCTGGCGGGCTGCCATCTATGGGGTCGCAAAGAGCTGGACACGACGGAGCGACTTAGCAGCAGCAGCAGCAACAGCAGAGCCTCCCGTCTGTCCCAGGCTCTTGGGGGGTGGGGTGACCCTGCCTCTCCCCGCATCGTTCATTCCTCGTCCCTCCTGGTTTCCTCTGTGCCCACCCAGCGTCCGCCTCGTCCTCTGCTCCTGTCCCTCCTGGCGTCTTCCCATCCTGTCTGTCCTGCAGCTGGTGTTGGTGAGGCTCTGTCCCCGCGTCCGTCCTAACGCCTGGTGTCCCCCGAATACCTCTGACCCGAGAGGGACACGTTCAGTTTCTCCTCTCTCTCCTTCCCTTTTAATGAGATGAGGATCCTTTTAACATGGTTGATAGTAGCCTTAAGCCCACGTCCTGGCGTTTGGGAAGGGTTTTAATTGCTTCATTTATGTCCTTATGTTGCCTGGGGGCCGTCTGCTCCCAGCGGTGAGTTGGCTGCCGGTCATGAGGCGTCCGAGATAACCAGGGGCTCATCCAGGGACCAAACATGGCCTCATTAGCCCCGTGTTTACCACTTCAGGCCAGGTTGTTCCCGGCAGGCTAATCACCACATCGGCACTGCCCTGCGGTGGCCAGGGCCCTGTCCTGGTTTGTCACTCTGCACTTTCAATCCAAAGGTCAGCCCTTAGTCCAGAGGTCAGCTCTGTGGGGCCCCGGGCTCGCCCCAGTCCTCTCTGAGACAGGCCCAGCCGCCCCCTGGACGCGCCGTGCAGGGGACGTGCACGTGCTCCCCTGGTGGCAGCGCGGTCGCACCTGTGGACCCCTCCCCCACCAAGTGGGCTCCCCTGGTGGCTCGGAGGGTAGAGGACCGGCCTGCAGTGCAGGAGACCTGGTTCCGTCCCTGGGACGGGAAGATCCCCAGAGGAGCAAATGGCAGCCCCCTCCCGCATTCTTGCCTGGAGAACGCTATGAACAGAGGAGCCGGGCGGGCTCAGTCCCGGGGGTCGCCAAGAATCGGACATGACTGACTTTCACTCCCTCCACCAAGTATATACATATATATATCCAGGCTTGATTCGTTATTTTGTCTCATTATCATTCGTTTATTTCTTCTTACTTTAAATACGACATTTTGGGGGTCCCTAGACGTGGCCGCTGGGCACTGCGCTTCCTCCACCTCATGGCTCGGTCGGCCCAGCGTGTGCTGCGTCGCGTCACTCGTGTCCGGCTCTGTACGATCCTAGGACTGTCGCCCCCCAGGCTCCTCTGTCCTGGGGACTCTCCCGGCAAGAGCACTGGAGGGGGCCGCCCTGCCCTCGTCCAGGGGAGCTTCCCGACCCAGGGGTCCAGCCCGCTTCTCTGACGTCTCCTGCGTTGGCGGGCGGGCTCTGTACCACGAGCGCCACCTGGGAAGCCCCCGCTCGTTTCTGCAGGTTTCTGCGCCGTGACGGCGGCCCTCGCCGAGGGTTATTGACGAGACACAAGACAGCCTTTGTCCTGTGAGGCTGGGGCGTTGCTCTGGAGGGCGTGCGTCACTCAGAGTTGGTGGGACACCGCCCCTTGTCTTTAACGCGGGGTTTCTGATTGACTCAGTGAGGAGAACCTTTAGACTCTGAAAGTCTCAGCAGGGTGGGAAGGTTGAAGAGAGGGTTTCACACCCCTGGGATTGTGGTTGGGGATCCTGCGAGGGCCCTAAAAGTTGCACCCCAGGTGTGCATGCCGGGGGTCCCCTCCCTGCTGCGGGATGTCACTCCCATTGGCCACGGCCCAGGTTGCCCAAGGGGTGAGCCCATCAGTAGGGAGAGCATCCCGGGTGGGGCTGACCCATCGGGTGAGCCCCGAGTGGGGGCCCGTGCTCTGCCTGGGGTCAGAGGGCTGTGAAGAGAGGCGGCGTCCCCTGCTGGCCTCGAGGAAGTCGGCCGCCGGGCCCCCCAGGCGGGGCTGCGTGCCAAGGACCCCAGGGGGCCTCCGCTTCCTGGGAGGAGCCCCGAGCACCACCAGCAAGGACACGGGAGCCTCGGTCCTTGGTCGGCAGTACCCCGTGCGTGCACTTGGACGGGAGCCTCAGACGGACCTCAGCCCCGCCGACGGGGACCTCGATTCCTCCCGGTGAGACGCTGAACAGAGGCCCAGTGGTGCCCCTCCTGGATCCTGAGGCGTGGAGACAGAGAGCTAAGAAACCAGGGCTGCTTTCAGCCCGAAGGGGTGGCCATTGGCCGCGTGGCAGCTGAGACCCCGTGCAACCTGCTGCGCGTCAGCCTGGCCGTTTGCTCTGGGAGGGAGGCTCGGATCAGAGACCAGACCCCCCCGCCCCCGCCCCGTGCCCACAGCGGGGAGCAGAAGCCCATTCTTTAGAAGCAAGCTGCTTCAGTACCTTCTCAGCTGCCAGACCCTCAATCAAGCCCAGATCAGCTGAATAATTAATTCTGCGCCAAGCGGAGTGTTGCTTTGGATAAAGCCCCATTAAAAGAAAAAAACAAGACCTCAAACGTGTTCTTCAAAGCCGCAGGTTCTCTTTTGAAGTGGCTGCCTGCCGTTTGCTCGCTGTTCCCTCAGCCGGTCGAAGGATGTCCTCCCCCTGCCCGAACCCGCCCTCCTTGGAGTCACTAACCGGCCCCTGGTTCCACCATTTCCGGCTGACTTCCTTTGGGCTGGGTGACCCGGGCAGTGGCTCCATTTAGGAAGCCGTGGGCCTCAGCCGTGGAGGCAGCAGTTGTCAGGAAGCAGAGAGACTATTTCCAAGCGGGTTGAGGTTTCAGAGCCTGGTGGCTCAGGCCCTGTGGGGGCGGAGGATGCTGCTGAGAAGGCTGCTGGCCGTGCGACCAGGGGCCGAGGCTGGAGGATGGACGGGCCGAGAGGGAGGGGCGACGCTGCGGAGTCCTGCCCGCGCCCCAGGGGCTGGATTTCTGCACAAGCAGATCATGTGAGGCCAAGACGCTCATCCAGCTTTTTGGGGTTTTCTTCTGGATAGAATATGATCGTATTGCAGCATAAGGAGAACTCTTTTGCTGAATGTTCTGAGCATGGAGAACAAAAGAGAACTGCTCTGCACGTTATTCCCTGAGGTCTCATTGGCTGAATATTAATAAGTTCTGTGTGTGGCCAGATCGGTGTGGGAAATGCAGGTTTACCCAAAGGTACTTCTTTACTCTGGGGCTCAGGGTCTTTGTCCATGGTGCACGAATGCTCTCTAGGTTTCCTCGTGTGTCTGTGGAATCCTTCCTCATGGAGCATCTCACTGAACAGGCGGCTTGGGAAATGCCCGCTTGGGACAAAGGTCATTCAGGGACTTCTCCACACTCAAACGGGTGTACGGCGCGTGGCAGCTGAGACCCCGTGCAACCTGCTGCGCGTCAGCCTGGCCGTTGCTCTGGGAGGGAGGCTCGGATCAGAGACCAGACCCCCCCGCCCCCGCCCCGTGCCCACAGCGGGGAGCAGAAGCCCATTCTTTAGAAGCAAGCTGCTTCAGTACCTTCTCAGCTGCCAGACCCTCAATCAAGCCCAGATCAGCTGAATAATTAATTCTGCGCCAAGCGGAGTGTTGCTTTGGATAAAGCCCCATTAAAAGAAAAAAACAAGACCTCAAACGTGTTCTTCAAAGCCGCAGGTTCTCTTTTGAAGTGGCTGCCTGCCGTTTGCTCGCTGTTCCCTCAGCCGGTCGAAGGATGTCCTCCCCCTGCCCGAACCCGCCCTCCTTGGAGTCACTAACCGGCCCCTGGTTCCACCATTTCCGGCTGACTTCCTTTGGGCTGGGTGACCCGGGCAGTGGCTCCATTTAGGAAGCCGTGGGCCTCAGCCGTGGAGGCAGCAGTTGTCAGGAAGCAGAGAGACTATTTCCAAGCGGGTTGAGGTTTCAGAGCCTGGTGGCTCAGGCCCTGTGGGGGCGGAGGATGCTGCTGAGAAGGCTGCTGGCCGTGCGACCAGGGGCCGAGGCTGGAGGATGGACGGGCCGAGAGGGAGGGGCGACGCTGCGGAGTCCTGCCCGCGCCCCAGGGGCTGGATTTCTGCACAAGCAGATCATGTGAGGCCAAGACGCTCATCCAGCTTTTTGGGGTTTTCTTCTGGATAGAATATGATCGTATTGCAGCATAAGGAGAACTCTTTTGCTGAATGTTCTGAGCATGGAGAACAAAAGAGAACTGCTCTGCACGTTATTCCCTGAGGTCTCATTGGCTGAATATTAATAAGTTCTGTGTGTGGCCAGATCGGTGTGGGAAATGCAGGTTTACCCAAAGGTACTTCTTTACTCTGGGGCTCAGGGTCTTTGTCCGCGGGTGCACGAATGCTCTCTAGGTTTCCTCGTGTGTCTGTGGAATCCTTCCTCATGGAGCATCTCACTGAACAGGCGGCTTGGGAAATGCCCGCTTGGGACAAAGGGGTCATTCAGGAGACTTCTCCACACTCAAACGGGTGTACGGCGTCTCGGGCGGCGCGTTGCTTTGGCTGTAGGAGACACAGAGCCCTGACGTCAGCAGTTTCCACTGATTTGACCACAGAAGGACCATCAGGAAGTCAGTGTGGACTGCCATGTTCTTAGTGTCAGCCACCGGACGACAGACATTGCTCTGTGCGTGTGTGTGTGTGTGCACGTTTGTGTGTGTGCTTAATGTCTGTTTGCGTGTGTGGATGCGCGGGAAGATCCCACGTCCCGTGGAACAGCTGGACGGATGTGTCCAATTACAAGCCAGTGCTCTGCAGCACATGTGCCCAGAGCCAGAGCTCTGCAACGAGAGAGGCCACTGTGATGGGAGGCCCACACAGGCCAAAGAACAAAGATGGATGAAAATAAATACAAAGATAAAGGAGGCATGATGGGGGAAGACAATCTTAAAAAAAAAAGTCAACAACATATTCGTGACATGGTAGACAAGGTCTCACTAAAACTAAGTCACGATTCCAAGAGGCGGGTGGGGACTGCAGGATCCGCCGCCGGTTCTCGAGGTCTGCGCCGGACGTGCTGCGGGCAAGAGACGGCTCTCCCGGGGCTCTTCTGGAACCCCTGGGAACCTCCCCTGTGTACAGAGGACTCCATAGGGAGTCCGGCCTGAGCTTGGCTCAGCGTCCGTCCTCTGTTTATTGAGCTTGCTCTCAACAATTAGCCTTGAACAGCGAAAGCAGTTCTGCTCGGTACCACTCCTCGCAAACAGAAAGGCAGAGGGACTGAACCCCAGCCATACAATTTGGTTGCAAAGAGGACACCCTAGTGATTCAGACGGGTGGTATTACTGTTTTTCCTTTATTAGTTTGAATGAGAATACAAAATTTAAAAAATCTTTATAGAGGACTTTCAGATCCCTGCGAACGTGTCCTTGGGTCCCCATCGGAATGAAAAGAAACTCATCCTGTTTCCAGAGAATGAGGTTGTGTTTGCGTCACCTGCAGGTCGAGAGGACTATTCTGTCTGTCTGTGCCTCTGTGCTGTGGTCATTCGCAGCAACGGCCGCAAATTCTGGCCCCAGTGTCAGCCATGCTACGACGGTGTGACCCTGGATCCTCCCCAGGAGTACCGTTGGCGTCCCCGTCCCTTCAGTCTGGATGGCTGTCGACCTGCCGCGGTGCCAGGCGTGACGTCGGCAGAGACCTGCCTGCCGCTTGGCATTGGGCGCGTCCTCCTCTTGCTGCCCAGACGCCCTCCTGTGAACGGGCCTGGTCCAGCTCCCTGGAGGATGGCAGGCCGCCTGGGGAAGAATCGCGGTTTCCCAGCCAAGGGCGAGCCCCCGGCCGCCAGCCCGAGTGTGCCGCCTGCCGCCATCCGACCCGCGGTGAGCGACTGAGTCTGGGGACCGCGGACGGAGCCTGGACAGAGGAGCAGCGGCGCCGGTGGACTGCGGGCTTGTGAGCAATCCTCACTGAGGGATGCCCGAAGCCACTAAGCTTTGGGGCATTTTGTTCTCCGCGGTAAGGGTCTGATACACAAGCATTCTCTTTTTTTTTCCTGGGAAGTGAAATCTTGTTTTTGAGCAGATTTCTGGCGGCATCTGGTTCTTCAAAAGGACAGCACAAGTCGGAAAAAGTTGCCTGGCAAGACCGGCTGGGGGTTCTCAGGCTGCCGAGAAGCCAGAGAAGGCTCAGTGTGGGTCCTATGGTGTCTTTTGAATGAGGGTAATCATTGAGGATAAGAAAGAAGATGCTTCCTTCGACTTCGGTGTTTGTGTTCCTTTAGAATTATGTTATCGTTTGAAGGGAAAGTTGTGTTTTGAGTTATAAGAAGCGGTGTAGTGGCTGGGAGAGTCGGCCCAGCCCCGTCTCTCTCTCTGAGCCGCGCTTGCGGGGGACCTGGCTGCTCGGGGCACGACTCCAAGCCGCTTCCGTGGCACCGCAGTGGAAGGGCTGTCTCTGTAGGCTCTTGGAGAGCTGTGTCTGTGCAGAGAAAGCCATGTGGGGCTTTAGAATCTATTTTACGTGATCAAATAGGCTTGATTATGGAATAAGAAACTCATCCTGTTTCCAGAGAATGAGGTTGTGTTTGCGTCACCTGCAGGTCGAGAGGACTATTCTGTCTGTCTGTGCCTCTGTGCTGTGGTCATTCGCAGCAACGGCCGCAAATTCTGGCCCCAGTGTCAGCCATGCTACGACGGTGTGACCCTGGATCCTCCCCAGGAGTACCGTTGGCGTCCCCGTCCCTTCAGTCTGGATGGCTGTCGACCTGCCGCGGTGCCAGGCGTGACGTCGGCAGAGACCTGCCTGCCGCTTGGCATTGGGCGCGTCCTCCTCTTGCTGCCCAGACGCCCTCCTGTGAACGGGCCTGGTCCAGCTCCCTGGAGGATGGCAGGCCGCCTGGGGAAGAATCGCGGTTTCCCAGCCAAGGGCGAGCCCCCGGCCGCCAGCCCGAGTGTGCCGCCTGCCGCCATCCGACCCGCGGTGAGCGACTGAGTCTGGGGACCGCGGACGGAGCCTGGACAGAGGAGCAGCGGCGCCGGTGGACTGCGGGCTTGTGAGCAATCCTCACTGAGGGATGCCCGAAGCCACTAAGCTTTGGGGCATTTTGTTCTCCGCGGTAAGGGTCTGATACACAAGCATTCTCTTTTTTTTTCCTGGGAAGTGAAATCTTGTTTTTGAGCAGATTTCTGGCGGCATCTGGTTCTTCAAAAGGACAGCACAAGTCGGAAAAAGTTGCCTGGCAAGACCGGCTGGGGGTTCTCAGGCTGCCGAGAAGCCAGAGAAGGCTCAGTGTGGGTCCTATGGTGTCTTTTGAATGAGGGTAATCATTGAGGATAAGAAAGAAGATGCTTCCTTCGACTTCGGTGTTTGTGTTCCTTTAGAATTATGTTATCGTTTGAAGGGAAAGTTGTGTTTTGAGTTATAAGAAGCGGTGTAGTGGCTGGGAGAGTCGGCCCAGCCCCGTCTCTCTCTCTGAGCCGCGCTTGCGGGGGACCTGGCTGCTCGGGGCACGACTCCAAGCCGCTTCCGTGGCACCGCAGTGGAAGGGCTGTCTCTGTAGGCTCTTGGAGAGCTGTGTCTGTGCAGAGAAAGCCATGTGGGGCTTTAGAATCTATTTTACGTGATCAAATAGGCTTGATTATGAGTGGTAATTTGGCATTAAAAATAGGAGAAGGTTTTCTCCCTGAAAGATAGTGTGAGCAATAGCACGCTTATGTAGCTTAAATACAGCCAGAGTTCTCTGGTTAACTTTGCCTTTGGGAAGCTTTAGGTTGAGGTCAAAAAATCAAAACATAAAACAGACGCAAGATTTAAAGAAATCCAATGAACACTTTAAAAATGGTCCACATTAAAAAAAATCTTATTAAAGAAAAAAACTCTGATGCCTGTAAGCCTTTTCCTTCCGCCTCTGCACTGATGTCTTTGGTGTTCTTTCTCAAGGCCTGGATGTGTGTGTGCACCCGGCGTTTTGTCCTTCTCTTACATGGCATCTCCCTCTCATCTTGGAGGCTTCAGGGTGTCACTCATTCTGGTAGAGTCAGGGAGTTCTTGGCCCTTGGACGCCGTTCTGGCCCCTGACGAGAGAGCCGGAAGACACAGCTCCTGCTGTAAGAACCTCACGGTCTGAGGCAGCCAGGAAGATGGAGAGTTACTGTCCAGTGTGGGAAACGTGATGAGAGACGCGTGGTTGGGATGTCAGGGGCGTGAAGAGAGGGAGAGACGTATTTATTTCACACCAGACCGGGCGTATCCAGGAAGACTTCCTGCAGGAGGAAGCTCAGGCTTCTTCAGGATTTTAAAAGCAGCAAGGGTGAACCAGTGAGGAAACCTGGAAAGCCTGCCTCGCTGGCGAAGGACTGGAGGTCCCGCTGTTGTTTTAGAGAAGGGCGGGGAGCCGGGGATGCGGTCCTGTCTGGGCTCAGGCGGGGTGGACGGTGCTTCTGGCGCAGCAGAGACCAAGGGCTCGGGATCGTCGTTCTCCTGGTCTTCGGCCGTGACCCGGGACCCCCCACCTGGGGGCCGAGAAGGCAGACGGCAGCCGCGTGTCCCCCCAGCCACCTCCAGTGCCTGAGAGGCCATCTGCCCCCAGCCCGCGCCGGGCCGGCCCCGGGCAGCAGGCTGCCGCCGGCCTCCCCGGTAGAGAAGGTCATCTGTTATGTAAGAATTATCCATATTCCAGCCGGTCATCAGAGGCAGCCTTTCATTTTTCTTCTTCCATTCTGTGGAATAATTGCAGCTCGTCTTACGAAGGGTCCTCATTACTGAGATTTCTCACTAACAACCCGGCATCCATTATTTCGCGTCGGCCTGTGTGTCCGGATGACGTGGGGTGTGGGGAGGCCGCGGCCGGTGCGGGGAAGACCGGTCGGCTCAGGGCGCCAGGCCCCTCCCCAGCCTCCGTGCGTCTGGGTCCCCCGGGGGCGCGACCTCCACTCTGGCTGCGCCCGCAGCTGGCAGGGGCACCCACGCATCCTGGGGCCTCGCCCTCCACTTTATCAGCCGCTGGACAGACCTCCGTTAAGGAGACTGCACTCCGAGGGGTGGGGATTTGCAGAGACCGCCAGAGGCCCCCTCACCCCTGCCCCTCCACCCTGGCCCGGGTGGACAGGACAGAGCTGGCGCGCATGGGTTCCGGGAAAGTCCGGCCCGTGGGGGAGCACCAGAGGTGGGTTCGAGCACTCTGAGTCTGTTTGGGGCTCCTCTCCTTGGGGCTCTAGACCCTTGAGCAGCTGGCAGGTGTCTTCCTGAGGCCTGGATGGACAACCCTGATGAGCAGTGTCTGGATTTTATCTCTGGAAGGAGACGCGCACTAATATTACCTCTGGGAGCTTTTTGGTTCTGTTTCCGCGCGGTGCACGTGGCAGGACTGCTCTCCTCCCCGCCCCTCCCTGTGGCTCCCTTGTTTCCTTTTCCTTTCTTCCCTCTGGTCTCTCCACTCCCTCTCTTTTCCTTTTGGAAAGTGCCAGGCTTTTCCAGCTCCGGCCTCTGGGCACGGCCTTTCCTGAGGGGCTGAGAGTTGCTCTGTTCATTCTGAGCCTGGGATTTGTTGCAGCTGTTGATAATAATGATAATGATGGTAATACTAGTGATAATGGTCCCCAGCAGAGACCAAGGGCCGGATGCACCGGGACCCCACCTGGGGGCCGAGAAGGCAGACGGCAGCCGTGTCCCCCCAGCCACCTCCAGTGCCTGAGAGGCCATCTGCCCCCAGCCCGCGCCGGGCCGGCCCCGGGCAGCAGGCTGCCGCCGGCCTCCCCGGTAGAGAAGGTCATCTGTTATGTAAGAATTATCCATATTCCAGCCGGTCATCAGAGGCAGCCTTTCATTTTTCTTCTTCCATTCTGTGGAATAATTGCAGCTCGTCTTACGAAGGGTCCTCATTACTGAGATTTCTCACTAACAACCCGGCATCCATTATTTCGCGTCGGCCTGTGTGTCCGGATGACGTGGGGTGTGGGGAGGCCGCGGCCGGTGCGGGGAAGACCGGTCGGCTCAGGGCGCCAGGCCCCTCCCCAGCCTCCGTGCGTCTGGGTCCCCCGGGGGCGCGACCTCCACTCTGGCTGCGCCCGCAGCTGGCAGGGGCACCCACGCATCCTGGGGCCTCGCCCTCCACTTTATCAGCCGCTGGACAGACCTCCGTTAAGGAGACTGCACTCCGAGGGGTGGGGATTTGCAGAGACCGCCAGAGGCCCCCTCACCCCTGCCCCTCCACCCTGGCCCGGGTGGACAGGACAGAGCTGGCCCCATGGGTTCCGGGAAAGTCCGGCCCGTGGGGGAGCACCAGAGGTGGGTTCGAGCACTCTGAGTCTGTTTGGGGCTCCTCTCCTTGGGGCTCTAGACCCTTGAGCAGCTGGCAGGTGTCTTCCTGAGGCCTGGATGGACAACCCTGATGAGCAGTGTCTGGATTTTATCTCTGGAAGGAGACGCGCACTAATATTACCTCTGGGAGCTTTTTGGTTCTGTTTCCGCGCGGTGCACGTGGCAGGACTGCTCTCCTCCCCGCCCCTCCCTGTGGCTCCCTTGTTTCCTTTTCCTTTCTTCCCTCTGGTCTCTCCACTCCCTCTCTTTTCCTTTTGGAAAGTGCCAGGCTTTTCCAGCTCCGGCCTCTGGGCACGGCCTTTCCTGAGGGGCTGAGAGTTGCTCTGTTCATTCTGAGCCTGGGATTTGTTGCAGCTGTTGATAATAATGATAATGATGGTAATACTAGTGATAATGGTCCCCAGAGGACAGCGGTCTCCAGGTCCGTGGCCCTGGCCGGGTGCTGCCCAGTGCCTCCCTGCTGGAAGCTGCCTTTGGAGGCCTGGCGGGGGAAGGTGGAGGAGGAAGCCCTGGGTGGGCTGGGAGGGTGCTGCCGAAGGAGAGGGGAGGGGACGGGCAGCTTGGGAGGGCGCCTGTGTTAGCTGCCTTGCCATTTGGGAGCTGTAAGGTGACCCAGCCACCCCGAGGGGCCCAGAGCCCCGATGAAGCCGTCAGGGGGTGGGGGCATGACTCATTTCTCTGCCTATGGGCAGCCGGGCGGGCTCTCAGGCTGCGGTGGAAAGTCGAGAACGGCTTGCACAGGTCGGGTGGTTGTCCTGGAAGGGAGCAAGCCCTCACCTCGCCTCCTCCCGAGGCTGCAAGGATTGAGGGAGGTAGCGTGAACGGAAAAGCTTTGCGGAGATTCAAAAAAAAAAGCCTCAGAAATGAAAGACAGGGATGATACCAAGTTTAAAGAGGGGCACGGTGCCCTCAGCAGAGGAGGAAGATACAGAGCAGGAATGTCTCCCCAGGGCACCCCTACACACACAGACACACACACAGACACACACACACACACACACACACACGCTGACGCTGTTTATTTAAGGCTCCAGTAAAAAGACATTGCAGAGCCTGCCTCCACCTGCAGCCTCTGATCTGGATGGCCAGGTGGGGCTCCAGGGCTCCAGGGGTGGGGTCAGCCTCACGGGGGGCGGGGGGGCTCCTGCCTCTCCCCCGTTGTTGAGGACATTATGATAAAGCCACCAAAGCACAGCAGGTGTCTCCTGCCGGGTCATTCCCTGCAATTTCGAGGTGTGTGTCTGTTTTCCTCACCAGTGACAGAGCGCGGAAGACGAGCGAGGGGGAGTCTGGGAGGCTGACGGGAGCCCCAGGAGGCCGGCCAGGGCCGCGCTCGGGGGCGCGCAGGGAGCACTGAGACAGAGGAGCCGCCGGCGGCCCCACCCGCCCCCAGGCCCCGCGGGGGACCCAGGAACAAGCGGACGAGGGCCTGGAGCCCCAGAAGCACTTCGCCAGAGAGCTGCCCCCCGGCCCCGTGTCTGGGAGAGCCCTGCAGCCTCGCGTTTCACGTCGAGATGTTAGAAGGAAGCCTGACACGGGACTCGAACCCAGGACGTACGACAGTTGTGCTGCGTGAACTATGGCGATGACTAATTTCTCTCATCAGCATTGTCCCGACTGGCCCTCAATTTCATATAGTCTATTGGGAGTTTAGCATCTGTCTCTGGAAGGACAGGGCGCCTGTGTTAGCTGCCTTGCCATTTGGGAGCTGTAAGGTGACCCAGCCACCCCGAGGGGCCCAGAGCCCCGATGAAGCCGTCAGGGGGTGGGGGCATGACTCATTTCTCTGCCTATGGGCAGCCGGGCGGGCTCTCAGGCTGCGGTGGAAAGTCGAGAACGGCTTGCACAGGTCGGGTGGTTGTCCTGGAAGGGAGCAAGCCCTCACCTCGCCTCCTCCCGAGGCTGCAAGGATTGAGGGAGGTAGCGTGAACGGAAAAGCTTTGCGGAGATTCAAAAAAAAAAGCCTCAGAAATGAAAGACAGGGATGATACCAAGTTTAAAGAGGGGCACGGTGCCCTCAGCAGAGGAGGAAGATACAGAGCAGGAATGTCTCCCCAGGGCACCCCTACACACACAGACACACACACAGACACACACACACACACACACACACACGCTGACGCTGTTTATTTAAGGCTCCAGTAAAAAGACATTGCAGAGCCTGCCTCCACCTGCAGCCTCTGATCTGGATGGCCAGGTGGGGCTCCAGGGCTCCAGGGGTGGGGTCAGCCTCACGGGGGCGGGGGCTCCTGCCTCTCCCCCGTTGTTGAGGACATTATGATAAAGCCACCAAAGCACAGCAGGTGTCTCCTGCCGGGTCATTCCCTGCAATTTCGAGGTGTGTGTCTGTTTTCCTCACCAGTGACAGAGCGCGGAAGACGAGCGAGGGGGAGTCTGGGAGGCTGACGGGAGCCCCAGGAGGCCGGCCAGGGCCGCGCTCGGGGGCGCGCAGGGAGCACTGAGACAGAGGAGCCGCCGGCGGCCCCACCCGCCCCCAGGCCCCGCGGGGGACCCAGGAACAAGCGGACGAGGGCCTGGAGCCCCAGAAGCACTTCGCCAGAGAGCTGCCCCCCGGCCCCGTGTCTGGGAGAGCCCTGCAGCCTCGCGTTTCACGTCGAGATGTTAGAAGGAAGCCTGACACGGGACTCGAACCCAGGACGTACGACAGTTGTGCTGCGTGAACTATGGCGATGACTAATTTCTCTCATCAGCATTGTCCCGACTGGCCCTCAATTTCATATAGTCTATTGGGAGTTTAGCATCTGTCTCTGGAAGGACAGGGCATCTGGCTGTTTTCTGTCATCAGGACCTGGACTGGGTCTGGTGTGCAGCTGATACTTAATAAGAATTTGCCAGATACACGAAGGCAGGCAGACTTCCTGGAGGAAGCAACAACATTCTTATCTTGACGGTAAAGAGAGAGCCTGCGTCTTCTCAGCGTGACGGGCCATGCAGAGAGGTCCCGAGCACCCTAAGCCCCGTGAGGCGGGGTTTCCCAGCTTGTACACTGTG
This sequence comes from Tragulus kanchil, assembly GCA_022376925.1. Taxonomy (NCBI): domain Eukaryota; kingdom Metazoa; phylum Chordata; class Mammalia; order Artiodactyla; family Tragulidae; genus Tragulus; species Tragulus kanchil. The sequence continues at coordinate 20,445,121 of JAIOJX010000027.1, read as the reverse complement.
GCGTCTGGCCCGGCGTTCCCTGTGGCGGGGGCCTCCCTGCCTGCCGTCCGGCGTTCGCCGGCTGCCCTGGCCTCTCCCCGCTAGAGGCCCGCCCCTCCGTCTCCCCAGAGACAAAGCCACCTGTTGCCAGATGTCCCCTGGGGAGCAGGGTCGACCCAGCTGAACATCACTGTTCTCAGTTAAAACCAGGGTCTCTTCTGGCTGCATCTGATTGATTCCCCAATCCCCCCTTCAACGCAGCAGCCCCCAGCGGATCAAGGCCGCCGTGTCTCTGCTGCGATGAAGGGGTCCAGGGTCCACATCCTCTCCTCCGTCCGGCGTCCACCGTGTGATAAAAGGAAGGGAGACAAAGGAGGAAACGCCCGCCGACGCCCGCGCTCTCCAAGGGGAACACGTCTCACGGCCGTGGTGATGCCTCAGATGTCAGCATGAGATGTGGGATGAGGCCTCATTAGGGCTTACGAACAAAGAGCGGCGACGGTGTGGCCCTCGGCCGCAGCACAGACGCCAGCTGTCCTGGGGCGGGGCGGGGCCGGCCTTCTCCAGGGCCCTTCGCTCCCCCGGGACCGCCGTCTGCGCCTCAGCCTTGGCTCCCGCGCCGGGCGCAGGCTCTCCCCGCAGCCCTGCAGGCGGCCCTGCAGCCCCTCGGACGCTGCGGAGGGACCCCGGGAGCCCCAGCAGGGGCTCGGACAGGCCGCCGTGGCTTGCGTCCTTTTACAGACAAGGTTAAGGGAGGCGTCAGCGCCCTTATTAAAGCGTAAGGGAGCTGTAAGTCATGTCCTGCGATAATCCATAATGGAAGAGAATATGAAAAAGGTTGTATTTATAAAGCTGAGTCGCTTTGCCGTACAATAGAGATTAACATCGTAAATCAAGTCGACTTCAGGTTTTAAAAGTGCGTTATTGAGGACGTTGTAAATAAATGATTAGGACAGCATTGATATACTGGAGAAGTGAGAGGACGCGAGGGGAAAGGCTTCTGTTCTCACTGTTCACATTTAGTTGGACAAAAATAATCAAGTAAAATATCTGCTTCATTGTCTCTTTCTAATCTCTGATAAACAACAAACGGTGTGTGTGTGTGTGTGTGTGTGTGCACGCGTGTGCATGTGCACACGTAAGACACGGCCAGGCATCACTTTCCTGAGATTCTCCCATGAAGCTCCCTCAGGAAATCGGTTTTATTGTTTGCTTATAAATAGATGTATTCTGATGGTTGGATTAATAAGCCTTTTCCTCATTCCTCTGAGGAACACACGTTTTATTTCTTCAATCCACTAAGTTGGCTGTTTTTATTGTTTATTATTTTTTAACAGCTTTATTGATGTTCACACACCATACAGTTCACCCAAAGTGTACAGTTATTTTTTTAGCATCATACATTGTGATTTTTACTTTTTTTTTTGGCCACTTCTATTGATCTTTCATCTATTTCTCTTTGTTCTTTGGCCCGTGTGGGCCTCCCATCGCGGTGGCCTCTGTCGTTGCAGAGCGCCGGCTCCGGGCGCATGCGCTCCAGAGCTTCGGCTCGGTAATTGGACACATGGGTCCAGCCGCTCCGCGGCACGTGGGATCTTCCCAGGCCAGGGATCGAACCGGCGCCCCTTGCACTGCAAGGTGGTGTCCTTACCCACTGGACCACCAGGAAAGCCCCCTTCGTTATTTTTAAAGTTATGGCGTGATACATGTAACATTGGATTTGCCATTTAGCCATTGTACAAGTCTCCCTCAGCAGCATTAATTACATTCACAGTGTTGTGCAACCATCATCTATCCCCAGAGCTCTTTCATCTCCCAGACAGAGCCCCCTAACTATTTAGCAATAGCCCCCCATGCCTTCTTCTCCCGGCCGCTGAAAGTTAAAAGCTGAAGGTGTTACTCCCTCTGTCGTGTCCAACTCTACCCGCGTCCAAGCGTGTAGCCCGCCAGGCTCCCCTGTCCATGGATTTCTCCAGGCAAGAACGCTGGGGTGGGTCGCCATTCCCTGCTCCGTGGGATCTCCCAGGGATCCAGCCAGGGTCTCCCGCAGGGGCCGGCAGATTCTTTGCCCTCTGAGCCACCAGGGGCGCCCCGGAGCCTCTCATCTCTGTGTGTCTGGTTCTGCCTCTTCCAGGTATTTTGGGTGAGTGGCCTCGTCATTCAGAGGGACACACATTTTAAATGGAAACTTCTGTTTGTTTGGAACTATGTTTGCCTCGTTTTCCAGAAAATAGTCGCCGCTTTCTTTGCCATCGAGATGATTCTGTTCACTGTCGCTTGGGGTCGGAGGGATCCCTCTGATGTCTTTGGAAGACAAGCTCACAGCCTGACGGCCGCTTGGCTTGTTTGCTCCCCACTCGTTAGCTCCGCGGGAGCTGGAGGCTGGTGATTTACCAAGTGTCCAGAGAGTTGACCATCACTAAGTATTTGTTTACAGAAACGTGGGGATCAAAATCAAGAGTTTGCAAGGTTAATGCAAAACAAAAACAAAAAAACCCGCCAAAACAAAAAGCAAACACCCCAGTCAGAATAACCGGTGAGGGACAAGCAGAGGGTGACGTGGTGATTTACGGCCCTCTGAGCTGACCTCCAGACGCGCTGCAGCCCTCAGGACTCTGCCCTTCCTTCTGTGGAGATGCTGCTGCTCGGCTTGCACCCTCTTTGGATCTCCTGGGAAATAGGAAGGTGGGGAGCTCCTAAAGACTCTGGCCTCGGTTCCTGCAGGGAGGTCAGAGTTCTTTAGGAACTGGGCACCAGGCTTCTTCTGAGAGTTCCGGAGCCGAGTCCCGTCTGCCCTCCGCCCTGTGGGGACGGATCGCAGGGTCGGGGTTTAGATGTTCCGCCTGCTCTTTCCCAGGGTGTGCTTTGTTCCCATTTCTGGGACCAGCGCCCACCCTCCGACCCCGTTGTTCTCACCGCCACGTCCTGCAGCCAGGAAGCGGCTCCTGACTCTGCCCAGCCCGGCCGGGTGCTGGTGCTCTCCGCAGGGCGAGCAGGCCGCCTAGGCCCCGGGAGCTGCAGGGCCTGGGAATGGAGGCAGAGCGGTGCTCTAGTGATCCCTGCTTCTCATTTCAGGGTGCAGCAGAGGACCCGCGCGGCCCTGGCCCTGAGCTTGGATCCTGCGTTGATGAAGAAGTCCGATGCCGAGGGTCCCAGGATGCCCTCTGAGCCACCAGGGCCCCGAGCCTCTCATCTCTGTGTGTCTGGTTCTGCCTCTTCCAGGTATTTTGGGTGAGTGGCCTCGTCATTCAGAGGGACACACATTTTAAATGGAAACTTCTGTTTGTTTGGAACTATGTTTGCCTCGTTTTCCAGAAAATAGTCGCCGCTTTCTTTGCCATCGAGATGATTCTGTTCACTGTCGCTTGGGGTCGGAGGGACCCCTCTGATGTCTTTGGAAGACAAGCTCACAGCCTGACGGCCGCTTGGCTTGTTTGCTCCCCACTCGTTAGCTCCGCGGGAGCTGGAGGCTGGTGATTTACCAAGTGTCCAGAGAGTTGACCATCACTAAGTATTTGTTTACAGAAACGTGGGGATCAAAATCAAGAGTTTGCAAGGTTAATGCAAAACAAAAACAAAAAAACCCGCCAAAACAAAAAGCAAACACCCCAGTCAGAATAACCGGTGAGGGACAAGCAGAGGGTGACGTGGTGATTTACGGCCCTCTGAGCTGACCTCCAGACGCGCTGCAGCCCTCAGGACTCTGCCCTTCCTTCTGTGGAGATGCTGCTGCTCGGCTTGCACCCTCTTTGGATCTCCTGGGAAATAGGAAGGTGGGGAGCTCCTAAAGACTCTGGCCTCGGTTCCTGCAGGGAGGTCAGAGTTCTTTAGGAACTGGGCACCAGGCTTCTTCTGAGAGTTCCGGAGCCGAGTCCCGTCTGCCCTCCGCCCTGTGGGGACGGATCGCAGGGTCGGGGTTTAGATGTTCCGCCTGCTCTTTCCCAGGGTGTGCTTTGTTCCCATTTCTGGGACCAGCGCCCACCCCTCCGACCCCGTTGTTCTCACCGCCCACGTCCTGCAGCCAGGAAGCGGCTCCTGACTCTGCCCAGCCCGGCCGGGTGCTGGTGCTCTCCGCAGGGGCGAGCAGGCCGCCTAGGCCCCCGGGAGCTGCAGGGCCTGGGGAATGGAGGCAGAGCGGTGCTCTAGTGATCCCTGCTTCTCATTTCAGGGTGCAGCAGAGGACCCGCCGACGGCCCTGGCCCTGAGCTTGGATCCTGCGTTGATGAAGAAGTCCGATGCCGAGGGTCCCAGGATGCTCTTCCCCGAGAGCGAACTTTCCATCCGGATAGGTAGAGCTGGTCTTCTTTCAGGCAAGCTCCCTGCCGCAGACCCTGGGCTGAGCCGGACGGATAGGCCAGAGCCTGGGGGCGGGAGGGATGGCTGGGAGAGGCCAGGTGTCTGTCCTGTCTTTGCCAAGCGCCCACCTTCCTGTTGCCCCGGGCTGAGCCGGCATCCGGCCCCGCCCTCCCCTCCCCATTGGTTCTCCGAACCGCCTGCCTAGTGCACATAACAGGGCCTCCGTTTCCCCAGCTTGGACGGGTGGGCGGGGCCGCTCTGGTGGGCTGGGCTGGTTTGGGCGGCAGTGGACGCGCCTCTGGCCCTCTGTCTCCCGCTCTCTGACAGCCCCGGGACCTTTCTTTCCACTGTTCTGGCCCATCTGGGGAATCGGGGGGCTTGACAGCGCCTGGAAACCTCTAGTCGCTGACGGCACAGTCACGAGTTTTCTCTTAGGCTAGAGGAAGTGCTCCCCGCGAGAGGAATGGGGGGCAGTTCCTGAGTCTCCTTGGGGAGGTGCTGGCGAGGTCGGTGCCCCCTGAGCAGGAGTGGAAGCCTTCCGCGGGTTTCCAGTCTCACGCAGGACGTCCCTCCTCGCCCGGTCATGGCTCACCCGGGGTAGTTGGCCAACTTAAGTGCCATGTTGCACCAGGAAAGGCGTCTGAAAGGTATTCCGCGCGGCAGGGACGAGCCGGGCCAGGTTAGAGCGGAGACCACGCAGGCCGTTTGTTGGGACAACGCTTCCGGGCGAGATTCACGTGGCCCCCAGAGGCAGGGCCAGTGACTTCGCGCCTGGAGACGGGACGAGGGGATTTTTGTTTGGGAAGACGAAAGGGGAGAGGGGGTCTCTTGGCGCGTGTGCAGAGGCAAAGTCTTTGTCTGAGCAGAGTGCCCGTGATGAGTCAGCTGTCCTTGAGCTGTCTGTGGTCTGGGGCGAGGGTCTCGGCGACTCACGTCTGGCAGACGTGCAGCTTGTGGTTTTCCAGACCCGGGGAAAAGTCCTTGATGGAGCGAGTTCCTGATGGCTGGCTCTGTGAGAGGCCCCGGCGCTGGCAGGCCGGCAGAGGGCTCTTTGTTGCTGCCCTTGTAGATCCGTCAGTTTTGCAAGCCTGTGGGGTTCACCCTCTGAGCCAGTCGGCCCAACGGTGACTGCTTTTCTTTTTTCCTTTGTCGTCGTTCATTCGCTCAGTCGTGTCTGACTCTGCAGCCTCATGGACGGCAGCGCACCAGGCTTCCCTGTCCTCCGCTGTCTTCTGGAGTTTGTGCACATGTTCACTGAGTCAGTAATGCCATCAGCCGTCTCATCCTCTGTCACCCCCTTCTCCTCCTGCTCTCCGTCTCCCAGCGTCAGTGGCTTTCCCAGTGAGTCGGCTCTTCACATCAGGGGGCCAGAGGATTGGAGCTTCGGCTTCAGCACTGGTCCTTCCAGTGACTATTCAGGGTGGATTTCCTTTAGATGGACTGGTTTGAGCTCCTTGCTGTCCAAGGGGCTCTCAGGAGCCTTCTCTAGCACCACAGTTGGAAAGCATCAGTTCTTTGGCCCTCAGCCTTCTCTGTGGTCCAGCTATAAAGAACTTTCTTCCTTTGCATCTGTTTAAGTCCCTTGTTCATGGCGAGCCCCAGGCTCTGGGAAACGTTTGTCCCCTTCCCCTTCCTCGCTTGTCCTGTAAACCTCAGACTCCGGAACTGAACCTGGCCGAGGATGCCGAAAGCGGCCGCCGCCTCCCTCGCCCGGGCTTCTTTCTCTCTTCGGTGCATCGAGGGGAAGCAGGCTGGTGACTGGCCGCTGTCTCCACCTTTGAGACCTAAGAGATCCCGAGGGCCTGGGCTCGCGTTTCAGCTGGATATACTTACGTGCTGCCTGTGAGACGGTCCCTAGACCCGGGGAGAGTAAACAGCAGTCACAGCCCTGCCTCCGTCCGCTCTCGGTGATAGATGCCGTCCGGCGTGAATGATCCATGGGAACTCGAATGCCTTCTCCGCTCGGGTGGAGGCTCGTGGTTCCCCACCGCTCTTGACGTAGGATTTAATCAGGAAATGGGAATTCATCCAGCAGGAGCTTAAGTAATGGAGGGTTAGCACGAAGGCTGTGCCTGCTGCGTCCCGTCACCCACGTTGCTCGTATTCAAGTCAGGGCCGCGCGGGCGCTGTCTGTGGTCCTCCTTTCATGGGAGAGTCGAGAGCCGTCCAGTGGCCAGGATGGGGCACGGCCCTCCGGGAACGGTGGTCTCTTCTCTTGCCACGTGGGGACCTGGGGACCGAGGGCTCTGCTCTCAGGTCTCTCCAGCTCTTCCGTCTCGGATCGCCTGCACGACCCTGGGAAGACGGTAGGGCCCTGAGTCTGAGCTGTCTGTAGGGCAAAGACATTGGCCGGGCTTTATTCTGTCCTCCGGTTTCCATCTCCAAGGCCGCAGGGGGAAGGTTCAGTGCCTGGCAACCAAAATAGGGAAAACAGCGCCTATACCTGTGGCTGATTCATGCTGGCGTATGGCAGAAACCAGCACGGTAGTGTAAAGCAAATATCCTCCAATTGAAAATACATAAATTAAAAAAAAAATGTAGCATTGACAATACCATCTTCAGGGTCACTGTCAATTCATAAAATTGTTAGCAAACAAAATGTGATAATTGAAGCCGAAAAAAAAAAAGACTGAAAGGAGGAATCCCTTTGAGACGAACCTTTCCTGACGGGGCCATGAGGATGGAAGGCCAGCGGGACCGATCTCGGGTGGCCCCAGCCTTCAGTGGTTTGAAGCAGGGCTTCGGTTCCTGGCCAGCGATTGAGGCCGGGCCTCTGCGGTGAGAGCACCGAATGCTGGCTGCTCGGCCAGTGGCCAGTGACCGGGCCCTGCCCTTTGGCTCTGCAGCGGGAGCCCCACAGAGATGGACGTAGAGGAACAAGTGGAGTGTTTCTTAGCGGGAAGAGGGCGCCTGGATGTACACGTGGGCAGACCCAGAGAGAGGGCCGTGCCCTCGACGTGTCTAAATCACTTACACAGGGCATTGCTTCTGGGTTTTCTCTGGCCCATCGTCTTGCTTTGCCTGGATCTGAGTCTGTGTTTGGTTTATCTCAGGGTTCTCCCTCGTGTGCTCACGTATCTCTCAGCCAGGATGGCTTCTAGCGTCACTTGTGTTTTGAACTTTGAGTCACTTTCTGTTCGGGAAGGTCTCCTTGACTTCGAGAAGGAGAAATACGTGGTGTCCTGTCTCTTACCTGGGCAGGGCTCAGCCTCCACTCTCGATTGTCCTGCTCTTGATATTTTGGAGTTTCCGTCATATGGGGGGCAGGGGGGCCATCGACCTCCTGCCTCAGGAATTGACTTTGCTGGAAAGTCTCCCAGGCCTGCCGGCCCTTCTCGGCCACCCCGGGATGGAGCGGCGGGCGGAGGCTGTGTGGGAGGCCATGCCATCCCTTCCTTGGCTCAGAAACACCTAGGCAGGGCCTGTTACCAGGTGACCAAGCTGCCCCGGCGCCGTTGCTAACTGTTCAGGTCCAAGGTAAACGCGGCCCTCGAGGGGAGCGCAGAGACGGCTTGAGGACCCCCGGGAACCCAGCTGTCTCCGGAAAGGCGGCTGCTCTTCTCACCTGGGCACACCTGGCGGGTCAGGCGGCTGAGGGGGCAGAGGCTGATAATGGCTATTTGATGACTGGCTGTGCGCAGATCGAGGCTGAATGGGCCTTATTTGTGCCATCTGGATCTGCCCTTCAGCTTGCTGTCCGTGGAGCCCGGAGGTGGGTTTAATGGGTGTTTAGTGAACAGCATCAGCTTCTAAAACAGGCTGTGGGTTCTGCTGACACCGTGTCTGGTGATCCTGTACTTGGTTCAGAAGAGGAAAGGCCAGCAGAGCTGCGCTGTGAGCTGGGGGTTCAGCTGCTCTGAGGTGCAGCCGGGGCACCAGCTGGGAGAGCACTGATGCGCTCGCGAGCGCCTTCCTCTGAATGACCGAGGGCCAGCTGTTCTGCTGCGCCAGCGGGTCTCGGGGCTGGGGATATCCTGGGACTTAGCTGGACCAGGTGTTCTTACAGATCAGTCTTTGTCTCTCTCTCCCACCCTCCCAACTGTATATCTGTCTTCAACTAGCTTTCTTTTAATTAAGAAAGTAATAACGTGAGTTACAAATAAAAGTAATCTATCCTCCACCTTCAGATCCCATGGGGCCCAGGTTTCCATCTCAGACACAAACACTGTTTCTGGTTTCTTGTGTTTCCTTTTGGAACTATTGATACTATGTTTACACCATCATGAGTGAAAGTCTCGCTCATGTCCGACTTTTTGCGACCCACGAACCGTAGCCTACCAGGCTCCTCTGTCCATGGAATTCTCTGGGCAAGACTCCTGGAGTGGTCTTCTCCGGGGCATCTTCCCAACCCAGGGATCCAGCCCAGGTCTCCCACACTGCGGGCGATTCTTTACTGTCTGAGCCCCCAGGGACACCCTGCGCCTTCATACGTGGCCCTTGTTCTGTGCCTGATGGTTGTCACTTCGTAACACACTTTGGTTTCTGTTTGGGGGACATTCGTCCATGCATCCCATTCTTACTCTTGGCCGTGATCTTACCCAATCAGTCCCCTCTTGATGGCCTCTCAAGGTGTTTACAGTCTGTTCCTGTTAAAGAATGCGGCAGAGAGCATTCTTAGGCATTTTAGTACATCTCTGTAGGCAGTTCTAGTAAATCCTGGAATTGAGGCAGGGGAATCTGTGCCTCTGGGGCCCACTCTAAGAGCCTCTTGGAATTTTCTGCAGGAAGGCGGGTGTTTCTGAGGAATCTAGAACAGTGGTGCCGGTGAGCCTGTTTGCAGGCAGGAGTAGACACAGACGTGGAGCGCAGGCTTGGGCGCGGCAGGGGAAGGGGAGGGTGGCGTGACGTGGGAGGGTGGCATTCACGTGTGTGCATGGCCACGTGGGAACAGACAGCTGGGGAGGCTGCTACGCGGCCACTCTGTGTGCTGTGATGGCCAGAGGGGTGAGACGGGGCTGCGGGAAAGAGGCTCGAGAGGGAGGGCATGTACACAGATATTCACATTGTTGTACAACAGAAACTAACACAACATGGGAAAGCAATTACATTCCAATAAAAAAAAAAAAAACGGTGTATGTTTTTGGAAGGCAAAGGTCTGTCGAGTCCATCACAGGTCATCAGGTGGCTCCATGAGCTCAGTGTTCGTCTTGAACTTGAGCTTCTTTGCCTCATCAACCCCATTCAGCTGCCAGTGGACGCCGCTCGCTCTCTTTCCTTTCTCACTGGCACACTCTTTAGGCTGCGTGCGGGTGAGCTAAAACGTTTCGGTCGTCTTGGACTCTATGTGACACTATGGACCGTAGGCCCCCAGGCTCCTCTGTCCGTGGGATTCTCCAGGCAAGAACACTGGAGTGGGCTGCCATGCCCTTCTCCAGGGGATCTTCCTGGCCCAGGGATCGAACCCGGGTCTCCTGCGTTGGCAGGCAATTTACCACTGAGCCACCAGAGAAGGGAATTGTTAAGTGCTCCATTTCCGTAAGTTGTTTGTTCTGAGAGAGGAAGCTGAAACTCTTCAGGAGTGGTTTTTTTTTTTTTTTTTCCTCTTGGATCCATTAGCATGCCAGATGGAGAATTGTCTGTAATTTTGTGTATCTGTGGAAGGAACCGAAGTAGGCATTATTTTCCAGGAGAGAAAGAGGTGGATTTAATTTGGGAAATTAATTGTGAAGTAGCTTCTATTTATTATCTGTGAACCTTTCCAAAACTTGCCAGGGGAGTCGCTAACGGGGATTTAAGTCAGGCAAGCCTAAGCCATAAGAAGCTCTGGTCAGAAACATTTGTCCTTGACGTCTTGCTCTTTTCTGTCGGGAGAATCCGCCTGGCGGTGATAGTTCTACCCGGACAGCCTGGCAGACGGGGAACTGTGTTTTACAAAATGAAACCAGTGCAGACCTAGCGTCAAATGGGTGATAAATTTGGACAGATTTACCAACCCTGGCCACGTGTGTTTGCTTGTAGTGAAGTGAAAGTTACTTAGTCGTGTCCGACTCTGAGACCCAGGGACGAGCCAGGGCGTTCTCCAGGCCAGAATCTGGGAGTGGGCAGCCTTTCCTTCTGCAGGGGCCCTTCCTGACCCAGGGATCAATCCCCCCGGTGTCCTGCATTGCAGGTGGAGTCTTACCCTCTGAGCCACCAAATATAGCAACGGTGCACTTAAATTTGATCATAGCTGGATGTAGATCTTAGGGAAATTTTTGATTATTTTTTTTGAATGAGTAGGTCTCCATGAGCTCAGTGTTCGTCTTGGATTTTTGCAACCCCATTCAGCTGCCAGTGACGCGCCGCTCTCTTTCCTTTCTCACTGGCACACTCTTTAGGCTGCGTGCGGGTGAGCTAAAACGTTTCGGTCGTCTTGGACTCTATGTGACACTATGGACCGTAGGCCCCCAGGCTCCTCCGTCCCTGGGCTTCTCCAGGCAAGCACACTGGAGTGGGCTGCCATGCCCTTCTCCAGGTGATCTTCCCGACCCAGGGATCGAACCCGGGTCTCCTGCGTTGGCAGGCAATTTACCACTGAGCCACCAGAGAAGGGAATTGTTAAGTGCTCCATTTCCGTAAGTTGTTTGTTCTGAGAGAGGAAGCTGAAACTCTTCAGGAGTGGTTTTTTTTTTTTTTTTTCCTCTTGGATCCATTAGCATGCCAGATGGAGAATTGTCTGTAATTTTGTGTATCTGTGGAAGGAACCGAAGTAGGCATTATTTTCCAGGAGAGAAAGAGGTGGATTTAATTTGGGAAATTAATTGTGAAGTAGCTTCTATTTATTATCTGTGAACCTTTCCAAAACTTGCCAGGGGAGACGTTAACGGGGATTTAAGTCAGGCAAGCCTAAGCCATAAGAAGCTCTGGTCAGAAACATTTGTCCTTGACGTCTTGCTCTTTTCTGTCGGGAGAATCCGCCTGGCGGTGATAGTTCTACCCGGACAGCCTGGCAGACGGGGAACTGTGTTTTACAAAATGAAACCAGTGCAGACCTAGCGTCAAATGGGTGATAAATTTGGACAGATTTACCAACCCTGGCCACGTGTGTTTGCTTGTAGTGAAGTGAAAGTTACTTAGTCGTGTCCGACTCTGAGACCCAGGGACGAGCCAGGGCGTTCTCCAGGCCAGAATCTGGGAGTGGGCAGCCTTTCCCTTCTGCAGGGGCCCTTCCTGACCCAGGGATCAATCCCCCCGGTGTCCTGCATTGCAGGTGGAGTCTTACCCTCTGAGCCACCAAATATAGCAACGGTGCACTTAAATTTGATCATAGCTGGATGTAGATCTTAGGGAAATTTTTGATTATTTTTTTTGAATGAGTAGGTCTCCAAAATATTGTATTTGGGAAAGTTTCTGAGAGATTATTGGTAATTTTGAATTTTTATCAGTAAGATCTCTACAGAAAAGAATAACTTGACAGTTGTTCATGTAAATTTAATGTCTTGGCATGTGGTTTTAGCAGTTAAATTCTCTTATTTTTTTTCTGTAACTGGGTGGTTAGGGAACATTTCAAGTCTTCTCCTGGCCTTACTAAGAGGATTCCTGAAAAACAGTCGGGTCTCGCTTTGTTCTGTCCTTTCTGGGTGAGGGCCCGTAACCTGAGTTTCTTCCTTGAAAAGGCTGTGAACCAAACCTGGCCTCACATGCCAGTGGCACTGAGGCTCTTAAAATACGCCACGTTTTAATATAAAAAGAATCTGCTGAAGAATTTAGGGGAGGAGGAGAAGCCGGCGACAGAGGATGAGATGGCTGGATGGCATCTTTGACTCCGTGGACGTGAGTTTGAGCAAACTCCACGAGGCAGTGAAGGACAGGGCCGTGTGGCCTGCTGCAGTCTCTGTGGGGCTGCAAAGAGGCGGGCACGACCAAGCAACTGAACAACCACAGACGATAAAGAGCGGAGTGTCTGGCGGTGATAATTGCCAGGAGGTCTCTAGCATCCTCTGGGACTGGGCTGCGTGGGTGGCCTGAGGCAGCGCAGGGGAGCCTTACCACGTGGATACATTGTATAGATCCTTGCTTCTGAGGAGTGTTACATTCTGCCCACCTACTGTTTAGCACTGCGTCAGCACCTTTCCTGTTTATCTGCTTTCCGGCAGTCAGTTTACAGTGTGTATGCAGGAGGCCTGGGCCCGAGGCAGTTTGCCGCTTGTACACATTTTGCCGGTGGCTCGGCGATAAAGAGCCCGCCTGCCAATGCAGGAGATTTGGGTTCGATTCCTAGGTTGGGGAGATCCCCTCCAGAAGGAAATGGCAACCCCTTCCAGTGTTTTTGCCTGGAGAATCCCACGGTGGAGGAGCCTGGGGGGCTAGCGTCCCTGGGGTCACAGAGAGGCAACCGCGACTGAGGGACTGATGTTTCATTTCATTTCACACCTGCTGGGATGGTGCTTTGAGCCACCAAATATAGCAACGGTGCACTTAAATTTGATCATAGCTGGATGTAGATCTTAGGGAAATTTTTGATTATTTTTTTTGAATGAGTAGGTCTCCAAAATATTGTATTTGGGAAAGTTTCTGAGAGATTATTGGTAATTTTGAATTTTTATCAGTAAGATCTCTACAGAAAAGAATAACTTGACAGTTGTTCATGTAAATTTAATGTCTTGGCATGTGGTTTTAGCAGTTAAATTCTCTTATTTTTTTTCTGTAACTGGGTGGTTAGGGAACATTTCAAGTCTTCTCCTGGCCTTACTAAGAGGATTCCTGAAAAACAGTCGGGTCTCGCTTTGTTCTGTCCTTTCTGGGTGAGGGCCCGTAACCTGAGTTTCTTCCTTGAAAAGGCTGTGAACCAAACCTGGCCTCACATGCCAGTGGCACTGAGGCTCTTAAAATACGCCACGTTTTAATATAAAAAGAATCTGCTGAAGAATTTAGGGGAGGAGGAGAAGCCGGCGACAGAGGATGAGATGGCTGGATGGCATCTTTGACTCCGTGGACGTGAGTTTGAGCAAACTCCACGAGGCAGTGAAGGACAGGGCCGTGTGGCCTGCTGCAGTCTCTGTGGGGCTGCAAAGAGGCGGGCACGACCAAGCAACTGAACAACCACAGACGATAAAGAGCGGAGTGTCTGGCGGTGATAATTGCCAGGAGGTCTCTAGCATCCTCTGGGACTGGGCTGCGTGGGTGGCCTGAGGCAGCGCAGGGGAGCCTTACCACGTGGATACATTGTATAGATCCTTGCTTCTGAGGAGTGTTACATTCTGCCCACCTACTGTTTAGCACTGCGTCAGCACCTTTCCTGTTTATCTGCTTTCCGGCAGTCAGTTTACAGTGTGTATGCAGGAGGCCTGGGCCCGAGGCAGTTTGCCGCTTGTACACATTTTGCCGGTGGCTCGGCGATAAAGAGCCCGCCTGCCAATGCAGGAGATTTGGGTTCGATTCCTAGGTTGGGGAGATCCCCTCCAGAAGGAAATGGCAACCCCTTCCAGTGTTTTTGCCTGGAGAATCCCACGGTGGAGGAGCCTGGGGGGCTAGCGTCCCTGGGGTCACAGAGAGGCAACCGCGACTGAGGGACTGATGTTTCATTTCATTTCACACCTGCTGGGATGGGTGGACGTGCTCTCCCGATGGCAGAGCTCCCAGGGCTGCTGGACCACGTTCCCTAGCTGCTCTCGTAGGCCTGGAGGCTGGAGGTCTGAACTCAGAGTGTCCACAGGGCCAGGCTCGAGCGACGTCGTGGGTTCTAGTCACTTCTGGTGGCTCCCGCATTCCTTGGCTCACAGCCACATCACTCCAGCCTTGACCACGGTCGCCCCGTGGCCTCCTTGCCTGGGTGTGCCTGTGAGTCCCGGTCTGAACCTCCCGCTTTCTCACGCAGAGACACCACCATCGGGTTTAGGACCCAGCCTCGTTCCCTCGGGCCACTTCTTACCCCCTTCCGTCTGCAGAGTCTGTTCCTAAGGCGGATTGCAGGTGCATGCTGAGGCACATTCGGTGGGTGGGAGTTTGGGGGGGGCACGCTTTTCAACGTGGCCCCCTCAGCAGCCACGCTCTGCCGCTTAGTGGCCAGGCTTTAGAGCCTGCTTCGCCGGGGGTGGCGGGGGGCTTCCGTCATGCACAGGGGAGGGAAAGGGGCGACAGTGAGAGGGAACTAGAGGCGACTGATCTTGGCGGTGATAAGACCCCGCTTGATTCACTGGGAGTCTTTCGAGCAGCTGCCAGGATCTCTGTCTGAAATACTCATCAAGTGTCTGCCGAGGAGTTATCGACACTGCCTTCTTGTGCAGAGTGTAACGTTCGCTGGGCTAGCCCCCCTCGTATTTATTAGAATTCTGACACATTCATTACAGCTCATAAGTCTATTAAGCAGGGAAATGTGTTTTTCATGTGCTTTTGGGAAACAGAGCGGACAAGTGTGTTGGCCAGCTGCAGCCCCGTCAGGGTATTCCTGCCAAGCTTTTATTGCCCAGAGAGTTGGGGCCACTGCCAAAGCCCGAGAACCCAGGCTCTTTTCAGACCTTTTTTTCTCAGATGTTATGTTTTGTAGCAGCTCCTTAAGCTGGAGAAGCGGGGGTTTCTTTTCAAGGAGTCCTTTCTGGGGGAGAATCACGGTGGAGGAGCCTGGGGGGCTAGCGTCCCTGGGGTCACAGAGAGGCAACCGCGACTGAGGGACTGATGTTTCATTTCATTTCACACCTGCTGGGATGGGTGGACGTGCTCTCCCGATGGCAGAGCTCCCAGGGCTGCTGGACCACGTTCCCTAGCTGCTCTCGTAGGCCTGGAGGCTGGAGGTCTGAACTCAGAGTGTCCACAGGGCCAGGCTCGAGCGACGTCGTGGGTTCTAGTCACTTCTGGTGGCTCCCGCATTCCTTGGCTCACAGCCACATCACTCCAGCCTTGACCACGGTCGCCCCGTGGCCTCCTTGCCTGGGTGTGCCTGTGAGTCCCGGTCTGAACCTCCCGCTTTCTCACGCAGAGACACCACCATCGGGTTTAGGACCCAGCCTCGTTCCCTCGGGCCACTTCTTACCCCCTTCCGTCTGCAGAGTCTGTTCCTAAGGCGGATTGCAGGTGCATGCTGAGGCACATTCGGTGGGTGGGAGTTTGGGGGGGGCACGCTTTTCAACGTGGCCCCCTCAGCAGCCCCACGCTCTGCCGCTTAGTGGCCAGGCTTTAGAGCCTGCTTCGCCGGGGGTGGCGGGGGGCTTCCGTCATGCACAGGGGAGGGAAAGGGGCGACAGTGAGAGGGAACTAGAGGCGACTGATCTTGGCGGTGATAAGACCCCGCTTGATTCACTGGGAGTCTTTCGAGCAGCTGCCAGGATCTCTGTCTGAAATACTCATCAAGTGTCTGCCGAGGAGTTATCGACACTGCCTTCTTGTGCAGAGTGTAACGTTCGCTGGGCTAGCCCCCCTCGTATTTATTAGAATTCTGACACATTCATTACAGCTCATAAGTCTATTAAGCAGGGAAATGTGTTTTTCATGTGCTTTTGGGAAACAGAGCGGACAAGTGTGTTGGCCAGCTGCAGCCCCGTCAGGGTATTCCTGCCAAGCTTTTATTGCCCAGAGAGTTGGGGCCACTGCCAAAGCCCGAGAACCCAGGCTCTTTTCAGACCTTTTTTTTTTCTCAGATGTTATGTTTTTGTAGCAGCTCCTTAAGCTGGAGAAGCGTAGGGTGGCGCTTTGGTTGCAAGCATTTAGGATTTCAAGGAGTCCTTTCTGTGTGTTCATTCCCCTCGCAGCTGTCTGGGACCCCTCCCCCTCCTGCCTTCTGGCTTTTAGGGAAAGTGCCGGGAAGGCTGGAGGAGGGAATGGCAGCCCACTCCGGCCTTCTTTCTTTTTTTGAAAGAAATGCATTTTTATTTATTAATTTATTTATTTAGGCTCTTCTGGGTTTTCACCGCTGCTGTAGGCTCTTCTCTAGTTGCAGGGAGTGGGGGCTACTCTCTGGTGGAGGTGAGCAGGCTTCTTGTTGTGGTGACTTCTCTTGTTGTAGAACTCAGGCTCTAGGGCACAAGGGCTTAAGTAGTTGCAGCACATGGGCTCCATAGTTGCGGCTCCGAGGCTCTAGAGCACAGGCTCCATGGTTGTGGCTCATGGGCTTAGTTGCTCTGCAGCATGTGGGATCTTCCCGGATCAGGGATCGAACTCGTGTCTCCTGCATTGGCAGGTGAGCTCTTTATCACTGAGCCACCAGGGAAGCCCCACTCCAGTATTCTTGCTTGGAAAATTCCAGGGACAGAGGAGCCCGGCACGCTAGAGGCCATGGGGTCACAAAGGGTCGGACGTAACTGAGCAATTGCGCACACACACATGCACTCACGCCCAAGAAAGAAGCTGGTTTGGAGCCCCTGAAACTGGGAGGAAGTAGACGTCGCTTATGAGAGAAGGCGGCCGCAGAGAAGGAACGTGCTGAAGGGTAGATGAGGAATCGGGGTTTGAACCTGCGTCATCTGAAGAGACAGCACCAGGGTCTCGGGTGAGGTCAGTGCCACCCCGTCATCAAACAAAGGCGTCCGAGATGAGCTCCATTACCCCTGGGCCGGCCTTGTCCAGCGCGTACCTCCGGTCTGACCTCCCAGCTCCTGTCTGGGTCGTGTGCATTCTGGTGTTCTGTTCGGCTTTCTTCTCTCTGGTGCCGTTCCCCTCCTGTGTGTGTGTGAGTCGTGCCTGACTCTTACAACCCCGAGGACTGTCGCTCGCCAGGCTCCTCTGTCCATGGGCGTCTCCGGGCAAGAAGACTGGAGTGGGTGGCGCTTTGGTTGCAAGCATTTAGGATTTCAAGGAGTCCTTTCTGTGTGTTCATTCCCCTCGCAGCTGTCTGGGACCCCTCCCCCTCCTGCCTTCTGGCTTTTAGGGAAAGTGCCGGGAAGGCTGGAGGAGGGAATGGCAGCCCACTCCGGCCTTCTTTCTTTTTTTGAAAGAAATGCATTTTTATTTATTAATTTATTTATTTAGGCTCTTCTGGGTTTTCACCGCTGCTGTAGGCTCTTCTCTAGTTGCAGGGAGTGGGGGCTACTCTCTGGTGGAGGTGAGCAGGCTTCTTGTTGTGGTGACTTCTCTTGTTGTAGAACTCAGGCTCTAGGGCACAAGGGCTTAAGTAGTTGCAGCACATGGGCTCCATAGTTGCGGCTCCGAGGCTCTAGAGCACAGGCTCCATGGTTGTGGCTCATGGGCTTAGTTGCTCTGCAGCATGTGGGATCTTCCCGGATCAGGGATCGAACTCGTGTCTCCTGCATTGGCAGGTGAGCTCTTTATCACTGAGCCACCAGGGAAGCCCCACTCCAGTATTCTTGCTTGGAAAATTCCAGGGACAGAGGAGCCCGGCACGCTAGAGGCCATGGGGTCACAAAGGGTCGGACGTAACTGAGCAATTGCGCACACACACATGCACTCACGCCCAAGAAAGAAGCTGGTTTGGAGCCCCTGAAACTGGGAGGAAGTAGACGTCGCTTATGAGAGAAGGCGGCCGCAGAGAAGGAACGTGCTGAAGGGTAGATGAGGAATCGGGGTTTGAACCTGCGTCATCTGAAGAGACAGCACCAGGGTCTCGGGTGAGGTCAGTGCCACCCCGTCATCAAACAAAGGCGTCCGAGATGAGCTCCATTACCCCTGGGCCGGCCTTGTCCAGCGCGTACCTCCGGTCTGACCTCCCAGCTCCTGTCTGGGTCGTGTGCATTCTGGTGTTCTGTTCGGCTTTCTTCTCTCTGGTGCCGTTCCCCTCCTGTGTGTGTGTGAGTCGTGCCTGACTCTTACAACCCCGAGGACTGTCGCTCGCCAGGCTCCTCTGTCCATGGGCGTCTCCGGGCAAGAAGACTGGAGTGGGTGGCCTTTCCCTTTTCCACGGGATCTTCCTGACTCAGGGATTGAACCCCTGTCTCCTGCGCTGCAGGTGGATTTTTACCATCTGAGCCCCCAGGGATGTCTCATGCCCCTCCTGGGACCAGAGGGAAAAAGCAGCTCCAGGTGTCAGAAAACAAAATCGCTCTCTCGATGAGACGTGAGGTTAGGGTCACAGTGTTTTGGAGATGTTCAGGTTGATGCTGGCGACAAGTTAGTTACCCCAGCCAGAGCTGACTCTCAGGATTCCTGACTCGTTGATGCTTGATGCGCCCGAACTAGGCATCAGCTGGTGAGGGGCGGAGCCACTCCTCAAGGCTGGCGGAGGATGCGCACGGCGACTCCCGCAGCCCTGCGGTACGTGAACCCTGCGGCACGTGAGCCCTGGGTGTCTACCCTCGTCCCTAGGAGACCAGGCTGAGCCGGCAGTACTGCTGCATGATCCTGGCAGGTCTTGGAAGTGGTATTTCCAGCCATCTTTGTTCTTTGGCCCGTGTGGGCCTCCCATCGCAGTGGCCTCTCTTGTCGCAGAGCACCGGCTCTGGGCGCATGCACGCCAGAGCTCTGGCTCGGTAGTTGGACACATTGGTCCAGCCGCTCCGCAGCATGTGGGATCCTCCCAGGCCAGGGATCAAACTAGCGCCCCTTGCACTGCAAGGCAGTGTCCTTACCCACTGGACCACCAGGGAAGTCAATCTTGATGGGCTTTTGGCTTTTGGTTGGGATTGCATTGAATCTATAAATCAATTTGGAGAAAATTAATATCTTATAGGATCTTTTCTCTCATTTCATATGCATGGTGTATGTCTCCATTTGTTTGTCTTTAATTTCGTCTATCAGTGTTTTGTGGATTTTAGCATATGTATCTTACATATATTTGGTTAGATTTATTCTTAAGTATTACATATATTTGGATAGATTCATGCCTAATTATTTCCTTTTATGGTGCTACTACAAGTGATAAAGTATTTTAAATTTTGATTTCTAATTATTTATTGCTAGTATACAGAAATACAGGGTTCCCCGATGGCTCAGTGGGCAAAGAATCCACCAGCAATGCAAGAGACACAGGAGACGCAGGCTGATCCCTGGGTCAGGAAGGTCTCCTGGAAGAGGACACGGCAACCCACTCCAGTCTTTTTATGTGAAAAATGTCCTGAAAATGGACAGAGGAGCCTGGCAGGCTATAGTCCACAGGGTTGAAAAGAGTTGGACACGTCTGATCATCTAAACAATAGCAACAACACCTTTGCCAGTGTGGTTGAGGAAAAATATCTAAAGATAGATGTGAAAAATTATAGAGAATCACTGGGGTGGGGAGAGAAAAGGTGTGCGAGTGTGTGTGTTTGTGTGTGTGTGTGTGTGTGTGTGTTTGTGTGTGTGTGTGTGTGTGTGTGTTGGGTGACGAGCAGGGCGGGGGTGCAGACTCAGGATACACGGTAGACGTGAGGGTAACATGAGGTCATGGAAACAAGACCGAACTGAGCTTCCCGTCACTGAAAGGATTCAAGTCCAACCTAAGGGACCAAGGGCCAGGGCAGTTACAGAGGGGCTTCCTGTGCCGTGTTAAAGTTGGGCTGAGAACCCCCCTCCTGCTCCACAGTTCCTCGCTCATCAGCCCCTCTGGCCTCTGGGGAAGGACTCGCGTGACCTGAGAGGCTGGGGCAGCGACTTCTGGCTCGAGGCCCTGGAGTCTGAGCGCGGGGCGTGGGCGGAGTCTCTAGGTGATCGGCAGGGGTGGCAGGTATGGCTGTCGGGTGCAGGAGTCCTTTCCGAGCTTCGCCTGGCTGCCTGCGTGGGCCCGCAGGGGCTCGCCGGGGTAGCCTTCCCTGCTGCGGTCACCAGGACTGCTCCGCTTGGTGGACTGCAGGTCCTGCGTTTCACCTCCCCGGCCTCTTTCCCCTCAGCCCGCCGTCTCTCCTGGGCTGTCTTTCCCCTGGGTCTTCCTGTCTTCTCTCCACACCCCTCCTTGCCGCCTCTGCCTGGCAACCTGCCTCCCTTCCTTCCTCTCTCCTTCCCTCTCCCTCAGCACGGAGCGTCCTGGGGGAGTTTTCCGGGGCTCCGTCGGGCCCCGCTGTGCCGTCTGCAGCCCGGGCGCAGCGGATCCTGGGGGTGCAGTCATTGGGAGAGCTCGCTGGAGGCGCTTTCTTCCCTCTGTGCGTGGAGATCCACGTGGCAGCTCCCCCCCGGGGCCGCTCTTCTCCTTCTAGAGAACCCGATCTGGGCGAAGCTCTCCTCCAGGGTCTGCTTCTGGCTGGTTTTGCAGAGCGGAAGCTCCCTCGCCGGCAGCGCTCATTAAACTCGTCCATGCGACATGTGGACAGGCTCCCCGCCATGCACTGGGGGCGGCGCGCCGTGACAGGTCCAGACGCCTGGGAGCCTTCACGTCATCCTCCGAGTGTCTTGGTCACAGTCCTCCAGCCCACCTGTTACCGGCCCTACTTGATTAGAGTTACTGACCACGAAGTGTCAAGTCTTTCTTGTTTCTCGCATGTCTCCTGCAGTCAGGGGATAAAGATGAGCATTTTCATTTCCTTCCTCTGGGTCTCATGTGGCAACACGGCTGGGGGTGGGCTCTGGCCGTACCTGCTTCCCACCTGCTGCCCGCCCCTCCGCCGCCTGTCTTGGCTGGAAAATGACAGTCGGGTCGGGGATAAAGACGCCCTCCGTGCAGGCCTCTAATCAGATCCTATTATCTAACCGAGACTTAAGAGTCAGTGTTTTGCTGGCGATTGGATTAAGCAGTCCTGTTCCTGGGCCAGTTTTCAGGAGCCCTCGAGCGGCATGAACCCTCTGGGGCCTTCTGTTGAACAACAAAGGGAGGGAACCGAAGAGGCTACAGGTCGATCGGAATTGAACCGCGTCTCCTGCAGCTAATGAGCCGCTCCTGGCTCCCCTGCCGGCCTGCGCCCGGGAAGCCGCGGGGCCCCAGAAGCTTGTTTAAAATTCTGACTGCAGGAGGCTGTGCAGCGGCGGCGAGTTTTGATCATAGGCCTCGACCAGCAGAACGTGACGTGGTGATGACTCAGGACCTGCATCCCAAAAGCCTGATCGGGGGCTGCAGGACAGGGCTGTGGGACCTCTGCTCTGCTCACCTCTCCACTTCCTCCCACTCTGATTTCCCACTTAAGTGGCGTGTGCAAAGCCAGGGACGTGTGACCATCCCGTCACGGAGGGTCCGCGGAGGCCGAGGAGCACTGCGCCTTTCCCGGGAGGGGCCCTTCATCACCTCGCGTTAAACACAGAGACACCTCTTGTCTTCCAAGCACAGTGTCTTCTTTGAACCCGTCGGCACTGATTGTCTTTAATCTCCAGAGTGCTTAATGAGAATTGAAAGTTTAGTTTCCAGGGCTCCCAGGCCCTCGAGACGCCCACTGGAGGGAGTCGGACGGGAAGAGAGCTACTGGCCTCGATTCCTAGCTTCCTCCCCTTAGGAAACAGAGATGGAGCTTGAAGCTTCCAACGTGAAGTTTCAGTATAAAAGAATTTTTAAGTGGAGCAGAAATGTTGGCTCCCAGTCAAGGGGGAGATAGGTTTTCTGAGATTGCCGTGGTGTCCGTAGACACTCTGGAGCAGCTTACTCGTAAGCCTCTTTCTTGCTTGGACCCTCACGTGGTGATCCTCCTCAGCCCTCGCTCTCAGAGTGCCTGCCGTGACCCTGACCGCTCTGTGGGCGGGAGACCACTCTCTGAGCCCGGGCTACCGACATCCGGGGAGGGACGGTTCTTTGGGTGGAGCCGTGTCCCGAACCTTCCGTCTGCACCTCACTTCGGCCTGACCCCTTCGAGTCCCCGAGGAGTTGGGTCAGGAGCAGGAAGAGCCACAGTTTGCAAAATCTCGGCCCCCTTCCCCCGGGCGCCAAATTAAAAACAATCCGGAGACAGCGTTTGGAGGAAATAGACAAATGGCTGGATCATGCATTCCTGGGGGACGCTGGGGCAAAGCAAGCGTCCCGGGCACAGCCCAGCGGCCATTCTGCCCGGTCACCCTGGAGGCTTGGGCTCTACTTCAGCGGGGCCAGACGGCTCTGAACTTCTCTCCCCGTGGGCTAATGGTTTGGGGGTTTTTGGCCATGAAGCACGTGGGATCTTAGCTGCTGACCAGGGGTGGAACCCACACCCTTGCACTGGAAGGCGGAGTCTTAATCACTGGACCACCAGGGAAGCCCTTTTACTAATTGTTTAAAATTAGTTTTCTATTTTATAATTGTATGTTTTAATGGAAGTCCTGTTACGAAATTTGTAATGTGACTTTTGGATTCTGGCGTGGCATAGAAGATGCTTGGAAGACACCGTTAGGTGACGTGGAAGTCATCTGACAACATTTAAAAAGCTAAAGAAACTAAAAAACCAAGTCTTCTTAGGTCTGTAAGGGAAGTGAGGTCACAGGGCAAATGATTGCCCCAAATCGGGGAGACCAGCCCATGAAGGCAAAGGATCACCCCTTTTCAGAGCAGACACCGGTGAGCTGAATTCCAGGCAGGCACTGGTGCCGGGCAGGAAGTCTGAACTGTAACTGACCAACCGCTGGACACTCGGTGGAGACACGCCTGAGAGGAGACCCCTCAGGGGGCTCCCAGTGGTTTTGTGTCTTACCTCCAGAAGTTCCACCAGGTTCTCACGGTGAGTATCACAGGAAGAAAGAATCCTCCTCAGGGCTTTCCTGGTGGCTCAATGGTAAAGAATACACCTGCCAATGCGGGAAATACGGGTTTGATCCCTGGTCAGCGAGATCCCACGTGCTGCAGAGCAGCCAAGCCCGTGCCCACAGCCGTGGAGCCCATGTGCAGTCCGTACTGAAGCCCGAGTGCCCTGGAGCCCGTCCTCCATGAGAGAAGCCACAGCAAGGAGAAGGCCTGCCTGCCACAACCCCCTTCCCCGGCGCCCCGTCCAAGGGGGCAGGAAGAGCCACAGTTTGCAAAATCTCGGCCCCTTCCCCGGCGCCAAATTAAAACAATCCGGAGACAGCGTTTGGAGGAAATAGACAAATGGCTGGATCATGCATTCCTGGGGGACGCTGGGGCAAAGCAAGCGTCCCGGGCACAGCCCAGCGGCCATTCTGCCCGGTCACCCTGGAGGCTTGGGCTCTACTTCAGCGGGGCCAGACGGCTCTGAACTTCTCTCCCCGTGGGCTAATGGTTTGGGGGTTTTTGGCCATGAAGCACGTGGGATCTTAGCTGCTGACCAGGGGTGGAACCCACACCCTTGCACTGGAAGGCGGAGTCTTAATCACTGGACCACCAGGGAAGCCCTTTTACTAATTGTTTAAAATTAGTTTTCTATTTTATAATTGTATGTTTTAATGGAAGTCCTGTTACGAAATTTGTAATGTGACTTTTGGATTCTGGCGTGGCATAGAAGATGCTTGGAAGACACCGTTAGGTGACGTGGAAGTCATCTGACAACATTTAAAAAGCTAAAGAAACTAAAAAACCAAGTCTTCTTAGGTCTGTAAGGGAAGTGAGGTCACAGGGCAAATGATTGCCCCAAATCGGGGAGACCAGCCCATGAAGGCAAAGGATCACCCCTTTTCAGAGCAGACACCGGTGAGCTGAATTCCAGGCAGGCACTGGTGCCGGGCAGGAAGTCTGAACTGTAACTGACCAACCGCTGGACACTCGGTGGAGACACGCCTGAGAGGAGACCCCTCAGGGGGCTCCCAGTGGTTTTGTGTCTTACCTCCAGAAGTTCCACCAGGTTCTCACGGTGAGTATCACAGGAAGAAAGAATCCTCCTCAGGGCTTTCCTGGTGGCTCAATGGTAAAGAATACACCTGCCAATGCGGGAAATACGGGTTTGATCCCTGGTCAGCGAGATCCCACGTGCTGCAGAGCAGCCAAGCCCGTGCCCACAGCCGTGGAGCCCATGTGCAGTCCGTACTGAAGCCCGAGTGCCCTGGAGCCCGTCCTCCATGAGAGAAGCCACAGCAAGGAGAAGCCTGCCTGCCACAACTAGAGAGTAGACCCCACTCACGACAACTAGAGAAAAGCAGGGTGTAGCAGTGAAGACCAAGCACAGCCAAAAAGAAAAATAAAGACGTGAAACGAAAATATATTCGTTAAAAGAAAAAAAAAGAAAAAAGAATGCTCCCATGCTTCTGGAGAACAGGGAAGGAGCTATTTTGAAATACACCAGAGCACTGTGTTTTGTGTTTTAACAAAGTCTGCCCTCAGGAGAAACTAATCGGGGCTTCACCGGATGTGTGGGAAGGGAAATACCCAAGTCTAGTCTACTCTCGCCATCCTGTCTCACCAAGGGTTGGAGGAAACCAGAAAAAAAGACTGAGAAACACTGATGAAGGTCATGGTTCAAAGGCACAAGCTCACAAGGACTGAGACCTAATCGCAGAACAATAGGACCTCTCCTGCCCCAGACGCATCTCACTGTCACATCATTAGCGTCCTGTTTACCCGGTCCAGCATGTTGGCTACTAAGAGACACTTCAAGACCTTCTAAAAGGCAAGAAGCACATCTTTAAGAGACGAGAGTTGGCGTGAGAAGCATATTCAGATGTAGCAGAGATGTTGGAAATACCAGCCCAGGAATTGAAAACAGCTCTGATTAACATGCTAGGGGTGCCCACCGACAGAGCAGACAGGAAGCAGCAGATGGGCACCGGGAGCAGAAAGATGGAAATTCTAAGCAGGAAGCGAAAGAATTGCTAGAGATCTCTTTAGAGAACACCGAACAGAAATGAAGACCCGCCTTTTTCGGGGGTTTTGGCTTATTTGTAGAGGGGGATGCGTGGTTTTGTGTCTTACCTCCAGAAGTTCCACCAGGTTCTCACGGTGAGTATCACAGGAAGAAAGAATCCTCCTCAGGGCTTTCCTGGTGGCTCAATGGTAAAGAATACACCTGCCAATGCGGGAAATACGGGTTTGATCCCTGGTCAGCGAGATCCCACGTGCTGCAGAGCAGCCAAGCCCGTGCCCACAGCCGTGGAGCCCATGTGCAGTCCGTACTGAAGCCCGAGTGCCCTGGAGCCCGTCCTCCATGAGAGAAGCCACAGCAAGGAGAAGCCTGCCTGCCACAACTAGAGAGTAGACCCCACTCACGACAACTAGAGAAAAGCAGGGTGTAGCAGTGAAGACCAAGCACAGCCAAAAAGAAAAATAAAGACGTGAAACGAAAATATATTCGTTAAAAGAAAAAAAAAGAAAAAAGAATGCTCCCATGCTTCTGGAGAACAGGGAAGGAGCTATTTTGAAATACACCAGAGCACTGTGTTTTGTGTTTTAACAAAGTCTGCCCTCAGGAGAAACTAATCGGGGCTTCACCGGATGTGTGGGAAGGGAAATACCCAAGTCTAGTCTACTCTCGCCATCCTGTCTCACCAAGGGTTGGAGGAAACCAGAAAAAAAGACTGAGAAACACTGATGAAGGTCATGGTTCAAAGGCACAAGCTCACAAGGACTGAGACCTAATCGCAGAACAATAGGACCTCTCCTGCCCCAGACGCATCTCACTGTCACATCATTAGCGTCCTGTTTACCCGGTCCAGCATGTTGGCTACTAAGAGACACTTCAAGACCTTCTAAAAGGCAAGAAGCACATCTTTAAGAGACGAGAGTTGGCGTGAGAAGCATATTCAGATGTAGCAGAGATGTTGGAAATACCAGCCCAGGAATTGAAAACAGCTCTGATTAACATGCTAGGGGTGCCCACCGACAGAGCAGACAGGAAGCAGCAGATGGGCACCGGGAGCAGAAAGATGGAAATTCTAAGCAGGAAGCGAAAAGAATTGCTAGAGATCTCTTTAGAGAACACCGAACAGAAATGAAGACTGCCTGCGATGGGCTTATTTGTAGAGGAGATGCTGGAGGGAAAGAACCTCTGTGCCTGCAGGCGTCTCCGCAGAAACTGCCCCTGAAAAGCAAATAGAAAAAGGGAGGAAAAAAATCCTAACAGAATAGCCAAGGGCCGTGGAACGACCACAAAGTGGGCAGCGTGGATGCAGCGGGTTTACCGGAAGAGGAGGAGAAAAGGGCCGGAAGAACTGAAGCAGTAACGACTGTCAGGCCTCCCCCAGTTAATGTCGCACACCAAACCCCAGATCCAGGAAGATCAGAGAACCCTACGTAGTACAAGCGTCCAAAGCCCATGCCCAGGCTTTCCAACTGTAGAAAATCAGAGAAAAAACCCTCTGGAAGAAGCTGACGAAAGACCCCTTACCTCTAAGAGGGGCAGAGAATTACAGCAACTCTTCGGAAGCTCAGCACACAAGGGAGTGGAGTGAACTAAAGTATCAGAGGAAAAACCATCCACCAGCAGAGAATCCCTTCCTCTGCAGAATTACCCTTCAGAAGCTCAGGAGAAACAAAGACTTTCTCGGACAAACAAAAATTTACTGCCGGTATCTCTGGCAAGAGAGGGCCTGTGCACTGTTAACCCTATCGAGGTGGGAGTTCAGTAGCGTTAAGTCTGTTCCCAGCACTGCGCCTCCATCGTGGATATGTCTGCATCAGTTTTGACCTTTAAAACAGCACATTTGGAGCTTCCCTGGTGGTCCAGTGGGTAAGGACACAGCCTTGCAGTGCAAGGGGCGCCAGTTCGATCCCTGGCCTGGGAAGATCCCGCGTGCTGCGGAGCGGCTGGACTGATGTGTCCAATCATCGAGCCGGAGCTCTGGAGCGCATGCGCCCAGAGCCGGCGCTCTGCAACGACAGACGCCACCGCGATGGGAGGCCCACAGGAGCCAAGGAACAAAGATGGATGAAAATAGATAAATGAAAGAGCAATAGAAGTGGCCAAGAAAAAAAAACAAACAGCACATTGAATTATTATCAGTCTTGATCCTGAGGTTTTTGTCGCCCACCTAAATTCTGTGCCCCAGCGAGCGCCAGGCTGACCTCACCCTGCCCGGGCATGCTCCAAACAGCGCCCTGTCCCTGTGCAGAGGTACGTGGGGACTTGCACGGAGCTTCTTCTGGAGCAGCTGCGGTCAAACCCGTGGCGAGAAACAGGCTTGTGAGCTCTGCTACCTGAGCTGGAAGAGATCTGTCTGGAGCAGAGACTCCGCTTCATGTGAGTTCACAGCACGCAAGTGAGCAGCGCAGGCTCACTGCTTTCCCCCAGAGCCTGCATTTTCCAGTAGGTTCTCCATAACAAACGAGGGTGGGAATTTCTGACTCTCTTCCGGGGTGAAAGAAGCAGCTGAGTGCGACCACGGTGCAAATAGGGGATTCTCGTTTTTCCTTTTTAATGTAAAGTTTATTGTCTGTGTCTGTGAGTCTGTTTTTGTAAATAAGTTCATGTGTTTTATTTCTTAGATTCCACCTAAAAGGATACCATACAATATTTGTCTTTCTCGGGGGATCCTTTTTTAAGTTACATTGGCTCATGGACATGGGTACATCGGCTACCACGTCCGGGACAGGTGCCGTTTAGGTGGACCTTTGAAATCACCTCCTGACCTAACGCGCTCGTGTTTTAGCCTAGGGCACCGAGGCCCTCTTGGAGAAGGGTGGCCCAGCGTGTCTCGTGGGTCTGGTCCATCGGGTTGCGCTCGGCTCTTTTGCTTCGAAGCTGGCCCGGCGCCGGCGCTGGCGCGGCCAGGCCTGAGATGCCACTGGCTTCGTCCCGGGCCACCTCCAGTCCCCAGGCCTGTCGTCGCCAGAGACCTTCCGAGCGTCGGCAGGTGGAGGTCCTCCCTGAGACAAGAGAAAGCGTGGCCGGCTCAAGAGGGTCCCCTGGAGGACAAAACCCACCAGTGAATTGTCCCTTGTTGTTCCTGCCCCCCCGAGAGGATGCACTGGGACCCCCCGTGTCACAGACGCACGCCTCTGTGATTTCTGCTCACTTTGATTTTGTACCCAGTCCAGTAAAAGAGCAGCCGGCAGCTTTCAGCAATGCCCACGTGGCACCAGGGCTCTGGCAAAATTGCAGGACAAATGAAAAAATTTTTAAACAATTGTATTTATTTGTTTTGGCTGCCCAGCGAGCCAGGCTGACCTCACCCTGCCCGGGCATGCCAAACAGCGCCTGTCCCTGTGCAGAGGTACGTGGGGACTTGCACGGAGCTTCTTCTGGAGCAGCTGCGGTCAAACCCGTGGCGAGAAACAGGCTTGTGAGCTCTGCTACCTGAGCTGGAAGAGATCTGTCTGGAGCAGAGACTCCGCTTCATGTGAGTTCACAGCACGCAAGTGAGCAGCGCAGGCTCACTGCTTTCCCCCAGAGCCTGCATTTTCCAGTAGGTTCTCCATAACAAACGAGGGTGGGAATTTCTGACTCTCTTCCGGGGTGAAAGAAGCAGCTGAGTGCGACCACGGTGCAAATAGGGGATTCTCGTTTTTCCTTTTTAATGTAAAGTTTATTGTCTGTGTCTGTGAGTCTGTTTTTGTAAATAAGTTCATGTGTTTTATTTCTTAGATTCCACCTAAAAGGATACCATACAATATTTGTCTTTCTCGGGGGATCCTTTTTTAAGTTACATTGGCTCATGGACATGGGTACATCGGCTACCACGTCCGGGACAGGTGCCGTTTAGGTGGACCTTTGAAATCACCTCCTGACCTAACGCGCTCGTGTTTTAGCCTAGGGCACCGAGGCCCTCTTGGAGAAGGGTGGCCCAGCGTGTCTCGTGGGTCTGGTCCATCGGGTTGCGCTCGGCTCTTTTGCTTCGAAGCTGGCCCGGCGCCGGCGCTGGCGCGGCCAGGCCTGAGATGCCACTGGCTTCGTCCCGGGCCACCTCCAGTCCCCAGGCCTGTCGTCGCCAGAGACCTTCCGAGCGTCGGCAGGTGGAGGTCCTCCCTGAGACAAGAGAAAGCGTGGCCGGCTCAAGAGGGTCCCCTGGAGGACAAAACCCACCAGTGAATTGTCCCTTGTTGTTCCTGCCCCCCCGAGAGGATGCACTGGGACCCCCCGTGTCACAGACGCACGCCTCTGTGATTTCTGCTCACTTTGATTTTGTACCCAGTCCAGTAAAAGAGCAGCCGGCAGCTTTCAGCAATGCCCACGTGGCACCAGGGCTCTGGCAAAATTGCAGGACAAATGAAAAAATTTTTAAACAATTGTATTTATTTGTTTTTGGCTGCTCCGGGTCTTCATTGCTGCACATGGGCTTTTCTCTAGTTGTGGCGAGCAGGGGCTTCTCACTGCCGTGGCTTCTCTTGTGGCGGAACCCAGGCTCTAGAGCCTAGGCTCAGTAATCGCGGTGCATGGGCTTAGTTGCTCTGTGGCATGTGGGATCTTCCTAACCGTGGGGTCGAACCCATGTCTCCCATGTCTTCATCATTGGCAGGTGGATGCTTTACCCCCGAGCCACCCAGGGAAGCCCCCGTTTTCTCTGACCCCCTTTAATGTGTGGGTGTTCTCAGAAGTGTAAACTCCATCACACGCTTGACCAAGTCCGCGCCCGCCGTGTGTGTGTGTTGAGCGTGTGTCGTCTCCGAGGTTGAGTCGAGCTGGTGTCCAGCATCTCTTGCCCTGGAGCTGCTGTGTGGTATTGAGATGAATGGAGCATTCACACGCAGGGAGCTCCAGGGCTCGCTCACTGACCTCGCAGACGTTCCCAGGGTTCTGAAAGGTGGAGCAGCTCCCGCCTACAACCCCCTTTTGAAAAACAAAAGGCTGTACCTCCTTTGCGCACGGGAGCCTTCCTGGGTAAGTCCCAACGTGGGGACTCGTGGTTCGTCATTGGCACTAGAGTTCGGCATGTGGCTCCGTGGGCGCAGCCAGCTGGTTTCTGTCTGCACAGAGAGAAAGCGGAGGTTTCTTTAAAATGTCTTCTTAGCAGATTAAAAAAAAAAAAAGAATTCAGAGACATTTTAGTGGAAACAGTCCCAAAGGTGTGAGTCTAGGAGCGGCGGCAGTGTGAGTGGCTCCAGGCTGGTGACGCAGCCGTAGGGCCATCTGGCCTGCCTGGAATGTGCCTTCTCGTCCGACTGGCTCCGCGGGCGTCCGCGGCCACGACTAGCAAGGTGCTAGCTTGTGAGTTTCTGCCAGTGCAGGAGAGCTATCACCGTTGAGAGAAACCTCTACAGCACACCTCGAGAGAGCCTGCCCGTCCACAAAGACTCAGCACAGCCCCAAATAAATAAAAGTAGAAAAAGAAAAAGGGAGCGAGAAGGGCAGCAAGAGAGAGCAACAAGCCCAGCAGCCTCTTGCCTCGCTGTGCAGGTCTGTCCTCCTCTCCCCGGTTCAGGGGTAGACACAAGGACCATGAGATTTAACGAAGAAAGAAACTTTAGCCAGTTGTGGTTGTTGGGTTTGGGGACGCGGAGGTCTGGCGGAATCAGGGTCTAGCTCTGGCTTGCGAGGGAGGGTCCGGGAGCCCTTTTCCTCCCTTGCCGTCAGGTTAGTAGTGAGGGAGGCAGGAACGGAGAGCCGGGAACAGCGAGGCTTCCCCTTTGCACGGCTGGCCCCAGGCAGGACCGTCTCAGCTCGGGCACCGTGAAGCCCACCTCAGGCGGTCACTGTGTTTCCTTTCTCTGTGTTTGGGTTTCTAAAAAGCCGTTCGAGTTCCTGGATGAAGCCAGAGAGATTACGACCTGATCGCTGTACTTGGGCTCGTGGCGGTCCGTAAAGTGGCTGTCCACTAAGGAGTTCTGGGTGCTTGTGGCTGGTGGCCACGGCCAGGCCCCCACGGGATCCGTGAAACGTCACCTCCCGCCCTGCGGGAAGGCGCTTTGCTTTCTCTTGGCCGTGGCTTCTCTGAGCGTGGAGCCGCGGCTGTGGAGGCGAGCGGGCGGGGTCTGGAGTCGGGAGCCGTGGGTTCGGCCGCAGCTCGCCCTGGAGAGGAGAGAGCAAGGCGGTGTGTGCCTGTGTGCGTGTGTGAGCCCAGGTGTGTGTGTGTGTGCACACAGGCAGGCACGCTCACGCGTGTCGGTGCAAGCATGCATCATGTGTGCACTGTGGAGACGATGCACATGTGTGCATGTATGTGTCCCAGGATGCTCGCGCGTGTGTGCTGCATCTGGACGTGTAGTCATGCGTGTCACCCTGCGGAGGCTGTGTGGACGTGCACACACGTGGGCACATATGTCTGTGGGTGTAAACACATATGTCTGTGTGTTTACACGCATGCAGTGGTGCACATGTGCATCAGCGTGTGTACATGCCCAAGTCCACACGCTTGTGTATGTAGAAGTTCTTTTTTTATTGAGGTAATGTGAGACCTGAGCAAACTCTGGGAGAGAGCGGAAGACAGGGGAGCCTGGCATGCCACGGTCCACGGGGCTGCCTGGAGTCAGGCACGACCTAGCAACGGAGCAACCACCACAGAACGCTGATTTGCATAACATTCTATACATTTCCTAAGCTTCCCTGGCGGCTCAGTGGTGAAGAATCCACCTGCCAGTGCAGGAGACCCCAGTTCCATCCCTGGGTTGGGAAGATCCCCTGGAGGAGGAAATGGCCACCCACTCTAGAATTCTTGCCTGGGGAGTCCCATGGACAGAGGAGCCTGGGGGCGACAGCCCATGGGGTCACAAAAGAGCTGGACACGACTGAGCGACTGAACAAGAGTGCATTTCGTGGGACGGCCGCCTCCTCTTGTCTCTGTGGACCCCACGGAGCGAAGCGTCCCTCTTCCACCACGCGGCGGACCTCCTCTGCCCTTTTGCCCCTGCCTGCTTGCTGGTAACCACCGCTCTGTTCTCTATCTACATGTTTATTTCTGTTTGGTTGGTGTGTTCATTTATTTTGTTGTTCATTTTTTAGATTCCACATTTAAGCGGAATGACGCAATAGTTATCTTTCTCCAACTCACATTTCACGCGTGGGTGCTCAGGCCCGCGGTTGTGTCCGACCTTTGGGGACCCATGGACTGTAGCCCCCAGTCAGGCGCCTGTGTCCCTAGGATTCTCCAGGCAAGAAGACTTGAGTAGGTTGCCGTTTCCTCCTCCAAGGGGACCTTTCCAACCCAGAGATGGAATCTGGCTCTCCTCTGTGTCCTGCGTCGGCAGGCGGATTCTTTACCAGCGAGCCACCTGGGAAGGCCGTAACTGACATTTCACTTAGTGTGGTGCCCTCGAGGTCCGTCCACGTTGCTGTAAACGGCAAAACTTCGTGCTTTCTTGACAGCTGAGTAGCGTATCGCATCTCCTTTATCTGTTCACCCACTGATGGGTCCTCGGGTTGTTTCCATATCTTGCCTGTTGTAAGTAACACCACAATGGACGTAGTGGCGCACGCATCTAAAAGATGAGCGTTTCCATATCATGTGGATAAACGCCTAGAAGAGGGATAGCTGCAGCTTGCTGTTTACTCATCCTTGGAGCTCTGGGTGGGGTGCGGCGCTAATAAATGTTTATGGAGCGAGGGAAGGAGAGTCGTGGGTAATCCCCCGAGTGTGCATCCTCGGGCTTTGGATTACATTGTATGCTGCTGATAATTTGTTGTAAAAATTTCATCTACTGAAAAGCCATATACCTTGGAAACTGTTTTCATAGCACCGTAAAATAAGTTACATTCACTGAGGCCTGTTGATTTTAAGTTACTGAGTCATACATACACACAACCGAAAAAAAAAGATTAAAAATGTCTTTAATAGGGCTTTGGGATTAGTGCATTTTATTAAGCAGTAATTCTTTCCAAATTGGCAATTTGTGTATGATCTATATGAGCAATGTTCATTTAACTACAGTATTTGGTTAGATAAAATGCCCCTTTCTAAGCATTCTTCAGACAGAGAGTTTATTGAACAGTCTCAACCAGGGTTTGCTGAAGGTTATGTAAACGTAGAATTTTCTCTTTCCTTGAACTCAAAGCAAACTGTGGTGGGGGTCGCTGAGTTGTAAGCGTGGAAGATTGAGAAGGAAGAGGAAAATTAAATATGGAGAATCTGTTTTGGCTGGGGGAGCAGTTAGCAGCTGAACGGCTTGGTTTCCGGGTAGAGGAAGGGTTGGGAAAGCCTGTTCCTCATCTCAACAGCACATTCTGTCGTTCAGTCACTCAGTCGCGTCCCGCTGTTGCAGTCCTGTGGACGGCAGCCGCTAGGCTTCCCTGTCCTTCGCTATTTTCTGGAGTTTGCTCAAACTCATGTCCGTTGAGTGGGTGATGCCGTCCAACCATCTCATCCTCTGTCGCCCCCTTCTCCCCTCAGTCCTTCCTAGCATCAGGGTCTTTTCCAGGGAGTCGGCTCTTCACAGCAGGTGGCCCAAGTATTGGAGCTTCAGCTTCAGCACCAGTCCTTCCGGCGAATATTCAGGGCTGATTTCCTTTAGGATTAGCAAGTCTGATCTCCTTGCTGTCCAAGGGACTCTCAAGAATCTTCTCCAGCACCATACTTCAAAAGCATCCATTCTTTGGCACTCAGCTTTCTTGGTGGACCAACTCTCACATCCGTACATGACGACTGGAAAAACCATGGCTTTGACTAAACGGACCTGTGTCGGCAAAGTGAAGTCTCTGCTTTTGAATACTCTGTCTAGGTTTGTCATAGCTTTTCTTCCAAGGAGCAAGCGTCTTTTAATTTCATGGCTGCAGTGATTTTGGAGTCCAAGAAAATAGAACATGCCATTGCTTCCACTTTTTCCTCTTTTATTTGCTATAAAATAATGGACTGGAAGCCATGATGTTAGCTTTTTGAATGTTGAGTTTCAACCCAGCTTTTTGGCTCTCCTCTTTCGCCTGTATCAAGGCCTCTTGAGTTCCTCTTCTGTGTCCCCTGCCATCCGCCTGTTCCTCTCCATCCCCACCTCTTGAAATATCCGTCTCCCCCCTACAAAAGCCCCAGACTCCCACATTCTTCTGCTTTTAATCACTTAAGCAAAGATATGGATGTATGTTCCGTCACTGAGCCAGGTTCTAGGGCGGACAGCATGCCCGTGTTCCCCCGTTGTGGGAGTTCTCAACGGCTTCCTGCTGCTTGTGGATCACGTCTGAACTCCAGCCTCATGCAGGAGGGCTTCCCAATCCGATCTCAACCCTGCATCCCAGGTGCAGCTCCCACAGCCCCACCCCTCCCTGCCGCCCGGAAGTTGTCCTCCCTGCCTGAGGCGTCCTCCCCACTGCCTGGCCATTTCGGGGATTGCTGGATCATGTGACTGCTCTGTTTTTAGCTTTTTGAGGAAGCTTCATACTGTTCTCCGTCGTGGCTACACTAACCTGCATTCCCACCAGCCATGTCGGAGGGCTGCCTTTCTCCTCACCCACTCCCCTTCCTTTTCCTGGCACCGGCTAGCAGAGCGGCGTCAAGGTCTAGGGCCAGGTCTGGTTGTAATCCGTCTCTTCCTAACCAGGTTCTTCTCATGAGTGCGCGGGGGCTTCTGACAGCAAGCAGCAGCCACCCCAGCCCCGCTCCCACCTGGTGTTCCTCCAGAGCAAGCCAGGCAGTCGAGCAGGAATGCCTCTCAAGGAATAAACTGTGTGTGTCAGTGACCAGGAAGCTTACTATTAGGCCGAACTTCCCCGGTCTATATACCTTTACTCAACATTATCAGATTTCTTTTTCCTTTCTCTTTTCTCTCTTTTGAGGGGGTGGGGTGGGCAGAGGGTCTTGCTTTCTTAGAGCATTGCACAGTTGATCATTTTGACAAGGGAACAAAAGGCTTCACCCTGATGGGCACCGTATTTGAAATCAGAGCCACCGCTGTCGTGGTGAAGGCCTCCTTTCCTGTGACTGTGCAGCCTGGTGGCCTCCTGGAAGACGTACCCTGGAGGGCACAGCCGTGCTGGCAGTGAGCGACCAGCTGCTCTCGTCCCTTCTTTCCATCAGCGCGTCTCTTGGATCCAGTGAGTCACTTGGTTGGAGAAGGAGCTTGGTGGGCCGTTGCCAAGACACCTCCTTGGACAGTGCCGCCCTGAGCTCTCTCTGACCCCCTCAAGCTGTGTGTGAATCGGCCCAGTGCCTGGTTTGTGAACCAGCTTTTTCTGTGGTGTCATCTCGCCTAGAATCCATGAAGTTTTGAGCGTCTCTCATAGCCCTGGAACTGAGAGATTCATGATAGTCTGCTGCTTGCTGAGAAAAGATCTGGAAATAAATTACTCCAAATCAATGGGGAAATCGACCACTCAACGTGGAATACAGTAGTATTAACCTATTTCTCTTCACCCTTCTTCTTTGCCAGGAAGATAATTATCTCATTTTCCACCCTTCCTCTACAACCCTCAAGAGAGGACGTTTCTGTGGTTTTCACTGCCATCTCTTCTGAGCTCCCAGTAACTTTTATAATTGGAAAAGAGAATTACAGATGCCTTTTCTCATCTTGTCATGGAAGCTTGGTTCATCCTGTGCAGCTGCTGGTAAAAATCAAGAGTCTTGTCTTTATCTGTGTTGGTCCTTCCTAGCATTCAGGCAGCAAATCTTTATAGAGCACCTACTGTGTGCTGTCCCGTCCACTGAGGCTCCTTCTCTCAGCCCCTCTTCCCATGGCGCCGGCAGAGGCAGGTTCCTATCACCGGTGTTTTCAGCCCTTAGTTAGAAGTCCTGCCTCCTTGAGGTGGGGGCTGTCTGCCTTTGCAATCCCGTTGCAGTCAGCACAAGCCAGCAGCAGTGAGAGGCAGCCCCGAAAGCCCCAGGGAGGGCGTCTTGCTCCAGCCGCTGTCCCGGCTGGGAAGGTTGGAGGGGGATCTGCTCCAGGCTCGTCGCATGCTCCTTGCTCTATTCTGGTCTCCAGACTCCATCCAGCCACCGGCCACCAGTGTATTAGCGTTTCCCCCTGGGTCCTCTGCCTTTGCCCGTCAGACGGAGAAAGAGCACAGGCAAGGAGGATTTTGCGAGAGGATTTTAGGGGCCCCATCTAGAAATGATTTGATTTTTTTCTGCTCATGTTTCATTGGCCAGGACCGAGTCACATGCCCCACAGGAAGGCTGGGAAATGGAGTTTGGTGGACCCATAGCACCTTCTCCCCTCCGTGCCCTCCCCACCAGCTTCCACAGGGGCACGCCTTGGTGCGCCCTTCAGGGGTTCTCTCTTCTGCTCCCAGCACCTTTTCCCGGTTTGGAGTCGCTCGTCCATAGCCTGTCCCCTGGTCTCAGCATCCTCTCTTCCCACGCCCCTTTCTGTCCCCATTCCTCCAGAGACCTCTGTCTTCTTGGGCCTCCCTCCTTTCCTTGGTTGAGTTGCCCTGTCCCCAGTGCTCTCCTTTCGCTCAGAGCTTGTTCTCCTACCTTAGCCTGGACCGAGCCCGTGAGCCATCTCTGCTCCCCAACCTGGGCTGCCGAGGGAGGGCTGCTGAGGAGGGTCAGACAGCCCCTGGGGTCAGTGCCCTTCTGGACTGCAGATCTCCAGCCCTGCCGGCCCTCAGGCCTGGCCCGCTCTTCCTGCTGGGTATTCAGCGATCACGCAGGGGTTCCCCAGGCTCTTCATCCTTTTGCTCTCAGCAATACCCTCATATGAAGCCATAAGACAAAGCAAATATGGCAGACAGCTTTTGTAGATAGAGGAAATGTTCCAGAGGAGGGGAAAAAAGAATACTGGAGCACGTTGCCATTCCTCCTCCGAGGGATCCTCCCCACCCAGGGGTCAAACCCACGTCTTCTGCAGTGGCAGGTGGATTCTTTACCATCCGAGCCACCGGGGACGCTGCCAAAGATACCGAGATGGAATCAGACCATTCTGTGAAATGCGAGAAGGAACAAAAGCAACATTTCTAAGCTAATAGATAATGTTTTGCATTCAGTATGCACTCTCAGAGTCCTGAGATGCGTGTGGAGGTCCTCCATCTCAAGGGCAATGGCTTCATCTCAGTGCCTGTGGAATACTTACTCAGTCCTGGGACTTCCCTGGTGGTCCAGGGGCTAGAACTCCACACTTCCACAGAAGTGGACATGGGTTCAACCCTGGTCAGGGAACTAAGGCCCCACAAGCTAGGGTTCTGGTTTTTTCTTTAATTATTCACTCCTGATTCATATGACTCTGGAAAGAACCTTCCAGCTCTTGGGAGGCTTAGTTAACAAAAACAGGAAGAAAAATGCATGTTTTTAGAAGCAGTGATGGGCCAGAGAAATGGAGTTTCCAGGAAGAGAGCAGAGCAGTTAGGGAAACTGTCATTTCTGAACTCCCACTGAAAGCCATCAGGAGGCAGGGAAAAGAAGTTTTTCTGCAGTCACAGTCACACTGCGGGTTTAGGTTTGTGTTTAACTAGGACAGAAAGAACACATGCAGGCGGAGGTCTGCTGAGAAGAGCTGGTAGTTGTAATGGGTGTTTTACCCCCTTTCTATATTTGCTGGCATCCAGGCAGGCGAGCACACAAATAGCCACCATTGGTAAATCGTTCTGACATATTTCCTGCTCTTTGAATTCCCTGAGTGCCTGCAACATAATTAGAAAGAAGCCATCTTTTACATCAGGAATAGGAGAAAAGGAGATGGCTTCAACATGCAAATGAGATGTTACCCAAACAGAAGATTATAGATGCAGCCAGCGACGGTTCTCGTCACGGAGACAGAAAGGGAACGGTGGAAGGCAGCGGGAACTGTTCCCGGCTCCACTTGCTGACGTCTCTCTGCCGCTCAGAGTCCCTGCTGCGCACAAAGGCACAGGGGAGAAGCTGCAGATGACACACGAGGAAGGCAGACCCCCAGGAGAAGCGGACACCGTCTCCACGAATGTGTTCATCCTGGGGTCAGGCTCTGGACTTTCTGTTCCTTCCTCTGCACAGACCTTCTTCTGACACAGCCCAGAAGAGCCGGGCAGGGAAGCAGCTTCTAATCTCATTTGATGATCGATCGATTGACTCATGACCTCCTCCATTCGTCCCCTCACTCAGAGAGCATCTATCCCATACCCTCTCAGCCTCCCTGGAGAAGGCAATGACAAGCCACTCCAGGATTCTTGTGTGGAGAGTCCCATGGACAGAGGAGCCTGGTGGGTGGCAGTCCCTGGGGTGGAACAGAGTCGAGCACGACTGAGCGACTAAATAACAGAACAACAGATCCCGGGGCTTCATCTACCTGCCCTGCGGAGCTGACGGCCAGTGGAGGATGCAGAGAGACTCCAAGTCACATCAGGCATCGTGACTAGACACTCCAGCTCCCTTCAGATCTTGGGGAACAGGTGCAGAGAAGAAGGTGGGCCGGCATCCATTAGGCCCGTGTGCAGGTGCTTGTAACACAAGGCCGCTGCTGGCTGACGCGCGAAGTGAGGGCACAAGGTGCATGTTGAACGTGAAAAGGTAGTTGGGCCAAGGGGACAGAGCGGGTAGAATTAGTGGGTCGAGGGTTCAGGAGGAAGGAGCAAGAAACGTGGAAGGCATCTGGAATGCCTCGAGCGAGGCATTTTGGAGGTGGCTCTTGTACCAGCCATGCCCTTGGCCTGTTGGATAGACTCCTGTGCAGGGCCGGGTCGCTGAAGGTGAGGCAGGTAAGGAACCAAAGAAAGGGGTGGAAACCAAGGCACTGGGTGATTTATCTACGGGAATACGGACGTTGTAGATTCTGGAACTTAAATCTTCCGTGGACGAGGAAGGGTCTAGATGAGAACTCGATCCTGGGGAGAGAGGCGCTCTCAGCTGATGGTATTAGAGAGGTGTCGGAAGTGCTAACAGAGGGGCGTCCCTGGTGGTGCCAGGGTTAAGACTCGGTGCTTCTACTGCAGGGGGCATGGGTGCAGCCCCTGCTCAGGGAACTAAGGTGCCACATGCCACGTGGCACAGCCCCCCAGAAAGTACAAATAGACTTAACCCTGCCTCTGGAATCGGGTCCCAGCTGCACAACCCCAGTGCGTGATCTGAGTAACTGTGCAACCTGAGTGCTCAGGAGGTGTGGACGTCCAGCTCCACCACGAGCCACTTCATCCGAGCAGGCGGAGGGAAAGCAGGTGCTGAAGGTAGCCGGTCTGCCTCTGTCGGAAGAGCCCAGGTGGCGACGTTCAGAGTCCAAATCCAGCCCACAGGAGAGCTCTCCTCTTTTGGTAACCGACAAGTGTCATCAGAAGTCCTTGAGACGGCCGGGGAAGAGCGGCCGTGTTCCGGCAGTACTCTGGAAACACACACACTGTCGTTCGAGTGCTGTGTGCGGTTCCTTTATTGTAATAGTCTTTTTAAGGCGATGATAAATCTAGGAAGCGGTGTATTCTTCCACAGCCAGAAAGGTGTCTCGATTATTGCTGTTTTATAAAATACTTAGCAGTGAGTCCCGCTCATTATGAATTTTCCTTTATTTCTAGGTGATCCTTATACTCTCTTTGTTCAGCTTAATGATTCTGCTGTTATTTTGACTGGGATTATGTTAAAGCTATTAATTTGAAAAGGGTTGCTTTATAGTTTGCAACCTTTCTATCCAAGAATACAGAATACCTCTTTGTCTGTTTCTTATTGTGTGTGTTTCCGTTTGTCTCTTGCTTTCCTTTTAAACTCTACCATGTAAGAGACCTCCCTTGTGGTCCCGTGGTTAAGCATCCCTCTTTGAATGCAGAAGGCGGGGGTTCCATCCCTGACTGGGGAACCAAGACCCTGCATGCTGCAGGGCCACAACTGAGTGAGTCTGTGCACCAGACTCAAACCCGACGCTGCCAAAAATAAAAAAATATATTTTAAATCCTAAAAATATGAAATAAAATCTACCATCCAAGATAGACCCCTGAACTTTTTTTTTTTTTTGGCCACTTCTATTGGACTTTAATTTATTTATTTCCATCCATCTTTTGTTCTTTGGCCTGTGTGGGCCTCCCATTGCAGTGGCCCCTCTCGCTGCAGAGCACCAGCTCTGGGCACATGTGCTCCAGAGCACTGGCTCGTAACTGGACACATGGGTCCAGCCGCTCTGCGGCACGTGGGATCTTCCCAGGCCAGAGATCGAACCGGCGCCCCTTGCACTGCAAGGCGGTGTCCTTACCCACTGGACCACCAGGGAAGCCCCTGAACTTTTTTTCTTACAGCTCCCACCATAGAATGCAGTCTGGTCATTAAAATAGTGAACATTATAGCTTAGAACAGAAATGCATGCATGCTAAGTCACTTCAGTCCTAGGACCAAAGGCTACCTGGCAAGTCTAAAGCAAGATACAGCACCGGTGAACGCACAGGGCTCTGTTCCTTCGTACTGAACTCTAGGCGAAGCTGAGAGCAGGTTATTCACTGGAGGTTATCATGCTCACTGCAGCTTTTTCTTTCCAAAAAATTCAGACAAGACTTCTGAGCACAACCTCGTACTGCAAGTAGATAAAAGGCTGGGTGCATAGAAATAATGCTGAGAGGACTGAAATGCAGTTTAAAATAATAGTGTTCCTAGAGGCTTCCCTGGTGGTCCACTGGCGAAGACTCCGCATTCCCAGTGCAGGGGCCCCAGGTTCGACCCCTCCTCGGGGAACTGGATCCCACAGGCTGCAACTAAGTTTTCATGCT
This sequence comes from Tragulus kanchil, assembly GCA_022376925.1. NCBI lineage: Eukaryota > Metazoa > Chordata > Mammalia > Artiodactyla > Tragulidae > Tragulus > Tragulus kanchil. The sequence continues at coordinate 20,404,859 of JAIOJX010000027.1, read as the reverse complement.
ACAACTAGAGATTCCACATGTCACAACTAAGACCTAGGGCCAAAAGAAATGAGTAAATACATACAAGTAAGATAAAATAATACACTATTCCTGCACCCAGGGCTAGGTGGTAGCCCCAGGTCGTAGACCAGTGCTGTCTGGGGACCGTCTGCAGTGACGGGTGCTTGGCAGCAGCCCACCCCAGGGCGGCAGGCAGGCCCGAGGGCACTGTGGCCATTTATAAGATATTCTCCTTCCCCTGAAGGGCTTCCCTTGTAGTTCAGTCAGTTAAGAAACTACCTGCAATGCAGGAGACCCTGGTTTTCTCCCTGGGTCAGGAAGATCCTCTGGAGAAGGAAATGGCAGTCCACCGCAGTCTTCTTGCCTGGAAAATCCCACGGACAGAGGAACTTGCCGGACTATGGTCCACAGGGTCGCAAGAAAGTCGAATACAACTTAGCGACTAAACAGCCACCGCCACCACGGGGGAAAGAAGCGTAGAGAGCGCGGAGCTGATGCGGGAGCTCTGCTGACTCACGGGCTGGCTGGCAGAGCAGCCTCTGCCTGTAGTGACAGGCGTCACTAGCGGATAGTGCGGTGGACAGAGCGCTCTTCGTGGAACAGTCTGTCAACACAGGTCTTGACCATCTTCCTGCCATTTCTGCTCACATGAGCCAATCTACCCGAGTGACCGCAGGGCTGAGGGACGAGCCCTCTGGATGATTCCACTTGAAGGCATCCTCTGTCTCAGGCGCGCTGTGAGAGCTTTCATCAGGAAAAGCAGGCGACCCAGTCGTGTCCAAGTCAGATGTGATTCCTGGCCCTGATGAGCGCTCCAGTTGGAACTCAGACTCCTAGATCAAATGATGGCTTGAGGCGACCTGAGAGAGTGAAACAGCCGAGCGGCCTGATCGGAGGATGTGGTTGAAAGGCACCCGCGGAGAGCTGCGGCCCGTGGGGTCCGCCCTGGGGCGGCCGGAGCAGATAAGAATGGGGCGGTGAAGTTCACAGTACAGGATGGCGTTCCAAGAGGCTGTCTTTCTGACCATCGCGCTTGGGTTTTCTGAGCTTTTCTCTTCCCCTTGTCTCTTGAACGGTGGGTGTGCCCCGTGTGCTCCCTTAAAAAGAGCTGAGAAAGCAGTCTTGTTGGCTTACTTAGAACTCGGATAATTGTTATTATTTACAATAACCACTAGCTCCAGCAGACGTCTTGGGATGGAGGGGGAAAGCACCAATCAATCCTCGCCAATAGCTTCTTATCTGGTAGAAACAGAGGGAAAAAAACATGATCCGTAGCTGCAAGAAGATGGTAAAGCAATGCTGCAGACTTTAACGCAAAGTGTCCGCATTCATTTAGGCAGCTGGGGCGTTTTCACGGTGTCTAGAGCAAACTTCATGAGATTTGGGAACCTCTTCTGTATTTTGAGGACAATTTAGAGAGGCGTCTTCTTGTCGTTTACCTCTCAGATATTTCTAAATCAACAGCAGATTCTGTCCTGTTTCCTAAGAGATCCATGGAATGCCAGCTCCGTGAGAGCTCCCTTTAAAAGAACCGCATGGGAAGAATGGCTCCATGAAAGATAACTTCGGAGAATGACATACATTAGATTATCTTTTCACAGACTAATAACACCCACGTAGCATTTAGAGGGTCTGGAAATCCTCCAGAGAGGAAACTTAATCTTTAACCCAGAATTTTCCAGCGTGTTTGATAACTTTGTCGAGGGACAGTGGATGCATGGTGGCTGCTCACACTGCCAGCCCACAGCGTGAGGAATTTTGGCATGAGTGTACCTGTGAGCTCGTCGCCACAATCAGGCAATTCCCTTTATTGTGTGGATACAGCCAACATGTTCCTCTCTTCACTTACTGACAGACATGTAGGGTGTCTCCGGTTTGGGGCTACTAGCAATAAAGCTCCAGTGGACGTTTATGTCCGAGCCTCTGTACGCTGTCGTTTCTTTGAGGCAAGTCTCTTGGAAGTTGCATGGCTGGATCATATGATAGGTGGTTTGTTGCTTTCAACCTGTTTTCAGAGAAGGCATGCAGAAAGGTTTAGAAGTGAGAAGGGCTCAGAGTCACTGAAAACAGAACGAGAGAGAGCATCCCACCCTTGTATCACCTTGAAATCCCATTACTGCTCTGTCTGGTCTTGCAGTTTCAAATGGGAGCTCTTGCCCTTGACTTTAGAAAATGTCTGTATTTAATTTCTTTGGCTGCGCCATTAGATGCTCGACCAGGGATTGAACCTGGGTCCCCTGCGCGGGAAGCCCTGGGCCACCAGGGAAGTTCCCTTCTCATGGACTTTGAAGGAGTATTTCTGTGGTCAAGCAGTGGAATCGGCGTGGTAGCCTCTGTGCTCTCCCCACTCCTCCAAGCCTCTGAGGAACCAGTGTAGGAAATAATCAGAATCTACAAGTCACATTCAGTCATTTCCTCCAGGAACCTGTTGAAAGAAGCAGTTGATGACGCTGACACTTGCTTCATTCCCCTGGGACTGTGAGGACCTTGGTTAGAGGACAGCACTGCTGCCCTCAGGCTCGATGATGAAAGGCTGCAACAAGCCCAGGGGTTTCCAAAAGGTTGGCCTCTGGAGTCAGAGGATACTTTGTCATTTGAGATACATCTTTAAAAGGAGAGAGAGAGAAAGGCTCAGTCTTGGTGACTTTTATTTTTAGTATGGCCCATTTAAAAAATACTGACTTTGTTACGGTATTGCTTTTGTCATTTTTTGATGTCTTATTTTTTTGACTACGAGGCATGTGGGTCCTAGCTCCCCAGCCAGGGGCTGAGCCCACACTCCCTGTGTTGGAAGGTGAGGTCTTAACCATGGGACCATTGGGGAAGTCCTTGGGTGACTTTTTTTTTTGGCCACTTCTATTGGTCTTTCATTTCCATCTTTGTTCTTTGGCCCGTGTGGGCCTGCCATCACAGCGGCCTCTGTTGTCGCCGAGCGCCGGCTCTGGGCGCATGCGCTCCAGAGCTCCGGCTCGGCAATTGGACACATCGGTCCAGCCGCTCCGCGGCACGTGGGATCTTCCCAGGCCAGGGATCGAACCGGCGCCCCCTGCACTGCAAGGCGGTGTCCTTACCCACTGGACCACCAGGGAAGCCCCCTTTGGTGACTTTTTTAACTCTAGAAAACCTAAAAGCTGAGGAGCTGCATTGTCTTGCTGCTGTTTCTGCCCGCTCTTCAGAGGAAGCGTGTCGCATGTGTCCCCTGCACGCTGGCCACCGCTCCTGGTCCCTCTCTCTGGTCCCAGAGCCCAGAGGTGGAAACAGATGCTGGATGAACATGCGAAGACACATGCACGGCTACCGCTTCTGCCATGTGTCAGAAGGAAATGAACACGCTGTCAAGATGGGGACCAGAAGATCCTTTTGTTTTTTTTCTTATGACTTCAGTCCTTTTTGCAGAAACAAAGTGTGCTGTTTGTAAACATTTAAGCGATATGGGAAGTCCAGAGAGAAAGCTAAGAAATCTCCCTAAATAATCTGATATAACCTATCTCCCAGAAGTAATCAATATAGGCATTTTGTAAATGCCATTCAAGAATCTGCTTTTGCATCTTTACAGATAACAGACTGGATAGATGGGAAGAATTCCATTACTGTAGAAAGAGGATTACATGCTGTTTTAAAAAGAAACATTAGCTTTGACTGTATTTGAATTTAGCCAAAGCAAAAGAAATTGAAGTACAGCTAAAAAAAATTGCTAAACTTTACTCTCTTTTGTTCACTAAAAGAAACAGTCATTCATAAAAGACCTAGAAAGGTAAGAAAAAAATAGCATGAGGACCATTAAAAAGATAGGGTTGATTTTTTAATTTTATTTGATTTATTTGGTTGTGTTGGGTCTTAACTGTGGCCTGTAGGCTCTGGGGCATGTGGGCTTAGTTGCTCTGCAGCAAGTGTATCTTAGTTCCCCATCCAGGGATCGAACCCATGTCTCTTCAGTGGAGGGCAGATTCTTAACCACTCGACCACAGGGAACTCCCAGGTTGATATGTTAATTTTTAAAATTTAAAATATATATAAATGCTTAATACATTACAAAATGATTCCCTGTTACAGAAATATGCTTTTTTCGTCCCCTTTTTCCACGCTCCAGAACATGTGTTTATATGCATTTACATGCATTTTATGTGATCGTGTTAATATTTACAATCACTTCCCACTTGCTGTTGATCTGCCCTATGTCAAGGTGTGCACTGAGCATCATGATTTCCGTAGTGATGGCTTCTCTGTCATCGAGTCTTGTGAGAATCAGTCCAGAGGGGAATGGATTTCATCATGAGGCTTTTTTTTTTTTTTTAATTTTTGCCTCTTTTTATTGATTATTCATTTATTTATTTATCATCCATCTTTACTCTTCAGCCTGTGTGGGCCTCCCACTGCAGTGGCCTCTCTCGTTGTAACAGCACTGACCTTGGGCGCATGTGCTCCAGAGCGCTGGCTCCTAACTGGACACACTGGTCCAGCAGCTCCGCGACACGTGGGATCTTCCCGGGCCAGAGATCGAACCGGTGCCCCTTGCCCTGCAAGGCGGACTCTTCACTCACTGGACCACCGGGGAGGCCTGTGAAGCGTCTTTCTGAGGAAGGGGTTTTGGTGCCATCCTTCCCTTCTGGGTTCTTGTTTAGTTTGGAACAGTTTATGAATAAGGGCCTTCCTGGTGGCTCAGAGGGTAAAGAATCCACCTGCAATGCAGGAGACCCGGACTCGATCCCTGGGTCAGGAAGATTCCCCTGGAGAAGGGTATGGCAACCCATTCCAGTAGTCTTGCCTGAAGAATCCGTGGGTAGGGGACCAACAGAAACCTCAGGGCAGCTCTGAGAGCTCACTGGTTTCCGTGCTTATGAAGACCCAAGATGACGTCGTCCTACAGCATTTACTGTTGAAAAGAACGCGAGGACAGATGTACCTGCACAGTTTAGTCCCGTGCAGTTCAAGGCTCAGCTGAACGGTGATCGGCTGACTTTCCCCCGGCCATCTCCAAAGGGGGCCCTAAAAAGAGCTCCAGGGATCGAACCCATGTCTCTTCAGTGGAGGGCAGATTCTTAACCACTCGACCACAGGGAACTCCCAGGTTGATATGTTAATTTTTAAAATTTAAAATATATATAAATGCTTAATACATTACAAAATGATTCCCTGTTACAGAAATATGCTTTTTTCGTCCCCTTTTTCCACGCTCCAGAACATGTGTTTATATGCATTTACATGCATTTTATGTGATCGTGTTAATATTTACAATCACTTCCCACTTGCTGTTGATCTGCCCTATGTCAAGGTGTGCACTGAGCATCATGATTTCCGTAGTGATGGCTTCTCTGTCATCGAGTCTTGTGAGAATCAGTCCAGAGGGGAATGGATTTCATCATGAGGCTTTTTTTTTTTTTTTAATTTTTGCCTCTTTTTATTGATTATTCATTTATTTATTTATCATCCATCTTTACTCTTCAGCCTGTGTGGGCCTCCCACTGCAGTGGCCTCTCTCGTTGTAACAGCACTGACCTTGGGCGCATGTGCTCCAGAGCGCTGGCTCCTAACTGGACACACTGGTCCAGCAGCTCCGCGACACGTGGGATCTTCCCGGGCCAGAGATCGAACCGGTGCCCCTTGCCCTGCAAGGCGGACTCTTCACTCACTGGACCACCGGGGAGGCCTGTGAAGCGTCTTTCTGAGGAAGGGGTTTTGGTGCCATCCTTCCCTTCTGGGTTCTTGTTTAGTTTGGAACAGTTTATGAATAAGGGCCTTCCTGGTGGCTCAGAGGGTAAAGAATCCACCTGCAATGCAGGAGACCCGGACTCGATCCCTGGGTCAGGAAGATTCCCCTGGAGAAGGGTATGGCAACCCATTCCAGTAGTCTTGCCTGAAGAATCCGTGGGTAGGGGACCAACAGAAACCTCAGGGCAGCTCTGAGAGCTCACTGGTTTCCGTGCTTATGAAGAACCAAGATGACGTCGCCCTCCAGCATCTACTGTTGAAAAGAACGCGAGGACAGATGTACCTGCACAGTTTAGTCCCGTGCAGTTCAAGGCTCAGCTGAACGGTGATCGGCTGACTTTCCCCCGGCCATCTCCAGGAGAAGAGGCACCCTCTCCACAGCAGGGACAGAGCTGCCCACGTGGGTGTGACGGAATTACCCGTCTTCCCAGAGCTTTGCTTCTGGTCAAGGAGCCGCCCTGTTTCTGGAGAGAAGGGACCCACTTAGGCCGTTTTCAAAGTGAAGACAAAGCCCGGTCTGATCCCTTGGCTTTGGTGTGGAAACACAAGCCCAGCATGAAGCGGGATTCGGCGCACTCCTTGTGGGGGTCTGTCCGTCCACATCCACCGCAACTCCTCCGGGCAGCGAGTCCAGTGGGCTCTCTGGAGGGACCTCCAAGGGCCAGCCGTTAGAAAAATCCCTCTCATCGAAAATCACCTGCTGTTTTTCTCCATGCCCAGCTGCAGATTTTTCTTCCACCCTAATTATCTTTCATGAATAATCGGGGAAAAATAATTGGTGGGTCTCAGTGAGCCTCGTGTGCCAATTACAGATGAGAGGGTTGGATCCCTCTTCTGCCTCTCTCCTCATTTTAGCATGACGCTGACCAGAGTGAAAATAATTACCTGAGAGGGTCTAATTGCCTGCTCTTCAAAGGAGTCAGGAAAATGGGCCTGACTGTAAAGCCACTCATAATTTTGCTGTGCGAATTACCGCGCAAGGACCCAGTGTGACAGCTGATCACAGAGCACTGGCCCGAGGTGGCGGGGGAGAGGGCACCAACTAGAAAAGAGGGGGAGAGGGACACACAGTTGTAAGGAAGGACGTAACCATCTCGAATTCTTCTCCAGCGCTTTCCCTCAGAAGCATGCCCCTTAACACCCCGACTTTCCTCAACGTTACGTGAGATTTGGGGTCTTTCTCAGACACATGTGGAGATCTTTCCAACGTGTGTGTTGCGTCCCTTCTTGATGGAGATGCTGATGTGTTTGGATCCTTCGGTAAGATGCTGCTCAGCTAAGATGTTGCATCTAAACCAGGTGGGCTTCCTTGTGACTCAGGACGGTGACGAATACGCCTGCAATACAGGAGAGCCGCGTTCAGTCCCTGGGTTGGGAAGATCCCCTGGAGGAGGAAGCACCACCCGCGCCAGTGCTCTTGCCTGGAGAGTTCCGTGGACGGAGGGGCCTGGCGGGCTGTGGCCCGTGGGTCACGAAGAGTCGGACTCAACTGAGTGACTTCCATGGACCCAGGCGGTGTGACAGGAAGGGGTACCCCTTCCAGGGCCCCAAAGGGGCTCTTGTCTAACGCACATCCAGAGGTGAATTGTCTGAGGAGACACCGTCCCTGACAAAGCAAGAGGCGGTATTGGGAAGGGCCACCCAGGTGGCGAGCCGGGAGGACGGCTCTGCCCCGCGGCCCGCAGTCTTGGGTTTTACGGCCACGGGGTTAGGTTCCGGGTCGTCTCTGAGCAGGCGCTCTGGCTGAGGGTCCTTCCTGGTGGCGCACGCACGGCTCAGCCAGGATTGACTCCAGCCCGCGGGGTTCTGGGACGTTGGTAGGACGCGTGGACTGGGGCCTCTCTGCCTGTGAGCTTTCCCGAGTTCTTCTGGGTGACGGTGACTTATTAGTTCCTCGTGCCTTACCAGGACCTCCTGGCATAAGATAACTCATGGAAGCGGTCACTCTGGTGCCTGGCCCGGGCGAGCCATTTCGGTGTTCCCCCAAACAGCGGGATCCAAACCCACACGATGCACTCGCATGGGTCACCTCATCATCAAGGACCTGCTGGTGCCCGGGGGCTCTTATCATGGCTGGGGGCGCAGGGAAACTGCAGAGGCCCCCGCAGGACTGAAGAGCCTGGTGGGCTGCAGTCTCTGGGGTCGCCAAGAGCCAGGCATGACTGAGCAGCAATGCTTCCTTTCACGTTCACTGTAGGGTCTGAGTGTCGTCCAACATTTAGAACTTAAGAACAAGCTCCATCAGCTCTCTTCTGCTGGACTTCAGTTTTGGGGTCTGGGGACATCAGCCCCTGGTAAGAAGCATCTGGCGACTGCCCACTCCTCTCTGTCAGCGGTCCATGGTTGCTCATTATTATTTATTCAACAGTCCAAACTTTATTTCCCTCCAGTGAGCTGGAGGCTCCTGGACATGGCAGATATCCACATCTGGGATGATGTCTCTCTTCTGCTGTCTTGTGCTTTCCCCTCAGAGGTGTGGTTCTTGGTTAGGAAGCGGCGACAGCCCCAGAATGAAAAGGAGAAATTTCAGGTTTAACTCTGCAGAGGGAGGACCTAACACAGCAGCGCTGAACGTGCTCTGGGGGGCCTTCCCTGGGAGGGGCCCAGTGGCTAAGAATCCAGCTTCCAGGGCAGGGGACTCAGCCTCATCCCTGGTCAGGGAACTAAGATCCAAACCTGCCACGACTAAGGGCAACTGAGCCTGGGCCCCGAAGTGGTAAAAAGGAAGGCCGTGGGTTAGGAGAGAAATCCGGATTCCAGGAGAGATGAGATAGGTGAATGAGCTCACACGGTCAGGGTGATCAATACAAGTCACGGGGATGTAGGAGGGCAGATTGGAGCAGGGTGTGTGTGTGCCCCCTTTGGTGGGAGACGTGTGTGTGTGTGTGTGTGTGAACGAAGGGCGGACGGACCGTGGAGCATTTGGCCTGGCTGGATTTCAGTGACTTCCTCATAAAACTCTGCCTGGTTCTGCACGTTCGCCAGCTTAGCCTGGGCCGCCTCGGGGGCCTCCAAGATCCCTCTGCCCGCTGAGGGAGTCTGGAGGGTGCTGGCTACATCCACCCACCCCGCCAGGACGCTATGGAAACTGTGTCGTTTCTCTGGGCGGCTCCCGGGGACCTGACAGAAGTGGCCGCACTTCCCACCCGGGTGCAATTAAACCCTGGGCTGAAGGTTTACCCCAGAGCTCTGCTGGCAAATCCAATAATGATCAATGAGGTGGAATATTCACGGCGTTAATGCCGACAGGATTTAAAATAAAGTCTACAGTTCACTGAATTATGTTCCTTGTGACTTCCCCACCCCCAGCCTTCAAAATACCTTTCCTCATCCTGTCTAATGGCAGCACTTCTTCCTTCTCAAAACACCCCCCGCCCTGCCCGCCGTTGCCCCCTGTGCAGTGATTTGCTGTGTCTTTCCTTTTTAAAATTTGTATTTTAAAAATATTTTATTTCCACATGCATTCGGCCACGTGGGGTCTTAGCTGCAGCGGGCGGGATCCCCACTCGTCCTGCGGGGTCTTCGCCGCCGCCCGCGGACGCGCTGCTTGTGGCGAGACGGCTCTGCTTCTCTGTGGTGTGTGGTCTCTTAGTTCCCTGACCAGGGATTGACTTCGTGTCCCTGCATCACAAGGCCTGTTCTTTTTGAATTTTTATTTTGTGTTGGGGTGATAGTGTCAGGTGCAGAGCAAAGGGACTCAGGCATACATAGGCAGGCATCCGTTCTCCCCGCCTGGGAGGCCCAGTGGCTAAGAATCCAGCTCCAGGCCTCATCCCTGGTCAGGGAACTAAGATCCAAACCTGCCACGACTAAGGGCAACTGAGCCTGGGCCCCGAAGTGGTAAAAAGGAAGGCCGTGGGTTAGGAGAGAAATCCGGATTCCAGGAGAGATGAGATAGGTGAATGAGCTCACACGGTCAGGGTGATCAATACAAGTCACGGGGATGTAGGAGGGCAGATTGGAGCAGGGTGTGTGTGTGCCCCCTTTGGTGGGAGACGTGTGTGTGTGTGTGTGTGTGAACGAAGGGCGGACGGACCGTGGAGCATTTGGCCTGGCTGGATTTCAGTGACTTCCTCATAAAACTCTGCCTGGTTCTGCACGTTCGCCAGCTTAGCCTGGGCCGCCTCGGGGGCCTCCAAGATCCCTCTGCCCGCTGAGGGAGTCTGGAGGGTGCTGGCTACATCCACCCACCCCGCCAGGACGCTATGGAAACTGTGTCGTTCTCTCTGGGCGGCTCCCGGGGACCTGACAGAAGTGGCCGCACTTCCCACCCGGGTGCAATTAAACCCTGGGCTGAAGGTTTACCCCAGAGCTCTGCTGGCAAATCCAATAATGATCAATGAGGTGGAATATTCACGGCGTTAATGCCGACAGGATTTAAAATAAAGTCTACAGTTCACTGAATTATGTTCCTTGTGACTTCCCCACCCCCAGCCTTCAAAATACCTTTCCTCATCCTGTCTAATGGCAGCACTTCTTCCTTCTCAAAACACCCCCCGCCCTGCCCGCCGTTGCCCCCTGTGCAGTGATTTGCTGTGTCTTTCCTTTTTAAAATTTGTATTTTAAAAATATTTTATTTCCACATGCATTCGGCCACGTGGGGTCTTAGCTGCAGCGGGCGGGATCCCCACTGCGTCCTGCAGGGTCTTCGCCGCCGCCCGCGGACGCGCTGCTTGTGGCGAGACGGCTCAGCTTCTCTGTGGTGTGTGGTCTCTTAGTTCCCTGACCAGGGATTGACTTCGTGTCCCTGCATCACAAGGCCTGTTCTTTTTTTGAATTTTTTATTTTGTGTTGGGGGTGATAGTGTCAGGTGCAGAGCAAAGGGACTCAGGCATACATAGGCAGGCATCCGTTCTCCCCCAGCCCCGCTCCCGTCCGTGCCGACAGGGCGGACTGTGGACCACTGGACCACCAGCGAGGTCTCCGCTGGGTGTGGGGCACAGGCACCTGCCTGGGTGTTTTGGTTGGTTGTGGGGTTTCTGCACTTCCCCCGCCCAGTTTATAGAAACAGCGGCCTTTGTAACATCCCATAATTTCATGTGGGGGGTAAACTGATTAGGCTGTATTTTTAGGGGAAAGAATTAACTGGCCTGAGAGCCGTGCCCCGCAGTCTGTCTTGCTCGCTTCCTCCCCGTTGGGTGGATGCCTGTGGTCCTCGCTCCCGGGGAGGGCGTGGGCTGGGCTGGGCCCTCGCTCCGTGTGGCCCATACCGATGGTAGTCTGAGTGGCCGCCGCCGCCTCCACCGCGCCCCGCCGAGAGCACGTCTGCTCCCTTGTTGACGGCTGTCTGTCCCTCTCAGAGTGGTTCCAGTGGCTTCTCTGGGAGCAGTCTCTGAAGCTGAAAGCCGGAGACAAACCCATTTTTTTTTTTTTCTGGACTGATAACTAATGCTCCCGTATCAGCCTCTTTACCCGCCCAACGGGAGAGATTTACAGGAGCTGGAATTTCCAAGCAGCGGTCTTCCCCGTTCTTCTGACGTGAGGTTTGTCGAGTGTCCCAGCTCTTCCCCTCTGAGCTTCTGGCCCTGCTGGGGAGGGCGCTCTCCCCGGAGCTGGCCCAGCTGGAGGGGTGGGGAGGGCTGGGCAGCCAGCAGGGGCGGCCTGCCTCCGTCCAGGCCTCTGGCGGGGGTTCAGGGCGCCTCTCTCTGCATCCACGCGCATCCCTCCCAGCGGCCGGCGTCTCAGTGGTTCCTTCCCCGCCTGCTTTTCTCTCGCTCCAACGCCAGCCGTCGAGACTTTAGAGCAACGGTGGGTTTGTCTTGATCACACAGAGAGCTTGCAGTCGAAAGGGAGGGAAACCGATTTCAGAGGAGGCAGAGGACGAAAGGAGAGAGCGCTTTCAGGGGGCAGACTCCACGGGCGACGTGATCGGCGGGCCTCGTGGACTCTGGCCGCGGGGAGTGCAGAGCTGTGTTGTTGGTGTTGCTGTTTAGTCGCTGTGTTGTGTCCCGCTCCACTGGGGCCCCGTGGACTGCAGCCCGCCGGCTGCTCTGTCCATGGCATCCTCCAGGCAAGCGTGCTGGAGCGGCCGCCACTTCCTTCTCCAGGGCGTCCCCCGACCCAGGGACCTGGCCCGCGTCTCCTGCAGGCAGGTGCTTTCCGCCGGAGCCGGCAGAAAGCGGTGCTCACGCCTGTGCGCGCTCACGCCTGTGCTCGCTCCTTCCGCTCGGCCGCGCCCGGGACCTCTCACGCCGCTTTCCTCCCGCGCCCTTCCCTCTGCACACCCGCCCTGCCAGCCGCACCGCGGCGAGGCGAGGGCTGCCCCGCGGCTCCCAGGGGCCGCGGCCGCAGCTCAGGGGGACGGCCGAGCCCAGAAGCTGCGGGGCCGGTGAGTGTCGCCTCCCTGGTCCAGGCGACCCCCGCCCCCGCCGGGGAGCACCCCTGTGTCCCAGCCTCTTCCGCCTGGGGGAGAGCAAGGCTCGGTGGATGTGGCTGGGGACCGGGGACCCACCCTGGAAGATCTGTTAGCTCTCAGACTGGGGGTCTCTGCTTCCAGCTCCCCTCACCACCTCCTCCGGGTGGGCTCCTCCAGGGCCCCAGCGTCCGGACAGGAGCAAAGCCCCTGCCCCTGGCCACCCACCTGCAGGTCTCCCAGTGGGGGGCTCCTCTCTGCAGCCAGTGAAGGCTGAGGGCCGGGACTTTCGGAGATCACTAGGTGAAGGGTCCCTTGAGGAGGGCGTGGCAGCCACCCCCGTGTTCCTGCCTGGAGAGCCCCGTGGACAGAGGAGCCGTGGGGTCGGGCTGCAGGCCGTGGGGTCGCAGAGTCGCACAGGACGGAGCGACTGAGCTCGCACGCAGATGAGAGAGAGCGTAGGCTTCATAGCAGGCAGGCCTCTCCCAATTAAAAGATTGAAAAATGGAGCTTCAGACCAGTTAATAGCAGCGTTGTCCCTGGAGCCACTTAGGTCAGCCACGCATCTGCAGGTCGTGTGGCCCCGGAGGAGGGGAGGGGGTCTGCCCGGGGAGCCTCTGGGGCCGCCCGGGTGGGGCCGGCCTCTCGGCGGCTCACCTCTGCTTTGGCTGCCAACCGAGACTGAGAACGGACGCGGGGCGACGCAGGGGCCACCCACGATGCTCTGCCGGCGCAGATTGCCCCAGGGCCTCCGCGTTCAGAGGCAAAACCAGGAGTGGTCGCCTGCCTTAGTGCCATCCGACCCTCCGGCCGTTACCCTGAGCCCCTCGCAGGTGGGTGAGCGGAGTCTGGGCAGGAAGGCTGCCCACCTGCACGGGCGGTGCCTAGATACAGGCCGTTCAGGGACAGTCCAGGGCTCTGCTGGGTAGGGGACACGGAGGGCATCTCCGAGCCCCTGCCTGGGTTGGCACTGAAAGCAGACAGGCTTCCGCATGGCGCCAGGGTTTCTCAGCACGCCCTGCTGACCCCTCCCATTAGGATCACCTCGTGCACTGATCACGGGTTGGAAATGGGATTTCTTCTCTATCTACCTAAATGAATAGGGTATGTTTCTTAAGTGCGGGGGTAGAAGAATCTGCAGGTTAGATGAAAAGCGAAAAAAGCAAATGACAAAACTGGATGGGTAGGCGAGAGGACTGTTGAAAAGGATCGAAATCCCGGTACCAGTCTCCTATTCCTCTGTGGAAGAACACAGTAGCATCAGTGAGCCCTGGGTACCCGGGCAAGAGAGACTCCTGGAGTCCACTTCAGCCGTTTCTTTTCTCAACCTAAAAAGCAGTCACAACCTCAAAGCTGAGAGTTCTGTTTCATTTGGTGGGAAAATTTTGAGACGTCAAGCCTGGTAGGCGGCATCTCAGGTGACGCCCGAGAGAGCTGAGGAGGGGAGAGGGGGAGCCCGGTGACCTCGAGGTTTTGTAACAGAGGCCAGGTGGTCTGCACAGCAAAACTTTATTGTTAATGAAAGAAAGCCAGATATCCCAAGTTAAGGCGTGTAGCACTTCCCTGTGTGGGCGAGGACGGAGGCGTCTGGGCTCCCTGAAATCATTCCTGCCCTGTGCATCTCGGCTGCCCTCGGCCGGTGGCCCGTGGTGTTTCACACCCTAAGCTCCCTTGGGCTCGCCGTAGCCTGGCAGATGCTCATCACAGGTGTTTGTCTCCTTCCTGAGTGCCCTCGGGCTCACGTTGGACGGCTGGAATAGCCCGTGGCTGTGACATCCTTGTTGACTTACACGCCAGGAAACGTTTCATTTCTCCCTGTCCTGTTTGTCTTTCTAACCACGTATCTCTATTAGTTTTATGCTGCGAAATGTCAGCAGGGATTATCTGGGCAGCGGGATTACATTACCATTTTCTTTTCTTCTTTAGGCTCTTTTCGGATTGAGAAAAAAATCTGTTTAAAAAACTGCCATTGAAAAACAGGACTCTGCCGCTGGCTTCCAGCCCCAGATTCCCCGGGGCAGACGCTGAGGGCTGCATAGTTAACGGGCACACCAGTCTTTTAAGAATGTGAGGGATCAGAGCCCTCCACCCCAAATATGCCCCTCGGGCGCGTTGATCCTTTGGAGCCGAAAATGCTTGAGAAACAGCCGACGCAGGAAGGGCTCTCTGACCTCCCTCTTTCTACCTAAAAACAGGACGCAGCATTTCCCAGAGGGAGAGGCCTCGGGAGGAGCAGAAGGGCTCTTCCCCTCCGGAGATGCCCGTCAGCCCGGAGGCGGCACCGGGACTCTGTAACCGGCCTCCCCAAGCCACCCTTTTCTCCCGCCAGCCCCCATGGATTGACCCTCCCAGCTGGTCGTTCCTGTCTCTCTCCCAGCGTCTTGCGCTTTCCCTGCGGAGGTGGTGTTCTTGGTTAGAAGCGGCAGCAGCCCCAGGGCTAACCACGCCTTTGGTTGCTTATCCCTGAGCGGCCAGGTGACGAAAAGGCGTCAAGCCTGGTAGGCGGCATCTCAGGTGCCGAGAGAGCTGAGGAGGGGAGAGGGGGAGCCCGGTGACCTCGAGGTTTTGTAACAGAGGCCAGGTGGTCTGCACAGCAAAACTTTATTGTTAATGAAAGAAAGCCAGATATCCCAAGTTAAGGCGTGTAGCACTTCCCTGTGTGGGCGAGGACGGAGGCGTCTGGGCTCCCTGAAATCATTCCTGCCCTGTGCATCTCGGCTGCCCTCGGCCGGTGGCCCGTGGTGTTTCACACCCTAAGCTCCCTTGGGCTCGCCGTAGCCTGGCAGATGCTCATCACAGGTGTTTGTCTCCTTCCTGAGTGCCCTCGGGCTCACGTTGGACGGCTGGAATAGCCCGTGGCTGTGACATCCTTGTTGACTTACACGCCAGGAAACGTTTCATTTCTCCCTGTCCTGTTTGTCTTTCTAACCACGTATCTCTATTAGTTTTATGCTGCGAAATGTCAGCAGGGATTATCTGGGCAGCGGGATTACATTACCATTTTCTTTTCTTCTTTAGGCTCTTTTCGGATTGAGAAAAAAATCTGTTTAAAAAACTGCCATTGAAAAACAGGACTCTGCCGCTGGCTTCCAGCCCCAGATTCCCCGGGGCAGACGCTGAGGGCTGCATAGTTAACGGGCACACCAGTCTTTTAAGAATGTGAGGGATCAGAGCCCTCCACCCCAAATATGCCCCTCGGGCGCGTTGATCCTTTGGAGCCGAAAATGCTTGAGAAACAGCCGACGCAGGAAGGGCTCTCTGACCTCCCTCTTTCTACCTAAAAACAGGACGCAGCATTTCCCAGAGGGAGAGGCCTCGGGAGGAGCAGAAGGGCTCTTCCCCTCCGGAGATGCCCGTCAGCCCGGAGGCGGCACCGGGACTCTGTAACCGGCCTCCCCAAGCCACCCTTTTCTCCCGCCAGCCCCCATGGATTGACCCTCCCAGCTGGTCGTTCCTGTCTCTCTCCCAGCGTCTTGCGCTTTCCCTGCGGAGGTGGTGTTCTTGGTTAGGAAGCGGCAGCAGCCCCAGGGGCTAACCACGCCTTTGGGTTGCTTATCCCTGAGTTTCCTCTTCATGTGTGTGTGCTGCACATGCTGGGACGCTCCATTGGTTTCTCTCTTCTTACTCTTGGTCAGTTTAATTTACAGGCCCCAGGCACAGAACCTAAGTGCATAGAGAACACTTGTTTCCCCTTCCCTACAAGAACCTGGTTTTTAGCTCCCAATCCTTCCCACTGGACCTCTGGACAAGTGGCAGGGTCGGCTGCGGCAGCAGATACTGTCAGCCATGGTCCTGTTCTTTCATGGCTTCCATGTGTCCTTTGATACATACTCTTTTATTTAGGACCCATGAAGAAAAAAATCCTAGTCTCCTCGAAAAATATCTTTACTTTGCTCTGACTCTTGAAAGAAAAACTGAGTTGCATTTAAGTTTCTAGGTTGACAGAAATGCTTATTTCCCTTAGCACTTTGTCAGTATTGATCTGTATTATTCCTTTTAGACAGCTTCCATCAAACAGGAACTGTGCTATATATTGTATATTCTCTGCAAGCATCGTAGAAGTCCATACGACAGCAGCCTCCCTTCAGTCTTCCGGCTGCTTGTATATTTTTCACTTGTTCCAGTGTTTTTTTATTTGTAGTGTGTTGATATGTCTGCTGTTTCTCTGTTACATGTGTTTCTTTTCTTATGGTTTTAATTTCTTCTCTTACAGCTTCCCCTGGGGCCTCCCGGGTAGTGCTCTTGATAAAGAACCCACCTGCCAGTGCAGGAGACAGAAGAGACTTGGGTTCATTCCCTGGGCTGGGAAGATCCCCTGCAGAAAGAAGTGGCAGCCCACTCCAGTGTTCTTGCCTGGGGAGTCCCACCGGCAGAGGAGCCTGGCGGGAGAGAGTCCATGGGGTCACTGAGAGTCAGACAGGACTGAGTGACTAACACGTGTAACTGAGGCCTCATTGGTGTATAATATTCCATTTCTGTGTTACAGGGCTCAGATGTACGCTTGAAACCTTTCTGGTTTGTTGATTTCATACATCGTTTCTAGGTGTTTGTGGAAGGGAATTTTGGTCTTGTCTTAATCTTTAATCTTGCTGGAAACGAACATATCTCGAGCAGAAACTTACATCTGCAAACCTGTCCTGCTTATATCTCACGTTCAGTCGTCGGTCAGGCCCCGGGTTTCCCCGACCCTCAGGCGGCAGGTCATTCTTCGGCCTCACTTTCTGAAGTTTCATGAACTTGTATCTTTTTCAGGATGTGTGATTTGAGGTCTCCATACCTTTGACAAGGAAATAAAAATACAAACAAAGGTTCACTCTCCTCAGGCCTGAGGTATGAGTCATGTTAGGACTTCTATTAGGCTGATGGGCTGGGAGGGAATGTGGGAGTGGGACTCATTTTGAAAGCGGTGAGTTCACTCGTGAGCATCTCAGGGTTCTGAGCGCCTTTGTCTTTGCAGCTTGGAGAAGACGCCTCTTGGTGGTAAGGACCCTATCACATGTTTTCCACGTTCAGAGCAGCAGGGCCGGCTGGTAACCCTTTCACAGTCTGTGGCTCATCTGGTGCGTGAGAGGCCATGCCGCGTCCAACTCGAGGCATTTCCCACAGGGTGAATCGTGAATGGTGTCTTTGTGTCAGGATGCCTTGGGGAGCTGGAAGAAGATGTGCCACGTCAGCCCTCCTGGGATGGGGCCAGGGAACCTGCCTGTCTAAATTCTCTGGGTGATTCTCAGTCGTGTCACAGGGTGAGAATGTCTGTCCTGGGTTCCGAACCTGCGCACCGCCGGGGGTCTTCGGGTAAACAGCATTTCCTTTGAGAGGCAGAGACGATCAGCAGGGAGAACTGGGGCTCTCCGACGGCCCCCGGTGAGCGGGGTGTGGGCTGCGGGCGGCTCGGCTCCGTGGTTGCGCCAGATCCTCATCTTTGGAGCCGGAGGAGGTGAGGCTGTAAAGCCACTTAGTGGAGAGAAAAGATGGGGAGGGAAGGACGGGAGAACATCTAACTGAGCATTAGCTTCCTCGGCGTTTGAGTTGAAACGTTGCCGGGGTTTCAATTAGCTGAGCACCTTCTTCCCCGTCCCCGGTTAATCGCGGGTTGCCATGGCAGCAGGCTCACTCCCCTCAGGAGCCCCCCCGTGCTACCTGCCTCTGGCCCCCGCGGTCCTGCAGGCTCGGCTCAGCCCAGACCCGACTGCCCCGCAGGCTCGGGGCTGCCGGGCATGACGGGGGGCAGATTTGGGTGTGCAGGGGAGAACACGTCACTTCGGGGGGCTTAGGCTGGGAAAGGCTGCACCTGAATTTCAAGAAAAGCGCCAGGTAGCTCTGTCTGGGTCTAGAACATACTGTTCTTGCTCCCGTGCGTTGGACCAGATTCAAGAACAGCTGTGCGAAGGCCTGGCAGGTCGTCCCAGGGGCAAAGCCCAGCCCGTGCCCCGTCCACGCAGCGCCCACCCCACCACCCCGCTGCAGTGTCCCTCCGTGGGCTTCCCCGGGGTCTTCTCAGAACAGCGGTTCTCAGTGGGGGCTCCCTGGATCTTCCCTGACGCTTGCTCTGGTGTTCCTCATTTGGTAAGAGAGGTAAAGACAGAGCCGGGCCTATCACATGTTTTCCACGTTCAGAGCAGCAGGGCCGGCTGGTAACCCTTTCACAGTCTGTGGCTCATCTGGTGCGTGAGAGGCCATGCCGCGTCCAACTCGAGGCATTTCCCACAGGGTGAATCGTGAATGGTGTCTTTGTGTCAGGATGCCTTGGGGAGCTGGAAGAAGATGTGCCACGTCAGCCCTCCTGGGATGGGGCCAGGGAACCTGCCTGTCTAAATTCTCTGGGTGATTCTCAGTCGTGTCACAGGGTGAGAATGTCTGTCCTGGGTTCCGAACCTGCGCACCGCCGGGGGTCTTCGGGTAAACAGCATTTCCTTTGAGAGGCAGAGACGATCAGCAGGGAGAACTGGGGCTCTCCGACGGCCCCCGGTGAGCGGGGTGTGGGCTGCGGGCGGCTCGGCTCCGTGGTTGCGCCAGATCCTCATCTTTGGAGCCGGAGGAGGTGAGGCTGTAAAGCCACTTAGTGGAGAGAAAAGATGGGGAGGGAAGGACGGGAGAACATCTAACTGAGCATTAGCTTCCTCGGCGTTTGAGTTGAAACGTTGCCGGGGTTTCAATTAGCTGAGCACCTTCTTCCCCGTCCCCGGTTAATCGCGGGTTGCCATGGCAGCAGGCTCACTCCCCTCAGGAGCCCCCCCGTGCTACCTGCCTCTGGCCCCCGCGGTCCTGCAGGCTCGGCTCAGCCCAGACCCGACTGCCCCGCAGGCTCGGGGCTGCCGGGCATGACGGGGGGCAGATTTGGGTGTGCAGGGGAGAACACGTCACTTCGGGGGGCTTAGGCTGGGAAAGGCTGCACCTGAATTTCAAGAAAAGCGCCAGGTAGCTCTGTCTGGGTCTAGAACATACTGTTCTTGCTCCCGTGCGTTGGACCAGATTCAAGAACAGCTGTGCGAAGGCCTGGCAGGTCGTCCCAGGGGCAAAGCCCAGCCCGTGCCCCGTCCACGCAGCGCCCACCCCACCACCCCGCTGCAGTGTCCCTCCGTGGGCTTCCCCGGGGTCTTCTCAGAACAGCGGTTCTCAGTGGGGGCTCCCTGGATCTTCCCTGACGCTTGCTCTGGTGTTCCTCATTTGGTAAGAGAGGGTAAAGACAGAGCCTGGCATCCTAAGGGCCACTGCGGAAGGAGGAACACGTTTGGGGCGTAAGGCGACGCGTTCTGTTCAGTACAGGGTGAGCAGCGTGAGGGCAGGGCCCCCAAGGGAAGATGCCCGGGGAGCAGCCGGCGCGAGGTCATGGCCAGCCTGGGAGTCCATGCCTTTTTCTTAACATTATTCTACTAGTTTATTTGACTGCATGGGTCTTAGCTGTGGCATGTGGGAACTTTCGTTGTGGGTGAGAACTCTTCGTGGTGGTGTGTGGGATCCAGTACCCCGACCAGGGATCGCACTCGGGCCGCCTGCATGGGGAGCACAGAGCCTTAGCCGCTGGGAGGCCCCTGGGATTCCATCCGTCATGGGTTTCTGTTGTGTTCTCCTGGATCCTTCCTTTTCCTCTAAGACCGTTTTCTAGAAAGCCCTCATACCTTCCAGAGTCATGAGCCCTGCTCGGGTCTGCCGTGAGTTCTGAGAATCTGCCCTTAAAATCTTACTTTCAAGTATAATTTTCATAAAAGTTGTTGAGATGTCATTTCTTTCTGATTTATGTTTTATTGTGGTAAGAATACTCCGTGTGAGATCTGCTCCCTTGCCAGATTTCTGAGTGAGTGACCCATGAGGGTTGACTCTTGGTACGACGTGGTACAGCAGGTCCCTGGAGCTCGTGCCTCGTGCTTCATTGGAACTTTGTGCCCTTTGGTTCTGAGGACAGAGAATGTCGCCTGCCGCACCAGTAAACCACGGCTCGGGGGCTGTCAAGCCATCCCCCACTGCAGCCGCCCTGAGGGGATTCGGGATGGAGAAAGTCAGGCCACTGGCCCCAGGCGTGCTTTCAGCGACCCGGACTCTTGCATCTTCCCAGACAGAGGAAAACCTGAATTCAAAGACTTGAGATGTCTGTTTTTTTCTTTAATTAGCAGTAGTCTTTTGATGTTCTGACCACGTGTGTTTGTTTAGTTTTGTTTTCAAAATCTTCTGTGTATCCAAACAGCTCCCTTACCTCTCCAGAGCGGACGCTCAGAGCTGCATGGACAGAGGCGCCTGGCCGTCCACAGTGTCATAAAGAGCGGGACACGCCTTAGCACCTAAACAGCAGCAACTCTGTGTGTATATATATGTGTGTGTGTATATATATATATAGAAATATAACGGCTTAATGAAACAGAATATTACTTACGTATGTCACAGTGATCATGTGTGTATGTGTGTGCACAGCTGCCTACATCTGTCCGTCTACCAACCACAGTTTTCTCTGGACCCTAAGCAGGCTTCTTGGTGACCTACTTTTCTCCTGTCTCCTTGGTTATCACATATTTTTTTAGGAAGCGAAAACTGTTCACCGAAGTAAACTACAGGAGATCAGTAAATCTATTTTTAAAAAGATGAAAGAAAGGAAAGAACGAAAGCGTCCCTTTGTACTTCCAGGAAAGATTGACAGCAATCTTGAAGGGCCCCAGCCCGCTGCGTTTATTGATGGCAAGTGCCTATTATCGTTGGCAGAGGGGATCCTTCCTGGGAGCTGAAAATGTCGACATGATTGTGGAATTCTGGAACGTTCCTGTTACAGCCGGGCACCTGTCTGCTCTGCGGGCGTGGGGCGCTGTGGTTAGACGGGACTTGAACATCCTGCTCTCGATTCTCTTGTGATCTTATTTTTTCTCCTTCACGATGAACCTCATGTTTCAGGGGGTTTAAGTGAAGGATGACTGGGCATCCTGGACGGGCCGTTAGCCTTTCTTTTCTGTTGTTGTGAATGCAATGGGAGTTCACAGTGGG
Source organism: Tragulus kanchil (assembly GCA_022376925.1). Lineage (NCBI taxonomy): Eukaryota > Metazoa > Chordata > Mammalia > Artiodactyla > Tragulidae > Tragulus > Tragulus kanchil. The sequence continues at coordinate 20,383,831 of JAIOJX010000027.1, read as the reverse complement.
ACCTGCTGAGCTGGGTGGAGCTGGTGCTGGACGAGCTGTGCCCACCTGGGGATGCCACGCCCTCCCTCACCCTCACTATCGCTCAGCCCCATATAGCAGCCCTGGAAACTGAGTCCGGGGGTACTGAGTGACATCCCAGATGACGTGTAACCAGGAAACAGTAGGACTGGGATGTGGGCGTGGGGGCCAGGAGCTGCCTGCTTTAAAGCGAGTGAACCCAGAGTCTCACGTGGTCCCCAGAACCTCTCCTCTTGCCTCCTTCATGCCCAGCGACGCCGAGCGTCCTTACCTTGGAGAAGCAGGGGAGAGAGAAACCTGGAGAGGTGAGAGAGGAGGGGAAGGCCAGACCGCCTGCTGTGGGCCCTCTCCTGGCCTCTTTGCCCTGGTGGGGTCCCCTGGAGGGCTGGGTGCCTTCTGCCGGCGGCCCGGGCTGTGTCTGCCCTGTCCCAGCTTCCCACACCTGCTGTCCATTCTTTGCTGGGACCAACAGGGCCCGGAGACCAGGGTCTTCAGCGTCTGGGGTCTCATGCCTGCTGATCCGAGCAGGAACCGATGTACTAAAGCGATACAGATGGAGGGCACGGCGAGAGTGAGGCGTGTGAATCATCCCGCCACCGCCTCCCCGCCTCGCGCCTTCCACAAAACTGGCCCCGGTGCCCAAGGGGCCGGGGGCTGCTGTCCTGAGAGGACCGAGAGAGACGGCCGGGCCCGCTCGCCTCAGGGCAGACACGTTCATCCTGCTCGGTGCGTGGGCGTGCACGGCTGTCGGGTGTCCTCTCTGTCTCACACACGAACAGAGATGCATTTGCTAAAAAGGAGAGCCGGGGCACTGCAGCCTGGCAGCTTTCTCCCCCCTTCCTCCGGATTGAGAACAGGCGGCTCCAGGACCGAGTCGCGTCGGCTGATCCTGGCCTGCGGGCAGGCAGTGCCGCCACTCGCCGGCTGCCTCCAGGTCGGCCCTCTCCAGCAGGGCCACGGCCCACACACCCCTCAGCTCACACTGGGCAGAAGTTTGCTGTCACCCAAGGTGACCTGTGAATACTCAGGTCTGGAGAGTGGGTGTTCTTCCCTAGTTGGGACCCTGATCCTGGAGAGTTGCATTTTTTGTTTTCCCGTGACAGCTGGGAAGCCGTGCTGAAGTTTGCCCCTGCCCTCTGTCTGAGATGTTTCCTGAATAGATTAATAGCACGGAAATACTGCTGAAGAAATATTTAGCTGATTAGGAAAACAAACCTTTAGAGACAGACATTTAGCTGCATTTCCATAATGTGTAAATAATTTGCATCTCAATGTCATGGTAATTGCTAAGCCCATGCTGATTAGAAATCTTGTTCAGTCGCTAAGTCCTGCGGGCTTCCCTGTCCTTCCCCAGCTCCGGAGCTTGCCCAAACTCCCGTGCACTGAGTCGGTGATGGCATCCGACCCTCTCCTCCTCTGCCTTCCCCTTCTCCTCCTGCCCTCAGTCTTTCCCAGCGTCAGTGAGTCAGCTCTTCATATTAGGTGGCCAGAGTATTGGAGCTTCAGCTTGAGCATCCATCCTTCCAGTAAAGACTCAGGGTTGATTTCCTTGAGGGTTGACTGGTTTAATTTCCTTGCGTTCCAAGGGACTCTTAAGAGTCTTCTCCAGCACCACAATATAAAAGCATCAATTCTTCGAAGCTCAGCCATTTTTTTTTTTAGAGGTTTTTTTTTTTTTTTGACGGGGGCAGCGGGTTGGGGAGGGAGGGGGCAGGCGGGCCCCTTCTATTGGTCTTTCATTTGTCTATTTTCATCCATCTTAGTTCTTTGGCCCGTGTGGGCCTCCCATCGCAGTGGCCTCTGTTGTCGCGGAGCACCAGCTCTGGGCGCATGCGCTCCAGAGCTCCGGCTAGGTAGTTGGACACATTGGTCCAGCCACTCCGCGGCACGTGGGATCTTCCCAGGCCAGGGTTCGAACCAGGACCCCTTGCACTGCAAGGCGGTGTCCTTACCCACTGGGCCATCAGGGGAGCCCCTCAGCCATTTTTAAGGTCCAACTCTTCCGTCCATACATGACTACTGGGAAAGCCATCGCTTTAACTGTATGGACCTTTGTTTGCAAAGTGATGTCTCTGCTTTTTAATACGCTGCTTAGGCTTGCCATAGCTTTTATACCAAGGAGCAAGCGACTTTTAATTTCATGGCTGTAGTTACCATCTGCAGTGATTTTGGAGCCCAAATTTAAGTCTGTCACTGTTGCCATTTTTTCCCCATCTATTTGGAAATAGATTGAAAATGACCCCCCCTAGCGCATGGATGTCCAGTCGGGCCTCGATCTGGCCTCACCTTTCTGGCCTTTTAGGTTACCCAACACCAGCCCCTTCTCTGCCTGGAAGAATTCAGGTGCTTCTGCCCCATTCAGGTTGTCCATGGCCAGAATATACTTTGTAATGACCTACATCCTCTCCCTTAGGAAGGGGACTTTGTCTGCTGATCCTTGTCCAGTGCTGTCCCATTTGCTCCCGGGGTGCCCATCGTCCTCTGGAGTTTCTTCCTGGTTAGTAAACTCCTCTGTTGAGAGGCTACTCAATACCCGTCCCACATAATTCCTTGTTATCCTTAAAAAAAATTTTTTTTTTGATGTGGATCATTTTTAAAGTCTCTACGAGTTTGTTACACTATTGCCTCTCTTTTATGTTTTTTTCTGGCCAAGAGGCATGTGGGATCCTTGCTCCCCAACCAGGGATCAAAATCACACACGCCTGCCTGCACCGGGAGGCAGAGCCTTAACCACTGACCCCCAGGGAAGTCCCTCAGACAGTCACGCTTAGAGCACACTCTGGGTCAGAGGCACGATGGGGTGAGCCTGAGGGGGCACGCGGCTTGTGCAGTGGGGATTCCTGGGCCCTTCTTCCGGAAGGTGTAGCTACCGGGGTGGGGTCCAGGAGTCGTCCTTTAAGAGCCCCTTCCGTGGACAGCTGTGGACGGTCTTCGTTCCCTACTCGGAGGTGCAGCGATCCCGGCTGTGAAGCTGTATTCTCGGGGTGGGAGGAGACGGCCGAGCGGCCTCGTGTCTGAGGCGAAAGGGAGGCTGTTGACCACGAAGTTCACGCTCGCCATTGCACAGGAGCCCTGACGCAGCTGCTGTGCTCCTGGACGCCGCCTCCGGGGCGCGGCCATTCGCAGCTCTCTATGTCCAGGCAGGAGCCGCCCTCTTTCCCCGAGAGGCTGCCCGTCCTCCTGAGCCTCCTTCAGTTCTCTGAAACGCCCCTTCTCTAAAGAGGGGCTGAAACTCTTTGGAATCAGATGTCTCCTGGCGGATGGGTCCCCCCAAGCTCTGCTGGTCTCTTCCCCACCAGGGAGCAGGCTCTGAACACAGTCCACTTGGGATCTAGTTTTAGAGAGCCGTTAATGCATCCCAGATGAGCTCATGTCGATGAAGCAGTTGTGTGTCCCTCTGTCAGGGAGAGGCGCTGATCTGGTAGGTGGACGTTTTGATCTTCCTGGACGTCTCGGCGCCGTTGACGGAGAGTAGAGGTTATTACCTTACTTAGCTGTTCGGAACAAGCTGCGTTTTAGTGGGTGGTTTGCTTAATGGATGAGAAATCTTTAGCTAATAGAGAAGCCGTTTCTTCTTCTGATGTACATTTAATTTTTTACCAATTACGCAGACCTGTTCATTTCTGCGTTGTAGCAAAGCAAGTGCTTATTCAGAAACATCAAAGCTCAAGTATGCATGACTTTCAGGGCCTGGAAATAGTGTAGTGATTTAGAAGACAAGGGGTCCAGTCCGCCTTCCTACACAGAGAGCCCGGGCCGTCTGAGGATCCTGTGGGTCGTGACTATATTAGAATGATAATCTATTATAGTTACAAAGATGGTAAACAAGGTTTGTACCGTGTTTCTTAAACTCCAGATGCTTCTCGCCTAAAGGTTAGTAGCTGTGCACAGTAACTCTTCCGTTATCTTTTCCTGAAGCTTCCTTGGTCTCCCATGTAATCGTTCCCATCCTGACGTACACGTGACCCACGTGTGCATCCCCGAATGGCTTTTCGCTGAGACGAGTGTGCGGCTGCTTTTAGAGGGGAGAGCAGTTCGCCTGCCCGGCTTCTCCCTGCCCGAGCACTGGGACCCCAGACCGGGTACAGGTAGGACTCGGTTAAAACACAGGCTAGCCAGTCAAAATCAAATTTCAGAGAAACAATGAGAACTTGTTAGCCTAAGTATCTCCCCAGCAGTATTCAGGATATACTTACACGGAGAGTTTTTCTTTGATCTGAAATTCATTTAGAGCTAAGCACCCTCTCTTTTATATATATGTATGGTTTTTTTTTTTTTTTTTTTGACCACTGCTATTGATCTTTCATTCATTTATCTTTTTGTTCTTTGGCCTGTGTGGGCCTCCCATCACAGTGGCCTCTCTCCCTGCAGAGCACCGGCTCTGGGCACATGCGCTCCAGAGCTCCGGCTCGGTAGTTGGACACATCGGTCCAGCCGCTCTGCAGCACATGGGACCTTCCCAGACCAGGGATTGAACCGGCGCCCCTTGCCCCGCAAGGCGGTGTCCTTACCCACTGGACCACCAGGGAAGCCTGCACCCTTTCTTTTTATTTGCTAAATCCAGAAACTCTTAACAAGAGTCCTATCCATGCTAGATTTTTTTTGCTGTACAGGCAGGCTTTGTTTTATTATATTTTGCTTTATTGAGATTTGCAGATGTTGCATTTTTTTTTTTACGAATCGAAGGTTTGTGGCAATCCAACAAAAATATTCACACTGCACCCAGAGACCTATACTAGAATGTTGGCAGTGGCCATCTTTTAAAAAAGAATGTCCTGGGGCTTCCCTGGCGGCTCAATGGGTGGACAGTCTGCCTTGCAGTGCAAGGGGCGCCGGTTTGATCCCTGGCCCGGGAGGATCCCACGTGTTGCAGAGCGGCTGGACCAGTGTGTCCAATCATGAGCCAGCACTCTGGGGTGCATGCGCCCAGAGCTGGTGCTCTGCAGTGAGGGAGGTCACTGCAATGGGAGTCCCACACGGGCCAAAGAACAAAGATGGATGAAAATAGGTAAATAGAAAAGCAATAAAAGAGGCCTTAATTTTTTAAAAAAAGGAATTTTGTTGAAGTATAGTTGATTTATGTGTTTAGTTGCTGCTGTGCAGCAGAGTGATTCAGTTATACATATCTATACGTGTGTGTGTGTGTGTGTGTACTTATATATATAGATGTGTATGCACATTCTTTTTCATGTCTTTTCCCATTATGATTTATCACAGGATATTAAGCGACGCTCCCTGGGCTCTGTGGTAGGAGTTTGTTGTTTATCCAGCCTCAGTATAATAGTTTCCATCTGCTAATCCCCATTCCTGACTTCTCCCTCCCTTGCACCATCCCTTAACAAGCACTCTGTTATCTGTGTCTGTGAGTCTGTTTCATAAAAAGTTCATTTGTGCCATACTTTAGGTTCCCCATGTAAGTGATGTCATAGGGTATTTGTCTTTCTGTCTGACTTCAGTTAGCATGGTAACCTCTAGGTCCATGCCTGTTCTGTGAGTGGCTTTCATTTTTAACGGCTGAGTAATGTTGCATTGTGTGTGTGTGCCACATCCTCTCCGTCCAGTCCTCTGCCGGAGGAGCTCTCGGCTGCTCCCACGCCCTGGCTGCTGGGAGCACAGAGGTGTGTGTATCTTGTTGAGTCATAGTCTTGTCTAGCACTTTTTTTTTTTTTTTTTGATGGACTCTTTTTTTGGGAGGGGGTGGGGCGGGCCACTTCTATTGGTCTTTCATTTCTCTATTTTCATCCATCTTTTGCTCTTTGGCCCCTGTGGGCCTCCCATCACGGTGGCCTCTGTTGTCGCAGAGCACCGGCTCTGGGCGCATACGCTCCAGAGCTCCGGCTCGGTCATTGGACACATCGGTCCAGCTGCTCCGCAGCACGTGGGATCTTCCCAGGCCAGGGATCGAACCAGCGCCCCTTGCACTGCACGGCGGTGTCCTTACCCACTGGACCACCAGGGAAGCCCTTGTCCAGCGCTTTCTTTAAGGGCACTCTGCTGTCCTGAGGAATATCAAAAGGGAATGTCATGCGTGGAGACTGAAATTCCAAGCGGATCCGTTCTTCTGATTTGTAAGAAGACCTGCTGCCCCCAGCTCCGTCTCGTTTGTCACTGACACACGTAAGTGGATCACAGGACGACGGCTGGTGCCCCTCAGGCGTTCACCAGTCGTCTTCACATTCTGTAGAGAGACCTCGCATGAACAGAGGCCCTCACACAAAGGAGGGGAGCAGTGTGCCTGGAGCAACGAGAAATGTCCACTTTCATTTGTAGTCAGAGAACGACAAATGAGGGAAATGTCATTTCCCCCATAAATGAATACATTTATTTTTAAATGAAAAATACCCAGGCTGACTGGGCCAACAGCCTGGCGTGAACCTGCAGAGTCTGCTCAGGGGCCGAAAATGGCGCAGCCTTTCCGGAAATTCGTTAGACAGATGCATCCAGGCCGTCCGATCGCCAGTTTGGCTTCTGGGAACTTTGTTCACATTTCTGATTGTTTTATATAGGGTAAAGATTTTGCAGTGATATTTACAGGGAAAAGGGAAATTTAGAAATAGTTTAAATGCCCAGTGGTAGGAGAATGTGAACAGTAATTTGCTTGCAATGCTTGTAAGGGTTTTTAATCATACGGGGGAAATGCTTGTTATGTTTAGTGGGAACAAAAATAGTCTATGTTGTATAATAGAGTCATCCTAGTTATATAAAACCACTTGAAAAAGCATGGAAGGAAATACAGCCAACTCTAAATATATGTTTTTTGGAGCTGATGTGATTTCAGTTTTCTTCTGTATACTTGTGGGTTTTCCAAAGTTGCTTAGGTATGCATTTATATCTTTAGAAACGAGGTTTTTGGAAGGAGAGTTGTGCTGGGGGGTCCTTCCTGGCCCAGTGGAGACCTGGACTGAATGGCCGACCAGCCCTGGCTTGAGCAGTTAAAACCATTGAACTTATTAAACAGATGACGTTGAAACGCATGTCCTGCTGTTGGTTTTAAGCCAGGACTTTACATTTGTGCCTGTGTGTCGGTATTTCCATGGGGCTCTGGACGAAGTAAGGACACTCCAGGGTGAATGAGGTTGTAAGGAATTTCTTCAGGAAAGGCGTGAGATCATTTGTCCTTCCCCATTTCCTCCTGGCTCCTGATGGAGGATAGACTGCGCTCTGTCACCAGTCTGCAGCACCTCCCCCGCCTTCCCCAGGTCTCACAGCTGAGTCACGTTTCAAGTGCCCGACAGGTTCTAAAGACAACTTGGAAGGCAAAATGTTGAAGAGTTAAAGTCTTCCTCTGCTTGAAAATCCTTTTTTCTCTCTCAAAGCACCAGGACATTCCTCCTTCCCAGCAGGATCAAAAGCCAAGAATGAGTTCGTTTTGTTTATCTCTCCATTTCCATGGACACCTCTCCTTTCTTGGGAAATTGAAGTCAAAATGAGCCTGAAGAGGTAGTACTTAGTGGAAGGTGGAAAGAGAGCCCTGGGTCAGTGAAAGGAATCTTCTCTTTATTTTCTGATACGGATCAGGTGCATTCAGGGTGGTGTGGCCTTAGACTCTCTTGTTTATTTTCAAATGCATCTCTGCATTTGCATTTGTGAAAGGCATGTGATGCATAAGTTTTAGGAAACCAGTTGTTATCCAGCAGTTACTTACAGGCAAGCAAGTAAGCACCCAAAAGATTTAAGGATCTTTGCACAAAGACACCGGCCCCCTCCGCCGCCATTTGCAACAGGCTAAGCTCTGCTTCCTGTGATCATAGTTGCTCAGGCGCTCAGCCGTGTCCGGCTCTTGGCCACCCCATGCACTGCAGCACGCCAGGCTTCCTGTGCTTCCCTGTCTCCCAGAGTTTTCTCAAACGCATGTCCATTGAGTGGGTGATAACCGTCCAGCCATCTCGTCCTCTGCCTCCCCTTCTTGTCCTCACTCTTTCCCAGCATCAGGATCTTTTCCAGCGAGTCGGCTCTTCGCATCAGGTGGCCAAAGTATTGGAGCTTCAGCATCAGCATCAGCCCTTCCAATGAATATTTAGGGCTGATTTCCCTTAGGATTGACGGGTGTGATCTCCACGGGTTTGTCTGAGGGGCTCTCAAGGGTCTTCTCCGGCAGTACAGGTCAAAGGCATCGGTTCTTTGGCGCTCAGCCTTTTTTATTCTTCATCTCTCACATCCATACACGATGACTGGAGAAACCATAGCTTTGATAATTTCCTGGGGTAGGTCAGCCCTTTTACACGTTCCAGTGGTGTGTATGAATCATGCAACCCTACAACAGAATTGGTGACGTCAAGGAGGCACTTGCCCTGGCTTGCGGGGGCAGAAGGAGTGCGCCCCCATGTGGCAAGAGCAAGCACTGCACCTTTTAGCATCTGGAAAAGAAAAGAACCATCGTTCAAACTTAAATAAAAAAGAAATCGTTTTGCAAATGGTAGATTTGGAACGAAGCAAAAATGCTGTTGCGCCATTAAAAACTAGAGTCCCAGAGGCTAAGGGATTTAGAAGATATTTCTCTAGTTTTAAATGAAACAAATGGAATATCAAACTGTATATTAAGGTTGTAAACCACATACACACTGCTATATGTAAAATGGATAACCAACAAGGGCTTCCCCAGTGGCTCCTGCCAGTGCAGGAGACACAGGAGATGCGAGTTTGATTCCTGGGTTGGGAAGATCCCCTGGAGGAGGAAATGGGAGCCCCCTCCAGTGTTCTTCCCTGGAAAATGCAGGGACACAGGAGCCTGGTGGGCTACAGTCCACGAGGTCTCAGAGAGTCGGACACGACTGAAGCAACTCAGCACAAACAGACGCACAGTGTATCGAGGACCTGAAGCTTTCTGTGTTCAGCAGACGAGAACATGCCTCCTTGTTGTAGTTCAGCCAAATCATCGCCAGTGAAATCTTGGGGACATTTCTGAAGCCCTTGTGACTGATGATCTGTTAATCAGTGTTCCTCCGAGCCTCTGGTGACCTGGGCTTCCATCCCCGGCCCACTGTTGATGGATCTGGTCGGCCTCACAGGGGCAGCAAGCCTCCAGGTCCTGCCGAGTCTGGGCCCGTGGGTGATGAAGCGAAGGTTACCGTGGCATTTCTCTGGCAAAAGGGTCTCTGTCTGAGGCCCTTGAATCCATAAGGACTCGTTGTTTAAAGTCGCCTCTGTATTTTCTTTCTTTTTTTGCTGGAGAGAGTCCAAAGTTCTACCTTACTTTCAAAAGCACGGCTGATGGAGAATGGTTGAGAGCCTGTGATCCAAAGACACGAGGCCCTTTCACGGGGGAGAGAGTCAGGCCCCAAGGGGAGGGACCCGATCCCCTCTCCTCTCCTTCCCTGGCTCATGACCCCCAGACCCGGTTCTGGCTTTGCTGTACAGTACGGTGTGTCGGTACAAGAATTGCCTCCTTTGTTTGGGAGAGAAGAAAGCGGGGGACATGTGTGCAGTAGGGTCACCCCGTGATTCGGCTGGACAGCTGAGCCGTGGCCTGGTCCGTCTGTCGCCCTGTGGTCCTCCTTCTCACACTGAGCGCACGTCCCTCTGCGGAAGGAGGAAGTGGCGGGGGGCAGGCTGAGCCCCAGCATGCGGCCCCTTCTTGGCGTGGATGGGTTGATGTTTGAGTTTAAAATTTAAAAAAAAATTTAAATATTTATTTATTATTTTTATTCTCTTTTGATCCCTGGAAAATGGAACCAACAAGGGCTTCCCGGTGGCTCAGTGGTAAAGAATCTGTCTGCCAGTGCAGGAGACACAGGAGATGCGAGTTTGATTCCTGGGTTGGGAAGATCCCCTGGAGGAGGAAATGGGAGCCCCCTCCAGTGTTCTTCCCTGGAAAATGCAGGGACACAGGAGCCTGGTGGGCTACAGTCCACGAGGTCTCAGAGAGTCGGACACGACTGAAGCAACTCAGCACAAACAGACGCACAGTGTATCGAGGACCTGAAGCTTTCTGTGTTCAGCAGACGAGAACATGCCTCCTTGTTGTAGTTCAGCCAAATCATCGCCAGTGAAATCTTGGGGACATTTCTGAAGCCCTTGTGACTGATGATCTGTTAATCAGTGTTCCTCCGAGCCTCTGGTGACCTGGGCTTCCATCCCCGGCCCACTGTTGATGGATCTGGTCGGCCTCACAGGGGCAGCAAGCCTCCAGGTCCTGCCGAGTCTGGGCCCGTGGGTGATGAAGCGAAGGTTACCGTGGCATTTCTCTGGCAAAGGGTCTCTGTCTGAGGCCCTTGAATCCATAAGGACTCGTTGTTTAAAGTCGCCTCTGTATTTTCTTTCTTTTTTTGCTGGAGAGAGTCCAAAGTTCTACCTTACTTTCAAAAGCACGGCTGATGGAGAATGGTTGAGAGCCTGTGATCCAAAGACACGAGGCCCTTTCACGGGGGAGAGAGTCAGGCCCCAAGGGGAGGGACCCGATCCCCTCTCCTCTCCTTCCCTGGCTCATGACCCCCAGACCCGGTTCTGGCTTTGCTGTACAGTACGGTGTGTCGGTACAAGAATTGCCTCCTTTGTTTGGGAGAGAAGAAAGCGGGGGACATGTGTGCAGTAGGGTCACCCCGTGATTCGGCTGGACAGCTGAGCCGTGGCCTGGTCCGTCTGTCGCCCTGTGGTCCTCCTTCTCACACTGAGCGCACGTCCCTCTGCGGAAGGAGGAAGTGGCGGGGGGCAGGCTGAGCCCCAGCATGCGGCCCCTTCTTGGCGTGGATGGGTTGATGTTTGAGTTTAAAATTTAAAAAAAAATTTAAATATTTATTTATTATTTTTATTCTGGCTCTTTTGGGTTTTCACTGCTCCGCAGGCTCTTCTCTAGTTGCAGAGAGTGGGGGCTGCCCTCTAGCCGAGGTGCGCAGGTGTCTGTTGCGGTGACGTCTCTTGCTGTGGAGCTCAGGCTCCAGGGCACACGGGCTCCATGGTTGTGGCTCCGAGGCTCTAGAGCACAGGCTCCATAGGTGTGGCTCATGGGCTTTGTTGCTCCACAGCATATGGGATCCTCCTGGATCAGGGATTGATCTGGTGTCTCTTGCATTGGCAGGCGAACTCTTTACCACTGAGCTACCCGGGAAGCCCCATAAAAACGTTTTTTGATGATGCGCTGCTTTGAAGTCTTTCCACCTCCTGAGAGAACTGTAACCAGCTGTCCCACTCTTGGTGTTAATAAGCATTTCCTACTGACGGTGACTTTAAACAGTAGGCCTCATGGGTTAAGAAATAGCGTCTTCACGGAATGATTGTAGGTTTGTCTGTGCACGGTGGTGATTGCAGATACAAGGTTTCCACGGGCCTTTTCTGCCTGTGGTGGTTCACGCTCACCAGGTCTGTCTGAACGAAGCGGCAGGGATTTCAAGCTCCTAAGCGTCACTGCGGAGGCTTCTGCCGTTCCGGGCTGGCTTCGCTCTCGGGCTTCCCTGGTGTCTCAGATGGGAGAGAATCTGCCTGCTGTGCAAGAGACCCGGCTTGATCCCAGGTCAGGAAGACCCCCTGGTGAAGGGAGTGGCAGCCCATGCCACTGATCTTGCCTGGAGAATTCCATGTTCAGAGGAGCCGGGGAGGCGACAGTCCATGGGGTCTCAAAGAATCGGGCACGACTGAGCGACTAACAGACACGCTTGCGAGCTGAGGGGCGGGTCACCACTCCACCCCAACCCCGGTCACCCACGGGGTGGCCTGGTTAAGAGGTGGCTTCTGCGCAAAGGACCTAACTTGACTCCTGAATCCATCTGGGACCAGCTGTGTGACCTGGAACCGGTTACTCGACCTCTCTGTTCTTGAAGCTCCTCGTTTGTTAAAGGGACGATCTCCACCTCTTGGGGCTTTTGTCAGGGTGGAGGATTTATTGAGTTTCATGGATGGGTTGATGTTTGAGTTTAAAATTTAAAAAAAAATTTAAATATTTATTTATTATTTTTATTCTGGCTCTTTTGGGTTTTCACTGCTCCGCAGGCTCTTCTCTAGTTGCAGAGAGTGGGGGCTGCCCTCTAGCCGAGGTGCGCAGGTGTCTGTTGCGGTGACGTCTCTTGCTGTGGAGCTCAGGCTCCAGGGCACACGGGCTCCATGGTTGTGGCTCCGAGGCTCTAGAGCACAGGCTCCATAGGTGTGGCTCATGGGCTTTGTTGCTCCACAGCATATGGGATCCTCCTGGATCAGGGATTGATCTGGTGTCTCTTGCATTGGCAGGCGAACTCTTTACCACTGAGCTACCCGGGAAGCCCCATAAAAACGTTTTTTGATGATGCGCTGCTTTGAAGTCTTTCCACCTCCTGAGAGAACTGTAACCAGCTGTCCCACTCTTGGTGTTAATAAGCATTTCCTACTGACGGTGACTTTAAACAGTAGGCCTCATGGGTTAAGAAATAGCGTCTTCACGGAATGATTGTAGGTTTGTCTGTGCACGGTGGTGATTGCAGATACAAGGTTTCCACGGGCCTTTTCTGCCTGTGGTGGTTCACGCTCACCAGGTCTGTCTGAACGAAGCGGCAGGGATTTCAAGCTCCTAAGCGTCACTGCGGAGGCTTCTGCCGTTCCGGGCTGGCTTCGCTCTCGGGCTTCCCTGGTGTCTCAGATGGGAGAGAATCTGCCTGCTGTGCAAGAGACCCGGGCTTGATCCCAGGTCAGGAAGACCCCCTGGTGAAGGGAGTGGCAGCCCATGCCACTGATCTTGCCTGGAGAATTCCATGTTCAGAGGAGCCGGGGAGGCGACAGTCCATGGGGTCTCAAAGAATCGGGCACGACTGAGCGACTAACAGACACGCTTGCGAGCTGAGGGGCGGGTCACCACTCCACCCCAACCCCGGTCACCCACGGGGTGGCCTGGTTAAGAGGTGGCTTCTGCGGCAAAGGACCTAACTTGACTCCTGAATCCATCTGGGACCAGCTGTGTGACCTGGAACCGGTTACTCGACCTCTCTGTTCTTGAAGTTCCTCGTTTGTTAAAGGGGACGATCTCCACCTCTTGGGGCTTTTGTCAGGGTGGAGGATTTATTGAGAGGAAGCTCTCAATGTCGCCCCCAGTGTCGCTGATGAAGGCTCTCGTTCCTAAACCCGACAGGAGCTGTGTCTTCCCCAGGACTTCCTTCCCCTTCGCCAAGTCCTGCTGGGAAAGTGCCCAGACCTCTCCCCTTCCGGGCAGCCTCACGAGGGTCTTCCTCTCGGGCAGCACCCCTGCCCCGGGCCTGGCTCCGCCGCTGCCTGTTACCGGGTCGCCCTTTGCCTGCGGCGCCGGCGTTTCACTAGACAGCGCGGACGACCGCACCAGCCTTCCCAGGAGAGGCGAGGAGAGCCCGTTGAGCGCCCTTCCTCCCGGCGATGATTTACTTGGGCTAATCTTCCTTGCTGCAGCCTCATTAGCGGCTGTTATCAAACGTTGGCTTGTTTAACGTCCTCTGCGCATCAGGTGTTCACACCTGCCATTTGCCTCCAGGGAAAGGCAGCCGCACTGCCTTGGCGCGTCTGGGAGGGCCCTGGGGAGAGGCGTGAGTCCCTGCCTGGGCTCATCGCTCTTCGCGCCTCTCGCCGTCCCTGCCGGACGTGTGTCTGGTGCTGGAGTTTGCTCGTGTCCCCCTCGCAGCTCCGCTGCTCTCTGTGCGTCATTTGAGGCTCCCGCCCATTGGAGGGCTGATGGCCCCGGCGTTTCAGAGGGCGAGCGGCCCCTTCTCCCCAGCGGATCTGAGCTCCCGCCGTTCCTAGGAGAAAACCGCCTGGGGCCCACCTGGGGGGAGCGTGTCCGCCGGCCCTTTGCCTCTGCCTTACTCTCCAAGCCGCGCTGGCTTGATGTGAGTCTGCAGCCACATCATGATTGTTCAGAAGTGTGGCTTCTCATGTCTGTGACCTAGGAAGCCGTATTCCACGGAAGGGGGTTCACCTACTAGGGACGGAAGGTCTGTAGCTCATGTAGGGAGGCTCTGGCCTCGCAGGCAGCGCCCGGGGGGCTGAGCTAAGAGCTCTGGGCTTGCTCGGTGGCCAGGAGTCAGGTGAGGCCTCAGCGTGCACCCGGGTCCGGGGCGAAAGAAGCCTCAGGTTTCTTCATTTGATGTTGGGAAAAGTTTTCTGCAGTTTCCGGTTCAGAGACGAGGATGGTTTTGCTCGTGGAGAATGTGTCCCTAGAGGAGGGACGGAAGCGCCCGCCCAGGGAGTTTGCCCCTTCCTGCAGGACCCGTGGCCCCGTCGGCCCGGAGCGTCGGTCCGGCTTCCGCTGTTTCCCCAGCCCGAAGAGCCTCCCAATTCATCCTCCCAACCGGGACCCTCTTGAGAGCGCCGGGAGACGCTCATAGTCCTCCTGGGACAGCACGTCCAAACCGGCCAGTAGGATTGCTCGGATCTTGGTGGGTCCCGGAGACAGGGTCTGGCAGCCCGTCTGTGGGGTCTGAGTCAGGCTCTGCAGGCTCGGGCGACGGAGAGACTCTCATCTCCATTTACCACCGCGGTGTAAGGTTTGATCACGCCTCCTCCTCCAGGAAGCCTCCCCGAGGTCCTCCCCAGGCCTGAGCCGCAGCCTGGCTTCGCTGCCTGCGTCTTGCTCTCCCGAATGTCAGCTCCAGGCAACTTGCTTCCACCAGGAATCAGCAAGCAGCCCGTGGTATTTGGGATAAACCTAAGAAATAGGTAAAGGAAAGCACGAAGGTGTGGAAGACCAGGTAGAGGCACAGGTGGTCCGTAGGGAGGTTAGGAAACAGACCCTGTCCGGCCGGCCAGCTTCCTCCGCTGCTCCTTGTCCGCGTCCCGGTGTGCCCCCTTTCAAACGGCTCTCTCTCCCCCGCTCCTCTCTCCGCTCAGACAAGAGTGAGAACGGCGAGGCGCATCAGAGGAAGAGGACCGCCCCCGCCGACGTCCCGGCGGGTCGCGCCGCCCCCGCGCCGCCCCGAGGGGCCCCCGCGCCGCCCGGCAGCAGCTGGCGGAGGATCGCGCTGCTCATCCTGGCCATCACCGTCCACAACGTCCCAGGTGAGGCCGCGTCCGAGCGCCCGAACGCGAGCCGAGGGGGAAGCGGCTGTGTCCACGTGGGACAGAAGGGGCTGGGGCCCTCGCCCGCACGCCGTTTCTCTGGAGCAGTGGTCCCCAGACTTTTCGGCACCTGCGACCGGTTTAGTGGAAGGTCGTTTTTCCACGGAGCAGGGCCGCGGCGGCGGGGCTGGGGTGGCTCGAGGGCCTTACGTTTATCCTGCGCTTTAGCCTAATGCTGTTGCTGACCTCACAGGATACAGGTCTGTGGCCAGGAGGTCGGGAAGCCCTGCCCCAGGGGTGGTGGGGAGGGAGTGCCGCTCTCTGGGACGTCTCCCTTGGGTTACTGGCTCTGGACGGACCATCGTCTGTTCCAAGTCCTGGGAACAATCTCATTCCAGTTTCCTCCGCTGAGTTCCTCTCTTCACATGCTTGATACCAGGTCACCCGGGCACAGGTGCACTCGCTGTCGCCTGATGGTCCGGAGGGCCCCTCTCCTACCGCGGAATCGCTCTGGTCCTTCCCAGTGCCTTTTAATGATTTTTAAAAGGTCTTGGCTGTGGCGCGCGGGCTTAGGCGGGCTGTTTGAGCAGGTGAGAAGTGGAACCAGGGATAAGACTCCTGACGCCCCTTCCTTCTTTTTTTTAACGTTTATGTATTTTGGATCGATTGAGGGTTGCTGTGCAGCGTCGTTTGGCTTCTGTCGCACATCCACACGTGTCACCGCAGGTGTGCGCGTGCCCCCTGCGTCCTGAACGACCCCCCCGCCTGCCGCCCCCCCCCCCCCAGGTTATCACAGAGCCCCAGCTTGGGTTCCCTGTGACTCCTTCCATCTTTTTTTTTTTTTTTAAATATTTATTTAACTTTTGTTTCTGGCTGTGCTGGGGCTCGGTGGCGGCCATAGGCTGGGACCCCAGCTCCCCGACCAGGGCTGGACCCTGCGCGGCCTCCGTGGGTCGGCAGATTCCTAACCACTGGGCCTCCAC
Organism: Tragulus kanchil; assembly: GCA_022376925.1. NCBI lineage: Eukaryota > Metazoa > Chordata > Mammalia > Artiodactyla > Tragulidae > Tragulus > Tragulus kanchil. The sequence goes on along the minus strand of JAIOJX010000027.1, from coordinate 20,367,911 downwards.
GAAGCGCCCTGCCTCCTTCCCTCTGGACCCTCAGCCCCTGCGCCCCCAGGGAAGACCCTCACCCCAGTGTCTTGACGAGCCCATAGGGAGGGCAGGGGCTTGGCAGAGGCCAGCACCAAGACCTCAGTGGGCACGTTCCACCTGCCGAATGATACTCATTCGAGAAGTGATTACACTTAGGCTGACATTCCAGTCGTAGTGGCTGTCTTTCTGCAATTTAGGACTCCTTTAATCAGTTGAGGAAGAATAAAGGTCTAAATATAAATAGATGTGTCTCCAGGACCCCTGTGGGCTCAGCCCTGGAGTCTCAAGCTCCTCACTTCCGTCTAACGGAAAGGTCACTTTCCCGCCGTCACCTTCCGGCAGCCTCGTGCCCTTTGACGGGCGCCATTTCGAGAATGTCCCTGTCGCTGACTCACCTCTGAAAAGGTCTCTTCTCTAACGCCAGCCTTCATGGTCTATTAAAAATTTAACTAGGCCTTTGATGTTCCGGAGAGTCTGGGTTTTAAGATAGATTTTCACGGAGACTAAATGGATAATTGATTTTTTTTTGAAGGCTTTCTGTCTTGGCTGATGCAGTTTTATATGTCCTGGGGATGACATTTTGTTTCAAAAATGATTTTTTAAAATGTGGGAGTCTGAAGGAAGGCTCGTTAGCATGTCTGCTGTCCCCCAGAGGTCCCGGGAGCGCCAGGACGCGCACGAGCACGCCTCCAGGGCCCTTGGGCTCCTGTGCAGGACTCGTGTGCACGCGTAAAGGCGTCCTTCGGCGTCTGGCTCACCGTCCCCGGAAGGCGCTGCTCAGAGCTGTGCACCCTCTTGTCAGGGAAGGTGGCGCACAAGCCCGTCGGCAGGCAGCGTTGGGTGTTCACAGGCTTCCCTGGTGGCTCCGAAGGTGAAGAGCCCGCCTGCCGTGCCGGAGACCTGGGTCGGGTTCCTGGACCAGGAGATTCTCCCGGAGAAGGGCAGGGCAGCCCGCTCAGTACTCTTGCTGGGAGAATGCCATGGACAGGATCCGGGCGGGCTGCCGTCCGTGGGGCGGGTAGCACGAGTCGGACGCTTTTACGTCACCTGGGTGTTCGCAGACCTCAGGAAGGCCCCCGGCAGCTCCAGAGTGGGAGGGCCCCCCCGCTTTAGAGGCGCAGACTGTCCAGCCAGGCAAGCGCATGGGGAACGGGTGCCGACTGAGGGAGGCTGGCAGGTGGGAGCCCGCCGGCCGCGGGCAGGTGCGGAGGTTCCCGGGGGTGGCGTGGGGGCGCTCGCCTCACCCCTCGTTCCTTCTTCGGCTCATCCTGTGGAGCTGAGTCCTTGGGAAAACGGTCTCCCAAGGAAACGGACACCTTTTCTGCAAAAACAACCCCACTCGGTAGCCTTGGGAGCACGCTGTCTTAACAGCTTTTCCTGCTGCACCGGATCGACTCCGGGGCTCAGAGCCTTCCGGAGATTTCCGGGCCTTTGGAAACCAGGCTGCCTTTCTGTGTCCGAGTGGAATTAAAAATCGAGCAGCCATCAGGTTCCTACTAATCTCTTTCCGTGAGGAGCTTAAGGTCTTTGTACCTGAGAAAGTTAAATTTAGAGCCTGAAGGAATTCTAGAAGCTCTCTCATTGGAGCGCTGCTCCTTCGGAAACTCAGGCGGTGGGGGAGGGAGGGCGTGCTCACTGATCGCCCAGGCTGCTCCAGCCCGGCTGCTGGGTGAGTCAGTAAAAAACACGACAGTTCGTATGAGGGTGTTATGGTTGTTTAGTCGCACCGTCGTGTCTGACTCTTGCCGACCCCGTGGACTGAAGCCCCCCAGGCTCCTCTGTCCACGGGATTTCCCAGGCAAGACTGGAGTGCATTGTCACCTCCTTCTCCGGGGGACCTTCCCGACCCAGGGACTGAACCCACGTCTCTGGCGTTGGCTCGCGGGCTCTACACGGAGCCAGCGACACAGCCTGTCTGTCACTAATTGTGTTACTTCACATTGTTCATCACGCCTTTCTGGCGAGCCCCTGAACCCCCCTGTTCCTGGTGGCTCCGAAGGTGAAGAGCCCGCCTGCCGTGCCGGAGACCTGGGTCGGGTTCCTGGACCAGGAGATTCTCCCGGAGAAGGGCAGGGCAGCCCGCTCAGTACTCTTGCTGGGAGAATGCCATGGACAGGATCCGGGCGGGCTGCCGTCCGTGGGGCGGGTAGCACGAGTCGGACGCTTTTACGTCACCTGGGTGTTCGCAGACCTCAGGAAGGCCCCCGGCAGCTCCAGAGTGGGAGGGCCCCCCCGCTTTAGAGGCGCAGACTGTCCAGCCAGGCAAGCGCATGGGGAACGGGTGCCGACTGAGGGAGGCTGGCAGGTGGGAGCCCGCCGGCCGCGGGCAGGTGCGGAGGTTCCCGGGGGTGGCGTGGGGGCGCTCGCCTCACCCCTCGTTCCTTCTTCGGCTCATCCTGTGGAGCTGAGTCCTTGGGAAAACGGTCTCCCAAGGAAACGGACACCTTTTCTGCAAAAACAACCCCACTCGGTAGCCTTGGGAGCACGCTGTCTTAACAGCTTTTCCTGCTGCACCGGATCGACTCCGGGGCTCAGAGCCTTCCGGAGATTTCCGGGCCTTTGGAAACCAGGCTGCCTTTCTGTGTCCGAGTGGAATTAAAAATCGAGCAGCCATCAGGTTCCTACTAATCTCTTTCCGTGAGGAGCTTAAGGTCTTTGTACCTGAGAAAGTTAAATTTAGAGCCTGAAGGAATTCTAGAAGCTCTCTCATTGGAGCGCTGCTCCTTCGGAAACTCAGGCGGTGGGGGAGGGAGGGCGTGCTCACTGATCGCCCAGGCTGCTCCAGCCCGGCTGCTGGGTGAGTCAGTAAAAAACACGACAGTTCGTATGAGGGTGTTATGGTTGTTTAGTCGCACCGTCGTGTCTGACTCTTGCCGACCCCGTGGACTGAAGCCCCCCAGGCTCCTCTGTCCACGGGATTTCCCAGGCAAGACTGGAGTGCATTGTCACCTCCTTCTCCGGGGGACCTTCCCGACCCAGGGACTGAACCCACGTCTCTGGCGTTGGCTCGCGGGCTCTACACGGAGCCAGCGACACAGCCTGTCTGTCACTAATTGTGTTACTTCACATTGTTCATCACGCCTTTCTGGGGGGCGAGCCCCCTGAATCCTGCCTCTGCTCTCTTCCGATAGTTACGCCTCTCCATGGCAGTTATTTAAAGGTATTCAGCTCCCCCTCCTAAATAGAGCTTCTTGTAGGACGGCCTGTGTCATCTTTTTTTTTTTCAGAAGCAAAGGGTATTATGATTTTTTTCGGCTTTATATGTTATATTGAAGTATAGCCAGGTAGCAAGGCTGTGATAAATCTCAGGCGGAGGGTGAAGGGACGCAGCCCCACACGTACCTGTGTCCACTCTCCCCAGACCCCCCTCCCGTCCAGGCTGCCCCACCGCTCGGAGCAGAGTTCCTGGGCTGCACAGTAGGAGCTGGCGGCTCATCCGTTTAAAATACAGCCGCGCGTACCTGTCCATCCCAGACTCTCCGACTAACCATCCCTTCTCCCTCGCCTTCCTCACCCTCAGGAACCGCAGGTTTGTTCTCTAAGTCTGTGAGTCTGTGTCTGTTTTGTAAATAAATCTGTCTTCTTTCCGGATCGCTGGTCACAATCCGTGTTGAAGCGCAGTATCTGTTTCAGGCTCCGGGGGTGGCGGGCGTCTCTGGGGACCAGACCGCCCTCCTGGCGGGGGCAGCGGGGGCCCCGCGTCTGCTCAGCCGCCCGGTGGGCTGAGGGCCGCACGGACGCTCTGCGGGTCGCCAGGGCGTGCGGGGCCTGCCTTGTGGTTCAACAGGACATGGGGAGGTCCTGAGACGAGGCGGCTGGTGGGTCACTTGTCTTAGGCGGTGTCTTCTCGTCGGAGCCGGGAGTCCGGCTCGCTGTGCGGGTGTTCCCGTGCCGCGGCGGGGCTGGAGGGCGCCGCCGGGGGCTCCGGGTCGGCTCGGCGCGGGCGTTAGCCACACGCTGGTCTCCCCACGCCGCGCCCAGCAGGCCTCGCTTCATGGCTTTAAAGGAGATGCTCCACGTTCCCATCAGAAAACCCTGATTTTGTTTCAGGGAACAAAACACTCCACAGGCGTGTTCCCTAGGGATTAGCAGTGGCCGGCTCTCTGTGGGATTATGGAGTTACAGGATTGTAACTGGATTTTTTACTCCCTTCGTGTGTTTGCGAGATTTACAACTTAGCTTTTCTATTATGAGTATTTAGGATTCGTGTGAGCAGATAAACATGTGGCTTTTTTTTTTTTTTTTTACTTTATATTGAATTATAGTTGGTTTGCAGTGTGTTGTGTTGATTTCTGCTATGCAGTGATACAGTCTTTTTAAAAATACCTTTTTCCATTATGGGTTTTCATAAGATTTTGTGTGTGTGTGTGTGTGTGTTGGGGGGCAGGTTGGGGAGGAAGAGGGGCGGGAGGGCCGCTTCTATTGGTCTTTCATTTATTCTGTTTCATCCATCTTTGTTCTTTGGCTCCTGTGGGCCTCCCATCACGGTGACGTCTGTCGTTGCAGAGCACCGGCTCTGGGCGCATGCGCTCCAGAGCTCCGGCTCGGTAACTGGACACATCAGTCCAGCCGCTCCGCGGCACGTGGGATCTTCCCAGGCCAGGGATCAAACCGGCGCCCCTTGCACTGCAAGGCGGTGTCCTTACCCACTGGACCACCAGGGAAGCCCTGTCGTAAGATTTTGAATCTAGTTCTCTGTGCTATGCAGTGGGACTTTGTTATTTATCTGTTCTATATACACCTGCTTATGCCTGCTGAACCCCGAAATGCTTTTTGGAAGAAGCCCCTCTTATCGCCTGCCCACCTCCACACCCCTAGCCTCCCCGCATGCCCAGAAAGCCTAGAGCAACCACTGTTTCCTTTCTGCTCGAGAGACTCTTGCTGGGGCTGTTGGAATTACTGGTGGGAGACAGAACGAAGGGTCGTGCTAGCTTCCTGTGGCTGCAGTAACAAATCGTCCCAAACTGAGTGGCTTACAACAGCCCGGGCTGCTTCTCTTACGGGTCTGGGGGCCGGGAGTCCAGGTGGCGGCAGGGCCTTGCTCCTGCGGGCGTGCTCCCGGCCCCTTTGCTGGCCTCGCGGCTCTGGCCCCACCTCTGTGTCTCGTCCCATCCTCTGCTCTTCCTTTCCTCCCCTGCCGCATTCCTAGAAAGATCCTGTGGCTACAGTCCGGGCCTCCCCCAGGTCCTGCAGGGCCGTGGCCCCCTCCCCAGATAGTCCAGGAGAGCCACCTCTGCCGAGTCGCCTTTTCCAGGGAGGACGCCGTCCCCAGGGTCCGGGACTGCTGGTGCGTGAGCCCGGGCGCTCCTTTATCCCGCGTGGTCTCCACCTGCAGCCCGGGCGGCTTCGCAGGGCGGCAGCGAGCGCGCGCCGGAAGGAGCCCACAGCGCGAAAGGAGAGCTCACAGAGTCGTCCTTTTTCCGGGGCAAAGAATGCGTAGAGAATCCTGCTGTTCCCTGGACTTTTCCAGGGAACACCCGGACGCAGGAACCTCCACGTCCAGAAATGGAGTCGGGGGAGGGAATGTTCTGCGGCCAGAGACCCCGGCTCGATGCGTAAGCGGAGCCCCACTCAAAACCGTGGCTCACGACAGGAACTGAACGCCCGGATGACGCGAGAGGCCACCTTGTCCCGCGGGCTTTCGAGGCTCCAGACGTCCGGTGCCCCGTGTGTATGACTTAGATGTGTGAGCCTCTGGTGTATAGTTTTGAAACTGAAGCCCAGAGAGTTGAAGACCAAGCTCAAGGCCACACGGCAGGTCCTGTAGCCTGAGGGTCATGCTCTCCTCCACGTGCCCCCTCTGTCGTGCATGGACACTCCGTCGCTCAGTTGTGGCTGACTCTTTGTGGCCCCGTGGACTGCAGCCCTCCGGGCTCCTCTGTCCGTGGGATTTCCCAGGCAAGACTCCTGGAGTGGGCGGCTGTGCCCTTCTCCAGGGGATCTTCCCGACCCAGGGATCGAACGCGGATCTCCTGCACTGGCAGTGGATTCTTCACCACGGAGCCACCAGGGAAGCCCGCGTGCCGCCCCCATTGGTCCCTTGAGCCTCGGAGATCTCCGTTGCTTTTTCCCGATGAATCACAGAGCTTTTCAGCAGCGGTTCCAGAAACGTCCAGCAGACGCTCCTCCCTCCTTGGAGCCTGCCACGTCGGACGTTAACGCCTGCAGCATCCCACCGCGTGCTGGTGTGGCGGCCGCTCCTGGTGCCGCGGGCTCTGTCCAGCAGGAAGGTCTCGGTAGAGGAAACCTGGGCCGGAAGCCTCGTCCTCGCCCAGCGGCACCGGCGCCGTGGGCTCTGCAGACGTGGGTGCAGTGAACCCCGTGCCGCCTCCAGGCAGGACGATGGTCACCCCTTTAACCGCTTCGATGGAGGAGGTGTGGGCGGAGGGGCCGGTGCAGGGTTTAGAGGCGGAAAGGCCAGGTCGGGACCCTCTAGGAGCTGGGGGTCCTTAGGCGGGGTTCTGGGAGTCTCAATCTTCCAGTGGTGGTTCCGTATCCACCGAGAGGGCAGCCGCTGCCCGTGCTGCCAGCCGTGGGGTACAGCTCACGACGCCCGGACATAGTAGGGCCCGAACAAGGTCAGCCTCCCTCCGCCTCTTCCCGGTCCGCTCCCTCCCGCCTCCCGCCTCCCGCCTACTCTTGGCTTCCCTTGGCTCCTCAGGGGGGTTCGGCGCTGGTCTGGGTAACCTCGAGGGGGACCGTCTCAGATCCCTTCACTCCTCCCCTCCCAGAGGTTGCCGCGAAGACGCGTTTACTCCAGCGTCTGGAAACACTGTAACGTTCTCCTTTAATTATCTGACTCTCAGTGGGAAGCCTGACAGGATAATTAGGGCCAGCTCCCGTCGGGGGTGACATGCTGCTCCGGGAATCGCGTGCCGGGGCGTGTCCCGTCGCCGAGGCTGCTCGCGCGCTCCCGGGTCGGGCTGCTGGGCTTGGGGGGTGAGAACTGCCGCAGACTCCCTGACCTTGAAATTGCAGCTCTCGGGTCCCCGAGCGATGGCTCGGAAGCCGCAGGAGGACGTGGAGACTCCCCCTCAGCTCCGGCCGCAGGGCTGAGACACACAGGTGCCGCGGGCGCTGCTCTCTGGCCACCAGATCAAGAAGCTACGTCTAAGACTGCGTGAGGACCAGGACTGAAACGCAGACCCATTGACACGTCGCCTAGATTATGTCATCCTGCTGCCTTTATGCAAATTAAAGCAAAACCCGTTAAAGCAAGAAAATACGAACCTGTCTTCTGTATTAGAATTCAAAGCTTCCAGTGACGTCCAGTTGTCCTTCTACAAGTGCCAAGCAGATGTGCAGGGGTCCCCAACCTCCAGGATCTCCTGCCTGATCATCTGAGGTGGGCCCGAGGGAATCAGGTCATCGGAATAGAGACAAGGTGCACAGTAGATGTCGTGGACTTGAACCGTCCCCAAACCATCCTCTCTGCCCCCGGTTCCCGGGACAACGGTCTTCCACGAAACCGGCCCCCGGTGCCGAGATGTTTGCGGCCCCTGCAGGGTTTGTGCGCAGCCTTTGGGACCCAAAGTGCCCCAAATGCCCTCACGTGGACATGCCCAAGCTTCAGAGTCAAAGAGGCCCGGGCTAAAGTCCTGGAGCCAGCAAGCGTTTGGCTCTTTAGTGAATTAAATAACACCCGGAGTCCAGGTCCTCGGCGGCACTTGGCCACATGTCCGTTGCTGGAGCCCCTCCGGCGGCTGGAGCTACCAAGCTGGGCAGCAGACCGAGGATGATGCCACGGCCGCAGGAAGCTCTGTTGGCTGGCACCGCGGCTGGGTGGACGACGTAGACACGTAGCTTCCCCGGTCACTCAGAGCGTCCTGGCCCCTGCCACTCTCATGGTCGTGCCGCTAACGGAAACGTCCAGAGTCCCCGCGGACCTCGCAGCCATCTTTGACAAGGACTTCGCTGCTCCCTGCTTCACTCTAAAGGGAACATGGCGCGTCTGCAGTGTGTAAACCTGCAACTGATTCAGGCTGATGTATGGCAGTAAACAATGAAGCTCTATAGAAAATTTAGAAAAAAAAAGGATTGTCAGTTAGAAACGAACACGCCCAGCACGCCTGCGAGCCTGGTAACCCCCCGTGGAACCCCCCGTGGAACCCTGTCTTCTGACGGGCCTGCCTCTCCCTTCTGGAGTGACCCCCTCCGTCGAGAAGCCATAGCCCAGAGCAAGGGTCATCAGTCGATGACGCTGGAGGTGCCGTTTAATCAACGGATAGCATTTGAGGTGCGTGCTTTATAACGGCCCCAGCTCATTCATATTCATGTATGCTAATTTTGGTGAACATTAATTATGGTCCTAACAAGTCCCTGTTTATTCTATTTTGCCTGAACTCCCTTGGTAGCAGTTATGATGTGGAGTTGAGGATAATTGAAATGTTGCTGGTGTTCTGCAAGTAGCAATTAACCAAGGGTGAATTCTGGTATCGGAATTCCACCTTCTGCTCCCTTTCCCTGACTGAGTTCAGTGAGGGAGCCGAGACCCAGGTGTGCCTGGTGGCCCCGTCCTGCCATGTGGGTTCGTCTCCCTTTCAGGGAGCGGATCGCCGTCCGAGCTCCCCACCTAGCGCAGATGTGACTTGGCCTCACAGGGCCCGTGGCTGGGTGGCACGGAGGCTCCCTCGGAGGCGATGAGCTCCGCGGGGTTGGCTGAGGAAGAGGAGAGGTGGGCCGCTCCCGGCGGCCAGCCGGAGGGTCGCCAGGCCAGTCTGTGGGAAGCCCCTCGGTGGTTTTCGACGGACCTGAGCTTCCTCCAACGCCTCGATTCGAACTGGCCGTCTTCAGAGGCCCGCCTCTTCAGAGAGCAGACGGCCGTGGCTGTGTTTTGGGAGCTTTCCCTGCCAGAGGGGTGGCACCGCGTCCTCCTTCAAGGTCTGCTGCTCCGGCCGCCCAGCCTCATCATGGTCGTGCCGCTAACGGAAACGTCCAGAGTCCCCGCGGACCTCGCAGCCATCTTTGACAAGGACTTCGCTGCTCCCTGCTTCACTCTAAAGGGGAACATGGCGCGTCTGCAGTGTGTAAACCTGCAACTGATTCAGGCTGATGTATGGCAGTAAACAATGAAGCTCTATAGAAAATTTAGAAAAAAAAAGGATTGTCAGTTAGAAACGAACACGCCCAGCACGCCTGCGAGCCTGGTAACCCCCCGTGGAACCCCCCGTGGAACCCTGTCTTCTGACGGGCCTGCCTCTCCCTTCTGGAGTGACCCCCTCCGTCGAGAAGCCATAGCCCAGAGCAAGGGTCATCAGTCGATGACGCTGGAGGTGCCGTTTAATCAACGGATAGCATTTGAGGTGCGTGCTTTATAACGGCCCCAGCTCATTCATATTCATGTATGCTAATTTTGGTGAACATTAATTATGGTCCTAACAAGTCCCTGTTTATTCTATTTTGCCTGAACTCCCTTGGTAGCAGTTATGATGTGGAGTTGAGGATAATTGAAATGTTGCTGGTGTTCTGCAAGTAGCAATTAACCAAGGGTGAATTCTGGTATCGGAATTCCACCTTCTGCTCCCTTTCCCTGACTGAGTTCAGTGAGGGAGCCGAGACCCAGGTGTGCCTGGTGGCCCCGTCCTGCCATGTGGGTTCGTCTCCCTTTCAGGGAGCGGATCGCCGTCCGAGCTCCCCACCTAGCGCAGATGTGACTTGGCCTCACAGGGCCCGTGGCTGGGTGGCACGGAGGCTCCCTCGGAGGCGATGAGCTCCGCGGGGTTGGCTGAGGAAGAGGAGAGGTGGGCCGCTCCCGGCGGCCAGCCGGAGGGTCGCCAGGCCAGTCTGTGGGAAGCCCCTCGGTGGTTTTCGACGGACCTGAGCTTCCTCCAACGCCTCGATTCGAACTGGCCGTCTTCAGAGGCCCGCCTCTTCAGAGAGCAGACGGCCGTGGCTGTGTTTTGGGAGCTTTCCCTGCCAGAGGGGTGGCACCGCGTCCTCCTTCAAGGTCTGCTGCTCCGGGCCGCCCCTGCGCCGGCTGGAAGCTGTTGGGAGGATCTGTGTGCACATGATCGGCCGCCCAGTCACACTGGGCTCTGTTTGACCTCGTGGACGGCAGCCGCCAGGCTCACCTTGTCCTTGGAATCTCCCGGGCAAGCGTGCTGGAGCAGGTTGCCGTTGCCTCCTTCAGGGAATCTTCCTGACCCGGGCGTTTATCCTGAGTCTCCCCCATCAGCAGGCGAATTCTTTACCCCTGAGGCACCAGGGAACCCTGGGAGCGGGTATGTTCTGTCCTGTTTCCTGTTCTCGTATTTCCCCAGCCCTGGAGGGTCCCCAGGCCGGCGGATCCCGCAGCCCCTGCTCTCGGCTCCAGTGGCCCGCGGCGACGCGGCTGCTGTGAGTGGAGCTCAGGTGAGGGCCTGACGTTGGGCTCGGTCTTTCCGACTTGGGCAGGGGCCCACGGGCGGGTGAGCAGGGACAGGGACCTCAGACAGACCCCTCTTGTCAGTGGGCTGTCAGAAAAGAAATCAATTAGAAAATGAGTCACGGTTCCCGGGGACAGTAAAACATGGAAATTGCATTTGCGATACAGCAATTTAGGCAGCCCAGTTTCCCTTTGCCGCGGATAAGCGAGAGCTAGGCATCAGTCTCTAGTTTTCCCCTTCCTTTGAAAATGACTGACTGCGATGGTTACGTTCGGCAGCTCTCCATGCCGCAGGAAGGACGGTGGACAGTTCAGCCCACGCCTCCTGCTTCGCGAGGGGTAGGAGCGTGAAATTCGGTCTTGTGAGCAGCCAGCGAGCCCGCCTGAGACAGGAGGGTGCCCGGCAAACGGCGGTAACCCGCCTGCGGGACGCGGCGTGGAAAGCACCGTTTTCGGCGTCTGTCTGCCGTCCGGCCCCGTCCTCTCACGCTTCCGAGCTTCGCCTCTCCGGCTCTCTTCTCCTGCGGTCCTTCAGGTTCAGAGCCGTCCTCCTCGGGGGGGGGGGGCTCGTCCAGTTGCTCCTCTTCTGTGTCGTCTCAGAAAGCCTTCCCGGCACAGGGGCGCGGGGACGGGGTGGCAGCCTGCCGGCTGGGAGGAAATAAAACTCTCTGAATCCGCTTTCAGGTGCCAGCAGCACCTTCTTCTTCTCCAGTACAGAGAAGTAGACCTTTTCCCTCTTCCTGTTTCTCTGAAGCACTTTCCTCCAGCCAGGCCGTCTGTTCACAGAGATCAGGACCGCGCCGTGGCAGGGACTTAGGTTGCTTTCTGTGTCGTGGGGTCCGGGGTCAGCCTCTCCTCCCCACGAGGGCCACGCAGGGCTTGTCTGTCTGCAGCGGGATCTGTCGGGGACGACAGTGGATGCGCCGGGTCACCGACCCCGATAGACGCCAGAGACGTAAGCCGGGGGCAGAGAGTGGAGACGTGGCATTCCGGGCACCAAGGACTTGAGGCGGCCGCTGGGGAGGATGGGGCTGGTGAGGACGCCTGGGGTCGGGCACCTTTTCCTGCTCCTGAGGGCCTGCCCTACTTTGTTTGGTCCTCAAAGATTCCGGATAAGGGCTGAACTTTACCTCCCGGCAATTCTGAAGAGTGCTCTGTTGCTTAGAGACAGGAGAGGGTGCCTGGAGTGAAGATGAGGTTGTCAAGGAAACAAAGCCACAGATGCCCGTGTTTTCCTTCGGGTTACTGGACAGCAGAGTGAAGGATTTTTGCGCTGACACCCGGAAAAAGAGACATGGCTTCTTCTTCTCTGTGTGTTTTTGACAAATTGGTGTCTTGTCTAAGACACAGCCGAGCTAGCGTCTGAGTTGACAAGCAGGGAGTTGAGTTTTGCATTGCTGGGGCTATCAGGGAGCGCTTTGTGAGTCAAGCAGTGGTTTTAGTGTTGATTTCTTTATTAGATGTGCGACCCCCTCAGGCCTCACCCCACCTCCCTTATGCATTGTGACACTTGAATTCTGAGTTTTCATTTATGGCCCAATAAATGAACTGTACTTGGCTGGGATTCAAGTTTCCGATTTCTTCAAGAGGCAGAAGGGATATCCTCCATCTTGCCTTTCTGAACAGAGGCTGTCGTGGATCAAACAGTGTCCTCAAAACCCGTATGTTGAGGTCCTGACCCCCGGGACCTCAGATTGTGACCATACTTGGAAATGCGCTTGTGACAGAGACATTAGCTAAGACGGGGGCTCCCTGGGATCGAGCTTGCCCCTCATCAGCATGGCTGGTTTTTCTCTGTCCTTTTCGGAGATCGACGACAGCTGTGGCATCCCCTTTTCCATCCTCTGTCTTTGAATTATTGGCCTGTTTCAGATGGTGGTCATGAGTAAACCTAGACATCTTCCTCTTGACTCTGGCGCTCGCCATTCAGAAAAAGGTCCTCCCGGCCATCCTCAAGGGACTCTTTACGGAAGCCGCAAGGTTCCCGTGTGCTCTCTGCCGTGTGTCAGCCGATGAAGGACCGTAGGAGGCTCCATCCAGGCGTGGTGCCCCGACGCGCCTTCTCCCACTCCCGGGGCGAGGGGACGTTTAAGGCACAAAGGTTCCTCGTGTCTCAGAGAAGCGTTTTAGCCGAGAGGGGCCGCGGGCCGTCAGGTTCCTCTCTTTCTGTGTTAGTTTCCTGGGGCTGCTCAGAACAGGACCGGAAACAAAGGGGCTTGAAGAACAGAAATTGGTTGTCTCACATCCCCAGAGGCCGGAAGTCCAGCACGCAGGTGTGGGCAGGGTGGTTCCTTCTTGGTCTGAGGGCTTTAATTCGGTGAGAGACGTGATCATTCTTGTGGTCGTGTATTGTTCTGCATAGTCACTGCTCACCTGTGCTCTGCAAGGCGTTAAGGGAGTCCTGGGAAGCTACGTCTGCCCGAGGAAGTGGTTCCCCTTGGGAGTCCTGCTCCACACCCGCCCACTCGTGGGTGCTGGCCACCTCCGTGGACCCACAGATGAGCGGTCCCGCCAGACTGGGCTGGAAACTCAAAGACGGAAACGGCGACTCAAGTGACGGGACCTTGGAGGCTGGGGAAAGCAGCTGGAGGTGGTAGACTCGTCTTTGCAGCTTGGAGAGACCCCCGTGGAGAACACAGTCTGCGTCCATCCTGCGTTCTCTCCCAAGCCAGAGGGAGAACCGAGAGGGGAAGGTGCGGGGGCCGGACGCTCGCGGAGCTCAAGGAAGCACGTCTTCAGCTGCAGCCTCTAAGAGGGCTGTGTCCCAGCTTGGCCTGGGAGGTCACGGCGACGTCATAGCCAGCATCCAAGGGGTGCCCGCTGCCGACCTGCTCCTAACCCGGGGAAAGGGAGCCCAGGGTCCTCTCTAGTCAGTCCTTCCTGTGTCGGCTCTAACGCCTCTGGCTCCCAGGGACCACTGAGGTCAGAAAATGCGTGTGATCAGAATAACGGCTTCCTTCCCCAGGCCACCGAGTTTAGGAGGCAGCGCTGCTCGTCTGTGAGGGAACTGTTGTTGTTCTGTCGGTAAGTCACGTCCCACCCCGTGGACTTCTGTCCTCCTCGCTCTCCCGGAGCTTGCTCAGGTCTATGCCCTTTGAGTCGGTGGCGCTGACCAACCGTCTCCTCCTCCGCCACCCTCTCCTCCTCCGCCCTCGGGCTTTCCCAGCAGCCGGGTCTTTTCCAGTGAGTCCGCTCTTTGAGTCAACCGTCTGAAGTATTGCGACTTCAGCTTCAGTGACAGTTCTTCCAGTGACTATTCTGGGTTGTTTTCATTTAGGTTGGACTGGTTGGATCTCCTTGCCAACCAAGGAACTCTCGAGAGTCTCTCAAGAGTAGATGAGCAGTAAATTTTTCTTTTGGAAAAGGAACTCTGTCCTTTACGTCTCTCCCCTTGAGCTCGGTCTGAGCCCTGGAGCGTCATCTCTACCATCAGGAAGTGGTTGTTTCAACACATTGTTTAAATCCATTAGGCGTCCTGTTGCCTTAGTTTGGGAGGATAGATTCCTAGCTGTGCCATTAGCACTTTGAGGGTTTTTTATTATTATTATTATTATTATTATTATTATTTCACGCTAGCCCTTCTCCGTGCGTGGCCGGGCAAGAGTGAAGGGATTAGGAGCCCTGCCGCCGGGCGTGTTGGACAGCTGTCCCGCAGGGACGGAGCACCCTCTCTGCTGGCCTGGAACGTGCACTCCAGCCCCCGTTGTTCTCCTTACTGCACTCGCCTGGGCGCTCCTGGATCATTTGCAAATGCTCTTGGAGCGACTGTGCCTTCGCTTTCCAAACGTTTTGCTTCTAATTAAGAAAGGGAATTGGGTGTACTCTTGCCCGACTAATTCTTTTTTCCTCCCTGGCACGGGGATGGGGGCCGGGGGTGGGGAGAAAGAGCAAAAGAAATAGCTGAGATGTTTTGGAAAAATAACTTCCTGGTGTCACCGATGATCAAAGCTGTGTGTGGGCGTGTGTGCGTGTAAGAAGTATAGGGCTGCCCAAGTTCAAGTCCAGACCGAGAGATCCAGGCAGGGAAATAGGCCTTCACTCCACACCCGGGCCACCACCTTCAGGAGCTTTTCTCAGCCCTCAGAGATGTGGACAAGAGGCTGCTGAAGGAGGCGTGTGGGACACTGATGACCAAGGTATATAACCCCTCTAGTCGTCGTTCTGGTTTCCCAGTTAGGATAAAGGTTGGCCGCCTACACAGAAAAGCGTTCTTCTATAAGACAGGCGATCAGCAGAGGTATGGCAAATAACAAAACAAAGGCATAGCCCACAGAGACATAGGAATTTTCCAGTTTTTTGCTTTGCACGTGGCTTTTAAGTCGCCTGGTGGTCCAGGATCGCCGCTGGCGCTCCCGTGGTCCCTCCTGGCTCCTCTGCTGGTCTTCCTTCCTCTCCCCCCAGGCCCCAGCGTCTTTCACAGGCAGATACTGAGATTTTCCAGGAATTTTTGGGGTTTATGAGCACTTTGACTCTCACGTTCAACGCTGACGAGCCAGGTTGATGAAACTTCAGTCTCATTCCATGTAACGTTTCTCCCTCCACCTCCTCTCCTGGTCTGCTCGCCTTAGAAGCCTGCGGGGGGTCGAAGGCGGGGGGTCTTTTTCTTATTTTTTAAAGTCCCCACGTTTGGTCATCTTGCTGGTTCCTTGGGGTGGAAGGAAGAGAGCAGGAAGCGATTGTAGGGCGTGGGGGCTGTGTCCGGGTGGTAGCTCCCCGAGATCTTCCATGAAGCTTGCTGTTCAGTCTCTAAGCACGTCAGACTCTGTCAGACTCATGGACGGCAGCACACCAGGCCTCTCCGTCCATCAGCACCTTCCCGAGTCAGCTCAAACCCACGTCCGTTGAGTCAGTGGTGCCCTCCAACCACCTCATGCTCTGTCGCCCCTTCTCCTCCTGCCCTCAGTCTTGCCCAGCATCAGGGTCTTTCCCAGTGAGCTGACTCTTCCCATCAGGTGGCCAAAGTACTGGAGCTTCAGCTTTAGCCCTTGAGCTGGGTTGATTTCCTTTAGGGTTGACTGGTTTGCAAAAGAATGCTAGATGTTGGAAAAATAACTTCCTGGTGTCACCGATGATCAAAGCTGTGTGTGGGCGTGTGTGCGTGTAAGAAGTATAGGGCTGCCCAAGTTCAAGTCCAGACCGAGAGATCCAGGCAGGGAAATAGGCCTTCACTCCACACCCGGGCCACCACCTTCAGGAGCTTTTCTCAGCCCTCAGAGATGTGGACAAGAGGCTGCTGAAGGAGGCGTGTGGGACACTGATGACCAAGGTATATAACCCCTCTAGTCGTCGTTCTGGTTTCCCAGTTAGGATAAAGGTTGGCCGCCTACACAGAAAAGCGTTCTTCTATAAGACAGGCGATCAGCAGAGGTATGGCAAATAACAAAACAAAGGCATAGCCCACAGAGACATAGGAATTTTCCAGTTTTTTGCTTTGCACGTGGCTTTTAAGTCGCCTGGTGGTCCAGGATCGCCGCTGGCGCTCCCGTGGTCCCTCCTGGCTCCTCTGCTGGTCTTCCTTCCTCTCCCCCCAGGCCCCAGCGTCTTTCACAGGCAGATACTGAGATTTTCCAGGAATTTTTGGGGTTTATGAGCACTTTGACTCTCACGTTCAACGCTGACGAGCCAGGTTGATGAAACTTCAGTCTCATTCCATGTAACGTTTCTCCCCTCCACCTCCTCTCCTGGTCTGCTCGCCTTAGAAGCCTGCGGGGGGTCGAAGGCGGGGGGTCTTTTTCTTATTTTTTAAAGTCCCCACGTTTGGTCATCTTGCTGGTTCCTTGGGGTGGAAGGAAGAGAGCAGGAAGCGATTGTAGGGCGTGGGGGCTGTGTCCGGGTGGTAGCTCCCCGAGATCTTCCATGAAGCTTGCTGTTCAGTCTCTAAGCACGTCAGACTCTGTCAGACTCATGGACGGCAGCACACCAGGCCTCTCCGTCCATCAGCACCTTCCCGAGTCAGCTCAAACCCACGTCCGTTGAGTCAGTGGTGCCCTCCAACCACCTCATGCTCTGTCGCCCCTTCTCCTCCTGCCCTCAGTCTTGCCCAGCATCAGGGTCTTTCCCAGTGAGCTGACTCTTCCCATCAGGTGGCCAAAGTACTGGAGCTTCAGCTTTAGCCTCAGTCCTTCCAGTGAGTATTCTGGGTTGATTTCCTTTAGGGTTGACTGGTTTGATCTCCATGCAGTCCAAAGGACGCTCAAGAGTCTCCTCTAGCACCACAGTGTGAAAGCATCAATTCTTTGGTGCTCAGCCTTCTTTATGGTCCAAGTCTCACATCCACACATGACTACTGGAAAAACCATAGCTTTTGACCATATGGCAAAGTGATGTCTCTGCTTTTTAATATTCTGTCTAGGTTTGTCATAGCTTTCCTTCCAAGGAAGAAGTACCTTTAAATTTCCTGTGATGATGGCAGTAGTCAGTATCTGCACTGGCCAATATGCTACCTGCTAGCTCATATTGGATGTATGGGTAGTATAATTGTTTAATTTTTATGGCTACTGATTAGATGACTAAGAGAGGGTGATGCTGGCTGTGTTTCGCAGCCACAGTTCTGAAGCCCGGCCAGCCCCAGTATGTGTCTCCCTCTGCCCTTCAAGAATGTCATCTGGGCTTCCCTGGTGGTCCAGTGGGTAAGGACACCGCCTTGCAGTGCAGGGGGCGCCGGTTCCATCCCTGGCCTGGGAGGATCCCACGTGCCGCGGAGCGGCTGGACCGATGTGTCCAACTACTGAGCCGGAGCTCTGGAGCGCATGCGCCCAGAGCCGGTGCTCTGCAGCAAGAGAGGCCATGGCGATGGGAGGCCCACAAAGGCCAAAGAACAAAGATGGATGAAAATAAATAAATGAAAGACCAATCGAAGTGGCCAAAAAGAAAAAAAGAATGTCATCCTCCAAACCTTCTCACCAGCTGTCTCGACCAGAGTAGTGTTCTCAGTGGCAAGTTTTCAGTGTTGCTTCCCAAAGCCTTGCTCCCAGGGAGGTTGACTCTAGTCCCTGTGACTCGGCTGTCCTTCGAAGCCTCCCCTCTGCTCTATCCTGCCCTCCCGTACAGTGCTCAGCATGTCTGACTCTTTGTGACCTCATGGACTGTTGCCCGCCAGGCCCCTCTGTCCATAGGATTCCCCAGGCAAGAATACTGGAGCAGGTTGCTGTTTCCTTCTCCAGGGGATCTTCCTGAGCCAGGGGTCCAACCCCCATCTCCTGTGTCTCCTGCACTGGCAGGTGTGTGCTTTATCCGGGAAGCCCATTCCGCCCTGATGGTCAAACTCATCCTCAGGTCGGAGCTCTGGCCTGGCTCTGGGCCTCCTGCTAACAGGAAGCTCGCTGCTTTCCTGGCAGAAGCCTCGCGGTGGTGCCGTCACAGGCGTTTTGGCTGAGTGACCGGCTTCGGTTTCTCTCTCCAGGAAACGCTCGGTAGACTGGACGCTGCCCAGAATTGCAGAGGATTCTGGTGACATCCATGATGATGGCAGTAGTCAGTATCTGCACTGGCCAATATGCTACCTGCTAGCTCATATTGGATGTATGGGTAGTATAATTGTTTAATTTTTATGGCTACTGATTAGATGACTAAGAGAGGGTGATGCTGGCTGTGTTTCGCAGCCACAGTTCTGAAGCCCGGCCAGCCCCAGTATGTGTCTCCCTCTGCCCTTCAAGAATGTCATCTGGGCTTCCCTGGTGGTCCAGTGGGTAAGGACACCGCCTTGCAGTGCAGGGGGCGCCGGTTCCATCCCTGGCCTGGGAGGATCCCACGTGCCGCGGAGCGGCTGGACCGATGTGTCCAACTACTGAGCCGGAGCTCTGGAGCGCATGCGCCCAGAGCCGGTGCTCTGCAGCAAGAGAGGCCATGGCGATGGGAGGCCCACAAAGGCCAAAGAACAAAGATGGATGAAAATAAATAAATGAAAGACCAATCGAAGTGGCCAAAAAGAAAAAAAGAATGTCATCCTCCAAACCTTCTCACCAGCTGTCTCGACCAGAGTAGTGTTCTCAGTGGCAAGTTTTCAGTGTTGCTTCCCAAAGCCTTGCTCCCAGGGAGGTTGACTCTAGTCCCTGTGACTCGGCTGTCCTTCGAAGCCTCCCCTCTGCTCTATCCTGCCCTCCCGTACAGTGCTCAGCATGTCTGACTCTTTGTGACCTCATGGACTGTTGCCCGCCAGGCCCCTCTGTCCATAGGATTCCCCAGGCAAGAATACTGGAGCAGGTTGCTGTTTCCTTCTCCAGGGGATCTTCCTGAGCCAGGGGTCCAACCCCCATCTCCTGTGTCTCCTGCACTGGCAGGTGTGTGCTTTATCCGGGAAGCCCATTCCGCCCTGATGGTCAAACTCATCCTCAGGTCGGAGCTCTGGCCTGGCTCTGGGCCTCCTGCTAACAGGAAGCTCGCTGCTTTCCTGGCAGAAGCCTCGCGGTGGTGCCGTCACAGGCGTTTTGGCTGAGTGACCGGCTTCGGTTTCTCTCTCCAGGAAACGCTCGGTAGACTGGACGCTGCCCAGAATTGCAGAGGATTCTGGTGACATCCATGATGATAGAGTAGGGCAGAGCTAATTCCAGACTCTGAGGCTTGGAGCGCAGTCAGCCTTAGATGAGCTTCATTGTGATCAAGAGCCATGCGGCTTCACCGCGTTGCTCTCAGTGCGTTGTCAGCAGCAGAAAATTAAGTTTATGACTCGGAACGTACAAGGCTCCACTTACTGTAGTCCTCGGGAAGGGATGTCTTACTAGATTTTAAAACTAGGGTTTTTTTTTTTTTTAGTGTATTTTAAAATGAATTCAGTTCTATTATTTCTAAAGATAATTTAAAACCCCACAACAGATCAAGGCAGAGTTCTGTCTCAGGGACTTCCCAGATGGTCCAGTGGTCAAAACCCCACCTGCCAATGCAGGGGACACAGGTTTGACCCTCGGCCCGGGAAGATTCGGTAACTACGCCTGTGCACAGCTCCGGAGCCCGGACTCAGGCCCGTGCGCCGCAGACGCGGGGCCCGCCGGCCGCAGACGCGGAGCCCGGCCCCCTGGAGGAGGTGCCCCGTGACTGGAGAAGCCCCCGCACCGAGGGGACGGCGCACGGCATCCGGGAGGAGCCCCTCCTCGCCGCCCCCCGAGAAGAGCCTGCTGCCAGGAGTGCCGACCCAGAGCAACCGTAAACACAGGCCTTTTTGAAAAGACTATTCTGTGAGGACTTCTGTGTCAGCTAGGATTTTTGGCTGCATGCAATAGAGGTTAACTCTGGCCAGCTTCTTCATACCAAGAGACATAAGGAGCAACCCAGGGAATCAAAAGGAACACAGACTGCCCAGGTCTCAGAGGACCAGCAGCAAAGCCTCCCAGGGTCTGGGACGGATGCGAGCTGACGGGCAGCCTCTGCGAAGGGCAGAGACGAGAAAGACTGAGCAGAGACGCTCTTCGGCCCCCGTGTCACTCACCTCGCTTCTCAAATCTGGAGAAGAAACTCTGATTGGCCTAGCCTTCTTGGGCTTTCTCAAAGACAGTCAGACTGCTGACTCCAGAAGAGAGAGGGGGCGGTTCTGACCACATGTGTCCTGAGCCCCTCCCGGACACGACGACTCTTTGAAGACGAACAGAACATTCACTGACCCGAGACCCGGGAAGGGCAGGCTTGGTGTGTGTCGTTGCCGTCTGTATCCGTGTTTCATTCAGTGGAAGCGTTCATCGTGGAAAGGGGAGTCCGGAGATCGTGTCGCCCGTCCTGATGTGCCCTCTCTGCAGATCAGGAAGCTGATGGACTCGCCCCGGCTGCCACAGCCAGGCGGGGGCCGGGCAGGACCAGAAGCAGGTCTCTCAAGCCGGCAGAGCGGCCTGCCCGGTCCCACTCCGCCTCGCGCTTCGGCAGATGGCCTTCAGTTACCTGAAAGCCCGGTTCCCTTCTCGTGTGGCCGGCCGGTCCTTCTGCAGGCTCGCAGGGGCCGTGACTCGCTTTAGCATCTTTGTAACAGCTGCACCGTCCCTGGACTCTAGCTGCTAAATCATTCAGGTTCCCGGGGCTGCTTATTGTTGGTCTGATTTCGGGGAGCAGCCTGCATGCCTGGGATGCGATGGTGCTGATTCTTACGTGTGACTCTGGGGGGCACAGGCTGCCAGCCCACCAGCCCGAATGCCCAGATACGTGTCTTCCTGCAGAAATGATCTCTAATGAATACGACCTTGCAGGGTAGCTTTCTCCCCAAACTTAACGTGTTTAGTTTTTCTTATTTCTGACCAAAGGAAACACAATATCATTTTCTCCCCCCTGAAGCCACGTTTGGGATAGGCGAACAAGGCAATTTATTCATGGGCCCATTCAGTTGGCTGCAGAAACAGTGGCTCTTTCTAAAGCCTCGTACTGTCGGACAACTTGACTGATAGAATTTATATGGCGGATGTGTCAGCTTTCTTGTGGATGTCATCTCTTTATCGACGTGAGGCTCTGCTTCAGATCCAGTGTACTTTATGGCGAAATAGCGCTCTTTCATCTGACCGCGTCTCCTGAGCTAGCCCGTCGCGGGCGGAAGACGTGGCCAATGGGGTCGCTTGGCCTCGAGAGCGTCTCATCCGGTCAGCGGTGGGAGGATAAGGGCAGAGCGAGTGTGTGTCTGGTTGAAAAGGAGGAAAGAGATCGAAGCGCTTTTGTTAAAAAAAAAATTCCCACTGTTTACCCAGTGATCAAAGAGTTCAGAATTGAAGCGAACCTCAGAGATGAGGTCGGTTGGCTGAAGCTCAGAAGAGAGTGCGACTGGCCGAGGCTCACGCGGCTGACGGCAGGGCTGGCGGAGGAAGGAGGGTTAAGGCCTGTGTTTTAGTTACAGCATCTCGGTGACCACAGCTCTGGTGCTCACAGCTGCCCGCCCCCTCCCCCGACTTCTGAGACCCACGTGGGTTCCTAAAAATAGCCAATCTTTCTTTTTTCTCAGAAAATCTTTCCCCACAAAGGTTTCAAATTTCAATCAGTGATAGTTTGTGTTTTTAAAGCATCATGGTATAACATATGCACAGGAAGACAAATCTTCTTTTTTTTCCTAAAATAATTAAAAAAAAAATTGGGGGCCACATTCTGCTGCACATGGGAGCTTAGTTCCCTGACCAGGGATCGAAGCCACCGTCCCCTGCTTTGGAGGCACAGCGTCTGAAGTGCTGGATCCCCAGGGAAGCCCCAAAAGATCTTAAATATGCAGCCCAAAGAATGTTTATGTGTGTCTACAACCCTATGACCACCGTTAGAGCAAGACAGAACATTTCTAACGGGACAGAAGGCTTCCTCGTGTTGGTTCCCAGGCAGGATATGGACGAGAACATGCAGTAGAATTCTCCTCAGTGCTCTTCAAGAACAAGCAAGCTCTGTCTGTGGTGGAATGAATTAGAATCGTAGTTCAGAGACAACCGCTGTCCTGACTCATTTGCCATAGACTGACTTTGCCTGTTTTTGAAGACCGTTCAGTGCAATTATGCCGCATGCTCTCTTTTATATCTGGCTTCTTTCGCCTTGAGATCCATCCATGTGTATGTTGCTTTAGCTGATGATGATGATGATGACGGTGATTTTGCTGAGTAGAACTCCACTGCATTTATATGCAGCCAAGTGTCCATTCTGCTTTGGCTGAATATGTGGGTGTTTCCGGTTTGGGGCTATTCGAAGGAAAGCCACAAAGGGGTGTTTTGCACACGTGTGTTGGTGCACAGGCACGCTCATCTCTCGTGTGGGTAGCTAGTCGTGCTTGGTGACAGGTCGCGTGTCGCTTCAGTAGGTGAACCAGATGTTCGGCTAACCAAGCCAACCGGAAAGACATTTCCTTACAATACTATTCTAGGATGATTGTGACTAGGGTTTTTGTCCATTTTGAACATTAAAACAAAAACAGAGACTTCGGTTAGTTAAATGAACTTCATTTTAAAATATTCATTTTTAGTTATTTATTCATTTGACTGCGCTGGGTCTTAGCTGGGGCACTGGGGATCTTTGATCTTTGTTCGTGTGGATTCTTCTAGCTGCAGCACGCCGACCCTCAGTTGTGATGGGTGGGCTCTAGTTCCCTGACCAGGGATTGAACCCAGGGCCCCTGCATCACCAAGGACGTCCCAAGCAGGCTTCCTGCACATACGGCAGCACATGCGTCTCTGCTCCTTCCCCACACCTCACTGAAGCGGTAGGTACGGGACCTTGCAGTCAGCCCACTCCTCCCGCTAGCTGAAAGGATCCCCGGGGTGACTAGACCAGGGTCTCTCCTGCTATCCTCTCCCTAAGGGCCGATGCCCTTTAAAGAGAGAAGTTTGACACGCGTCAGCACTGAGCCCCAGTGCCTGGTCTCCACGTTCGGGCCTCGAGTTGGTCTGGGAGCCTACCTGACGTTTCCGAGTGGACCGATAAGGTCGTGTTCAAATCCAAGCCTACGAGCTGAGGAAGGCAGGCTTTAGGCTGGGTCTCACCATCAGCCTTCCCCACGCTTCTGGCCCCTTTTCTCCATCATTTCTTGGAGAAAAGAATCTCCTTCTCTGGGCACCCATCCTCGAAAGCCCTTGTCTAATGTCGTCTCCTTGCCTGATCACCTGGGTGGACGGGAAGGAGGAAAAAGGGAAAACATTCAGGTCTTCCCTGCCACCGGTGGCCGCCTTATTCCTGATCATGGCCAGCGCTCACAGACCCATTCTGTGGATGTGGAAGCTGAGTCCTGCAGAGGCTCCAGGTACAGTAGGCCTCTGGGCATTCCTTGAGCACACCATTATTATGATTCACGGATCGCATCTCCGATCCACGTGCTGCCTGGATCACACGTGCAGGGGCATGTGGGAACCTCGGTCCTCAGCTCGGCCGTGAACTCCTGACGGGCAGGCCCTTGCCTTGGGCCGGGCTTGTGCAGCATCCTGCGCGTGGACAGCCGCCCAGGCTCCTCACACACAGCCAGGGGCTCCCAGGCGCGGGCACTGTTCTCTGTCTGGAAGTAATCTTGCCCATAGGGCCGCAGGAATTTGGGAAGTTCCCGCTCCCGACGCCTGCAGGGGCTGTCCGTCTGCCTCAGCCCTGCAGACCGCTGGATCTGACGGCTCCTGTGTGAATGGCTTATTTAGCCTGTGGCACCTGCCACCTTGCATTAGACTGTCACTTACCCTTTCTCTCTCGGTGCGAGCTGTCTTCCCAAGCAGCTCGGGACACCAGGGACTGGGTGCTGTGTTTGGTATACCGAGCGCTTCAGTATCTTGCACCTGCTCAGTGCTATGGGGGCATCGAGGACGGTGTTGGGGCGCCCTCGGACCTGACTGTGGGTGCCTTGCTCCGGACGCTGCGGGTCCTCTCCTGGGCCTGCGCTCTGTTTCCCTGGCCTCCCACGGATGAAATCCTGTCCCCATCCTTCTGTCTCCCTGCCGTTCCCCGGCCCTGCACCTGCACCTCCTGCTCTCCCTGCTCATCTGACATTTCCCCCAGGGAAGGGCGAGGGTTGTGCCTGCAGAAACCGCGTCTCCGGCTGCCGTCTGATGGGTCATGACAGCCCGGAGCCGCGGGGCGGGTGTTCTTCCAGGAACCTGGAGTGAGGGTGCCGGGAGCAGCTGGTCAAGGAGGCCCCTACATGCGGGGTGACCCCAAGCGAAGGCGGCAGGACAGACTGGCCGGCTGGCTTCGCTGGGAGCTGCTGATGGGAACTGGTGGATCTGAAGCAGGTTAGGACTGGGAGGACCAGGAGGGACACCTCATTGAACCAATGAGATGTGACTTCCAGGCTCCTCTGCCTTGCAGATCAGGGAATAGATGATCTGTTGTGACTAGAGACCTGCTGGTCTGATCTGAGGAGTTGTCTCCTGCCCCAGGCTGAGCCCGGGGCTCCCTCCTCATAGCTCAGAGCCTCTCAGCTGCAGTCAAAAGAAAGGGAGGCTGATTGGCAGGCTGCTCTGAATGGAATTTGCATCCCATTATGTTAACATTGCCAGGTACATGACTTGGGCTTCTTTCCTCTCCTCTATTTCTGTATCCTTTTTACCCATCTCTTTTCCCTTCTGTCTGTTCTTATTCATTCTTCCATTTATTCGATCATTCATCCAACAAGTGCTTGTCGAGCCCCTCTTATGTACCGAAAGCTCTGTCATTCACCTGTCATGCTGCAGTCCTAGCCTTCATGGACTCTTCAGGTTAGAAAGAGAGACAGACGACCCCCTCCACAGGCCTGCCGTCAGGATGAGTTGTACGAGGAGGCACGTCCTGCTGTGACGGCTGAGCACCAAGCAGGGCGTCCCTCCTGTCCAGGTGGTCTCCGGGCACTGGATAGAGCCCCCTGCGCTACCAGCAGGTTCTCCTCCGTCATCTCTTTTATACATGGTAGTAACAGGGCACATCTGTCCATCCCAGTCCCCCGGTTCATCCCCACGCCTTCCCCTTGGCATTCGTATGTCTGTCCTGTGTGTCTGAATCTCCCCTGGGTCAGAGGAGGCGCCCGGACTCACCATGGGCCGTTTATGGTGACTATTCTCAGGAGCCCCCGTCGGCTCCAAGGTGCTCCCGTCAGCTCCAAGGTGCTCCCATCGGCTCCGTTCCCTGGGACGGGGGCTCTGTTGTGGGGAGAATAACACGATTCTTGGGCAAAGCCAGGTGCTCACCACGGCCGAGACTGAAAGGCTGCTGTTCTCCACTGGAAGCAGGACTGGGGGCCGCAAGCTCCCGGCCTGAAGACGCTGCCGTTTCCCTGTGTGATTTGGGACAGGGATGTGGCTCGGGAAGCCCGGAGCTCTGGTTCACGTCTGCACAGCGGAACCCTGTGGTTTCTGCCGGCGGTGCCAGGGAGGGAGAAAGGTCGACCCTGCACCCTAATCTCAGAGAAGCAGAGCTTGCTTGCCTTTCAGTTCAGGAAATAGATGATCTGTTGTGACTAGAGACCTGCTGGTCTGATCTGAGGAGTTGTCTCCTGCCCCAGGCTGAGCCCGGGGCTCCCTCCTCATAGCTCAGAGCCTCTCAGCTGCAGTCAAAAGAAAGGGAGGCTGATTGGCAGGCTGCTCTGAATGGAATTTGCATCCCATTATGTTAACATTGCCAGGTACATGACTTGGGCTTCTTTCCTCTCCTCTATTTCTGTATCCTTTTTACCCATCTCTTTTCCCTTCTGTCTGTTCTTATTCATTCTTCCATTTATTCGATCATTCATCCAACAAGTGCTTGTCGAGCCCCTCTTATGTACAGCTCTGTCATTCACCTGTCATGCTGCAGTCCTAGCCTTCATGGACTCTTCAGGTTAGAAAGAGAGACAGACGACCCCCTCCACAGGCCTGCCGTCAGGATGAGTTGTACGAGGAGGCACGTCCTGCTGTGACGGCTGAGCACCAAGCAGGGCGTCCCTCCTGTCCAGGTGGTCTCCGGGCACTGGATAGAGCCCCCTGCGCTACCAGCAGGTTCTCCTCCGTCATCTCTTTTATACATGGTAGTAACAGGGCACATCTGTCCATCCCAGTCCCCCGGTTCATCCCCACGCCTTCCCCTTGGCATTCGTATGTCTGTCCTGTGTGTCTGAATCTCCCCTGGGTCAGAGGAGGCGCCCGGACTCACCATGGGCCGTTTATGGTGACTATTCTCAGGAGCCCCCGTCGGCTCCAAGGTGCTCCCGTCAGCTCCAAGGTGCTCCCATCGGCTCCGTTCCCTGGGACGGGGGCTCTGTTGTGGGGAGAATAACACGATTCTTGGGCAAAGCCAGGTGCTCACCACGGCCGAGACTGAAAGGCTGCTGTTCTCCACTGGAAGCAGGACTGGGGGCCGCAAGCTCCCGGCCTGAAGACGCTGCCGTTTCCCTGTGTGATTTGGGACAGGGATGTGGCTCGGGAAGCCCGGAGCTCTGGTTCACGTCTGCACAGCGGAACCCTGTGGTTTCTGCCGGCGGTGCCAGGGAGGGAGAAAGGTCGACCCTGCACCCTAATCTCAGAGAAGCAGAGCTTGCTTGCCACAGTCACGGCTTTTCCTTTCTGTCCCCCAGTGCCACAAATTCAGGCAGAGCAGTGTGCACGTGAAGAAGCCCTTTCCCTGTAAGAGCTGGCAAGCGGTTATCTTTAATCCCTTTCCTCCCTTGTCTGTTCATTCCTTTGTTCCACAGGATGCATTCTGTCGTCAAGCCCTGTGTATCATACTAAAGAAAAACAATCTCTCCTGTCCCGGGGCTGCAGCTATACATGCCCGATGGACCGGGGAGTTTGTGTACAGAAGGCAGGCCAGCCGGTGAAAGAAGGTAGGGAGGGTGGAGCCTGGGACGAACCGAGGAGCGCTTGCCCAGCCCTGGACGTTTTTTGTTTAGAAGGAAGGATCCAGGGAAGTAACGTCATTTGCCCAAGGTCTCGTAGAGTCAAGATCTGAGTTCAGGCCTCGGTGACTATACCACTCTGTGGGTTTCTCCCTCTTTTTTTAAGTGGGTCTTGGCTGCGCTGGGTCGTGGCTGCCGCACCGGCCTTTCCCTGCCTGAAATGGGAAAGAGAAAGGCCCGGCTCTGAGCAGGCCTCCTGAGCCCTGGGACGGTGACGCGGACCTGCAACGGACGCCCGCCTGTCCCTCGCGCGGACGCCCGCTCCGCCGGCAGAGCTGCCGGGCGGCTCTCTGAGGACCTGCCGCCGCCTCCCGCCTCCAGCTGTCTGGGGCCACCGTGTCTCCTGTCCTCGCCCGGTAACGAGTGTTTCGGAGCGGGCTCTGAGTCATCCGTGCAGACACGAAATGCAATTAAATAGAGCAGGCAGCGAGATGACTTGTTTTGAGAACAGCTTCTGTCAAAATGAAGGAACGTCTCCGTGCTTAAGGATGGGCCCACCGCTGCAGAAAAGCCATGTTAGTGAACGGTTCCAGGCGGCTGTGCCTCCCTGGGCCACTGCAGCGTTGGCGCCTGGGGGGTGGCGTGTGCGTGTGTGTGGAGTCCCTCCGCGTGTCGGCGCCTGCGGGCTGGCCCCTCCGTGGGCGTCTGTGCTGGAGCGGAACCCTGTGGTTTCTGCCGGCGGTGCCAGGGAGGGAGAAAGGTCGACCCTGCACCCTAATCTCAGAGAAGCAGAGCTTGCTTGCCACAGTCACGGCTTTTCCTTTCTGTCCCCCAGTGCCACAAATTCAGGCAGAGCAGTGTGCACGTGAAGAAGCCCTTTCCCTGTAAGAGCTGGCAAGCGGTTATCTTTAATCCCTTTCCTCCCTTGTCTGTTCATTCCTTTGTTCCACAGGATGCATTCTGTCGTCAAGCCCTGTGTATCATACTAAAGAAAAACAATCTCTCCTGCCCCGGGGGCTGCAGCTATACATGCCCGATGGACCGGGGAGTTTGTGTACAGAAGGCAGGCCAGCCGGTGAAAGAAGGTAGGGAGGGTGGAGCCTGGGACGAACCGAGGAGCGCTTGCCCAGCCCTGGACGTTTTTTGTTTAGAAGGAAGGATCCAGGGAAGTAACGTCATTTGCCCAAGGTCTCGTGAGAGTCAAGATCTGAGTTCAGGCCTCGGTGACTATACCACTCTGTGGGTTTCTCCCTCTTTTTTTAAGTGGGTCTTGGCTGCGCTGGGTCGTGGCTGCCGCACCGGCCTTTCCCTGCCTGAAATGGGAAAGAGAAAGGCCCGGCTCTGAGCAGGCCTCCTGAGCCCTGGGACGGTGACGCGGACCTGCAACGGACGCCCGCCTGTCCCTCGCGCGGACGCCCGCTCCGCCGGCAGAGCTGCCGGGCGGCTCTCTGAGGACCTGCCGCCGCCTCCCGCCTCCAGCTGTCTGGGGCCACCGTGTCTCCTGTCCTCGCCCGGTAACGAGTGTTTCGGAGCGGGCTCTGAGTCATCCGTGCAGACACGAAATGCAATTAAATAGAGCAGGCAGCGAGATGACTTGTTTTGAGAACAGCTTCTGTCAAAATGAAGGAACGTCTCCGTGCTTAAGGATGGGCCCACCGCTGCAGAAAAGCCATGTTAGTGAACGGTTCCAGGCGGCTGTGCCTCCCTGGGCCACTGCAGCGTTGGCGCCTGGGGGGTGGCGTGTGCGTGTGTGTGGAGTCCCTCCGTCGTGTCCGACGCTGCGTCCCCGTGGTCTGTGGCTCACCGGGCTCCTCTGTCCGTGGACGTCTCCAGGCAGGAACACGAGAGTGGCTTGCCGCTTCCTCCTCCAGGGGGTCATTCTGACCCTGGCAGCCAGCCCGTGTCTGCTGAGTGGCCGGCACTGCAGGTGCGCTCTCTGCTGCTGAGCCGCCGGGGAAGCCAGTGGGAGGCAGCGGAGGACATCGTCTCTGAAACCAGCGGCCTGGCCCTGGGTTCTGCTTAATGCCTGCCCCGCGGAGGCGGCGTCTGTGGGCTGGCACGGGTCCGAGCGTCTGTCTGGGTGGGCGCCAGGTGGCCTCCCGGAGCGGGGCTGGGTGGGACTGCGCTCTGCTGTCTGGCTCTGGCCCCTGCCTGGCTGCCTCTAGTCACGTCTCCGCAGGCTGAGGGTCTCCCGCCCGGTCAGCTGTGAGAGCGCGCTTGCCCTCATCGACTCGTCCTGGGCCTGGTTCCCCAAGGCCTCCCACTTGCCACCGGCAGTGCTAGGATCCGTCCGGCACACTTGCAACAATGACGGCTTCCCTGGCCCTTCTGTGTTTCACTGAATACATAATGTGTATCTTCAAGGTGGGACACGGATGACTCAGACGCAACCCATCCAAGGGCCAGCCGGGAGGTCCAGCTGCCTGGAAGCAGGCCTCCGAGGGACCGAGTCCCCAGGTGCACTCCCCAGTGGAGGGTCTTGGGGAGGGAAAGCGGTCTGTGGAAGCAGGTGGAGCGAAGGGAACGCGGGAGGCGGTGGACGACGCACAGCGTTGGCGGAGCCTCTTCCTTCCTGCTGCGTAACCCGGCTCGCCGGGTAACGAGTGTTTCGGAGCGGGCTCTGAGTCATCCGTGCAGACACGAAATGCAATTAAATAGAGCAGGCAGCGAGATGACTTGTTTTGAGAACAGCTTCTGTCAAAATGAAGGAACGTCTCCGTGCTTAAGGATGGGCCCACCGCTGCAGAAAAGCCATGTTAGTGAACGGTTCCAGGCGGCTGTGCCTCCCTGGGCCACTGCAGCGTTGGCGCCTGGGGGGTGGCGTGTGCGTGTGTGTGGAGTCCCTCCGTCGTGTCCGCCGCTGCGTCCCCGTGGTCTGTGGCTCACCGGGCTCCTCTGTCCGTGGACGTCTCCAGGCAGGAACACGAGAGTGGCTTGCCGCTTCCTCCTCCAGGGGGTCATTCTGACCCTGGCAGCCAGCCCGTGTCTGCTGAGTGGCCGGCACTGCAGGTGCGCTCTCTGCTGCTGAGCCGCCGGGGAAGCCAGTGGGAGGCAGCGGAGGACATCGTCTCTGAAACCAGCGGCCTGGCCCTGGGTTCTGCTTAATGCCTGCCCCGCGGAGGCGGCGTCTGTGGGCTGGCACGGGTCCGAGCGTCTGTCTGGGTGGGCGCCAGGTGGCCTCCCGGAGCGGGGCTGGGTGGGACTGCGCTCTGCTGTCTGGCTCTGGCCCCTGCCTGGCTGCCTCTAGTCACGTCTCCGCAGGCTGAGGGTCTCCCGCCCGGTCAGCTGTGAGAGCGCGCTTGCCCTCATCGACTCGTCCTGGGCCTGGTTCCCCAAGGCCTCCCACTTGCCACCGGCAGTGCTAGGATCCGTCCGGCACACTTGCAACAATGACGGCTTCCCTGGCCCTTCTGTGTTTCACTGAATACATAATGTGTATCTTCAAGGTGGGACACGGATGACTCAGACGCAACCCATCCAAGGGCCAGCCGGGAGGTCCAGCTGCCTGGAAGCAGGCCTCCGAGGGACCGAGTCCCCAGGTGCACTCCCCAGTGGAGGGTCTTGGGGAGGGAAAGCGGTCTGTGGAAGCAGGTGGAGCGAAGGGAACGGCGGGAGCGGTGGACGGGCGGATCCGCACAGCGTTGGCCGGAGCCTCTCTTCCTTCCTGCTGCGTAACCCGGCTCCGGGCTCCTTGACCACGAGCACCTGAGAGTTAGAGTGGCGTGAATCGGAAGGTGGTCTGTCCAGCGTGAAACAGAACAGAGGGGCGGGCCTCACCCCCTGAGCCTCGTGGAGAGGAAGAGAGGGGAGTGGAGGAAGAAGGTGGCATTTCCTGAGCTCCAGGTCAGCTTTGGGTGACTAGGAAAAAGAACAGAGCAATTGAGCCTAACGCCAAGTGCAAATGGCAGATTCAGACAGATGGGAGATGCTCAAACCGGAGGCCACTGTTTCCTTTTCAAAGAAGCATTTTAATTTTTTTTTGTTTTAGATAAAGAATGGGGCACAGAAGAGGCCCGTTTGTCAGCCGTTGATTGGGTTGCTGTCTGATGGGACTCCTAAGGCCAATCGACACCCCAGTTAATGCAAGACTGGGGATCCCCTCGAGTCATGGTCAGGCTAGGCTGTTTTTCTTTGTCTGGTGAGCAGGGGTCTTCGCAGGATCTCAGTGGGCTCAGGTTATTCCAGGGAGATGTCGCCTGGCCAGTTTAATTACCTGCCGCTCTGTTTTGCTTTTGCAAAACTAGAAGACAAGAAGCGCTGATGGAAGACCTGCTCTTCGGTTGCCTGGAAACGGGTGCTTTTAGTACCCGGAGTTGTCACCAAGCCCTTCCGGGAGGCCCGGCAGCCGCCACACGCTCCCCCAAGACTTGGCTTTCCCGGGAGCCAGGCGTAGGTCAGAGGAGCAGGAGGAGCGAGGTGATGCTCGTCGTCCACAATCGCAGGCACCTCGAGTCCATGGACCGGGCCACCGTGTGGGAGGAGGATACAGAGGCCCGCCGACCCCGACAACGATGCCGTGACGCGCGGCACCCACGAGAGAGGCTCCCAGCCGGCGCTGGCAGGCACGGCGGCGTTGGCTTCCGAGCTGGTCCTGCTCGTGCTCCCGGCCTGGCTCGGCAGCGTAGGCCTCCCTCTCGGGCATTGTGAGTCCGCAGCCAGGCTGGCGGGAGGTGCCGGGCCGCCTGCCGCGGGCTCCGTCCGTGGGCTCTTGCCCGTTCAGAAGCCTCGGGGGAGGTTGGTGCGGTGGCTCCCAGCCCCCTGCCCCCTCTGAAGAAGCGTCCGCCCAGCTCATGGTGAAGCCCAAAGGCCCCTCCGGGTCGACAGGTTGGCGACGGTGAGACTGTTCAGGTCCTCTGCCCGCCGTCGTGAAGCTGAGCCTCGTGCCAGGTCCCGCGGCCTGGGCCGCACGAGGCAGACCCCACGCCACGGCCGCCCTTGCGCGGGGCAGGGGCAGCAGCCGGTCTCCCCCAGGTTCGGGGAAGATGCAAATGGCAGATTCAGACAGATGGGAGATGCTCAAACCGGAGGCCACTGTTTCCTTTTCAAAGAAGCATTTTAATTTTTTTTTGTTTTAGATAAAGAATGGGGCACAGAAGAGGCCCGTTTGTCAGCCGTTGATTGGGTTGCTGTCTGATGGGACTCCTAAGGCCAATCGACACCCCAGTTAATGCAAGACTGGGGATCCCCTCGAGTCATGGTCAGGCTAGGCTGTTTTTCTTTGTCTGGTGAGCAGGGGTCTTCGCAGGATCTCAGTGGGCTCAGGTTATTCCAGGGAGATGTCGCCTGGCCAGTTTAATTACCTGCCGCTCTGTTTTGCTTTTGCAAAACTAGAAGACAAGAAGCGCTGATGGAAGACCTGCTCTTCGGTTGCCTGGAAACGGGTGCTTTTAGTACCCGGAGTTGTCACCAAGCCCTTCCGGGAGGCCCGGCAGCCGCCACACGCTCCCCCAAGACTTGGCTTTCCCGGGAGCCAGGCGTAGGTCAGAGGAGCAGGAGGAGCGAGGTGATGCTCGTCGTCCACAATCGCAGGCACCTCGAGTCCATGGACCGGGCCACCGTGTGGGAGGAGGATACAGAGGCCCGCCGACCCCGACAACGATGCCGTGACGCCGCGGCACCCACGAGAGAGAGGCTCCCAGCCGGCGCTGGCAGGCACGGCGGCGTTGGCTTCCGAGCTGGTCCTGCTCGTGCTCCCGGCCTGGCTCGGCAGCGTAGGCCTCCCTCTCGGGCATTGTGAGTCCGCAGCCAGGCTGGCGGGAGGTGCCGGGCCGCCTGCCGCGGGCTCCGTCCGTGGGCTCTTGCCCGTTCAGAAGCCTCGGGGGAGGTTGGTGCGGTGGCTCCCAGCCCCCTGCCCCCTCTGAAGAAGCGTCCGCCCAGCTCATGGTGAAGCCCAAAGGCCCCTCCGGGTCGACAGGTTGGCGACGGTGAGACTGTTCAGGTCCTCTGCCCGCCGTCGTGAAGCTGAGCCTCGTGCCAGGTCCCGCGGCCTGGGCCGCACGAGGCAGACCCCACGCCACGGCCGCCCTTGCGCGGGGCAGGGGCAGCAGCCGGTCTCCCCCAGGTTCGGAGAAGACGCGTCTCCAAGAGCAAGCCAGCCGAGGGCCCCGGCGCGCCTCTCGAGCGGCCGCGCTCCAGGGCCGCCTGGGCTGGAGCAAGGGTCCCCGGCCAGCTCTCCCAGGCCCGGGAGCCGCCGTGCGTCTCTCTCTCTCTCCCGTCCCCTTCCTCTCTTCTCTGGATCATTCCTTCTCTCCATTTCGTTGGTTCACTCATTCATTTGCTCGTCACGAGCCACGCCCCCGGCCGCGGGCAGCCCGTGGGCAGCGCAGGCGACAGCACCCACCTGAGCTGCAGTGTGGGGCGCGTCCCCGCTGGCCGCTCCTCCGTCCTCCGCCTGCCCCGTGGGGCTGAGTCCTGCCGTGCGGGGCCTCAGCTTCCTCCCTCACTTCCTCCCTCCACCAGAGCCACGGGCAGCATCTTCTCGCGCAGGATCTGCCATTCCGCGTGCGGATTTGGGTGCCCGCTGTCTGGCCTCCAGAGTCACGGAGGTCCGGGCGACGCTCCGTGCGGGGCCGTGGTCCCGGAGTCGTGACCTTCCAGCAGTTTGGATTACTTTTTCCAAGCATTTCGTCTGGTGTTCCTTTGCCCAATCATTTCGATTTGCCTGGTTCACAGTCCGTATCTGGAGTATCTCAGGAACCTCCCAGGGGTGCACCCGCGTTTCTTAGCCAAGATGAAGTCTACCGCAAAGGCCTATGGGTAGCCTGGCATTAGTTAGTAGCTTAGAGACCTGGTGGGGAAGGGGGTCACCTATATAAGACACTGATCGAGAAAAATGAACTGCAAAGGTATGTGTCAGTGTGCTGAACCTCGGGGTGCTGGGAGCCGGAAACCTGCAAGGGCTTGAACTCGGGTGTGTCGGTAAGGGAACAGGGTATTCAGAGTGTGAGGAAGGGACAGGTGTGGCCTGACGGGTGGGAACCCCGAAGGCTGCCCTCACTGAGGTCCGGGGAGGACGGCAAGCCAGGAGGGGGCGGAAGTGAGGTGTTAGCCACTGTGTCATGTCTGACTCTTTGGGACCCCGTGGACTGGAGCCCGCCAGGCTGCTCTGCCCGTGGGATTTCCCAGGCAAGAGCACTGGCGGGGGTTGCCGTTTCCTCCTCCAGGGAATCTTCCCGACCCAGGGATCAGACCCTGGTCTCCCTCACTGCCACGGATTCTTTCGCATCTGAGTCACCGGTATCCGGGGTGAACTCACAGCCGCTTCCATAGCAGCTGGAGTCAGCCGTCCGCAGCCCTCCTAAAGCGGGGATCTCAGCGAAGGACTGGGCAGCGCGTTCGTTGTGCAGTGTTGCCGGAAGGCGCTCGGGGGAGGGACGGCGCCCCAGGATACAGCTTTTCACCGCAGACGGGGCACCTGGCCAGGGGGACGGAGGACCGGAGAGAATAAGGTCTGGACACTCTTGGTCAATGAGAGAAGGGGTGGGAATGGAGGAAGGCTCCGCTCCCCGCAGGAGAGGAGAGGAGCCTGGGGCGGGGGAGGGAAGCCCGCCTCCCGGAGGTGGGGGCGGACGACCCTCTGCCCGCGGCTCCTGTTCTAAGTCCCTCCAGGCTTTGCACACCACTCTCCTTTCTTTTTCTGAGGACAAGCGGTTTACTGCCCTTTGAAGATTAACCCGATGTGAGATGTTAACATGTTCCTGGATTGGTTGAGAAAACCCTTTCTTCCTGTAAATCACACATTGATTTTCCCCCCTCCATTCTCTATCGCGTTTGGCTTTAGCCATGACTGTGGCACATTAAGGATGTTTTATTAGGATCCTGAGCCCTGGGCTTTATTAGCCATTGTCCTGTCTTCTCCTTGATGGCGCCTGGCGTGAGACCAGAGGCAGCTGCAGGGAACTTTAAAGATCATCCGTCAGACCTGGAGGCTCCGTTCGGGCTCTGTGGTCCGGAGCAGGGCTGGCTCCCGGGGCGAGGAGGCGGCCGCGGCGGGGGCGGGGGCCAGGCCTGCTCTGTGACTCCCCACCGCCTCCCCGAGCCCCGTAAAGGGAAGCACACCAGACACGTCTGTGCTCTGCCTCTTCATTCTTCCCTGAAGTACAGGGCTGCTTTCAGGATTTTATTTTAATGAGAAGAACATAAAAAGTATACAGCTGGACCTGGCATGTGGTAAATGCTAAGTGATGTCGACTGTTACCCTTGTCGTCATTCATTATAACCAGATTATACATTTATCACGGTCCCTTGCCTTTTAGGGACAGTGTTAGTCGCTCAGTCATGTCCGACTGTTTAAGACCCTGTGGACGGCAGCCCGCCAGCCTCCTCTGCTCATGGGGCTCCCCAGGCAAGAATACCGGAGTGGGTTGCCACGCCCTTCTCAAAAGGATCTTCCTGACTCAGAGATCGAACCCGGGTCTCCCACATTCCAGGCAGATCCTTTACCATCTGAGTCACCAGGGAAACCCATGTTGACTATTTCTTTTTATCATCCCTAATTATAACCAGATTATACATTTATCACAGTTCAGTTCTTTGTGAGCCCATGGACTGTCGCCCGCCAGGCTCCTCTGTCTGTGGGATTCTCCAGGCGGGAATACTGGAGCACATTCCATGCCCTTCTCCAGGGGATCTTCCCAACCTGGGGATCAGACCTACATCTCTTGCACCTGCTCTGGCAGGCGGGTTCTTTGCCACTAGTGCCACCTGGGAAGCCTCACTCTTGCGGGTCGGTGTTACGTTCCCCCACCAGGGGAAGCCCCCAGGAAAGTCCATGGAAGCACACCCTAAGTGGTCCAGGCCCCTTGGCACCTCCTCAGTCCTGAATTCACGCCCCACCTTCTGCACAAGACCCTGTGGTCTCTTTTGCCGCGAGGAGCTCTGAGGGCCCAGGGACGCCTGTCCCCGCTCTGGCCGCCCACAGCAGGCCGACCACTCCGGGGCTGGTCGGGGCGCCAGAGGCTGGTGGAAAGCACCTCGTTATCTGGCCACCAGCACCGAGCTGAGCGCTGAGTCACACGGTCCTTTGCAGAATGAGAGAGGGAGAGAGGAAGTCTCTCTTTGGGGGCAGTCTTAGAACACAAAGGCATCGATAAAACTGACAAATACTCGTTACCAGCTTGAGAAACAGCCGGCGTGCAGTTGACCTGCTTTTAACAGTTTGTGGGAGCAGAGGAAGCTTGCTGGTGAGGTCACGGGAGCGGGCAGCACCCTGGCCGGCCCAGCGCCCCGCAGCTGCGCGTCCATGGCGGGCACCCCCGTCAGGTGGCCCTGAGTCCACCGCCGCTGGACGGGCAAGCCTCTGTGGCGGCTCTGCGGTGCATCGTGACTGGCTCGGTCCCCCCACTGCTGTCCTTCGCCCTCCCTCTTCCGTCTGGGCTACCGGCGGCAGCTGTGAGATACGGCAGGGGTGGATCCGAACTCCCGACCCGAGAACGGCAGGCGGGTGGCAGGCGGGCGTCCGTCTGCAGCCCCGTCCCTCTGCCCAGTGCCAGGGCCTCCCGCAGGGTCTCGGCAGAGACCCGGGGGAGAGCAGCAGAGCGAGGCAGCGCCACGGGACGGCGCTGCCCCGAGGCGCGTGGTCTTGGGTTTGGCTTTCGGCTGTGGAGCTGGGTGAGCCGTGGACGCAGTGTGGGCACGGACCCCTGATCAGTCGTATCATTTACAAGTATCTCCTCCCATCCAGTAGGTTGTCTTTTCGTTTTGTCCATGGTTTCCTCAGCTGCGTGAAAGCTTTGAAGAGTAACTGGTGAAAAATGTTTAAATCCCAGTCTTGCTTTTAGAATGCTGACCTCCCCACTGGGGTCACAACGATGGTGTATTCCTTACCTCCGCCAGCTCTCACTCAGCCCCCTCGTCTCCAGGGACAGCCCGCGCTGCCTTGCATCCCTTCATATGAAACAAGCTTCCCTTATAGCTCAGCTGGTCGCTTCCTGGGTCAGGACGATCCCCTGGAGAAGGGAAAGCCTACCCACTCTAGTCGTCTTGCCTGCAGAATTCCGTGGGTTGCAGAGAGTCGGACACGATTGAGTGACTCTCATTTCACAAGAAACACAGGATTGCACGTGCCAGACACGAGAGCAGCTTCTGCAGGAACGCAGGAGCCGGTGATGAGCAGGTCACGGGAGAATTCTCTGAGCGCCCGCCGATCTGTCTTGAGCATGCCCTGGATCGAATCTGACATTAATTAAAAGAAGGCCTCTGGGCTCAGAGCACCTTGCCGGCGGAGCTGAATATTTTATTAATATCTGGCATTTACGCCGGACTTTAAATTTGCCCAGGGTTTCCCGGTGATTTATGAGCGGGCAGCACCCTGGCCGGCCCAGCGCCCGCAGCTGCGCGTCCATGGGGGCACCCCCGTCAGGTGGCCCTGAGTCCACCGCCGCTGGACGGGCAAGCCTCTGTGGCGGCTCTGCGGTGCATCGTGACTGGCTCGGTCCCCCCACTGCTGTCCTTCGCCCTCCCTCTTCCGTCTGGGCTACCGGCGGCAGCTGTGAGATACGGCAGGGGTGGATCCGAACTCCCGACCCGAGAACGGCAGGCGGGTGGCAGGCGGGCGTCCGTCTGCAGCCCCGTCCCTCTGCCCAGTGCCAGGGCCTCCCGCAGGGTCTCGGCAGAGACCCGGGGGAGAGCAGCAGGGCGAGGCAGCGCCACGGGACGGCGCTGCCCCGAGGCGCGTGGTCTTGGGTTTGGCTTTCGGCTGTGGAGCTGGGTGAGCCGTGGACGCAGTGTGGGCACGGACCCCTGATCAGTCGTATCATTTACAAGTATCTCCTCCCATCCAGTAGGTTGTCTTTTCGTTTTGTCCATGGTTTCCTCAGCTGCGTGAAAGCTTTGAAGAGTAACTGGTGAAAAATGTTTAAATCCCAGTCTTGCTTTTAGAATGCTGACCTCCCCACTGGGGTCACAACGATGGTGTATTCCTTACCTCCGCCAGCTCTCACTCAGCCCCCTCGTCTCCAGGGACAGCCCGCGCTGCCTTGCATCCCTTCATATGAAACAAGCTTCCCTTATAGCTCAGCTGGTCGCTTCCTGGGTCAGGACGATCCCCTGGAGAAGGGAAAGCCTACCCACTCTAGTCGTCTTGCCTGCAGAATTCCGTGGGTTGCAGAGAGTCGGACACGATTGAGTGACTCTCATTTCACAAGAAACACAGGATTGCACGTGCCAGACACGAGAGCAGCTTCTGCAGGAACGCAGGAGCCGGTGATGAGCAGGTCACGGGAGAATTCTCTGAGCGCCCGCCGATCTGTCTTGAGCATGCCCTGGATCGAATCTGACATTAATTAAAAGAAGGCCTCTGGGCTCAGAGCACCTTGCCGGCGGAGCTGAATATTTTATTAATATCTGGCATTTACGCCGGACTTTAAATTTGCCCAGGGTTTCCCGGTGATTTATGGGACCGTCCTTGCTGCTGCTCGGCTGGGTGCTGCCTTGTCCGCCGTCCGTCTGCTCCAGGGCCGCTCTCCGCCCTCCTCCACTCGCGGCTTCTTCACGTCTCTGCACTTTTCCTGCTTCTCTTGTTCGTTTTCAGAGTACCGTCGCTGCGTCCGGTGGGCTTGGTCCTGACTTTCCTTCCAGCTGCTCTGCCCCAGCTGTATTTACCACAGTTAAAAGTAACAACTGGGGGCTTCCCTGGTGGTCCAGTGGGCAGAGAGTCTGCCTTCCAGTGCAAGGGGCACAGGTTCGATCCATGGCCTGGGAAGATCCCACGTGCCACAGAACGGCTGGGCTGGTGTGTCCACTTAGGAGGCAGCGCTCTGGGGCGCATGCGCCCAGAGCCAGTGCTCTGCAACGAGAGAGGCCACTGCGATGGGAGGCCTACATAGTCCAAAAGAATAAAGATGGGCGAAAGCAAATAAATTAAAAAAATAAAAGAGACCAAAATTAAAAAAAAAAAAAGGTAACAATTGGGAAAGAAAGGAAGGAAGGGAGGAAAGGACAGAAGATAATAGCAAGTTAAGACCTGTGTGTGTGTGCTCATTTGTTCAGTGCTGTCCGACTCTTTGCGGGACAGTGGACTGCAGCCCTCCAGGCTCTTCTGTCCGTGGAAATTCCCAGGCAAGAGTACTGGAGCGGGGGGCCGCTTCCTACTCCAAGGGGTCTTCTCGACCCTGGGATCGAGCCCTTATAGCTCAGCTGGTCGCTTCCTGGGTCAGGACGATCCCCTGGAGAAGGGAAAGCCTACCCACTCTAGTCGTCTTGCCTGCAGAATTCCGTGGGTTGAAGAGAGTCGGACACGATTGAGTGACTCTCATTTCACAAGAAACACAGGATTGCACGTGCCAGACACGAGAGCAGCTTCTGCAGGAACGCAGGAGCCGGTGATGAGCAGGTCACGGGAGAATTCTCTGAGCGCCCGCCGATCTGTCTTGAGCATGCCCTGGATCGAATCTGACATTAATTAAAGAAGGCCTCTGGGCTCAGAGCACCTTGCCGGCGGAGCTGAATATTTTATTAATATCTGGCATTTACGCCGGACTTTAAATTTGCCCAGGGTTTCCCGGTGATTTATGGGACCGTCCTTGCTGCTGCTCGGCTGGGTGCTGCCTTGTCCGCCGTCCGTCTGCTCCCGGGCCGCTCTCCGCCCTCCTCCACTCGCGGCTTCTTCACGTCTCTGCACTTTTCCTGCTTCTCTTGTTCGTTTTCAGAGTACCGTCGCTGCGTCCGGTGGGCTTGGTCCTGACTTTCCTTCCAGCTGCTCTGCCCCAGCTGTATTTACCACAGTTAAAAGTAACAACTGGGGGCTTCCCTGGTGGTCCAGTGGGCAGAGAGTCTGCCTTCCAGTGCAAGGGGCACAGGTTCGATCCATGGCCTGGGAAGATCCCACGTGCCACAGAACGGCTGGGCTGGTGTGTCCACTTAGGAGGCAGCGCTCTGGGGCGCATGCGCCCAGAGCCAGTGCTCTGCAACGAGAGAGGCCACTGCGATGGGAGGCCTACATAGTCCAAAAGAATAAAGATGGGCGAAAGCAAATAAATTAAAAAAATAAAAGAGACCAAAATTAAAAAAAAAAAAAGGTAACAATTGGGAAAGAAAGGAAGGAAGGGAGGAAAGGACAGAAGATAATAGCAAGTTAAGACCTGTGTGTGTGTGCTCATTTGTTCAGTGCTGTCCGACTCTTTGCGGGCCCGTGGACTGCAGCCCTCCAGGCTCTTCTGTCCGTGGAATTTCCCAGGCAAGAGTACTGGAGCGGGGGGCCGCTTCCTACTCCAAGGGGTCTTCTCGACCCTGGGATCGAGCCCGCGTCTCTTGCATTGATCATCACTGGCACCCCCTGGGAGGCCCAGCTGAGGCCTAGGAGAAGGAACGGATGCTGGAGGGAATCAGGAAGGGTGGGAGGAGTTTAGTTACGGCCTTGGGGCTGCTCTTCTTATCACAGCAGCCTGACTATATAGAGAAGACTGTGATGGCACCCCGATGGCATAAATTCACCTTTTCTCTGGATTCATTCTTTAAAAAAAAAAAAAAATAATATATATATATATATATATATATATATATATTTGTTTCTTCTTTTACTTTTTATTTATTTATTTTATTTTTGGCTAGTCTGGGTGTTCACTGTTGCTGCAGGCTATTCTCTAGTCGCAGGGAGTAGGAGCTCCTCTCTAGCTGAGGTGAGCAGGCTTCTTGTTGTGGTGACTCCTCTTGTTGTGGAGCTCGGGCTCTAGGGCTCACGGGCTCCATAGCTGCGGCTCCGAGGCTCTAGAGCTCAGGCCCCACAGTTGTGGCTCACGGGCTTAGTTGCTCCACAGCATGTGGGATCCTCCCAGATCGGGGATCGAACCCGTGTCTCCTGCCTTGGCAGACGAACTCGACCACTGAGCTACCAGGGAAGTCCTGGCTTTCATTCTTTGAATTGGCTTGAGAATAAATCATAAATGAAATACTGTCTACAGAGAAATGTCAATGCCCCGACTTTGATAAAGTTAGACAGAGAGCAGAAGTAGGAAGCATGTGTTCTGTCTTCCTCAACATTTACAAGTGAGACTCAACAGTGAGGTGGGAAAGGAAGGAGCCTCGGTGCTGGCGGCAGAGTCTCCAAATCAAGACTGTGATGAATTAAGAAGAAACCAGTCTTCATATGTTATTTAAAGTGATAGTGGGACCCATCAGACAATTGAAAGTCAGTATCGTGAAGAAATACATTGCCTCTTGGAAGCAGAATTGAGGATGGGGAAGTGGAGGTAGGGACATGTATTACTTTAAACTCCTTTGAGCATTTTGAGTTTTTTTTCTCCCATGTGGAAGTGTGTTCTTGTGATTAAAACACAGTAAGCAGTACGACTGGAAACAACCACTTTTTAGTTTCAGAATAAGCGTGTGAAATGAAGCCTCTTTTTGTGGCTAACGTCTTAGAAGAAGAAATACTGGGAAATAGATTTAGAAAAAAAGCGGCGTGTTGAAGGGACGTGGGTGCGTCTCAGCACAGGAAGGACATGCGGGGGGCCAGCGGGCTCCGGGGAGGCGCGAGAGAGACACTCCCGGCCAGCGTTCTCGTGGTCGGCGTGGCCGCGGCCGTGTCTCCTCCCCTAGGTTAGCTGTGCCTACGTGACGTGGACGTGGGACAGTGCAGCCTCTGACCTTTCCGCCCTGTGTGCGATGAGCCACCCAGGGCTGGGCGGGCAAGCTCACCCCCGAGAGCCACCGCCACGGGAGCCCG
The DNA here is from genome assembly GCA_022376925.1 of Tragulus kanchil. NCBI lineage: Eukaryota > Metazoa > Chordata > Mammalia > Artiodactyla > Tragulidae > Tragulus > Tragulus kanchil. The sequence continues at coordinate 20,326,667 of JAIOJX010000027.1, read as the reverse complement.
CCCAGAGGAGCCCGCAGGCCCCACCTGGCACCTGGCAGCCCCACCGTGGGACGGGGGAGGCAGAGAGTCCGTTCCCTCCTCTGTTCGCCTCCCGGCCAGAAAACAGGCAGCAGCCCTGCCCTCGCCAGCCACGGGCACTGTTCTGTACGGTCTGCCTTCCGTGCAGTGGAACAGAATAGCAGCGACCTGAGCTGTGCAAATCCTTTCTCTGTCTGGTTTTGGGAAATGCTTTGGTGGGAGCCAGGTATAGGGGGTGATAAACGGGGATCGCTCATCATCCTACAAGAACCGCCAGAGTCTGATCTTGTGCACAAGTCCTCCCAGGGGCTAAAAAAATCCCCTCCCGATTTCTTGAGGCTCTCGCGTCCGGAGGCGTCGTCACGGCATGACTGAGTGCCCCTCTGCAGTTTCGACGGCGTCCCGTCCAGGCACGTCCGGGCATTCGTTCTACCCCAACGCGGCCTGCGGGGCAGCGTGTGGCCCGGGGCACGGACAGCAGACGGGCTGTGGCCTCCAGGCCACTGGCCCCAGGCTGCCCTTCCGTGCAGCAAGGCTGTTGAAAAGCATCGGTGTCTCTGGTGCGCAGCCTTCTTTGGTCCGACTCTGGCGTCCGTGCATGGCTACCGGGAAAACCGTAGCTCTGACTAGACGGACCTGTGTCAGCAATGTGAAGTCTCTGCTTTTGAATACGCTGTCTGGGCTTGTCATAGGTTTTCTTCCAAGGAGCCAGCGTCTTTTAATCTGCAGTCCCAGTTCACAGTGATTTTGTGCTCAAGAAAACAAAATGTATAACCAAATCACTTTGCTGTGCAAGAGGAATTCACACTGTAAATCAACTCTATGTCAATAAAAATAAATACGTAAGAAAAATAAGAACTGGAGTTAAATCCAACTCTTCTGGCACACCTCTATTTTTATCTTTCCCAGCTTTTTAAACTCTGTCCTGTGTGAACAGCAGAATGCATAATCCACAGTAGAAGTCCCCCTGTCGGGGCAGCGCTATCATTTACATTAAATGACTCGTCCCAGCAGCGTCTTTAACGGAAGAGCCACCAGCCGCTGTGTGTGGCCTAGAGAAGCAGGTTGTTCCAGGAGGGACTGACGCCTCTGGGCTCAGGAGTCCCGGTCCGCCTCCGCCTGGCTTTTGACACCTGTTGAAGAACGTTGCCCTGGAGACCCCTCCCTTGCCGATGGGAGTGGATTGTGGTCTGGGCCGTGTTGGTACCAAAGAAAGGTTGAGGACAGCAGGCTTGTGAACACTGGGCTCCCGGAAGGTGGGAGGCCGACCATATGGAGGCAACTCAGATGGCCTCGGACGTTATCTTCTCAGGACCACGGACAGCTCCTGGGGCTCCAGGGCCGCCCGAGAGGCCGCCTCCCCCTCGATGGCAGGGACGCCTGGAAGCCTTAGACAGAGCCACCTAGCCCGCCCCGAGATCCGGCTCCCAGTGATAGCCGGCACCTCGCCATGGGCACCATTCTCTCTGAAGCTCGTTAGATGGGTCAGGGAATCCAGAAAGTGCTGATCTTTAATCCCACCCCCTCCCTGGAGCAGTGGCTCCTGCAGTGTCCACCCTTGGAGGAAACCTCTGAGAGAGAAAAGGATGTGACGCTGCAAAGCACGGGGAGCCTGGGCCTCAGGATCAGCTCCTTCCCCCTTCTCTGCAAGCATTTTTAATTAACAAAAAACAGTCACATTCAGATGAACTCTGGGACTCACGTACTTCAGTTTCCCAGTTACAACATCGACATGTAATAGAAAAATCCACCGACCTTTACAAATGTAAGATCCGTTCTTTACGCTGAGTTTCCGTCTCTGCAGCCGAGCGGCATGCCCGTGTCAGAGATGAGCCTTCGCAGGTTCTGCTTTTAACTTGTGTGTACCCCATATGAAAACTGTTGCTGTGATTTATTTTTTTTTTTAATTTTGGTTTTGTATTTATTTATTTTCATCCATCTTTGTTCTTTGGCCTGTGTGGGCCTCCCACCGCAGTGGCCTCTCTCGTTGCAGATCTCCGGCTCTGGGCGCATGCGCTCCAGAGCACTGGCTCGTCATTAGACACACCGGTCCCGCTGCTCTGGGCATGTGGGATCTTCCCGGGACAGGGATCGAACTGGTGCCCCTTGCACTGCAAGGCGGGCTCTTTACCCACTGGGCCACCAGGGAAGCCCTGTTGTGATTTCTTGTGGACAAAGTGGAGAAACTACCTGTTCTTAACAGCTGAAAGAGTGTAACTGTGTTGAACAACTATACAATATGCAAAAAAGACCATATGGGGGTGTGCCAAGGTGACGGAGTCTGTGCCGGGCTCCACGGTACCCCAGGGGCGCCCTCGCCCAGCGGTCAGGCCACCCAGCTCCCTGCCCGGCTGGACGGCAGCGCTGGTCCAGCCCCCAGGAGTCTGCAGGTCGGGCCTCTGGGCCAGCGTCAGTGTCGTATGCGTGTAGCCTGGCTGTCACTTAGTCGCTCAGTCGTGTCTGACTCTGCGACCCCGTGGACGGCATCCCGCCAGGCTCCTCTGTCCAGGGGATTCTCCAGGCAAGAGTGCTGGAGCGGGTTGCCGTTTCCTTCTCCAGAGGATCTTTGAGACCCAGGGATTGAAACCGCGCCCCCTGCGTTGGCAGGCAGGTTCTTTACCACGGAGCCAGCTGGGAGGCCCAGGTGCACGTATGAGATGATAGAATGATTCCTAAGGCCGCGCGTGTTTTCATGTCTTTTTCAGAGGGCCTTGCCGTTGGAGTTGGCTTCGGGGCTGTAGGAAAGACAGCATCGGCCACCTTCGAGAGCGCCAGGTAAGCAACCCCTAGAGCCTCGGAGCGCGGCCCTGCACCGCCGGTGGCCTCAGGTGAGCCCGCTGCACAGAACCCCACGGCGCCCCCGCCCCCGGGTCTGACTGGTGGAGGCAAAAAGAGGCGCGGGGCGCCCACACCTGAGGGAGGTGCTCCATCAGAGAAGCAGCCAAACTCTGTCTCATGGGAGCTGTTTAGGAAACCAACCATGGATATAATCACATTCTGTTCGCCAAATGCTTTAAGAGTATAAATAACTGATAAAGACAGTATCCTGGGAGGGAACTGGCTCCGGGACCCGCCGGCAGGTGCCCACATCCGCCAGTGCTCAAGTACCGTGTCTGAGTACTGCCCTCAGTACTCACCAGTCCCACCTCCTCGAAGTCAACCCCAGGCGGATGGCAGGAGCCGGGGAGCCAGCCGCTGAGGGTCCGGACCCCTCCCGCCTCTTCCGAGCCCTTGCTGTCTCCCTCTGCCCACCGGCCTCTCCCGGTCTGCAGCCTCAGGTCTCCTTCCTCCCCAGCTCTCCTGCAGCTCCGGGCCGCCGGCCCCTCCGGGCGTGCTCCCGGGCGCGGCCCTCCTCTCCCTCGCAGTCCTCCCCACCCCCAGGGCCTGCTTTTCCACCCCTTTGCTGGCGGCGCCCACGCTGGTCTTCAGCCTAGACTTTCCTCCTGCGCTGACTCGTCCGGGTCCAGCCGCCGTCCAGCGTCCGCTCAGGTGTTTCGCAGGCTCCTCGCAAGGCTTCCGCTGCGTCGTGGCCATCCCGTCCGCCTCCCGCAGGTCCCCGCCCCCGGCATCCCCACGTCGAGCTCATTCTCCCACCTGCTGCCCTGCCGGCCCTGCCCTCCCCCGGGGCCTCCCACCGCCTCCTGGTGCCTGGCTGGCCAAGCCAGGCGCACGCCCACGCTTGAGCCCCGCTTCCAGGCCTTGTGGATGCGCCCGCTCCTGCGCCTGTCTGGAATTAGCCAGAGCCCGCGTGAGGCCACAGCCCCAACACCACAAAGATGCATCGTGGAGACTAGCTACCTGGTCCACCCGTGCCCACCGGACCACAAACCCTCCAGCCTCCAGGCTGCAAGGAGGGCAGGTGGAGCCATCTATCCAAGGGCATAAAACTCAGACGCCAGTGGGGCACGGAGGGGAACAGAAACGGGTGCAGACGGGCAGGTGCGGACGCTTGGGAGGGGCGGGGTCGGAGGGGAGCGTGGAGCCGCTAGCCCGAGCGCCGTCTACAGGGGCTCATGTTTAAAAATTAGTTCATCTGTGGCTGTGCTGGGTCTGTGTTGCTTTGTGGGCCGCTCTCTGGTGATGGCGCGTGGGATTCTCGTCGTTTCTCTCGGTGTAGAGCACAGGCTCGGTCGTTGTGGCACGCGGGCGTCCTCGCCGCAGGCAGGTGCACGGCCCTGGGTGGAGCCCCGTCCCCTGCATTGGCAGGCGGCGTCCTTCCCACTGACCACCAGGGAAGCCCATGGAAATTGCAGTTATTTTGAAAACATAATTCAGGTCAGAGAGATGCTCCAGTGGCCCCTGGTTTCTGGGTTGAGCTCACTCCACGGACCTCTGACCGGTTCGATCTCAAAAGCGCCCTTTGTCGCCGCTTCCTTTAAGGGCCTGCCCTGTGTCCGGACCGTGGCCGCCAGGCACTGCCCCCTCGCCGAGGCCCTCGCAAGGCTTCCGCTGCGTCGTGGCCATCCCGTCCGCCTCCCGCAGGTCCCCGCCCCCGGCATCCCCACGTCCCGCCCCTTCTCCCACCTGCGGCCCTGCCGGGCCTTCCCCCCCCCCGGGCCTCCCACCGCCTCCTGGTGCCTGGCTGGCCAAGCCAGGCGCACGCCCACGCTTGAGCCCCGCTTCCAGGCCTTGTGGATGCGCCCGCTCCTGCGCCTGTCTGGAATTAGCCAGAGCCCGCGTGAGGCCACAGCCCCAACACCACAAAGATGCATCGTGGAGACTAGCTACCTGGTCCACCCGCGCCCGCCGGACCACAAACCCTCCAGCCTCCAGGCTGCAAGGAGGGCAGGTGGAGCCATCTATCCAAGGGCATAAAACTCAGACGCCAGTGGGGCACGGAGGGGAACAGAAACGGGTGCAGACGGGCAGGTGCGGACGCTTGGGAGGGGCGGGGTCGGAGGGGAGCGTGGAGCCGCTAGCCCGAGCGCCGTCTACAGGGGCTCATGTTTAAAAATTAGTTCATCTGTGGCTGTGCTGGGTCTGTGTTGCTTTGTGGGCCGCTCTCTGGTGATGGCGCGTGGGATTCTCGTCGTTTCTCTCGGTGTAGAGCACAGGCTCGGTCGTTGTGGCACGCGGGCGTCCTCGCCGCAGGCAGGTGCACGGCCCTGGGTGGAGCCCCGTCCCCTGCATTGGCAGGCGGCGTCCTTCCCACTGACCACCAGGGAAGCCCATGGAAATTGCAGTTATTTTGAAAACATAATTCAGGTCAGAGAGATGCTCCAGTGGCCCCTGGTTTCTGGGTTGAGCTCACTCCACGGACCTCTGACCGGTTCGATCTCAAAAGCGCCCTTTGTCGCCGCTTCCTTTAAGGGCCTGCCCTGTGTCCGGACCGTGGCCGCCAGGCACTGCCCCCTCGCCGAGGCCCTCCCCCAGCCCCTCGGCCACCCCTCCGAGGTCTCTTCCCGCCCGGCACGGCCTTTCCTCAGTCCCTCGGCTGCTGGGGGCCCGCGCGTGTCCGTGACCGCACGGCCGGTCTCTGCACTCTGAGGCAGCGTGTGCGAGGACACGTCTGCTCCTGGATCCCCGAAGGCGCGTGTGGGCGGCCCCGTCCGGTCGGGCGTCTCCTCTTCCTCAGCCCTCCCCCCTGCCGTCAGACTCTCGGGTCCCCCTCGCCGGACTCCAGGGTCGCCATTAACCAGACGCCCGTGGTGAAGATCGCGGGCGTTGGGAGGTGGGTGAAGCCTTCTGAAAGTGAGAAGTGTCCCCCAAATCCAGGGCCTGACGGAGACCCGCCAGGCCTGCGGCTGCTCTCCCGGCCCCGGCGTGGGGAGGGCGCTGGGCCTCGTGCCCTGGCGGCGCTGCTCGGTTTGGAGCGCAAGGCCGTCGGGGCGGGCAGGGTCCAGGGCTCTGAGGAGCCCCGCGGGGCGGAGCGGCACCAGGCACCCCCGAGCCCAGGGAGCCGCAGTCGCCCCAGCATCGTCCGTGCCGGCAAGCGGCAGCCCTGCCCAGGGCCCTGCTCGCGGCCGGGCTCTGCGTCCGGCGGCACCGCGTCTCCGCCACCTCGAGATGTCAGCTCTGGCTTCCCTCTCTTCTGTCACCCGCACTTTGTGCGAAGCTTCGCGTCTCTGAAGGAAACAGAAGAAAAGTCTTTCCATCCCAGCTCTTCCTTCCTGTAGCCAGACAGATCCTGAGTTACATAAGCCCTCCGCGGGACTCTCCAGCCGGGATGGGGCTGGGGCCGCGGGACTGGGAACCCTCTCGTGAACCAGTGTCCCCGGGGGTGTTTGGCGCCCCTGTGGCCCCACCCCCATCCCCACTGCGCCCAGGGCTTGGGGAGTCGGGGGCAGCGGGTGCTCGTGAAGGACCCCCCAGAGACGGAAAGAGGGGACCTCATGCAGGCCGTCTGCTTCAGTCTCTCTGCCCCGCTTTCAAATCGTGGCTTGGGCTCTTTGCAGATTTCTCTGATCTTACTGGTAAAATGCAGAATAGCGCCCTCCCACCCCCCTCCCCTGGCAAAGCTCGTAAGTCTCTGATCTTAGCTCCTGCTGCAGATGAGGGTTTCATGGAAGGGAGGGAGCAGCGAGGGAGGGAGGAAGAAAAGAGACAGACAGACTGATAGTACGAGGAGGGTGTGAAAACAGTCATCAGATGATTAAATACATCTTCTGAGAGAGAGGCTTTGCCTCTTAAGATGTCAGTTCTATGTAATTAACAAGTGACATGCCTGCACACTGACGTGCAGAGGCGGAAGAGAAAGGAGTGAGGAGAAGACACAAGGGGCTTGCTGCTCAAAGGAAAGCAGGTGGTACCGTTTCAGTCTCGGACCAAGCGGACTCGAAGGCAGAAAGCCACTGAGAGAATGAAGGTCAGCACTAATGACAAGAGCAACAGTGGCCGGGGCGACAGACTGACCCCGCGTGTGTTTGCTTCCAGCAGCCTCAGCCTCACCGCGCTCGAGAAAACGTGTCAGAATCGCGAGGAGCAGCGGGCAGCCCCCCGTCGCGGTCGGGAGAACACTTCCCTTCCCTGACTCCGATGCAATAAGTCCAGTGCTAACAAAATTCCCTGACGGATGTACGTGGACCTCCAACCCAGCAATTACGAAAACGTCAACCTCCTTCCCAAGCACACGGTGTGCGTATTTCCCAGAACTGATTACAGCCCAGAGACAGGCAGAGGACGCCCGGATCAATACCATGCAGACCAGACTCTGAGCTCAGTGCCGTGGCAGTGAAAGTCAGTAGCAAAGAGATAGCCCAAGTCGCTGGTCAGCGGTAGCAAAGCCCTCAGCACCGTAAGGTGAGCGCAGGGAGGGGCACGGGCCAGCGAAGCCACGGACGCCGTGGACAAAGGGCTGGCCTCCCCAGACCACAGGGGCACTTCCTAGAGCTGCACGGGTGTCTCATGGGCAGGATGGGGACGCTCTGCGTGCAGGAGTGGAGACAGTAGGAGCGGGTGGCACCTCGACCCGCCGGTAGGGTGGCGTTACCACGGTGGAGTTCACGTGGCAGTTTATGGAGGAAAAGACTGACGGCCAAAGGACGAGTGCCTCCTTCAGCCAGAGGCTGACCAACTCGGGGAGTTCCAGCGACAAAGCCCAGGAGGCGGTGTAAACGTTGACCAGGCTCCAAGGAGGACTTCGGGGTCGGGGGAGGAGGTCAGTGGATCCGTGTGAAGAGTCCAGCAGCTGAACAGACGCCCCGGCACCGCTGCCACGCGTTTACCGGCCACAGAGGCGACGTGGCGAGCTGACGGTGGTGGGCGCGGAGAGGCTGAGGGGAGGAAAGGGGCTTTAGACGCAGAGCCAGCAGGCCGTGTTTGCCACCAGACTCTGCTGTGCTGCAGGAAGGCGTGCTCAAGCGCAGGAGACATAGGAGGTCACGCTGGTGGGCGGAAGAGGCTGAGAGGGAAGGAAGGACGGGTCCGCATGGATCTGGGAAGCACAGCGTTACTGGCGTTTGCCTGGGACATGTGGACTGAGCTCGATGGGCCAGGTAGAGCTCTCTGTTCATGTAGCAGAGGGGTCGGCAGATGTTGTTTCGGCCAGATCTGTCCCAGCACCTGTGTCTGTAAATACAGCTCTATTGGAACACAGCCATGCCCACGTTCACCTTCCAAGACTATGGCACCAGCTCCCAGCAGAGACGCCAGGTGGTGCGGCTGCTGTTCATTCGCTGTCGTGTCCGATGCTCTGTGACCCCGTGGACGGCAACACGCCAGGCTTCCCTGTCCTTCACTGTCTCCCAGAGTCCGCTCAAACTCATGTCCTTGAGCTGGTGATGCTGTCTGGCCATCTCCTCTGCCTCCCCCTTCTTCTTTGCCTTCAGTCTTTCTGAGTGTCGAGGCCTTTTCCGATGAGTCAGGTCTTCGCATCAGGTGGCCAAATATTGCAGCTTCAGCACCAGTCCTTCCAGTGAATGTTCAGGGTTGATTTCCTTTACGATGGACTGGTTGGATCTCCTTGCTGTCCAGGGGACTCTCAGGTCTTCTCCAGCATCTCAGTGAGAAAGCGTCAGTTCTTGGGTGCTGAGCCCTCTTTATGGTCCAGCTCTCACCTCCATACCTGGCGACTGGAGAAACCATAGCTTTGACTGGAGAACATGGCAAGCCAGTCCAACGTTCTTGCCACAGAAGCCCATGAACAGTATGAAAAGGAAAAACCACTACAGGTTTGCGTGTTAATGTCACTCAGTCATGTCCGACTCCTTGCAACCCCATGATCTGCAGCCTGTCCCTGGAATTCTCAAGGAAAGAATACTGGGCGAGTAGCCTTTCCCTTTTCCAGGGGGTCTTCCCAACCCAGCGATCAAACCCGGGTCTCCTTCATGGAAGGCACATTCTTTATTATCTGAGGCGCCAGGGAAGCCTTGCTATACTTTGACGAAGGAGGAAATGGCCAATCACTCCAGTATTCTTGCTGCGAGAACCCCTTGAAAGGTATGAAAAGGCAAAAAGACCACCAGCGGGTCCCCAGCAGATAACGCGTGTCTGGCTGCTGCCATCTAGTGTCCGGACGCTGTTACTGCATCGCCCCGCTGGCGCCCTCCCCTCCACCTGCTCACCTTCCTCCCTCTCTAGGTGGTCCACATCTTCAGGGGATCCGTTCAGAACTGAACATCCCCTGAAGGATGACGCGTCGCCGCCAGCGGCTCAAGGGAAACACACCTGTCTTCTTTCTGATCCGGTCCCGCTGCAGTTTCTGTTCGGTTTCACCAGAAAGCAATTCTTTTTTCTGCCTCTACCCGGGGAGCTGGCCGCGTAAGTCGTTTTTCTTTCTGAAGTGCCATTACCGCCAGAGATCGCGTGCTCCGAGGAGGAAAACGCGCCCGCCGCTCCCACTGAACTCAGCGGCAGGCGGAATTCACACCAGCAGGGAGAGCGAGCTTCTGACGCCTCGGCGCTCGGCGTGCCGTACTGCAATCTACTTAAGCTTTGACTTGAGCGCAAGTGGAAGGTCGGTCGCTCACACGTGTCCAACTTTTTGCGACCCCAAGGTCTGCAGCCCGCCAGGCTCACTGGTTTCATGGGACTCACCCGGCAGGAAGACTGGAGTGGGTGGCCATTTCCTCCTCCAGGGCAGCTTCCCACTCAGGGATCAAACCCGCCTCTCTTGTGTCTTCTGCGCTGGCAGGTGGATTCTTTTCCCCTGAGCCGCCAGGGGTATGAGTTCCTTCAAACGGTGTTCCCTCGAGGACCGTCTGGGGCGCAGGCTGCCCTGGCCATCTCCACACTGCGGGCTGCTCTCCCCACGCCCAGCCGCCTAGCTCCCCGACCTCCCGGAGTCCCGGCAAGACGGGCTTTTGCTCAGAGATGCTGGTCTTGACCTCCTCAACTGGATCCCACCATTCCAGGGTGGGGGAAGCCACGGCCCAGCCCAGGCTCCCTGGAGAGTGGTCGCTAGCCTGAGACGTGGAGCCTCAGCGCAAGGACACTCTGACCCAGCCACCCCCGCGCCCTCCTCCCGCTGCCCCCCACTTCTGCTACATCAGCAGACTCGAAAGTCAATTCTTGGGCTGCTCTATATTTGCAGTAGCCTTCGGCACTGTCCATTTGTATGTGATTCAAACAAGCCCTTCTCTTGACATCAGGCCACGTTGCCTGGAATTCTAAAGCCATCTATCGGCGGCTCCTTCCTGTAAGTAAAATTTTCTTTCCCCTCCGCTCAGCGGCCTAGCCTTACCTCGAAATTCCTGCGGGCAGGCAGGCAGCGGTTTGCAGACAGCGCCACCGTGTGGCAGTGGGCCGTCATGGCAAGACTCCGGGTACCAGGCACCTGGCCACCTGCCTGCTCCTGGGTTTTACCCCCTGCATTTCAGCTTCCAGCCATGTCACGTGAGAGAGGCGGGTGGCATCTGGGGTTCTAGGACTCCTAGGGTTTGTGGGACAGTAACAATGTCCCCAGGCAAGTGAAGACTGGTGTTCAAAGGCTACCTTTTCCAGTTAGCAAAGGAAAGGCATTGAAAGGAAGCTGCTCTCATTACCATTCTTAGCATCTGTATGTATCACCAAAAACTAGTTCATAAATTCAGAATAAAAAGAAATCTGTTCTGCCCCCCCCAAAGAGGGGCTTACTTCTCTTTCTTTCTTTCTCTCTCTGTACAAATTCACAAAAAGCCTGTTCAGTAGTGATAGGCAGTGGTGTCCTCGGGCTTCCCCAGTGGCTCACTGGTGAGGCCTCTGCCGGCCAGTGCGGAGTCGGAGTGCTGAGGGCTCCAGGCCGGAGGCCCGGGTCCGGGGTCCTGCAATCTCTGGGGGCCGCTTCTGTCCTGAGCCGCCAGGGGTATGAGTTCCTTCAAACGGTGTTCCCTCGAGGACCGTCTGGGGAGGCTGCCCTGGCCATCTCCACACTGCGGGCTGCTCTCCCCACGCCCAGCCGCCTAGCTCCCCGACCTCCCGGAGTCCCGGCAAGACGGGCTTTTGCTCAGAGATGCTGGTCTTGACCTCCTCAACTGGATCCCACCATTCCAGGGTGGGGGAAGCCACGGCCCAGCCCAGGCTCCCTGGAGAGTGGTCGCTAGCCTGAGACGTGGAGCCTCAGCGCAAGGACACTCTGACCCAGCCACCCCCGCGCCCTCCTCCCGCTGCCCCCCACTTCTGCTACATCAGCAGACTCGAAAGTCAATTCTTGGGCTGCTCTATATTTGCAGTAGCCTTCGGCACTGTCCATTTGTATGTGATTCAAACAAGCCCTTCTCTTGACATCAGGCCACGTTGCCTGGAATTCTAAAGCCATCTATCGGCGGCTCCTTCCTGTAAGTAAAATTTTCTTTCCCCTCCGCTCAGCGGCCTAGCCTTACCTCGAAATTCCTGCGGGCAGGCAGGCAGCGGTTTGCAGACAGCGCCACCGTGTGGCAGTGGGCCGTCATGGCAAGACTCCGGGTACCAGGCACCTGGCCACCTGCCTGCTCCTGGGTTTTACCCCCTGCATTTCAGCTTCCAGCCATGTCACGTGAGAGAGGCGGGTGGCATCTGGGGTTCTAGGACTCCTAGGGTTTGTGGGACAGTAACAATGTCCCCAGGCAAGTGAAGACTGGTGTTCAAAGGCTACCTTTTCCAGTTAGCAAAGGAAAGGCATTGAAAGGAAGCTGCTCTCATTACCATTCTTAGCATCTGTATGTATCACCAAAAACTAGTTCATAAATTCAGAATAAAAAGAAATCTGTTCTGCCCCCCCCAAAGAGGGGCTTACTTCTCTTTCTTTCTTTCTCTCTCTGTACAAATTCACAAAAAGCCTGTTCAGTAGTGATAGGCAGTGGTGTCCTCGGGCTTCCCCAGTGGCTCACTGGTGAGGCCTCTGCCGGCCAGTGCGGAGTCGGAGTGCTGAGGGCTCCAGGCCGGAGGCCCGGGTCCGGGGTCCTGCAATCTCTGGGGGCCGCTTCTGTCCTGTAGCTCGGGCTCCGTGCCCGCGGACGCTGAGCCCCCGTACCCTCCGTTCCGCGGCCACGCCCGCCCTGGCCCGTCCAGGCGGGTCCTGCTGCCCCGTCGCAGCACTGAGCTGGCGCGCCCGGGAGCCTCTCGCTCTCCGCCCCGCGCCCTCGCCCGGAGCCTCTTCTGTTCTCCGCGTGGGGCCCGGGCCGGCATGGTCGACTCGGCAGCTGGCCCCCGTGGCGCGCCGGGACTCGACTCTGTGGAGGGCTGTCCGGAGGGCAGCACCCTCCGTGCCGGGGGAGGCTTCTCTGGCGCACCCCCACCCCCGCCCCGGCTCCCTGGACGCTCTCCTGTCCCCCCTGCGTGTCACCACAGGGGTTACGGGCCCAGGACAGGGAGGGGGCCCCCGCCACCCTGCTCCGGCAGCCGCTGCCCCACCCGCAGCACAAGGAGCCCTTCATGCCGGGCCCCCTCTCCGCCCGAGTCCCTGGCGACAGGGCAGGCCACCTTGGCACCGGGGCCGATCTGCACACAACGTGCGCTCTGTCTGGCCCGAGGCAGGCCTGGGGGAGGCGGGGCCCCGCGGGGCTCTTGGAGAGCAGGCGGTCTTTCCCAGGCGCGGGGGATGACAGACGCCTCCGTCCTCCCTGCCCCTCGCGGCTGCCCGCCCTCCGGACAGCTCATCCCGGGTGAGAGGCAGGAGGCAGCTGCAGCTCCCAGAGGCAGGGCGGGGCTCGGCTGGGCTGCTGTGTTGAGGCCCTGGGGTTTCGCCAGGCCAGCCGGGAGGGGCCGCCGGGGCGCATCGGCGGGTCTGCGAGGTGGCGCTCGGGGCTGCCTTCAGGGCTGTTTACGTCACTGCTGGGCCCTCACCGCCCTGCCAGCGGCCCGCTGAGGAGCCGGGGCCTGGGGACCGTCCCTGAGGTCCAGCTGACGGCAGGTGCAGGTGGCAAGTGTGCGGAAGCCCAGAACTAACACCCCTGCACCACGCTCTCCCTCCTCCACCCCTGCCTCTGGTGGTCATGACATAGTGAGCCAGCGCTTCCCGTGGGCAGGATTATTTTCCCAGGTGGCGCAGTGATAAGGAATTTACCTGGCGATGCAGGACACACCCGGGTTGAATCCCTGGGTCGGGAAGATCCCCCGGAGGAGGCCATGGCAACCCCCTCCGGTACTCTTGCCTGGAGGATCCTGTGGACAGAGGGGTCTGGCGGGCGACAGGCCGTGGGGTCACAGAGTCAGACACGACTGAAGGGACTTAGCAAAGACGCCCCCCGCCACGTGCAGATGCACTGTGACTGGTGTCCTTGTAAGACCAGAGAAAAGACACACAGACACACGCAGAGAACAGGAGGATGGTGGGCGAGACACGGAGACACCCGGGGGACCAGGGCTCAGAGGGATGCAGCCAGAAGCCAGGAAATGCTCGGGACTGCCAGCCGCCCCTGGAAGCTGGGGGAGCTAAGGGGGCACCTTCCCTGGAGATTTCAGAGGGCGAGGGGCCTTGCCGATCGCTTGCTTTGGGGCGTCTAGCCTCCAGACCACGGAGTGCTTCTCTGTCGTCTCCAGCCCCCCGGTGTGGTCCTCGGGGACGGCGGCCCAGGGAAGGGTGACACAGGCGCTCACGTCTCCGTCCGCATCTTCCGGCTCCACGCGGCGCTCTCCGCCTGCTCCCAGGTGGACAGAGAGCGCCGGGCGTCCCTCTTGAACCCAGCCTCTTCTCTCTCCTGATTTTGTTTTCCTCACCCCAGGGCTTCATTTCCTATTTCGGAAGGAGTTGCACATTTTGTTTTTTGTCGTTTTGTTGTTTTTTTTTCTTTTTTCCCTCAGCCTCTCTCAGTTCCACTTGGACCCGACTGGAGGACAGCCGAGGCTCTCTCCTCTCCCGAGAGGCCGCCTCCAGAGGCCGCCCCGGGCCGCAGGGCTGTCCCCGCGTCGGCGTTATTAAACTGTCGTAAGAAAGAGGCCTTTGTCAGGCACCGCCCTCCAGAGGCCGCCCCGGGCCGCAAAGGCCGTCCCTGAGGTCCAGCTGACGGCAGGTGCAGGTGGCAAGTGCGGAAGCCCAGAACTAACACCCCTGCACCACGCTCCCTCCTCCACCCCTGCCTCTGGTGGTCATGACATAGTGAGCCAGCGCTTCCCGTGGGCAGGATTATTTTCCCAGGTGGCGCAGTGATAAGGAATTTACCTGGCGATGCAGGACACACCCGGGTTGAATCCCTGGGTCGGGAAGATCCCCCGGAGGAGGCCATGGCAACCCCCTCCGGTACTCTTGCCTGGAGGATCCTGTGGACAGAGGGGTCTGGCGGGCGACAGGCCGTGGGGTCACAGAGTCAGACACGACTGAAGGGACTTAGCAAAGACGCCCCCCGCCACGTGCAGATGCACTGTGACTGGTGTCCTTGTAAGACCAGAGAAAAGACACACAGACACACGCAGAGAACAGGAGGATGGTGGGCGAGACACGGAGACACCCGGGGGACCAGGGCTCAGAGGGATGCAGCCAGAAGCCAGGAAATGCTCGGGACTGCCAGCCGCCCCTGGAAGCTGGGGGAGCTAAGGGGGCACCTTCCCTGGAGATTTCAGAGGGCGAGGGGCCTTGCCGATCGCTTGCTTTGGGGCGTCTAGCCTCCAGACCACGGAGTGCTTCTCTGTCGTCTCCAGCCCCCCGGTGTGGTCCTCGGGGACGGCGGCCCAGGGAAGGGTGACACAGGCGCTCACGTCTCCGTCCGCATCTTCCGGCTCCACGCGGCGCTCTCCGCCTGCTCCCAGGTGGACAGAGAGCGCCGGGCGTCCCTCTTGAACCCAGCCTCTTCTCTCTCCTGATTTTGTTTTCCTCACCCCAGGGCTTCATTTCCTATTTCGGAAGGAGTTGCACATTTTGTTTTTTGTCGTTTTGTTGTTTTTTTTTCTTTTTTCCCTCAGCCTCTCTCAGTTCCACTTGGACCCGACTGGAGGACAGCCGAGGCTCTCTCCTCTCCCGAGAGGCCGCCTCCAGAGGCCGCCCCGGGCCGCAGGGCTGTCCCCGCGTCGGCGTTATTAAACTGTCGTAAGAAAGAGGCCTTTGTCACGGGCACCGCGGCCTCGGCTCCGAGACAGAGACAGCTTGTGCTGGAAAACAAACAACAGAAAAGAGAAAAAAAAACGGTCCGACCACAAAATTCTTTGGGACTTCAGTCATCGCCCCCTCGCTTGTTCTTAAAAGACACATTTCCTTTCTTCGGGTGATCCCATCAGATAGGGCGTCGGGGTTTTCATTCCGTCCAGAGCCGAGCGAGGGCCCTCCTCCCGCCAGCATGGTGCCGCGCCTGCTGGCCTGCGGGTGGGGCGGCTTCTCGGGGGACGTGGGCCCGGGCGCCGTGGCTTCCGTGCAGGGAAGGGAGAAACACTGGAGAGAGTCGCAGAGGCCGAGTTACAGCGTCACACGATGGCCTTCTAGCCCGACCCTGGCTCTGGGAGAGACCGCAGAGAGCCTCATCTCATGCCGGAGAGAGCAGAGGCAAGTGACGGGCCCACGGCCGCACCAGTCCCTGCGGTCAGACCACCGCTCCTGCCTTGGGCCCCGGGCCCTGGGCCCCTCGGTCCAGCCTGGCGCCGGGAGCTGCTGTGGCCCTGAGACTCGCGCTTGACCTCAGCCCCTCCCTGGGAGGCCTTTGCCCTTGACCATCCCCCGGTGGGAGGTCAGGGGGCAAATGAGCGTGTTCAAAGTTTCGCGGTGCCAGGAGGCACCCCACAGAGCGAGGCCCCAAGTTCTAGCAGGAAAGTGGAGGAGAGGGCCTTCGGGGACCCCGACGCCATCCCTACCGTCCCTTCCAAAGGGAAGTTCTGCTCCCCAAGGTCAGGGGAGAGGGCCACCCCTGCAGAGAACGTGGCCTCTTAAGGCCAGAATTTCACCTTAGAGGAATGAGACCCACCGAGGGAAATGCCAGCTTTTTATGCAGGAGGACAGAGGCTCACGTGATTGGCAGGACCTGAGGCAAAATGAAAGGCAGTGTCTCTTGTTCGAAAAGCAGGAAGAAAGCCGTTCCCTTCCTTCCGCGGCGTCTCTTCTCTCTCAGCCTGTCAGGGTGGTTTGTTTTGCTTTATTGAAACACGTTTCAATTGCGGTAGAACACACCCGCAGAAAATGAACCGTTTGGGGCCCTAGCCCGTTGCCCTGCAGCTGGTGATCAGCACTGAGGCAAGCGTGGCCCGTGACCCACGCCCGCTCTGGAGCGGCTGGCCGGCTGGCCCGCCCTCGGGTCTCTCCCGTCGGCCTTCCGGCCGGAGCCCGCGCGAGGAGCTCCTCCCGGAGCCGACCTGGAGTCAGATCCCTCGCCTGGACGGGGCCGCCTCGACGCCCCGTCTCTGCCTGGGTTTAGGTCTCTGGCTGTGAACTCTTTCAGCCTGGAGCCTGACCCCACTGCCCGCCTGGCCCCTGGACCCAGAAGTCCTCGGCCTTCACGCTGCCCACGGAGGCTGCGCCACGGTGCCCGGGCTCGCGTGGCTCGTCCTGCGTGCTGGCCCCTGCTTCTTCTCTGCCTTTGTGTGGGCTCTGGACTATCCCGTCTGCTGGCAGTTTGAGCTGCTCCTCTGGCCTTCCTCCGTGCTCCTGCCTTTCCCGGTTGCCCCTGTCTGTGGCATCTGGCCCTTTGTCTCCCTGCCCGGCCCTGCCTCCTCCCCTGCGCTCTCCTGAAACCCCCGGCCGCCTCACAGTCTGCGGCTCTTACGGCGTCGAGTCTGTCGACATGGCCGGTCCAGGTCTCCGCTGACCTGCCCCCTCCTGCCGGGGATCACGTCCCAGCTGCGGCCCCTGGCATCGGCTTTCAAGGGAGAAAGTCATCTCCCTCCTTGGTTTAGCTAAACACGCGGAAGTCTATCCTCTGACCCAGGGTCTATGTCGATGGAGGGAGAAGGAAGCGTGCAGCTTCCCGGGGGAGGATTACCTTTGAACTCTCAGGAAGGTTCCTCGTATCTCCCAGCAAAGCATTGGAAACCTTTCAAAGCCAACCCCAAACTCAAGCCTCACAGATCACAAACACTGTTTTCCAGTATGACCATATCCAAGATTTTAGCTGGTTCTAATTCATCTAGTGTCCTTCTCCATAGTACCTTTTACATGACATTTGATTTTAAAAATGAGACGGGGAAAAGGATATACTTTGAGGAGATTTTTTGGCCATGCTTAAGAAGAATGAATCAAGAGAGATTTCAAGCCTGAACTTTGACTTGTTCTTAGAAACTCTGTTCCGACAATGCAGACTTTGCCTTCCCGCCACGTTCTTTGGGTGGACAGAGAGTGAGCCAGGATATCACGCGGACAGACCGTACCGTGCGGGTGCGGACTGGGGGGCCTCCTGGTGGCTCGGGAAAGCGTCCGCCTGCAGGGCGGGAGACCCGGGTTCGGTCTCTGGGTCAGGAGGGTCCCCCGGAGGAGGGCGTGGCCGCCCGCGCCGGTGTGCTTGTCTGGAGAGCTCCAGGGACAGCGGAGCCTGCGGGCCGTGGAGTTCGTGGCCGGCCGGGGGTCAGCCAGGACCGAGTGGGTGACCGCTTTCACACTGGCGTGGGGCTCAGGGGCTGGTGGGGGAATTGTGCGTCTCATAAGTGGAAATGATGATGTCCTAAGAGCTCCTGGAAGACACACGCGTGTGCTTCTTCTGTCTTTCCCTCCTTGGACAGATTCCTTCCAGAGTGCTGGCCCACTCTGTCGTGTCCGGCATCTCTCAGGGCACGCCCCGCGCTTTCATTTGTAATCAGCGCAGCAGAAGTGTCGATGATAGAGTTTACCTTCTCTTTGTTGTGCTGACTCTTGGAAATCTGGTGAAAACTCTCCATTCGCAGCACATTTGGCTGCACCACGGATCCGGCACTCAGCCGCCACGTTGGCCAGCAGCGCTCCGGACAGCGGCTCGGAGCCTCGGCTGCGCGCCGGAGTGGCACTGGCTTCCGGGCCCTCCCCTGCCGTGACTCTGATGGATCTGGGCTTGGCCTCTCAGCATGAGGATCCTTTGGGGTCCAGAAACCCTGGTCCGCAGGCCCCCCGTCTGGGAAAACCGATCCTTTCCCCGGCTGGGACCAGACCTCGCTTCCCTGCCGTCCCCACGAGCCTCACCCTGTAAACAGAAATTAAGCAAGCTGTTAACTTGGGTCCTGGGTAGAAGAAAAACAGAAACAGGATGGTGTTAAATTCTGCCTGCGAGGCAAGAGCGAACAAGCTGGATCCAGTTGACTCCTCCGGGTTTGTTTACCAACAGGCTCACCGATTCTTTGTTCTGCCCTCGAAGCTGGCAATGTGCTTCTTGCTCTCTGAGGGCTGAGAATCGTTTGGGAGTGTGGGCAGGACTTCCCTGCCTCTCTGCCCTCAGGGGCTTCCATGGGGAGTGAGAGCGTCCCCCGGGAGTCCTCCTTCCTGGAGAGAATACCAGGAAGAACACGCGTGACCGGAAGCCACGGGCGCCGTGACGTCTGCACAGCCCACTTCTTCTCTGCCCTGGACAGGCGAGCTCTCCTCCACAAAGACCAGTCCAGACACACCCCAGAGACTCAGGTCTCTAAATGCCTCCACAGAGGAGCGTTTCAGGGAAGTGGACAATGAGGCATGAGTAATTCAATCATCAGGAAAACAAACACGAGGAGGTTCCACACCTGAAACCCAGGGTGTCCGCAGGCAGCTGTTTGCTAGTCCCAACAGCTCACAAGCCCCCGGGGCCCCCTCTGCCGAGCGGGTCCCTCACGGTCACGCAGGACGCCCCGTGGATGGCACAGAGCGGGGAGCCTTGCGTCGTGGGGAACGGAAGATTGCTGGAGGTTTGCTTTTGTTGCTGTTGAGTCACTAAGTCGTGACCGATTCTGTGTGACCCCTCGGCCGGCAGCACGCCTGGCTTCCCTGTCCTTCCCCGTCTCCCGGAGTTTGCTCAAATTCATGTCCACTGATGCCGTCCCACCGTCTCGTCCTCTCCTCCCCTTCTCTGCTGCCGCCGGTCTTCCCCAGCCTGAGGGTCAGCTCCCTGCATCAGGTGGCCAGACAATCGGAGCCTCAGCTGCCTTCAGGGTCGGCCTGATTCTCGGGTTCTGCCTGGTGGGAGGGAGGCTTCCCGCCGACAGCTCCCGGCCCGCGCCTTCCCAGGTTCAAGTCCAGCAGAGATCGCCCGTCTCTCCTCAGTAGCTCCCTCGGGGTCTGGTTGGAGCAGCCAGTTCCTGGGACCAGAGGGATGGAAGTACTCCCCTTGCCCAAAGTCAGAGTGCGGTCTGCGTTCTGGAGGTTGTGGAAGCCTCTGCCGAGCCCCATGGATTGAGGGGACCCGAGGGGGGCTCCACAGAGAGGACTTCCTGCTTAAGGTGTGCAGGGGCTTCGCATCGAATCCAGAGCCCGCAAGGACCCACCGGAGGTCATAGTGCGGAAGAGCCCCGGGTCCACTTCCCCGCACTTTGCAAGCTCCCAATGCGCGAGAGACTCCTTTCTGCCGCAGCCCCCAGGACCTGTGGTTTCCGTCGCTTCCTAAACTCGGGTTCCGTCCCTGGGTCGGAAAGATGCCCTGGAGAAGGGAATGGCGACCCACTCCAGTCTTCTTGCCTGGAGACGCCCATGGACAGAGGAGCCTAGGGGGCTGCCGTCCACGGGGTGGCGAGGAGTCAGACACGACTGAGCGACCAGCACTTTCACTTTTCACTCCTTTAGTCCACATGCTGAAGAACTGGGGAGTTACTCTCCAGAGAGGTCGCTTAGCACTGTGTTACAAGCATGGACTCCGAGACCAGCCTTGTGAGTCCAGGTCTGGGCTCTGCCCTGACGAGCTGGGCGGCCTGGAGTACGTTCCTTGACCTCTCTGCACCTTGGTTCCCTCACCTGAATTGGAGATGATGAGATTATCTCCCTTGTATTAATGTTGATCCGCATCAATGGCTGATTTTAGGGATTGTTGAACAGAGAAATCAGCTTCTAAGTTTCTCCCTAAGAGATGCTGAGGGGGAAGGCAGCTGAACTACTTCTGCATTCATTCAGGGTCTGGTCTCTAAAAACCTTGAGTCCGGGGCTTCCCTGGTGGTCCAGTGGGTAGAGAGTCCGCCTTGCAGTGCAAGGGGCGCCGGTTCGATCCCTGGCCCGGGAAGATCCCACGTGCTGCGGAGCAGCTGGACTGGTGTGCCTAATTGCGAGCCAGCGCTCTGGAGCGCATGCACCCAGAACCGGTGCTCTGCAGCGACAGAGGCCACTGTGATGGGAGGCCCACACGGGTCAAAGAACAAACACGGATGAAAAATAAAAACGATGCCTTAGAGGCAACCCCCCCACCAAAAAAATATTTGTTAAAACAAGCAAAACCTTGAGTCCCGGGGTTTCCCTGATGATCCAGTGGTTAGGAATCTGCCTGCCAGTGCAGGGGACGCGGGTCTGATCCCTGGTCCAGGAGGATCCCACGTGCCCGTGCCCCACAACTGCCCAAACCCAGAGCCGGCGCTCACAGCATGAGCAGCCGCTGAAAGAGCCCCCGATGGCCGCGACCAGAGCAAGCCCGCGGGCCGCGGCGAAGGCCCAGCACAGCCCGAAACACCAGCTTCGAGTTTGCAAAGGGATGCTGCCACTTTCTGAGAAGGATTTAAAGACTGGATCTGCCTGCGCCTCAGCTGGGCCTCAGCAAAAACTGCTTTAGCGCCTCAGAACAGTGGCTCAGAACCGGAAAATCTTCCTGTGCGTGCCTCACGGGCCTGCGGTCGAGAGGAAGAACAGGGACAGGGATGGGGCCCTTCCATTTTAGACCAGCACTTTCACTTTTCACTCCTTTAGTCCACATGCTGAAGAACTGGGGAGTTACTCTCCAGAGAGGTCGCTTAGCACTGTGTTACAAGCATGGACTCCGAGACCAGCCTTGTGAGTCCAGGTCTGGGCTCTGCCCTGACGAGCTGGGCGGCCTGGAGTACGTTCCTTGACCTCTCTGCACCTTGGTTCCCTCACCTGAATTGGAGATGATGAGATTATCTCCCTTGTATTAATGTTGATCCGCATCAATGGCTGATTTTAGGGATTGTTGAACAGAGAAATCAGCTTCTAAGTTTCTCCCTAAGAGATGCTGAGGGGGAAGGCAGCTGAACTACTTCTGCATTCATTCAGGGTCTGGTCTCTAAAAACCTTGAGTCCGGGGCTTCCCTGGTGGTCCAGTGGGTAGAGAGTCCGCCTTGCAGTGCAAGGGGCGCCGGTTCGATCCCTGGCCCGGGAAGATCCCACGTGCTGCGGAGCAGCTGGACTGGTGTGCCTAATTGCGAGCCAGCGCTCTGGAGCGCATGCACCCAGAACCGGTGCTCTGCAGCGACAGAGGCCACTGTGATGGGAGGCCCACACGGGTCAAAGAACAAACACGGATGAAAAATAAAAACGATGCCTTAGAGGCAACCCCCCCACCAAAAAAATATTTGTTAAAACAAGCAAAACCTTGAGTCCCGGGGTTTCCCTGATGATCCAGTGGTTAGGAATCTGCCTGCCAGTGCAGGGGACGCGGGTCTGATCCCTGGTCCAGGAGGATCCCACGTGCCCGTGCCCCACAACTGCCCAAACCCAGAGCCGGCGCTCACAGCATGAGCAGCCGCTGAAAGAGCCCCCGATGGCCGCGACCAGAGCAAGCCCGCGGGCCGCGGCGAAGGCCCAGCACAGCCCGAAACACCAGCTTCGAGTTTGCAAAGGGATGCTGCCACTTTCTGAGAAGGATTTAAAGACTGGATCTGCCTGCGCCTCAGCTGGGCCTCAGCAAAAACTGCTTTAGCGCCTCAGAACAGTGGCTCAGAACCGGAAAATCTTCCTGTGCGTGCCTCACGGGCCTGCGGTCGAGAGGAAGAACAGGGACGGAGCAGAGATGGCGGGGGTCTCACCCATGGGTGGGGTCGGTGCTGTGTGACCTTCATTTTGGCAGGAAAACCGCCGCCTTCCTAGGTCTTCGCTTGCTCGTATTCTTTGCCTATCTCCTGCCCCCAGGGCACTGCTGTAATTACACGGCCCTCGGCGCTGCCCAGCTTGGCCGGAAAGTGTCTGCAGGTCGGGACTTGAGTCTGAAGAGACTTGCCTTTGACGGCGCCGCGTCTCCGTGCTTCCTCTCCCGTCCTGACGCACAGACGCACCAGGAACACGAGTCCCACGGGGGGACTTTCTGCTGCCTTCTGGTTTGAGAAGGATCCACTCCTCCTGGAAACCCCCTAACACTTCAGGAAAAGCCTCCGAAATAAAGCCGAGTGGGAGGAGAAGGCGGACGAACGAGGCGGGGATGACCCGTGGCTCCGGTGCCGGGGACGGGCCGTCTCGAGCTCCGGGCCAAGTGGCCGGCCTGAGGCTTTCTTGTCCACCCCCGGCTCCCCAGCCCACAAGGACAGCTGGGAGCCATTCTTAAAATTCCTCAGACAGGAGAAATCCACACCCTCCCCGGCGTCCTTCCTGCTTTTGTGCTGAAGCCATGGCCGGGGACTGGGCACCGGCGAGCTTTTGGACGGCTCCTCCTTGTCCTGGGGGCGGGGGCTGTCCCGTCCATGGGCCTCTCCCCAGGACGTGCTGGTGGGACCCCGCCCCACAGCTGTGACGACCCAGGATGTCTCCAGACACGGCGCGGGGTCTCCTCGGGCGTGGGCAGGTCACCCACCGAGAGCCACTGCTCTGGGCAGCTCATCTTCAGGTGTTTCAAGTCCCACTATGTACCTACTGCATGGAAAGAGCGACCGATGGGTCAGAAGGCAGAGAGTCTGCCTGCAACGCCAGGCGTGGGTCTGACCCCTGAGTGGGAAGGTCCCCTGGAGGAGGGCATGGCCACGCACCCCAGGATTCTGGCCCGGAGAACCCCATGGACAGAGGAGCCTGCCCCCGGCCTCCCCACTGGCTCACTCTGGACGATCCGCACGTCCCTTCTGCTGGCGTCCGAGAGCCGGGGTGCAGGGCTGCGGCGTCTTGACCCTTCCCTCCCTGGCTGCCCCTGGCCCGCCCTTCAGGGTCAGCCTGTCTGGGAGTTGCTCAGACACCGGTAACTCTCAGGTTGGCCAAAACGTTCATTTGGTGTTTCCGTAAGATCGTGCAGAAAAGCCTGAACCGACGCTTTGGCCAGCCCAGTGCAGCTCGGTGTTTGCTGCTGTCTCTCTTGTTTAGTGGCTTCAGTCCTGCCTGACTGTCTGGGGTCCTGTGGACGGCAGCCCCCAGGCTCCTCTGTCCACGGGGTTGCCCAGGCAGGAGCACTGGCGGAGGTCACTGTTCCCTTCTCCAGAGGAGCTTCCTGACTTAGGGGTCAATCCTGAGTCTTCTGCATTGGCAGGCGGATTCTTTTTTTTTTTTCTTAGCAATTTTTTTGTTTGTTTTAATTTGGCTGTGCTATGTCTTAGTCACTGGCACGTGGGATGTTCGCTCTTTACTGCAGCGTGGGGGACCCAGTTCCCTGACCAGGGATCGAACCCAGGCCCCCAGCTTTGGGAGCGCAGAGTCTTAGCCACTGGGCACCCAGGGACGTCCCTGGCGGGCAGATTCTTTACCCCTGAGCCACCAGACGTGACCCGGGATTTTGGGTCCCCTTCAAGCTGCTCAGGTCCCAAGGACTGCACTCCTTCCCTAAGATTGAATGGAAATGGCTTTGTGATTCTGAGACTTAAAATCATCTTTCCACCTGACGAGAAACTATCCAGAAAATCCGAGTCAGTTTCCTTCTTGTCTCACCCAAGTTTGCCAGAACAAGGGCGCGAAACAGGATCTTTCCATTCATAAGAGGAGCCGACCCAAAGCTCGCCTCTCTCCTGGCAACGAAGCCAGCGACATGGTGGCGTCTCACCCCTGGAAGGGGCACGGGGACATGTCGACCTCAGACGCGGGTGTTCGAGGTCTCGATCTTCCTCCCGAGAGCGCCTGTCCTCCGGGAAACGCCGCGCTCGTTTTCTGTCTGGCCACGGCTGAGCTGTCTAGGCGCAGCTCCAGACTGGTCCTGTCCCGGAACTCCCCCCAGGCTACTGGACGATCCAGTCCCTTCTGCTGGCGCGAGAGCCGGGTGCAGGGCTGCGGCGTCTTGACCCTTCCTCCCTGGCTGCCCCTGGCCCGCCCTTCAGGGTCAGCCTGTCTGGGAGTTGCTCAGACACCGGTAACTCTCAGGTTGGCCAAAACGTTCATTTGGTGTTTCCGTAAGATCGTGCAGAAAAGCCTGAACCGACGCTTTGGCCAGCCCAGTGCAGCTCGGTGTTTGCTGCTGTCTCTCTTGTTTAGTGGCTTCAGTCCTGCCTGACTGTCTGGGGTCCTGTGGACGGCAGCCCCCAGGCTCCTCTGTCCACGGGGTTGCCCAGGCAGGAGCACTGGCGGAGGTCACTGTTCCCTTCTCCAGAGGAGCTTCCTGACTTAGGGGTCAATCCTGAGTCTTCTGCATTGGCAGGCGGATTCTTTTTTTTTTTTCTTAGCAATTTTTTTGTTTGTTTTAATTTGGCTGTGCTATGTCTTAGTCACTGGCACGTGGGATGTTCGCTCTTTACTGCAGCGTGGGGGACCCAGTTCCCTGACCAGGGATCGAACCCAGGCCCCCAGCTTTGGGAGCGCAGAGTCTTAGCCACTGGGCACCCAGGGACGTCCCTGGCGGGCAGATTCTTTACCCCTGAGCCACCAGACGTGACCCGGGATTTTGGGTCCCCTTCAAGCTGCTCAGGTCCCAAGGACTGCACTCCTTCCCTAAGATTGAATGGAAATGGCTTTGTGATTCTGAGACTTAAAATCATCTTTCCACCTGACGAGAAACTATCCAGAAAATCCGAGTCAGTTTCCTTCTTGTCTCACCCAAGTTTGCCAGAACAAGGGCGCGAAACAGGATCTTTCCATTCATAAGAGGAGCCGACCCAAAGCTCGCCTCTCTCCTGGCAACGAAGCCAGCGACATGGTGGCGTCTCACCCCTGGAAGGGGCACGGGGACATGTCGACCTCAGACGCGGGTGTTCGAGGTCTCGATCTTCCTCCCGAGAGCGCCTGTCCTCCGGGAAACGCCGTCGCTCGTTTTCTGTCTGGCCACGGCTGAGCTGTCTAGGGCGCAGCTCCAGAGCCGGGGGCTCCCCGGGGGTGTCCCTGGACCGATTTCCAGGCACTGGACTCCATCAAGACCCTGATTCTGAAAAGGGCCCCCTGAAGGGTGAACGTACGTGGCGACCCAAAAGCTGGGGGTTCCGAGACCGCGGCGGCCTGTGTCCTGCCGGCTGAGAGCAGTCGGGTGGGTGCTGTTGGCACAGGGCGGCACAGAAGGCTTTGTCCCTGCTCCCGGCTGACCGTGTTCACAGCACCTGCCAGCCTGTGGGTCCTGGTCCCCAGAGACCTCTCACAGCAGAGGAGACCGCCGTTTGTCCCCAGCGTTCATAGCAGGGCCCCAGGGTGACCAGCGGTTGGACCCTCTCTGGAAATGCCTCCAGGGACGAGAGGCCACGTATCCATAAAGGGATCCCAGCCCTCCTTCCTTCCTGCTCGCGGGTTCCTAGGAATAGGAGCCTGGACAGAGTCCCGAGGGGGCGGCCCGCAAGTGCATCGCCAAGTTTCAGCGAGCGTCAGCAATAGTAACTCAGCTTCACTGCCCTGAAAAAGGACAATTTTTGGACCACCCTCTTGGAAAATAACCAAATCAGGATATTTCTGAGCTGTTGGGAGAGAGAGAAACCCAACGTCTTATAATTATTTCCAACTTCCTTACTGGAAAGAGATCCAGCAAGTGGCTTTCTCTCCTGCCTTTGATGTGAGAGGCAGCCCCCCAGCGCCAGCCGGTGCCCGAGTGCACGCAGACGCGGAGGCGTAGGTATGAAAGCACCCCACCTCCCGCAGGTCATTATCCGTGTTTATCTTATCAGGATAATACTAAACCAGGCCCCCTCAGAACAAGGCGTTTAGTCTTCGCAGCCCAGGCTTCTGTTCCTAGTCGCCAGTGCAGTGTATACATCCCCTGTCCCAGGCGGAAAACAATCTGAAAGGCAACATTGTTTCTGGACGGGCTGGAACTGTGATAAGGGAGCTCCTGCGGCTCCTGTCTGGTAATAAATTGTGGGGGCCCCCGGGCTGCGGCCAGGGCGGCCTTGGCAGAGCGCTCCAGCCCCCCAGCGTTTTCTGCTTTATTTCTGAGCCCATCCCGATGGCCACGTAGAGGTCAGATCGGACAGAAGAGTGCTCTCTGGGACCCCAGGATCGTGGCGAGGTGGAGTCCTGCATTCCGGGGCGGGGCCCCCGCCGGGGACACAGCCCTGGCCGTGACCCCGTGTCTCTGAGAGGAACAGCACCCCGTGGTGACCCGAACCGGGGGTTTGGCCCGCAGCAGAGCGAGCTCATGGCTCTGGACAGGGTGGCGGGGCGGGGGGGGGGGGGGGGGCTTCTCTGAGATGGCTTGGGGCAGCAGCAACTGGTGGGGAGTACGGGTGGGTCCAGACCTCTCCCCGGCCACCTGCTTCCAACCCGGCCGCATCCTGGTCCTCGTGGGCCGCGGACAGGGAAGAGAAACGCCTGCATCTGGGAGCAGGAGTGTTTGCAGTCAAATGACCAGCACAGACGTACTTTGTAAAACCACACAGGACCCTTCCTTCCTGCTCGCGGGTTCCTAGGAATAGGAGCCTGGACAGAGTCCCGAGGGGCGCCCGCAAGTGCATCGCCAAGTTTCAGGGGTCAGCAATAGTAACTCAGCTTCACTGCCCTGAAAAGGACAATTTTTGGACCACCCTCTTGGAAAATAACCAAATCAGGATATTTCTGAGCTGTTGGGAGAGAGAGAAACCCAACGTCTTATAATTATTTCCAACTTCCTTACTGGAAAGAGATCCAGCAAGTGGCTTTCTCTCCTGCCTTTGATGTGAGAGGCAGCCCCCCAGCGCCAGCCGGTGCCCGAGTGCACGCAGACGCGGAGGCGTAGGTATGAAAGCACCCCACCTCCCGCAGGTCATTATCCGTGTTTATCTTATCAGGATAATACTAAACCAGGCCCCCTCAGAACAAGGCGTTTAGTCTTCGCAGCCCAGGCTTCTGTTCCTAGTCGCCAGTGCAGTGTATACATCCCCTGTCCCAGGCGGAAAACAATCTGAAAGGCAACATTGTTTCTGGACGGGCTGGAACTGTGATAAGGGAGCTCCTGCGGCTCCTGTCTGGTAATAAATTGTGGGGGCCCCCGGGCTGCGGCCAGGGCGGCCTTGGCAGAGCGCTCCAGCCCCCCAGCGTTTTCTGCTTTATTTCTGAGCCCATCCCGATGGCCACGTAGAGGTCAGATCGGACAGAAGAGTGCTCTCTGGGACCCCAGGATCGTGGCGAGGTGGAGTCCTGCATTCCGGGGCGGGGCCCCCGCCGGGGACACAGCCCTGGCCGTGACCCCGTGTCTCTGAGAGGAACAGCACCCCGTGGTGACCCGAACCGGGGGTTTGGCCCGCAGCAGAGCGAGCTCATGGCTCTGGACAGGGTGGCGGGGCCGGCGGTGGGGGGGGGGCTTCTCTGAGATGGCTTGGGGCAGCAGCAACTGGTGGGGAGTACGGGTGGGTCCAGACCTCTCCCCGGCCACCTGCTTCCAACCCGGCCGCATCCTGGTCCTCGTGGGCCGCGGACAGGGAAGAGAAACGCCTGCATCTGGGAGCAGGAGTGTTTGCAGTCAAATGACCAGCACAGACGTACTTTGTAAAACCACACAGGACCCTGTGAACGTTGATTTTCTTAGCAGAAAGAAACAAGACTGCTCTGTGCGCCGTGGAGCAGAAAGCACCGGGCTCAGACAGACGTGACCCGACGCCAGGGTCCTGTGGTCCGTGCAGAGAAGGCAGATGCCGACGTGTCTCCCAAGGCGGTCGTAGTAACGGGTTGATAATGCAGGCAGAGTGTCTAGTGCCGACAGAGCCATAGCGAGGCTCGGAAAGGCGGGCCGTGATAAGGTGTCACAGGCATTCACTATCGTGGTATTTGTGCATAATAAATACAGGGTCACAGAGGTGCGGGGAAGCCTGAGTAGGTGGTCTCTGTGGGTAACGTGGAAGGTTCCTGATGGGGCCTGGCAGTAGGTTAGAAGATTTACACAAAAAGGAGACGAAGGGGCACTGAGCATTCTGTTAAGGGGCATAAGGGTCTGTTTCTTTATTGTGGTAGAGTTGATGTAACAGTATCGTGTTAGTTTCAGGTGTACAGCACAGTGATGCAGCTATATATATCATATATGTTGTGTGTATGTACTACACGTGTCGGTGCATGTGTGTGCTCGGTCGTTTCATTCGTGTCTGAGTCTGTGCGGCCCCACGGACCACAGCCCACCGGGCTCGCCTGTCCGCGGGATTCTCCAGGGAAGAAGACGGGCGTGGCTGGGCATGCCCGCCTCCAGGGATCTTCCTGACCCGGAGACTGAGCCCAGGTCTCTCTTTACTGTCTGAGCCACCGGAGACGCAGCCCTCTCTCTCTATATATATACGTATTCTATTTCAGAGTCTTTTGTCCTATAGGTTATTTCAAGGCATCATCAAGGTGCCATCCTAGGATGGGCACCGTGGCCGGCGAGCGGGCAGCCCCCCGGGCGATGAGGACCCGGCTCTGGAGTCTGAGCTCAGTTTGAAGCTTCAGGCGTCACTCAACCCCCAGCCCTGGCGTCCGGTCCGTGCGGTGAGAGTGTGTTTCTGCCGGCTCGCGCCCTGCGGCCGTCCTGGAGGCGCCTTTGCTGCCGGAGCTTTAGAAAGGTGGCGCGGAGGCGGGGCAGGCTGGAGGGAAGAGCAGCTGCGCCGAGGCCGGAGCCGGCTGCGGCGAGGACCCCTGTGCAGACCCCTCCACCCCGGAACCTCCGCCGAAGCCCCGCCCCCCCCCGCCCTCCCCCGCCCCTCCCGCTTCCTCTTGATCCCGCTAGCAACCTGCTTCCTGGGGAGCCCCTCACAGGCTGTAATTATATATGCTTTTCTCTCTGCTTAATTAGTGTCTGTCTCCTGGCAGGCGCTCTGCCCCACACCTGGGTCTGTTTCGCCCCACCTGGCATCCAGGTGTCACGGATGCATCCCCCCCCCACACGAGTCCCCGTGGCTGCCCTAACAAATTACCACAAACTGGGGGGCCTTGAAACAACCCAGCTGGAGTCTCTCGCCGCTCCGGAGGCCGGAAGTCGAGAACGCGGCGCCGACAGGGCCGCCCTCCCTCCGACACCACCCGGGGAGCATTCTCCCGGGTCTCCCCCAGCTCCTGGTGGGTCCAGTGACCCAGCCCCACGTTCAACAGTGAGATTCCAGCTCAGGCACACCGCGGCTGGGGAAAGACGCAGCACAGCCCCGGAGAGCTAACTCGCCAGCTCACTAAGTTACTAACAATCCCCAGTCTGCTTAGCGAAGTGTCCTAGAAGATCGTTGTCCTGCTCGGCACTGTTTCTGTCCCCCGCCGGGCCCGTCTTCAGTCGGGCCCGCTGGGGTCAGAGGCCACGGGTGACGCGGCCGTCCCCCGCGAGCCCGGTGTGTCCCCAGAGCCCTGAGCGCCGCAGTGTGGGCGGACACTCGTGGCTGCGGAAGCCCGGGCGGGCAGGAGCCCACGGGGTCTGGAGGAGCGCGCCCTGCGTCATGCTCGGTCACTGCTGTCGGGCCCGGCCGTGCCGGCGGCCCCCACCCAGTGCGGTGGCTCCGTTGGCCTCCCCGGTCCAGGAGAAAGGCCCTGTGTCCCGGCCGGTTGACTTCTTAGTGTTTACGGCCCCCTTTTACGAGGTGGTACTTTGCTCGTAAACCATCTGCCTGTCCCATGAGCCTGGGCACAGCCGCGGGCTCACGAGCTGGACGCCTGCGTCACTGGTTTCTCCGGGACGTGGGGCCGTCAGCGCGCTGGTGACCTCGGCTTCGGGGAGCCCAGATGCGTCCCGGGAGGGGGCGGTCCGGGAACGCAGATGCATGAGCGAGCCAGAGAACCTGGTGAAGCCGCCTCGGTGTCGCGGCCTGTGGGTCACCCCCAGCCGTTAACAGGCGTGAACCCCACGGCCCCTCGGAGGCCAGCACGAGAGCGGAGAGGCCTCTCTCGCAAGTCCCTGCAAATATTCACCCTCGAACGTCTCAACTGGAAAACCTTCTAAGTGCTTGGACGGCACGCCCCTGGGACTTAAAGGGCCCCTCTGCCAGCCACCGTCAGGTGTGCAGTGTTGAGAAGGCACGGTGAGCTTGCCTTGAGCCTGGGCAGGTTCTCCAAGCTGCAGACCTCCGAGAGGCAGCCTGGGGCTTGGTCCTCCCCAGGGAGATGGAGGAGTGGCGTTACTGAGACTCTGGGCTCCCTGGGGACCGTGCTTTGGCCTCCTGGATCCATGTTTCTAGGTGGAGTTTTCTACCGGGTCACGCCTTTGCCTCTTGGTAGGAGCTCTGATAGACCACGTACAGGGTGTGAAATCCACTGACCTAACTCTGTCCTCATCATCTACATCAGCCTTGAGGAAATGCAGCAGCAAATCCAAAGCAATCACGGCACGGGGTAGCTTCCCCCATGGCAGTGTCTGTTCCTTTTATTATCAGTATTATTTATTTATGCGTTGGTTTCTTTGGGGCTGTGCTAGGTCTTCGTTGCGGTGCTTGGGCTTCTCGTTGCAGTGACTTCTGTTACCGCAGAGCACGGGCTGTATAGCGCCCAGGCTCAATAGTTGTGCTGCACAGGCTTAGTTGCCCCATGGCACGTGGCATCTATAGGTCTCAGCTTACTCAGATTTGTAGGCTCATCGTGCGCTGGAGACTGACTCATGAGCCAAGCAGTTACATAAATAAGAGGGCTGGTAAAGAGAGAGCTGGGACTCCACTGAATAGACATTTCCGTAGGTGGAGGTCGCTCCTGACGGGAGGGGAGGAGCGGAGCTGCACGGCCAGGTTAGAGGTGTTGGTCTGGACGTGGAGGTTCCCCGGACATAGTAACGGGGACTCTTAGCTTTAAAAACCACCGTGCCAGGCATCCCTGGTCGTCCGGGTGTTAGGATTCCAGACTCTCACGGCTGTGGCCTGGGTTCAGTCCCTGCCTGGGGAACTGAGGTTCTGTCAGCCACGAGGCATAGCCCCCCGGAAAAGACCACCTGAAGCTTTGGGGGAGCCAGTAAGTTTCTCAGAGTCCAGTTGGGAAGAAGTTCAAAGTCAGCTTGGCGCACCTGCCTGGCCGGCACTCGGCTCTGCTGCTTGACCCATCAGTAGTTTTGTAGCCGAGAGTAGGGTCTGGACCCTCGCTGCCCAAAGGCCACGAAAGAGCCGAGGCCCGTGGCAAGGAGGGTTTGCTTCAGTTTGGATGCTGGCAGCGAGGGGTGAGGGGCCAGCACCTGCCCAAAGGCTGACGCTGCCCCTCCCTGCAGGGACAGTCAGGAAGCAGGACGTCTCATCCACAGGGAGGGGCTGCGTGTAGAAGCAGCGTCGTCAGCTCGGAGACGGGTTGTCGGCGATCCGACCAGCATCCTCCTGACTGCTTTAGGCTCAGTTCCTCTGCAGGGTCCAGTTCTGATAGACCACGTCGGGTGTGAAATCCACTGACCTAACTCTGTCCTCATCATCTACATCAGCCTTGAGGAAATGCAGCAGCAAATCCAAAGCAATCACGGCACGGGGTAGCTTCCCCCATGGCAGTGTCTGTTCCTTTTATTATCAGTATTATTTATTTATGCGTTGGTTTCTTTGGGGCTGTGCTAGGTCTTCGTTGCGGTGCTTGGGCTTCTCGTTGCAGTGACTTCTGTTACCGCAGAGCACGGGCTGTATAGCGCCCAGGCTCAATAGTTGTGCTGCACAGGCTTAGTTGCCCCATGGCACGTGGCATCTATAGGTCTCAGCTTACTCAGATTTGTAGGCTCATCGTGCGCTGGAGACTGACTCATGAGCCAAGCAGTTACATAAATAAGAGGGCTGGTAAAGAGAGAGCTGGGACTCCACTGAATAGACATTTCCGTAGGTGGAGGTCGCTCCTGACGGGAGGGGAGGAGCGGAGCTGCACGGCCAGGTTAGAGGTGTTGGTCTGGACGTGGAGGTTCCCCCGGACATAGTAACGGGGACTCTTAGCTTTAAAAACCACCGTGCCAGGCATCCCTGGTCGTCCGGGTGTTAGGATTCCAGACTCTCACGGCTGTGGCCTGGGTTCAGTCCCTGCCTGGGGAACTGAGGTTCTGTCAGCCACGAGGCATAGCCCCCCGGAAAAGACCACCTGAAGCTTTGGGGGAGCCAGTAAGTTTCTCAGAGTCCAGTTGGGAAGAAGTTCAAAGTCAGCTTGGCGCACCTGCCTGGCCGGCACTCGGCTCTGCTGCTTGACCCATCAGTAGTTTTGTAGCCGAGAGTAGGGTCTGGACCCTCGCTGCCCAAAGGCCACGAAAGAGCCGAGGCCCGTGGCAAGGAGGGTTTGCTTCAGTTTGGATGCTGGCAGCGAGGGGTGAGGGGCCAGCACCTGCCCAAAGGCTGACGCTGCCCCTCCCTGCAGGGACAGTCAGGAAGCAGGACGTCTCATCCACAGGGAGGGGCTGCGTGTAGAAGCAGCGTCGTCAGCTCGGAGACGGGTTGTCGGCGATCCGACCAGCATCCTCCTGACTGCTTTAGGCTCAGTTCCTCTGCAGGGTCCAGTTCTTCCCGTTTCCTTGAGGCCAGTTCTCAGAATTGCACCAGCTTAGATCGTGGCCGCAGGCTGGTCATCATGTAGTCAGCGTCTTCCACCGGGTCAAGGGGGGTGGGTTCCGTGTCCATAAGACAGCTCGCAGGACAGGCTCAGAGCATCTCCTGGAGCCCTTGAGGAGGTCGTTACCTACAGTATTGCCTACATTTGTGTTAGTCTCGTTTGACTGTTCTTCTTTGTTTCTGCATGTTCTCACTTCTCAGATTAAGCGTATTCTTTGGCTAAAGCTTTTCCGCAGACAGAAGGCAGGCGGAGGATATGGCGACAAGGGCCATAGGGTCCTGCTCTCTTTTGGCTTTCGGGGAGATGGTTCCTTCTCACCTGAGACGAGGCATCCGCAGCTGCGATGGGGCAGGCCGCGGTGGGGGTGGGGGTGGTCCCTGCTCTCCTCCCCTGCCGCCCTCCCGGACCTCTCTTACCTGACCTGCCGTCCCCCGCTGGCCGCTCCTGCGCCCCTCCGACCGTCTACCCACGCCAGCACCACGATGGCTCCAGAGCACCATCCTCGTCATGTGGTGGTGACTTCCAAGCCACCAGCCGTCCTCAGACAAACACCAGATCCTTAACACGCGGTTCAGTGATTCCGCTCCTGTTTTCTACCCCGAATAACCGAGACAGGCGTTCCCCCCAAAACTGTGCCCCCAGTGCTGTCTACCATAGCCAGAAGGTAGAAACTGTCCGCATCTCCAGCCATGGATAAGTGGACGCACAAAACATGATCAAGCCACATGATTAAATGTTGACTTAGCCGTGGAAAGGGAGGAAGCCCCGGCCCACGCTCTAACATAGGTGAACTCTGGAAGGATTGTGATGAGTGAAGAAGCCACCCCTGAAGGCCACGGGTCTCCTGCAGCCCTCTCCCCTGCTCACAGGACACTGATCCAGGTGCTCCCTGTTGCAAACCTGAGTCTTCCCATGTCCCTTAACCTCGCTGGCCGTGAGGCTGACAGAGGTGTAGGACCCCACGTCCCCCTGCCTGCTCATCGCCTCCCCACCGCCAGAAGAGCGCGCAGGAAGTTCTGAGCCCCAGAAACTCCTTTCCTTCTTCTTCCGTCTGTTCAGGGCGCCCCGGCCAGTTGTCAGTCTGACTACATAGTCACAGGCAGCCTTCTCTTCCCGAACACAGGGGTGGCGGGACCGAGGGACACACGCGTTCTACCTACGTGCAGGCAGCCAGCACTTTCCCAGCTGAGCCCAAAGCCCCCCGCTCAGCTCGCGTCGGCGTGTGGTCCCATTCCGCTCCCGGAAGGGGCGGCGGAGGAGCAGGTGGTGCTGAGCTTTGAGCTCGGTCTCCATGCCCCACGGGGGAGTGAGGGCACCGCTCGGTCTAAACGGGGGGCTGGGGAGGAAGGCTTGTTGCTCTGTAAGTCTCCCCTTGGCCAGGAGCCAGGCGGGAGAGCCTGGGACCGCGACTGCCCTCGAAGGCCATTGAGAGCATATGGTACTCAGCCGCGGCGCATTCAGCTCCGAGGACTGTGCCGGGAGATTGCTGTGCGGCTGGAGGAGAAAGGCGCCTTTCAGCCCCTCGCTCGCTGGGCCCGCGTGGCCGTTTCCGCGGAGCCGCCCGTTCGGAGTTTCCTCTCAGCGGGGTCGGTGTGTATGCTGTCCAGATGTGCATGGGGCAGTGGTGTGGGTCTGGGGACTTCCAGATGTGCACAGACAGGAAAGTGAGCTGCGGCCAAGGGGGAGACCCGTCTCCGCAGCCCCTGGAATCTGGGCAGCCGCCAGTGCCGTCCTTGTGTGGGAGTCACAAAGCCTAGGGTCTGGGAAAGAGCTCATGGGCGCCCAGCGTAACCTCCTTATTGGACAGCTGGAGGCCCGGAGCCCAGGGAGCTCTAACATGCTGGCCGCTGACTGGTGGCAGCAGCTGGGAGCCGACAAGACCTCCAGCTTGGCGAGAATTCACGGGTCCGTGGCTGTACGCAGGTCTGCTTCCTCGCCGTGGGCACCTGACACTCTTCTAGGTTCCTGGGGACAGACAGGGATCTCTAACTTGTCCTGATGACAGGTCCGATGTGGATCAGTTGCTCAGTCGTGTCTGACTCCTTGCCGTCCCACGAGCTGCAGCCCACCAGGCTTCCCTGTCCTTCACCATCTCCCGGCGTTTGCTTCCAACTCAGTCCACTGAGTCGACAATGCCGTCCAACCGTCTCCTCCTCTGTGGCCCCCTTCTCCTCCTGCCCTCAGTCTTTTGCATCATCAGGGTCTTTTCCAGGGAGTTGGCTCTTCACATCAGGTGGCCAAAGTATTGGAGCTTTGGGAGGTAACAAATGAACGATCAACATAAAACATATGTAGGTTATACAGAAGTAGGAGTTGCTGTCATGAAAGAAAAATTTCGTGTTTCCCTGATGGTCCAGTGGGTAAAGAGTCCACCTTGCAGTGCAAGGGGCGCCGGTTTGATCCCTGGCCGGGGAAGATCCCACATGCTGCGGAGCAGCTGGACCGGTGTGTCCAGTTAGGAGCCAGCGCTGTGGAGCGCGTGCGCCCAGAGCTGGCGCTCTGCAGCGGGAGAGGCCACTGCGATGGGAGGCCCACACGGGCCACAGAACAAAGACGGATGAGAACAACTAAATGAAAGACCAATAAAAGAAGCCAAGAGGGCTTCCCCTGGTGGTCCAGTGGCTAAGGACGCCGCCTTGCAGTGCAAGGGGCGCCAGTTCGATCCCTGGCCTGGGAAGATCCCACATGCCGCGGAGCGGCTGGACTGATGTGTCCAATCAGCGAGCCAGAGCTCTGGAGCGCATGCGCCCAGAGCCGGTGCTCTGCGACGACAGGCGCCACAGCGATGGGAGGCCCACAGGAGCCAAAGAACAAAGACAGATGAGAACAGAGAAATGAAAGACCAATGGAAGTGGCCCGCCCGCTCCCCTCCCTCCCCAACCCGACCCCCGCCCTAAATAAATAAATAAATAAATCTTTAAAAAAAAAAAAGAGAGAGAGACCAAGAAAAAAAAGAAAGATTTCGTTAAGGGTGCACAGGAGTTCTGGGGCCACTTACCTTTCGCAGAAGGGGGAGAGGGATTTCAGCAAGTGGCTGTGTTAGTGATCTACTCTGCCAGAATCGCTCACGGACCGGGAGCTGAGCCCAGTAAACACGACCTCCCTATTCGTCTCAGGTTAGAACCTGGGGAGCAGCTCTGCTGAGTGGTCCTTGCTCAGAGTCTCCTGGCGACCCTCCCGTGTTCCTGCCTGGGGGATCCCATGGACAGAGGAGCCTGGCTACTGTCAGGGGTCCCAGCGAGTCGGACAGGACTTCAGAGCTAAGCAGCAGCGACAGACAGCCGCACGCCTGGCCGAGCGCAGGCCTGCCTCGCTTGCCAGGAGTTGGCTCTTCACATCAGGTGGCCAAAGTATTGGAGCTTTGGGAGGTAACAAATGAACGATCAACATAAAACATATGTAGGTTATACAGAAGTAGGAGTTGCTGTCATGAAAGAAAAATTTCGTGTTTCCCTGATGGTCCAGTGGGTAAAGAGTCCACCTTGCAGTGCAAGGGGCGCCGGTTTGATCCCTGGCCGGGGAAGATCCCACATGCTGCGGAGCAGCTGGACCGGTGTGTCCAGTTAGGAGCCAGCGCTGTGGAGCGCGTGCGCCCAGAGCTGGCGCTCTGCAGCGGGAGAGGCCACTGCGATGGGAGGCCCACACGGGCCACAGAACAAAGACGGATGAGAACAACTAAATGAAAGACCAATAAAAGAAGCCAAGAGGGCTTCCCCTGGTGGTCCAGTGGCTAAGGACGCCGCCTTGCAGTGCAAGGGGCGCCAGTTCGATCCCTGGCCTGGGAAGATCCCACATGCCGCGGAGCGGCTGGACTGATGTGTCCAATCAGCGAGCCAGAGCTCTGGAGCGCATGCGCCCAGAGCCGGTGCTCTGCGACGACAGGCGCCACAGCGATGGGAGGCCCACAGGAGCCAAAGAACAAAGACAGATGAGAACAGAGAAATGAAAGACCAATGGAAGTGGCCCGCCCGCTCCCCTCCCTCCCCAACCCGACCCCCGCCCTAAATAAATAAATAAATAAATCTTTAAAAAAAAAAAAGAGAGAGAGACCAAGAAAAAAAAGAAAGATTTCGTTAAGGGTGCACAGGAGTTCTGGGGCCACTTACCTTTCGCAGAAGGGGGAGAGGGATTTCAGCAAGTGGCTGTGTTAGTGATCTACTCTGCCAGAATCGCTCACGGACCGGGAGCTGAGCCCAGTAAACACGACCTCCCTATTCGTCTCAGGTTAGAACCTGGGGAGCAGCTCTGCTGAGTGGTCCTTGCTCAGAGTCTCCTGGCGACCCTCCCGTGTTCCTGCCTGGGGGATCCCATGGACAGAGGAGCCTGGCTACTGTCAGGGGTCCCAGCGAGTCGGACAGGACTTCAGAGCTAAGCAGCAGCGACAGACAGCCGCACGCCTGGCCGAGCGCAGGCCTGCCTCGCTTGCCGGGAGCCTTAGCCATGAAGAGCCGCACGGCACCTCGCAGGCAGCCGAGCGCCCCTGCTCTCTGCAGGCCTCCCCGCCTTCTGACCGGGGGAGGCACGCAGAGGTGGCCTGGCTCGCCCTCCGACAGCACCCTGCCTCGTGGCTTGACTTCCCGGGGCGCCGCCCCGCCCACTTTGGGGAGGGCGGCCAACGTTCAGGGAACCGACGGGCCATCCCCTCTCCAGCCTGTGGCAGTCAGCCGCCCGGAACAGAAGGCAGGGGCGGAGAAGATCCCTTGCGTGCCAAGCCAGCTCCGCCGAACGGGTAGGGCTGGGCGGCCCCGCGGGGAGCACCCGGCCCCTTCCCACCTGCGGGCTCCTCAGGCACCTCGACAGGCAGCCCGAGTGGGAAGCCGCTGAGGTCACCGCCAAGCCCGAACAATCAGGCCTTTCACGGAAGGACGATAACCATCGCAGCAGTGTGTCAGGGCCTGCCACGCAGGAGCGCACACGCTCGCCGCCCGTGGGAGGATCTGAGGGCCGGGGTGAAGCCGGGCTCGTCGGGAATACGCCGGTTTCCTTTCATCGTCATCCGGCCAGAGAACATAGCCTGGAGAGCCGGCTGCGGGTTGCAGGAGGGCTCACTCGCCAATTTTCAGAGAGACCCAGGACGCTCTCTATAACTGCCTCAGGAGGCCTTGCCTCCAACCCCAGAAATAACCCCTTGTTGGTCAGTCGCTCAGCTGCGTCCGACTCTCTGCGACCTCATGGACGGCAGCCCCCCGGGCTCCTCTGTCCATGGAACTTCCCAGGCAAGAATTCTGGAGGGAGTTGCCACTTCCTTCTCCAGGGGATCTTCCCAGATCAGAGACCGAGCCTCTCTCCCGTACTGGCAGGTGGATTCTTCACCGCTGAGCCGCCAGGGAAGCCAAAGTAACCCTTACCCTGAGCATGACTTGTTTACTCTGTGCCTGGAGGTCAAGCAGGAACGTCCATTGCACCCTCTGGGGGCGCTGCTCACAAGAACAGCGTGTCCCCCGGAATCGGGCAGCCCTGAGATTCCAAAGTCACTGCTTTGGGAACAAGGAATCAGGGCTTGGTGGTTGTCGAGTGTTGCTTTTACCTCGAAGCCCAGGAACCTGTCTTGGTACGGCTTACATTCCTAGAAGACTCAACTCCACTCAGCCTGGAAATTCTCGAAGCAGTGGCACGTGGTCCAGTGGTTTTCTGGCCCAGTCTGGCAGCGTCGGGTGCTCAGGCGCTTGTGGAGGAGGCGGGTTCGTCTCAGTCCTTGCTAACTCTGGGCCCGAGCTTCTCCACCAGCGGGTGTTCTGAGCATCTGGAGGCCTCCTCAGTCGTCTCGACAGAAGGAAAGCTACTGGCGTCTCACGGGTAGAGCCCAGGGATGCT
Source organism: Tragulus kanchil (assembly GCA_022376925.1). Classification (NCBI taxonomy): domain Eukaryota; kingdom Metazoa; phylum Chordata; class Mammalia; order Artiodactyla; family Tragulidae; genus Tragulus; species Tragulus kanchil. Next base: position 20,288,500 of record JAIOJX010000027.1, on the reverse strand, counting down.
GCTGGGCATCCTGCACTGCCCGAGATGGGCCCTCACAACAAGGAACGGGTCCAGAAGGTCCAGAGCAGCCAGTCAAGGAGAGGCCTGCTGTAGATGGGACGTTCTGACCCTTTTAACCTGGAGGCCTCTGGGTAACATCACCCTCATCGGACCTCGTCTGCCGGGTGGTCCAGAGCCTGGGCTGGCTGGTCCAGAGGGCATGAGGCGTGGCCTCCTCCTCTGCTGGGGCTTGGAGCCCAGGGACCGTCTCTCCGGAAGGCTCTGACGGGCCTGTGTGAGGCGCAGAGGACCCGAGGCACACGGATCAGTGGCAAAGAGTCCCCTCTGTCACTTCCCAGCTGGGTCGCCCTGGAGACGAGTCATCAGTTTCCCCATCTGTAAAATGGGAAAACGATGGTGGGAACCACTTAGGAGGTGGTTGTGAGGACAGAGCCTGTTGCTACGGGTAAAATGCTTCCAGCCACGCCCGACACTTGGTCGCACGCCATCCATGGGCAGAGACGATTATCCTCCTCAGTTTTATTCTAGCCGGAGGACCTCAGTCTCCTCTGAGGGGCGTGGTAACACGCGGCAAGCTGGTTTCGGCGGCCGGGTGTCGCAGCGGGGCCGGCGCTGCCGCCGACATTGCTGAAGGCTCCTCCCCTCTCCCGAGCTCGAGGCCGCGGCCAGCGGGACCTCTGTCCTCCATCAGGGGTCTGACTTGGGGCCTCTGCCGCGGGAGTGCGCGGTCTTAGCCGGTGAGCCACCAGGGAAGCTCCCTGGAGACATTCTCAAGGGGGAGGTTTGCGTGGGGACAGCAAAGGCGTACCTGCCACGGGAACCCTCTGCAGGGGTCTGGTCAGCACAGGTGTCTGCCTCCGGAGACGGGTGGACCGCCGGGGTGGAGCCTCCCGCTTGGCCCTGGGGAGACCCCTGGGCTGGGGCCGGGGCATTCGTCCTCGAGAGCCAGCGCACGTAGCTGCCCAGGGACGCGTCTCAGAAGACGCTGCTGGGAGAGAGGGGCCCTGACGTGACGGCATTTCCTGCTCTTGCTTGGGCGCTGCCTTTGGACTGAACGTGGGGAGAGAAGGGCAGGCCTGGACCCCCTGCCTGAAGTCTCACGGTGCGTGTACCTCGCCCATTGTTCCTCCTCCGGGAAGAGCGTCTCCCCCTCTCTCTCTCGCTATGAAAGGAAGCTCCTCGTCCTTCCAAGGCCACCTTGAATGTCACCTTCTCCAGGAAGGGCTCCCGGATGTCCTTTCTCTGCCAGAATCCCTGCTGTCCGTAGGCTTGGTGCTTCTCCCGTGGCCTTTGGCAGGTCCCGTGCTGTCTGGTGGCTGTCTGTAGGTGGGTCTCAGCCTCGTGCTCTGTTAGGCTGTGAACTCCTTGAAGTCGGGGGCCCGGAACCTCCCGCCTCCTGCGTGTGTAAACGCTCGCACGTGCCTGGGGCCCGGCGCTGGGTTCTGTCACTCCTGAAAAGCAGCTCCCCACCGCCACCAACTGCTACTCCCAGCCTTGGTTCTGACCCGGAGGGCCAAGCATCTGGAACGGTGAGGAGCGTGGTGCACGGACCAGCCCCCATTGCCCTTGGGCAGAGACGATTATCCTCCTCAGTTTTATTCTAGCCGGAGGACCTCAGTCTCCTCTGAGGGGCGTGGTAACACGCGGCAAGCTGGTTTCGGCGGCCGGGTGTCGCAGCGGGGCCGGCGCTGCCGCCGACATTGCTGAAGGCTCCTCCCCTCTCCCGAGCTCGAGGCCGCGGCCAGCGGGACCTCTGTCCTCCATCAGGGGTCTGACTTGGGGCCTCTGCCGCGGGAGTGCGCGGTCTTAGCCGGTGAGCCACCAGGGAAGCTCCCTGGAGACATTCTCAAGGGGGAGGTTTGCGTGGGGACAGCAAAGGCGTACCTGCCACGGGAACCCTCTGCAGGGGTCTGGTCAGCACAGGTGTCTGCCTCCGGAGACGGGTGGACCGCCGGGGTGGAGCCTCCCGCTTGGCCCTGGGGAGACCCCTGGGCTGGGGCCGGGGCATTCGTCCTCGAGAGCCAGCGCACGTAGCTGCCCAGGGACGCGTCTCAGAAGACGCTGCTGGGAGAGAGGGGCCCTGACGTGACGGCATTTCCTGCTCTTGCTTGGGCGCTGCCTTTGGACTGAACGTGGGGAGAGAAGGGCAGGCCTGGACCCCCTGCCTGAAGTCTCACGGTGCGTGTACCTCGCCCATTGTTCCTCCTCCGGGAAGAGCGTCTCCCCCTCTCTCTCTCGCTATGAAAGGAAGCTCCTCGTCCTTCCAAGGCCACCTTGAATGTCACCTTCTCCAGGAAGGGCTCCCGGATGTCCTTTCTCTGCCAGAATCCCTGCTGTCCGTAGGCTTGGTGCTTCTCCCGTGGCCTTTGGCAGGTCCCGTGCTGTCTGGTGGCTGTCTGTAGGTGGGTCTCAGCCTCGTGCTCTGTTAGGCTGTGAACTCCTTGAAGTCGGGGGCCCGGAACCTCCCGCCTCCTGCGTGTGTAAACGCTCGCACGTGCCTGGGGCCCGGCGCTGGGTTCTGTCACTCCTGAAAAGCAGCTCCCCACCGGCCACCAACTGCTACTCCCAGCCTTGGTTCTGACCCGGAGGGCCAAGCATCTGGAACGGTGAGGAGCGTGGGTTGGAGGAGGAACTCGCGTGAGGTCAGAAAGGTCACCAGGCTTCGTGGACACGTTCATGGTGTCCCTTCCCCACCGGCCGGGCCAGGCCCCTGCGGCTCCCAGGTCAGCCCTGAGCCCCGAGGGAGCAGCCCTGCCCCCCGGCCGCTCCTCCCCACCTGGACGCACGATGGCCGTGATCTCCGCTTTGCTTTCTGCCTGTGGGTCTCCCTTGCTGGGCGGGCTTTCCTCTAGTCGCAGCTGGCCGCCTCGCTGCGTCGGCTCCTCTCGCTCTTGCTGCTTCTCTGGGCCCCCGGGTGGCTCAGACACTGACGTCGCTGCCTGCCGCGCAGGAGACGTGTGCTCAGCCAGTCCCCGGGTGGGTCAGGTCCCCTGGGGAAGGGCATGGCCACCCACTGCAGTACTCTTGCCTGGAGAATCCCGCGGACAGAGGAGCTGGCTGTGGTCCGTAGGGTCTCCAAGAGTCGGACACGACTCACCCTGTCGTTGCGGAGCATAGGCTCTAGGGCACGGGGATCAGCAGTTTCGACCCATGGGCTCTAGAGCGCAGGCTCAGCGGTGGGCCCGCGGCACGTGGCCCAGGGTCACCCGCGCCGGCAGGCAGGCTCTTCGCCCCCGAGCCACCAGCGAGGCCCCCGGCCGCCACGGCCTTCAAGGCATCCTGTGTCCCCAGCAGCCCTCCCCTTTGCTGCTCCTGCGGGCTCTGCTCAGCCGGGGGGCGGGGAGCAGGGCGGGGGCTCCTGGGCTGGAGGCAGGCGTGGCCGCCGTCCTCACCCACACCCCTGCCTGATGGCCCCTGAGGCCGGCGGTTCTCAGCACCGTCAGCGTGTTTCTCCAGTCTGCAGACTCGACGCCGGAACCCAGCCCAGCATCAGACTGCCCCCGGGCGGGCGGTGGTTCCCGAGCTGATGCAAGTGGAGACTCAGGATGCTGGGCACGGAGGGAGGGCTGCATGTTCCCCGGGGTCACCCCTACAGCCACCCAGCACACAGTCCCCCGGGGGACGTGATGCTCCGGTGAGTGTGTGCAGTGGACGGCCTGCATAGGGGGGGGGAGGGCCAAGCATCTGGAACGGTGAGGAGCGTGGGTTGGAGGAGGAACTCGCGTGAGGTCAGAAAGGTCACCAGGCTTCGTGGACACGTTCATGGTGTCCCTTCCCCACCGGCCGGGCCAGGCCCCTGCGGCTCCCAGGTCAGCCCTGAGCCCCGAGGGAGCAGCCCTGCCCCCCGGCCGCTCCTCCCCACCTGGACGCACGATGGCCGTGATCTCCGCTTTGCTTTCTGCCTGTGGGTCTCCCTTGCTGGGCGGGCTTTCCTCTAGTCGCAGCTGGCCGCCTCGCTGCGTCGGCTCCTCTCGCTCTTGCTGCTTCTCTGGGCCCCCGGGTGGCTCAGACACTGACGTCGCTGCCTGCCGCGCAGGAGACGTGTGCTCAGCCAGTCCCCGGGTGGGTCAGGTCCCCTGGGGAAGGGCATGGCCACCCACTGCAGTACTCTTGCCTGGAGAATCCCGCGGACAGAGGAGCTGGCTGTGGTCCGTAGGGTCTCCAAGAGTCGGACACGACTCACCCTGTCGTTGCGGAGCATAGGCTCTAGGGCACGGGGATCAGCAGTTTCGACCCATGGGCTCTAGAGCGCAGGCTCAGCGGTGGGCCCGCGGCACGTGGCCCAGGGTCACCCGCGCCGGCAGGCAGGCTCTTCGCCCCCGAGCCACCAGCGAGGCCCCCGGCCGCCACGGCCTTCAAGGCATCCTGTGTCCCCAGCAGCCCTCCCCTTTGCTGCTCCTGCGGGCTCTGCTCAGCCGGGGGGCGGGGAGCAGGGCGGGGGCTCCTGGGCTGGAGGCAGGCGTGGCCGCCGTCCTCACCCACACCCCTGCCTGATGGCCCCTGAGGCCGGCGGTTCTCAGCACCGTCAGCGTGTTTCTCCAGTCTGCAGACTCGACGCCGGAACCCAGCCCAGCATCAGACTGCCCCCGGGCGGGCGGTGGTTCCCGAGCTGATGCAAGTGGAGACTCAGGATGCTGGGCACGGAGGGAGGGCTGCATGTTCCCCGGGGTCACCCCTACAGCCACCCAGCACACAGTCCCCCGGGGGACGTGATGCTCCGGTGAGTGTGTGCAGTGGACGGCCTGCATAGCAAGAGACGGACGGGAAGGCGAGACGGGCCGAGATGCTGGGCTCCGCCCCTGGCTGTGGCTGAAGGAGCCCCGCTGAGCTCAGGATTCCAGGTGCTGAGAACAACCCGCAGGATCCCGAGGGCACAGGACGGGGCTGGCTGGCAGCCCCCTGCCCGCGACAGGGCAGGGCCCGGGAACGCGGCTGGCCGGCCTGGAAGAGGGGGGCTTTCTGTGCTGCTCATCAGAAAGGCGGCTCCCGGGCGGGACGGACAGGAGGCGCCACGGCCCAGCCGGCCGCTGGCCGCCGTCGGCCCCAAGTCACGGCGAGGACTTTGAGCAGCAGGAGAGGGAGCCCCACGACGTGACGCGGGGTGGCCACCCCGTCCCTGGCGAGGTCCCAGGCGAGTCCTGTGCCTGCCCGTGCGCGCGGGGGACAGGTGGTGGCCTTGGACCGCGAGCCCGCTGCAGAGTGCTCTCGGACAGGGGGTGGAAGACCTTGACCTTCGGGGAAAGAGGCCTTGTGTGTCTGCGAGTGCTCGGCGGAGCCGTCGTGTCCGCTTCCCTGTGACCCCGGGGGCTGCAGCCGCCCGTCTGCACCGTCCGTGGGATTCTCCAGGGAAGCGTCCTGGGGCAGGACGCCGTCGCCTCCTTCCGAGGATCTTCTCGACCCAGGCCAAGCGACAGTGGCGCTTCCCTTCCTGTCTGGTCCGTCCACGACTCTCTGGGGCCACGTTCCAGCACTGCCTGCCAAGCGGCACCCACGTCTCATCCCTGGAGGCCTTTGGTGATCAGCTGAGCCCTCGCGAGGGGCTGCCCCCGGGCCTGTCCAGCCAGGAGAGACGCTCATCTGCGAAGATCCCCCAGACTGCCTTCTGCTGCATTCAGACTGGCCCCCGTTCCCTGCCGTTGCGCCTTTCCACCCTCTGCCAGTGGACGTTCAGTTTAGTCGCCCTGGTTTGCTGCCTGGGGAACGTACGTGCCCGGGGCTCTCCCTGGGGGTCTCGGGTTGCCCTCGGCCCGTCTGTTTCTGTTTCTCCCTCCCTTCCACGCCAACACCTGATCCAGAGAATCCCGGGGACTGCCAGTGTGTGCAGTGGACGGCCTGCATAGCAAGAGACGGACGGGAAGGCGAGACGGGCCGAGATGCTGGGCTCCGCCCCTGGCTGTGGCTGAAGGAGCCCCGCTGAGCTCAGGATTCCAGGTGCTGAGAACAACCCGCAGGATCCCGAGGGCACAGGACGGGGCTGGCTGGCAGCCCCCTGCCCGCGACAGGGCAGGGCCCGGGAACGCGGCTGGCCGGCCTGGAAGAGGGGGGCTTTCTGTGCTGCTCATCAGAAAGGCGGCTCCCGGGCGGGACGGACAGGAGGCGCCACGGCCCAGCCGGCCGCTGGCCGCCGTCGGCCCCAAGTCACGGCGAGGACTTTGAGCAGCAGGAGAGGGAGCCCCACGACGTGACGCGGGGTGGCCACCCCGTCCCTGGCGAGGTCCCAGGCGAGTCCTGTGCCTGCCCGTGCGCGCGGGGGACAGGTGGTGGCCTTGGACCGCGAGCCCGCTGCAGAGTGCTCTCGGACAGGGGGTGGAAGACCTTGACCTTCGGGGAAAGAGGCCTTGTGTGTCTGCGAGTGCTCGGCGGAGCCGTCGTGTCCGCTTCCCTGTGACCCCGGGGGCTGCAGCCGCCCGTCTGCACCGTCCGTGGGATTCTCCAGGGAAGCGTCCTGGGGCAGGACGCCGTCGCCTCCTTCCGAGGATCTTCTCGACCCAGGCCAAGCGACAGTGGCGCTTCCCTTCCTGTCTGGTCCGTCCACGACTCTCTGGGGCCACGTTCCAGCACTGCCTGCCAAGCGGCACCCACGTCTCATCCCTGGAGGCCTTTGGTGATCAGCTGAGCCCTCGCGAGGGGCTGCCCCCGGGCCTGTCCAGCCAGGAGAGACGCTCATCTGCGAAGATCCCCCAGACTGCCTTCTGCTGCATTCAGACTGGCCCCCGTTCCCTGCCGTTGCGCCTTTCCACCCTCTGCCAGTGGACGTTCAGTTTAGTCGCCCTGGTTTGCTGCCTGGGGAACGTACGTGCCCGGGGCTCTCCCTGGGGGTCTCGGGTTGCCCTCGGCCCGTCTGTTTCTGTTTCTCCCTCCCTTCCACGCCAACACCTGGTCCAGGTGCAAAGCCGGCTCTGCAGGCTTGGCGCTGACCCAACGGCCAGTTCGCAGAGCCCGGCCTCTCAGCGCCCTGCCCGCGCAGAAGGGCCGAGGGTCGCAGCGAGCTGGCCAGGGTCCCCCGGAAGTGCAGTGCCAGACCGCGCGCCGAGCCCGCGGGGCGCCCGGCCCGGCCCCAGATCCGCGGCCCCGTCCCCGTCTCTGAAGGCTTCTGGGCGAACGTGTGCCTTCTCCATCTCTAGGCCGTCGGTGAGCGGAGCGCCTCGTATGTGCGGGGAGCTTCGTAGGCAGGAGGCGAGGGCACTGGGGGACGGCCGTCTGTCCTTCATGCTGGGTGATGTTATCCCCACGGGCCCTTCCGCGTTCCCTGCGAGGGTCCGAGGTGTTGAGTTGGACGGTGTGTGCAGAGCCGTGCGGGTCAGGGCAGAGCCCGGGCTGTGCTGACACCCAGCCGTCGACACGGAGGGCCCCGTGACGCTCCCGAAGGGGCACGCCTGAAGCAGTGGGGGAGGCGCCGCGTCCCCTCCCCCTCGTGGTCTCCACCTGCTCGCGCGCCCTGACCCTGCTCCATCCTTCACCCGCCTCGGGATCCACCCAACCTCTGGCACCGCACGGGGGCGCTGCTCAGAGGCCAGGGGCCCCCTGGCTCTGCGGGTATCCCCCCTGGACATCCGGCCTCACGTGCCTCCTTGCTCTTTCAGGAATTTAGCCCTTGGCATTGGGATCCAGAACTTCCCGGAGGGCCTCGCCGTCAGCCTCCCCTTGCGAGGCGCTGGCTTCTCCACCTGGAGAGCCTTCTGGTAAGTACTCCGGACGCTGGCTGTCAGGGGCCAGGCGCAGGTGCTGGGTTACCATCCCGGAACTGAATTCTCAGGGCCCCTGGGGGCTGCTGTTTTAATAAGGCCTCCAGAAACCGTCTAGCTCAGATCAAGGGAGCTTTCCAAAGGAGAAACAGCACCTTCATCCGAGAGGAAGGGGGTGGGGACAGGCCCTCCCTGTGCACCCGGCCAGGAGGGTCCACCTGGTGGTCAGAGGTCGGTGGGTACGGTTCCTTCAGAGGGGGCGCCCTGGTGGCCGGATCCCCCAAACATGCCAAGCGCAACCCAAGTCCTTGGGAAGCGTCCTTCCGCTCCTGGTCGGTGTCTGAGCCGTCAGGAGGCACCGTGGCCATCGGCCAGTGAATGGTGGTGTGGCCGGGGGCGTGCCCGTACCACGGCTGCGATGCCCCATCCAAGGAACGCCGTCCACCTGCTACTACAGGGACGCTCCTGGAGCACAGGATGCCTAGTGACATGCACCCGTACAGAGGGCCGCCTCCCGTCTGACTCCACTTACAGGAAATACCCGGGCGAGGCAGATCCCCAGACACAAAGAGTAGATTGGCGGTGGCCAGGGAGCTGGGAGGGACGGGACAGGGACTGGCTGCCGGTGGGTATGGGGCTTGGTTTGGGGGATGAGGAAAGCATGTGGAATGAGGTCACGATGGTTGCACAACCTCTCGGAGGTCCTAAAAACCACTCCCCTGCACACACTCAGTGGGTGCGCCGGTTGGTATGTGAATTCTGTCTCAAGGCTGTTCTAGAGAGACAATGTGGGAAACTTAAACCTCTAAAGCAGACCTGGGAGGGGGTGTCTATGGTGATCGCATAACAGGGGACTGGGAGAGCAGCGCGAGGTGGTGTGAAACCACCACCACACGGTGGGGAGCTGCTGCACCGCGACGCAGGGTCCGACCGGAAGACAGCGCATCCAGGCGGCAGAGCCGCGTCCGGCGGCGGAGTTCCCGGGGTATCCGCCTGAGCCTTCCCCGGGGGCGCTGTGTGTTCTCTCCCAGGTACGGGCAGCTCAGCGGCATGGTGGAGCCTCTGGCCGGGGTCTTCGGCGCCTACGCGGTGGCGCTGGCCGAGCCCCTCCTGCCCTACGCGCTGGCCTTTGCGGCCGGCGCCATGGTCTACGTGATCATGGATGACATCATCCCCGAAGCCCAGATCAGGTGAGCGCGCCTCCCCCGCCTGGCCTGGCCTCCGTCCCAGCCCCAGCCCCGCCTCTGCATCCGCCCTGTCCTCCTTGGCCACTCTTTCCTTTCCGTCCACCTCTTCCGGCCTCTTCCCAAGGTCACCCCGCCCCCTCCTCAGCGGGATGGCAGGTGGGCGGAGAGGCAGACCACGTGATATCAGGACCCACCTCCTGTCCACGGAACAAAAGGTCATATATTCTCTCTGTCTCTGTCTCTCTCTAGGTTTTTCTGTAAAAACGTGAGCTCTTCGGTGTTAGTCACCGCTGCACCTCCAGGTCCTCACGGTCCAGCTATAGGCCAGGTGTTGGGAGTGGGAGCGGATGCCCCATCCAAGGAACGCCGCCACCTGCTACTACAGGGACGCTCCTGGAGCACAGGATGCCTAGTGACATGCACCCGTACAGAGGGCCGCCTCCCGTCTGACTCCACTTACAGGAAATACCCGGGCGAGGCAGATCCCCAGACACAAAGAGTAGATTGGCGGTGGCCAGGGAGCTGGGAGGGACGGGACAGGGACTGGCTGCCGGTGGGTATGGGGCTTGGTTTGGGGGATGAGGAAAGCATGTGGAATGAGGTCACGATGGTTGCACAACCTCTCGGAGGTCCTAAAAACCACTCCCCTGCACACACTCAGTGGGTGCGCCGGTTGGTATGTGAATTCTGTCTCAAGGCTGTTCTAGAGAGACAATGTGGGAAACTTAAACCTCTAAAGCAGACCTGGGAGGGGGTGTCTATGGTGATCGCATAACAGGGGACTGGGAGAGCAGCGCGAGGTGGTGTGAAACCACCACCACACGGTGGGGAGCTGCTGCACCGCGACGCAGGGTCCGACCGGAAGACAGCGCATCCAGGCGGCAGAGCCGCGTCCGGCGGCGGAGTTCCCGGGGTATCCGCCTGAGCCTTCCCCGGGGGCGCTGTGTGTTCTCTCCCAGGTACGGGCAGCTCAGCGGCATGGTGGAGCCTCTGGCCGGGGTCTTCGGCGCCTACGCGGTGGCGCTGGCCGAGCCCCTCCTGCCCTACGCGCTGGCCTTTGCGGCCGGCGCCATGGTCTACGTGATCATGGATGACATCATCCCCGAAGCCCAGATCAGGTGAGCGCGCCTCCCCCGCCTGGCCTGGCCTCCGTCCCAGCCCCAGCCCCGCCTCTGCATCCGCCCTGTCCTCCTTGGCCACTCTTTCCTTTCCGTCCACCTCTTCCGGCCTCTTCCCAAGGTCACCCCGCCCCCTCCTCAGCGGGATGGCAGGTGGGCGGAGAGGCAGACCACGTGATATCAGGACCCACCTCCTGTCCACGGAACAAAAGGTCATATATTCTCTCTGTCTCTGTCTCTCTCTAGGTTTTTCTGTAAAAACGTGAGCTCTTCGGTGTTAGTCACCGCTGCACCTCCAGGTCCTCACGGTCCAGCTATAGGCCAGGTGTTGGGAGTGGGAGCGGATTCCTGTCTTTGTTTCCTTTCCGTTTTCCGCAGCAGAATGAGTGTGAGGCTAGTTTACAAGATCAGGCGGTGTAATGTCTTCGGGAAGTCATCGCTGCTCTTGGTTGTTCATGCACGGACTCTAGAGCCCTGACAGGTGACCTTGAGGAAGTCACTTCTCCAGGCCTCAGTTTCCCTACCAGGGAAATGGGGATAATAATAGAACTGACCTCATGGGTTTATCCTCTGGGATTACATGAGTTAGTTTACCTGGCATATAGGAAGCCCCAGTAAATGTTGGGGCTGTCAGTCTTCTCGGGGCTTCCCAGGTGGCCCTAGTGGTAAAGAACCCGCCTACCAACGCAGGAAATGTAAGAGATGCAGGTTCAGTCCCTGGGTGGGGAAGCTCCCCGGAGGGGACACGGCCACCCACTCCAGTGTTCTTGCCTGGAGAATCCCACGGACAGAGACACCTGGCGGGCTGTGGTCTACAGGATCCCAAAGAGTCGGACACAGCTTGAGCGATTTAGCGTGCATGCATGTTGATATTATTATTTTTTATTGAAGTATAGTTAGTTTACAAGGTTGTGGTAATTTCAGCTGTACAGCAGAGTGATTCGTTTATACCTACACATATATAGATATTCTTTTTCAGATACTTTTTCTCAAAGTTATTTAAACTGAATTTTAAAAACGTATTTATTTCAATTTTGGGCTGCACTCTGGAGGGTGTGGGATCTTCGTTCCCCTGCCAGCGGTCGAACCTGAACCCCTTGTTTTGGAAGGTGGAATCTTAACCGCTGAACGGCCGGGGAAGTCGCTCAGATCCTTTGATTTGTAGGTTGCTACAAGATACCGGAACCCCCTTGTTTTGGAAGGTGGAATCTTAACTCTTCCGGCCTCTTCCCAAGGTCACCCGCCCCTCCTCAGCGGGATGGCAGGTGGGCGGAGGCAGACCACGTGATATCAGGACCCACCTCCTGTCCACGGAACAAAAGGTCATATATTCTCTCTGTCTCTGTCTCTCTCTAGGTTTTTCTGTAAAAACGTGAGCTCTTCGGTGTTAGTCACCGCTGCACCTCCAGGTCCTCACGGTCCAGCTATAGGCCAGGTGTTGGGAGTGGGAGCGGATTCCTGTCTTTGTTTCCTTTCCGTTTTCCGCAGCAGAATGAGTGTGAGGCTAGTTTACAAGATCAGGCGGTGTAATGTCTTCGGGAAGTCATCGCTGCTCTTGGTTGTTCATGCACGGACTCTAGAGCCCTGACAGGTGACCTTGAGGAAGTCACTTCTCCAGGCCTCAGTTTCCCTACCAGGGAAATGGGGATAATAATAGAACTGACCTCATGGGTTTATCCTCTGGGATTACATGAGTTAGTTTACCTGGCATATAGGAAGCCCCAGTAAATGTTGGGGCTGTCAGTCTTCTCGGGGCTTCCCAGGTGGCCCTAGTGGTAAAGAACCCGCCTACCAACGCAGGAAATGTAAGAGATGCAGGTTCAGTCCCTGGGTGGGGAAGCTCCCCGGAGGGGACACGGCCACCCACTCCAGTGTTCTTGCCTGGAGAATCCCACGGACAGAGACACCTGGCGGGCTGTGGTCTACAGGATCCCAAAGAGTCGGACACAGCTTGAGCGATTTAGCGTGCATGCATGTTGATATTATTATTTTTTATTGAAGTATAGTTAGTTTACAAGGTTGTGGTAATTTCAGCTGTACAGCAGAGTGATTCGTTTATACCTACACATATATAGATATTCTTTTTCAGATACTTTTTCTCAAAGTTATTTAAACTGAATTTTAAAAACGTATTTATTTCAATTTTGGGCTGCACTCTGGAGGGTGTGGGATCTTCGTTCCCCTGCCAGCGGTCGAACCTGAACCCCTTGTTTTGGAAGGTGGAATCTTAACCGCTGAACGGCCGGGGAAGTCGCTCAGATCCTTTGATTTGTAGGTTGCTACAAGATACCGAGTATAGTCGCCCACGCTCTGTGGCAGGTCCTCGGTGTTCGTCTGCTGTGTGCACAGTCGTGTGGATCTGTCAGTCCCAGGCCAGAGCTATTATTGTTGTTGTTAATAGTAGTAGTGCCTTTCTCTTGGAATCGGACGCTGGGAGGAGGCTGTCCACCTGGATGCCATCCTGTGGTTCATGGAGCTCTTACTCTCTTCCTCTCCTTCCCTCCTAGCGGTAATGGGAAACTGGCGTCCTGGGCCTCCATCCTGGGTTTCGTGGTGATGATGTCGTTGGACGTGGGTCTGGGCTAGTGCCGAGGTGCTCCGGACCCTGGGAAAGGCAGCAAGTGGACACGGCCGCCGCGGGCTTCTGCAGGACCACAAGCCTGTTTCTTCACATCGAAACGTGTTCCCCTCCTATGCTTTTTCATCTCATTACCTTGACGGACTCTGATTAAAATATGACCCTTTTTAGTTTTCCCTTGCGGGAGACCTGGTTTTCTTTAGAATTTCAAGCAGGCACAGAACTACAGATCTTTGCCTGGCCGCCACATGGGATCTTTCTTTGGTGGGATGACCAAGGACGTGCAGATCAGGGACACCTTTTGTACCTCCAGTGTCCCTCGCTGGACTCCGTGGCGGCTCGTCAAGGTCGCCTCCAGAAGCAAGAGAGACGCCTCCCAAGCCTCTTTGCCTGGTGGCTCGTTTCCGTCCTTCCCGATCTTGTTCTGTCGATCCTGCGTCCATCAGGACTGGAGCAGGAACATCATGGACCAAGCAGCCACGGAGGGACCCGCCCTCCTCTGCCTCCACCGGCGGAGATTCTGCTGGGGGGGGGAGGCGCAGACAAGGGAAGAGAATCAGCTAGTCCTTTCTCTCTTTTTCCAAATGCGAAGACGGATGCTGCTGAAGTTAAGGGCATCAGGACGACTGTGAACTCACCGGGAGCCCTGTGGCCGGAGAACACGGTGGAGCTTTGGTTGGAGACCTCAGCTCTCTCCTGATACTCGGGGTATACCTTGTTTTGGAAGGTGGAATCTTAACCGCTGAACGGCCGGGAAGTCGCTCAGATCCTTTGATTTGTAGGTTGCTACAAGATACCGAGTATAGTCGCCACGCTCTGTGGCAGGTCCTCGGTGTTCGTCTGCTGTGTGCACAGTCGTGTGGATCTGTCAGTCCCAGGCCAGAGCTATTATTGTTGTTGTTAATAGTAGTAGTGCCTTTCTCTTGGAATCGGACGCTGGGAGGAGGCTGTCCACCTGGATGCCATCCTGTGGTTCATGGAGCTCTTACTCTCTTCCTCTCCTTCCCTCCTAGCGGTAATGGGAAACTGGCGTCCTGGGCCTCCATCCTGGGTTTCGTGGTGATGATGTCGTTGGACGTGGGTCTGGGCTAGTGCCGAGGTGCTCCGGACCCTGGGAAAGGCAGCAAGTGGACACGGCCGCCGGGCTTCTGCAGGACCACAAGCCTGTTTCTTCACATCGAAACGTGTTCCCCTCCTATGCTTTTTCATCTCATTACCTTGACGGACTCTGATTAAAATATGACCCTTTTTAGTTTTCCCTTGCGGGAGACCTGGTTTTCTTTAGAATTTCAAGCAGGCACAGAACTACAGATCTTTGCCTGGCCGCCACATGGGATCTTTCTTTGGTGGGATGACCAAGGACGTGCAGATCAGGGACACCTTTTGTACCTCCAGTGTCCCTCGCTGGACTCCGTGGCGGCTCGTCAAGGTCGCCTCCAGAAGCAAGAGAGACGCCTCCCAAGCCTCTTTGCCTGGTGGCTCGTTTCCGTCCTTCCCGATCTTGTTCTGTCGATCCTGCGTCCATCAGGACTGGAGCAGGAACATCATGGACCAAGCAGCCACGGAGGGACCCGCCCTCCTCTGCCTCCACCGGCGGAGATTCTGCTGGGGGGGGGAGGCGCAGACAAGGGAAGAGAATCAGCTAGTCCTTTCTCTCTTTTTCCAAATGCGAAGACGGATGCTGCTGAAGTTAAGGGCATCAGGACGACTGTGAACTCACCGGGAGCCCTGTGGCCGGAGAACACGGTGGAGCTTTGGTTGGAGACCTCAGCTCTCTCCTGATGCCAGGAGCAGCCCCGTTCTGCCAGGGTCTCCACGTCCCCCAGACGTGTGCTTTGATAAGCTTAGAGCCTTCATTTTTATGAGAGACTTGGGGACCCCAGCAAACGGCCAGGGCTCACCTCCTTCATTTAAGTGGAGGGACCCACTTAAAACCTTCTTAGGAACCTGCGCCGGGTCCTTCTCTGTTGATCATTCAGTCCCTTGTAACCTGACCCAGAACTCTCAAGCTGCTTCACCGGATTTTAGGCAGAACCCTCAGGCTGAGGAGCGAAGAGGGGTAGGACAACCAGAGGCTTTTTCTTTTCTTTTTTTTCACATTTCCGCTTTAAAGTACATTCTGGCCGTCATCATTCTAAAATGACCCTAAAGAAGGAGGCGTGAATGAGGCTGAAAGCCAGCCTCCTCCCTTACAGGCACGGACAGCTTCTCCACCAGGGCTAGGGTCTTGTCGACGTCAGGCTTAGCCACGGCCTGCCGTCCCCGCGGGCCCACGGAGCACGGGGGCCAGGAGCGGGCTCCGCTGCACGGCCGGCTGCCCAGGGGCCAGGTGCTCGACGCCTGCCTGAGTGCACGGGTCCCAGCGCGCCCAGGGGCGAGCGCACTGTTCTGGGAAGGAAGGCCCAGTGCCGGGTCCGTGCGCTCTTCGGGAGCACGGATGATCCAACCTGAAAACACGTTCAGACGTCTGATGGGTGGAGATTCATGGGTTTGGTGGTATGGGTATTTGTATGACTTTGTAATGGAGTTCTACCTAATGCAGACTTCTGTCTGATGGACACGACCTCAAAACTGTGATTCCTACCAATAAAGGGGATATAGTGTGGATGGCCTGTGCTTTGTTCAGTCCTTCTCAAAGCTGCGTCTTTCCGGGGATGACGATATCAGAGCTGACGGGAGCATCTGCAAAGGAAGGAGCTGAGCTGGGGAGCGCTCGCCAGATGCACCGTGGCAGACAGCAGCGTCCAGCTCCCGTTTATTTAGACAAAGAGTTAGTGGAAGGTGATCAGAGAGCTCATGGGGTCTACGGAGAACCAGGCCTGGGAATGGGTTGGCTCCAAGAAAGCTAGAGGCCTGGGGAGTGGACGGCCATTTCCTTCTCCAGAGGAACTTCCCAAGCCGGGGATCGAGCCTCCGTCTCATGCATCGCCTGCACTGGCCGGCGGGTTCTTCCTTCCAGGAAGCCCCCAGAGGTCCGGGAGGATGGCCAGTCACAGCTCTGACACAGCTTGACGTGGGTGCGACGGTCCCCGATGCCGAGCTGTCACTCAGACAGCGGCCGCCTGGTGCCACCAGCCCGCCCTGGGAAAGAACTCTAAGCTGATCCCGATTCTTGTGGCCCGCCTTCGCTTTCAAAGTGCTGAGCAGAAGCATCCAGCTGGCTGGTTTAGGTCCTGTTGTGTAGGCTTAGAATTCTCCCCACTGGGAGGTTTTCTCTTCACCGACCGCCCTTGCAGACAGCCCACCACGGCCGCCCATTTCTAGAGGGGCCAGTGTCTCACAGAGCCACCTCTAAGCTAGGCTGAGCCGTTTTTCCTTTTTTTTTCCTTTTTTCCTATAAGCTGCCAGCCCCGCTTCCCAGGACCACCTCTTGTCTCTCATATCCCTGACTGACAGCAGAAGCATCTCGTTGCCGCCAGGGTTTGCCTTCGATGGACCCCTTGACTCGTCCCAGGGGCTGAAATGAAACATGTCGGGGGTGGTATGAGTGTCCAGGTCTTCTCTGGGGACGTTCTCCTCCTGTCCCACCAAGGGAGGGACCAGAGGCCACTGGGTAGACTGTGCGTGGCAGGGTGCGGCCCACCGCAGCCACTCTACCATAGCCCCGCTGGACCCCGGGGCGAGGGGAGGGTCCAGGAGGCCGAGCTCCCAGGGTGGGGACGGGCCGTGGCAGAGTCGGGTCTGCCCTGCGCCCCGGGTGCCCAGGTGGGCCTCCACCCCCAGGAGCAGTGGCTTGGCTCTGTGAAAGCTGGCCGGACGGGAGCCGAGGCTCTGCTCTTTTGTGTCCTTCCTTTTACATGGAGGCGATGGACGTCACAAAAGGCACCCGCCTTAGGTGTTCCCAGGCACCGGTGACAGCAGCGTCCAGCTCCAGAAGGGGAAAGGGATCGAGCTCATGGGGTCACGGAGAACCAGGCCTGGGAATGGGTTGGCTCCAAGAAAGCTAGAGGCCTGGGGGGCCATTTCCTTCTCCAGAGGAACTTCCCAAGCCGGGGATCGAGCCTCCGTCTCATGCATCGCCTGCACTGGCCGGCGGGTTCTTCCTTCCAGGAAGCCCCCAGAGGTCCGGGAGGATGGCCAGTCACAGCTCTGACACAGCTTGACGTGGGTGCGACGGTCCCCGATGCCGAGCTGTCACTCAGACAGCGGCCGCCTGGTGCCACCAGCCCGCCCTGGGAAAGAACTCTAAGCTGATCCCGATTCTTGTGGCCCGCCTTCGCTTTCAAAGTGCTGAGCAGAAGCATCCAGCTGGCTGGTTTAGGTCCTGTTGTGTAGGCTTAGAATTCTCCCCACTGGGGGGTTTTTCTCTTCACCGACCGCCCTTGCAGACAGCCCACCACGGCCGCCCATTTCTAGAGGGGCCAGTGTCTCACAGAGCCACCTCTAAGCTAGGCTGAGCCGTTTTTCCTTTTTTTTTCCTTTTTTCCTATAAGCTGCCAGCCCCGCTTCCCAGGACCACCTCTTGTCTCTCATATCCCTGACTGACAGCAGAAGCATCTCGTTGCCGCCAGGGTTTGCCTTCGATGGACCCCTTGACTCGTCCCAGGGGCTGAAATGAAACATGTCGGGGGTGGTATGAGTGTCCAGGTCTTCTCTGGGGACGTTCTCCTCCTGTCCCACCAAGGGAG
The DNA here is from genome assembly GCA_022376925.1 of Tragulus kanchil. NCBI lineage: Eukaryota > Metazoa > Chordata > Mammalia > Artiodactyla > Tragulidae > Tragulus > Tragulus kanchil. Next base: position 20,271,304 of record JAIOJX010000027.1, on the reverse strand, counting down.
GGACCAGAGGCCACTGGGTAGACTGTGCGTGGCAGGGTGCGGCCCACCGCAGCCACTCTACCATAGCCCCGCTGGACCCCGGGGCGAGGGGAGGGTCCAGGAGGCCGAGCTCCCAGGGTGGGGACGGGCCGTGGCAGAGTCGGGTCTGCCCTGCGCCCCGGGTGCCCAGGTGGGCCTCCACCCCCAGGAGCAGTGGCTTGGCTCTGTGAAAGCTGGCCGGACGGGAGCCGAGGGCTCTGCTCTTTTTTGTGTCCTTCCTTTTACATGGAGGGGCGATGACGCGTCACAAAAGGCACCCGCCTTAGGTGTTCCCAGCACCGGTGTTTACGAACGTCTGTCCTGTGTTGGCGTGCAGCTGATGGACGGGGCTGTGCTGGGTGCGGGCGTGCGGCGGGTGACGCGGGCACAGACGCACGAGCGTCCGTTCTGTTTCAAAGTCTTCTCCCATTTTCGTTATTACAGAGTGTGGAGCAGAGTTCCCCGTGCTGTACAGGAGCTCCACGGGGGTTGTCTGCTTTAACGATAGCAGTGAGCGGCACCAGTTTTTTGGGGGGGCACTTCTATTGGTCTTTTATTTATTTATCATCCACATTTGTTCTTTGGCCCGTGTGGGCCTCCCATCGCAGTGGCCTCTCTTCCTGCAGAGCACCGGCTCTGGGCGTATGTGCTCCAGAGCTCCGGCTCCGTAGTTGGACACATGTTTCCAGCTGCTCCGTGGCACATGGGATCTTCCCGGGCCAGGGATCGAACCAGCGCCCTTTGCACTGCAGGGCGGTGTCTTTACCCACTGGACCACCAGGGAAGCCCGGCACCAATTTTTTTTTGTTGTTCTTTTATTTATTTATTTATTTGGGGGAGCGGGTTGGCGGGGGAGGGGGTGGGCGGGACACTTCTACTGGTCTTTCATTTCTCTATTTTCATCCATCTTTGTTCTTTGGCCCGAGTGGGCCTCCCATTGCGGTGGCCTCTGTTGTCGCAGAGCACCGGCTCTGGGCGCATGCGCTCCAGAGCTCCGGCTCGGTCATTGGACACACCAGTCCAGCCGCTCCGCGGCACGTGGGATCTTCCCGGGCCAGGGATCGAACTGGCGCCCCTTGCACTGCAAGGCGGTGTCTTTACCCACTGGACCACCAGGGAAGCCCGGCACCAATTTTTTTTTGTTGTTCTTTTATTTATTTATTTATTTGGGGGAGCGGGTTGGCGGGGGAGGGGGTGGGCGGGACACTTCTACTGGTCTTTCATTTCTCTATTTTCATCCATCTTTGTTCTTTGGCCCGAGTGGGCCTCCCATTGCGGTGGCCTCTGTTGTCGCAGAGCACCGGCTCTGGGCGCATGCGCTCCAGAGCTCCGGCTCGGTCATTGGACACATCGGTCCAGCCGCTCCTCGGCACGTGGGATCTTCCCGGGCCAGGGATCGAACCGGCGCCCCTTACTCTGCAAGGCAGTGTCTTTACCCACTGAACCACCAGGGAAGCCCACCCCCCCACCCCCGGCACCAATTTTTAACCTACACACCCAGGGCCCGTCCTGCGGCTGGGTCTTCCAAAGGCCGGGGCGCCCCAGCGCTCAGGTCATCTCCACCTGGCTACTCTCCTGGGCTCTGGCCTCAGGCCCCCCGCTGTGCTCAGAGCTTGGCCACACTTCCTAAGGCCTCTGGGAGGCGGTTTACCTGCGAGGGGCGGGGCCCCGGGTGGCTGGGGCGGGGCGGGGCGGGGCTTTGCTCTCCCTGCGCACTGGGACCGCCTCCCTCCATCGACCGCGGGTGGTGGGACGCAGCCCAGGACTCTCGCCAGCCTGCTTCACCACCTGGGAGGTCAGCTCACTCCGCCAAAGGGATCTCTGGTTTTCCAGGATTCCTGCCACCAGCGACTTGTCCCTTTCAAGGATGCACACGGGTTTGGGTGGGGGGATCTGAAGTTTATACAATTTAAGCTGTGGTGTCTGGGGGAAAAGACTGCACGAGTGCAAAATGCGAAATGACGCACGAGGTTTTGGAGGAGAGCCGGCGAGCCCGCGCGGTTCAGGCTTCACTGGCTTTTAGGTAAGTGCACCTCGTGGGCCTCGGCCTTGCTTTGAAGCTTTGAATTTACTCTGCTTGTGGGCAGGGCAGGGAGGCCTCCTGTTCTAGGGGATTTCCTGGCTTCAGGGGAACTTCAGGAGTCCTCCGCGGAGAATTCAGTTTCCGCCCTGTGTACCTCGGCAGGAGGAGGTCCCTCCAGCCGGAGCTAGTTCTTCCTGGAGAGGGAACTGGCTCCTCTCCTCTTAGGCAAGATGCTGCAGGAGGCTGGACCTGGGGAAAGGGCAGCCTCGTGCCCACCTTGAGGTCAGTTCAGCGCTCTTCTCTCTTTGTTCTCGTCACCCTGACAAAGTCCTGGCGCTGCCAGTGCCCTGACAGCCGAGGGGCCTCGCATGGCCACTGTCTGTCCCCGAGAGTGGTCACTGAGGTGTCTCCAGCTTCTGACGAGGCTGCACAGCCTCGAGAACCCCAGCATCCTTAGGGCACTCGCTGCGGCCTCTTGTTTCCAGACACGGAGGACGCGGGCTGATGGTGCGTCCAAACGGCGACTGAGTGAGCGAGGGACCGGCACCCCAGCATCCCTGCACCCATGAGCCACTCCCAGATTAAAGGATCAGCCCGCAATCGTGTGGGGCCTTTTCTGATGTAGTCCCCGCTCTCTGGCAGACCACAAGCCACAGAATGAATGTCTTCCACCGGCCTCTCTCTGTCCAGCAGGGCAGGGTCTGGTCCTAGGCTGCTGGGAGTTGGTGAGGACCCAGCCTTGGGGTTTAAGGACAGGCTAGTGTCTCCCTTCCGGCTTCCCACCTGGCTTCGTGATAAACAGCCCGCCGGCCAGTGCAGGAGACGGGTTTGATCTCTGGGTCAGGAGGATCCACTGGAGAAGAAAGTGGCCACCCACCCCACTCCAGTATTCTTGCCTGGGATGTCCAACGGACAGAGGACCTGCCTGCTACAGTCCACGGAGTCGCAATGAATTGGACGTGACTGAGCGCATTCACAATGTCTCCCTTTACTGCCTGTGGGAGCCATGCCCACCAAGAAACCAGGGAGTGCCAGGGAGGACAGAAAACCTGGGACAAGGCCCGGGACAGGGGGTTAGGGGAGCATGCAGAGGGAGGAGGGACCCTCAGCTGGTTTGCAGTAAGGACATACCCCCTTCTCTGCCCTTTGCCTTCTAGGGGATTTCCTGGCTTCAGGGGAACTTCAGGAGTCCTCCGGAGAATTCAGTTTCCGCCCTGTGTACCTCGGCAGGAGGAGGTCCCTCCAGCCGAGCTAGTTCTTCCTGGAGAGGAACTGGCTCCTCTCCTCTTAGGCAAGATGCTGCAGGAGGCTGGACCTGGGGAAAGGGCAGCCTCGTGCCCACCTTGAGGTCAGTTCAGCGCTCTTCTCTCTTTGTTCTCGTCACCCTGACAAAGTCCTGGCGCTGCCAGTGCCCTGACAGCCGAGGGGCCTCGCATGGCCACTGTCTGTCCCCGAGAGTGGTCACTGAGGTGTCTCCAGCTTCTGACGAGGCTGCACAGCCTCGAGAACCCCAGCATCCTTAGGGCACTCGCTGCGGCCTCTTGTTTCCAGACACGGAGGACGCGGGCTGATGGTGCGTCCAAACGGCGACTGAGTGAGCGAGGGACCGGCACCCCAGCATCCCTGCACCCATGAGCCACTCCCAGATTAAAGGATCAGCCCGCAATCGTGTGGGGCCTTTTCTGATGTAGTCCCCGCTCTCTGGCAGACCACAAGCCACAGAATGAATGTCTTCCACCGGCCTCTCTCTGTCCAGCAGGGCAGGGTCTGGTCCTAGGCTGCTGGGAGTTGGTGAGGACCCAGCCTTGGGGTTTAAGGACAGGCTAGTGTCTCCCTTCCGGCTTCCCACCTGGCTTCGTGATAAACAGCCCGCCGGCCAGTGCAGGAGACGGGTTTGATCTCTGGGTCAGGAGGATCCACTGGAGAAGAAAGTGGCCACCCACCCCACTCCAGTATTCTTGCCTGGGATGTCCAACGGACAGAGGACCTGCCTGCTACAGTCCACGGAGTCGCAATGAATTGGACGTGACTGAGCGCATTCACAATGTCTCCCTTTACTGCCTGTGGGAGCCATGCCCACCAAGAAACCAGGGAGTGCCAGGGAGGACAGAAAACCTGGGACAAGGCCCGGGACAGGGGGTTAGGGGAGCATGCAGAGGGAGGAGGGACCCTCAGCTGGTTTGCAGTAAGGACATACCCCCTTCTCTGCCCTTTGCCTTCTAGGGTTAGAATTCAACTTGCACTTGGGTCTGCAGCTTGCCTTGGTCACTATCCCACCCTGGAAAGTGTCCCATGGAAAAGAACAGTGAACGGATGAAAGGTTAGTACTTAGGTTCATCCTTCATCAAAGGTTTTCTTCAACCGGATCTGCTCCCTTCCTTCTTTTTCAGTCCCTTTCTGCTTTTTCAGTGAAAATGCTGGTTGAACTTAATATGTGAAATGAGAAGGAACAAAGTTCCTTCACCAACAAGCACGTGACACAGGTTGAAAGAAAAGACCACTCTTGAATGAATGGTTCATCATCAATTTGTACATCTTTTCCAGGTGGACGTTGGTCTCCTTGGTAGGAGATGGTCGTGGTCCGAGTTCTCTGTTACTGTGTAGCAAACTTGCACTAACTGAGGACAGAGATGTCTTAGTGTTGGTCATGACCTTTAGTTAGATTTGGGAACTTCTACAGAACAGCTCCCAGCAGGACGTCTTCTGTGGCAGTGGCCGTCTAAGGCTCAGCCACTGGTTGCACTTTGCAGGCAGAAGGACAGGATAAGAGTACCCCCCCAAACAGAGTCCAGTACCCAGATCTGTAGGAGCATACAGACTTGGAAGTCCTCCAAGAAATTTTGTATTGACCTGTCCATTCAAAATGTGTATAATGATGTGTACAGTAAAAACAACACAAATCTGGTAGGTCAAAGTCCAGCCTTCACTTTCTTTCTTTGGAACCCAAATGGACTGTGCTGTAGAAGCCAGGAAGGCTCATGAGCTCCCGTCGTCCTCCTTCCTGAGAGCTGCTCCCTGCCTGAGTAGGTCAGGCCTGTGGAGTAGGGGGAGGGACAAGGTAGGTGTGTGTGTTTATTTAACGTAGAATTCTTGGCACATGTGAAATTCTTGGCAAACCTATCAGACTGACAGGTGCTGAAAGGTAGAACTCTCTTTTCCCAAACCAGAAAAAACGTTCCCTCCAGGTGCCCATCATCATCCCGCTCCGTCAGGCAGAGGGCCACCTCTCCTAGCGCCCAGGGGACCTGGGTACCAGACGCAGGGGTGGCCTCTGGTTGAGCTTAAAGGGAGAGACGGGTTGAGACCTTTCCCTCAAGGGCTCTGTCCTTTGGAATAGTCATTGTTTGAAAGACGAAAGTGCATGTGGGTGGTGGGTTTAACCTCATGTTAATACACAATCCACCAAAAATGTATCAGCTTGTTTTTAGAGAGTGATACAATTACCATCACTGTGTAAAGTTGTTACTGACCAGGACTTAGGATGGTCGTATGATTCACATTTTGCTGTTAGGTTTTTGTTCCAACCCTGTGTATCAATGTAAATTTAATCCTGTAGCATTTTCAGGGATGACACATCAAGAAATTTTGAGTGGAGCAGACATTTGTTGGTGATATTTATGTGGCCGCTTTCTCGGATGGTCCCAGCAACCATCCATTCGTGTCTCAGACAATACCAGGTCTTCAGAATAGAGTTCTGATTCAGGCCCTGTGGCTATTAGAGCAGCCAAAAAGACAAACAAACAAACAAACCTTAGTGATGGATTTTGATAGAGAAAGCGGAAAGGAAACCCGGGGCACTGGAGAAGACTTCCTATGGGCATCAGATGTAACTGTTGAATACAGTAAACTGTGAAGTTAGTGAAATAACAGAATTAGGTTTGGGCTGGCCCAAAGAAAATCGCCAGCCACAGGGGCAAAAATTCCCCAGTCAATCATGAGTGAAGGTCAGGGTTGAGGAGGGCTGGGACGGGTAGAAAAAGAGAGAGGGATGCTAACGGGGAGGCAGCTGGCAGCGCTGGCAGTGATGGAGAAAGGTACTGGAAGCCCAGACAGCGCAGCGTTGGGAAAAGGCAGGAATCCCCAAGGGAGCGCCGGTAGCTGCCTCAGCGCTGATGACAATGTCAATACCAGAGCCGGCTGCGATAAGCCTTGTCAGGGAGCTCCTAGCAGGGCTTTGTGGTTTGGAGCAGCGCAAGGAACAAGTAGGGTACAAGGCTCCCCCGGAAACACGCCCTTTTCGGCCCAGGGCGGCTGCCCCGCCCCCACAGCCAGGCTCCTCCCACCATCAGCTCAGCGTTCAGGTCCCCCTCTTTCCGCCGGTCAGGGAGGCTGGTCCCAGCTCTTTGGCCCCTGGAGACTGACCCACGAACCCCGATGCCCTGCTGCTTGAGCACCTCTCCTGCGCGGGTCAGTACCATTCTTCCCGTAGCCATGGCTGGCAGGCCTCAAGGGGACTGGAGCCAGCTCAGGGTGTTCGGTGCTTAAGCAAGTAGAGAAGAAGGTCGTGATGGTGCCAATCAGAAGCGAAGCTAGCACAGTGCAGTTTGGATGTCAAGGCGTTAGGATTCAGGTTTGAACTGGTGCATTTTTATATGCCCTGGCGAATGGTTGCCTCAAGCCGCTAAGTACAACAGCAGCCAGAGGAAAAGCTTCGGTGGATCCCGTTAGCGTGAGCAGCGTACTGGAAAAAAATGGAGCTGCTGCTGTCTTAAAAATCGACAGAAATAATAGCTCCGTCCTTCAGGCGATTTGGTTCTGACCTGGGAGGACCCGATGTTGAAGAGTGATTTTTGTCAACTGTTCTAGCTAGCTGATCTGCCCTTCCTTCTACTCAGTCTTTGTGATGTCTTCTTCTTTTTAAAGAATTATTTATGTATTTTATTTTTGGCTCTGCTGGCTCTTTGCTGCTGCTGGACTTTTTTCTAGGTGTGATGAGGGGCTGGGGCCCTTCAGTCTGGTTCGTAGGCGTGCTGAGAGGCTGGGGTTTGCAGAGATCAGGGATGTACTGGAACCCCCAAAAGTCCACAGGGGCAAATTCCCAGTCAATCATGAGTGAAGGTCAGGGTTGAGGAGGGCTGGGACGGGTAGAAAAAGAGAGAGGGATGCTAACGGGGAGGCAGCTGGCAGCGCTGGCAGTGATGGAGAAAGGTACTGGAAGCCCAGACAGCGCAGCGTTGGGAAAAGGCAGGAATCCCCAAGGGAGCGCCGGTAGCTGCCTCAGCGCTGATGACAATGTCAATACCAGAGCCGGCTGCGATAAGCCTTGTCAGGGAGCTCCTAGCAGGGCTTTGTGGTTTGGAGCAGCGCAAGGAACAAGTAGGGTACAAGGCTCCCCCGGAAACACGCCCTTTTCGGCCCAGGGCGGCTGCCCCGCCCCCACAGCCAGGCTCCTCCCACCATCAGCTCAGCGTTCAGGTCCCCCTCTTTCCGCCGGTCAGGGAGGCTGGTCCCAGCTCTTTGGCCCCCTGGAGACTGACCCACGAACCCCCGATGCCCTGCTGCTTGAGCACCTCTCCTGCGCGGGTCAGTACCATTCTTCCCGTAGCCATGGCTGGCAGGCCTCAAGGGGACTGGAGCCAGCTCAGGGTGTTCGGTGCTTAAGCAAGTAGAGAAGAAGGTCGTGATGGTGCCAATCAGAAGCGAAGCTAGCACAGTGCAGTTTGGATGTCAAGGCGTTAGGATTCAGGTTTGAACTGGTGCATTTTTATATGCCCTGGCGAATGGTTGCCTCAAGCCGCTAAGTACAACAGCAGCCAGAGGAAAAGCTTCGGTGGATCCCGTTAGCGTGAGCAGCGTACTGGAAAAAAATGGAGCTGCTGCTGTCTTAAAAATCGACAGAAATAATAGCTCCGTCCTTCAGGCGATTTGGTTCTGACCTGGGAGGACCCGATGTTGAAGAGTGATTTTTGTCAACTGTTCTAGCTAGCTGATCTGCCCTTCCTTCTACTCAGTCTTTGTGATGTCTTCTTCTTTTTAAAGAATTATTTATGTATTTTATTTTTGGCTCTGCTGGCTCTTTGCTGCTGCTGGACTTTTTTCTAGGTGTGATGAGGGGGCTGGGGGCCCTCTCTAGTTGCAGTCGGTGGGCTTCAGTAGTCGCAGCTCCAGGATTCTAGAGCACAGGCTCGGTGGTTGTGGCACACGGGCTTCGTTGTGCCGGGGCACACGGGGTCTTCCTGGATCAGGGACTGAACCCATGTCTCCGGCATTGGCAGGTGGATTCTTTACCACTGAGCCACCAGGGAAGCCCTTGTAACAGTGTCTGTATTTTTCTTTCTTCCTTCTGTCTTTCTTATATTCATGTTATTGCAATATAGTTGATTTACAATGTGTTGTTAATTTCTGCAGTGCAGGGACTTCTCTGGTGGTCCAGTAGTTAGAACTCAGCTTCCACTGCCGGGGACCAGGGTCCCATACCTGGTCGGGAAACTAAGATCCCACAGGCCAAGACGCATGGGCAAAAACTTTAAACAGTTTTTAAAATACAAATAAAAATGTCTGTGGTACAGCGCACCAGTTCAGCTATGTTGTTATATGTACATACATTCTTCATCTTCTTTTCTATGAGAGTTTGTCACAGGGGCGTAGTTCTCTATGTGGCACAGTAGGACCTTGTTTGTCTGTTCTGTATATAATCGTTTGCATCTGCTAATTCCATACTCCCACTCCGGCCCTCCTCACCCGCCTCACCCTTGGCCACCGCAAGCCTGTTTTCTGTGGGATGTCTTTTTAAAAACTGTCACAATGTATCCTGAGTTTAGGAGCAGCCAGCCCTCGGTGCCCTGAGCTCGGCTGTGAGACATGACAGCCGTACAGCAGGCGTGTGTGGGGCGTGAGTGTCCCCGGCTGCTGGCCTGGAATCCTTCCCGAAGTGACCAGTGGCCTGCTGTCTAGCACAGGCGGGCCCTTACTCACCTCTCTGCCGTCTGGTTCAAAAAAGCAACACCCAGGCTTTTTTAGCGAGTACGATTTAAGAGCACGGCCAGGTCCGATCACACACTGGCAGATTTAGTCTCTCCGCTTTTCTCTTTGACGTTTGTTTTCATTCGCCTTTTTATTGGGAAGGATTTTTGAACCAACAGTGAGGTGAACGGAAGGCGTCACGAAGCCTGTGCGCCCATCACCCACTTCCAACAATCACCCACCATGCCCTGACTCCTTCCTCCCCCTTCACCTCGGTTGTCCTCATTATTTTTATTATTAAAAAGATATTTATTTATTTATTTGGCTGCTCCAGGTCTTTGTTGCAGTATATGGGGTCTTTCGTTATGGCCTGCAGGCTCGGGTTCCCTGACCAGGAATCAAACCCCAGCTCCCTGCCTGCATTGGGAGCATGGAGTGTCTGGCCCTGGGGGAGGGAAATTCCCTCCTTAATTTATTTTTTGACCACTTCTATTGGTCTTTCATTTATCTGTTTTCATCCATCTTTGTCCTTTGGCCCATGTGGGCCTCCCATCGCAGCAGCCTCTCTCGTTGCAGAGCACCGGCTCTGGGCGCTTGCGCTCCAGAGCTCTGGCTCTGTAATTGGACCCATCAGTCCAGCCGCTCCGCGGCACGTGGGATCTTCCCAGGCCAGGGGTCGAACTGGCACCTGTTGCACTGCAAGGTGGCGTCTTTACCCACTAGACCACCAGGGAAGCCCCCTCCTTATTTTTAAACAAACAAAAATGCTCTGACGTGGTGGCACATTATACATAAGCAGATCTGTCTTCATCTGAAAAGGAAAGGATTTCTTTTACACACACAAAGGAACATGGTCGAATTTACTTTAAATACTGTGTACGTCTTATTGCTTCTCTTTATATTGGGCAAAATAAACAAAAACAGTAAAATCTGACCCCAGGATTGCCGCAGCTCATCAGCCAGGTGCATAGAGAATAGCGGGTGTGACGAGACTTTATGACGTATACACACATACATAGAGAGAAAGGATGGGAACGGGGTCCTCAAGACCTCTTGGGTCAGGGCCCCAGACAACATTCACCAGTCCGCTTTTATTCAGTGCTGAAGCCTCCAGGTGTTCACAGGGAATGATATCAGCACGGGCTGGGAATCAGTCACAGCCCTGTGCAATAATCACCCTTGTGACTGACTCTAAGTTGCTTTCATTATCCTCCCAGTGGACAGAGTGCATCACAACTGGGGGACAGCGGTACCCACAAGAAGGTAAGGGGTCTGCACTGACCTGGCGTTCCAGGGTCCACGGCAGACCTCCCACCTGGTGCTGTTCCATGTGACCCCAGCCAGTGAGCCCCTGTGAATCAAACTGACTTGTTTTTCTCTTTAGTTTTCTTATTTCCAACATGATTTTCTCCTGGCTCGGCCAAAGCCTCAAAAACCTTCGCTGGTTTGTTTCCCCGCACAGTATGATTCAGCTCAGCGATCCTGCATTCCCAAAGGAGCTTCTCCTTTTTCTCAAAACTCGTTCACTATCTCATTTCACTGCCATAAAGAAGCCAGTGAGGTCGGCATGGGGCAAGGAGTCCAGGGAGTGGGCTGCACTGGGCCTCATCTGGACGGGCTCTGAACGTGCCTTGCCCATCGCAGCCTCTCTCGTTGCAGAGCACCGGCTCTGGGCGCCTGCACTCCCGAGCTCCGGCTCGGTAATTGGACACATGGGTCCAGCCGCTCCCCGGCACGTGGGATCTTCCCAGGCCAGGGGTCGAACTGGCACCTGTTGCACTGCAAGGTGGCGTCTTTACCCACTAGACCACCAGGGAAGCCCCCTCCTTATTTTTAAACAAACAAAAATGCTCTGACGTGGTGGCACATTATACATAAGCAGATCTGTCTTCATCTGAAAAGGAAAGGATTTCTTTTACACACACAAAGGAACATGGTCGAATTTACTTTAAATACTGTGTACGTCTTATTGCTTCTCTTTATATTGGGCAAAATAAACAAAAACAGTAAAATCTGACCCCAGGATTGCCGCAGCTCATCAGCCAGGTGCATAGAGAATAGCGGGTGTGACGAGACTTTATGACGTATACACACATACATAGAGAGAAAGGATGGGAACGGGGTCCTCAAGACCTCTTGGGTCAGGGCCCCAGACAACATTCACCAGTCCGCTTTTATTCAGTGCTGAAGCCTCCAGGTGTTCACAGGGAATGATATCAGCACGGGCTGGGAATCAGTCACAGCCCTGTGCAATAATCACCCTTGTGACTGACTCTAAGTTGCTTTCATTATCCTCCCAGTGGACAGAGTGCATCACAACTGGGGGACAGCGGTACCCACAAGAAGGTAAGGGGTCTGCACTGACCTGGCGTTCCAGGGTCCACGGCAGACCTCCCACCTGGTGCTGTTCCATGTGACCCCAGCCAGTGAGCCCCTGTGAATCAAACTGACTTGTTTTTCTCTTTAGTTTTCTTATTTCCAACATGATTTTCTCCTGGCTCGGCCAAAGCCTCAAAAACCTTCGCTGGTTTGTTTCCCCGCACAGTATGATTCAGCTCAGCGATCCTGCATTCCCAAAGGAGCTTCTCCTTTTTCTCAAAACTCGTTCACTATCTCATTTCACTGCCATAAAGAAGCCAGTGAGGTCGGCATGGGGCAAGGAGTCCAGGGAGTGGGCTGCACTGGGCCTCATCTGGACGGGCTCTGAACGTGCCTTGCACCCACGGCCTGGCAGCTGGTGCCAGCGACCCCACCCCAGAGGTGTATACCTGTCTCTCCCGTCCCTTCCCTCCGTGCTGAGTGCCAGGGCCAACCTAGGACTTTGCAAAGGCGCTGTTGTTTGCCGGAGGAAAAGGCTTGTGCGTCCCTGGTCGAAGGGACTGGCAGTCACGTGGATGGAGAGCGGGAAGGAGGCGCTGGGCGGACAGAAGCGGGCAGCCAGGCATGGTCTGCAGGGCTTGTCTCGAAGCACACAGAGTAACGCTGGCAGCATCCACGGAGGGCCCTGCCCAGTTCTCGTAGGACACCAAGCCCCCAGACCGGTCGAGAGCCTGCCCCAGCTCTGGCCACAGAGGACAGAGCCCCATCGTTCCGGTTGGTGCTGCGCTTGCCAGGCTTCTGTCCTCCCCTTCCCACGCAGGGTTCTGGGACTTCAACCTGCTGGACACGCGAGCGGGGCGGTTGGGGGCACATCTGCCCTCGCGCCCTTCCTGTGCGCTCCAGTAGCCGGGGCCACCCTCTGCCCACAGGGAAAGATGCTACTTTCATAGCTTTATAGTTTATAATAATCGGACGAACAAATACAAACATTGTATAACTGGAGCGTGGACATGCCCGCCGCTCCACCGCCAGGCCCGCGTCCCCACCCCCGGCCTGGAGGAGGTCGAGCGGGGCCTTGCGTGTCAGGCTGAGCCGCCTGCTGCCCGCCCGGGGCTTTGCCGGGGCCCGGGGATCATAGCTCCCATTGTGTGCACGGAGCGCCCTGACAGGTGCTGATGGATGGGCCTTCCTTGCGGATCCCGCGAGCCCTGGGCGGGGACAAGGCGTGCATTGTCTGCCGGGGCAGGCCCTTGCCTGCGAGCCTGCTCATTTGCCTGACGGTGGAGACAGGTGTATCCCAGCTCGGCGTGCCAGAGCGCCGCCGGGTGATTAAGATCTTGGCCCTGCTCCCCAGGGCTGGGCTGAGAGGAGCAGATACGGGGAGAGGAGCGGCCCTGGCCACGCCACGCTCCCTGGAACGCAGACCCCGGCTCGCTTCCTCTGAGTCTGTGATTCCGAGGGCGCGGTCGCTCCGTTGTGTCCCATGCGCTGTGACCCCGTGGACCGTGGCCTCCAGGCTCCTCTGTCCGTGGGGTTCTCCAGGCAAGAACACAGGAGTGGGTCGTCACGTCCTTCTCCGGGGCTCTTCCCGACCCAGGGATCGAACCTGGGTCTCTTGTGTCTCCTGCATTGGCAGGCGGGTTCTTTGCCACTGAGCCACTAGGGAAACCCCGAGTTTCTGAGCACCGCTCCTAAAAAGAGCAGCTTGTTAGGGATGGGAGAGTTTGGAGCCGGCTCTCACTCCACCAGGAGGAGGGGGCTCGGGCCACCATCGCCTGTTGAACAGCGGCGCCGCACGGACCGCCTCCTGCCTCCCGGGGACCCCTCCAGCCCGACTGCCCCCCGTTGGGGAACATCTCCCGGGTAGGTGTTTTCCTTACACCTTCCTGGTTGCTACCACAACTGCTCCAAAACGTCTTCATCATTTTTCAGATTAATATCTTATTTTTATTTAGGACCATGCAACGTGGTCCGTCAAATGTCATGAGAACATTTTTAAGGAAAGGCCGTGATGGCCTGCCCTCCTGAGTGCTGAGGACTGCACAGCCGCAGAGATGTTGAAGGACCAGTGGACAGCGTGTCTGATGAGTCAGTGCGGCTCTGCTTAAAGATAGGTCATGATCTGAGCCACGGCTTTCTGCATTTGAATGTGCCTTAAAAAATACCCATAGTCCACTCCCGGCACATACACCCAGACAGAACTCTTAATTTGAAAAGACACGTGCGCTGGGAGTAACCTCAGTGTCCATGGAGAGGTGACTGGATACAGGAGATGTCGTATGTGCGCACAGTGGAATATTACTCAGCCGTGAAGAGTGAAATCCCGCCGTTTGCAGGAGCATGGAGGCAACCAGCGATGACCATACCAAGTGGAGGAAGACAGACAGAGCAGCACAGATCCCACAGGGCACCACTTCTATGTGGAACTCAGGCGAATGTGTCTACGAAACAAGAACTCACAGAGATCATCGACCTGTGGTCGCCCCGTGGGGAGGGGAGGGGAGGGAAGGAGTGAGGGTTAGGGGTGAGCAGACACAAGCTGGTATATACCGGATGGATACGCAACACGGTCCTCCTGTCAAGCGCAGGGAACTGTATACTCAGGGTCCTCGGATAAACGGAAATGGAAAGAAATATGACGAAGAGTGCGTGTGCATGTCTACCTGAGTCACTTGCTATGCAGCAGAAATTAATACAGCATTGTAGACCAACCACACTTCCGTAAGGTTTAAAAGTCACCCGTCGAGTCCCCCAGATGCGGACGCCTGGGTCCTCTCTCCCACGCCTGCTCACTGGACAGGGCCTGGGAATCTGCATTGCAAACAAGCACCCCCCCCCCAGGGGTGGTCCGTCTCCTTCCTGGTTGTGACCAAGTTGCTGAGGTTCAGCAAGAGCTCCCCGACTTGATTTTCAGGTGCCTTAGGAAGGCAGTATCCTTATGGCTCCCTGTGCCTGGCGTTTGGTGGGCATTTGGGCATCCCAGACCTTCCGTCTCCGAGGAACGCTCCACGGGGGCTCCTGTCGGGCTGGGGGACAGCCGCGGGGCCGGGGTGGGGGCGGGGCTGGTGCAGGACAGGTGGGGAGCCCCGGGGCCCTTTCCCAGCTCTGTCTTCCCGGGGTTCCCGCCGCCGCCCCGGGCTCGTGCGCGCGCGCATGACATGGCCGCCTGCTGGGACAAAGGGACCTGAGGCTTCTGCAGGCACACCTGTACCTGCGTGCGCCTGCACAGCCTCCGGGACGCGAGGACATCGCCCGGCTAGCAGTGGAGTCAGAACGCTGTCCCCTTTGAACGTGCCGGCGGCTGTCATGTCTCTGCCTGGCCCCGTCTGGTCGTGAGAAGCACTCCGGTGTCGCGTGACCGCCTCCCTCTCTCCCCTCCCCGTCTGTCGGTATCACCCCCACATCCTCGGAGACGCAGCCTCCTCCCCCTCCGGGACCCCCTCGTCACCGTCCTGGAGGTGGGGGAAAAGGAGTAAAGTTGGTCCGATGTGTGAAGACAGACAGAGCAGCACAGATCCCACAGGGCACCACTTCTATGTGGAACTCAGGCGAATGTGTCTACGAAACAAGAACTCACAGAGATCATCGACCTGTGGTCGCCCCGTGGGGAGGGGAGGGGAGGGAAGGAGTGAGGGTTAGGGGTGAGCAGACACAAGCTGGTATATACCGGATGGATACGCAACACGGTCCTCCTGTCAAGCGCAGGGAACTGTATACTCAGGGTCCTCGGATAAACGGAAATGGAAAGAAATATGACGAAGAGTGCGTGTGCATGTCTACCTGAGTCACTTGCTATGCAGCAGAAATTAATACAGCATTGTAGACCAACCACACTTCCGTAAGGTTTAAAAGTCACCCGTCGAGTCCCCCAGATGCGGACGCCTGGGTCCTCTCTCCCACGCCTGCTCACTGGACAGGGCCTGGGAATCTGCATTGCAAACAAGCACCCCCCCCCCAGGGGTGGTCCGTCTCCTTCCTGGTTGTGACCAAGTTGCTGAGGTTCAGCAAGAGCTCCCCGACTTGATTTTCAGGTGCCTTAGGAAGGCAGTATCCTTATGGCTCCCTGTGCCTGGCGTTTGGTGGGCATTTGGGCATCCCAGACCTTCCGTCTCCGAGGAACGCTCCACGGGGGCTCCTGTCGGGCTGGGGGACAGCCGCGGGGCCGGGGTGGGGGCGGGGCTGGTGCAGGACAGGTGGGGAGCCCCGGGGCCTTCCGAGCTCTGTCTTCCCGGGGTTCCCGCCGCCGCCCCGGGCTCGTGCGCGCGCGCATGACATGGCCGCCTGCTGGGACAAAGGGACCTGAGGCTTCTGCAGGCACACCTGTACCTGCGTGCGCCTGCACAGCCTCCGGGACGCGAGGACATCGCCCGGCTAGCAGTGGAGTCAGAACGCTGTCCCCTTTGAACGTGCCGGCGGCTGTCATGTCTCTGCCTGGCCCCGTCTGGTCGTGAGAAGCACTCCGGTGTCGCGTGACCGCCTCCCTCTCTCCCCTCCCCGTCTGTCGGTATCACCCCCACATCCTCGGAGACGCAGCCTCCTCCCCCTCCGGGACCCCCTCGTCACCGTCCTTGTATGTAACTGAGGCGCAGAAGGGCAGGCGCTCAGAAGAGCGCGGGCTCGGGGCGAGAGCAGGACACGCCCTGGCCGCTGAGCGCCAGCTCCTCCGGGCGCGCCCCCCGCGTGCCGCCCCCTCCGCTCCGGTCGCCCCCGGCTCTCCAGGGCCCGGTGCTGCTTCATCACCAGCCCGTTCCCGGCTGCACAAAGGGGCCCTTTGTCACAGGTCCTTCCAGATGTTGAGTATTTGGAAAATATTCCGACTGGAAGGCACTTGTCCTCCAGATGCCCTCGGGAGGAGAGACAATCTAGGGCAGAAGCTCGGGAGGGCCACCCTCCGACCTCGGCGCTGGGACTCCCGGAGGGACCTGGGGACCCCGGGGGGGCTCTGGAGCATCACGTCCCTCATCCTCGTCCACTTGGTCCCAGCCAGGTCACTCAGCAACTGCCCGATGTGTGGGCAGAGGCTCTACCCCAGAGCCCTCTACCTGTGTCCCTGCGTGTGGGCCGAGCTTGGTCACACGTCCTTGTTTTTTAAAAATAGCTGTGCTGGGTCTTAGTTGTGGCTTGTGCGATCCACTTCCCTGCCTGCGTGTCCAAGCCGGGCCCCCTACCTTGGGAGCACAGCGATTCAGCTACTGGGCCGCCAGGAAAGCTACTGTGTTAGGATCTTGTGGTTTATTTATTTATTTATTTATTTTTATTTTTGGGCGGGAGTCCGGTTGGGGAGGGAGGGGAGCAGGTGGGCCACTTCTATTGGTCTTTCATCTCTCTATTTTCATCCGTCTTTGTTCTTTGGCTCCTGTGGGCCTCCCATCACGGTGGCGTCTGTTGCTGCAGAGCGCCGGCTCGGCGATTGGACACATTGGTCCAGCTGCTCCGCAGCACGTGGGATCTTCCCAGGCCAGGGATCGAACTGGCGCCCCTTGCACTGCAAGGCGGTGTCCTTACCCACTGGACCACCAGGGAAGCCCTTGTGTTTTTTTTTAAGTCGCTCAGCTTTGGGGTGGTTAAACACGATAGAAAACTCGTACCAGCTCATAGCCCGGGATCCAGGCTCAGCCCCCAGGCAGCGTCAGGCTGCGTTGCCCACTTGCGTCCAACCCAGCTGGGCAGCACCACAGCCCCCCTTCAGGCCTGTGGACGTGGGCGTGCGTGACTCTGGTCGTGCGCCAGCGTGTGTCCGTGGTTTGTTGTGCCAATGCCTCATGAGTACGGGGCATCCAAACCCCGGAGACTCACTCCAAAGCCCATTCTCCTTCCTCCTCTTTTTTTTTTAAACTGTATTTGTTTATTTTGGGCTGTGCGGGGTCTTCGTCTGCAGCGAGGCCGTCCCCTGGCTGGGACGGTGGGGTCCGCTCCTCGTGGCAGTGCCCGGCTTCTCGTTGTGATGGCGTCTCTCGTTGCAGAGCCCGGGCCCTGGGGCAGCTGGGCTTCGCTGGGCTGTGGCGTCTTCCCAGCGGCACCCGTCCCGTCCCAGGCCTGGGGAGGGGGTGGGGGCGTCCGGGTCTCCTGCCGCTGGAGCGGACGGCGAGGGCTCACGAGAAGCCGTGTCCCGTGATCCGTCGGCAGGTGGCCTTGGAATCCTGGGGGCCGCTCCCCGAGGTGTGGGGCAGGCGACTTCCCCTCCTCGTCCTCTGTCTTCTCGAGACGGAGCACAGCAGTGCCCGCCTCGGGGACGTCGGAGGAAGGGCTTCACACAGGTGCGGTGGGCGTGAAGGCAGTCGGTTGCCGGCGTCCGTTTGTGTGTGTCGGGGACGGTGCCGCGGCCTGGACGAGCTGGGCAGGCGGCTCCGGTGTGTGCCCGCCTCTGTGCCCGACGCCGCACCTGCGCTCAGCCAGGCACACGGGCTGCTGTCGCTCCGCTGGAGAAGCCGGTGAGCTCTGTGGCCCAGCGCCACCGACTGATGTCCAAACACAGAGTGTCCTGCGGCCTGTGTTGTTGTAAAGATGCTCTTTCACACACGGGTACCAGAGCTGCTTCCCGGGCGGCTCAGACCTGGGCTGGAGCCCTGGCTCAGGAAGCTCCCCTGGAGGGGGGCGTGGCAGCCCGCTCCCGTCTTCTTGCCTGAGAATCCCATGGACAGAGGAGCCCGGCGGGCGACAGCCAAAGAGACGGACTCAACCGAGCAACTGACGCTTTCCCTTTTTACCGGGGGCGCCAGGGTGGGCAAGGCTTCCCAGAGGAGGGAATCCGTCAGGCTGCGTTGCCACTGCGTACCAGCCCAAGCCCCCTTCAGGCCTGTGGACGTGGGCGTGCGTGACTCTGGTCGTGCGCCAGCGTGTGTCCGTGGTTTGTTGTGCCAATGCCTCATGAGTACGGGGCATCCAAACCCCGGAGACTCACTCCAAAGCCCATTCTCCTTCCTCCTCTTTTTTTTTTAAACTGTATTTGTTTATTTTGGGCTGTGCGGGGTCTTCGTCTGCAGCGAGGCCGTCCCCTGGCTGGGACGGTGGGGTCCGCTCCTCGTGGCAGTGCCCGGCTTCTCGTTGTGATGGCGTCTCTCGTTGCAGAGCCCGGGCCCTGGGGCAGCTGGGCTTCGCTGGGCTGTGGCGTCTTCCCAGCGGCACCCGTCCCGTCCCAGGCCTGGGGAGGGGGTGGGGGCGTCCGGGTCTCCTGCCGCTGGAGCGGACGGCGAGGGCTCACGAGAAGCCGTGTCCCGTGATCCGTCGGCAGGTGGCCTTGGAATCCTGGGGGCCGCTCCCCGAGGTGTGGGGCAGGCGACTTCCCCTCCTCGTCCTCTGTCTTCTCGAGACGGAGCACAGCAGTGCCCGCCTCGGGGACGTCCGGAGGAAGGGCTTCACACAGGTGCGGTGGGCGTGAAGGCAGTCGGTTGCCGGCGTCCGTTTGTGTGTGTCGGGGACGGTGCCGCGGCCTGGACGAGCTGGGCAGGCGGCTCCGGTGTGTGCCCGCCTCTGTGCCCGACGCCGCACCTGCGCTCAGCCAGGCACACGGGCTGCTGTCGCTCCGCTGGAGAAGCCGGTGAGCTCTGTGGCCCAGCGCCACCGACTGATGTCCAAACACAGAGTGTCCTGCGGCCTGTGTTGTTGTAAAGATGCTCTTTCACACACGGGTACCAGAGCTGCTTCCCGGGCGGCTCAGACCTGGGCTGGAGCCCTGGCTCAGGAAGCTCCCCTGGAGGGGGGCGTGGCAGCCCGCTCCCGTCTTCTTGCCTGAGAATCCCATGGACAGAGGAGCCCGGCGGGCGACAGCCAAAGAGACGGACTCAACCGAGCAACTGACGCTTTCCCTTTTTACCGGGGGCGCCAGGGTGGGCAAGGCTTCCCAGAGGGAGGGAATCCCGCTCCGCGGCTCTCTGGGGCTGGGTCCCGCTCCTCCCCCGGCTGACCCGCGGTGACCGAGGATCCCGCCTCGCCGGTCACTGCGGGTGATTGTCGTGTGCGTGGGAGGAGCTGGCTGTGCAGCTCAATGATTAATTTGCGGCAGTGGCAGCAGAGACGTCTGTCTCCAGCGGCAGATAAGCGCGCGGAGCGCTAACAGCGGGGAGGGAGGGGCCGCTCCGCCGAGCCAGTGGTGAAGGGCAGGCGTGGCCGGCGGAGTGCTGATAGTGGCCGTCGTGGCTTTATTGCGGCGATAATGTTGTCATCGGCATCGGGGGAGTGGGGAAAGCAGGCGCCTGCTGTGGGCGTTGGCGGCGGGAACCCCAGGCAGGCTTCCTTTGCCGTCTCCTGGGCCACGCGGGGAGACTTGGGGGTCCCCAGGGGTGGAGGGCTGGCGACGGGCTCCCCCTGTCCCTTCCCGTCGAGCTGGGGGAGCCGGGAACAGCGGCAGCGGGTGGGTCAGCGTCTCCACCGAGAGGCTGGTGAAGCCAGCAGAGGTCTCCGGGCAGAGATGAGATCACCCCCCGGGAAATGGCTTTTCCGGGAAGCCGGGCTGGGAGCCGGCACTGTGAGGCTAGACTCTGGGAAGCACTTGCTCCCAAAGCAGCCACAGTCGGAACAGCATGCGTCTGCCGAGTCTTCCCGCGCGCCCAGCACGGGGGCCTGACCTGAGCTCGCCGACCCCCGTGACCTCGGGGCAGCGCGGCTGTCACCCGGCCATGGTGCTGTTGTTTGGCCGCGTCCGACTCTTTGTGACCCCGGGGACTGCAGCCCACCAGGCTCCTCTGTCCATGGGATTCTCCAGACAAGGATCCTGGAGTGGGTCGCCATTCCCTTCTCCAGGATATCTTCCCAGCTCGGGGATTGAACCTGGGTCTCCCACGTGGCGGGCAGCGTCTCTCCCGCCTGGGCCAGCAGAGAAGCCTGTACCTCCTGAAAGAGCCCATTAAACCCTGCATTGGCCGTGAGATGGGGACGGGGCACCGTCCTGCTCACCTTGACCTCATTAAATTGAGAGTCCCGTGCAAGACCATTCTACTAGTGAGCCACAGGTTGCGTTAAGGAGACCATGAAACCCAGACACAACATCTCAAACTCCCAACGTGCCACAGCTGACAGAGACCCTAACACACGTGACGGGTGCCCACAGCCCTCGGTGAGAAAGCGACTTGGCCAGTCTGCTGACCGGTCGGGCAGCGCCTTCGGAATGCCGCCTCACTCCGAGGGAGATCAAGGCCCTGCGGTGCGTCCTGGCCTCCCTCCCTCAGCCTGCAAGGATAGCGGGAGGGAGGGCCGCTCCGCCGAGCCAGTGGTGAAGGGCAGGCGTGGCCGGCGGAGTGCTGATAGTGGCCGTCGTGGCTTTATTGCGGCGATAATGTTGTCATCGGCATCGGGGGAGTGGGGAAAGCAGGCGCCTGCTGTGGGCGTTGGCGGCGGGAACCCCAGGCAGGCTTCCTTTGCCGTCTCCTGGGCCCCGCGGGGAGACTTGGCGTCCCCCCGGGGTGGAGGGCTGGCGACGGGCTCCCCCTGTCCCTTCCCGTCGAGCTGGGGGAGCCGGGAACAGCGGCAGCGGGTGGGTCAGCGTCTCCACCGAGAGGCTGGTGAAGCCAGCAGAGGTCTCCGGGCAGAGATGAGATCACCCCCCGGGAAATGGCTTTTCCGGGAAGCCGGGCTGGGAGCCGGCACTGTGAGGCTAGACTCTGGGAAGCACTTGCTCCCAAAGCAGCCACAGTCGGAACAGCATGCGTCTGCCGAGTCTTCCCGCGCGCCCAGCACGGGGGCCTGACCTGAGCTCGCCGACCCCCGTGACCTCGGGGCAGCGCGGCTGTCACCCGGCCATGGTGCTGTTGTTTGGCCGCGTCCGACTCTTTGTGACCCCGGGGACTGCAGCCCACCAGGCTCCTCTGTCCATGGGATTCTCCAGACAAGGATCCTGGAGTGGGTCGCCATTCCCTTCTCCAGGATATCTTCCCAGCTCGGGGATTGAACCTGGGTCTCCCACGTGGCGGGCAGCGTCTCTCCCGCCTGGGCCAGCAGAGAAGCCTGTACCTCCTGAAAGAGCCCATTAAACCCTGCATTGGCCGTGAGATGGGGACGGGGCACCGTCCTGCTCACCTTGACCTCATTAAATTGAGAGTCCCGTGCAAGACCATTCTACTAGTGAGCCACAGGTTGCGTTAAGGAGACCATGAAACCCAGACACAACATCTCAAACTCCCAACGTGCCACAGCTGACAGAGACCCTAACACACGTGACGGGTGCCCACAGCCCTCGGTGAGAAAGCGACTTGGCCAGTCTGCTGACCGGTCGGGCAGCGCCTTCGGAATGCCGCCTCACTCCGAGGGAGATCAAGGCCCTGCGGTGCGTCCTGGCCTCCCTCCCTCAGCCTGCAAGGATAAGTGGGTTTCTGGAACCGTCACAGGTTAGTGGACTGATGGACGCCATCCGCAGACACAGAGGTAGCCTGGGCTGTGGATTCAGGTCTGAGACAGAGAGCCAGAGCCGGGTTTCCCGAGCGCAGCCCCATGACCTCGGGGCGGGAGCCCTCTGTGTCCTGGGTGCTGTCTTGTGCATCGTAGGTGTTGAAAGGAGTCCTGGCTTCTCACCATTAGACGGCCTTTACCAGCGCCCCCACCCCACGGTGACCGTCAGAGCTCTCCGGACACGGCTCGGTGTCCCCGTGGAGTGGGAGGAGGTCACCTCTGGCCAGGAACAGCTGGTACAGGTGTTTCTAAATTGGGTCAGGCCAGCCTTCCCCCGCCTCTTAATCCCTCCGGCTGCTCCCTCCCTCCGCTCACGGCCGGCCTGGGGACCAGCACTTGCTTCAAGTTCAAGGCAGGTAAAGCGCAAGCCCTGCCTCACAGCGTCTCTCCCAGGAAGGGGAGAGGGGATCCCTTCCAGAAGCAAGCCGTGCTGGGGAGGGTGGCGGCCTGGCAGCTGGAGAAAGGGGGCCTTCCTGCCTCTCAGAGTCCTCTTTCTCGGCGCATGGCCAGCGGAGACCCGAGTCCACGCTGCAGGCGGGGACACGCCAGCCGCACAGACACCCCTCTGTCCTTCCTCCGAGGAGCTGGCCTTCCCCCGTCCCCTCCCCCACCCCTGTAAGAGACTCTGGTTTTGTGCCCCCACCCACCCAGGGCCCACGCACACTGCCCCCGCCCCCCGGCCCGGCTACACCTGACTTATTTATTTATTTACAGCTGGAGTGTTTGCGCTGAGGGTTAGTTCGGGTCTGTTAAACTTGCTGCTTTTCCTGCCTGGGAGCCCGGGTAATGAGTAACCATAGCGTGCTGCAGGCAGCTGTCTCGGGCAGATCCAGAGCCGCCCCGGGCGCCGCATAAGGGCGCGTTTGTTCTGTCCCTGCTCAATGGTTCCTTGTGCAAGAGGCAGGGCGACGGGAGGGCGGGAGCCAGGGCCCGGGGAAGACGGCGACGGCACTCCATCGTGGGACTCCCGGCCGTCCTCTCTCCTCGTCCACCCGCCCTCCGCCGCCTGTACTCTGTCGTGGACCTCAGACGCCCAGCCTCTTCTCCCTGACTCTGTGAACCCGGGGGCAGCTCACCCAGACCTCACGGGGTGCTTCGGGGTGGGCCGTGGGGCCCGAGGGCTGATGATTCACGCGGGGCTGGTGCAGGTGCCCTGGCTCTCCCTGCCTGGGCACACGAACACCGTATCTCTTTTCTCGAGTTCGCTCCCTGATCCAGTAAATGTCTGTCTGTCTGCTCCTGACCTTGTGTGCCTGGCCTCGCTCTAAAGCTGTTTGAAGAGGGATTTCGGAAAGCAGCCCCCAGTCGGTCACGGGGCTCGTCACAGGCTCCACCAGCAACACGGGCTAGGCTTGATCTGCATGATTATGTAGAAAGAGAGAGGCCCAGAAATAGATTGCCCACTCGGCCTCTGGAACACCTCCCAAGCGATGGTCACATCCGTTCATTCTGTACACGGGTATTAAACACCTACATCGGGCCAGCTGCTCGGCTGGCTCCCGGGGGCGACCGCGGACACGAACCGGGTGTGGTCTCCTGCCTCCGGTTGACGACATAGAAGGGAGAGAGGAAGGAGCCCACGTCCTGAGGTTATGGCGACATGAGGTAGAGTGGGACAGACGCCCCCAGAGAGGCGGTGGTGCTTTAGTCTCTAAGTTGTGCCTGACTCTTGTGACCCCACGGACTGTAGCCCGCCAGGCTCCTCTGTCCTGGATTCTCCAGGCAAGAGTACTGGAGTGGGTGTTATTCCCTACGCCAAGGATCGAGCCCGCGTCTCCAACATTGGCCGGCAGCTTCTTCACCACCGAGGCACCGGGAAGCCCTTCCTAAGAGAGGTCAGGGAGAATATCTCGGAGAGCAGTGAAAGGAAAGGTCAGAATCTTCGGGGAGTGCGAGGAAAGGCTGGGCTCCAGGAAGTAAGGCTGAAGGCTGGTCCTTCCTCCAGGCAAAGGAAAAGCTTTAACAGAGAGACTGAGGTGGGCAAACACGGGGCGTATGTGGGGGCCAGGGAGGGGCTGGGTTGCTCCATTCGTGGGCAGACAAGTCAAGAGCCGAGGCATGTTCAGATGAACCGAGCCACGGTCAGCAAGGTGCATGTACGGAGAAGATGGTAGCCATGTGGAAACCAGTTAGAAGAAGATGGCAGCGGTCCAGCTAGGAGAAAATGAGAAAGATCGGACAGGTGGGTTACTGAAGCCTAGGATAACGTAGGCCTTAGTGGCTGATGCAGAGAGCAGAGGGGACGTGGCCCCCCAGGTGACCAAGAGGAAGAACTGGGGAGATGTGACAAGGCAGGAGGTCCAGAGGAGGACCAGAATGGAGCAGCAGGACGAGCGTGTGGTTTGGACGCACTGAGTTGGAGAGTCTGTGACCCAAAGTGGGGTCCGGCCGCTCACCACTCGGTCATCCCAAGCAAAGCTAGGCTTGATCTGCATGATTATGTAGAAGAGGCCCAGAAATAGATTCCCATCGGCCTCTGGAACACCTCCCAAGCGATGGTCACATCCGTTCATTCTGTACACGGGTATTAAACACCTACATCGGGCCAGCTGCTCGGCTGGCTCCCGGGGGCGACCGCGGACACGAACCGGGTGTGGTCTCCTGCCTCCGGTTGACGACATAGAAGGGAGAGAGGAAGGAGCCCACGTCCTGAGGTTATGGCGACATGAGGTAGAGTGGGACAGACGCCCCCAGAGAGGCGGTGGTGCTTTAGTCTCTAAGTTGTGCCTGACTCTTGTGACCCCACGGACTGTAGCCCGCCAGGCTCCTCTGTCCTGGATTCTCCAGGCAAGAGTACTGGAGTGGGTGTTATTCCCTACGCCAAGGATCGAGCCCGCGTCTCCAACATTGGCCGGCAGCTTCTTCACCACCGAGGCACCGGGAAGCCCTTCCTAAGAGAGGTACGAGCAGAATATCTCGGAGAGCAGTGAAAGGAAAGGTCAGAATCTTCGGGGAGTGCGAGGAAAGGCTGGGCTCCAGGAAGTAAGGCTGAAGGCTGGTCCTTCCTCCAGGCAAAGGAAAAGCTTTAACAGAGAGACTGAGGTGGGCAAACACGGGGCGTATGTGGGGGCCAGGGAGGGGCTGGGTTGCTCCATTCGTGGGCAGACAAGTCAAGAGCCGAGGCATGTTCAGATGAACCGAGCCACGGTCAGCAAGGTGCATGTACGGAGAAGATGGTAGCCATGTGGAAACCAGTTAGAAGAAGATGGCAGCGGTCCAGCTAGGAGAAAATGAGAAAGATCGGACAGGTGGGTTACTGAAGCCTAGGATAACGTAGGCCTTAGTGGCTGATGCAGAGAGCAGAGGGGACGTGGCCCCCCAGGTGACCAAGAGGAAGAACTGGGGAGATGTGACAAGGCAGGAGGTCCAGAGGAGGACCAGAATGGAGCAGCAGGACGAGCGTGTGGTTTGGACGCACTGAGTTGGAGAGTCTGTGACCCAAAGTGGGGTCCGGCCGCTCACCACTCAGAAGTCATGAGAGAGGCCAGGGTGGTGGAAAGGAACATTGCTTTATCTGGGATGCTGGCCGCTGAGGTGGGCAGGTGGACGCCTGTCCAGAGGCCAGCGCTCCCCACTGACAGGTGCAGGCAGAGTTGCTTCTATCATGTCTGACTCTGAGCCCCCGTGGCCTGGAGCCTGCCTGCCTGCTGTGTCCACGGGGCCCCCCAGGCAGGAGCACTGGAGCGAGTGCCCGTTTCCTCCTCCAGGGGGTCTTCCCAACTCAGGGGTTGAGAGCAGACCTCCCGCACTGAAGGCGGGTTCCTTACCAACTGAGCCACCAGGGAAGCTGAGACGATCAAGGGTTAAGAGCTTTTGTGGCTGGGGGTGGGGTGCTCCACGCAGAAACTGCTCCATCAGCTCAGACAGTACCCTTGAACGTGGTCGTCCATGGTCTGACTAGCTCCCTGACCAGGGATTGAGCCCGCAGCCCCTGCATTGGAAGGGGAAGTCTCAACCATGGACCACCAGGGACAGCCCTGCCCTGGTTTTCAAAGTCACCTTGCAAAATAAGGAGGGATAGGAAAAACATTTCCCCACATTTAGGATGGAGTAAACAGGTCCAGAAAGGTTGAGTCACTTCTGCAAGATCACACAGCAGAGTCAGTCCTGGAGGGGCCCAGGCATTCAGGCCTCAGCCTGGAGCGGTCAGCCTGAGTGTTTAGTCACCTTCCTGGTGAGAGATGCACACCCCAATGTAACTTGGGAGTTTAAACAGTGAGGACGTGTGTGTCTTCTCACAGCAAGCTGTCGAGGGGAAGGACAGGCTCTGGGACCCGTGGGCTCAGTGGAGGTCAGTGATGTCCCTGGGGAGCCCTGCCATCCTTTCCTTTCAACTTTCCCAGCGCCAGGACGGCCTTCATCCCGAGGCTGGCCTCCGGCTTGGGTGCCAAGGATGGCCGTGGGCAGTTAAGGCTCTGTGCTTCCTTGTTCACAAAGGAAAAGAGAAAACGCTTACCCGAGTGTGGGCTATGTCTGTACCCTGGGTGGCTCTGGGGGTGAGGAGCCCACCTGCCAGCACGGGAGAGGCAGGTTCCGTCCCTGCGCTGGGACGATCCCCTGGAGAAGGAAATGGCAGTCCACTCCAGTATCCCTGCCTCTTCAGGGACAGAGGATCTGGGCTACAGTCTATGGGGTCAGAAAAGAGACAGACACGGGGCCCCCCTCCTTCCTGGGGGTGTGCAGGTGGAGCGGGTGGGGCCACGGCATTCCCCAGCCCAGTTCAGCCCACCTGCCAGCCCTCTAGCTCGCCTCCTGGAATAGAGGGGATGACCAGAGGGAGAGGAGAGGGCATCTCAGGTGAAGAAGGTCTGACCAGAGCTTTTTTTTTTTTTTAAAGATTTATTTATTTATTTATTTTGGGCGGCGGTCGGGTTGGGGAGGGAGGGGGGGAGCAGGCCGGCCTCTTCTATTGGTCTTTCATTTCTCTATTGTTCATCTATCTTTGTTCTTTGGCTCTTGTGGGCCTCCCATCGCGGCGGCCTCTCTCGCTGCAGAGCACCGGCTCTGGGCGCATGCGCTCCAGAGCTCCGGCTCGGTCATCAGTCCAGCCGCTCCGAGGCACGTGGGATCTTCCCAGGCCAGGGCTCGAACCGGCGCCCCTTGCACTGCAAGGCGGTGTCCTTACCCACTGGACCACCAGGGAAGCCCGCCCCATGTCTTTTTGTTCGGATAAATTCCTAACCATTCCTTCTGGGCTTCCCTGGTGGCTCAGATGACCAAGAACTGCCTGCAGTGCACGAGGCCGGGCTTCGATCTCAGGGTCGGGAAGACCCCCTGGAGACGGGAACGGCCAACCGCAGCAGCGTTCTTGCCTGGAGACTTCCACGGCTCGTCCACGGGTCACGAAGAGTCGCACACGACCGAACGGCTTTCACAACCATTCTTTCCGGAATCAGGTCAGACTCCAGCCCTCTGGACCCCTTGGCTGTTGCCCCAGACTGGGTCAGGTCCTCGCGGTCCGTGTGTGGGTGAGCTCGCAGGCCCCAGCTGACGCACACATGCCAGCCTAGACCTCACGGAGCTGACAGTGAGGCCAGAATCCCAGTCCTGTCTCAGAAGCGAGGGCGCAGGAGAGGACAGCTGTTGTGGCCAGTTCCCGCCGTTCCTAAGCGGCCCGGCCTTTGGTGGTTGGAAGACGAAACTACATCTCCCGGGAAGCAGTTCGGCTCGCTCCGCCCCCTCCCCGGGCCCTGCCCTCTCCGGCCCGGCTCAGCCGCTATATAAGGGCCGAACGGGCGGCCACGGGCAGAGCGTAGAGGGAGCGCGGGCGCGGCGGCGGCGGCGAGGCTCGAGGGGACGTCACCCTCGCAACGGGCCGCGGCCGCTCGGCGCTTCTGACCCAGCTCTGTCCCGCAGGGCTGGCGCCCACCCCGCGCCGCCGGGCCCTGCGGACCCGCAGCCCCGGGGCGCAGAGCGGAGCTGCCCTTGGCGCTTTGCGCGGCTTGGCCGAGGGGCTCCCGGCGCGGCTCCCTGGGGTCGCGCTGGAGACGCGCAGCGAAGACCGACGAAGAGCTGCGCCCCGGCGGGGCCTCTCCGAGGGCTGGAGGCGCTCGCCGGCGTCGGCGGGGCGCCGCGGGGGAACCCGGGCCAGCGAGCCCGCGCGCCATCTCCGCGGGTCCCGGGCGCTCTGGGCGTGGATGGAGCGTGGCAGTGGGGCCGGGGCCTCCGAACCTCCTGACGTGGATTACTTGGTGCGTCTCGGCCGGGCTTGGAAGACCCACGACCTCGCCTCCGTCCCTGGATTGATGCCTTCCACCGCAGCCTGGGCCGCTTCCCTGGCGGTAAGTCCCCCCGCCAACCGCAGGGGAGAGGAGATATGGCCCCCTGCGCCGTTTGATGAAGGTCTTGCGGTTCTGGGTTGAAATTTTTGTTCCGGTAATTGACGACGTCTCAGAGGTCGTTTTAGCCGAGCTAGTTCGCGGTGGGCATCGCCCAGCCTGGGCACTCGGGGCATCGCTGGCTGCGCCTCGGGCCGCGGCCCCCGCCTGGGGAGTGGTCCGCCCGAGCCCCTGGCACCCACCTTCCCAGCTCCTCGCGCTGCGGGCCCGTTACCTCGCTGAGCTCCCCGAAGCGTCTGCCCGCTGGCGATCCAGAATGCCATCCGGGCGCAGCGCGCGCTCGGGGTCCCGCACCCCGGTGGGGGTGCATGTGCCCGGTCCCCGGTCCTGGTCGCTGATGAGCGACTTTACCGCACGGACTGGGGCACGCATCAGGCGGTTCCCTGAATGGGTGAGAGGTGTCAGGAATTCCGTCCGGTGCGTACCCCGCCCCCGCCATCAGTGCGCATTGTTCATGGAAGAGGCTTCGTAGCCAGCTCAGGGAGGGGCTGCGTTTTGCGTCGTGAGCTGAGAGCAGTCGGCGTCAGAATGCATAGCTCTCCGCTGGCCTGTCCTTTTGTGTGGGTGCAGGGCAGCACCCAGCCTGAGTAGGCGCCGAGGAGATGTTTGTTGAATGAATGACTGAGCGAAGCTGCCTTGATGTGCAGATAAACCCGGACCTCCTTTCCCTTCGCCTTCTCTGGCCCTTGGTCTCATCTCCTCGACCTTTCCCCTGAGGATGGTTTCCTGGGGATGGTTTCCCAGATGGGGGATTCCCTCCCTCACTCCTCCAGCCCTGTCGGCCGTCTGTCTGTGATGAACCACTTCCTGTCCAGAAGTCCCTCCTGAGCAGGAGGGCACTTCTGGAAGCCGTCGCGGATCTTGGCTTGGTCGCCTCCAGGGAGCACCTGCTTGGGGACGGGGAGAACCACACGGGAAGAAAAAGGAGGATTTGTTGCTGCTGCCCCACACCCCAGGAGCCTGAGCTCTGGCCACCCCCAGGTCCCCAGGGGGACTGCCCGCCTGGTACAGGGTGTACCCTGTGGCCCTACCCACCCTCTCTGAGAGAGGAACTGTTGAAATCGTCCCACCGATGGTCTGAAGCCCGCCTCTGCACCCCACCTCATCTTAAAAGTCATCTGTGCCTTTCTCTCTCTTTTATAGAAAGCTACATAAAAGTGCAAAATGCGGGAAAGGAAACAACCAATTCCCACAGTCATGCTGGCAATTTGACATATTCTTTCACTGCTGAGATCCTGCACTATGTACAGCATTGTTTCCCGCTCTGTTCCCCTCCTCACTTTTTTTTTTTTTGAACATTTCCCCACATAATGACTGTATTCGCTGCAGACACTGAATCATAGTTTGTGTGACAATTCTCCCATTGTTGGACACCGAAGTATTTCCAAATTTTTACCCTTTGAAGTCATGCGTCAGTGAGGTCTTTTGTACATAAGGATTTGTCCACATTCTGAATTATTTTCCTTGGAAAATTCCCAGGAGCCCCTCTTGGTTCTCAGTCAGTCGTGCCTCAGGAGTGCCCCTCCTGGTGGACATGTACCAGGTGGGCTTGGAGTCGGACCCCGGTGCCTCGACACCAGGGCGGGGAGGCAGGACACAGGAGGAGCGAGGCGGCGCCCCCTGACTGAGGGGATACAGTGTGTCCTTTCCTTTGGTTTTTTCCCTGAAGCGAAGAGTTGAGCAGCATTGGCTCATGAGAGCAGCTTGCCATTTGCCTTCAGGACTAGGATGGAAATCATTTTAGCAACAGTGGAGATGAAGATTTACGAAAAAGCTGGCTTTAAAATGCTGTCCTGTAAAAAATTGTTATTAACTGTTTAAATAGAATTCTTTACTTGTTTGCTTTTGGCTTTGCTGGGCCTTCGGTGCTGCACAGGCTTCTCTCTAGTTGCTGTGGGCTCGGCCGCCGTCTGGCTGTGATGCGCGGGGTCTCCCTGCGGTGGTTTCCCTGTTGTGGGGCGCAGGCTCTGGGTGCGCGGGCTCGTGGTTGTGGCTCCCGGGCTCTAGAGCGCGGGCTCAGTAGTTGTGCCTCAGGGTCTTCGTTTCTTGGAGGCGTGTGGGATCCTCCTGGGTCAGGGATAGAACGTCTTCTGCATTGGCAGGTGGATTCTTCACCACTGAGCCACCAGGGAAGCCCTGCTCCTAACTTTTAATTTTGATAGAAGTCCAGACTGGGGGGAAAGTTGCCAAAACCGTACACGGCGTTCCCTTATGCTCTCCACCCAGCTTCCCTGTGTGTTAACCTCGAGGGTCCCCAGCAGGACGGTCGTAGGGGTGGGCTGTGTTGATGGAGGACGGTGAACTCACCTCCAGGCCTCACTCAGGCTTCTCCAGCTGTCCCACTGAGGTCTTCTTTCTGGTCCAGAATCTACCTCAGGATCCTGCGTGGCCGACAGTGCTGTCTTAAAAAACGTGAAAGTTGAGAGGGACTCAGCAGGCTGTCTTTTTAAAAAACCACTTAGTTGAGGCATGACTGACATGCAAAAAGCCACCCGTGGGGGCTTCCCTGGTGGGCCAGTGGGTAAAGAGTCCGCCTTGCGGTGTAGGGGGCACCGGTTCGATTCCTGGACCAGGAAGATCCCACGTGTGTGTCTAGTTACGAGCCAGCGCTCTGGAGTGCACGCGCCCAGAGTCGGTGCTCTGTGACCAGAGTGGCCACTGCAATGGGAGGCCCATGCGGGCCGAAGAATAAAGATGGATGGAAAATAAATAAATAATAAATCAATAAAAAGCGGCCAAAACTTAAAAAAAAAAAGCCACCCGTGTTTCACGTCCGCGGCTCCGTGAGGCTGGTCCAAAGCGTCCACTGTGAAACTGACATCACAGCCCGTGCTGTGAACATCCCCATCGCCTCCGAGAGTTTCCTTCCACCCTCTTTTATATTATTTTAGTAGCTTTTGGTGACAAGGACACTTGGCAGAGCAGCTGCCCTCCTAGCACGCGTGTCCAGTGCCTGCGTGCCCGTGACTCCGTCGTGTCTTGATTCTTTGCCGGAGTGGGTGGCCGTTTCCTCTTCCCAGGGGGTCTTCCCGACCCGGGGATTGAGCCTGTGGCGCCTTCATCGCACGTGGATTCTGCACCACTGAGCCACCGGGAAGCCCTCAAGCCTCCAGCGCGGGGTCGTGCTCCAGGGCACTAAAGCTTATGTGTCTCAGCAGACCGTCCTTTTTCTGGAGAAGGTTGAAGATTGAGATGTTGTTCCCCTTCTGTCCCAGGCGAGCTCACCCCCTGTGCCCTGTGTATGGCCAGCAGGGCAGGGGAGCCGCTCCGGGGTGCAGAGGGGAGAGGACTCTTGGCTGTGAGCGGGCAGAGCGTCTCCACATACTTCCTCTGCTTCGATCCTACCTGGGAGCAAGTCGTTTAGTAGCAAGTGGATCACAGCCAGGTCTGTCTTGACGCGCCTGGGGGGTTGGGGAGGAGGTGGAGGATGACATCCGGGTTGCGTGAGAGGCAGCTGCCGCCAAGCCCGACCCTCCCATCGCGGAGTCCGGTGCACCCTGCTGGGCGAGGGACTCAGGCCGCTGGGCGGCAGGTGTGTCTGGTGCTGAGCGTGCGAGCCCAGGGAGGCGGAGCTCCCTGGCGGCCTGAGCAGCTCCAGAGGAGCACGGGCTTCGCTCGTGTCTCAGAAGGGCTTGAGGGGTTTGTCTAGCAGTCTTGGGCTGGGGAGGGACCCGCTTCTTCTTCTTCTTTAGATCCTTCTCCTTTAGCGGAGCCAGCCTAGGGGGTGGCATTTGGAAGCAACGGTCGTGGATGGAGGCTGGCCCAGCGTCTTCGCATAAGAGAGCCCTTGTGTGGAGCTGGGGAAGCCCATGAAAGAGGTCCTTCTCCCACCGGCCTCAGAGGCCGCAGCAGCCAGCGTGTCCGCCGACAATGCCCACAAATCTGGCTGCCTTCTCCAGCGGGCGCTGGCTGCCCGCACGCACCGTGGAGGGGATGTTTGCTTGGGATCAGGACGCTTTGAGGTTACTTAACTCTGAACCAAATTTCTATTGTCCAGATAGTTTCTCGGTGACTGTCAGGGATGGTTGCCTACACTCAATTTTTCTTTCACTCCCAGCTTGTAAACGGAAAGATAGCCATCCTCGCTTTCTCTCTGCAGCCTCCCCTCGCGGCCGCCTGGCACAGAGGCTTTCTATCTCCCCCAGCGCCAGGGAGGATCATAACAGGAAGTCTCGGAGGGAGAGGGCGCGGGATGTCAGAGCTCAGCAGGCCTGGAATAGCCCTCTGTCCACGCCCGCCTGCTTCTGCTCCTCGGTGAGGCCTCCGGGGCCCTGCCTGGCAGCTCTTCCCAGGTCAGCGGGGCCAGCAGTTCCCCGGCCCCCTGGTCTGCAGCCTGCGGTTTGCATAAAAATGAGTTGCTTGGAGGATTTGGTAAACCTGGTGTTTTAGCCACCATCCCCCACCTTAGAGGTTCTGTCTTGGTATATGGGGGAGGGCCACGGTGCTCCCCGGGAGAGACAGGGAGTTGACTGACCTCTCGGCCAGATAAAGCCAGAAGTCTGCCGCCTGGGGGTTGGGGGAGGATGACATCCGGGTTGCGTGAGAGGCAGCTGCCGCCAAGCCCGACCCTCCCATCGCGGAGTCCGGTGCACCCTGCTGGGCGAGGGACTCAGGCCGCTGGGCGGCAGGTGTGTCTGGTGCTGAGCGTGCGAGCCCAGGGAGGCGGAGCTCCCTGGCGGCCTGAGCAGCTCCAGAGGAGCACGGGCTTCGCTCGTGTCTCAGAAGGGCTTGAGGGGTTTGTCTAGCAGTCTTGGGCTGGGGAGGGACCCGCTTCTTCTTCTTCTTTAGATCCTTCTCCTTTAGCGGAGCCAGCCTAGGGGGTGGCATTTGGAAGCAACGGTCGTGGATGGAGGCTGGCCCAGCGTCTTCGCATAAGAGAGCCCTTGTGTGGAGCTGGGGAAGCCCATGAAAGAGGTCCTTCTCCCACCGGCCTCAGAGGCCGCAGCAGCCAGCGTGTCCGCCGACAATGCCCACAAATCTGGCTGCCTTCTCCAGCGGGCGCTGGCTGCCCGCACGCACCGTGGAGGGGATGTTTGCTTGGGATCAGGACGCTTTGAGGTTACTTAACTCTGAACCAAATTTCTATTGTCCAGATAGTTTCTCGGTGACTGTCAGGGATGGTTGCCTACACTCAATTTTTCTTTCACTCCCAGCTTGTAAACGGAAAGATAGCCATCCTCGCTTTCTCTCTGCAGCCTCCCCTCGCGGCCGCCTGGCACAGAGGCTTTCTATCTCCCCCAGCGCCAGGGAGGATCATAACAGGAAGTCTCGGAGGGAGAGGGCGCGGGATGTCAGAGCTCAGCAGGCCTGGAATAGCCCTCTGTCCACGCCCGCCTGCTTCTGCTCCTCGGTGAGGCCTCCGGGGCCCTGCCTGGCAGCTCTTCCCAGGTCAGCGGGGCCAGCAGTTCCCCGGCCCCCTGGTCTGCAGCCTGCGGTTTGCATAAAAATGAGTTGCTTGGAGGATTTGGTAAACCTGGTGTTTTAGCCACCATCCCCCACCTTAGAGGTTCTGTCTTGGTATATGGGGGAGGGCCACGGTGCTCCCCGGGAGAGACAGGGAGTTGACTGACCTCTCGGCCAGATAAAGCCAGAAGTGAGCCTTTGCTGGCTCAAGAGGACCCAGCCATAGTGCGCCTCTGTCTTCCTCCTCTTCCAGGAAGTCTTCCCAGCTTCCTCCACCTGGTCCGGCCCTCACGTCTGCTTCCTTGTTTTGCTGGCACAGACTGCGACTCAGGAGTCTGGAAAGCGGGTGCCCTTTGTACCTGGTTAGCACAGCAGTGGCTGCATTCAGGTGAAGGAAAAGGACCGGCCGTCCTGGCTTCAGGGATAAGACCCGAGCCTCTCCTCTGGGGTTCGCGAGTTACCCCGGGAGCCTGGAAGCGGCGCGCCCCTGAGGCAGCTCCGGGGGTGCTCTCCAGCGTGTCTCAGCCGCGCCTCTTCCCGGCCCGCGTCGTCCTGTGCGGTGCGCCCTGCCACCCTGGGACTGGCTGGGGTCCCCCACGTCTGGTCAGCACCGTGTGGTCCCATGATGGATCACGTGGCTCCCTGTGGACGAGAGGACAGGAATGGTCCTGGATGCACTTCCCGTCTCTGTGCCGTCGGCAGGAGGCCGTCTGCTCACGACCGCTCGGGCTTCCTGGCTTTACGGACGCGGCCTGTGCCTTGGGACAATACCCGTACCCAGCCCGTCTTGGCTGGTCCCGTGATGTGCGAGTGGCCCGGGGAAGTCTGTGAGCTCCAGGAGTGCCGAGGCGGCAGGCTTCTGTCGCCGCTCCCTGTCTGTGATGTGAATCGCCGCCGTCTCCCGTGCCTGGTGCGACGCTCCAGGGTCTCGCGCCGACGTCCTGAAGCCAGGGGCCTCCCGGAGCCCATGAAGGCCGCAGGAGCTGCGTGCGGGCAGAGGACAGAGGGGCCGAGGTCCTGGCTCTTCCAGACACACCGGTCCCTCCCCTCAAGTCCGGGAGGCTCCCAGGTGTTTGGGAAAAGCTTCCGATGGGGTCCGACTCGAATGGGTTTCAGACCCACTATCCACATTTACATATTGATAGGCTCAGTCACGTCCGGCTCTTCACCGCCCTCTGGACTGCAGCGCTGCAGACTCCCCCGTCCGTGGGATTTCTCGGGCAAGGGTCCTGGAGTGGGTGGTGACATCGTCCTCCAGGGCATCTTCCTGACCCAGGGATCCGACCCGCGTCTCCTGCATCTCCCGCCTGGCGGGCAGATTCTTTCCCCGTGGAGCCGGCCGTCTTCTTTGGGTCAGTGTTGTGCGTGGCATGAAAACGGGGGTGTCTGAGACGCTGGCCTTTGTGGACGAATTCTTCAGCAGGTGTGTGAGTGAAGCCCTTAGGAGCTCCGAGTGCTGATGACAGTTTCTGCCCTTGTACCTTCTTAACTTCAAAAAAACTCATCCATTGGTAAAGTCACGGTGAGATGGACGTGACGCCAGTATACTGTCTTGCGGTTGTTGTTGACCATACTGGTTGTTTGTTGTGGTGCCTGGGTTTTCTCTAGGTGCAGTGCCCGGGCTGGGTTGCCCCTAGGCATGTTGGATCTTAGTTCTCTGATCAGGCATCGAACCCGTGTCCCCTGCAATGAGGGCAGATTCTTAACCGCTGGCTTATCAGGGAAGTCCCCCAGCTTGCTGTCTGAACCCTTTGTAGGCGTGAGGCCAGGGGCCCTGTGTCCCTTCCCTTCGCAGGGCAGCCCTCATGGGCGCCCACCTGCGTCTAGGTCTAAGATTACAGCCCTGTGCCTTGCCCTGGGGTTTTTCAAGTGCTTCTGTGTCTCTGCCCCATTGGGCAGCCCCCTCCGCCTGGTGAGGTACTCATTGTCCCCATTCTCTGGAAGAGAATATTAAGGCACAGATGGGGTGGACGCCGACTCGGGAGACCCAGCCCCTGACGGCGACCCTCGCACACAGGTGATCAGGGGGTGCTCTGGATGTGTCGGGGAGGGAGGCAGAGGCGAGATTCATGGGTGGAGTGGACTTCAGCGTCCATCCTCTCCGTTCACCTGTCCCAGTGATCAAATTTCCTATGCGAAGTTTGCTGAATGTTGGCTTTTTAGAAAAAAATTACTTTTTTGTGGCTCCCTTGTCTGTGTGGTCAGGTGACCTAAGAAGTGCCCTCTGGGGGCCGGCGGTCAGGGGTCAGGTTTCTGCGGTGACGCGGGTGGCGCCGGGGTCAGTGCCTAGGTCAGGGTGGCCGCCTCTGGCCTGGGGGCTGCTTCCTGAAGCTGTGAGCGGGCCTCGCAAGCTCTGCCTGACCCTGCTTGTCATTTGACAAAGCCCGTGTGTCCCGGCCTCAAGGTGGGAGTGGGGGGCACTGGCCGCAAGTGGGGGGCTGGGCAGGTCCCTCCCCAGGTTTGGGCTCCCTTGTCTCTCTTGACCTCCGCACCTTCCCCTCCGTGCGGTGACCTCGAGTTTCTGGAGCCACCGTGAATGTGGTTCTTTTTCACTTTAATATTTTTCATTGTGATTTATTTATTTATTTTTTAAACTTAAGGAGCAAGAAGCAAAGCCTTTATTCCTGTGGGCTGGGGAGAAGAGCCAGGTCGTCCCAAGCCCAGAGGGGTGTTCTTCGCTTTGCAGGGAGCTGCCTTCTGGTGACCCCTCCCCGGGACCTTTCCCCCTCTGGCTTCACATCAGACGTGTGTGTTGTGGCCCCACGGCCAGGCAGAGGGAGTTTCTCTGCATGGAAGGGAACCGCTGGCCACTGGCAGGCCAGCTGGGAAATGCAGAGGTTTGCGTATTTTAATTAAATTTCCTAAGTGGGCACCAGGAATGTGGTTAACCAGGGAGCCGAGACCGTCCTGGCTTCGCGTTCCGCCGCGGCCGCTGGGCTGTCCCGCCTTTCCTGGAATCGCTTTACTCGTCCCTTCCCGCTGCCCCTTTCATCCCGGCCCCCCCCACCCCCGCCCCTGCCCGGTGTTTGAACCCGGAACCTCTCCTCTTTCCGGAACGTGTGTCTCTGCCCTGTCGTCCTGGGTCCTTGTCTGCAGGGCGCTGACGTGGGGGAGATGCTCGTGTGGCCTGGTCACTGGCCAGACTGGCCGTGCGACGCCACCCGCCCCTCTTCCTCCTGCATCCCCGTGCAAGGGCTCCGCAGCCGCAGCCCGGCCACCAGTGCCCGCTGCCGGGACGGCAGTGTCACGTGGCAAGAGAGGGCAGCCAGCCTCAGGGAGCCCATTCTCCTTGGTCCTCACGGCCCTGGATGCAGGCACTCTCGTGAGTGGCATCTGGGCCTTGGAGACTTTAAGGCGCACCCTCAGGCCCCCAGAGCTTTGACGAATGGCGCCCTGCTTCCCAGCCCGGTTAGCGTGACTGGGGCCCCGTCCCACCCGGTCACCAGCGCCTGTCCGACCTTGTACAAGTGGCCGAGCCTCTCCGCAGTCAGCTGCTCGTCCACGGCTGCTGTGCAGCCGCTGGTCTGACTCTTTTGGTCTGACCCCTGGACTCCAGCACGCCCGGCTTCCCTGCCCTTCCCCATCTACCAGAATCCGCTCAAACTCATGTCCGTTGAGTGGGTGAGGCCATCCGGCCATCTCACCCTCTGCCGCCCCCGTCTCCTCCCTGGCCCCCAGTTTTTCCCCCCCAAACCGTCATTTAATGTGATTTATTTATTTATTTTTTAAACTTAAGGAGCAAGAAGCAAAGCCTTTATTCCTGTGGGCTGGGGAGAAGAGCCAGGTCGTCCCAAGCCCAGAGGGGTGTTCTTCGCTTTGCAGGGAGCTGCCTTCTGGTGACCCCTCCCCGGGACCTTTCCCCCTCTGGCTTCACATCAGACGTGTGTGTTGTGGCCCCACGGCCAGGCAGAGGGAGTTTCTCTGCATGGAAGGGAACCGCTGGCCACTGGCAGGCCAGCTGGGAAATGCAGAGGTTTGCGTATTTTAATTAAATTTCCTAAGTGGGCACCAGGAATGTGGTTAACCAGGGAGCCGAGACCGTCCTGGCTTCGCGTTCCGCCGCGGCCGCTGGGCTGTCCCGCCTTTCCTGGAATCGCTTTACTCGTCCCTTCCCGCTGCCCCTTTCATCCCGGCCCCCACCCCCGCCCCTGCCCGGTGTTTGAACCCGGAACCTCTCCTCTTTCCGGAACGTGTGTCTCTGCCCTGTCGTCCTGGGTCCTTGTCTGCAGGGCGCTGACGTGGGGGAGATGCTCGTGTGGCCTGGTCACTGGCCAGACTGGCCGTGCGACGCCACCCGCCCCTCTTCCTCCTGCATCCCCGTGCAAGGGCTCCGCAGCCGCAGCCCGGCCACCAGTGCCCGCTGCCGGGACGGCAGTGTCACGTGGCAAGAGAGGGCAGCCAGCCTCAGGGAGCCCATTCTCCTTGGTCCTCACGGCCCTGGATGCAGGCACTCTCGTGAGTGGCATCTGGGCCTTGGAGACTTTAAGGCGCACCCTCAGGCCCCCAGAGCTTTGACGAATGGCGCCCTGCTTCCCAGCCCGGTTAGCGTGACTGGGGCCCCGTCCCACCCGGTCACCAGCGCCTGTCCGACCTTGTACAAGTGGCCGAGCCTCTCCGCAGTCAGCTGCTCGTCCACGGCTGCTGTGCAGCCGCTGGTCTGACTCTTTTGGTCTGACCCCTGGACTCCAGCACGCCCGGCTTCCCTGCCCTTCCCCATCTACCAGAATCCGCTCAAACTCATGTCCGTTGAGTGGGTGAGGCCATCCGGCCATCTCACCCTCTGCCGCCCCCGTCTCCTCCTGCCCCCAGTCTCCCCCACCGTCAGGGTCTCTTCCAGTGGGTCAGCTCTTCACATCAGGTGGCCAGCACACTGGAACTTCAGCTCCAGCACCCGTCCTT
This sequence comes from Tragulus kanchil, assembly GCA_022376925.1. Lineage (NCBI taxonomy): Eukaryota > Metazoa > Chordata > Mammalia > Artiodactyla > Tragulidae > Tragulus > Tragulus kanchil. The sequence goes on along the minus strand of JAIOJX010000027.1, from coordinate 20,233,021 downwards.
CCAGTGAATATTCAGGGTTGATTTCCGTTAGGATGGACTGGTTTGACCTCTTTGCTCTCCAAGGAACTCAAGAGTCCTCTCCAGCACCACAGTTTGAAAGCATCAATTCTCTGGCGCTCAGCCTTCCTTACGGTCCAGCTCTCACATGACCGCTGGAAAGGAGGAGGCGTCTTTTAAGCTCCTCATCCATAAAAGAAAGGTGTCTCTAGGTGGGCCGCTTTGGGCGGCCAGTGAGAGAGACACCAGCTCTAACGGGCCGAAACCGTCGAGCTGGGGGAGGTCCGCCTATCTGAGACGTCTAGCTGTTGTGCTTTTGAGGGATCTTGTTGGCTTGTGTTTCTCCCCAGTCCTCTTCATGGAACCAGAAAGAGCAGAAGCCTGGGGGGTCCCGCGCCTCTGCAGACCCCAAGGGTGGAGGGAGATGCCTTTGTCTCTGCATCCCCCGGGATGACCCTGGAAGTGGGCTCAGCCCTGGACCCACCCCTGCGGCCGGGAGGCGGAGCGCACCGATCGTGTCCTCTGCCTGGGTCTGTGGGTGGAGGCAGCCGCCCCCCGGGGCCACGGGGACTCTGCAGGTTGGGGCGGGGACGACGCAGAGGCAGCACCGGACGCTTCCTGTGGACGGGCTGGGCCACGGGCTAACAGAGCAGAGCGGTTTATGGCAGCGGCGAGGAACTGAGTCTGTTCACCCGCGAATACACGAGACCTGGGGGAGCACAGGGCGGGCGAGTCGTCAGTGAAAGCTGGTGCATGAAGGAGCCTCAGCACTTACCGCCTCTGAATTTCTGAACCCAAGGGTCTGTTTTTTCCCCTCCATGGGACGTCGTCTTGCTCTGTCGGGATGATGCTGGGGAGTCCGCCTCACAGGGCAGCGCCCGTGACCGGGCTCTCACTTACCTCTTGTTCCTGGAATAGCAGCCTGACTCCTGGGAGGGCACCTCTCGCTGAGGTTTCTCAGCGCGAAGAGGAGCACCCTCCCTCACCTGAGGCGCTCTCAGCCGTGGCGCTGCCCCCCGTCCACAGAGTGGAGCCAGGGGCGTCCTGGGCTTGGTGCGAGAAGCCCCGTGACGGGAGCCGGGGCCGGTGCAGGGGTGCGCTCTGGACGGGCTCCTGGTTTGGGTGGCCAGGGTGGAGATGGACCACCCTGTTTTAAACAAATGGGGGGCTCACCTTGGCTCAGCCACCAGCTGGATCGACTTAGCTGGTTCCGTTGTGTTTGCACATCCCCAGGCCGTGTGTGCCCCAGTTCCGGAGGGGGCGCTCCATGTGCAAAAGACACAGCTGTGCTCTCCAGGCGGCTGGGCTGTGTGTGTGTGTGTGCACACCCAGTCGTGTCTGATGCTTTGTGACCCCATGGACTGTATGTAACCTGCCAGGCTTTTCTGTCTACGGGATTTCCCAGACAAGAATACTAGAGTTTGTGGCCATTTCCTCTTCCAAGGGCTCTTCTCAACTCAGGGATTGACCCCAGGTCTCTCGTGCCTCCTGCGTTGGCAGGCGGATTCTTCACCACTGAGCCACCTGGGGCGCCCGAGCTCAAGGTGGGGACCCTGTTTTCCTTGCACAGGTAGCCTTTGTTTGAGCAGCCGTGACTCATGCTCATGGGTTGTGCGAGCTCGCAAGGGAACCCTGCTGCCCTGGCCGGTGCTCCCAGCCATCCTCACTCACCATCGTGGGGAAGAAAGCTCATTGTCACGGTAGATGATTTCCACTCTGCAGCTGGAACACGAGCGGCATTTTCAGGGAGCGTGGAGAAGTGGGAAGTGGTGGGGGTAGGGGAGCGGAAGGTGATCGATGTCCCAGGAACTTGCTGGCCACTGTATGCAGCATTGCCCCATTTACCAGATGAGGAGACTGAGGCCTGCAGGACTTAAGTCTTGCCGGCTAGCAGCAGAGCTAGAATGATCTGCTTCCAGGTCAGCGTGTGACTCTTTGTGCAGCTTGTAGCTGCAAGCTTGGCTCCCTGCTTCTCTTCTGGAAAGTGCTTTGCTGTCAGTCACTAAGTTGTGACCCCATGGACGGCAGCACGCCGGGCTTCTCTGTCCTCCACTGTCTCCTGGAGTTCGCTGAGATACTTGTCCATTGAGTCAGTGATGCCCTCCAACCACCTCATCCTCGGCCGCCCCCTTCTCCTCCTGCCCTCAGTCTTTCCCAGCATCAGGGTCTTTCCCAGTGAGCCTTCTCTTCACATCAGGCGGCGAAAATATTGCATCTTCAGCTTCAGCAGCGGTCCTTCCAATGAATATTTTGGAAATATCGTGGAAAGTGCTTGAAGTCACAAATCATCGTGTTTTGTTAGCGTAGAAATGCTCACGCATCCTTCGCTTCTCCCCAGCCGCCCGCCAGGACGTCTCGGCCAGGGCTCCCTCGCTCACCCCCGGTGGAGGCGAGGCCAGCGTCCTCTCGGGAGTGGAGCAGGAGGTAGACTTCACCGTCCTCGGGAGAGGCAATAGTGAACTCATCGTGGAGGCGGCTAACGTCAAAATTCATCGGAAGATGCATCTGTGAAGTCACTGCAGACCCCGCTGGCCGGCACCGCGTCAGGAGGCAGCGAGGCCTGTGTTTGCTTTTCAGAGCAGCGTGTTCCCGGGGTGTGGCCCCGGCTCTGTGAGCCGAGGAGGCCTGCCTGTCGCAGCCAGGCGCTGGCGTCGGGCCCCGCGTGGCTGAAGGCCCGCGGAGGGTGCTGAGCCTGGGGCAGACCGAGTTCGGTCACCCTCCTGTTCTCCGTCTTCTGCAGCCGTGGGCAGGTGCAGCGGCGCTTTGGGGGAGGGCTGGCATCCTCGACGGAGACGCCTTGGCAGGGTGGGTGCGCGTGGTCGAGCGGGACGGGAACGTGGACTGGCCTGCGGTCCAGGCGTTCGACGGAAATGTCGTGTGGAGGCTGCCGACGTTTAGTTGCGGGACCAGAGCTGTGTGCGTGGACTCCACGGGTGCAAAGCTTCAGTGGGCTTTCACAGCAGAGCAGCTTGCTCCAAATTGCTTCCAGGTCAGCGTGTGACTCTTTGTGCAGCTTGTAGCTGCAAGCTTGGCTCCCTGCTTCTCTTCTGGAAAGTGCTTTGCTGTCAGTCACTAAGTTGTGACCCCATGGACGGCAGCACGCCGGGCTTCTCTGTCCTCCACTGTCTCCTGGAGTTCGCTGAGATACTTGTCCATTGAGTCAGTGATGCCCTCCAACCACCTCATCCTCGGCCGCCCCCTTCTCCTCCTGCCCTCAGTCTTTCCCAGCATCAGGGTCTTTCCCAGTGAGCCTTCTCTTCACATCAGGCGGCGAAAATATTGCATCTTCAGCTTCAGCAGCGGTCCTTCCAATGAATATTTTGGAAATATCGTGGAAAGTGCTTGAAGTCACAAATCATCGTGTTTTGTTAGCGTAGAAATGCTCACGCATCCTTCGCTTCTCCCCAGCCGCCCGCCAGGACGTCTCGGCCAGGGCTCCCTCGCTCACCCCCGGTGGAGGCGAGGCCAGCGTCCTCTCGGGAGTGGAGCAGGAGGTAGACTTCACCGTCCTCGGGAGAGGCAATAGTGAACTCATCGTGGAGGCGGCTAACGTCAAAATTCATCGGAAGATGCATCTGTGAAGTCACTGCAGACCCCGCTGGCCGGCACCGCGTCAGGAGGCAGACGCAGGCCTGTGTTTGCTTTTCAGAGCAGCGCGTGTTCCCGGGGTGTGGCCCCGGCTCTGTGAGCCGAGGAGGCCTGCCTGTCGCAGCCAGGCGCTGGCGTCGGGCCCCGCGTGGCTGAAGGCCCGCGGAGGGTGCTGAGCCTGGGGCAGACCGAGTTCGGTCACCCTCCTGTTCTCCGTCTTCTGCAGCCGTGGGCAGGTGCAGCGGCGCTTTGGGGGAGGGCTGGCATCCTCGACGGAGACGCCTTGGCAGGGTGGGTGCGCGTGGTCGAGCGGGACGGGAACGTGGACTGGCCTGCGGTCCAGGCGTTCGACGGAAATGTCGTGTGGAGGCTGCCGACGTTTAGTTGCGGGACCAGAGCTGTGTGCGTGGACTCCACGGGTGCAAAGCTTCAGTGGGCTTTCACAGCAGAGCAGCTTGCTGCCCCGCGTCTGTGGCCACCGGGTGGACGCTCTCTGGAGGATCCCAGCACCTCCTGTCGGAAAAAGAACTACGAGTGCTTTGCTTTCAGAAGACGTTACTGGTCTTTGCCTGGCGTGGTCCCGACCGCCGGACGTTCCTCCCCTCTGTGCCCTGAGCTGGCTGCTCCTCCCTGAGCCCCCGGCATGGCCGGCTCAGTCTCTTAACTCGCCGTGAGGTTTGGGGACGGGTGGTGTCCCCTCTGGTGTCCTCCCCGTGGACCTTAGACGTGGACTAAGGGACTCCTCGATTCATTTCAGCAGGGAGGAAAATAGTCTTTTCAAAAAAGCCAGTGACCCTCCTCGCCCTGTGGAGAGAGAGAATGCTGTGTCCTTAAGGGCGGCCCGTCACTCTGCCTCCCCCTTTCCAGAGTGAATGTTTGGACTCGGTCTGCCTTCCGAGGTTTGAGGATGGAACAGACGCCCTTCACGTAGGAAAAAGCAAGAGGAGATTCTTTTCTGTCCGCTGGTGGGTTCACATCCTGGACTGGGGGGGCTCCCAGACAGGGCGCCGCTAAAGCAAACAGATTCGAGGAGAATTCTGCTCCGTGGGGCCTGCTGAGAGCCTGTGAGCACCTGAACTGATCCCGGTGGTGGTGAGCCGTCCTCGCCACGCCCCCGCCCCCTTCCCGCCCGGCCCGCCCTCCCTGCCTCTAGGGAAAGAGAGCCCTTCCCCCGTCCAGCATCCGTGTCTTTAAGAATTCTCTCCATTGTAGCCCGGGACAGAGACCCTTCTGTGAGAGTTGGTTGGAGGCCAGTCCTCGGCGACACCCCGCCCCCCGTATTAAAAGACCATCGGAACAAGCTCCCCATTCTCCTCTGGAGAGGGTCCCTCTGTCCCAGGCCAGGCGACTCTTGAGGGAGTGTTTATCCTGGGACACTCATTTTACAGAGCCCGCTGGAGTGTCAGATAAACCCCGCGACCCGCGGAGGAGGACAGGCCTCCCTTTATTTCCACCCCGGCGGGGAGAGGCGGGGGCGGGAGGGAGGAGGCCGGGCGGGCTGCAGCGGGGTGGCGCGGGGGAGCGAGGGGCGACTGTCTTCTCATTTTATCCTGGGGGGAGTCTCAGCGGGGGCCGCTGGAGTCCCTCTCATCGCCCCTTGAGATCGCCGAGATGCCCTCGGGCAGGGCCGTCTGGGTCCCTCAGGGAGGAGCCGCTGGTTCCTTCTCATGGCCTGTTTGGGTGAGAAAGGGCAGCGCCTCGCCCGCTGGGCGGGCCAGGCCCCCGCCGCGTGCGCCCGTCTAGGAGATGATCCGCACGCGGCGGGCCTGGGGGGAGCCAGCGTCTTGGGTGGATTTGGCCACGGTGGGCGTGTGTGCGTGGCCCGTCTGGGCGTGGGGGTGCGTGCATGCGCTCTCTTGGCCTGAGTCCCACCTGGGGCACCCCCTGCCTCCCCAGGTGGCTGTCGCCTTGAGCAGCTGCTGTGTGCTCAGTCGCTCAGTCCTGTCCAGCTCTTCGCAACCCCGTGGACGGCAGCCCGCCAGGCTCCTCCATCCATGGGACTCCCCCAGCCAGGCGGCTGGACTGGGTGACCATGCCCTCCGCCAGGGGATCTCCCCGGCCCAGCGACTGCACTTGCGACCTGTGCGTTGGCTCAAGGAGGGTGCTGTACCGCGGAGCCGGCAGGGAAACCCCGCCCTCGACTGTAGCCTTTTTAGAATGCCTGGTTTAGAGCTTCTCACTCAGTCCTGTATGCGAGGCGCTTCCTCCACGGGCTGCGCACACCGGGCTGTCGCTGGTGGAACCTGCAGAACGCCCTGCCTGCATACGGATGTCCGTCCTCACAGCGTCTTCCAGACCTGGGACGCTGGCCTCAGAGAGGGAAAGCGCCTCCCCGAACGTCGCCCAGCAGGGGAGCGCGGGCGCTCCCGGCCCTTCCGTGGCTGCTTCTGAATCCTGTCTGCTCAAAGCTGGAGGCCCAGCTGAGGGTCCAGGGAAGGGGAAGGGTGGGCCGCGGGAGGGGAGGGCTGAGCTCACCGGCCGTGGCGGTGGCCTTGTCCACTCCCCGCAGGCGTGGCTGGGCCTGCCACGTGCGTGCCGGAGAGTGACGCCGAGTGTCGTCGTCTGCCCCACGTCCCTGGTCCCGTGAACCCTCAGGGGCTCAGCGCCCGTGGACAGCTGGCTGGTGGGCCCGTGGGCTCAGTTGGACTGAAAGATGCCCGGCTCCTGTGGCAAACAAGCACAGTGGGGACCCTGGCGGAGAAAACGCCTTCTCCGCTCATGAGAGGGGAGCCCCGACCCAGCTCCCGCCCTGAGTCTGGGGCTTCCTCCTCCAGGGCGGAGTAGTGGGCCCTGGGGATGGACCTGTGTGTGCGCGTCCAGGGCCTTGGGCTGGCTCCCGCCGCCCTCCGGTGCCCTGTGTCTGGGCTGCGGCCCGCTCGTCTCCGCAGCCGGGAGCGCGTGCCTGGAGGGGGCGGGCGGGCCTCGAGGGCGGCGTGGGCTTCCCCTGCGGGCTTGATGCCCGAGGTTGGAGCGCGTGCTCACAGGTCGCCGCTGCCCGGTGGTCCGGCGTCCAGCAGCGGGAGGCTCCCAGGCCTTCCCCCGGCCCGGCTGGACCCGCCTCGCCGGCTCCTCCTGGACCTGCCCAGCGTGGGAGCCCGGAGGGCGGCCCCCGAAAGGCTGGGCCACGGTGGAGGAGAGACCTTCGTGAGCCTCGCGTCTCTCCGGGGCTCTGCTGACGGACCCCCTGCCCAGGGAGGGGCCCTCAGGGGACGCACTGCCTGGCGAGGGGCTGGCGAAGGGGCCGGGGACGTGGACGGGCGCTCAGGCTGGAGCTCGAGGGCCCCGTGAGGGGTCAGCTCTGTTCCCCGGCCTCTGGCCCGCGGGCGCTGCTGGCTGTGCGCAGGGCGGTTAGCTGGGCGGGAGGACAGGAGAGGACAGAGGGAACCTCTTGGCTGGGGAGCCGGGGAGGAGGTGACGACCAGGAGCGGTGGCAGCTGAAGGTCCGACTCGCTGGGGAACCTGCAGCAGCTGCACCTGCGACCCTCGGAGGGTGGGGCCCTGCGTCCTCGCCGTGTCGCTGCTCTGGTCCTCCAGCGCGGGACGCAGGCCCCGCCCTCCTCCTGACACGTCTCGGTCACAGCATCTGCCAGGTGGGACCCAGCGGCAGGCGGGGGAGGCTGGGTTCCGGCCCCTACCCTGTGCCCTCCTTGGCGGGATGGCTGCCTCGACAGGTGCACCCTGTCCTTACCAGGCTGTGGACTCTCCTTTCATCTGGGGGTTGCAGGGGACCCACTCCTCACGTGGGGCTCGGGCTTCGGGGCTCTCCACGTTGGGGCGCAGAGCAGGAGGACGAGAGTCCTGCTGGGCCCTGGCTGCAAGGCCCGGCCTCAGGCTTCGCTTGCTTCTTCCCGGGTGAGTGATCTCGGGCGGGTTTCCGCCCTGTGCCGCCATCTCTAGGCAGGACCCCGGGGGCAAGCTCTCAAGTTCTGTCCGGTTCCACACGTGAACCAGTGGTGCTGGCCGACGGGCCAGTGCGTGGCTCTCTGAGTGTCAGGGGTGTCCGTGGGCTCGTCTGGCTCCGGGCTCTCCCCCGGGGCTCCCTGCCCTGGATCGTGTGCCACCCCTTCCCGCCTCCTGCCCAGAGGAGGGCCCTTGCGTGCTGGACTGGGGACGCCAGAGCCCACTGGCGGGTCCACCCGGCCGAGCGCGGGGAGGGCGGGCAGCGTTGGGTGGAGATTGGGAGTCGAGCGTCCGTCTCCTGAGTGGCCGATTTCTCCCGGTGGGTGGCCGGTGAGCAGGCTCGGCGAGTCTGGGTCTGGGGCTCCGAGCAGGTGGCCGCAGAGGTCTGGGGTGGGGCCATGGTCTCCTCTTGGTTTATTTTGCCCCCGATGAAGGCTGGGCGCTTCCCTGGTGGCTCAGTGGTCAAGAATCTGCCGTAATGCGGGAGATGCAAGAGACGCTGGTTTGATCGCTGCGTCAGGAAGATCTGGAGGAGGGCATGGCACCCCACGCCAGCATTCTTGCCTGGAGGGCCCCGCGGACAGAGGAGCCTGACGGGCGACAGTCCATGGGGTCGCAGAGGGTCAGACACGGCTGAGAGACTGAGCCCACGCGCACAAAGGCGGGAGGCTCAGGGCTGTTTTAGACGCCGGAGCCCTCCCCGTGCGGGGCCATGTCTGGGCGGGCGGCCCGTGTCTTCTCAGTGTGCACGGGGACGGCCACCTTCAGGCACCCTGAAGTCCTCCTGGCTGACGACCCCCTGTTGTCGCACGCCAGCCTCCCCTCTAATGGCGCCTGGCCGGCCTCCTCCCCTGGACCGGCAGCGAGGAAGGCCAGGCTGGGCCGGTTCGTCCTTCCTGCTCCCTCACGGTCGGCTCAGCCTTCTTGTGGAGGAAAGGCGTATTCTGGAAAAGCCACTGAGCATCCTTCGGCCGCACCGTCGGCCGTCTTCCCTCCGACGCCAGGCCTGGGAGGGAGGAAGGGCCTGGCTCGTCGCGGTGGCCGCCGCCGCCGCCGCCCCTCTCTGGACCGGGCCCTCCGCTGGGCACAGGCAGGGGGCGAGGCGGCGCTCGTGCAAGCCGGTCTCTCTCGGCCGACATAAGCCTCCTGTTCCTGGCCGGGGCGGGCGGTCCTCAGCACAAGGGAGACTTCACAGACGGAGAGGGGCTGGCGGGGGAGCGGGCAGGCGCGTGGGGCTCGGGGCAGGAGGTGGACAGTGGTGTCATTTATAAGGTCTCTGGAAACAATACAGGGTTTGTCTCCGGGGCGCGGGGGTGCCCGGGGAGGCTGGCCAAGAGGGGACCCAGCAGACACAGCGCAGCCCAGGTCTGACGGACGTGCGGTGACCCCGGGAGCGGGGAGAAAAGCACCTTTGTTTCGGGAGGGCTCGGGGCCGGGACGGGCGTGAGAGGACGCCGGCCCCGAGAGGAGCTCGGCGTCTGTCCCTGGAGCCCGGGCCCCTGAACGGGCTCGAGGATCTGGGCGCTTCCCTGGTGGCTCAGTGGTCAAGAATCTGCCGTAATGCGGGAGATGCAAGAGACGCTGGTTTGATCGCTGCGTCAGGAAGATCTGGAGGAGGGCATGGCACCCCACGCCAGCATTCTTGCCTGGAGGGCCCCGCGGACAGAGGAGCCTGACGGGCGACAGTCCATGGGGTCGCAGAGGGTCAGACACGGCTGAGAGACTGAGCCCACGCGCACAAAGGCGGGAGGCTCAGGGCTGTTTTAGACGCCGGAGCCCTCCCCGTGCGGGGCCATGTCTGGGCGGGCGGCCCGTGTCTTCTCAGTGTGCACGGGGACGGCCACCTTCAGGCACCCTGAAGTCCTCCTGGCTGACGACCCCCTGTTGTCGCACGCCAGCCTCCCCTCTAATGGCGCCTGGCCGGCCTCCTCCCCTGGACCGGCAGCGAGGAAGGCCAGGCTGGGCCGGTTCGTCCTTCCTGCTCCCTCACGGTCGGCTCAGCCTTCTTGTGGAGGAAAGGCGTATTCTGGAAAAGCCACTGAGCATCCTTCGGCCGCACCGTCGGCCGTCTTCCCTCCGACGCCAGGCCTGGGAGGGAGGAAGGGCCTGGCTCGTCGCGGTGGCCGCCGCCGCCGCCGCCCCTCTCTGGACCGGGCCCTCCGCTGGGCACAGGCAGGGGGCGAGGCGGCGCTCGTGCAAGCCGGTCTCTCTCGGCCGACATAAGCCTCCTGTTCCTGGCCGGGGCGGGCGGTCCTCAGCACAAGGGAGACTTCACAGACGGAGAGGGGCTGGCGGGGGAGCGGGCAGGCGCGTGGGGCTCGGGGCAGGAGGTGGACAGTGGTGTCATTTATAAGGTCTCTGGAAACAATACAGGGTTTGTCTCCGGGGCGCGGGGGTGCCCGGGGAGGCTGGCCAAGAGGGGACCCAGCAGACACAGCGCAGCCCAGGTCTGACGGACGTGCGGTGACCCCGGGAGCGGGGAGAAAAGCACCTTTGTTTCGGGAGGGCTCGGGGCCGGGACGGGCGTGAGAGGACGCCGGCCCCGAGAGGAGCTCGGCGTCTGTCCCTGGAGCCCGGGCCCCTGAACGGGCTCGAGGATTCGGGGGCCCACGCTGGGAGAAGGCTCCCGGGGCCGGTCCAGACGCCCTGCCTTCTGGGGCAGACGGGGGAGCCGCTTCCTCCTCAGCCCTGGCCGTGGAGGGGAGAGACCTGGGGTTTGGGAGGGAGGGTGGGCAGCGGGGTCTGCCTCCATAAGGGGCTCCGGGGGGCTGGGGTTCCAGTGGCAGCTCGCGGTGGCTGCAGAGGCCCCCAGAATGTGGGCGAGGCCGCGTGTCCTCTGACCTCACAGGGAAGATGGAGACCTCCATCTGGAGCCGGCGGGGAGACCCCCCCATCTCCCCTACCCCCGGCTGCCTGAGCACCTCCCCAAGATAGAGACACCTGTGCTGCCCGCTGCCCGTGTTCCCCCAAACCCAGTGACTCACTCGCTTCTGCCTAATGATGATTTGCGTTGTAACCCGCGGGGCTTGTGAGCCCTGAGTCCGTTCCCTTCACCCTTCTCTCCTGGGCGGGAGGTTTGACCCGGGCATCCCGGGGGGCTCCTTGGCCCGTTTCATGCGGTGTGGGGGGCGTGCCTCTGCTGGGCGCGGCTGCCCCGGGAGAAGGAGCGAGGAGCCCGTCCCTCTGGTGGGGGCTCTGGTTCCCGGGCCGCAGCCCCCCGCCGCCCAGGAGGAGCCGGTGCTGGGTGAGCGTGGCCGCGGCCGCCTGCCCGCGGGAGCGTGCTGGGGAGGCCCTGCCATGCGTGTGCCCCACTGCGGTGCGCGTGTCACGGCGCTTCGATGGCAGCGTAGAGGTTTCTGGGCGCTCTCCTGCCTGTAAAGGGGGAGGGGAACTCGAGCTAGCCGGCAGCCGAGCGTGTGGCCCTGGAGAGCGCGAGGCGCGGGGAGAGCCCGCAGCCGCTGGACGGGCCTGGGAGACCTCGGCTCGGTGAACGGGGATCCAGGAGGAAGGCGCCGCGTGCCATTCCACGGAAACGCCCAGAGCGGGCGGTGGTGGAGGCGGAGAGGAGCGGAGCGATCGCCGGGGCGGGGGCCCGAGGTGACCGGGCAGTCGGGCCTCTTGGCGGGACTGTCACCTGCTGCCCGAACAGCTGCGGCGCCGTCGGGCGTGGGGCAGGAGGGCCGCCTGCGTGTCTTCTGGGCTCTGGGCTCGCGGCGGGGGTCCTCGCGTCCTTCTTGTATTTTCCGAGCCTCTCCACGCAGGGCGTTGTTACTGGCCGGTGAATGAGGGCTGGGGCGGGTGGGTCACAGGCAGGCCTCTCTTGTCCTCTCTCTCTGGGGTCGGGGGTCACCCACCCACGCTCCTGCCTTCCTCCGTACGCGGCGATGCAGCAGCAGGTGTAATGGCACAGGGCCTGCGCGGAGGGAGGCACGCGGCCGTTCACGGGGCTGCGCGCCCCCGAGGGTGGCTGTTCCCCGCGTGGGCGGCGGGGGGCCGGGGCCCCGGGGGCCCGGGGCCCCGGGGGCCCGCCCTGAGCTTTCTCAGCAGCCGCCAGCCCAGGTTTACTGCGGGCAGGACTCCTGGGAACCGGCTTCTGTTTGCCTTAGGGGAGGCGCTGAAGAGCAGACTGCCTGGGCGGAGGTATAGGTCCCCAGGCTCGCCGGCCAGCCCGGAGCCAGGCCGGGGGTCCCGGGGCGGGTCTGGAGCTCGCTCTGCGCCGCGGTGGGGTGGGCGGACGGAGCTGCCTGGTGGGCGAACAGGCGCAGGGGGGACGGTGGGGTGAGCGCTGTGCCCACGGGGTCTGGGTGGCAGGAAATGCTCTGTTGTCGGGTTAGGGATGTGCCGTGGACGTCCTGGATGGTGGCACTTTTTTTTTTTTAAATCCTCACAGCACCCGGGGAGCTTCACTCAAGCCCCGTGGTCCAGGTTGGCAGCTCCCTGTGCCCGAAGACGCCTAATTACTGAGCGCCCTGGGGGTCTGGAGGGTGAGACGAGAGGGGGCCTTCGTCTGGTCGGGCAGCCTGTGGCCGCTCAGGGTCCGGGGCCTAAAGCGGGTCTTTCTCTGGTTCCACCCCAGAACCTGCCCAGGGCCGGCGCCGGGCCAGCCAGACTCGTGGGCTCTGGTGCCCCCCAGCGTTCACATAGGACTATTGCAGGGACTTCGACCAATAAACCAATTTCGTGATGAGGCTGAAAACACAAAATCCAGCTTAGCTTTCCGCCCCACCTGGACGTTGCTTTAAAACGTCACGTGCCTTTGCAAAATGCTAAACATATTTAAACTTGACTTTGTTGCCGAGAGGATTTAAGGCAGCTTATTTCAAATTTTATTTATTTATTTTTTTAAATTTGGGCCTCCTTTATTGGTTTATTTATTTATTCATTTATTTTCATCTATCTCCATTCTTCGGCCTGTGTGGGTCTCCCACCGCAGTGGCCTCTCTCATTGCAGAGCACCGGCTGCCAGGGTGCTGGCTTGTAATTGGACACACGGGTTGCTCCACGGCACGTGGGATCTTCCTGAGCTAGAGATCGGACTGGTGCCCCCTGCACGGCAAGGCGGACTCTTTACCCACTGGACCACCAGGGAAGCCCCAAATTTTATTTTTGTAAATTAAAAAAAGACAGGCAAAAAAAAAAAAGTAGAAAAAACCAAGATAACGTCACAGACGAAGCCAGGATAAAATGTGTAGTCCCAACGTGGATATATACGGTCTAGAGCTTTCTAGATCAGTTCTCACTAGACCCTGTAATCTGTACTGTTACCAGTAGAGCTTGCCCTAGGACTTTGGGTATCCCCCCACCCCCACCCGACACACACACTTCCCTGGTGGCTCAGGTGGTAAAGAATCTGCCTGAGATGCAGGAGACCTGGGTTCGATCCCTGGGTCAGGAAGATCCCCTGGAGAAGGGAACGGCTGTCCACTCCAGTATGCTTGCCTGGAAAATGGCATGGACAGAGAGGAGCCCAGCAGGCGGCAGGCCACGGGGTTGCATGGGGTCAGACACGACTCAGCACGCCCGCAGGCAATCGACACGCGTGCTGACATCGTCTTCAGGGCTGCAGGGTTGAGGGGTGGGGCAGACATCTCTCGAGGGGGAGAAGCAACAACGAAAATGGCAGACATGTATTCAACACAGATTCAGAGACTTTCGCGGGTCAATCTGTGTCACTATCGCAGTGAATCTCGTGGGCTCGGTCATGAGCCCGTCTCCAGGCGTTAGACCAGGAAGGAGAGGTGCATGGCTGAGCCAGGCGCCCGGGATCACACACACGGGGCGCGATGGAGCTGGGTGGGGTTCGAGTCCAGGCAGCGGGGTTCTGGAGCTGTTGAGGTGTCAAAGCCAGGGCCGGGCACCCGTGCCTGTGTTCCACCAGGGTGCTGTTAGCACGGTCATCAAGGGTCCCGCCCACCTTGACTCTCACGAGTGCATCTGGAGGTCCACCCCAGCGGGGGCTGTGTGTGTGTGTCAGGGAAGGTGCCCCCAACGTCTGCCAAGGAAGAGATCAGCCAGTCTTTGGCTATTTCTGCTGCTGGACCTCCAGAACTAGACCAGCGGTTGAGGGCACCCCTCCTTTCTACCCCTAAGTCTTGGCCAAGGCACAAGCCCTGAATGGCTTTCAGCGAGCTTCCGCGCGGAATCTTAGGCAGGGAGCCGTCTGGGGCTGGCGGTGGTCCTGGGCCTCGCTGGGGTCTGTCGCCACCTGGTGGCTGCTCTGTGCATCTGCTCTGGAAAGAACTTGCGGCAGCCGGACAGGAGGGCAGTGGAGCGGGCCTCCTCTTGGTGGGGCCCCCAGGACTCCGGTAGGTCGAGGTGGTGGTCTTCCCTGGGTCCCCTCTCGAGGGGGAAGTGGGGCTTGTGGGAGAGACATGAGCACTGGGCTGCTAGAATCAGGCTAGAATCAGTCACACGAGGATGCCGTGTGACTGTCGGGGTACTTAGCTTCCGCCTTGCCAGGTTCCCACTGTGCGGGCAGCGGGTGCTCCCGAAGGCTTGGGGATTAGGATAAGCAAGCCCTGCCCACAGGACTCCCTTTCAGGATGGATCGTGGGCTGACACCGTACCTGGCTTTCGGACGTCATCCTGTTAGATCGTCCCGGGCGTGGAGGTTGGTCTGGACTGGTTGGCCACTTGCGGGATCAAGTGCACCTCCCCAAACAAACACTTTCCACTGGAGTAGTTCTTGATTTACCGAACAGTTGGAAGGTTCGTACAGAAGGTTCCTGAATAGTCCCCATCTAGTTTCTAGTTAATCGTCCACAAGCCTGTTGACAAAACCAAGACGCCACCCTGGCCGCAGGGCTGTGGGTTGAAACACGCGCTTTGTGCGCTAGGTTTTCTCCGATGACCTCCTCCTGTTTGGCGTCCGGTCGGAAGCCCACATTCCGTTCAGTCTGGTCTGGTCGTGACCATGTTGCCGAGTACTGGTGACAGTCCTTGCGTTGGGGGTGGCCTGATGTTTTCTCACAATAGACTGGGGTTTGGGAAGACTTCCGCAGCGCTGAAGCCGTCCCGTGGTGGCGTATCAGGGGCACGTGACTCCAGCTGACCCTGACCTTGACCTCTTGGACGACGTGGCGGCCGCCGGGTGTCTCCGTCGTGCATTTCTGCTTTCTCCTTCGCGTCCTCTGTTCACTGGAAAAGTCACCGCGTTCAGTCCGCGCTCAGTGGGCGGGGGTCGGGCTCGCCTCCTCATCTGCTGTCGCTGTTGTTCCGTCGCTCAGTTGTGCCTGACTCTGGGCGACCCCCACTGGACTGTCGCGCGCCAGGCCGCCGTCCTGCACGACCCCCCGGCGTGGGCTCAAATTGTGTCCGTCGAGTCGGGGATGCCAGCCAGCCAGCTCTCCCTCTGCCGTCCCCTTCTCCTCCTGCCTCCGCCTTTCCGCGCGCCGGGTCCTCTCCAGCGCGCCGGCTCTCTGCCTCACGTGGCCAGCTTCCTCGTGCCGGCGGCTAGCTGCAGGCGATGTTGGAATCGTTCTGTAGGGGACTTTCGGTTCTTCGCCTCCTTGAATTTATCGACTTGATCATTTATTTACGTCAGCCTGAGCTCACAGGAGCCTATGAAAATGCATTTTCTTTGTCTTGATCTTGGAATCATTCCTTTCTGGCTGGGAGGGATAGAGCCCGGGTGTGGTTTGAGGCTTGAGTGCATAGTCCTCCATCATTTCTCGTAGCTATAGGTTTTTAAAATGTTTTTATCATGGTAAAAGTAGCGTAACGCAAACCATGCTGTTTTAGCCATATTTAACTGTTGGCTCACTGTGCCTTAACCCCGAGGACCTCCTGTGAGGAGGACATCTATCCCGGCTTCCTGTGGGACGCCGATTTAACTTGATTGACCTTCACAGGAAATTGTTTCTCTTATTTGTTCAGGTTTTGGGGAAGCTACTTCCTGGGACCCCTCATAGATCCCTTGCACAGAGGTTCACTCCTCCCCCCTGCACCCCTGTTCTGTGTTTTTCTGTGGCTGAGATTCCACTGGGCTGTGCTCTTTGGGACCCCATGGACTGTTGCCCACCGGGCTCCTCTGGCCATGGGATTCCCCAGGCAAGAACACTGGGGTGGGCTGCCGTTTCCTCCTCCAGGGGATCTTCCCGACCCAGGGATCGAACCCCGGTCTCTGATGTCTTTACCCTCTGAGCCCCCAGGGAAGCCCCAGCCCGTCTTGACCCACATGGTACTCTGGATGCCTGCGTTCACGGAATGTGGTAGAGCCAGCCTGGACTTTGCTTGCTCACCTTCTGTTTGTTTTAAAATGAGAACAGTTATTGTTTGCCACATAATAAATGGTGTTTGGGGCAGGATGTACTCACCGAGTGACCTTGGGAAAAATAGATGAGTCACCGGTGAACTGGAAAGAATAACACCTGTGTCTTCAGGAGACAGGAGTGCAGGCTCTGCTCAGGAGGCCACAGAGCTCCAGCGGCTTGTGTGAGCTTATCACAGCCTGGCCTCTCGAGGCAGTTCGCACAGAGAGTGCCATAGGATGAGCCCTCAGGAAGCATTTCGTGCCCCTGCACAGGGCTGGGCTGGGCCTTGGGAGGCAGAGATGAATAACCACAGACTCCTCTGCCTCAGGTCAGCTCGGAGACTTAAAGGGATTCTTGCCTCTGGGGGGTGCGGGTTAAGCTGTGGCTCCTCGGGAATGGGGAGGGCGCAGAGGAGGGAGGGACCGCCCAGCTCCGCAGGCAGGGGTGAGCACGCTCTTCTTCTGAGGGATGCGCATCCTGGGAGCCCTGTGGGCTCAGTGGTTAGTTGCATCGGAAGACCGCCCGGGACTCAGTGGGGTCGTGCGCACGGATGCAGGACTGGTTCCAGTGGAGGGGAGAACGCAAATTCAGCAAAGGCAACAGACCCAGGGGGCGGGGCCTGGGAAACCGGGCACAAGCTTCCAGGAGTCCTTTCCTCTGGGGAGGGGGGCGGCCACCAGAACACGCTGCCCAAAGCGGCAGCCAGGAGCCGCGCGTGGCCTGGGGCAGGTCAGGTACGGCTCGTGTGAGCTCGCTGAGATGTGCCCTAAGAGGAGCTCGAGGGGCCTCCTCGGAGTCTCAGACGGTCAAGAGTCTGCCTGCAGAAGACTCAGGTTCGATCCCCGGGTGGGGAAGTGCCCCTGGAGAAGGGGACGGCTATCCACTCTAGTATTCTTGCCTGGAGAATTCCACGGACAGAGGAGCCTGGCGGGCTACGGTCCGTGGAATCACAGAAGAGTCGGACACCACTGAGAAGCTGACACTTTCACTTTCAAGAGGGAACTTATTAAAAATGTTATGTCTCAGACGCCTGGTTATGAATTTGCAGTGAAGAGGTTTTCTAGAGCCAGCCTGGACTTTGCTTGCTCACCTTCTGTTTGTTTTAAAATGAGAACAGTTATTGTTTGCCACATAATAAATGGTGTTTGGGGCAGGATGTACTCACCGAGTGACCTTGGGAAAAATAGATGAGTCACCGGTGAACTGGAAAGAATAACACCTGTGTCTTCAGGAGACAGGAGTGCAGGCTCTGCTCAGGAGGCCACAGAGCTCCAGCGGCTTGTGTGAGCTTATCACAGCCTGGCCTCTCGAGGCAGTTCGCACAGAGAGTGCCATAGGATGAGCCCTCAGGAAGCATTTCGTGCCCCTGCACAGGGCTGGGCTGGGCCTTGGGAGGCAGAGATGAATAACCACAGACTCCTCTGCCTCAGGTCAGCTCGGAGACTTAAAGGGATTCTTGCCTCTGGGGGGTGCGGGTTAAGCTGTGGCTCCTCGGGAATGGGGAGGGCGCAGAGGAGGGAGGGACCGCCCAGCTCCGCAGGCAGGGGTGAGCACGCTCTTCTTCTGAGGGATGCGCATCCTGGGAGCCCTGTGGGCTCAGTGGTTAGTTGCATCGGAAGACCGCCCGGGACTCAGTGGGGTCGTGCGCACGGATGCAGGACTGGTTCCAGTGGAGGGGAGAACGCAAATTCAGCAAAGGCAACAGACCCAGGGGGCGGGGCCTGGGAAACCGGGCACAAGCTTCCAGGAGTCCTTTCCTCTGGGGAGGGGGGCGGCCACCAGAACACGCTGCCCAAAGCGGCAGCCAGGAGCCGCGCGTGGCCTGGGGCAGGTCAGGTACGGCTCGTGTGAGCTCGCTGAGATGTGCCCTAAGAGGAGCTCGAGGGGCCTCCTCGGAGTCTCAGACGGTCAAGAGTCTGCCTGCAGAAGACTCAGGTTCGATCCCCGGGTGGGGAAGTGCCCCTGGAGAAGGGGACGGCTATCCACTCTAGTATTCTTGCCTGGAGAATTCCACGGACAGAGGAGCCTGGCGGGCTACGGTCCGTGGAATCACAGAAGAGTCGGACACCACTGAGAAGCTGACACTTTCACTTTCAAGAGGGAACTTATTAAAAATGTTATGTCTCAGACGCCTGGTTATGAATTTGCAGTGAAGAGGTTTTCTGGATGCTACTGGTTTGGAGAGTCATCTGTTCTCTCATCCCAGAGATCTTCCGGGTAACTGCATTATTTCTATGCTGCTCAAAGAACTCCCCGCATAGCCTCTGAAATAAGAAAGAAATACTGCTGTTGCAGGGTTTGAATAGCGCTGTGGCCCAGGTATCCAGCGGATGCACAGAACATTGGTTCTGATCTTTGAGGGGGAATCCTGACAGGCTTCCAGGAGGAGGTGACATTTGAACGGGGCTCTGAAGGTGGTTGGTGGAGGAAGGGGTGGGCATTGCAGGTGGTGGGCTCCCACGTGCGCAGGCGAGATGGAGAGGAAAGGCAGATGGTTCGGGATGTCCGAGCAGATCCTTCCTGGGAGAATCCTTCAGAGGGTTTAGGGGGAGGTGATTCAAACGCCAACAGGAGCCTGAGGCTCCTGGGCTCTGTGGTCCAGTTGAAGTTCATGCTGACGGAATAGGAAAGACACTCCCAGGGCTTTAAGTAGAGACAGAGCTTGATCAGCAGGAGATGGTCCGCGGGTGCGCTGCCTTCTGGGAGGACGGTGGGTTGAGGGCACCGGCAGCCCGATTTAGGAGGCCGGCTGGACGTCCATGGGCAGGATCAGGGAGCACGGGCGCTAGCAGGCAGGGGGTGTGGACCGAGGGGGCCCTGGGAGAGGATCCACAGACGGTTGGCGCGGCGGAGGGTGGGACAGGAAGGATCCTGGACGTCTTACCCATGCCGAACAGTCAGCGGCGCCTTCAGGAATGGGCAGGAAGCAGGGAGGCGCAGGCCTGCGGGGGGAGCCCTTCTGAACTCTGTGTCCTGTCCTGGGCCAGAGCCACTTCATGCTGTGACGGTCTGCGGTGAGCAGCCGCACAGCTCCGCCCTCCAGATGCACGGATCCATTCTCCCCAACCCGCCTCCCGTCCAGGCTGAGGACGGGAAGCCCCGTGCGCTGCCCTCCACGGGGTCGCAGAGAGTTGGACACGACTGAGTGGCTGAGCAACAACAATGCAGAAAAGACTGTGAGCTCAGAGAGGGTGACCAGTTTGCTGAAGGTCACACAGCAAATGCTGATGGTTAACCGGGGGTTGGGACTGAAAGCGTAGGTTTGGCTCGTCTCTGCGATGATCTCCACTCCTCTGCCGGTGCTCACCAGGGCACTTTGGAAACAGGAGACAGATCCCACCGAAGAGGAAGGCAGAGAACCAGCGGCTGGAGGGCAGAAGGGAGGCCGGGAGAACGTAGCGTGCTAGAAGCTTCCAGGAGGAGGGATGTCAGGGCTGCGGACCCTTCTGACGGGGAGGGCTGCAGCGCTCTTTGTGCCTGGCAGTTAGGGCATCCCGGGTGGTGGTGGTGTTTCCTCGCTCAGTCGTGTCCGACTCTTGCGGCCCCGTGGACCGTGGCCCGCCAGGCTCCTCCGTCCGTGGGATGTCCCAGGCAAGACTACCGGAGTGGGGTGCCCTGCCCTCCTCCAGGGGAGCTTCCCGACCCAGAGACTGAACCTGCGTCTCCTGCCCTGGCAGGTGCACGTGTCACCACTCAGCCACCCGGGGACCGTACCACTGGGTGGCCTCGAGTCCAGGCAGTTTCAGGGATGCTGGCTGTGGACAGCAGGCGCTGGCCGGGGCTGGCGCGGGGGCTGGGAGGGGTGCATGCAGGGATCAGGAAACCCCGCGGGCAGGGGAGGTGGCCGAGGGCAGAGGTGGATCCGCCCAGGCAGGAAAGAAGCACCAGCCCCTCACCCACAGGGACCCTCCACGCCCTGTTCTGGACAGTGTATTTAAACTCTCACGCGTATTTATAACTTCATTGTTTCCCTTAAAGAGGCTTCCCCTCCCTCCAGAAAAATGTCCAAGCTTCAGTCCCCACAAAACCTGGATCGGTCCTTAGGATGGGGAGCTGGGCCAGAGGCGGCTGCGAGCCCAGGAGCAGGCTCCGGGCTCCGAGATCCAGGCCTGGCTTTGCCACTTGGCGGCTCAGACCTGGGCGAGTTATTTAACCTCTGGGCACTTCCCCTTCCTTTTCTCTAAAACAGAAATCATTAAAGTGCCCACTGTCTAAAGTGGCTGCAAAGATTCAGTGAGAGGATGCGTATAAAGTGATTTGCTCAATGCCTTTGCTACGGTTTCCTGTTATATAATATTCTCATGAATATGTATATGCCTGCTGGCGTGCTAAGGATTTCTTTTTCCCTATGGAATTCTCCAGGCAAGATGACTGGAGTGGATTGCCATTCCCTTCTCCAGGGGATCTTCCTGACCCAGGGACCCAACCCGGGTCTCCTGCACTGCAGGCGGATTCCTTACCCTCTGAGCCCCCAGGAAGCCCATATCATATTCTTATTAATACGGATATCCCCGCTGGTGTTCTAAGCATT
This sequence comes from Tragulus kanchil, assembly GCA_022376925.1. Taxonomy (NCBI): domain Eukaryota; kingdom Metazoa; phylum Chordata; class Mammalia; order Artiodactyla; family Tragulidae; genus Tragulus; species Tragulus kanchil. The sequence continues at coordinate 20,212,753 of JAIOJX010000027.1, read as the reverse complement.
TTTTCCCCTGTATCAAGCTCCTCCAGTGGTCTAAGATGGATATCAAGTATTTCACATGTTCTTGAGTTAGTAACCCCTGAATCTCAAGATTTGTTTCTTTTTATATTTTTGTTGGTTCTAATTTTTATTGTAGGCAACCATAAAAAGGCCAAAGAAAAAAAAAGCAAAAAAATTCTAAAATCTACTGATATTGAGGACTTGGAGAACTCAGTCACAGACTAGCCGTGGGAGGTTAGGGAGAGGACCACAGTGGGTTAGCTTCCAGTAAAGAGTTCTCGGGAGCTTCCTGGTGGTCCAGTGGGTAAAGAGTCCGCCTTGCAGTGCAAGGCACCAGTTCAATCCCTGGCCGGAAGATCCCATGTGCCACGGAGCGGCTGGACCAGTGTGTCAAATTACAAGGCCGGGAAGACTCCAACCAGGATCAGGAAACCCCGCGGGCAGGGGAGGTGGCCGAGGGCAGAGGTGGATCCGCCCAGGCAGGAAAGAAGCACCAGCCCCTCACCCACAGGGACCCTCCACGCCCTGTTCTGGACAGTGTATTTAAACTCTCACGCGTATTTATAACTTCATTGTTTCCCTTAAAGAGGCTTCCCCTCCCTCCAGAAAAATGTCCAAGCTTCAGTCCCCACAAAACCTGGATCGGTCCTTAGGATGGGGAGCTGGGCCAGAGGCGGCTGCGAGCCCAGGAGCAGGCTCCGGGCTCCGAGATCCAGGCCTGGCTTTGCCACTTGGCGGCTCAGACCTGGGCGAGTTATTTAACCTCTGGGCACTTCCCCTTCCTTTTCTCTAAAACAGAAATCATTAAAGTGCCCACTGTCTAAAGTGGCTGCAAAGATTCAGTGAGAGGATGCGTATAAAGTGATTTGCTCAATGCCTTTGCTACGGTTTCCTGTTATATAATATTCTCATGAATATGTATATGCCTGCTGGCGTGCTAAGGATTTCTTTTTCCCTATGGAATTCTCCAGGCAAGATGACTGGAGTGGATTGCCATTCCCTTCTCCAGGGGATCTTCCTGACCCAGGGACCCAACCCGGGTCTCCTGCACTGCAGGCGGATTCCTTACCCTCTGAGCCCCCAGGAAGCCCATATCATATTCTTATTAATACGGATATCCCCGCTGGTGTTCTAAGCATTTTTTCCCCTGTATCAAGCTCCTCCAGTGGTCTAAGATGGATATCAAGTATTTCACATGTTCTTGAGTTAGTAACCCCTGAATCTCAAGATTTGTTTCTTTTTATATTTTTGTTGGTTCTAATTTTTATTGTAGGCAACCATAAAAAGGCCAAAGAAAAAAAAAGCAAAAAAATTCTAAAATCTACTGATATTGAGGACTTGGAGAACTCAGTCACAGACTAGCCGTGGGAGGTTAGGGAGAGGACCACAGTGGGTTAGCTTCCAGTAAAAGAGTTCTCGGGAGCTTCCCTGGTGGTCCAGTGGGTAAAGAGTCCGCCTTGCAGTGCAAGGGGCACCAGTTCAATCCCTGGCCCGGGAAGATCCCATGTGCCACGGAGCGGCTGGACCAGTGTGTCAAATTACAAGCCAGCACTCTGGAGCGCATGCGCTCAGAGCCCCGTGCTCTGCAACAAGAGAGCCACTGCAATGGGAAGCCCACACATGAAAAAGAACAAAGATGGATGAACCAAAAAAAGATGACTGAGAGGCAAAAAAAAAAAAAAAAAAAGAGTTCTCGGCTAGGTATTTCAGTTGAAGTCATAAAAGGACCCAGTAGGGAGATTCCCTGGTGGTTCAGTGGCTAGGATGCCAAGCTGCCAATGCAGGGGCCTGGGTTCGACCCCTGGTCAGGGAACTAGGTCCCACATGCTACTAGGACCTGGTACAGCCAAATAAATAAATATATTAAAAGAAAAAAAATTTTAAAAAAAAAGGACCCAGCAGTTCCACTACTGTGGGCTTCCCAGGTGGCTCAGAGGGTAAAGAATTTGCCTGCAATGCAGGAGAATTGGGTTGGACCCTGGGTCGGGAAGGTCCCCTGGAGAGGGGAATGGCACCCCACTCCAGTCGTCTTGCTTGGAGACTAGCATGCACAGGGAGGCTGGTGGGCTACCGTCCACGGGGTCACAAAGACCGGCAGCTAAAAGGAAGGAAACTGGGCCGTCCTAACAGCTGTTTCTGAGGACCGGGGTCTGCCCCGGGAGGCGCCTGGAGTCAGGGCTGTGCTTCTAGGTCTGCAGACCTTGCAGGCCTGAGGGTCGGGACCCCATCGCGTGCCAGCAGCCCTCGCCCAGGCCTGAGGCTGAATTCCGGTGTGTTGCCGTGCGTGGCTCGGCGCAGCCCTGGAGAGGGTGGCCGCGGTCCTGCTGCCCACGGAGCCCCGTCCTCCGGCCCCTCTGGTTGAGAAACCGACCTTTTCTCTAGTAGCCGGGGTGGTTCATGAAAAAAGAAAAAATTCTAAAATCTACTGATATTGAGGACTTGGAGAACTCAGTCACAGACTAGCCGTGGGAGGTTAGGGAGAGGACCACAGTGGGTTAGCTTCCAGTAAAAGAGTTCTCGGGAGCTTCCCTGGTGGTCCAGTGGGTAAAGAGTCCGCCTTGCAGTGCAAGGGGCACCAGTTCAATCCCTGGCCCGGGAAGATCCCATGTGCCACGGAGCGGCTGGACCAGTGTGTCAAATTACAAGCCAGCACTCTGGAGCGCATGCGCTCAGAGCCCCGTGCTCTGCAACAAGAGAGCCACTGCAATGGGAAGCCCACACATGAAAAAGAACAAAGATGGATGAACCAAAAAAAGATGACTGAGAGGCAAAAAAAAAAAAAAAAAGAGTTCTCGGCTAGGTATTTCAGTTGAAGTCATAAAAGGACCCAGTAGGGAGATTCCCTGGTGGTTCAGTGGCTAGGATGCCAAGCTGCCAATGCAGGGGCCTGGGTTCGACCCCTGGTCAGGGAACTAGGTCCCACATGCTACTAGGACCTGGTACAGCCAAATAAATAAATATATTAAAAGAAAAAAAATTTTAAAAAAAAAGGACCCAGCAGTTCCACTACTGTGGGCTTCCCAGGTGGCTCAGAGGGTAAAGAATTTGCCTGCAATGCAGGAGAATTGGGTTGGACCCTGGGTCGGGAAGGTCCCCTGGAGAGGGGAATGGCACCCCACTCCAGTCGTCTTGCTTGGAGAATAGCATGGACAGGGGAGGCTGGTGGGCTACCGTCCACGGGGTCACAAAGACCGGCAGCTAAAAGGAAGGAAACTGGGCCGTCCTAACAGCTGTTTCTGAGGACCGGGGTCTGCCCCGGGAGGCGCCTGGAGTCAGGGCTGTGCTTCTAGGTCTGCAGACCTTGCAGGCCTGAGGGTCGGGACCCCATCGCGCGTGCCAGCAGCCTCTCGCCCAGGCCTGAGGCTGAATTCCCGGTGTGTTGCCGTGCGTGGCTCGGCGCAGCCCTGGAGAGGGTGGCCGGCGGTCCTGCTGCCCACGGAGCCCCCGTCCTCCGGCCCCTCTCTGGTTGAGAAACCGACCTTTTTCTCTTGGAGTAGACCGAGAGGGTGGGTCTGCCCAGATTGCAAAAGCCGCTCCAAGCACCCCTGGGGCCGCCGGTTCCAGGCCAGGCCCGGGCTGTGCACTTGCCTGGACAGCTGGCGTCTGTCTGCAGGCCTCTGCCTCGGGCCGGAGCGACAGCTTGGCGGGCCCAGGCCTGGCTCCAGACCCTCCCGGGGCCGGCGGAGGCTCAGGGCCCTGGACCGCAGCCGTCCCTGGACCCGGCGCGGCTGTTCCCCGGGCGGCCGCGTGAAGGCGCTGTGGCTCCACCGCCCGCAGGTGGAGCGTGTGCTGCCGCCTCCGGCTGTCCCGCCGGGTAACCCCAGGCGCCTGGCTCGGCCTCGCGGGCTGGTGGGGCGCAGCACCCGCTCCCGCCCCGCCGGCCAATTTTCCCGGGAGCACAAAGCCGTGGCTCAGAGCCCAGGGCCTCCCCACTGACAGCCCCCATGGAAGAAGCTTGGGTCTTTGGCATTGTTTTTCCCTCCTTGGCCTGGCCATGCAGAGTGCCCTTGCCAGTGACTTTATTCTTCTTAAAACGTTTCTTTCTTTCCTTTTTCATGTGTTTGCCTGCACCAAACTTCTGTGGCCTCTCCAACAGCTGTGTACCAGGTCATCGTCCCCGGAGCTCAGGGTGTCCTGAAGACAGGCAGCGTAATTTCATCTGTACTCCGGTTCGGTTTAGGAATTGAATGGAGAAAAGGCAGGGCTGGTCTGTCTCCTCTCTTTGGACTTCCCCGTGGTTCTAACTGCTCCTGAAAAATCCCTCTTCCGGCAGTCCTGTGTTTGAACACTGAGTTCTAGCAAGCTGGCTGGAGTGGGATGCACGAGAAGAAAATTAAAAAAGGAGGCTTTTCAGAGATGAACTTTTTATCCGACTCCAACATTCAGCGGTGCATTTTTATAAAATACTGAGCAACACAGTAGGAACTAAAAAACAGTCATGATTTTTCACTTAGAAATGACTTGTGGATTTTTATATTTGGTTCCAAGATGAATTGTTCACTGCCTAAGTCTGTCCCCTGCCCCCCGGCCCCCGCCCAGGATCTGTTTATTCTCTGGAGTGGATGGCTAAGCTTTTCAGTTCAATATGCAGTGTACATTTTTTCTTGGCAAGCCGGCTTCTGAAAACGTTGCCCTGAAGTGGGTCCTCGTTTGAGGTTTCACATGCAGAGGGGCTGTCCGTTAGGCTTCTGCCTGCAGCTTCTCATGGAAGCTGCGATCTGGACCTTTGGAAGAGGACGACACCGGGCTGGGCGCTTCCCGGGAGCCCGGGTTGGGTTGAGGTGGCGCTTCGGGAAGACCAGAGCGGCCCAGTTTCGGTTCTGCACAGAGTGCCCTGTCCAGGCCTCTGAGCTCTGCGCTCCCTCCTGGTGCCTCCAGGCATCTGAACGAGGGAGGGAGGCTTTCCAGGCTGCCTGGGGTCTGGGGCCTGAGAGGCGTGGCTCTGGGATCCCAGAATCAAGCCCTTGTCCCCCTGGGCGACCCGGGGGGGCGGTGAAGGCTTCTGAGGGAGGAGTGGGGTCCGACTGCCCCCCGCCCCCGGCTCGTCTCCCTCTGCTCTGGGACCAGCCGCCGCGAGGCTGGGCGGCCCGCGCTCCTGTCTTCCTGCTCTCCGGGGAGGCCGGGTCCCAGAGCAGGACCCAGCAAGCCGTGCACCCCTCTAGAGGGCAGAGGGAGGACGGGCGGGCCGTGGGGGTACCTCTCCGGGAGAAGGAACGCGGGCTTTTCTTTCTCTTTTTCTCTAAGGTGTTTCTTGCGGCTGCTGTGTCCTGCCGGGTGCGCTGGCCGCCTCCCGGAGGCACAAGGGCTCCCGTGGCGTCTCAGGCCTCTGGAAGGAAGCCCCATGGGGACAGGGACAAAGGACGCGGAGCCCTGCCGTCGCCAGAGCCCGGCCAGCCCAGGGCAGGGGCCTGGCGGCGGCTCCGGGGCAGGATGTCGGGGCGGCCCTCCGCGGCCATGCTCAGCAGCCACCCCACTGCTCTGTGCTCCGGGGCGAGTCTCGCCGGCTCTCGGCTTCCGTTTCGATTAGCCCTGGACGGGGCGGACGCCAGGCCGTCCGTCCGCAGGGTGGGTGCGGAGGAATCCGAGACCACGGACGGTCATTTCTTCAAAGCTGGAGGCTCTGCCGTGCTCCCTCTGAGCCAGGCGCAGCGCTGAGGCCTCGTGGAGATGACGCCAGGTCATCCTCGCCAGACCCCAGCGCGGCGTTGTGAGCCCTGGAGTGGGAGGGGAGGCCCCGAGAGGCCGTGGGCCTGGGCCTCGAGTCCCTGGCTGTCCGCCGCTGCAGCGGCAGCGGGAGCCGGACCCGGGGCTGAACTCCGACCCATTTTGCCGCCTGGCGGGTCCCGCCCACCCCGAGTCACCCTTCCCCTTCCTCCCCACCGCGGCAGCTCCTCCCGCCCCAGGCTCGAGCTGGGCAGCTTCCCCGCTGAAGCTGAAGTCCTGGGATCCGGTCCTGGTTTAGAATCTGCGCGAGAAGCCACGCTGCTGTGCTGAGTAAAGGAGCCCCTGGTCCTGACGGTCGTGCTCCACGTGCTCAGAAGAGGGGGAAGGGCGCTCTCTGTCGTGTCTCCTTTCCACTCGCGGAGAGCAGCCTCCGGGGCTGCGTGTGTGCTGGGCGCTCCTGGCAGCATGGAGACCCTCACCCCGAGAGGTGGGAGGAGCGCGGGCGTGTTAGAAAATACGTCCCTGGGCCGCAGATGGGGCGGGGCCCCGAGACCCAGCGTCTCCCCGGGAAGCGGGACTGGGTGGGGGGGGGGGGGCGCAGAAAAGCCGGCAAGGGGAGGCTGGAAGGTCGCGGAAACTTCCGGGGCTCCCTGCCCGTCTCCTCGTTCTGCGCCTCCGAAGATTCCCTTAGCGAGGACGCGGCCCCTTCCCCGGCCCTCGGGGGGTGAGGACCCACAGCCGCGCCCAGGGAGACGCCGGGGTGCCGACAGGCTGGAGTCAAAGCGGAATCAGCCAGCCGGGGGTCCGTCCTCCTCCTGAGCCCGTTTCCCCCCGTCGAGGCCGAGGACGGTGGGCACGGCCTGCTGGCCGAGGCGCGGCGAGAGGAAGCTGGCCCCGGCGGGCGCGTGTCGGTGGGTCCCAGGGCGTCTGTCTGTCCCTCGGTGTGTGGTCGTGGGCACCCTTGCCAACAGGTGGGCACAGGGCTCCCAACAGCGCTGTCCGTGTCAGGCCTGTGTTGAGAACATGGCTTCGTAGCTAACAAAGGAGGACTGCCCTCGGGAAGCTTCGCGTCAAACACTCAACGCCATTTCTGTCGGGTAAACACCGCAAAGCTCCTGTTTTCTGACCACGTTCGATGCCCAGATGGGGATATACGTGATCCTAATACCTTCCACAGTTCCGGAAGACAGGTGTTAGCGATGTTTTTAATGAATGAAGGATAGAATTCAGAAAAGGCAAGTAACTTGCCTTAGGTCACACAGGTCAGTGGGGGCAGAGCTGGGACCCTGATGCCCATCGGTCTGCCAGACCACCCACCCGAGTGAAGCCGGGCAGGGGCGCTGGGGGACACACACACAAACCTCAGAGGGACCCAGTGACTGACTTGCTGTCTGCCCTTGGAGAGCCAGCTCCAGCAAAGGCTCCCCAGAGGCCGCCCACGACGAGGGGTGGCCGGTCACCCTCGGGGCAGGAGGGACAGACGTGCCCGGGCTCGGCTCGTGGGGTCCGCCTCCTGCCTGGCCCTCGTCTAAGAACCAGCTGGACAGCGTCGTGCTGTGGTCGGACCTCTCTGGGGTCTCGGCCTCCCCCGTCGGGTCTCCAGGGAGCGTTTCCAGAGCAGGCGTCTGGGACACAACCTGCCGACGGCACGCTGACAGCCGAGCGCTTCGATCCCGACGCAGCCGGCCCGAGGGACTCGCTGTCCTGGGTCTGAGGGTCCTCCGCCCTCCTCCCCGCCCCGGGACTTGGCTCTGGGGCTGGCTTCCTGCACGCAGCCCTGGCTCTCCCGCTGGAGATGCAGCTGCAGAAGCTGCTCTCCTTGGATGGACGCGGGAGAGGCAGGTGGCCCCTGCGTGGGCAGCCCAGCCTCAGACGTGACCTTCGACGAAGAGCCCGAGGCCAGACCCTCTCGCCCCTGCCCGAAGCCCTTCCAGACTCCCTTTCTGCAACTTGCCAGGTGGTCCAGTGGTTAAGACGCCGAGGTGCCCCTGCAGGGGGCCTGGGCTCAGTCCGTGGCCAGGGGACTGGATCCCGCATGCCTCAGCTAATCCCTGCTGCAGTCAAAAGAAAAAACGGTATAAATAATAGTCACTTTCTGAAAATTCTTAGTGAGACAGAGAGCAGACAGCAAAGCAGTGGTTTGCTTGGACAGGGTGGGCAGTGGAGACATTCGTTGGAATCGATCACAGGCTGGACGCGCTCCGCGCAGACGGGCCGAGGGTGGAGATGTGTGTCTTGTGTTGGGAACAGCTATACCTGGAAGGAGGCTTGATATGTGCTTTTTTTTTTTTTTTCTTTTTTAAGGCGAAAGCCTCTTATCTGTACATCTTCATGGAAGAAAAGTATTCATGTGTGGCTCTATTCGACAAATATTTGTTAAGCATGTGCCGTTGGCCTGGCTCTGTGTGACATGCGGAGGAGACGAAGCTGCGTTCAGAGCAGGAGACGAGTAGCCGAGACTCGGGGACTTACAGTGACCGTGTGGTCAGTGGCTGGAGGGAATCCTGGACTTGGAGGAGAACAGTGAGCGATGGTGACACTTGGAGCAGAGGGGAGACTTCCCCAGGGACCCTGTGTCCTGTGAAGGTGGAGAGGCATTCAGAGGATGCTTCAGGGAGGAGAGGAGACCAGAAGGGCTTCTCAGGCAGGGGGAGCAGCGGGTACAGAAGCAAAGAGGCTTGCTGGGGTTTCTTTAAGGACTAGTAGCGCTCAGTCGCCAAGTGGCATCTCACTCTGTGACCCTGTGGACTGATGCCCGCCAGGCTCCTCTGCCCGTGGGATTCTCCAGGCAGGAATACAGGCGTGGGTTGCCAGGTCCTGCTCCAGGGGCTCTTCCTGACCCAGGGATCCAACCCGCGTCTCTTGGCATCTCCTGCATTGGCAGTTGGATTCTCTGCCACTGTGTCACCTGGGAAGCCCTATGCTCTCTTGAGTTTAGGCTGATAATCCCTTGGGAAGTATTCGGCTGTGTATCTTGGAGTTTTAGGGGGCTTTGCTGGGAAGGGTGCCCAGGGCAGGGGTGAGGGGAGGCCAGAGTGAGGGTAACAGGCAGAGACTGAAGAGAGGATATACACCAAAGTGCATGGTTTTGAAGTTTTAAATGTCCAACTTGAAATGGTTTTCAAGTTTTAATGTCCAACTCTCCTGGGAGATGACAGACACAGGCCTGACCTGACGCTTCTAGGAGGTGTAGGGGGTTTGGTCTGGACATTTCTTAGACATCACCTTTAGTGACCCCATCCCACCACGAGGTGACACATTGCAGACTCTGGTCAATAGGAACTTCTCACCCCTGCTCATCTCAGACCCAGGCACAGGTAACTAAGGATGCTTGTCTCCTGGCTTCTCCTGCCTATTAAACTGGGGTCCAGCCCAAGCCATTCCAGCCAGAGGACATTTTTCCGTTTCTTCCAGTTGGGTTCTGTGTGCTCTGCACAGATTTTCCCACCACTGAGGGTAACTCACCCGCTACAACCTGCAACATTATTGCCGGAGGTGTGCTTGGATCCCTGGCTCCAGGCAGCGCCAGTGGGAGTCTTTTCATCAAGTGCCTTTGTGGGCAGATAGGAGAGGACCTAATCTTTTGTTACAAATGCATGGGAGTGAGTCAGAGGGGAGCTGATGTCCTGGATGATAAAATGAAAAAAGAAACAAATGTGCAGAGAGAGAGTTACAGGAAGCCTTACATCATTACTGAATTTTTTTTTTTTTTCCTGCAGAATTTCAGCAATTGGGGTGGTTATATTTTTAAAAAACAAGGCGTAGGGTCTTCCCGGGTGATCCAGTGGTCAGGGCGCTGAGCTTCTAACGTCGGAGGTGCGGGTTCGATCCCTGGTTGGAGAACTAGGATTCCCAAGTGCCATTTGGCTTGGCCAAAAGATTTAAAAAAGTAGTTCAAAAGTAAAGTACAAGGAATAATCTAACTTGGGTCCTCTGTTGGCCCCTCCATTTAGCTGCCCCTTGGTTCGTGACAACTGATGGGTCCTCCATCTTTCATCCCCACCCCCGTGAGGCCATCTGAACATGTTCCAGGACTCACCCAGTGGGTGGGGGGGTCCCTGAGTGGGTGGTGTGCGAGCACCCAGGTCCCGGGTCACAGAGGGAAGAGAGATGAAGGGAGCTAGCTTCATGCCCCGAGGCAGACCGCACCGGGCATCTCCCCTCCATTTTCCAAATTCTTAGATTAATTAAGAGTAAAGGGACCTGCCTGCTGGTCTACTGGTTGAGAATCCACCTTCCAGGGTTGGGGGCGCGGCCTCCGTCCCTGGCTAGGGAGCTGAGATCCCCCGTGCCTGGTGACCAGAAAAACAAAGCGTGCAACAAAAGCAATAGTGTAACACATTCGAGAAAGACTCTAAAAACTGGTTTGCATTTTAAAAAAATCTTTACAAAAATAAAAGGAGAGAACTTGCTGAATACCTACGAACTGCACTCATTTGTGTGAACATTGATTGCATGGACTCGATGTTCTAGGTCCAGCCCAGAGGCACATTGTTTTCCTGGCTTCTCCTGCCTATTAAACTGGGGTCCAGCCCAAGCCATTCCAGCCAGAGGACATTTTTCCGTTTCTTCCAGTTGGGTTCTGTGTGCTCTGCACAGATTTTCCCACCACTGAGGGTAACTCACCCGCTACAACCTGCAACATTATTGCCGGAGGTGTGCTTGGATCCCTGGCTCCAGGCAGCGCCAGTGGGAGTCTTTTCATCAAGTGCCTTTGTGGGCAGATAGGAGAGGACCTAATCTTTTGTTACAAATGCATGGGAGTGAGTCAGAGGGGAGCTGATGTCCTGGATGATAAAATGAAAAAAGAAACAAATGTGCAGAGAGAGAGTTACAGGAAGCCTTACATCATTACTGAATTTTTTTTTTTTTTCCTGCAGAATTTCAGCAATTGGGGTGGTTATATTTTTAAAAAACAAGGCGTAGGGTCTTCCCGGGTGATCCAGTGGTCAGGGCGCTGAGCTTCTAACGTCGGAGGTGCGGGTTCGATCCCTGGTTGGAGAACTAGGATTCCCAAGTGCCATTTGGCTTGGCCAAAAGATTTAAAAAAGTAGTTCAAAAGTAAAGTACAAGGAATAATCTAACTTGGGTCCTCTGTTGGCCCCTCCATTTAGCTGCCCCTTGGTTCGTGACAACTGATGGGTCCTCCATCTTTCATCCCCACCCCCGTGAGGCCATCTGAACATGTTCCAGGACTCACCCAGTGGGTGGGGGGGTCCCTGAGTGGGTGGTGTGCGAGCACCCAGGTCCCGGGTCACAGAGGGAAGAGAGATGAAGGGAGCTAGCTTCATGCCCCGAGGCAGACCGCACCGGGCATCTCCCCTCCATTTTCCAAATTCTTAGATTAATTAAGAGTAAAGGGACCTGCCTGCTGGTCTACTGGTTGAGAATCCACCTTCCAGGGTTGGGGGCGCGGCCTCCGTCCCTGGCTAGGGAGCTGAGATCCCCCGTGCCTGGTGACCAGAAAAACAAAGCGTGCAACAAAAGCAATAGTGTAACACATTCGAGAAAGACTCTAAAAACTGGTTTGCATTTTAAAAAAATCTTTACAAAAATAAAAGGAGAGAACTTGCTGGAATACCTACGAACTGCACTCATTTGTGTGAACATTGATTGCATGGACTCGATGTTTATTTTTAGGGCTGTTTCTGGCATCGGACGTGTGACAGTTCATCGGTTCTCCGCTTCTGTAAGCAGACTTCTCTTTCACTGGGCTGTGTGTACCTACAAAGACGTGTTGCTTTTTCTGATGTGTGTGTACCTGGGCCCATGCTTCCTGGCTGGCAAAGGTATTTCTGCACAAATATATGCAGGACTATAAATAAAACCCACAAATGGATGCCTCAGAGGGAAGCAGGCGGCTGCCCTGGCTCTGTGCTGCTGTCGCGGCGGCGTGCGCAGCTCCTCAGATGGCCGAGTCCTGGGAAAAGCAGCTCCCGGAGGGGCTGGCAGAAGGTGCCGGGACTCTGGGGGCTCCCGTTTGCCCAGTGGCTGTATTTTCCTTGTGCTAATTTTAACCCCGATTTTGATGCTTCGGGGCCTTGCCCCGAGACCGGGGATCCTCCCGTAGGTCTTCCTTCAGGGGACACTTGTCTGTTTCTAAGGCCTCCTGAAGACCTTCTGGGAGGTGGGCTGGGAGGGATCGCTTGTGAACAGGCATAGTAAGGACTGGGGAGGTCCACACCTCCTGGGGCTGTCCTGAGGGATTTCCCTGCTGGTCCAGTGGTCAAGACTCTGTGCTTCCAATGCAGGAGGCATGAGTTCGATCCCTGGTCTGGAAGCTAGATCGCACATTGCTGTGTGATGCAGAAAAGCAAAAAAAAGAGTTGTTGGGGGGCCAGGGGCTGAGTGGACTGAAGAGAGAAGCTGCTCCTCTGCTTGTCAAGGAAAGTGCAGCCGGGAAGAGAACGTAGTCCTGTGCTGGGAGTGGGGGCGGCAGCGGGGAGGTAGAAGAGGCTGGATCCATGTATCCGAGCTGCAGAAGCTCCGGGTGTGGAAGAAGCCCAGGTGAATGAACGGAATCGGGGCTGCGAGGGGACGCCCTGGACACCGAGAGCACGGCTCGCGGGGAGTGAGCAGAGCAGCCCCGTGCCTGCAGCCTCCCCGTCCTTACCGGGCCGAGCCCGCTGCGTTCCACGGAGGCGGGACGGGTGGAGGGTGAGGCGATGCAGACCGTCTCTCGCAGGTGACGGCGAGGACTGTTGAGGCCGAGGTGGGGTCAGGATTTACGGGCTCAGGCAGGACGGAGACTGCGTGTGACCAAGCAGGGAGGTGATCTGGCTCCAGTGGGAGCCGGGGAGACCCTGGGGCCAGGCGCGGGATGGACGGGTCCCAGGGAGACCAGTTCGCCCTGGAGCACTCGCCTCCGGAGCCAGCGCACGGGCGTCAGCCTCAGCCCGCGTGCCCGGGCCGTGTTGCTCTCTGCTCGGGGCTGATTCGTTGCACCAATTCTGAGCCTCACCTCTAGAGCCCGACTCAGTGGCTCCAGAACCAGGCCTGGGAATCTGCATGGAACACAGACACAAGCTTGTAATGACCTGAGGGACGCATGTGACCCCCAGGGGCTGGCTATCTATCTATAAAAGTGAATTGACATGTATACGCTATTATATATAAAAGAGGTAACTAAGAAGAACCTCCTGTATAGCACAGGAGACCCTACTCGATGCTCTGTGATGACCTGTATGGGGAAAGAGTGGGTGTATGTGTGTGTGTGGGCTTCCCTTGTGGCTCACGTGGTAAAGAATCTGCCTACAAGGCAAGAGACCCAGGTTCGATCCCTGGGTCAGGGAGATCCCCTGGAGAAGGGAATGGTGACCCAGTCCAGTATTCTTGCCTGGAGAATTCGATGGACAGAGGAGCCCGGCGCGCTCTCCTCTACGGGATTAGCAAAAAGACCCGACGGAGTGACTGACACTTTCACTTTTTCACGTACATGTATAACTGACGCATTCTGCTGTACACCTGACACTAACACAACACTGCACACCAACTCTACTCCAGTAAAAATGAATTAAAACCAAAATGGTAAATAACCATATTCCAAGAAAAAGTAATTTAAAAATAGTAAATAACTGTACTGCAGTGGAATTTCTTTTTAATTTAGCACAGAGAAAAATTAAAATAAATAAGCAAATCTGAAACGCACAGCTCAGTAGGTTTTCCCGTGTGTCTGCCTCCATTAAACCACCATTGGAGTCAAGAAATAGAGTATTTCCGGCCTTCTTGTCACCTCTCAGTCATTAACGCCTGCCCGCCCCCCCTCCCTTAGCCATTCCATGGTGAAGGGTACTGTTCGCGCGGCCGAGGGCAGGTTTACCCCCTCCCAGCTGCGTGGTCCACAGACAGACCCACCTACAAAGAAAGAAAGGAGTGTTTTCTTGTGGAGATGCGGCTAGGCTCGGTTAGAGTTAAAAATGAAGCCTGGTGGATGCTAGGACCTTTTTGTGGCTGAAATATTTAGGCACTGTATTTTAAGAAAACGTTTTGCTCATTTGTAGACTTTTATCTGGCCGGGTTTCCATCCTGAGGGTTTTCCTTTCTACTTATCTGACAAACCATAAATTTTCTTTCCTTTAAGGGCAAAACCAACCCTCGAACACATTTATGGCCCAAGTTTTAAGAGCCGGCGGCCCTTTCTAGCCTGTATCTCTGGTTAAACATGTATTCTTTTTCTTGGAGCGGATTTTGCAGAAAAGGGGTAAAGATAATGAACTTCTCTAGAGAGAACTCCTGCCCACCCAGCGGCAGAGAGGAGGCTGGACACACCCCCTTCGGCAGCTGAGCCCAGCTAGCCTCGTGCTGAAAGCCTTCCTCCTGGTCGCACGGGGTCTTCCTTTATCTAGCCTCAGTTTCTTTTTCCTTCTCGGTTTTTAGTTAATTCTTCTCTGCCTCCTTGTAAAAGCGGCAGGTTTTTGGACTTTGGACGATTCATGCGTAGCAATCCACGCTGACTTTTGTGAGCTCGTTTGTATCAGACCCGACGGATTAGCAAAAAGACCCGACGGAGTGACTGACACTTTCACTTTTTCACGTACATGTATAACTGACGCATTCTGCTGTACACCTGACACTAACACAACACTGCACACCAACTCTACTCCAGTAAAAATGAATTAAAACCAAAATGGTAAATAACCATATTCCAAGAAAAAGTAATTTAAAAATAGTAAATAACTGTACTGCAGTGGAATTTTTTTTTAATTTAGCACAGAGAAAATTAAAATAAATAAGCAAATCTGAAACGCACAGCTCAGTAGGTTTTCCGTGTGTCTGCCTCCATTAAACCACCATTGGAGTCAAGAAATAGAGTATTTCCGGCCTTCTTGTCACCTCTCAGTCATTAACGCCTGCCCGCCCCTCCCTTAGCCATTCCATGGTGAAGGGTACTGTTCATGGACCGAGGGCAGGTTTACCCCCTCCCAGCTGCGTGGTCCACAGACAGACCCACCTACAAAGAAAGAAAGGAGTGTTTTCTTGTGGAGATGCGGCTAGGCTCGGTTAGATTTAAAAAATGAAGCCTGGTGGATGCTAGGACCTTTTTGTGGCTGAAATATTTAGGCACTGTATTTTAAGAAAACGTTTTGCTCATTTGTAGACTTTTATCTGGCCGGGTTTCCATCCTGAGGGTTTTCCTTTCTACTTATCTGACAAACCATAAATTTTCTTTCCTTTAAGGGCAAAACCAACCCTCGAACACATTTATGGCCCAAGTTTTAAGAGCCGGCGGCCCTTTCTAGCCTGTATCTCTGGTTAAACATGTATTCTTTTTCTTGGAGCGGATTTTGCAGAAAAGGGGTAAAGATAATGAACTTCTCTAGAGAGAACTCCTGCCCACCCAGCGGCAGAGAGGAGGCTGGACACACCCCCTTCGGCAGCTGAGCCCAGCTAGCCTCGTGCTGAAAGCCTTCCTCCTGGTCGCACGGGGTCTTCCTTTATCTAGCCTCAGTTTCTTTTTCCTTCTCGGTTTTTAGTTAATTCTTCTCTGCCTCCTTGTAAAAGCGGCAGGTTTTTGGACTTTGGACGATTCATGCGTAGCAATCCACGCTGACTTTTGTGAGCTCGTTTGTATCCAGAGCTGAACCCTGCTTCCCAGCGAGAGGCAGGGGATTTTATCTTCCCTGGAGGACACGGCCTCATAGAGAGCAGTCGGACAGCCTTTGTCCTCTCATGATGGGCTTATTTCGCTGAGCAGTGTCCTCAGGATTCATGCACACGTGGCCTGTGTCAGGATCTCCTTTTTAAGTTTGAATAATGGGATAGATCTCATTTGAAAAACGGGTTTCTTTTTTTAAATTGAAGTATTGTTGATTCACAACATCATGTTAATTTCAGGTACACAATAAAGCAATTCAGTATATATACATATATATATATATATATACACACATATATATTTTTTCCCCCTTTGTTTCAATTCTTTTCTATTAGAGTTTGTTATAACTGTGTACAGTTCCCCGCGCTCTGCAGTAAATCCTTGTTGTTTATCTATTTGAGATATGGTTGTGTGCTTCTGTTAATCCCGTACTCCCAATTTAACTCTTCCCCAACCCCTAAGCGTAGAGTTTTTAATGCAGGTACATCGTGGGCCCAGGGTCTCCTTAATTTCACTGTACTGAGCACCTACTATGTTCTAGACCGGACCACTGGTGCCTTGTGGGACATGTCCACTGTGGTTTCTGTGTTCCTGATTTCCAGCGCTCCTTGAGCAGGGAGCTCTGAGGTGTGGTCTGATCCTTCCCTCTTCTGGAAAGCCACCTCTCGTCAATTTCCAGAAATGCGATTAGGATTGTTTTCCTGGGTGTAAAGGCCACACGCAGTGACGTGGTTCAGGCATCGGCTACCGGCAAGGCTGGCAGGACTTCCTTGTCCCTTAAGTGAGGCTTGTCTGAGGCTCTGGGTAGGATATGGGAGATGTATTTTTGGAGAGATTTAAAGGGCTCAGTCACGTTGCTGACAAAGGTCCATGCAGTCAAAGTCAAGAGCTGCACTGTAGAGAAGGCTGAGCGCTGAAGACCTGATGCTTTTGAATTGTGGTGCTGGAGTGGAGAGTCACTTGGACTGCAGGGAGATCAAGCCAGTCAGCCTTCAAGGCAGTCAGCCCTGAATATTCATCGGAAGGACTGATGCTGAAACTGGAGCTCCAGTACTTTAGCCACCGGACGCGAAGACCTGACTCGTTAGAAAAGACCCTGGTGCCAGGAAAGATGGAGGCCAGAGGAGAAGCGGGTGGTAGGGGTGAGATGGTTACGTAGCATCACCAACTCTGGAGGTGAATTTGAGCAAACTCTGGGAAATAGTGAAGGCGAGAGGAGCCTGACTCATTGCAGTCTATGGGGTCGCAAAAAGTCGGACATGACTTAGCAACGGAACAACAACAAGGCTCTAAAACACCATTGCGGGCTTCCCTGGTGGTCCAGTGGGTAAGGACACCGCCTTGCAGTGCAAAGGGCGCCGGTTCGATCCCTGGCCTGGGAGGATCCCACGTGGACTGATGTGTCCAATCACCAAGCCGGAGCTCTGGAGCACATGCGCCCAGAGCCGGTGCTCTGCAGCGACAGACGCCACTGCGATGGGAGGCCCACAGGAGCCAAAGAACAAAGACAGATGAAAATAGAGAAATGAAAGACCAATAGAAGGGGCCAAAAAAACAACCCAAAACCACACACACACACACACACAGACACACACCATTTCAAGAAATCAAAAATGCCAAGGCAGATGTGTGAACTGAATGCTGGCCCCGCTTTCCTGTTACTCATGTTGGGGCTCTGGGGGCTCTGCATCGTCCCGTGGCTCTGTGTCCTTCTTGGTCACACGTGGAGAATAATCCCACTGGCCTTCAGTCACAGAGGTCTTTATGGAGAAAGATGGTTCAAAGCCTAGAAACTTCTAAAATACAGTTCCCATCAGTTTGAATGGAACCCCGGACCCCACCCCAAGCCCTTGATCTTTACTGTTTTGGACCACACCCTGTGGCATGCGGAACTTCCCCGACCAGGGATCAAACCTGAGGCCTCTGCCGTGGAAGCTCAGCGTCTCAACCAGCCGACCACCAGGGAAATCCCCCAGGATTATTCTGTAACCGTGTGTGTGCTCCTGCCCGGCCCTCCCGATCCATCGGGTCGTTGCTGTTCACTTGGTCCGCCGTGCCCGGCTCTGTGCGACCCCGTGGGCCGCAGCGCGCCAGGCTCCCCCGTTGCTAGGTTTCCAGTACACGCCTCGGGACCCGTTTCAAGAGGGTGTTTAATACCCAGCCTTGCAGACGCTTACAAGCCTTTCTGGGTAACACTTACTTCATTGCACTTTTAAAAAATGAAAAAGAAAAGAAAACGCCACTTAACAGACTCATGGTAACCGGGGCTGACAGGTGTCACTCAGAATTTTATTATTTAAAGCCACAATGATTTTCCAAATAACTTAAAAATATATAATCCAACCTCAAAATAGTGTCCTGTAACAGAGGCCAGGGAACCCTGAAGGAAATGAAGTCAGCCTCTTGGCACCCCTTATGTGCTGGTTCAGTGACTTTGAGAACTTTTACTCTGAAACATTCGGGCACATGGAACTGTGTCAGGCTGCCGAGGGCGCCTGCCGAAGTCTCAGGGAGCAGTGGCTGCCTTGGGTGCCTTATTCTGGTGCCTAAGCCAGGGAGACCTGGCTTTTATTTACCATAAAGAACTTTCTCCCCGTTCTTTTAAAAATTTTGTTGTTCAGTCACGTCCAGCTCTTTGCCACCCTGTGGACGGCAGCCCTCCAGGCTTCCCTGTCCTTCAGCATCTCGCGGAGCTCGCTCAAACGCGTGTCCATTGAGTGGGCGATGTCATCCGACCGTCTCATCTGTCGCCCCTTCTCTTTCTGCCTTCAGTCGTTTCCAGCATCAGGGTCTTTTCCAGTCATTGTATTTATTTATTTTTGGCTGTGCTGGGTCTCCCTTGCTCCAAGGGCATTTCTGTAGTTGTAGTGAGCAGCGAGGAACTTTCTAGTTGGGGCCCATGGGTTTCTCATTGCAGTGGCTTCTCAGATGCGGACCAGGGCTCCAGGGCAGGCGGGCATCAGTCGTTGCAGCTCCTGGGCTCTCGCGCACACGCTCAGGAGTTGTGGCTCGTGGGCTTTGTTGCTCCTAGGCATGCGGAGTCTTCCGGATTAGGGGGTCAAACCCTTATCTCCTGCACTGGCAGGTGGACTGTTCACCACTGAGCCTCCGGGGAGGCCCTCTCCCTGTTCTTTGAGAGCATGGGTGGAGACAGAACAACCGTCGTATCTTTTGAAAAGTTAAGCACCTTCCAGCCTGTGAGTCATTGGGTGATGGAGACAGTTGTTAAGGGAAACTAAAATGGGTTGAGGACCCAGCACCCCCAGGCAGGATGCTCCATTCAGCCCTCATGTTGTTTATTGATTCCCATTAGTTAAGTATATATTTAATAGTGTTGATTTAAAATTTTTAAAATTATTGAAATGCAGTTGACTTACAATGTCTCCCCCCCACCACCATTGCACCATGCAGCCTGTGGGATCTTGGTTCCCTAACCAGGGATTGAACCCACAGTCCCTTGGAAGCGTAGAACCTTAGCCAGTGGACCGCCAGGGAAATTCCAGTTGTGTTGATATTTGCACCAATTACATGAACACATCATTAATCCTCCGAAATCCATTTGTTGGGCTTCCCGGGTGGCTCAGTGGTGATGAACGCACCTTCCAAGGCAGGACGTGCGGGTCTGATCGCTGGGTCGGGAAGGTCCCCTGGAGGAGGGCATGGCACCCCACTCCAGTGTTCCTGCCTGGAGATTCCCACGGAGAGAGGAGCCTGGCGGGCCACGGTCCACAGAATCTCAACAGCGTGGAACACGACTTAGTGGCTAAAACAATAACCCATTCGTTAAACAGCCTTGTGAGAATCCTGGTCCCCTTTTACAGATGAGGAAGTGGAGGCCTGGACAGGTTCAGGAACCTACCCTGAGTATTACAGGCAGGAGGTGTGAGTCTAGGTGGGTAAGTTGGGAGCTTGGAGACGGCGTGATTTCTCTGCTGTCTCTGTGTCCTGAACCGGCAGCCCCGGGACAGCCGGGGGGACCAGCAGGCTGTCTTTCTGGGACCAGGCGTCACAGACGCGGCATGCCTCGACGCGGGGCGAGGGCGGGGGCGGGGGGCATCTTCCCTTGGCCGTGTGTGCCCCAGCCTTCCCGAGGTGCGGCTCCCAGGTGGCGGCCCCCGCACCACGTCCGTCCTCTTGGAGGTTCTCTCTCCGGGTCGGTCTCCAGGAGTCTTCCGGATTAGGGGGTCAAACCCTTATCTCCTGCACTGGCAGGTGGACTGTTCACCACTGAGCCTCCGGGGAGGCCCTCTCCCTGTTCTTTGAGAGCATGGGTGGAGACAGAACAACCGTCGTATCTTTTGAAAAGTTAAGCACCTTCCAGCCTGTGAGTCATTGGGTGATGGAGACAGTTGTTAAGGGAAACTAAAATGGGTTGAGGACCCAGCACCCCCAGGCAGGATGCTCCATTCAGCCCTCATGTTGTTTATTGATTCCCATTAGTTAAGTATATATTTAATAGTGTTGATTTAAAATTTTTAAAATTATTGAAATGCAGTTGACTTACAATGTCTCCCCCCCACCACCATTGCACCATGCAGCCTGTGGGATCTTGGTTCCCTAACCAGGGATTGAACCCACAGTCCCTTGGAAGCGTAGAACCTTAGCCAGTGGACCGCCAGGGAAATTCCAGTTGTGTTGATATTTGCACCAATTACATGAACACATCATTAATCCTCCGAAATCCATTTGTTGGGCTTCCCGGGTGGCTCAGTGGTGATGAACGCACCTTCCAAGGCAGGACGTGCGGGTCTGATCGCTGGGTCGGGAAGGTCCCCTGGAGGAGGGCATGGCACCCCACTCCAGTGTTCCTGCCTGGAGATTCCCACGGAGAGAGGAGCCTGGCGGGCCACGGTCCACAGAATCTCAACAGCGTGGAACACGACTTAGTGGCTAAAACAATAACCCATTCGTTAAACAGCCTTGTGAGAATCCTGGTCCCCTTTTACAGATGAGGAAGTGGAGGCCTGGACAGGTTCAGGAACCTACCCTGAGTATTACAGGCAGGAGGTGTGAGTCTAGGTGGGTAAGTTGGGAGCTTGGAGACGGCGTGATTTCTCTGCTGTCTCTGTGTCCTGAACCGGCAGCCCCGGGACAGCCGGGGGGACCAGCAGGCTGTCTTTCTGGGACCAGGCGTCACAGACGCGGCATGCCTCGACGCGGGGCGAGGGCGGGGGCGGGGGGCATCTTCCCTTGGCCGTGTGTGCCCCAGCCTTCCCGAGGTGCGGCTCCCAGGTGGCGGCCCCCGCACCACGTCCGTCCTCTTGGAGGTTCTCTCTCCGGGTCGGTCTCCAGGAAGCATCTCCGGGTGGCTTCCGAGCTGGGGGGGAGGCGGGCCGCGCTGCCAGCGTCCGGCTGGCTGACGTTTGGATTTCTCTGACTGGATCTTTGTTTCCGTGAAGCCCTCGGCTCCCGAGGCTCTGTGCCTGCTTGATCGGGGCCACATGCAGCGCTCGCCTGGTTAAGTCAACACCGTTGGAATATTACCTGTCTGTTAACCTGTCAAAATTGCTTTACGGTCCGCTTTTATCTCCCCGCCCCCCACGGAATTTCCCCTGGAGTTTTCTGCCTGCCCTCCTGCATCCTGCACAGCGACCCCCACCTCCTGAGTCATTAAATATTGTCAGAGTTCCTCCACTTGCTGCTGCCCTGTTTGCCCAGGGCAGATACACTGTCGCTGAGTCTGTGATGCGGGCCAAGGACGAGGCCCCCAGAACGTCGTGGCTCTGCGAGCCAGGTGGGCAGAGGGGGAGGTGGTGGTGGGGTTTAGGGGCTGCCCGGGCCTGGTGCCGGGCTGCTGCCCGCTCCCTGGGCTGCTGCACAGCCGGTCAGCGCTCTGGCTCCAGGGCCTGGCCGCCTTCCATGCCTCTTCCTCCCTCCCTGCCCACTCCACCCTCTCTCTAAACACTGACTTTATAAATTGGAGGGTCTTAGGGGAACATCCAGTTCTCAGCCTCAGAAGGCCTAAGACCTGGCTCTGTGGTCTGGTCTCACGCTTGATTGAAGAAGTTCAGGGCTTCCTTAGAGGTTCACGTTTTTGCCCCCAAGTGATGGCAGAAGATTTATCAAATTTGCCCTTGTGATAATTTAAAAAAAATTTTATTTATTTACTTTTGGCTATGCTGGGTGTTCACTGCTGCCACAGGCTCTTCGCTAGTTGCAGGAAGTGGGGGCTACTCTCTAGTAGAGGTGAGCAGGCTTCTTGTTGCGGTGACTTCTCTTGTGGAACTGGGGCTCTAGGGCACACGGGCTTCAGTCGTTGCAGCACATGGGCTCCATAGGTGCGGCTCTGAGGCTCTAGAGCACAGGCTCCATAGTTGTGGCTCACGGGCTTCGTTGCTCGGTAGCGGGTGGGATCTTCCGGGATCAGAGATCAAACCCGTGTCTCCTGCATTGGCGGGCGAACTCTTCACCACTGAGCTACCTGCAAAACCCTACCCTTGTGATCATTTTAAAGTGTACAAGTCCGTGGCATTAAGGACATTCACGATGTCGTGCAGCCTTGACCACCGTCCAGCTCCAGAACTTTCTAGAATCTGCGCAGAAGGAAGCCCCACACCAGTCGAACTCATTCCCCACTCCCGTCCTCCCCGTAGACTCTGTCGAGTGTGGGTAGCACGTGTTCACAGAGTCATGCTCCGCGTGGCCCCGGTGTCTGACTTCTAGCACTTAGGACGGGGTCCCCAAGATTCCCTCTTGTCTTCTGCTCAGGATGAGGACCCTGCAGAGGACAACGGGGGAGTTCCTGGGGACGTCGGGGGAAGTCTCCACTGGGTCCTCGAGCCTCGCCTCGAGCCTCTGGTCTCTCCGCCGGTGGCCTGCTGCTGCTGGGACGTCCCTCTGTGCCCGGGGGAGGTCCTTTTGATGTTCATGGACACCATCGGGCCTCCCGCCCTCTCGGCCGGGCTGGGCAGAGGCACACGAGCCTCAGGGTCTGGAGCTCCTGGGGACGGCTGTGCGGGGAGGGACCCTCCTGGGCAGCCCCCGACCTGTGCTACGACCCTTCCGTCCTCCGGGTCAGAAGTCTAACCCATCCTGGAGCCGACGCCGCGTCGGCCCCCGGGCTTCTCACGTTGTGTACAAGAGCCCTGGCGTTTGAGCAGAGAGTCCACGTCAGGTTAGGGGTGTGGGCTTCGAGTCCGCTGGTTGTTTCAGTCTTCTCTCTGTCCTCACCTCGCTGGGTGCCCTTGGTTTTTCCACCTGCAGAACAGGGGTGAAGGGGTCCCCGCGAGGACCGTGAGAGGGCTGGATGCGCTGGCCACCATACATCACCGTGTTGGGGCTGGTATTTAGGATGTGGACGGTCATGGGTCGTTGTTAATAAAATCTGGGATAAAAAAATCAGTGCTTTCTCCCTCTCACATCAATTTGCACCATTCTTCGGTTCTGGCAACTTCTGGAAAGGGCACAGGGCTTTACTGGATCGTCTAATTAGATGCGTTTGCTGGCTTTCACGATGCTGGAAAGCTCCAGAGTCAGGTCATGGTTTGTTCTGCGACGAGGAGCAAACCTTGCTTCTCTCCAAGTCAGCCGCAGAACAGAATGACCCCGTTTCTGCTTTGCTTTTTTTTTTCTTCTGCCATCATTTTGGGAATTTCTGACCTTCTGAGGCTGTTCCTCCTTCATTCATGTTTCCATTCCAGTAGGCCGACCCTGGGGGCGTTGGTGACACGGGGCTGATTAATCTCGGCTGACAGTTGTGGAGTCTGGAAGGCAGGGGAGAGTTCACATGCGTCCTGAGAGCTCAGGCCTCCCGGGTTAGGGGTGTGTGGCTTCATTTTATTTGCAGCAGGTTTGGTGTAATTCTCGGAAGATTCCTGAACACCTACTTCGTGAACGTGTGGCGTAGGACGATTCTTTTCCATCTGAGCCACTAGAACTGGTATAAGATTGTAAATCATCTATACGTCAATAAAAAAGGAATGAAAAGAGAAAGAAAAATAAATGTGTATATATATGTGTGTGTGTGTGTGTGTGTGATTTACTTTGCTGTACAGCAGAAATGAACACAGCATTGTAAATCAACTCTCCCGGAATAAAATGAATTTTTTAAAAAAGAAGGAGGCCGGCCGCTCCCCGCACGGAGCCTGGTTCTCCTTCTCGGCTGGAGCGCTGGGCCTCGCAGAGTGGACACAGGTAAGGTCTCCACGTACAGGCCCCTTGGGAGCTTGTGTCCGTTGCTTTGCTTGGCCCTTGGAACTCAGTCCACATTTGTTTCTTGAACAGTGGAGTTTTTTGTAAGTTAAAAAAAAAAAAAAAAAGACTCCACGTCAGTCAAGCAAAAAGAGGCTAATTTCCTTCTTTTTTCCTCTCTAGTAGTGTGTGTATTTTTTCCTGAGGAAGGTGTGAGAGTGAAAGTGGGCCTCCTTGGTGGCTCANAGTGGAAAGACGCCGCCCGCCGTGCGGGAGACCCGGGTTCAGCCCGGCTCAAGGATGTGGACGGTCATGGGTCGTTGTTAATAAAATCTGGGATAAAAAAATCAGTGCTTTCTCCCTCTCACATCAATTTGCACCATTCTTCGGTTCTGGCAACTTCTGGAAAGGGCACAGGGCTTTACTGGATCGTCTAATTAGATGCGTTTGCTGGCTTTCACGATGCTGGAAAGCTCCAGAGTCAGGTCATGGTTTGTTCTGCGACGAGGAGCAAACCTTGCTTCTCTCCAAGTCAGCCGCAGAACAGAATGACCCCGTTTCTGCTTTGCTTTTTTTTTTCTTCTGCCATCATTTTGGGAATTTCTGACCTTCTGAGGCTGTTCCTCCTTCATTCATGTTTCCATTCCAGTAGGCCGACCCTGGGGGCGTTGGTGACACGGGGCTGATTAATCTCGGCTGACAGTTGTGGAGTCTGGAAGGCAGGGGAGAGTTCACATGCGTCCTGAGAGCTCAGGCCTCCCGGGTTAGGGGTGTGTGGCTTCATTTTATTTGCAGCAGGTTTGGTGTAATTCTCGGAAGATTCCTGAACACCTACTTCGTGAACGTGTGGCGTAGGACGATTCTTTTCCATCTGAGCCACTAGAACTGGTATAAGATTGTAAATCATCTATACGTCAATAAAAAAGGAATGAAAAGAGAAAGAAAAATAAATGTGTATATATATGTGTGTGTGTGTGTGTGTGATTTACTTTGCTGTACAGCAGAAATGAACACAGCATTGTAAATCAACTCTCCCGGAATAAAATGAATTTTTTAAAAAAGAAGGAGGCCGGCCGCTCCCCGCACGGAGCCTGGTTCTCCTTCTCGGCTGGAGCGCTGGGCCTCGCAGAGTGGACACAGGTAAGGTCTCCACGTACAGGCCCCTTGGGAGCTTGTGTCCGTTGCTTTGCTTGGCCCTTGGAACTCAGTCCACATTTGTTTCTTGAACAGTGGAGTTTTTTGTAAGTTAAAAAAAAAAAAAAAAAGACTCCACGTCAGTCAAGCAAAAAGAGGCTAATTTCCTTCTTTTTTCCTCTCTAGTAGTGTGTGTATTTTTTCCTGAGGAAGGTGTGAGAGTGAAAGTGGGCCTCCTTGGTGGCTCAGAGGGTAAAGACCCCGCCCGCCATGCGGGAGACCCGGGTTCAACCCCGGGCTCAGGAAGATCCCCTGGGGAAGGGAATGGCCACCTGCCCCAGTTTTCTTATTAAGTTCTCATTGACATACAGGAAAACCCAACCTTTTTTGTGTTAAAGTAGATTTTCATCTTTAACGCAAGGCCCACTTCCTAAAACACCACCAAGATATCAGACTTTGAATTGACCTGCAGACGTGAGTGCTTGGGGAGATGTCCCTCCATGGCCTCACCCCTTGAAGTGACGTTGTTTCAGACGTGATTAGAGTGTGGTCCTAGGGAGATGGATGAAACAAGGGAAGGGAAGTTTTTTTCTTGAGTGACACTTGCTAGGTCTTTGCCCAGATGTCTGAAGGAAGATGGGCAGGAGAGGTGGCCTGAGCTAGAGGAGGTGGGCTCTCCATCAGCAGGAAGGGTCCAGGCAGCCTTGTCCTTGCTCACTGCGGCCGGCCGGGCGGGGTGTGGGTACCCGGACGACCGCTAAGCTGCTCGCGGCAGGGATCGGGGTGGGGAGGGTGGGTGTGGGGAACATCTCGGACGAGCCCGGTGACTTTGTCTTTTCCTACAAGAAACTAAGCCTCCTCTTCTTCTTCAGCCCTGAAAAGAGTTTCTGGGGCCCCGTCTCTGGGCAGAGGCTGCGTCTCCTCCCCTGAGCCTCGCTCACCGTGGCGCAGGGGGTGTACGCGGGAGGGGTCCCCGTGCCTTCCAGCCGGCTGGTGCAGTGATCCTCAGCCAGTGCATGTCGTGTTGCTTGGAAACGAGTGGAAGTAGGCCAGTTGGGAACCCAGTGGCGCCGGCCTTTGTGGGGCGTGCATTTGGTGATCCTAGCCAAAAGGTCTCCACGTACAGGCCCCTTGGGAGCTTGTGTCCGTTGCTTTGCTTGGCCCTTGGAACTCAGTCCACATTTGTTTCTTGAACAGTGGAGTTTTTTGTAAGTTAAAAAAAAAAAAAAAGACTCCACGTCAGTCAAGCAAAAAGAGGCTAATTTCCTTCTTTTTTCCTCTCTAGTAGTGTGTGTATTTTTTCCTGAGGAAGGTGTGAGAGTGAAAGTGGGCCTCCTTGGTGGCTCAGAGGGTAAAGACCCCGCCCGCCATGCGGGAGACCCGGGTTCAACCCCGGGCTCAGGAAGATCCCCTGGGGAAGGGAATGGCCACCTGCCCCAGTTTTCTTATTAAGTTCTCATTGACATACAGGAAAACCCAACCTTTTTTGTGTTAAAGTAGATTTTCATCTTTAACGCAAGGCCCACTTCCTAAAACACCACCAAGATATCAGACTTTGAATTGACCTGCAGACGTGAGTGCTTGGGGAGATGTCCCTCCATGGCCTCACCCCTTGAAGTGACGTTGTTTCAGACGTGATTAGAGTGTGGTCCTAGGGAGATGGATGAAACAAGGGAAGGGAAGTTTTTTTCTTGAGTGACACTTGCTAGGTCTTTGCCCAGATGTCTGAAGGAAGATGGGCAGGAGAGGTGGCCTGAGCTAGAGGAGGTGGGCTCTCCATCAGCAGGAAGGGTCCAGGCAGCCTTGTCCTTGCTCACTGCGGCCGGCCGGGCGGGGTGTGGGTACCCGGACGACCGCTAAGCTGCTCGCGGCAGGGATCGGGGTGGGGAGGGTGGGTGTGGGGAACATCTCGGACGAGCCCGGTGACTTTGTCTTTTCCTACAAGAAACTAAGCCTCCTCTTCTTCTTCAGCCCTGAAAAGAGTTTCTGGGGCCCCGTCTCTGGGCAGAGGCTGCGTCTCCTCCCCTGAGCCTCGCTCACCGTGGCGCAGGGGGTGTACGCGGGAGGGGTCCCCGTGCCTTCCAGCCGGCTGGTGCAGTGATCCTCAGCCAGTGCATGTCGTGTTGCTTGGAAACGAGTGGAAGTAGGCCAGTTGGGAACCCAGTGGCGCTCCGGGCCTTTGTGGGGCCGCTGGCTGGGAGTGGGGCTTCCTGGCTGCTCCTGCATCCTCAGCGAGGAGAGCGCTCTACGCCCAGATAAGCTGCCTTAAAGGAAAGAGAGGCGCGGGGGAGGGAAGAATGCCCTCTGCCTCTCTGCCAGGGGCTTGATTGCCTCCTGGCTCCAGGCAGGCGATGCTCTTGTGTCTCAAGCTCTTGGGGGGCTGTAGACACCTCCCCGTGTGCACCTCGGCAGGACGACGGCGCGGGGTCCGTGGCAGCGGGGATGACAGCGGCCGGGTCAACCTGCACCTCGGCGGGGGCTGGGGGGATTCAACAGGCTCATCAGGCAGAAGGGAGGGAGCTTCAGGAGCCCCCAGAGAACAGTTTTCTCTCCTCCCAGCAGCTCGTGGGCTCAGAGCCACGTCCCGGCTGAGCCATCGCGCCTCCAGCTTGGCCGGGGCCGGGGCCCAGTCCCCAGGAATCCCCCGCAGGGCTGGCCGTCAAGAGGCCCAGGCCTGCCGTCCAAGGAGTGGTGAGTGGGTCTCCCCTCCGTGGATCTCCGCCTCGTTGGAAACGGGGAGGACCTCCAGCCACTCCGATGGTGGAGGACAGAGGAGCCTGGCGGGCTGCCGTCCGCGGGGTCGCAGAGTCCGGGTTGACCGCGTGACTGAAGAGCAACCAGAGGTCCTCCCTGAGATCGGGCTGGATGAGGGAGGGCCAAGGGTCAGAATCTTCTGAGATTCAGGAAGAGCCCAGGCCTGTCTGTGGGGAAGAGGCGAGGCGGAGGGAGTCCTCAGGGAGAGCCTGTGGGTTTCCGCCTGATGCCTTTGTTTGCAGCAGTCCTCCTAATGGAACAGGTCAGCACAGAGCTGTCGTTCAGCCGAGCCTGTAAGTGTGAATGCTGTTTCACACTTAAGCCTCCGAGGGGCCACAGGGATGGGCCCGTTGTACAGACGCGGAAGGGATGCTTTGGGGCTTCCTGGTGGCTCAGTGATAGAGTCCGTCTGCCAATACAGGAGACAGGCATTATGGGTTTAGTTCTTGGGTCTGAAAGATCCTAGAGGAGGGCGTTTCAGCCCACGCCAGTGTCCTTGCCTGGAGACTCGCTTGGTCAGAGGAGCCTGGTGGGCTGCAGTCCCTGGGGTCACAGAGTCGGACACGACTGAGTGACTGAGCTCACACACACGCTTAGAAGGACGAATTCGCCCACGTCAAGCAGATCACCGGTGGCTTCTTCAGGTTTCGTCTCTTCCCTTACAGGCCAAACTCATGTGTCAGTGAGATTGATTTGCCTGGGTTCTCAATCGTCCAGGGGCTCTTTTCAATTTGTAGCAGTGGGTTCGTTGCTCTGTCTGTTAGATGGATGTTGGTCTTGTCCACTGGCCTGAGGAGGTGGCTGGTTTCTGGCTATCATGTGTCTCCAAAACCTGGCACAGAGCAGGGTCTTTCGTCGTTAAATACATGAATGAACGAACGATCCCCAAACTCCTTTCAGCCGTCTTGTAGACCCCCAGTCTCCGGCCTCGGTTGGGTGCGTGTGGAGTAAGGCCTTCTGAGCGTGGGTGGCCAAGTTCCGCTCGCTCCCAGGAGACAGGCAGAGAGCTCAGCCGTGCCCAGCACAGCCCCACAGTCCACGCCGTCTGTCTACTGCAGCCTGAAGGCTCGGACGACTGTCTGGGGATACCATGATTTCCCTTCCCCACTCCTGGCTGCCCATCTGTAGGTGGGAACAGTCAAGAGGGCCCGTAAGAGGGACCCTGAGGTTAAACTAGCCCTCTTCTGGGAGACTGGTGCGACTAGGGACAAATGGGGAGGAGCTGGACAAACCAAGACCAAAGGGACTGAAAACGCTCTGGGGTTCTTCTTTGCTCACAGTGCAAGGAAACACAGGCTTGGGGGGATTGCAGATGAGAGGGGACAACAGGGAACTGGTGGTCTTCAGAGGAGGGGCACCACTGACCTCGGAGTATGCCTCCCGGGTTCTCTGAGCTGGAGACCCAGAGAGGAAGGGGACGACGGGGGTCCTCGGTCACCTCCTCCACAGCAGGTGCTCCCGAGCTCACGGGGAGGCCTGCCCCGCCCAGCCCGCCATTTTGTTGGTGTTCCGTCCGACTCTGCCGCCCCACGGACCGCAGCGCGCCAGGCTTGCCGCCTTCCCTGTCTCCTGGAGACTGCTCAGATGCATGTCCATTGAGTCAGTGCTGCCGTCTCACCATCTCTTCCTCTGTTGCTCCCTTCTGCTCCTCTCCGCAATCTTCCTTAGCATCGGGTTTTTTTCCAGTGAGTCAACTCTTTGCATCAGGTGACCAAAGTATGGGAGCTTCAGCTTCAGCTTCAGTTCTTCCAATGGATATTCAGGGTTGATTTCCTTTAGGACGGACTGCTTTGAAGCCCACCTGCCTTGGCGAGAATCAACACGCCTGAGAAGAGAGAGTCACGTGGTTTTGTTTACCCGCAACATGACCTGGTGTCGCGTCTGGATCTGGGCTGCCCTAGCTTGCATTCTGGCTAACGGGTGGGTGCCCCAGCCTCTAGAGGGTCTCACAGGACGTTCTCTGCTCCCCTCTGGTCCCCTCTGCCCTCAGAGGTGGCGTCTGAGTCACCCTGGAAGAGGCATCTTTTGTGTTGGAGTTTTGCGTCACGCCATGCTTATTCCCACATGCGAGGCTTCATTTGTTGTGGGTTTTATTTGATCCCAACAGCCTGTTTTGTTTGGACTTCCCTGGTGGCTCAGATGGTAAAGAATCTGCCAGCCGTGCAGGAGACCCATGTTCAATCCCGGGGTCGAGAAGGTCCCCTGGAGAAGGGAAAGGCAACCCGCCGTGGTCTTCTTGCCTGGAAAAGCCCATGCACAGAGGAGCCTGGTGGGCTGCCGTCCGTGGAGTCACAAGAGTCGGACACAGCTGAGTGACGAACGCACACACACACAGCCTGTTGCATTTGCAGGACGCAGGTCTGTCCGTAGTTTCTCTCTCTGTTGCAGTGTGCTTCCTGAGCACACAGAAGTATTCACAATAAAAAGAAAACAGACGCCACACGGAGCCAGTGTCGCTTATGGCAGGGGGTTTTGGTCAAGCCTCATGGAAATGTGGTCACGTTGGCAAATTCCACCTTCACAGTCTGGCACATGCTGATACCCTCACATGATTCGAATCCTCAGGTCTGATCTTCAAAGGGCTTGATTTGTAATTGAAGCTTGATAGGTTGAATCGCCTACCTGTCAGAGATCTCTGATTTGGCCTAAAAGGTTGTTCGTAGAAATGGGCTGCCTTCCCTCTGCAAGATGCAGGCTGGAGCAACCGTGCTTTGTGCTTTAAAATTTCTTTAATTAAAAAAAAAATTTTGGTGGCACCTTGAAGCGTGTGAGAGCATAGTTTCTCAGCCAGGGATTGAACCCCCAGTTCCTGCCTTGGAAGGCAGCGCTCTAACCATTGGGCAACCAGGAATGCCCAAAGCTTAGCTTTCCACGGTTTTGTTCTCTGTGCTGTAACTCCTTCTTCTGGAATGACAACAGTACTTCATCAGCAAACAGGAGAAAGTGTCTCCTCTGTTTTAAAATCTTTTTTCTTCCTCAGATACATATTCTCTGTGCTGTTTTTTGTCTGAAGTGTTCTCCTCCATAACAGCCAGGGGTGCGCTTGGGAGGTGGGGGGGGACAGGAATGTCCTCTGGGTGGACCCTACATCCCAGTAACCAGTTCAGATTTTTCTCTTGCCTGGGCAGAACCTCCTGTGGTTTCTGGGTAGAATTCAAAAGTGAAGTAGGTTCTCCCAGCCACAGGAGCAAACCACAGAGCCCCCAGGGAGATAAAAAGTCCAAGATCAGGAGCCTTTCTCCCCTCAGGGGAAGGGACCTGGCATCCGTGGCCTCAGAGACTCGACGATCCCCACTGACCTGAAGGCACGGTCTTGACCAGAGTGACAAGACTGCACACATCAGGGCAAAGTAGATTTCTCAGGGGGGCAGCCCTTTCCCCTCCCAGAATATTCTCAACTTCCTGTTGGTTTTGAATCAGTTGCCTTTAGAGAAGAGACTCTTAGTTCAAAGCAGCATTTCCCCCTCCGAGAGGTTGTGTTGTGTATTAATTCAAGCTGAGTTTGGCATGGAAGAGTGTTCCCTCCGACCAGTAGCTTGTTTTTTCTTTTGCTTTGCTTTTCTCTTTGCAAACCAGGATGGCATGTCAGAATTCCCCAGAGTGGGGTGCGTCTTCGTGTCTCCAAACCTACCCTTCCACCGTTTTTTTTTTTTTTTCCCTCCAGTCATCTCAATATACAGCCTTCTTCTGCCCATGGGAGCAGGTATTTTGCATTGAAGAATGGCGTCTCCAAGTACACTGTAGGCTTCTTTTGAAAGAGGGAGGACCATGGCCATGGGTGTGGCGTGCGGGGCAGTCCCTGGTTCGAGTTCATTTTGAGCCGTGTCTAGACAGGCACCAGTTTCTTTCCTTTCACCACCAGGAGAAGAAAAAGGCACATAACTTTGCTGACTGTCAAATCTTTCATCCTTCCTGGTGAGAGGTGAGAGCATTACTGCACAAGCCTGCTTGGAGCTAGCCCTTCTGGGAGTCTTAAGAGAGACTCCAGAGAGATGAGAAGGGAATTAATGTCGGTGGGAGTTGCCTCTGTACTCTGAAAGTAAATCCACAATTGAAATGTGAAAGCCTAGAGAGCCCACTGTCCATCAGGCCCAAAGCGTGGGACCAGCAGGAATGGGAGAGAATGAAGGTCCGGTTTGAGGGTGGCTCTCGGAGATGATTAGTCTGGTTTTCTTCAAGGGGGAGAAGGATCGTCCATTAACTCTTTTCCAGTCCATGGTCATCTCTCTGGAGCAGTGGTCACCTACCTTGCTGGCACCAGGGACCAGTTTCATGGAAGATAGCTTTTCCATGGGCCTGTGGAGGGGGGTGGTTTGGGGATGATTCTGGCACATTGCATTTATGGTGCACTTTATTTCTGTTAATATATTATGTCAGCTCCACCTCAGATCATCAGGCATGACATCCGGGAGGCTGGGGATCCCTGCTGTGGAGGGATCCCAAATGAACCTCAGGTCAGGTGCCTCATCTCCTGGGGGCGGCCAGTGGGTTCAGGCTTTCAGAAGAGAGTGGCCCAGTGAATGGAGGCTTTCAACCTGCCTTTGAGGCACTTCTAGAAATTTACTCGGAGGCTGTCTCAGACAGCGACACACAGCATGGATGTTTGTCTGTCCGACACAGATGGAAAGGCCCTCGGAAAGGAGAGTATCACCCACTGATAGAGCGGAACACTAGGAAGCTGTTGAAAATGCTGTTGAGGATTTCTCTCTGTCGATAAAGAAATACGAGTATGTCCACGATGTCGGGTGGAGTAAAGCTCTGCTTATGCGAGTGCACTACGAGGTGGTACTCCAGGCTGGATCCTGGAACAGAATAAAGACATGGACAGGGCTTCCCTGGTGGTCCAGTGGGTAAGGACACCGCCTTGCAGTGCAAGGGGCACCGGTCGATCCCTGGCCCGGGAAGAGCCCGCGTGCCGCGGAGCGGCTGGACCGGTATGTCCAATTACATGGAGCACATGTGCTCAGAGCTGGTGCTCTGCAACAAGAGAGGCCACTGCAACGGGAGGCCCACACAGGCCAAAGAACAAAGATGGGTGAAATAAATAAATAGCCAATAAAAGAGGCCAAAAAAAAGAGAAAAGACATGGGTCAAAAAATACCAGGGTGATCCAGATAAAATGTTTAACAGAAAGGTGCCGTTGTCAATTTCTTAGTTTTGCCAAGTAGCCATGGTTATGTAAAATGTTCATGCCTTTATCCTTCATGGGTCAAGGGTAGATAGGAACTCTGTGTGACCTTTTGCAACTTTTCTGTTTATCCAAAAATATTCCAAAATTAAAAGTTTTTTTTCAAAGCATATGAAAACACTTAAAATTTTTGGGAGGATTTTTAATGAAAGATTAACAGATTACCTCTGAGTGTGTGATTATAAATGATCTTAGTTTCCTAGTGTACAATAAGAGTTATTTTGGGTTACAAAAATGGATAAAGCTCATTTCCTCCAGCGAAGGAGATTAGCATACAAGTATAGTTCGTTGCTATCATTGTTCTTATTCTGATAGCCCATCTCTCCAGTGTATTTCTTTTTGAGGGAGGTGTGGTGGGAGGGGCGGGCCACTTCTATTGGTCTTTCATTTCTCTATTTTCATCCATCTTTGTTCTTTGGCCCATGTGGGCCTCCCATCGCGGTGGCGCCTGGTCGCTGCAGAGCGCCGGCTCCCGGGGGCATGCGCTCCAGAGCGCCGGGTCGGTGATTGGACACATGGGTCCAGCCGCTCCGCGGCACGTGGGATCTTCCCAGGCCAGGGATCGAATCGGCGCCCCTTGCACGGCAAGGCGGTGTCCCTACCCACTGGACCACCAGGGAAGCCCCTATTTCTTTTTTACCCTCTGTGTTTCTGCTTACCGTTGGTCGTGCTGGGTCTCTGCGCGGCCTGGGCTCTTCTCTAGTTGGGACCGGGCTGCTCTCCGCCGTGGCGCCGCGGATCCTGGACAGAATACATGGGGGCCCAAAACATGGTGCAAGGGCACCGGCATCCCTGGCGGGAAGAGCCCGCGTGCCGCGGAGCGGCTGGACCGGTATGTCCAATTACATGGAGCACATGTGCTCAGAGCTGGTGCTCTGCAACAAGAGAGGCCACTGCAACGGGAGGCCCACACAGGCCAAAGAACAAAGATGGGTGAAATAAATAAATAGCCAATAAAAGAGGCCAAAAAAAAGAGAAAAGACATGGGTCAAAAAATACCAGGGTGATCCAGATAAAATGTTTAACAGAAAGGTGCCGTTGTCAATTTCTTAGTTTTGCCAAGTAGCCATGGTTATGTAAAATGTTCATGCCTTTATCCTTCATGGGTCAAGGGTAGATAGGAACTCTGTGTGACCTTTTGCAACTTTTCTGTTTATCCAAAAATATTCCAAAATTAAAAGTTTTTTTTCAAAGCATATGAAAACACTTAAAATTTTTGGGAGGATTTTTAATGAAAGATTAACAGATTACCTCTGAGTGTGTGATTATAAATGATCTTAGTTTCCTAGTGTACAATAAGAGTTATTTTGGGTTACAAAAATGGATAAAGCTCATTTCCTCCAGCGAAGGAGATTAGCATACAAGTATAGTTCGTTGCTATCATTGTTCTTATTCTGATAGCCCATCTCTCCAGTGTATTTCTTTTTTTTGAGGGAGGTGTGGTGGGGAGGGGGGCGGGCCACTTCTATTGGTCTTTCATTTCTCTATTTTCATCCATCTTTGTTCTTTGGCTCCTGTGGGCCTCCCATCGCGGTGGCGTCTGGTCGTTGCAGAGCGCCGGCTCCGGGCGCATGCGCTCCAGAGCGCCGGCTCGGTGATTGGACACATGGGTCCAGCCGCTCCGCGGCACGTGGGATCTTCCCAGGCCAGGGATCGAATCGGCGCCCCTTGCACGGCAAGGCGGTGTCCCTACCCACTGGACCACCAGGGAAGCCCCTATTTCTTTTTTACCCTCTGTGTTTCTGCTTACCGTTGGTCGTGCTGGGTCTCTGCGCGGCCTGGGCTCTTCTCTAGTTGGGACCCGCGGGGCTGCTCTCCCGCCGTGGCGCCCGGCTTCTGGCCGACGTGGCTTCTCTCGCTGCAGAGTCAGGCCCTCCATCCTTGTGGAGCACGCATGGGCTTCGTTGCTCCGTCCAAGTGGAATTGTCCTGGCCCAGGGATAGAACCTGTGTCTCCTGCATTGGCAGGCGGATTCTGGACCACTAGCCACAAGGGAAGCCCCCTCCATCAGACTGCATATAGATCATTTAGGGTTTAAGTTCTCTCTTCTGGGTATAGCCAGGCGGGTCAGTGCATGCTGAAGTCCTGTCATCAGAGAGACCTGTGTTTGAAGTTGGGCTTCCCTGGGGGCTCAGACCTTCAAGAATCTGCGTGAAACGCGGGAGACCTGGGTTCCATCCCTGCGTTGGGGAGATTCCCTTGGGAAGGAAAGGGCACCCACTCCCGTATTCTTGCCTGGAGAATTCCACAGATGGGTGTTTGAATTCATCTCTTACCAGCTGTGTGGTCTTGGCAGATTACTTTCTGTCTCTGTGGACCATTAAAAAAAAAATCTGTCCAATGGGTTAAATGACCTTGATCTCACAGGGCCATTTTAAGAGCTAATTAAAGTAATAGCCGTGTTACTGAAAGTGGATGTCGCGGTGGCCTCGGTTCTCTCTTAGAGCCTCTTCTGTGTGGCGTTTCTTACCCTGAACACACCTTTTCTGAAAACCTGCACACTCAGCAGGACCACTTCCGTGACAGAGGAGAGTGTGATTTCTATTTATTTGTTAATTCACTTAATAGGACTTTATGGGCTGTTACTCAAACACCGAATGTTTGAGAATCCTGACTCTGCTGCTCCCATTTCTCGCCCACCGTCCCGCGCTCTGTGCCCACACCGTCCTTGCGGGCTGCGTCTGTGTATGTTGTGTCTAAATTAGGCAGGTTGGAAAAAGATCCTTCGTAGGTGTGATTTTTTTTCCCTCTCCCTCTCGGCCCAGATTTCCTCATAAAGGTGCCTTGCCTGCTGAGTACTAATCTGGGGGTCCCTGGGGAGGGGGTGTGGCCATCATCCGTTGTGGTGACCAACGAAAAGGGCTTCCGTCCACGTGCACGTCCAGGCAGAGCGGCCCTGGGAGTCTCAACAGAGTTGGAGCCTGCTGCTTTCCTGCGAGGAATGGAATGGTCTGCCCTGGAAACCAGGCCACTGGCCATCTGAGCCCAGTTGGGCCACCGCTGACCTCTCTAGAAAGGTCACTAGCACCTGTCCGAGCCTCCCTTTCCTTCATCAGAGCACAGGGCTGCTGACTTTTCCTGGGTCTAGTGTTCTGTGCTTCCAGAACTGTTGGGAAGAAAGGGCATCCTCCTCAGTTACCTCTCCAGAATACAAAACAAAAACGCTGCTTAGCAGCGTTAGGGTCAGAGGCTTTGAGCATACCTTTCGAGAAGATGTTTATTTAATACTGGCTAAAAAGGTGCTACTTTACCTTTGAAAAAAAGTAAATGACTTGGAGGACCTCAAAGCCTTTCCTCTCTACTCTCCAGAGGAGAAATATTTTTCAAAGTCGCTCTGAATGTAAAGAGGAGGCCCCCGGAAGTGCTTGGAATGGAGATCAGGGAGTCCGTCGATGGCTGTTCGGAAGGTGGTTTTGTTTACGGTTTGAAACCGGGACCCTTCCGTCCTTGGCAGATTACTTTCTGTCTCTGTGGACCATTAAAAAAATCTGTCCAATGGGTTAAATGACCTTGATCTCACAGGGCCATTTTAAGAGCTAATTAAAGTAATAGCCGTGTTACTGAAAGTGGATGTCGCGGTGGCCTCGGTTCTCTCTTAGAGCCTCTTCTGTGTGGCGTTTCTTACCCTGAACACACCTTTTCTGAAAACCTGCACACTCAGCAGGACCACTTCCGTGACAGAGGAGAGTGTGATTTCTATTTATTTGTTAATTCACTTAATAGGACTTTATGGGCTGTTACTCAAACACCGAATGTTTGAGAATCCTGACTCTGCTGCTCCCATTTCTCGCCCACCGTCCCGCGCTCTGTGCCCACACCGTCCTTGCGGGCTGCGTCTGTGTATGTTGTGTCTAAATTAGGCAGGTTGGAAAAAGATCCTTCGTAGGTGTGATTTTTTTTCCCTCTCCCTCTCGGCCCAGATTTCCTCATAAAGGTGCCTTGCCTGCTGAGTACTAATCTGGGGGTCCCTGGGGAGGGGGTGTGGCCATCATCCGTTGTGGTGACCAACGAAAAGGGCTTCCGTCCACGTGCACGTCCAGGCAGAGCGGCCCTGGGAGTCTCAACAGAGTTGGAGCCTGCTGCTTTCCTGCGAGGAATGGAATGGTCTGCCCTGGAAACCAGGCCACTGGCCATCTGAGCCCAGTTGGGCCACCGCTGACCTCTCTAGAAAGGTCACTAGCACCTGTCCGAGCCTCCCTTTCCTTCATCAGAGCACAGGGCTGCTGACTTTTCCTGGGTCTAGTGTTCTGTGCTTCCAGAACTGTTGGGAAGAAAGGGCATCCTCCTCAGTTACCTCTCCAGAATACAAAACAAAAACGCTGCTTAGCAGCGTTAGGGTCAGAGGCTTTGAGCATACCTTTCGAGAAGATGTTTATTTAATACTGGCTAAAAAGGTGCTACTTTACCTTTGAAAAAAAGTAAATGACTTGGAGGACCTCAAAGCCTTTCCTCTCTACTCTCCAGAGGAGAAATATTTTTCAAAGTCGCTCTGAATGTAAAGAGGAGGCCCCCGGAAGTGCTTGGAATGGAGATCAGGGAGTCCGTCGATGGCTGTTCGGAAGGTGGTTTTGTTTACGGTTTGAAACCGGGACCCTTCCCCTGTCCCGTGATGCTCCCCCTTTCCTTTCCTCTTTAAAATTTCCCGCTTCAGTCCTGTGTGTGTGCGCTGAGAAACCTGATCCATTTGTTTCTGATTCATTTACACTTAACTCATCAAAATGCTCTTTAGTGAGAGTGTTTCGAGTCCAAGAGGTGCTTAGTCCGAGGAACAGGATACTGCGTCTTGTACGGAGAAACGGACGGCAAACCCAGGCTGCGCGGGCGTGGCTCTCGACCCAGAGCCCAGGACTCTGTCCGGTGGCGTTAAACCCAGCCTGCGTGTCTCTCTTGCTTCGCCTTCTGCCCGGCTCTCCCCGGCCTCCTGACTCTGCCAGGCGGGCATGAGGGAGCAGCTCCAAAACCAGCACATCAGAGCTCCTTCCACCTGAAGCTGCTGGAGGGTCCCTGCGTCCCCCTCCCCAGGTTTACCATGGACAATTACAGTTACACGTAAAAACAGAAAGCATTACACAGCAAGCGCCCGTGTACCCACTGCCTCGATTCCTTTCCTGGCCTCTGTTGGACTTCTCTCTTACGTATCCAGCCTCATTTCCAGGTGTCTCTCTGGCTCATTCTGTTTGATCCATTCAAAGTAAGTGACGCGCCTGCCTACGCGCCTCTCCAACTACGACAGTGGGCACTGTTACTGCTCACTCGCTAGAAGTCTCGTCCGACTCTTTGAGACCCCCTGTTGCGCACCGGGCTTCCCTGTCCTTCACCGTCTCCTGGCGTTTGCTCAGAGTCACGTCTGTTGAGTCGGTGATGCCCTCCAACCGCCTCATCCTCTGCTGCCCCGTCTCCTCCTGCCCCGTCTCTCCCGGCATCAGGATCTTTTCCAGTGAGTCGGCGCTTTGCCTCAGGCGGCCAGAGTGCTGGAGCTTCCACTTAGGATGGACTGGTGTGATCTCCTTGCTGTCCAAGGGACTCTCAAGAGTCTTCTCCAGCACCACAGTTAGAATGCGTCAATTCTTTGGCCTCTCAGCTTTCTTTGTGGCCCAGCTCTCACAGAGTAGCCTTTTCCCTCTTAAAAGTGTTTTATATCCATTTATTCAAAAAGCACCGTCTAAGGGTTTGCTGTTCCCACAGTCCTGCGTGGAAGGCTGAGGGGAGTTTGGAAGTAGAAAAGATGTGGTCCCTGCCTCGGGGTGCTCTGTCTGTTCAGGAAAGAAGGCGAATCAAAGCAGGTAGGCTTCCAGGCAGAAGATGCTCAGTGCTGGCAGAGACAGGAGGGAAGGACGTGCCCACGGTCACTTGTCACCTGTGTGACCCGGCCGTGGCTTATCCTGGACGCCTCCCTGTGCTCATCTGTGCAATGGGATCGTGATGGGCTCCACCTCACTAGGCGGTCGTGGGGATTTGAACCCCTGCCCAGAACGTCCTGAGCATCATGCCTGGTGCAGAGTGCTCGCCCGAGAAGAGAGAGCCTGTAGAATCAATACGTGCGTAGGTATGTTCAGTCTGGGGCTCCGAAGCCGTCAACTTTGGTGGGCAAGTGGGATCTGCCCCAGGAACAACGTTCATTCCTTAAAAGCTGGGATCATCTCCTCCGATGGGTCTGGCTCCCCCCACCCCCGCCCACCAAGTTTACTGCAGATCCGGTGGACGCTCCATATGAATGGAGATTCATGGGTAAGGGCTTTTTATGTTTTGTTTTTCTTTCAATTTTGAAAAGGAAGCCTAAACCTCACAATGGGTGTGGCGTTGGCTCTGCCCACAGACCTGGACAATCTCAGACAGGCTCTGCAGATCAGCGTTTGGACATCACAGCCGCGGATGCTGCAACAGGATTTGATGATATTCTTGGGCTTTTCTTCAGGCACAGCCCTGGGCGACTGGGGCTCCCCTGGCTGCATCTGGCCTCTTCTTAGTAGCGGCGATTGTAAATAATCCATGTGAGATGCCTACAGGGGACGGACCTTGGTAAAGGATGGAGTCACCATCCTGTTTCTAAGAATGTGAGCGAGGAGGGAGGTGGCCAGCGGGCGCCGTGGGTCCTCTGCGTTCTGCTCACGCTGGCGGCAACTCAGAGGGTTTCGCACAGCCCAGCGCCCTCCACTGCGGCGCCACCCCCCGCGTCCCGCGTCCCCCCGGGGTCCTGTCTCCACAACACCCAGATTCTAATAGCTAGGCCTCCTGTCAGAAGCAGAGCGCTGTCTGGATTCCACCCCCAGCTCCCTGGCCTCCCTCTCCACGGCTCCTTTTGCTCCAAGATTGAGTAAGAGACCTTGGCGAGAAGCTGGGCAAGACAGCTCGATTGTTTGAACTTGCAGAGAGCGCACGGGGGAGGTGGGTTCTCGTCCGCCGATGACTCATGGATCCAGTCCTCCCCCCCGCCCCACCCTGCCCTTAGAAAGTTCAATAAACCCAATACACAACCAGCAGCAAACCACAAGAAAGTGGCCCCCTTGTCTGCACACACGCCGGGAGTTCAGAAACCCCTGGGGAGAGGTCGCCTGGAGCGAAGCCCTTCCGATGGCCGCTCTGTCCTGCAGCCCTGCCGCCCTGGGTCCAGGGCTTGCTGTCGGGAGGCAGGGCGTGGGGCCGAGGGCGAGGGGCCTGTGCTGCTCTGCGGAAGCCGGGTCTAGGGGCCAGGGTCCCGTTCCCCCGGCTTTCCCCTGGCCCGTCCCTCCGCCCTCCGTCCTCCGGGAGTCCCTTCTCGGGGGAGCTTGGAGAACAGCTTCTCCTCTGTCTCCTGGCCTCCGCGGGCTGGAGCTGGAGCTCGGGCCGATCGTGCCAGCCGTCCAGGCTTCATTCCTATGCAGGACAGGTAGGCTGCAGGCTGGAACAGGCCGCCAGCCAGGCTCCGCCGAGGCCTCGGCACCAGTGGAAATTAAAAAAAAAAAGGCGAGCAGGAGGAGTGAGCGAGAGAGGGATTATTCTGTTTCAGCGTGTTTGAAAGCGGGATCTGTGGCCAGCCGGGCTTGCTTTCCCTCCCCCTCCGTATTTACACAGTCTGTTCAGAGGCACACCGGGGCGTGTTTGCACGGCGTGTTTGCTTCGGAGACCAGCCAAGGGTTTCGGCCCGGCGTGCTGGCACTGCCACCTCAGCGGCACCGGGAGGCCCAGGCGGTCACAAGACCTCACGGGGCCGCCGCGCTCGCCGCTTATCCTCCCTTCACCTCCGCGGCCTCCCTCGGCGGATCCCCGGCAACCTGGGGGCCGCCGGGACGTCGGGGGTGGACTTCCCTTTCAGAGTGAGGGCTTTCGGAGGCCAGGGCAGGGGTCCAGCGGGCAGAAAAGACAGAGAGAAAGGCTGGGGTGCCCACGTCGGGGTCAGTGCTTTTCTAGAAGGGCCTGGGTTCCCCGAGGGCCTGCAGTGAAACTCGCGGGGTGTGGCCGAGCTCCAGGCGTGGGGCGGTGAGTGGTGGCCGAGGCCCTAGAAATTCGGGGGGAGGGATGTTCTCCGGGGGCTGAGGAGCAGGAAGCAGATGTGTCCGGGAGGTCGGGGAGATGGCAGCGCCGGCCGGCGCCGCGGCCCAGGCCTTCGCCAGGCCGAGGGGGATGCAGCGTCAGCATCCTTCGGGAGCCGGAGCTGCGGACTCGGGCCCCAGCCGGACCTGCTGGATGGGAACCTGCCTTGGAGCAAGATCCCCGGGTGGCTCCGGGGGACCCGAAAGCACAGCTCTGGGCCCTGAGCTGCCAGCGGGAGTTCCCCGGCAGCCTCCTCCTCGCTCAGGAGGCCCTGCTCTGCGTCTCCACTCCCAGACGGAAGGGTCCTTTGGAGAATGCTGCAAACTGTGCAGCCGACTCTCACCGTGCCTCCGCTTTGGAGACGTCTGTATCGGCCGGGGGACGGCTCAGAAGCGTTGCGGCAAGTGTGTTCGTGGCTCTGTCGTGTCCGACTCTTTGCGACTCCGTGGACGGCAGCCCGCCGGGCTCCTCTGTCCGTGGAATTCTCCAGTTTAGAATACTGGAACGGGTGGCCACCCCTGCTCCGGGGGATCCTTCCAACGCAGGGGTCGAACCCACGTCAAAATCACCCATGAAGTGCCTTTAAAAACAGTTTCCAGAGCCCCACGGCAGACCCACTGTGTCAGGCGTCACCTGGCAAGCCCAGGAGTCTGCCTTTTATAAATTCAGGCTGATCCCAAGGCAGCAGGCCTTTTCTTGGGTGGCTGTGGAGGCGGGGTGAGGGGAGAACTGGTCTTCTTTAGCTGAATAGGGCAGCCCCCGTGTCCCACCCTGGTGTAAGCCTCACCCCCGGCTGGGAGCACGCAGTCTGACCAGGGAGCTGCAGTGAGTGGCAGACCCTCCCCTCTGCCCTCCAGCCCGCTCGTCTGTAACCTACGAGGGCCAGGCCATGTGTCCTCGGATCAGCTGCATCAGCATCCTGGGGGACTTGCTGAAAATGCAGACACTCAGGCTCCACCCCAGACCTACCGAGTCTGAATCTCCATTTAACAGGATCCTTAGGCGGTCCTTGTTTAAAAAAAGAGAAAAAGACAGCTCCTCTCCAGAAAAAGTTGGAAAAATCAAATTCACCAGAGTCAAATGCCTTCTTTCTTTCTTTTTATAAACGGAAATCCTTTTATTTTTGCTATTAAATCTAATGACAGTTGACAGTTTAAAAGATTTCTGTGGCTAATTGTTTGAATGAATTAGCAGTCAATGAGCGTTTAATGATTGTAGCATGAGACACTCGTAAATTTTTTTTAATTAGCAAGAACAAAATAAATATAGAAGAAGAAAATAATTGTGGGAACTTACTCTTTTCAAATGAATATATTCTATACCTTTCTGCAGTCACGTGGCACTCGAAAAAACAATATGTGAGCCATCTCCCTCTCTTTCCAAAATAGAATTTGGGCTTTAAATAAAAGTCTTCTTTCCTGATGAGAGGAGAGCTGGGTGAGGCCAAGGAAGATGCTGTGTTGGTGACCTTGACTTATGACCCTCGGTTATCCACCTATTCTGGGAGGAAGAAATGGGCTTCAGGAACCTCAGAGATTAGGGTCAGGCTGATGAGGCCGTTTCCTGACGATGAAGGTTATGAGCTCCTGGAAGGGTTTGCAGGAATAAGTAACCTTTCAACAGGCTTTTCAAGTGTCTATTAAAATCAAATTGACTGATTTCGTAAATGTGTATCTAGGGTCCAACTCTTTGCTAAGCTTGGGCGCGAATGAGTTGAGCATCATTTCTAGGAGGTGGCGATTCCATACGGCTGCTGTTTATATGCGTGCTTCACGTCGGTAAGGAGAGACTTCCGTGCCCGTGTACAGAGCTTTGCAGAGACAGGAGGGCAC
The DNA here is from genome assembly GCA_022376925.1 of Tragulus kanchil. Taxonomy (NCBI): domain Eukaryota; kingdom Metazoa; phylum Chordata; class Mammalia; order Artiodactyla; family Tragulidae; genus Tragulus; species Tragulus kanchil. Next base: position 20,170,449 of record JAIOJX010000027.1, on the reverse strand, counting down.
AGCGGATGGCCTTGCGAAGGTGTGTCATTTATCAACAGCTGCAGAGCAAACCACCTCAAAATGCAGCGGCTTAAAGCAGCCACTGTTTCATCATTCGTGATTCTGCAGTCTGGGCTGGGCTGGGCTGGGTGGTTCTTCTGTTGGTCTGGATGGTCATTGCTGGGGAAGTTTCATTCAGCGGGAGGCTGGCCTCAGCTGGATCCCAGGACGCTGGGCCTTTCTCTGATTTTGTCCCCTGATCATATCAAGGCTTCTTTTTCTCCACATGGTCTCTCAACATCCTCCCTTTGACAGGGCAACACGACTCCTTGCACGGCTGCCAGATCTCCTTAAGACTTCAGTCTGGAGCCAGCATAGCATAGCTTCGGCGGTGCCCTATGGGTTAAGGCAAGTCCCTGGGCCAGCCTCTATCCAGAGCTGGATGAAACGAGGGTGTGGAATCAGAAGCAGTACAATTTTTTTAGAAGAAGACGTTTAATGATTGTAGCATGAGACACTCGTAAATTTTTTTTAATTAGCAAGAACAAAATAAATATAGAAGAAGAAAATAATTGTGGGAACTTACTCTTTTCAAATGAATATATTCTATACCTTTCTGCAGTCACGTGGCACTCGAAAAAACAATATGTGAGCCATCTCCCTCTCTTTCCAAAATAGAATTTGGGCTTTAAATAAAAGTCTTCTTTCCTGATGAGAGGAGAGCTGGGTGAGGCCAAGGAAGATGCTGTGTTGGTGACCTTGACTTATGACCCTCGGTTATCCACCTATTCTGGGAGGAAGAAATGGGCTTCAGGAACCTCAGAGATTAGGGTCAGGCTGATGAGGCCGTTTCCTGACGATGAAGGTTATGAGCTCCTGGAAGGGTTTGCAGGAATAAGTAACCTTTCAACAGGCTTTTCAAGTGTCTATTAAAATCAAATTGACTGATTTCGTAAATGTGTATCTAGGGTCCAACTCTTTGCTAAGCTTGGGCGCGAATGAGTTGAGCATCATTTCTAGGAGGTGGCGATTCCATACGGCTGCTGTTTATATGCGTGCTTCACGTCGGTAAGGAGAGACTTCCGTGCCCGTGTACAGAGCTTTGCAGAGACAGGAGGGCACAGCGGATGGCCTTGCGAAGGTGTGTCATTTATCAACAGCTGCAGAGCAAACCACCTCAAAATGCAGCGGCTTAAAGCAGCCACTGTTTCATCATTCGTGATTCTGCAGTCTGGGCTGGGCTGGGCTGGGTGGTTCTTCTGTTGGTCTGGATGGTCATTGCTGGGGAAGTTTCATTCAGCGGGAGGCTGGCCTCAGCTGGATCCCAGGACGCTGGGCCTTTCTCTGATTTTGTCCCCTGATCATATCAAGGCTTCTTTTTCTCCACATGGTCTCTCAACATCCTCCCTTTGACAGGGCAACACGACTCCTTGCACGGCTGCCAGATCTCCTTAAGACTTCAGTCTGGAGCCAGCATAGCATAGCTTCGGCGGTGCCCTATGGGTTAAGGCAAGTCCCTGGGCCAGCCTCTATCCAGAGCTGGATGAAACGAGGGTGTGGAATCAGAAGGTGCGTTTCAGTTGGGTCACCAGCTGGATGTGAGTGCAGGAGGTCAGGGCTGCTGGTCCCTAACGCTGGCTGTTGGGAGAGGTCTCATCCCGTGTCTGAGAAAGACAGTGTGGTCTCTGAATGACACCTCTGACTCCCCCATTAGCTTTCCCCATCTCTTCCATATCTCTGGCTTTGGGACTAGGCTCCCTTTCCTCAGTATCTTCAGAAGCAGGAGTGCCATCATTTTTCTGGTTATCAGACTCTAAAGAGGAAGCAAAGGTCAACCCTTCCCCCTCTTTCAGGCCCCTGACGGGGTTTCCTATCCAAATGAACACAAAAAGAGTATTGAGGAAGAGCTGGCAGGGCTTGGTGGCTATTGCTGGTGCTCCTGCCTCCTGGAGTAAGTCCCTGGAGGCACGCACTCGTGCTGGATTTATCGAGAGGATGTCTAACTGACCCCCTCACCCCACCCATGCCTGTCCAGTCTGTGTGCTCCTGAAATGTTCCTTCAGATAACCCGTGATGGATTCCCAGAGCCTGTAAGATAGATCAGAATTCCTTGGATATCAACGGAGTCCATCCTCGGTTCTTTTTTAGGGTGACCCCTTTCTGCTCTGAAATAGCCTGTGATTCATCTGGTGTGGTCTTCTCGGTGCCCCTTGCCTCCAAGGCTGGTTCTGACTTCTGCATGCTCAACGTCCTTCTTTCCTCCTTTCACTAGCTGGAGTCAGTCCCATCTTCTGAAGCCCCTTGGAAGTCCTGCTTTTCTCATGGAGCCTTCTCTGAGTGCCTCAGTCACAAGGAGTCCACCACAGGTCTCAGATCTTTGAGCGTGTGTCATCTTTTTTTTTTTTTTTTTAAAGAACTTTCTGGCCACACCACCATGTGGGATCTTAGTTCCCTGACCAGGGATCGAACACATGCCCCCTGCCTTGGGAAGCACAGAGTCTTGGCATTGGACCACCAGGGACTTTCCATTAATCATCTTTACTCGTCACTGGGGGGCTGCTCACGGCCGGCTCTAGTTGATTCATCCTCTCTCTTCTGTGACATTGCGGCCTTTGAAGCAATGCCTCTGTCTTTACCAAAATAATAATAAAGCATGTGCTCATGGCACCAAATTCAGAGCTATTTCCCCTACAGGGACTAATTCTTAGGTGTCTTTTTCTCTATTGTAGAGATGTTCTTTTTGTTCTGGGTCAAGATCTGTTCTTTCTGTGCTGACGTCTCTCTAAGATGTTGCCCGGGGGCTTCCCCTGGTGGTCCAGTGGGTAACCCTGAGTGGGGGTCTGAGAAAGACAGTGTGGTCTCTGAATGACACCTCTGACTCCCCCATTAGCTTTCCCCATCTCTTCCATATCTCTGGCTTTGGGACTAGGCTCCCTTTCCTCAGTATCTTCAGAAGCAGGAGTGCCATCATTTTTCTGGTTATCAGACTCTAAAGAGGAAGCAAAGGTCAACCCTTCCCCTCTTTCAGGCCCTGACGGGGTTTCCTATCCAAATGAACACAAAAAGAGTATTGAGGAAGAGCTGGCAGGGCTTGGTGGCTATTGCTGGTGCTCCTGCCTCCTGGAGTAAGTCCCTGGAGGCACGCACTCGTGCTGGATTTATCGAGAGGATGTCTAACTGACCCCCTCACCCCACCCATGCCTGTCCAGTCTGTGTGCTCCTGAAATGTTCCTTCAGATAACCCGTGATGGATTCCCAGAGCCTGTAAGATAGATCAGAATTCCTTGGATATCAACGGAGTCCATCCTCGGTTCTTTTTTAGGGTGACCCCTTTCTGCTCTGAAATAGCCTGTGATTCATCTGGTGTGGTCTTCTCGGTGCCCCTTGCCTCCAAGGCTGGTTCTGACTTCTGCATGCTCAACGTCCTTCTTTCCTCCTTTCACTAGCTGGAGTCAGTCCCATCTTCTGAAGCCCCTTGGAAGTCCTGCTTTTCTCATGGAGCCTTCTCTGAGTGCCTCAGTCACAAGGAGTCCACCACAGGTCTCAGATCTTTGAGCGTGTGTCATCTTTTTTTTTTTTTTTTTAAAGAACTTTCTGGCCACACCACCATGTGGGATCTTAGTTCCCTGACCAGGGATCGAACACATGCCCCCTGCCTTGGGAAGCACAGAGTCTTGGCATTGGACCACCAGGGACTTTCCATTAATCATCTTTACTCGTCACTGGGGGGCTGCTCACGGCCGGCTCTAGTTGATTCATCCTCTCTCTTCTGTGACATTGCGGCCTTTGAAGCAATGCCTCTGTCTTTACCAAAATAATAATAAAGCATGTGCTCATGGCACCAAATTCAGAGCTATTTCCCCTACAGGGACTAATTCTTAGGTGTCTTTTTCTCTATTGTAGAGATGTTCTTTTTGTTCTGGGTCAAGATCTGTTCTTTCTGTGCTGACGTCTCTCTAAGATGTTGCCCGGGGGCTTCCCCTGGTGGTCCAGTGGGTAAGGACACCGCCTTGCAGTGCAAGGGGCGCCGGTTCGATCCCTGGCCTGGGAAGATCCCACGTGCCGCGGAGCGGCTGGACTGATGTGTCCAATCACCGAGTCGGAGCTCTGCAGCGACAGACGCCACCGCGATGGGAGGCCCACAGGAGCCAAAGAACAAAGACGGATGAAAGTAGAGAAATGAAAGACCAACGGAAGTGGCCCGCCCGCTCCCCTCCCTCCCCAACCCGACCCCCGCCCAAAATAAATAAATAAATAAATCTTTAAAAAAAAAAAAAAAAAGATGTTGCCCGAAGGCTGGTTGGGTGCTCCACAGGGAAGCCATCCACGTGGGGTTGAGAACATCCTTAAAATCACTGGATGGAGACTTAGGAAGAACAGACTTGACCCCGTTCAGCTCCTGGCTCTACCTCGGCTTAAAGAAAAAAAAACAATGTTTCTCAACTGGGGTGCTGCTGGCGTTTACACAGGTAAAGGTCGACATGATGCAGATGCTCAGGAGGGTGCCCTCTACCTCCCCATGCATGGTGACAAACCCCAGACGTCCCTGCACTATGGCTTCCCAAACCCGCACTTGAGAACCTCCGAGACTGTCCTGATGTCCCTGGGCGGGCTGTTTATCCAAGACTCTCCGGTCAAACCTTAGAGGGTTTTTGCAAGAGTTACATTAGTTCGTGATGGTACGGAGCTAATATTTATGGAGTTCATTAGCTCTGGTACGGAGCTAATATTTATTGAGCATTTAGGTTATGAATTTATTGAATCATCCTCATGGTTCCTGGATGACACGTGGCCGCTCTGGAGCCGCTTCCCCTCTCACCTTGCTGACCGCTCTTTGCCCAGGTGGCTTCCGCCGGCCTTTGCACTTCTCTTTTCTTGTCGGCGGGGGACACACCTGCCCTAACCTACCCTTGGGGTGTGGCAAGATCACAAATCCTCGGTAGGCACTCATGTCATTCTGAAGCGGCCGTTGGCTCTTAGCTCATTGCTTATATGAAGCTTTGCAAATTTGTCTTGGGCGCTAAAGGACACTGGACAGGTGTTTATAGAGTCCACTGTGCGCCTGGCCTGATGAGGAGCTAGAGGCTGGGTGGTGGGGCCAGGACGACGTAAGTGCCAATGGATTTCTATCCATATTTGTTGCTGGGTGGTTCTACCTGTGTGTGTGTGTGTGTGTATGTATGCGCACATGCATGCACAAGCTGTGTTTTCTGAGGGCACTCGGATAGAGGAGGTGAGGGCAGAGACAGAGAGATGGCTGTTGTGTTTAGTTGCCAAGTTGTGTCTGACTCCTTGTGATCCCACGGCCGGCAGCCCGCCAGGCTCCTCCGTCCATGGGATTCTCCAGGCAAGATGACTGGAGTGGGTGGCCATGTCCTTCCGCAGGGGATCTGCCCGACCCAGGGAGCAGATCTGCATCTTCTGTATCGGGAGGCAGAGTCTTCACCACTGAGCCGAGGGAGATGGTAGCTGTGCTTAACCGCAGGAGAAAATGGCCCAGTGCCCCTGCTTTCCTCATTGCACTGGCAGCCAGCCTGGTTCGGTCTGGCATGGAAAACATCCGGAGAGGGGCTGGATGGCTGAGGGGGGACTGTCTTCTCACTGATGCCTGCTTCTGTGGATACATTGTGATAACCATAGGGTATCTGTCTTTTCCTTCTGATTTACCTCTCTTAGTATGACTTACTTCTAGGTCCGTTTATGTTGCTGCAAGGGGCATTATTTCATTCTTTCCAATGGCTGAGGAGCGTACCATCACACACATGCATGCCACATCTTCTTTACCCATTCCCCTGTCAATGGACATGTAGGTTGCTCCCCTGTCTTGGTTAACAGCCCTCTTTGAGATAGCCCCAAATTAGAAAACACCCAAACACCTGTCCACAGTAGAATGAATAAATATAGACTGTGGACAGTTCACTCACTGGAATACTATACAGCACTCAAAATGCGTGAGCTACAGTTACACACAACAGCGTCACAGGCTAGATGTATCTCCCCAGGATAGTGTTAGGTGAGAGATAAACAGAGGTGATGCATCGACCAGAGAGAGACTCTTGCCAGCATTACTATAGTTACACAGAGCTCAAAACCAGGCAGAGCTGGTCTGTGGTGTTAGGAATCAGGACAGTGGTGGTGCTTGGTTGACGGTGATGGCAGGCAGAGCTCTGGGGAGGACTGATCGTGACCTGAGTCTTGGGGGCAGTACTGACTACATGGGTGTGTTTGCTTCGTGAAAATTTAGTGAAATGTATTCACATGATATGCATTTTGCTGTTATGTATTTTATCACAATACAAAGTTAAGATTCATGAAGGCTAAAAGCCCCCACAAAAACCTAACCAAAGCGATGCAGTGTTATAATTTCCAAGTTACCAAGCCAGGATTTTTGTACAGAATCCTATGTCTATCAGAGTTCTTACTTGCAAGCAGCTGCAATCACCCCTGGCTAATTTAAGCTGAAAAGAGATTTATTAAAAAGCAGATCGCATTAGTTCAGCATCGCCATGAGGATGGGGAAGCCAGGTTTGGAGGCTCTGCAACCAGCGACACGTCCTTCTTGCGGCCGAATTGGCCTAGTGACGACAGCACTGCTGCCCACTGGGCACGTCCACGGCAGCCGGCATCAGCGATGCTGGAGGCTTCCCGGGAGACACGGCCTCTCCCCGCAGACCGTCCCTCCTGCTGCTGCTGCTACGCCATCCTCTCTGGAGGGGATTTCTCATGACTTGGGCTTCCCTGGTGGCGCCGTGGTAAAGAATCTGCCTGCCAGTGCGAGAGATGCGGGTTCGATTCCTGGGTCAGGAAGATCCCCTGGAGGAGAACATGACGCCCACTCCAGTATTCTTGCCTGGAGAGTCCCATGGACCGAGGAGCCTGGCGGGCTGCAGTCATGGGGTGGCAAAGAGTCGGATGCGACCGAGCAGCTAGACAGGCTGTTCTGTATTACTGCTTCAGGCTCCAAGACAGGCCTGGGTGGCACGGATTAGGGAAGCTCGTGCTTGTGTGCTCAGCCGTGTCCAACTCTGCGGCCTCCCAGGTTCCTCCGCGGCCCGCCAGGCGCCTCTGCCCATGGGATTCTCCAGGCCAGAACACTGGAGTGGGCGCCGTGTCCTTCTCCGGGGGATCTTCCTGACTCAGGGATTGAACCCGCGTTCCCGGCATTGAGGGCAGATTCTTTACCTGGGAAAAGTGGGAGACTGTTGAGTGAAGGGTGTAAGAAGTGAGTTTGTGAGCCATCCCCTGGAGAGTACAGAGGTAATACAGTAAACACAGGGCACCGTAAACAGCCGACAAATGATAATCACAAGAGCTGTGGTTGCTTACAGATGCCGAAAACATGCTCCGATCCCAGCCACGAGGCACAGGGGTCCTAGATGGGAAAGACAGTCCTGACAGACTGGGAGAACCTCTCTGACCCTAAGGGTCTCCCTCTCCTGCCTTGAGTTAAGCAGCATGTTATAATTTCCAAGTTACCAAGCCAGGATTTTGTACAGAATCCTATGTCTATCAGAGTTCTTACTTGCAAGCAGCTGCAATCACCCTGGCTAATTTAAGCTGAAAAGGGAGTTATTAAAAAGCAGATCGCATTAGTTCAGCATCGCCATGAGGATGGGGAAGCCAGGTTTGGAGGCTCTGCAACCAGCGACACGTCCTTCTTGCGGCCGAATTGGCCTAGTGACGACAGCACTGCTGCCCACTGGGCACGTCCACGGCAGCCGGCATCAGCGATGCTGGAGGCTTCCCGGGAGACACGGCCTCTCCCCGCAGACCGTCCCTCCTGCTGCTGCTGCTACGCCATCCTCTCTGGAGGGGATTTCTCATGACTTGGGCTTCCCTGGTGGCGCCGTGGTAAAGAATCTGCCTGCCAGTGCGAGAGATGCGGGTTCGATTCCTGGGTCAGGAAGATCCCCTGGAGGAGAACATGACGCCCACTCCAGTATTCTTGCCTGGAGAGTCCCATGGACCGAGGAGCCTGGCGGGCTGCAGTCATGGGGTGGCAAAGAGTCGGATGCGACCGAGCAGCTAGACAGGCTGTTCTGTATTACTGCTTCAGGCTCCAAGACAGGCCTGGGTGGCACGGATTAGGGAAGCTCGTGCTTGTGTGCTCAGCCGTGTCCAACTCTGCGGCCTCCCAGGTTCCTCCGCGGCCCGCCAGGCGCCTCTGCCCATGGGATTCTCCAGGCCAGAACACTGGAGTGGGCGCCGTGTCCTTCTCCGGGGGATCTTCCTGACTCAGGGATTGAACCCGCGTTCCCGGCATTGAGGGCAGATTCTTTACCTGGGAAAAGTGGGAGACTGTTGAGTGAAGGGTGTAAGAAGTGAGTTTGTGAGCCATCCCCTGGAGAGTACAGAGGTAATACAGTAAACACAGGGCACCGTAAACAGCCGACAAATGATAATCACAAGAGCTGTGGTTGCTTACAGATGCCGAAAACATGCTCCGATCCCAGCCACGAGGCACAGGGGTCCTAGATGGGAAAGACAGTCCTGACAGACTGGGAGAACCTCTCTGACCCTAAGGGTCTCCCTCTCCTGCCTTGATGCTCACCCTCAGATTCATTAGGCCGATGAGGACACCGTGGCCTTAAGCCACCCGGCTCTAGCAAAGCAGTTCAAGTGTGTGTTGAGGGATGAACGCGTCCGCAGAGCCATGTAAATGCCGCCTGACTCTGATCACCGCAACGCACGCCTTGGCAGAAGTGGCCTTTGCCAGCCTCAGCTAGCCAGCGGAGCGGGAGACGGGCCGTTCTGTCGTCCAGTTTCGGTGAACACCTTCGCTCAGGGCTGACGTGCACCTCCATCGTGGAAGGGCCCGCGCGTGGAAACTGCCCGGTACTCCTGTAGCTCTCTAGTGACTGTGCTGATGCGTGCGCTCGGGGCCGAGCTGGGAGAGGCCCCTGGCCGGGCCTGCCCTCTGCAGAGCCAGCTCTGAGGGCGGAAGGGACTGTCCTGGCCGCGCGTTGACCGGCCTGCTGCGCAGAGGCCCGTGGAGCTCAGGGCCTCAGTATAAACAGGATGGAAGGATGGCAGGATGCGTGGGGAGGCACCGCGTGTCCCCATTCTTCCTCTCTGTCCCCTCCCTCGGTCATCTCCTGTCCCCTGGCTCATGCCACACTCCAGGCAGCCTGAGGAGAGAGGAGCCCCTCTGTTTGCAGGGACGAAACAGATTCCAAGACAGGAAGATGCGCCCTGGAAGACGAGGCTCCCCAGCCGTTCCGTCCACCTGAGCCCAGCAGGGAAAGGCTCCGGGGCTGCAAGAGGTTAAAACTTGCCCCTGTGTTTACTTTTGTTGGCTGCGACACCGCATAATAATCTGTCAGCACGTCAGGTGCGGATTTATTTGTGTATTAAAACTCGCCTCGAGCGGACGGGTGCAGACGCTCTACAGCGCGCTGGAAAATATGCCTCCAGCGCAAAAACAGCCTCTCCAAATATTTCACTCTTTTAATAAGTGCATTTAATTAAAGTCATATAACTTTTTTTTATTATATTAAAAAAAAAAAAAAAAAAACCCTTCGCTCACTGAAGCTGAATGTAAACTCCAGAGCACAAAGAGAAGGTGTGCTTCTGGGGACCGGATTCTGGAAAACGGAAAACACATCCCGTGGTGCGTTCCCTTGCGCCTTTTCCCGGCTGCTTTGAAGAGGGCGTGACGAGGACTTGGGTGCAGAGTTGGGTGACCGCGTGTCCCGGGGGAGGGGCCCCGCTGGCCTGGAGCAGCTTCAGGTCGTGTTTTGTTGTGTGTCCAGCGTTACTGGTCAAACGCATGACCGTGCGTCGGCAGCGTGTGCGCAGCTGGAGAAGGGGGTGGCGTGGAGTTGTCTTTGAGAGAGAGCCATTTCACTCTTATTTTCACGATACAACTCAGTGGCCTCTTAAGACCTTGTCATACAGCGGGGAGGAGAAGGGAGTGGGCTGAGGAGGACCGGATCTTGGGGAGCCATCGTACCCTTTCCGTTCTCTGGGTTTTCCCGATCCCCATCAGAGTGTGGCCCGTGAACGGGCTGGGACGACGCGTGGCTCCGAGGCAGAGGCCGTGGCCTGGTGTGAGCCGGTCCACACACACCACTGGAGGAGGGGGCGTTCCCGAGGGGGCCCTGGAGCTGCCCTGCGGACCCACTGAGGGCGCGGAGGGGCGGGGGAGGGCAGCGGGGACTGGGGGTGCCGGTGGGGAGGGGTGGAGGCTGCGCCTGGGGCGGGGAGGCACAGCGGACCCGGGTAGGCGTCCTGAAGCCTGCGCGTTACGCGGCCCAAGGGAGCCGGCGGCGTGGACCCGCCGCAGCTGCCTGGAGAGGTGGCGTGGAAACCCGCCGAGGGGATCTGTGTGCCGCGGGGCCCGTCAGAAGGCGCCTCCGGGCCCGCGATGCTGGGGCGGCGTGCCTGTCGGCAGGCTGGCTGTTGAACCGAGTCTTCCGGAGGCTCTTCGTGCAGGAGAGAGCGGAGCTTGGGGTACCTCCTCCTCCAGGCCAGGCCAAGTCTCTGGAGCTTCTGAAATCCAGGGTGCCCATTCCAGAAATTCTGCCAGACCCACGGCCTTGGTCTTGAGCCCTCCGGTTCTCCTGGCTCGTCTGGGTCGCCCAGGACCTTCTTTTCCATGGCTGGAGAATGAGAGCTCTCAGAGCTGGTTGCTCAGGGGCCCCCAGGAAGAGCCACGTGACCAAAGACCAGGCAGGTTTTTTGTCCCCCAGATATTCTTTCCTTAACGTCCACATTCTTTTCTTAGCATTGCCCGTTAGGCTTATCTTCTCTCTTTACAGAAGGAAACAAATCCAAGCTTCATTTCTCAACCTTCTTTCTGAAGCGGAAACGAAACCCACCTGGGTTTCCTTTCACGACATTTCCACTCTCTCTCATAACCTTTTTCGTTCTTTCTTCCTTTTTTCTTCTTGTCCACACTGTGCGTCTTGCGGGATCTCAGTTCCCCTACCAGGGATCAAACAGTGCCGCCTGCATTGGGAGTGTGAAGTCTTAGCCACTGCACCTCCAAGAAAGTCCCTCTCCTGTATAACTTTACATTTTTGGCCTCTTAAGACCTTGTCATACAGCGGGGAGGAGAAGGGAGTGGGCTGAGGAGGACCGGATCTTGGGGAGCCATCGTACCCTTTCCGTTCTCTGGGTTTTCCCGATCCCCATCAGAGTGTGGCCCGTGAACGGGCTGGGACGACGCGTGGCTCCGAGGCAGAGGCCGTGGCCTGGTGTGAGCCGGTCCACACACACCACTGGAGGAGGGGGCGTTCCCGAGGGGGCCCTGGAGCTGCCCTGCGGACCCACTGAGGGCGCGGAGGGGCGGGGGAGGGCAGCGGGGACTGGGGTGCCGGTGGGGAGGGGTGGAGGCTGCGCCTGGGGCGGGAGGCACAGCGGACCCGGGTGGCGTCCTGAAGCCTGCGCGTTCGCTGCCCAAGGAGCCGGGGGGTGGACCCGCCGCAGCTGCCTGGAGAGGTGGCGTGGAAACCCGCCGAGGGGATCTGTGTGCCGCGGGGCCCGTCAGAAGGCGCCTCCGGGCCCGCGATGCTGGGGCGGCGTGCCTGTCGGCAGGCTGGCTGTTGAACCGAGTCTTCCGGAGGCTCTTCGTGCAGGAGAGAGCGGAGCTTGGGGTACCTCCTCCTCCAGGCCAGGCCAAGTCTCTGGAGCTTCTGAAATCCAGGGTGCCCATTCCAGAAATTCTGCCAGACCCACGGCCTTGGTCTTGAGCCCTCCGGTTCTCCTGGCTCGTCTGGGTCGCCCAGGACCTTCTTTTCCATGGCTGGAGAATGAGAGCTCTCAGAGCTGGTTGCTCAGGGGCCCCCAGGAAGAGCCACGTGACCAAAGACCAGGCAGGTTTTTTGTCCCCCAGATATTCTTTCCTTAACGTCCACATTCTTTTCTTAGCATTGCCCGTTAGGCTTATCTTCTCTCTTTACAGAAGGAAACAAATCCAAGCTTCATTTCTCAACCTTCTTTCTGAAGCGGAAACGAAACCCACCTGGGTTTCCTTTCACGACATTTCCACTCTCTCTCATAACCTTTTTCGTTCTTTCTTCCTTTTTTCTTCTTGTCCACACTGTGCGTCTTGCGGGATCTCAGTTCCCCTACCAGGGATCAAACAGTGCCGCCTGCATTGGGAGTGTGAAGTCTTAGCCACTGCACCTCCAAGAAAGTCCCTCTCCTGTATAACTTTACATTTTTTGGAAACTTTTACCTGAAAGGATTGTGTGCTGTTGTTCTTGTTGTGAGAATTTGATAATTCTGCAGTTTCCCAGAAGAAGATGCATTTTGTTTTAGGAACTGTGAACGCCAGACCTAAGCCAGAGAGAGACTCTAAATATTGCTCTTTGCCTTGTGGAAAACAGTATTCAACTGAGGAGCTGGTTAAATGCTGCATTGGTGTATGAGATATACATGTATGTGTTTTTTTTTTTTTTTCCTCAAAGACAAACTTCCCTAAAATATGATATTTCTAAGCCAGCTGGTCATTGGCCTTGTGTGAAAAAATTTTCCAGAATATTTGGAAGAACTACCAAGTGCCCACTATGTACCAGACGCCGCCTAGAGCTTTACTAGCAAAGCCCAGAGGGGAACAGGCCTGACATAATTTTTAAACGATTTGTTTACCACTTCACCTATTGCTGAATCTGTAGGAATGTTAAATACAGTATGCCCTGTGTATTCATAGAAAATGTGAAATAGGGAAGAAACCCACAGAAGAAAATAAAATCATGGGTATTCACCATAGTCTTTTACAATCTGTTTTTCCCCCCTATTTAGCAAGATCGTCAAGCGTTCTTCTACGGCAATGTTTCTTTGTCTTGAGACTTTTTTATAGTCTTAGATTATTGAGAGCTTTTTCATCTTGGTCAAGATTGTGGTCTTCACTGTGATAGAAATGAAAATGGAGAAATTCTTAGAAATTATTTGTTTAAAAATAATAGTAAACCCCTTGCATTTTAACCTTATAATATTTTTATGAGATACAGTTGTGTTTTGCAAAACAGAAAGAACAGAGAAGTGTGGTGCTTTGTTTATTTATTTTTTTCCTATTCGCTAAACTCTACTTTGTCTGGCTTCATGGAAAGTGACTGGGTTCTCAGATCTGCTTCCACATTCAGTCTCTAGACTCGTGTATGTAAAGTGTATGAAGAAGACTCAGCTTCATCTGAATATTCTTCTTTCATATTTCACCAGAGCTTGACAAGTGGTGGTTTTTAAAAAGTGGATGCCTACATGTCCGTCAGCAGAGCAATGGATAAAGAGGATGTGGTGCCCATATGCAGTGGACTGTTGCATGCCAGTTCAGTTGCTCAGTTGCGTCCCACACTTTTGTGACCCCATGACTGTAGCCCACCAGGCTCCTCTGTCCATGGGATTCTCCAGGCAAGAACACTGGAGTGGGTTGTCATGTCCTTCTCCGGAGGATCTTCCCGACCCAGCGATCACACCTGTACCTCTTGTTTGGCAGACAGGCTCTTCACCTCTGAGCCAGTGGGGAAGCCCACAGTGGAATATTACTCAGCCATAATAAAGAATGAAATAATGCTGTTTGCAGCAACATGGATGGACCTAGAGATGTTCATACTAAGTGCAGTAAGTCAGAAAGAGGAAAGACAAATGCGTCATATCACTTATATGTGAAATCAGTACAAAACAGAAATGGACCCATGCACTTAGAAATAAAACTGATGGTAACCAAAGAGGAAAGGTGGGGAGAGGGATTGATTAGGAGTTTGGGATGAATATATACACACTAGTATATATAAAACAGATCATCAACAAGGACCTACTGTAGAGCACAGGGAACTCCACTCAAGATTCTGTAATAATCTGTATGTGAAAAGAATCTGAAAAAGTATAGGCACATATGTATGTATACCTGAATCACTTCTCTGTCCACTTGAAATGAGCACAATATTGTAAATCAAATATACTCTAATATAAAATAAACAAGAGAGCCCGAAGAAAGTTGGTTGCAGTATAAATTTGAAACCATTTTAGTGAACTTTTAAATTCTGTTACGTGAGGATCTTTTTTTTTTTATTTCTCTGTCTGTTGAAGGGTAGAGTTTCTTTTCCAACGTGGACCATGGGCCAAGGAAGCAACATGGTGGATGAACTACTTTCCACGGAAAGCTTAGGAAAAAGAGCCACCGTCCTAACCAGTTTTGTGAGCATTCCAACTGAATGCAGACAAAGTACAAATAATATTTTTGACTTCCTCTAGAAGGTCAAAGGTTTTTAAAGCTTTCAAACTCTCCTTTACTCCAAGTTTTTCCTCCTATTAAGCCCACCACCACCACCAAAACTCTGAAGGCTTCTATTTACTTATGACCCTGCCTTTAAAAAGCTCTATGATGTCCATAGCTGATCTGAAGCCTAGAAAGAGTACATTGATGTGTTCCAGGGAGACCGGAGCTTTCCATCTGGCCCGTGAGCTGTGTATTGTTGCTCTCATCTAAGGTGAGCTAGAAATGCAGCCACCTGTTGACCAAAGGGGCTTCTCCGGTGGTTCCATGGCAAAGACTCTGCCTACCCGTGTAGGAGACTCGGGTTCTGTCCCTGCGTTGGAACAGATCCCCTGGAGGAGAAAGGGGCAACCCACTCCAGTCTTCTTGCCTGGAGAATCCCACGGATGGAGGAGCCCAGGGGACTACAGAGAGTCGCAGAGTCAAACGTGACTTAGCGACTAAACAGCGACCAACTGACCCAAGAGTTTAATTCTTTTACACAAAGCGGTCTTGGGTTCAGAGTTCTAAAGAACTGGCCCAACCGAGTCTTCTCTTTGTAACTTCAGTATCACAAATGTCCTCAGATGGGCAGGAACCTTCCAAGTAGCCATTCCCTCTGAGACCCTGGCTGCCCAGGGAAGCATCAGTCTGCTGAGCAGAGTGGCTTCGGTGGGTTGAGTCACCATCTCTTCCTTAAATCATCACTCACTCTGTACCTCATGTTTCTTAAAGGAAGTGCTAGAAATGGGAGGCAAATACTTGATCCTTTGCTAAAAATTTAGGGGCATTTTAGGCAATGTACTTTAGCCTTCAGGAGCCTAGGAATTTCCCTTCAGAGAAAATTCCCATTTTTTCCCAAAGACAAATCTTGATGTACTTGAAGCTACTATTAAGATGTGCAAAAAAGACCTTGGTAACCTGAGAGGAAGGGGTTGGAATACATTTTTATTTGTAAAAATGCTCTATTAGAATTAAAAGATAGAATATTCTGGACTTTCTGCTTTTGAAGATAAGGATTATGAATATGTTCATCCAAACAGATGTTTTTAAGGGCGTCCTATGTGCCAAGCATTCTCCTTGTTGGACTTCAGCAGTAAAGAAGCAGAACCAGCCTGTGCCCTTAAGAAACAGATACTCAAACAGTGGAAACAGGGCTTCTCTGGTAGCTCAGTGGTAAAGAGCTCGCCTGCCAATGCAGGGGACACGGGTTGCCATAGCTGATCTGAAGCCTAGAAAGAGTACATTGATGTGTTCCAGGGAGACCGGAGCTTTCCATCTGGCCCGTGAGCTGTGTATTGTTGCTCTCATCTAAGGTGAGCTAGAAATGCAGCCACCTGTTGACCAAAGGGGCTTCTCCGGTGGTTCCATGGCAAAGACTCTGCCTACCCGTGTAGGAGACTCGGGTTCTGTCCCTGCGTTGGAACAGATCCCCTGGAGGAGAAAGGGGCAACCCACTCCAGTCTTCTTGCCTGGAGAATCCCACGGATGGAGGAGCCCAGGGGACTACAGAGAGTCGCAGAGTCAAACGTGACTTAGCGACTAAACAGCGACCAACTGACCCAAGAGTTTAATTCTTTTACACAAAGCGGTCTTGGGTTCAGAGTTCTAAAGAACTGGCCCAACCGAGTCTTCTCTTTGTAACTTCAGTATCACAAATGTCCTCAGATGGGCAGGAACCTTCCAAGTAGCCATTCCCTCTGAGACCCTGGCTGCCCAGGGAAGCATCAGTCTGCTGAGCAGAGTGGCTTCGGTGGGTTGAGTCACCATCTCTTCCTTAAATCATCACTCACTCTGTACCTCATGTTTCTTAAAGGAAGTGCTAGAAATGGGAGAGGCAAATACTTGATCCTTTGCTAAAAATTTAGGGGCATTTTAGGCAATGTACTTTAGCCTTCAGGAGCCTAGGAATTTCCCTTCAGAGAAAATTCCCATTTTTTCCCAAAGACAAATCTTGATGTACTTGAAGCTACTATTAAGATGTGCAAAAAAGACCTTGGTAACCTGAGAGGAAGGGGTTGGAATACATTTTTATTTGTAAAAATGCTCTATTAGAATTAAAAGATAGAATATTCTGGACTTTCTGCTTTTGAAGATAAGGATTATGAATATGTTCATCCAAACAGATGTTTTTAAGGGCGTCCTATGTGCCAAGCATTCTCCTTGTTGGACTTCAGCAGTAAAGAAGCAGAACCAGCCTGTGCCCTTAAGAAACAGATACTCAAACAGTGGAAACAGGGCTTCTCTGGTAGCTCAGTGGTAAAGAGCTCGCCTGCCAATGCAGGGGACACGGGTTCGATCCCTGATTCGGGAGGATCCCACATGCTGCAGAGCAACTAGGCCCGTGAGCCACAACTGTGGAGTCTGTGCTCTAGAGCCTCAGAGTGGCACCTGTGGACTCCACGTGCCACAACGACTGAAACCTGTGTGCCCTAGAGCCCGAGTTCCACAATAAGACAAGTCACTGCAACCAGAAGCCTGCTCACCTCAATGAGAGAGTAGCCCCCACTCCCTGAAACTAGAGAAGAGCCTGTGGCAGCAGTGAAAACCCAGAGTAGCCAAAAATAAATAAAATTAAAAAAACAGAACAGTGGAGACAGATGATATTCAAGTATAGAAATAAGTGTATAATGGTGGGGAGCAAAAAGAGATATGAAAAATATGGAAGCAGACTGGAGACTACAGCCAGCTGTGTGAGGGTTGAGGAAGGCCCATTTTTGATGGAGGTGTTATGGCAGCAGTCCACGAGGGGACATTTAGGTAGAGTCGATGTCTAATAAAAGTGAATCAGGGGGCTTCCCTGGTGGTCTAGTGGGTAAGGACACCGCCTTGCAGTGCAAGGGGTGCCAATTCGATCCCTGGCCTGGGACGATCCCATGTGCCGCGGAGCGGCTGGACTGATGTGTCCAATTACCAAGCTGGAGCTCTGGAGGGCATGCGCCCAGAGCCGGTGCTCTGCGACAACAGAGGCCACCGTGTTGGGAGGCCCAAACAGGCCAAAGAACAAAGATGGATGAAACTAGAGAAATGAAAGACCAATAGAAGTGGCCCACCTGCTCCCCTCCCTCCCCACCCCACCCCAAAATAAATAAATAAATAAATCTTTAAAAAAAAAAAAAGTGAATTAGGGAATTCCCTGGTGGTCTAGTGAGTAAGGACACCGCCTTGCAGTGCAAGGGGCGCCGGTTTGATCCCTGGCCTGGAAAGATCCCACATGCCGCAGAGTGGCTGGACCGATGTGTCCAACTACTGAGCCGGAGCTCTGGAGTGCATGCGCCCAGGGCCGGTGCTCTGCAGCGAGGGAGGCCACTGTGATGGGAGGCCCTCACAGGCCAAAGAACAAAGATGGATGAATGAAAGACGAATAGAAGTGGCCCCCCTCCCCAAAAAAAAAGTGAATTAGGGAATTCTCTGGCAGTCCCGTGGTTAGGACTCCGTGCTTCCACGGCTGGGATGTGGGTTTGATCGCCTATCGGGAAACTAAGGTCCTGCAAGTCAGGTGACTTGACCCAAAAGAAAAAAAAAAAGTGCATTTATGACTCTACAACTCAAGCCCAGGGTTCCATAGTTTATGCTAAACGAGTCGTGTGCATGGGCAGCATTGTTGATAAGGAGTGGCGGTGGACGTATGTGACTTGGCTCCCTAGGGCTGCCAGAACCTGTTTCCACCCACAGGCTGGAAAGGCTGGAATGTATTCTCTCACAGTTCTGGAGACCAGAAGTCCACAGTCGGGTATCAGGAGGTCTGGGCTTCTTCTGAAGGCTGTGAGAAGCGTTCTTCTTTGCCTCTTCCCGCCTCTGGTCAGGTTGTAACTTTTCTTGGCTTGTGGCAGCAATCGGGCTGTGTCTCCGTCTGCCTGTGGCCATCTCCTTGGTGTGTCTGTCTTCTCCTCTGTCTCTTGTAGGGACACCTGTCAGTGGATTGAGTACTTTGCTTCCCAGGTAGTGCTAGTGGTAAAGAATCCGCCTGCCAATTCAGAAGACTTGAGAGACGTGAGTTTGATCCCTCAGTGGGGAAGATCCCTTGATGGAGGACATGGAAACCCAGTCTAGTATTCTTGTCTGGAGAATCCCATGGACCAAGGAGCCTGGCAGGTTACAATCCATACAGTTGCAAAGAGTTGGACGCAGCTGAAGCAACTCAGCATGCATGTGTTCAACCCAGCAGAGTGGCATCTGAGGCAGTCACTTCAACAGCGGGTTTCAGTTTTGTTTATTTATCATTTACTTTATCTTATTTTATTTGGGGGCTGCACCACGTGGCATGTGGGATCTTAGGTCCTTGCTCAGGGATCCAACCCACACCCCCTGAATTGAAAGAGTCTTAACCAGGACAGCAGGTTTTAAGGCAAGATGAAATATGGCCTCTGAGCGGGTTCCAGGTGTTCTTTACCTGCGTCCCCGTGGTCGTGACGCAGCTGTTTCCGTGGCAACAGGGGAGCAGCCGTGGGCACTGTGGAGATGCATGATGACATCATGGCGGAGCGTCTGGTGCCACGTTGCTGCGACGCAGAGCCACTGGGCGGCCTGGAGTGTTCACTCAGCTCAGCAATTTCTAGTTAGACCACACTGCCTGGGAAGAGCATCACCCGGGGGAAAACCACGGCAATACGGCTGCTGGTCTTCGTGGTCGGGGGAGCCTCACAGAGTAAATAGCAGGTCTTCCAGGATTGAAAAATTGAGAGTATGCAATCCGGCCCAGAGGAGAAAACTCGAGAAGCAGTTCAACAGGCTAAGGGGAAGGGTCGTCATTCTGTGCCTCCTGTTTGGAGACGGCCCAAGCAAGAGTCGAACAAGACTCCGGTGGCAGGAGACGGGCAAGTTGCAAAAGTCAGCAGCTTGGGAAGCCGGGACCTCAGCCCAAGAGGTGCTTTGACTGCATTGAGCAATTTTCTTCTGGCTTGTGCCCCGGGCCCAATCGGGCTGTGTCTCCGTCTGCCTGTGGCCATCTCCTTGGTGTGTCTGTCTTCTCCTCTGTCTCTTGTAGGGACACCTGTCAGTGGATTGAGTACTTTGCTTCCCAGGTAGTGCTAGTGGTAAAGAATCCGCCTGCCAATTCAGAAGACTTGAGAGACGTGAGTTTGATCCCTCAGTGGGGAAGATCCCTTGATGGAGGACATGGAAACCCAGTCTAGTATTCTTGTCTGGAGAATCCCATGGACCAAGGAGCCTGGCAGGTTACAATCCATACAGTTGCAAAGAGTTGGACGCAGCTGAAGCAACTCAGCATGCATGTGTTCAACCCAGCAGAGTGGCATCTGAGGCAGTCACTTCAACAGCGGGTTTCAGTTTTGTTTATTTATCATTTACTTTATCTTATTTTATTTGGGGGCTGCACCACGTGGCATGTGGGATCTTAGGTCCTTGCTCAGGGATCCAACCCACACCCCCTGAATTGAAAGAGTCTTAACCAGGACAGCAGGTTTTAAGGCAAGATGAAATATGGCCTCTGAGCGGGTTCCAGGTGTTCTTTACCTGCGTCCCCGTGGTCGTGACGCAGCTGTTTCCGTGGCAACAGGGGAGCAGCCGTGGGCACTGTGGAGATGCATGATGACATCATGGCGGAGCGTCTGGTGCCACGTTGCTGCGACGCAGAGCCACTGGGCGGCCTGGAGTGTTCACTCAGCTCAGCAATTTCTAGTTAGACCACACTGCCTGGGAAGAGCATCACCCGGGGAACACCACGGCAATACGGCTGCTGGTCTTCGTGGTCGGGGGAGCCTCACAGAGTAAATAGCAGGTCTTCCAGGATTGAAAAATTGAGAGTATGCAATCCGGCCCAGAGGAGAAAACTCGAGAAGCAGTTCAACAGGCTAAGGGGGAAGGGTCGTCGCATTCTGTGCCTCCTGTTTGGAGACGGCCCAAGCAAGAGTCGAACAAGACTCCCGGTGGCAGGAGACGGGGCAAGTTGCAAAAGTCAGCAGCTTGGGAAGCCGGGACCTCAGCCCAAGAGGTGCTTTGACTGCATTGAGCAATTTTCTCTTCTGGGAACAGCCTTGGTGGGGTTGCAGGTGCGCCTGCACTGGTGTGGCGGGGAACCCACCTCCAGAGGGCGGCACTCTGCTCTTAAGACTTTACAGCCTCGTCTTCTCTCAGGCAAGTCTTTTGCCAGAAGAAGGCAGGGAGGAGCAGGTCCGTGTGCCCAGAGCCTGCCCGGGTTGGGGATGGTGTTTGCTCAACTCCGTGCAACACCAGCTGTTGCTCCAGGTGCTAAGTTAGACACTCGGTAATTAGCGGGGCTAATTTATTTAATCATGTTTGTACTGTTTTCCTTCTCCCAGTTGTTCTTCTTGCCCTGATCCTTCAGGTTTTCCTGGACCCATGCCCAGGAGTGTTTGTTGGAAGCTGATGCTGGGGGAGGATGGATGTTCGTCGATGCCAGAGATTAGAGCGAGCCGTGGCTTGGTGGTGGTGCTGGTGCGGGGCGCTGGTCTCCTCCACAGTCCGGGTCAGAGTTTCTCAGCCTCAGTGACTTTGACTTTTGGGGGGCCATTTTTGTCGGGCCCTGTCCTGTGTATTGTAGGGCGTTTAGCGACATTTGTTGACTCCTACCCACCAGGTCCCAGGGGTGTTCTCCAGCCCCAGTTCTGAACACCAGAATGTTTGCAAATGTTACCAGTTGCCACCTGGTAGGGTCAGTGGCTCAGTGCTAAAGAATCCACTTGCCAAGCAGGAGATGTGAGTTTGAACCCTGAGTAGGAAGATCCCTTGGAGAAGGACATGGCACCCCACTCCAGTGTTCTTGCCTGGGAAATCCCATGGACAGAGGAGCCTGGCAGCTACAGTCCAGGGGGTCGCAGAGAGTCAGGCATGACTTGTTGGCTGAGCATGAACACGAGCAGGGTCAAAATTGCTTCCAGTTGAGAACTCCTGGTCTGGTTATGGCTCTGATCATTGATGTTCTTATTGTGGACTTTTTGGAGGAAAATTATTCTTCCAGGGCCATGCTGTAGTGGGGATGATGAATGCCCTTTCTTAACCACCGTCCACTGTTCTCTCTTTGAACTTCCGCTGACTTGACCAGCCAAAGCCCTCGACAAGAGGATTAGAGGAGGGGCTGCCTTGGAGGACCAGACCTACCTCCCCAAGTGCCACTATGGCCGGTGCACAGTCCTTGTGGTATCCCAGGAAGGAAAAGAGAAGGCTGTGATATATAGAGTGACAACAGTTGGCAGGATTATTGTCACCAGGAAGCTAAGCAGAACCAGAAAAGCCACTTCTGTGTGGAAGGGGAAAGCCAAGCCTCACCAGCTGTCTACATGGAATCAATCCAACATGGCAGCCGGGCCTGGGAGGGAGACTGTTTATAGTTGTGTTGGTGGGCCCCCTGGCCAGCTCTCTCAGCTTCACTTCTAAAGAGCAGGCTGTGGGCTATGTCAGGTCGTTGAGAGACTTGATTTCCTGTCTGAGAATCATTCTCGGGTCCACAGATGCCAATTCTGTTCTTTAGGTGCGAAAGACACCTTAGCTATCTTTGGCAAGTGAATGGAGACTGACAGACTCTTTACTTTTTTAAGGCTATTGACTCCTTTATGGCTGCTGTGGGCCTTCATTGTTGTACATGGACTTTAGTGGCCGTGTGAGGGCTTCTCATTGCAGTGGCTTCTCCTGTTGCAGTTTCTGGGCTATAGGGCCCAGGCTCAGTACTGGTGGCGAACAGACTTGGTTGTCCCACAGCAGAGGGGGGCTTCCTGGACCAGAGATTGAACCCGTGTTCCCTGCATTGGCAGGTGAAATCTTCACCACTGGACCCAGGGGAGTCCTGGTCTACTCTTTGAAAGGATCCCGATAATCTGAGATAGATCTTCAAGAAAGGGGAGAGGATAAGAGAGGAGAGAGAGAGACCAGCAACTGAGAATCTTCACCTGGAGCAGCACTGTTCCATAGAAATAAAAGCCACGCCGCATATGTCCTGTTTTGTACTGTGTTCCAATAAAACTTTATTGATCAAGATGGGCAGCAAACATGCTAGTTAGTAGAAGACTCGGGGTGACAATTCAGGTCCCCCGACTTCCCAACTAATGACCTTTCCCCTTTGCCAAGTTGATTTTACTTCCTAGGCACTGGCAAGTTTCTACGTATGTAGTCGAAGGGGTTTTATTATTATTGTTATATTTAAAAAGTCCATTTAGGAAAAGAAAGACTTTACTCCACAGCCCACGTGCAATTTTAGACTTTCTAGTAATTACATTTTAAAAAAGACGAAGGAAGCAATGACAATCAATTTTAATAATTTAAATTACCCAGTGTATCCCCCATTTAATTTCAACATGCAATTGATATTAAAAAGCCTCTTAGTGAGGCAGTGTAGAGTGGATGTGTCGGTTGTTCAGTCGGGTCTGACTCTGGAAATCCCATGGGCTGTGCCCCCCACCAACCCCTCAACCCCCCCCAACAGCTCCCCGCCACGACCCCCGGCCGCCTCTGCTCTAGGCTTCTCTGTCCATGGGATTTCCCTTTGCCAGGGAATCTTCCTGACCCAGGGGTTGAACCTGGGTCTCCCTGAATTGCAAGCAGATTCTTTACCTCTTGAGCCTCGAAGGAAGCCCCATTAGTGAGACAGCCTACCTTTTTTCATACAAATTCTAGGACATCCGGCGTGTTTCACTCTGACAGCACATCGTGAGTCAGACGGTCACACCCCCAGTGCTTCTGTGCGGGACAGCGTCGGCCTAGAGAGGAAGTTTAAGTGATTAAATCTGGGGAGAAAAAACTATTCATCGAAGACAGAAATAAAAAATGAGCTTGAGGACTTAGGTGGACAGATTTCATCGGCAAATGCGCTTGACGTGCTGTCAGCAAAGCGTCTCCGTCTCCCCAGACAGGGTCTGTTCGTGGGACTCCATTGGCTGCTGGTCTCCCCTCCCCCTGACCCCTTTGTCGTCCACTCCATTCGCTTTTGTTTCAACCGAATGAGCACACAAAAAAGAGCCCTGCATTCCACTGGGCAACCTTTTTCAAACGTGGCCGGGTTGCGTTTTCTCAATTAATCAGGAGCCTTTCTCCTCTAGGATTTTCTCGGCCTCTTAATCAGGGTCCTAGCTTGGCTCTCCCTTCCAGGAGAATTTCAAGGGCCCAACAGACACTTGTCCAGGTAAATAAAAACCAGCTTGGGTCCCTCTTTCCTCCTCCATGAATAAGAGACAACAGAAGACTTCCCTGTAGAAGAGAGGAAGGGAGAGCGAAGCAGTCATGCTGGTGAACACGAGGGGCTGAAAGCAAATCAGCGAAAAGACGAGTTGTTCTTTGGGTGAGATGTGGGGGAGGGAGGGGATGTGTTTGTTCATATGGCTGATTCACTTTCTGGGACAGCGGAAACTAACAACACTGTAAAGCAGTTATACTTGGGGAAAAAAAAGGCAAAATGTTTTTAAATAGAAAAGGGCTCTCCAGGTGGTGCTAGTGCTGAAGAACCTGCTTGCCAGTGCAGGAGACGTAAAAGACGCGGGTTCGATCCCTGGGTCTGGAAGATCCCCTGGAGGAGGGCATGGCAGCCCCCTCCAGTCTTCTTGCCTGGAGAATCCCACGGACAGAGGAGCCTGGCGGGCGACAGTCCATGAAGTTGCAAAGACGAGACTGAAGTGACTGAGCGAGCACGCAACGTCCTACAATGCACAGGGCAGCCCCCCAGTAAAGAAATGCCCAGTTTTCCTACAGACAGGAGCGCAAAGGTTGAGCCTGTTTCCTTTGAATTTTAGAGATGTTTTTTTTCTAAAAAGAACCTTCTTTTGACCTACAGACGGCCCTGGGAGGGGCTGGCTCCACATACACATACGTGTGTATATGACTGACTTGCTACCTGTTGATCAGTTAACACCTGCTGGGGTTTTGTGGATAGCCTGTTGAGAACAAGACCTGGATCCAGGTGATGTCTAGGAGGTGAGGGGGGCGCGGGGAGATAAGCCAGGAGGGGATGAGAGCCGAGTGGCCACACAGACTAAATGCCATGATTTTCTACTCTTCTAAAAGAGTGGGGGCTTTCCTGGTCTTCCTCTCCAAAGCCTTCTGCTCTGTGAGGAAAAGCCCACGCAAGCCCAGATCGGATCCACTTCTTGCATCTCTTAAGGTAGAATAATGGACTAGCATTTCCTGATACTGTGAGTAGGATGCTTTGCATAGATTAGGTAAAGGTGAACACTTCATCTTTCCCATTGTTCACAGAAGGGCCAGAGGCAGCCAGAAATATTTGCATGGAAGTCCCTTTGGGGAAAGAGAACAAAGAAGAAAAATAGGAGAGAGGAAGAAAGAAAGAAAAGAAAGCTCAGCCTACTGGTCTACCAAACCTACGGTGTGACTTAACCTTGAAGTTTACTCCTGTTGTTGGATGGACTCTTTGTACCTGGCCACCTGGTCTCAATTATATCTTCTTGTCGACCATCAATGGAACTGTGAGATCCTCACAGCTCATGGGGGCCTAGACTCTTTAGACATACGCATTTCACTTCCAGCCAACTCTGTCAAGTGGCCCCACGTGTCTGTCTGTCTGTCTGTCTGTCTACCCGGGTAGGTAGAGCGCAAGTCCAGGTGTGGAAGCACATGGGCTCTGTCCCCAGAGACCCTTCTTTCTGAGGATCTGGGGGAGTCGCGGGCCCGAAGAGCACAGCCTAACTTTGACGTGGCATTGGCCCCACCCGGGGACAGCTCTTTGCAGACGAGCCATCTGGGTTCCGTGGCCTCTCGGGAGCCTGTGCGGGTTTCCAGCAAAGTTATGGGTGATCTGGAGTCCGTCATGCCTGACGTCTCCCGCTCCACGTCTCTCCTTGTAGAGCTGTTGCTGAGATTAAAAGGCACTTGGGGCCCGCCGGGGAGTGTGAGCACGTGACTCTGGGTTGCCGAGGGAAGCGGCGTCCTCCCCTGTTGCTGGAAAGAAAAACGTGACTTTGCAGGAAACATGCTTGGCGGCTTCTGTCCTGCTGTCACCGGGGACGGCCTCGAGAGCTTTCCTTTTAGCTGTTAACATTTGCACTTACATATATATACACGTGCATATATGCATATGTATGTCGTTGTTTTTCAGTTGCTGAGTCGTTTCATCTCTTTGTGACTCTGTGGACGGCAACAGACTAGGCTTCCGTGTCCTCCACAGTCTCCTGGATTCTTCTCAAATTCACGTCCATGGGGTTGGTGATGCTATTTCACCCTCTCACCCTCCGCCAGCCCCCTCTCCTCCTGCCCTCAATCTTTCCCAGCATCAGGGTCTTTTACAGTGAGTCGGCACACTTCAACCGCAGTCCTTCCAGTGAATATTCAGGGTTGATTTCCTTTGTGACTGACTCTGTGCGTGTGTGCGTGTGTGTCTGTGTGTGTGTGTAAGTAATTGTTACCGAGTCAAAGCTCGCTCTGCTCGGCGCACGGCAGGCCAGTGAATCAGAGAGACGAGGTGTTGAGGCAAGGAAAAACGACTTCATTCGGAAAGCAGCTGACCGAGAAGATGGCAGGCTAGCACCTTGGAAAAACCCATCTTATCTGGGGTTTGGATGCCAGGTTATTTTATAGATCAGAGATAGCGGGAGGCAAGGAAGCAAAGCAAAAAGGCCACTAATCTTGCAAACATCTCGTAGAATGGCAAGCCTCAGGCAGGGGAATTGTTGACTTTTCTCTTCCTGCCATGTACAGGTGGACAGGACTCTTGAACCAAGGTATTTTGCTTTAACACTCAGGCAGAGGGGCAGGGTCTTGAGGCAGGCCATTAGGTATGATTATAATAGTAACAGCGATGGAAAGCAAGTCAAAGACACAGCTTGCAACATGAAGCTAGAATTGATTTTCTCCCTGCAGCGTACACACACACACACACACACACACATTACTTACATAACATATAGCGTATATAATATACGTATGCATGCTCAGTTTCTTTAGTCACGTCCGACTCTTTTCAATCCCATAGACCATAGGCACCAGGCTCCTCTGTCCATGAGATTTTCACAGCAAGGATACTAGAGTGGGTTGCCATTCCTCTATCAGGGAATCTTCCTGACCCAGGGATTGCACCCACATCTCCTGCATTGCAGATTTTTTTTATCACTGAGCCACTGGGGAAGCCTCATAATATATATTATATTATATGTTATCGTATGTATGTTGTTCTGTGTGCTTCCAGACAACTTTGGTCGATGTACTTAAGTAGGAATAATTCTAGACCTGGGCTAAGAAGATCTGTTGCTAGCTGGCTGTGTGACCTGGGGCAAGTCACCTAACCTCTCTGAGCCTCGGTTGCTCATTCACCAAGTAGAGTCTCCCTGACCAAGCAGAGCAGCAGGGATCTAAGGAACTAACATTAAAGAAGGAGCTGTGTGAAGTATGACAAATAGGTGTCTCACTCATTCCTTGCACCAAGAGATTTTTTTTCAGCTCTCCCCCGGAAGGAGACCTCAGAGTCCAAGGTAGGAACCCTCAGCAGCAGGTATATAACTTCTAAGACCTTCCGTCACGTCTTCACCTCTCGTCTCCAGGGTTCAGGGCCATCGCTTATTGGAAAAGAAAGAACTGGGGAGGAGCACAAGAGAGTGGAGATTTGGAGTCATTGCAGTGCTTGTATAATTACCGATTCTGGTCCCCATTAGTCCTGGAGCCGTGTGCAAGGGGCGTACGTCACTCGTGTGCCCTTCAGGGCGCTGCTCTCCCAACCCCCTGTGCCGTGGCCCACGCTGCGTGCTACTTTCCGATTTTCCACCAGAGGCTGGAGTATTCACTTTAATAAGCTTCTTCGCCCAATAAAAGCCAGGTGGAGCCTAGGGAGACCCACATCTGCCAGGCCAGCTCCTGCTGTCTGAGGCCACTTCCTCTCCTTCTGCGTGTCCCTTGACCATTTTGTCGGCCAGGAGCATGTTGCCGCCTTGACCTTGACCTCTTCCCTGGGAAGAGGCGAGGGTGCCAAGGCAGGACGGACAGAGCGGACGAGGAAGAGACTCGAGTGAAGGGCAGCCCATTACAGAGAAATAACTTCTGCAGCGGGGGAGCGGGAGGTCCCTCCCCGAATCCCTCTAAATCATTGTGTTTTATAGGCGGGCTGCGGAGGGAAGTAGGAGATGGGCCGGCCCTGATAACTGGGGTCAGGTCTCCTACTTACGTCTGTCTGCATTTTCGGATGTTCTGTCAGTGGGCGACCTGCAGCTGGAAACCACGGGGGCTCCTTGATTTGATTTACGGTCATCATTACGACTCTCAAATCAGAACCGCAGTTACTCATGGAGAGCATTTTAAGAGTTTTATTAGAAAAGCGTGGCTGGTCTGCTTCTACTGTCTGTTTTCCGCAGGACGCCCTGTGGCCCGAGCTGCTGCAAAGGCCTGGTGGACCCACGGCTGGATAGTTTGTTGTGGTGGATGTTCAGCTGCAAAGTTGTGTCCGACTCTTTGTGACCCCAGGGACTGCAGCCCACCAGGCCTCCCTGTCTCTCACCAGCTCTTGGAGTTTGCGCAAGTCCATGTCTGTGGAATCGGTGGTGCCATCCCATCTTCTCATCCTCTGTCACGGTCTTCTTCTCTGGCCCTCAGTCTTTCCCAGCATCAGGGTCTTTTCCAACGAAATGGCTGTAACATCAGGTGGCCAAATATTAGATATTTGTAGGGGGTTTGAAATTGCCTCATTTTCAGAAGTTATATTTTATACTGGAAGGCTTTTTTCAGACCCAACGTTCATTCTAACCTCTGCATCCCAGACCTGGCTTCTCTTTGCCTTGTTAACTGATCTTTCAACCAGAAAGGCATTTCTTAGGGGCCTCAGAGGAGGGGCCCCAGAGACCCGGGCACGGGTCTGTTTATTTTGTGTGTAGACCTTAAGCGAAAACGGTTGGGGTTTAGTTGCCAGTATTTAAATTGTGAGTCTTTCATATGATTCTGGGCTTCCCGGTGGCACGAGTGGGAAAGAACCCGCCTGCCAATGCAGGAGACACTAGAGACGCGAGTTCAATCCCTGGGTCTGGAAGAGCCCCTGGAGGGGGAAGTGACAGCTCCCTCTGGTGTTCCTGCCTGGGAAAGCCTGTGGACAGAGGAGCCCGGAGGCTGCCGTCCAGGGGTCACAAAGAGTCGGAGGGGACTTAGCATGCACGCAGCTATGGAGTAGGCATCTGTCTGCTTCTGGACCTCGGCTCTACGTGGAAAGGCAGATGGGACTCATGAGATGGAGCCAGCAGATCTGCCGCCGTTGCCGTCCCTTCCTGGTTCATTCAGAAGCTCAGCCAGCTTCACTGCTCTCCTGGTCTCTGAAGATGACTGAGTTTGAGACCCCTGTGCCTCTACGGACGCCTTGAGGTCCCCACCAAAGTCCATGAGGCCGGTGATGCAAGCCACGCATGGAATTGGGGTGACCGCCGGGAGTGTGCCCGCTCTACCCTGTGTCGAGCTGCAAGACCCTTCTCTGGAAAGTTGACTTATTTGGCAGATGCAGGTCCACTGGCTGGTTTGGATGCGTTGCAGGTGGATTCTTGACCGTCTGAGCCACCTGGGAGGCCCACCAGGAGACAGGTCTACCCATGGTCACCCCAGTTCCACGTGTGGTTTGCATCGCAGTGGTCACTGCGTGAGAGAAGGAGTCCACTTTCTTGTCCTCCTTGGACAGACACTCTCCTCACGTATCAGCCGCTGTCTTGTGCGAAGCGTTTCTTAGGCGCCCGGAAGTATACGGCTGGGTTTCCGTCTTCAGGCGGACAACAGACAGCAACACACAAGGTCGAGTGTGTGGGTGCAAGCCTAGCATCTGGCGACCTGGGTGGAAGACCGTGCCTGGCCAGGGTGTCCCGGGAAGACGGAGAAAGTTGTCGGAGAGGAACGAAAGCTTTCAGGAGGCCTCGACGGGTCTTTCGTGGCCAAGGTGGGGTGAAGGAGGAAAGAGGCTTGTTGCTCAAGCCGGCTTTGAGCCCCGAGGCCAGAGGTGGATCCGGGGCCTACTTCCCAGGACTGGGTGGGGCTGGAGGAGTGGAGGAGGAGGAGACGGTGGGTGGGGTCAAAAAGAGGGCAGACCTGGGCGCTGCAGATCTTGGAAGGCTTTTGAGCTAGGGCTTGACTTGACCTGACCCCTACCCCCCAGCGGGTGATGGGGGGAGAGATGGCAGGTGGGAGGACGGCGGTCAGCAGCAAGGGTGTCGCAGGCCTCAGCGGGGGGAGAAGGGGGTGAGGAAGCAGGGGACGTGAGCTGAGGAGGGGGGTGGGGTGACAACGTGAGCCCTGAATGCTCATGGGGCAAAGAGCGGCGTGCGTCCAAGGTGATGCTCCAGATGTGAGCTGAGGCCTGACTAACCGGCGTGTCCTCCCGACTTCCCTGATTGTTCAGTTTGCATCTGTTGGGAAGCTCCCTCGTCCTGAGATCTGGGTGTAGTGCGTAGCCGAGCTGGATAGCCCAGGAGGAGTTACCTGAGCTTCTGGAATGACCGGAGTGTTGTTTCTGGGAAGGTGTCTGCTTGGCTGCCAGAGAGGGCAATCTGAAATCAGGAAGAGAGGCCAGAGGGGCTGCTTCAGTTATTTCACATGGATGGGCTTCCTCCTCTGGGCTGGACAGTATCAGATCTGACGGATCAATGGATGCACGGCGTCCAGTTCCCTTTGGAGCTGAGCATCCAGACGCCTGCTGGTGGGAAATAAACACATGAGCTGAGAAGGTGCATGGAGTGGAGGGGGTCCCGGGGGTGGCCTCCCTGGGCCACAGGCCGCTGGGGGAGACAGAGGATGTGCACCCACACCCAGGAGCGGTGGGCCCAAGGGGGAGGCGCAGGGGAGAGGAGGGTGAGGAGGGGCCCTGGAGAACGTGCGATGATAAGCTTAGTAGAGCAGATGAGTTGGACCGTAGAGAAGGCTGAGCCCCAAAGAATCGATGCTCTCAAGCCGTGATACTGGAAGAGAC
The DNA here is from genome assembly GCA_022376925.1 of Tragulus kanchil. Classification (NCBI taxonomy): domain Eukaryota; kingdom Metazoa; phylum Chordata; class Mammalia; order Artiodactyla; family Tragulidae; genus Tragulus; species Tragulus kanchil. Next base: position 20,140,435 of record JAIOJX010000027.1, on the reverse strand, counting down.
TCTTGAGAGTCCCTGGACGGCAAGGCGATCAAACCCCCAAACCGATCAGATCTAAAGGAAACCAACCCTGAATATTCATCAGAAGGACTCATGTTGAAGCTGGAGCTCCAGTACTTTGGCCACCCGTTGCAAAGAGTCAACTCATTGGAACAGACCCTGAAGCTGGGAAAGATTGAGGGCAGGAGGACGAGGGGATGACAGAGGATGAGACGGTTCGATAGCATCACCGACTCAATCGATAGGAGTCTGAGCAAACTCGGGGAGACAGTGGAGGACAGAGGAGCTTGGTGTGCGAGGTCACGAGGTCACGAAGAGGCAGGCACGGCTTAGTGGCTGTGTGACAATGAAGAGGCAGGTAAGCGGGGACGTGAGGGCAAGCCGCGGGCGTGCACTGCAGGACGGGGCTTGTCGTGGGGACGGTGCTGTTACTCTGTCAAGAAGGTCATGTCTGAGTCTTTGCCACCCCATGGACGGTAGCCCCCCAGGCTCCTCTACCACCGTCGGTTGCAATTTCCTTCTCCAGGGAATCTTCCCAGCTCCGGGATGGAACCCGTGTCTCCTGCATTGGCAGGTGGATTCTTCGCCACAGAGCCACCTGGGAAGCCCGATGATGCGGATGAGGACCCGTGACGGTAACTGTTCGCCCGCATCAGGCCGGCGTGCAGCCTTGTACGTGCATCACTCCATCTAGTTCACGAAGCAGCAGGAGGCTCAGGCTTCTCCCCCGTCTCCAGTTTGAGGCCCAGAGATGCAGGAAGAGGTGGCTGGGCCCAGAGACGTCTGTTGCATGCCTTTGGGGGGCTCCCGTCTAGAAAGTCCCAGTCTGACCCAATCAGAGGCCATCATCGGTGCTTGACCTAGAGTGAACCCAAGCCGGTGCTGCTTCTGGAGCCCTTGACCGTGACTGCAGCGCACCGGGTCCCACCCGGCTGCCCTGACCTGGCCACGCAAAAGCTGACACGAAACGAGACGCCGGGCGAGTGGGGTGTTTGACGAGGTGCCATCTGCTTGATGAGACGACATCAGCCGTTAGACAGGCCCTCTGTGCCCAGCGGCCCTCCCCGCAGGAAAGCCACTTGGTCCTGGTGCCCTTGCTCCGAACAGGATGAGGCTGAGTGTGGATCCCTGCAGGTGTGGCTGCCGGCCGGGTTGTGTCTGTTTTGCTGCACAGTTCCCGGCTAATGACAGAGCGGGCGGCAGGTCCGCACACGATCCTGCCCTGGGGCTCGCACATGTGCGGTTGGGCCGGAGACAATGGCAGATGTTCCTGGAATTCCCAAACCGGATACGAAATTGCTAGCAGGATGCAGAGAAAGAGGAAGCCGCCAAGTGTTTTACATAATGAGAGGCTCGCCTCCTGCCTGCTCCGTGGCGTTGGGGAGCTCTGAGACCGGCGGCTTGGGCCTCTTTTTTCCAGAAGCCCCAGCAGCACTCAGGAAAGCCACGTGCGTGTCTGGTGGGCAGAGCGTGGCTCCAGCAGAAGTGTTCTCTCGCCCTGGTCGGTGGACGTCCAGGCTCCGTGGCTTTCCACCGGGTGTGGCGGCGCCCGAGGCTGCCAAGGGATGTTCTTCTACCCAGATGCGCCTTGGTGCCCGGGATGGAAAAGAAGTCGGGCAGCGAGCCTGAAAGGAATGGAAAGCAGCCACGCCACTCTCTTCTCTGCCCCCCTTCTGTCTGGGTGGCGGCAGAAACTCCAGCGTTTTTGCATCCAGCCTGGAAGGAGGGGCCGGCTGTGGGAAGCGCAGGACTGGGAGAAAGGCAGAGACAGAGAGATGTGGGGGACCCGAGTGGCTGGAGGCAGGGGCTTCTTGTCGGGGGGGCGGCGGGCAGGAGGGGTTGTGAATGGGCAGAACTCCGCCTCTGGAGAGCCCAGGACGGATGCTGAGGGCCCGGGGAGCCAGGTCACCCACCAGAGCAGAAACGGAGGGGCTGAAGTTCATTCATGTCTCCGCAGACTGCCCTCCCCTGCCCTTCTTTCTGTGACCCCCCCTGGCAAGTGGCGCTTACCCGGCTGCAGAGAGCACATCCTCCCGCCTCGGCCCTCAGCTGGGCTCTTCTGGGCGTCCCTTTGAGCTCTGTTTGACCTGGGAAAATGCTTGAAATGGAGTCAGTACCTGGAGGAGACGGGTGTCCCTCCTCCACGGGGGCCGGGATTCGAGGGTTTCCTGAACTGGTCGCATAACGTCGGAGCGAGACGGGTGACTGCTTCTCGTCCCCTCCTCGTTAACACACAGCGTTGTCCGGGAATGCTAAAGACGTGTGTCCACGGGTCGCTATCTGCAGTCCCATGTCTTGGGTTCCGATCCTTGCTGGGTGAACTTAGCGTGTCCTCTCTTTTCTCATAATCCTGTCTCTCCATCTACAGAAACAAGGATAATGTTTACCTACCTTGTGTGTTAGGATGAGACTAAAAAGTTTTCCATGTTGAGTTCGTCCAGGTAGGAAGTGCTCCATAAATATTACCACTTGCTATTCTTCTGTTTCTTTTGAAAAGAAATACCTCACAGAAAGTTTCCCTTTAACTACTTGATTTTAGACCGGGGGTGAGCGAGCTGCAGCCCTCGGGCCAAGACCAACCGGCCACCTGTTCTTGTAATAGCTCATGAGCCAAGAGTCCTTTCCTAAAAGGTTTTTTTTTTTTAAAGTAACATTTTCTGATGCATGAAAACAATGTGAAACTTGAATTTCAGTGTTCATGAATAAAGCTTTATTGGAACTTGGCCATGCCTGTTTGTCTGCGTATCGCTTTAAGTCTGCCTTCACACTTCCAAGGGAGACTTGAGTCGTTGCGATAAAACCCATATGGCCCACAGAGCTGAAAATATGTACTGTCTGCCCTTTTAGAGAAAATGTGCCAGTCCTCGTTCTAGATGACTAATTCTGAAATAGGGAGGGCGAGCATCGGCACCCAGAACCAAAATTATAGGCTTAATGCTGTTTGGAATAAAGCCCACTCACAGTCAGAAAAGAAGATGAAGCTTTGCTGTTTTAAAATAGGAGGATAGGAAACAGAACCTGAGGTTTGGAAACCCTGCACACCATGTCCATGCCGTTTTTTTCAGAAACAAATGCTGAGTTTCAAGACCCCAGGCCCCGGCGTCTACCTCGGCTCTGTGCTCTAAAGCCGGGGAAGGGGAGAGCAAGCCCCTGGGTGGCTGAATGGGTCGGAACCCGCGGGGGTGCGGGGAGGGCCTGGGGGCTGGGAGCGCTTCCAGGAGGCCCAGCGCCTCTCCGTCCCCCGTCCCTCCTCCCTTTTCCACGTGGACCCCACCTGGGAGAACAGAGGCTTGCTTGGGGAGCTCATCGTGTGTCACCTTCGTGTGCACTGGCCTGTCTGTGTCCTGCCTCGCTCCTCCTTGTCACAGAAAGGGACCTTGCGTGTGCTGAACCTCGGACCCTGGAAGGAGAGACACTCAGAGGTGCTGGTGAGAAGAGGAAGCCAGGTGAGGTGTCATGGGTGACTTAAAGGCACAGACACAGAAAGCCCACCCAGGGTCCCCAGAGACGCCATGGGCGGGGAGGGACGAGTCAGGGACGTAAAGTGGACAGACACCTACGGGAGGCCCTGGGGGTCAAGAGCCCGCCTGCCAAGACACAAGCGATGGTGAGTTCCCCCTCTGGGTTGGAAAGATCCCCTGGAAGAGGGCAGGCAACCCATCCCAGTAGTCTTGCCTGGCGACTCCCAGGACAGAGGAGCCTGGCGGCCTCAGTCCACGGGACGGCACACAGACAGGACTGGAGCGACGGAGCGTGCACAGACCACTACATAGAAAATACAACAAGGCTTTTATGTGTAGCACAGGGGACTAGAGTCAATAGCTTGTGATAGCTATCATGGAAGAGGAATGGGAAATACAGATGTAGAGCTGAATGGCTTTGCTCTAAGCCTGAAACTAACACAACGTGGTGGGTCAGCAATACTTCAGTAAAGCAGGAACGCCGTGAGGTGAATCTGTGCGCTGACATGGTCGGTTTTTCAAGACAGTCTGTTATGTGACAACATGCAAAGCAGTAGGATCGCTTCAGTAATGATAATTACTATCAGCCTGCGTACTAGGAGTAGACATGGAGGAAATTCGTCAAAATTTAAAAAATGAAAGAGGTGATGGTAGAATGGAGCTTCAGATTTTTTCAGCTAAGGGAGCATTCTTCCTCCTTGCGTTTTTCTGTCTGCCTGCTGGGGCCTCCATCCCTGCTCCCACCCTCTGCGGCTCGCAGGATGTGCGGTGTGTCCTGAGGGCCTGGGGCTAGGGGTGGCGGCAGGGGATGAAGGCCGGCCTGGGGGCCGCAGCCTCAGCCCCGGGCGGCCTCCAGGATGGGCTCAGAGGTGAGACTGCATCGTGGACAGAAACCAGGAGGCCACGGGAGACCGGCTGGGAGCGCTGGCGATGAGTCACCCGGGCCTCTGCTTCTGGCTCCGGAGGAGTGGCTCCCACGTTCCCAAGGGAGCCAGTGTCTGAGAGACGTGACGTCGTCCCTGGGAGAGGAGTTTCAACCACATGTGGCCTCGGAGGCACTGGTTCCCATGGGTGACACCCAGCTCCCCAGCGTGACAATCCCAGGCTAAGGAGATGCGGCTCTGAACCTTCTTGTGTGTGCCCGTGCGCGCTTGCATTTTAAAAGACATGCCTTGCCGATTTGATGACCCAGTTCGATCCCTGGGTTGGGAAGATCCCCTGGAGAAGGGCACGGCAACCCCCTCCAGGATTCTTGCCTGGAGAATCCCATGGACGGAGGAGCCTGGCGGGCTGTCCCATGGGGTCGCCAAGAGTTAGGCAGGACTTAGTGACTGAACAACAGGATGAGGGGGGACCCTGGTCTCCAGGATCACAAGGAGGACTCGGCTCTGATGGAGAGCCTGCCCATCTGTAGCCATCCCCAAATTTTCTGAAAGACTCTGTCTCCACCAAATCCTGCTCCAAACCCACAATTTGCAAGAAACATTCCCGATTCAACCACGGTGTCTCCTCGGCACGCACGCGCGACTCTTGTGGTTAGAGGGGCACGCTACCTTTAACTGATCTCAGAAAGGCCAGCCCAGCCCTAGACAGCTGCGTGTTTCTCCCCATGTCAGCCTTAGAGCCCTGGCACCTTCTAGATAGGTCAGTCCATGAGGCCTTCTTCCGCATAGACGGTTCAGGAGAGAAGAAGCAGACCTCACAGCAGCCTCTCTTTCCACTGCTCTCTTTCCCTCTCCTTTCGAAATACGTGTTGATTTGGCTGCACCAGGTCTCGGCTGTGGCCTGTGGGGTCTATTTCCCTGACCAGGGATCAAACCCTGGCCCTTGCATTGCGAGCAAGGAGTCTTATCCACTGGGCCACCAGGGAAGTTCCATTCACTGCCTTTTCTCTTAGGAACGACTCCCAAACAGGCAGATACAAGAGAGCCGTTCTCTCCGCACTGTTACAGGTCATTGCTGAATTAACTCTATTTTATATTTTCATAAAATCTTTATTTGTGCTCGCCTGTGATGCCCTCCTGTTGAAAAGCCCTTAGCTTCCCCCAACCTTCTGGGGCAGCAAGAACTGAAAACCTTTAAGATCTTAAGGATAGGTATGTACTAGGTCGCTTCAGTCATGCCTGACTCATTGTAACTGTTTAGCCTGCAGCTCTCTAGGCAAGAGTACTGGAGTGGGGTTCCATTTCTTTCTCCAGGCTCTCCCACATTGCAGACGGATGCTTTACTGTCTGAGCCACCAGGGAAGCCCCCGTCCCAGGTTAGTGGGTGGGAATTTCTAGGCAGTCCCTCGGCGCCGCTTGTCCTTGATGAGCAGGTGTAACTTTAGGGCCTGGCAGCCCCTCAGAAGCAGAGAGAGGATGTTTGTGAACAGGAGGCTGAGCTCGCACTGGGCGCTGGGTTCTGTGTTATTTTTCCCCCTTCCTGGAGGGCAGAGGGGCCGAGGAGGTGGCTACCCGGTGGGCACAGCCATCCCAGACACGACCGCGCCCTGCGTCCCGTGGAGATCCTTGGCTCATGGGAAGGTCCCTGTAGCGCTGCTTTTTCCCTTTATCTTGGACTTGGCTTTCTGACAATTTGCAAGAAACATTCCCGATTCAACCACGGTGTCTCCTCGGCACGCGCGACTCTTGTGGTTAGAGGGGCACGCTACCTTTAACTGATCTCAGAAAGGCCAGCCCAGCCCTAGACAGCTGCGTGTTTCTCCCCATGTCAGCCTTAGAGCCCTGGCACCTTCTAGATAGGTCAGTCCATGAGGCCTTCTTCCGCATAGACGGTTCAGGAGAGAAGAAGCAGACCTCACAGCAGCCTCTCTTTCCACTGCTCTCTTTCCCTCTCCTTTCGAAATACGTGTTGATTTGGCTGCACCAGGTCTCGGCTGTGGCCTGTGGGGTCTATTTCCCTGACCAGGGATCAAACCCTGGCCCTTGCATTGCGAGCAAGGAGTCTTATCCACTGGGCCACCAGGGAAGTTCCATTCACTGCCTTTTCTCTTAGGAACGACTCCCAAACAGGCAGATACAAGAGAGCCGTTCTCTCCGCACTGTTACAGGTCATTGCTGAATTAACTCTATTTTATATTTTCATAAAATCTTTATTTGTGCTCGCCTGTGATGCCCTCCTGTTGAAAAGCCCTTAGCTTCCCCCAACCTTCTGGGGCAGCAAGAACTGAAAACCTTTAAGATCTTAAGGATAGGTATGTACTAGGTCGCTTCAGTCATGCCTGACTCATTGTAACTGTTTAGCCTGCAGCTCTCTAGGCAAGAGTACTGGAGTGGGGTTCCATTTCTTTCTCCAGGCTCTCCCACATTGCAGACGGATGCTTTACTGTCTGAGCCACCAGGGAAGCCCCCGTCCCAGGTTAGTGGGTGGGAATTTCTAGGCAGTCCCTCGGCGCCGCTTGTCCTTGATGAGCAGGTGTAACTTTAGGGCCTGGCAGCCCCTCAGAAGCAGAGAGAGGATGTTTGTGAACAGGAGGCTGAGCTCGCACTGGGCGCTGGGTTCTGTGTTATTTTTCCCCCTTCCTGGAGGGCAGAGGGGCCGAGGAGGTGGCTACCCGGTGGGCACAGCCATCCCAGACACGACCGGCGCCCTGCGTCCCGTGGAGATCCTTGGCTCATGGGAAGGTCCCTGTAGCGCTTGCTTTTTTCCCTTTATCTTGGACTTGGCTTTCTGTTTCCTTTCTGCCACTCTTCTTCTGAAAATGAGAACGTTGTCCAGCCGGCCTCCTCGTGGGGGCTGATTTGCAGAGCGTCTGGGGTGAGGGAGCAGCGGGTCTGACTTTCCTTTCAGGCCGCGGCTCAGCTGTTTTCTCGTTGATCCTGTCCTGGAACGGGTACCAAGCCCCGGCCAGGTTTCTCGTTTTCCAGGGCCGGTGCTTTCTGAGCCGCTGTCAGGGATTACGGCTTCAATACAGGTGGGTTTCTTTCCCCTCTGATCTCTGTCACCTGGACATTGCCGTGGCGATAATCCTCCCCTGAAACAAAAATAAAACGCAGAACCGGTTGGACAGAAAGTGTGACCACAGACTTCCACTGCGACCGAGCTGTCAGGACCCTGGAGGCTGCCGAGAATGCCTGCAGGATGAGTCCGGAGGCGCGGGAGGTAGAAAGACTGAGCGGTCGGTGCGGGGGAGCAGCCCCAGATCGGCGATCCATCAGATTGTGCTGGAGGAAAGAGCTTCAGCCGGCTTCCTTCGTGGGTTTGGTGGAATTCTGTTCTTTCTGCAGCCGGCAGTCCTGTGGGGTCTCCCTCCTGCCCCAGGGAGAAGCAGAACCTTCTGCTCCCGATGTGTCAGTGGAGATTAGCTGGGTTTTGAGTCACTAGGAGGAAGAGGCTGGGGATTATAATCCACTCTCAAAGCCCTGTGGGCTGTGCGCAGGTGGAGGTTTGGGCTTCTGGAGAAGCCTGGGGGGTCAGGAAGGCAGGTTTCACTAGGTCAGCACGGAGAAGCTGGCTTAGGGTTCAGGCAGTGAGGACCCACCATAGAGAGGGGTAGATGGTGATTTTTATTTTCTGCAGAAGCAGTGTATGTGCCCAACCTCCCAGCAGGGCATTAGGGCTGGGGTGAGGTGTGAGGGCTGTCGGGCAGGCTCAGGGAGTGCCTCTCCCCCGCCTCTCGCTCTCTGTGTGCTCGGAAAGTGTTCTGACGGGCTGGCACATCCTAAGAGAAGGTGCTGTTGGCTCACGGGATCTCCTCTGAGGTGCCTCAAAGCAGTGACCTAGGATCGGTGCCAAGAAGCGTTTGCGTGTGGTTTCTCTGGGGATTCTAGAAAGAAAGGGACCGGGGATGAAGATGGGTCTGTGGAGAGCGGTTTTGCACGCAGCCTCCCTGGGACGGCGAGGTGGGCCGATGACCTGGCTGACCTTTCAGTCCTCTCCTGCCCTCAAGTATGAGCCACATGCCTTGCTGGGTGACGGGCGCCGACGGATGCGCCGGCGCCCGCCACCACCCCACGGGTTTTCAGGGCCGGTGCTTTCTGAGCCGCTGTCAGGGATTACGGCTTCAATACAGGTGGGTTTCTTTCCCCTCTGATCTCTGTCACCTGGACATTGCCGTGGCGATAATCCTCCCCTGAAACAAAAATAAAACGCAGAACCGGTTGGACAGAAAGTGTGACCACAGACTTCCACTGCGACCGAGCTGTCAGGACCCTGGAGGCTGCCGAGAATGCCTGCAGGATGAGTCCGAGGCGCGGGAGGTAGAAAGACTGAGCGGTCGGTGCGGGGGAGCAGCCCCAGATCGGCGATCCATCAGATTGTGCTGGAGGAAAGAGCTTCAGCCGGCTTCCTTCGTGGGTTTGGTGGAATTCTGTTCTTTCTGCAGCCGGCAGTCCTGTGGGGTCTCCCTCCTGCCCCAGGGAGAAGCAGAACCTTCTGCTCCCGATGTGTCAGTGGAGATTAGCTGGGTTTTGAGTCACTAGGAGGAAGAGGCTGGGGATTATAATCCACTCTCAAAGCCCTGTGGGCTGTGCGCAGGTGGAGGTTTGGGCTTCTGGAGAAGCCTGGGGGGTCAGGAAGGCAGGTTTCACTAGGTCAGCACGGAGAAGCTGGCTTAGGGTTCAGGCAGTGAGGACCCACCATAGAGAGGGGTAGATGGTGATTTTTATTTTCTGCAGAAGCAGTGTATGTGCCCAACCTCCCAGCAGGGCATTAGGGCTGGGGTGAGGTGTGAGGGCTGTCGGGCAGGCTCAGGGAGTGCCTCTCCCCCGCCTCTCGCTCTCTGTGTGCTCGGAAAGTGTTCTGACGGGCTGGCACATCCTAAGAGAAGGTGCTGTTGGCTCACGGGATCTCCTCTGAGGTGCCTCAAAGCAGTGACCTAGGATCGGTGCCAAGAAGCGTTTCGGCGTGTGGTTTCTCTGGGGATTCTAGAAAGAAAGGGACCGGGGATGAAGATGGGTCTGTGGAGAGCGGTTTTGCACGCAGCCTCCCTGGGACGGCGAGGTGGGCCGATGACCTGGCTGACCTTTCAGTCCTCTCCTGCCCTCAAGTATGAGCCACATGCCTTGCTGGGTGACGGGCGCCGACGGATGCGCCGGCGCCCGTCACTCACCCCACGGGTATTCAGGGAGCGCCTACGAAATGCCACGGGCTCGTGGTGAACTCCACAGAAAGAATCTTCCCTCTCCATCCCCGGAGGGAAAGCAGACGATACACAGAGACGTGAACAGAAGTGATCAATTCTAGGAGAAAAAGAGAGATCAGGGATGGAGCGGCTGGGTCGCCAGGAGAGGTTTTCTCCGGAGGTAACATTTGAGTAGGGACCAGGCAGGTGTGGGGGGCGGGGGAGAATGTTCTAGGTCAGCGGCCAGCACACAATGGCTCTCAGGCCAAAGCCGGCTGCCACTCGTGTAAATAGAGTTCTTTGGGACCCCGCTCCGCCCATTCAGTATGAGTCGTCTACGCTGCTTCCAGCCTCCTTGACGGGCTATGGCCGACACTGCCTGGCCCTCTGAGACCGCAGGCCGTCTGGTCTTTGAGGGAGAGTTTGGGAGCAGCGTGCGCGTGCTACTCTTTTATTATTACTGATTTTCATGGGAGCGTGGTGGCTTCACCGTGCTGCGTTGGTTTCTGCTGAACAGCCAGGTGAACCTGCCACGCGAGCACATAGCTCCCCTCTTCGGTGGATTCCCTTCCCAATGGGGTTGAGGCGTCCCCGGTGGCTCAGATGGTAGAGACTCTGCCTGCAGAGCAGGAGACCCGGGTTCGATCCCTGGGTCGGGAAGATCCCTGGAGAGGTGAATGGAAACCCACGCGGATATTCTTGGCGGGAGAATCCTCTGGACAGACGCGCCTGGTGGGCTACAGCCCAGGGGGTCATGGAGAGTTGGACACAATGGGACACACACGCACAGTCCTGCTTTGGTTTATTATCACGGAAGACGGGGCTTGGGTGCTTTGAGAAGACACTGCCCAGGTCTCTCTGACCTCCATCCTGCCAGTGGCCCGCGGTCACTCCTCTTGTGATGGGACTTTGAGATGCCCCGTGCCGGGCTCTGAGACAGGGACGTGCTTGGGGCAGAGCTGACACCACAGCTTTGAAATCAGGCTTTTTTTTTTCTTTCTGGTATTTATTTAATTGACAGTTTCAACTCTGCATGAACCAGGAAGTTTGGCCACTTAGCTTCCTTGTGATCTTGGGAGGAGGAGGTAAGGAGTGAACATGCCGGATGGGGAGAGAGAGACGGAAGGAAAAGAGCATGTGGAGCGCCGTGGCGGCGGTGCCGGGGGTAGGGGGCCGGGCTCGGTGCCCGCGCCTGGCGGGCGCTGGGCTGGAGGTGGTGGCGGAGCGAGCCTTCCTCCCGCCCGCTGGGGGCTGCCAGCGCGGGCCTCAGTGACTGCACGTATATACTGCCGCCGCTGTTGATTCCTGAGCGTTGAAAGCAGCCCGTGTGTAAGCCTGTGCCTCGTGTTTCGGGTGTGAGGGCAGACATTCTCTCTCACCTGCCTGCGGCCCTGCACAGCGCCGTGTCGGCAGAGAGGAATGCTGGAAGGGGTCCTGTTCTGTGACGGGGGCACGCTGCCCTGGCGCGCGCCCCAGAGTCCTGCTTCCTGGACCCCAGCTGCTCCCTTAGGAGAGAGAACTTGGAGATCGCGTGGTGTCCTTTTGGGTCCTTCACACGTTTCTGGAAGGCCTCCCCCACGGTTCCCAATGACCGCTATCTGCCAGGCCTCTGGGCTGGAGGTGACCTTTCTCTTTGTGACACAGGGAGGCCGGCACGTGGGGAAGGGTCACAGGCATCTAGAGAAGCGTGGGGCGGAGCTTTGTTCCTCGCAGGCAGTCCAGAGGATTAAGAGAGAAAGTGGCAACCTCCCTGGTGGTCCAGTGGTTAAGAGTCTGCCTTGTGCGAGTACAATATACTAACACATACATATGGAATCTCGTAGGATGGTGATGATGGCACATGCAGTGAAGCGATGGAGAGACAGACATGGACAGTGGACATATGGACATTGTGGGGAACGAACAGTGGGTGGGAGGTGAAAAGGAAGTAGCATGAAGGCCTGTACTACCATATGTGAAGAAAATAGTTATAGTCATTGCTCAGTGAGAAAAGAGGTTCGTGCATGGGTGCTGTGTGATGGCCTGGAGGGGTGGGGTGGAGGGGGATACACATATGACTGATCTGGGAACATATCTTTCTGTAAACAACAGAACTCTGTAAAAGTTAAAAATAAAATAAGTTTTTTTTTCAAAAAAAGAAAGAAAAGAATCGACTTGTAATGGAGGGGACACAGGTTCAGTCCCTGGTCAGGGAGGAGAGGGGTGAAGCCCCACGTGCTGCAGAGCAGTTAAGCCTCCCAGCCGTGACCAGAGAGGGCATCACCATGGGAGATGCTGTGTGTCACAGCTAAGCCCTGACCCGACCAAATGAATAAACGGGCATCTTTTAAAAACAAGGGAACACAAAGAGAGAGAGAAGGTAGAGGACTTCCCTGACGGTCCCTTGGTTAAGATTCTGGGCTCGCAATGCAGGGGACGTGGTTTGGATCTGTGATCGGGGAGCTAAGATTCCCTCCTGCCACACGGTGTGGCCGAACATAATACTACATTTTAGAAAAACTACCAGGAAAAGACAAAAGCGGGTAAAGAGGGTGTGCCCCTCGAGCGGTGAGCTGATGCTCTTCTCTGCCGTCTGCCCGTGACGTCCCCGCCGCGAGCTCGGGGGGACGGTCTCCCTGCCCCGCGCGGTGGCATCAGCCGCCGAGCGTCAGCGCCTGCGGGGCGGCCTCCTGTGCCGTTGGCCCCGTGGGCGCTGGGAGCGGGTCCCGAGGCCGCGGGGGGCCGCTCTTGTCACAGGTCGTTACCGTAGCCATGGGCCCCTTTAGGCTCCGGCCCGTCTCCTCTTCAAAGCGCTTCGCTTACGTGAGCGCAGCCCCCAGCTCCCCCGCGACGTCGAGAGCCCCGTGCCTCGCTGGACGGCGGCACCGGGGGGTCCTTGAGGCCGGGATCTGGGCAGGGAGTTAGGGGAGGCTCAGGTTGGGATACAGGGTTTTGGCTGCCAGCTCCTGGACGTGGCCTCGCCTGGACCACACCTTTCTCTGGGCCGGCCCCGCCTGGGTGTTTGAGCCAAACCTCAAATTCAGGCAGGTCTGGAGAGAGAGGGGGTGACACGTCTTTTCCCCTCTCTCCGGGGGCTGCTTTGCCCGGGGCGGCTCAATGCTTTGCTTTTCTTTTTCTTTCTTTCTTTTTTTTTTTTAAAAGTAATTCCCCTATGGCAGGTAATCCCTGCAAAACGAGGGAGTTACTTTAAGAAAATATTTTCCTTGTGGACCGTGTCTCCCAAGATGTTGGTGGGGGTGGGGCTGGAGCTGCAGCTCCTCTGCACAGGCTCTGTTTGAAGACGTCTGTGGCGGGCGGGACCCGAGCCTCAGGACCGAGGGGGTCTGGCCGCGAGCCGCGACCGCATCGACGGGGACCACCGTGGCGCGGGCAGCCTCTGGGTGCCGGTGGCCACCGTGGCATTTCCTTTGCGCTCATCCTGGACGCTTCTGGACCTGGCCGGGAGGGGAGCTGGCGGGAGGTGTCCGGGACGAGAAGCGGTAGGGCGAGCCTGGGGGCAGAAGCACCGTTTCACACTATTTCCCAAGGGTTAAAAAAATAAAAGTCAAATCTTCAGGATTCGAGAGACGTTGGAACCAGCCAGTGGGTCACCGTGGGCCTCTGGATCTCCTAACCTCAGGCGAGACGCTCCCGTGGGCGCCACGTGGGTCCTGTCGTGGCCCTTGCCCACCGTCCGCCGCAGGCTCTGATAAATCAAGGCAGAAAATGGACTTCAGGTCGGAGCTGGAGGGCCGGGGTGAGAGCGTGTTTGCTTATGTTGGTGATGCCACCGGGTGTGAATTGGACCGACTTTTCGTGGCACGGAGATCCACATGTGTGCCCAGCGTCGGGCAGGGGACGCTCTGGCCCGCTTTCCGTCTTGTCTGTGAGAGAGGGGCTGCCGGGCTCAGTCCTGCGCTCACCCGAAGGCTTTGCCCCTTGTCTTGGTCCACTCTGGCTGCTTTAACAAACATTTTATCCCAGACTGCAGACTTCCCGGAAAAACGTCTGCTTCTCAGGGTTCTGGAGGCTCGGAAGTCTAAGAGCAGAGTGACGGCAAGGTCAGGGGCTTGTTGATAGACTGAGGTCTTCTTGCTTTAGACTCAGGCGGAGAGAGGGAAAGGAGGAGAGAGCGAGGGAGAGAGGAAGGGAGGCAGGGAGGCAATTCAGTTCCTGTCTGGAAGTTAGGAAGGAGTTTGTTTTACCCTGAATTTATGAACGAAGTTTTGGTGAGTAATGGTCTTTTCTTACAGGGGCTCTAATCCCGTTACGGGGCCTTCCAGGGGGCTCAGTGGTGAAGAACCCGTCTGCCAGTGAAGGAGACGCAGGAGACACGAGTGCAGTCCCTGGGTCAGGAAGATTCCGGGGAGAAGGAAATGGCGATCCACTCCAGTATTCTTGCCCGGAAACTTCCCTGGATGGAGAGCCTGGTGGGCTGTGGTCCATGGGGCTGTGAAGAGTTGGACATGACGTAGCACACACACGCCCACAGTCCCCTCGGGAGGCTACCTCCCCAAGAGGTCCCCACCTCCAAACAGCGTCCTCCTTGGGCTGGGAGTTTCAGCCTGTGAATCTGGGGGGAGGACACAGGGCTCAGCCCCCCGCCCCTTGCTATGGGATCTGGAAGTTGTGAAGCACCAGGTGTGGACGGGGAGCAGAGACCCAAGAACAGCAAGGTCCCCCTGCCCGCTTGATGAGCTCCATTGTCGGGTGGGAAGTGGGACCGTGAGAGCAGCGCTGGCGTGGGGGTGAGCTGGCAGCGGGGAGAGGACGCCCGTGGCCCAGAGGTCCCGGAGCTCCGGTGACACCGGACACCCAGGCTCGGTGGCGCCCCGTCCACCGCCTGGCCACAGCCGCAGCCCACTTGCTCGTCCCGTAAAGGTCAGATCCGGCGGTTGGGGCCGTCGGCAGAGGCCTGCTTGTCACCTCGTCCTTTGTCCTAAGGGATCCAGTTTCCCCGAAAACAGAAGTGTGGCTCCACGCCGCTCGGCGTCCTCCTAGCATTTCGGGCTTCCTGTAGCCACGCTTTCTACCCAAGCCAGGTAAAGGATACTCGAACAGAACGGGATGAAGGGAGAGGGCTCCCCCCGGGATGAAGGCACCCCGCTCAAGGCCCGTGACCTGGTCTCCGCCTCGTCCTCCACTGTCTACAGGCTCTTCCTGCCTCCCCCTGCCACCCCCCGCAGACGTGTCCGCTCATTTCCCCTCACCCCACTCAACCCCTTCCTTCCCTCATCACAAACACAGACGAGCGCGCTCAGGAGCGCGGCCTCTCGGCTTTGTTCATGTGGCATCCTCAGCGTGACCATTCAGTTCGTTCTCTTTAACTTGTTTTTGGCTGCACCAGGTCTTCACTGCTGTGAGCCGGCTTCCTCTGGCTGTGGGGGCTGCTCTTCACTGTGGCGGTGGGGGTTTCTCACTGCAGTGGCTTCTCTTGTTGCAGAGCACGGGCTCGGGAGCACCGCCTCAGTAGCGGGGGCCCATAGTCCCAGCTGTCCCGAACCAGGGATCGAACCCGTGCCCCTTGCCTTGGCAGGTGGACTCATAACCACTGGACCGCTGAGCCACCCGGGAAGTCCTCGGTTCCTTCTTGACGTGGAAGCTGCCGCCTCCTCGTCCCCTGTTCCTCCCGAGGGGGCCTGCTTGCTTCTCATCCTGGACTGTGGTTCTCTCCGGAGCTGAGAGCCCGAGGATCATTACGGCAACTGAGAAATGGATCTAATGGTCACTCCCTCTGATTCTCTCTCTTGCCCGCTCTGTGACAGTGGATAAGGCCCTTTCCTAGCGTCACACTTTTCTCAGATGTGGCCACTTCATTGCTTCTTTCCTTGCCCTGAAAGGGTCAGGATTGCTGTGAGTCCTGCATCTTATTATACCAGCGCGCCCATCCTTCCCTCTTGGAATTCTGGCTCCGGCTTTCATACTTCGTCTGTGGGGGCAGCTCCACAGCACCTCAGATCTGGTTGTCTTTTCTTAGTTTTGACTGCCCGTGTTTGCTCCTGACCGCAGCACCTTGACCACCCACAGATGCCCTCTCGTCCCGCCTTCTGTTCATGGACGAACGTCAGCCCTAGGTCTCTGTAAATTCCAACCCTCCCCCGTGGTTTTGGACACACCCTCAGATTCATAAAAATGACTCCCAAACTTGTATCCGTAAGCCTGAGTCTCCCTGAGGATATAATTTGATGGTCCTGCGATTTCTTGTCCAGAAGAAGAATTAAGGATCATCTTAGAGTCCCAGTTAAAAAAGAAAACAAGATGTAAAATCGGTTGCTGGAAAACCCAAAAGATTTTCTTTTTGTGTCAGTCCCAGGTGCTCCTCTGGAACTTGATGGCTGGAGGCGAGTTACAGCCTTTTCTCTGGAACAAAGAGGGACTGGATGACCACTGCCCGCCCTGTGGCTGCTCACCAGCCCGTCATCCCCCCTTGCCAAGCCATTCCCATGCGGGCGTCTTCAGTGTGTGCACTTTGACTTCACAAGTATTTCTACTGAATGGTTACCAAGAAAACCTTCGCCTTATGAATTTTTTGTTTTATTACTTTGCTAAAGCAAACAGAGTCCAGAAAGACACTCTACAGTCTTCCACTTCACTCAAATGCTGTGCCTCAGACTCCATCGCTCTCTGTCTCTCTTTTTGCTTCTAAAGAATAAGCATAAGACATGCCAAGTTAACACACAGCCTTTTTCAGATGCATGTAGTATTCTCTGTCCTTCATCTGACTGTGGTTATGTTAGCTGCATTTCTGATTTGAAAGGCCTTCGGGCCCCCAAAGTTGGATAGAGTACCATTGCTTTACAATGTTGTGTTAGTTTCTGCTGTACCGCAGAATGAATCAGCTCTGAGTATACATGTATCCCCTCCCCTTGAGCCTCCTCCAGCCACCCCATTCCACCCCTGCAGGTCCTGACTGAGCACCGAGCTGAGCTCCTTGGGTGGACAGCAGGTTGCTGCTGCTAGTCACTCGTTTTATAAACAGTAGTGTGTTACATTGATCCTATTCTCCCAATTCGTCTCAATTGCCCCTTTCCCCCACTGCTCCCCGTATCCACATGTCCATTTTCCATATCTGCGTCTCTTTTCCTGCCCTGAAAATAGGTTCCTCTGTACTGTGTTTCCAGGTTCCTGATATATGTGTTAATATATGACATTTCTTTTTCTCTGACTTAACTTCATTCCTTTTAAATCTTAAGTAGATTCTGTTGGTTCCTGATTGTTACGCTGAGCCGTTTGCGTCTCTTGTGAAAACTCTCCTGTCTCTTCTTTCTGGATAAATGGTACTAGGAGAGATCTCGTGAAACGCATGTTCTCAGCTCTTTCACCTCTGAAGATTTTCTCCTAATAGGCTTGTGTCCTGGTCCAAGTGAGAGATTCAGTTCTGAGTCACTCTGTATGGGCTTCCCTGGTGGGTCAGAGAGTAAAGAGTCTGCCTGCAATGCAGGAGACCTGGGTTCGATCCCTGGGTCAGGAAGGTGCCCTGGAGAAGGGCATGGCTACCCACTCCAGTGTTCTTGCTTGGAGAACTCTATGAACAGAAGATCCCAGCAGACTACAGCCCATGATCACAGAGTCAGATACGACTGAGTGACTGACACTTTCAACGAAAGGGGGTACAAATCTCTACGTTCTAATCCTCACCCTTAGATGTTCCTCTTTTCTAAAATTGCAGTCTGCTTCCCTGTTCACTTCTGAATAGTGTCCCTACCTTTCAGATCTTGCGGTGTCTCGTTGGAAAGGGCAAACAAGTCTCTCTCGGCCCTGGTTTTCTGCAGATTCAGCTTCCCCGGGCACAAACCTGAAATGCAGTCGCTCACTCCCTGTGTTTACTTTTATTTCCAGCCACATCTGGAGGCCAACATGCATAAATGGATCGCCAGGCCTGACAGCGGTTTACTGAGGTCGTACATGAAGGGAAGAGGGGAAGAAGTAAACAAAACAAAACGAGGCAAGGGTCTCCTGACTCATGGGGTGTGACATGGACGGAGGCATGGACGGGCAGCCCGTACCCCCGGCTGTGTTGCTCAGCCTCTGCGGCCTGCCCGCCGGCGGGGGCGGCGTGCGCCGGCCCTGTTTGTCTTGGAGGTTGAGCCAGGGAGCGCCGTGGTGCACCTCCGCGCGCATACAGCCGGGCACCTTTTTAGCCCCGCGGAGACCGCGGCGAGGGAACAAGGGTGGCTCAGAGGTGAGGGACCGCAGGCCCGATCGGCCGGGAGCGGGTAGGGACCCGGCCGTGTTTACAGTTGGGGCAGGACGGTGGGTGGGCCGGTGCTTGTGACGTACTTGAGGCTTTAAAAAGCGGTCATAAATCTGCTGTCTGTCAAACAGGGCTGGCATTTTCTTTCCCTTTCACAACCGGGTTTTGTATGATCCACTCCCCCCCACAATTTTTTTTTAAATGAGAAATCCTCTAAACTCCCGTGAAGAATGTCCTTCTCTCCCACTCTTCGGGGGGACTGTTTCCAAGAGCACACTGGAGTATTTCAACGGAGGCTCTGGTCTCCCACCTCCACCCCCGTCCCTTCCGATCCCTGGGGAAGGGTGTTGCCATTATTTTTGCATTTTTACTGAAATGTTGGAGCAGGTTCAGCAGCACTGACGTGCAACCCTGCTGGACGGCTTAGCTCTCACCAGAGACTGGCCCCGCTTGCTTCGGATCAGCCAGGAGCCCCCTCCCGGAGCCCGCAGCATCTTTCGGTGACGGCTCTCCTGTCGTAAAGAAAGCGGGGACCCAGGGAGCCGGCCTGGAGCCCTCGGCGTGTGGCAGGGGCGTGGAAGGATGGGCTGCTGGTGGCCGCCGGCCACAGACTCTCTGACTAGAGAGAAATGGGCTGGGGATGTCCTTTGAGCGGGTGGTTTGGCTCTGGGGTACCTCACGTCTGAGGTGTGCCCGCCCAAGAAAAGGGCACCTTTTGTGGTGAGAGCCCGGGGCTTGGACGAAGCACTTGGCTGGAGGGAACGTGTGCCTGCCGAGGGCATGGCCGCCAGCGAGGAGAACCCCGCCCTGTCTTCCAGGAGCTCGGCTTCCAGGAGCTCCAGGCCCGGAACGTTGAGCAACTGGCAGAGAGGTTGGCAGATTGGCCGCCCCCGAGTCCAGGTGTGCCCTGGCCAGCCAGGTGTGTCACCTTATACGGAAAAGTCCGAGGGTCCTGGTGTCCACCCACCTCTGCCTTCCCGGACCAGAGCCTTCCCTCCACCTGGGAGGCGGCCCCTTCAGGGTCCGCTTGAAGCTGGCCCTCTGCTGTTGTTCTACAGGGCGTGGGGGCGTCCTCCCCTCCTCCATCCGCCAGGTCACCGTGTTCCTTGTCGGCATTGGGCAGCATCCCAGTCCGGCTGCCAACTGTCGGAGCTGAAGTGCCCACTGCTTTTCAAGGCATGCGTCCTGGCTCCTGGCCCCGCCTGACTGCTTGGTTATTCAGGCAGGATTGTGGGGTGTGAAGCCAGCTGGGCCGGAGAGGAAGGTTAGGGCTCCATCCCATGGGCTGGGGCTTTCCCATGGGGGCTAAACTCCGTGAAGAATGTCCTTCTCTCCACTCTTCGGGGACTGTTTCAAGAGCACACTGGAGTATTTCAACGGAGGCTCTGGTCTCCCACCTCCACCCCCGTCCCTTCCGATCCCTGGGGAAGGGTGTTGCCATTATTTTTGCATTTTTACTGAAATGTTGGAGCAGGTTCAGCAGCACTGACGTGCAACCCTGCTGGACGGCTTAGCTCTCACCAGAGACTGGCCCCGCTTGCTTCGGATCAGCCAGGAGCCCCCTCCCGGAGCCCGCAGCATCTTTCGGTGACGGCTCTCCTGTCGTAAAGAAAGCGGGGACCCAGGGAGCCGGCCTGGAGCCCTCGGCGTGTGGCAGGGGCGTGGAAGGATGGGCTGCTGGTGGCCGCCGGCCACAGACTCTCTGACTAGAGAGAAATGGGCTGGGGATGTCCTTTGAGCGGGTGGTTTGGCTCTGGGGTACCTCACGTCTGAGGTGTGCCCGCCCAAGAAAAGGGCACCTTTTGTGGTGAGAGCCCGGGGCTTGGACGAAGCACTTGGCTGGAGGGAACGTGTGCCTGCCGAGGGCATGGCCGCCAGCGAGGAGAACCCCGCCCTGTCTTCCAGGAGCTCGGCTTCCAGGAGCTCCAGGCCCGGAACGTTGAGCAACTGGCAGAGAGGTTGGCAGATTGGCCGCCCCCGAGTCCAGGTGTGCCCTGGCCAGCCAGGTGTGTCACCTTATACGGAAAAGTCCGAGGGTCCTGGTGTCCACCCACCTCTGCCTTCCCGGACCAGAGCCTTCCCTCCACCTGGGAGGCGGCCCCTTCAGGGTCCGCTTGAAGCTGGCCCTCTGCTGTTGTTCTACAGGGCGTGGGGGCGTCCTCCCCTCCTCCATCCGCCAGGTCACCGTGTTCCTTGTCGGCATTGGGCAGCATCCCAGTCCGGCTGCCAACTGTCGGAGCTGAAGTGCCCACTGCTTTTCAAGGCATGCGTCCTGGCTCCTGGCCCCGCCTGACTGCTTGGTTATTCAGGCAGGATTGTGCGAGCGTGTGAAGCCAGCTGGGCCGGAGAGGAAGGTTAGGGCTCCATCCCATGGGCTGGGGCTTTCCCATGGGGGCTAAATAGCGGGGTGCAGACATGGCCCCAGCAGGGACCCCTGCGAACAACCCAGCCACAGACCTGCCAGTACTTTTCCAGTGACGGGTAGGGCCGAGGAAAGGAGAACTTTGAGCCCTAGCCACCGAGCCGCAAAGGGGTTTTCCCAGTCTCGCCTCAGATAGGCTATCCCAACAAGAGGCCAGCAATCAGGAAGACTGTGTTTATTTTTTAAAATGTTACGCACATTTCACTCATGGTGATAAGTTGAGCGGTCACGCTGGAGACGCTCACTGATGCCTTCCCAGAAGCCGGAGAGCCCGAGAGGTACCGCCTCATCCGTCCCGCTTGGGCCCTTCTGAACACATTCTGAGCCTCTCAGCTCAGGGGCAGGAGAGCCTTGTTTCCCGAGGGCTCCCAGAGCTTCTCCCCTCGCTGCGAGGTCACGTCGGCCGTTGTGTGAAAACGAGGGTTGGCTTGGTTCGTGTCCTCACGAGGGCTGTGTTCTCAAAAGCCCAGTTGCTTTGGTTTTCACCGTTTCAGGATGGCCACGCTTCGCAGTGCGGCCTGGGAGCTGGGGTCCGCCCCCGCCAGGCCCGGGGTGCCGGCCGAGGCAGCAGCGGCCTGCGCTCACTCACGGGCGAACGTGCGTCTCACCCTCCGGGCGTCCGCTTCGGGTCCTCTCCTTCGAGGGGCCTTTGCTGTCACGGTTCCTCTCTTCCCACCCTCAGAGCATCCTTCTCTTTTTCTTCATGGAAGCTTTATCACTGACCATTTTATCCAGTGCTTGTATTTCTTTGTATCCATGATCTATGAACCTACCTGGAACATGAGGCAACAGGACGAGCGGAGGCTGGACTGACCTATCCCCGACGATGCCCCGACTCCTGACAGGGTGTCCGACACTCTGTAGCTGCCCAGGGAATCTCTGAATGAGCGCCTCCAGGATGGGAGCCGGGGAAGGGTTCCGGGTGGATATGGCAGATCAGACATGGCCGCCCTTGGGCACGGGTGCTTTCTGGCTTCCTGCCTTTCTCTTGGCCCTTGTTTGTGCTTGGCTGCCTGCAGAGATGGTGGAGGTGGGGAGCGGGGACAGATTTTCTCTTAACATTCAAGTCTGGTTATTGATCTCTCAAACTTATAGTGGTGACCAGAGGGGCAGAATTATAGACTGTTTATTTTAGATGGAAAAAAATGCCAGCGGGGTGATGCATTTCTGAGCCACTTTCAGCAGAGATGAATCATCTCATTTTTTCTTAACTGAAAAGATGGAGTTGCCATGTCCTGGCTTCTTGGCAGGTCTCTACAAGTCTGAGTTCTGATGGGCCGTTAGTATAAGGTGCCTCTCTAGCTCCTTCCGCTCGTGGCCGTGTGGGAGGTGTCCCTGGCCCCCCGCAGGGCTGCTCATCCTGGGACCATGTCATGCGGGCCCTTTCTGCAGAAGAGCTCTAAAGGCTGATGGGTTTGTCACCCATCAGCATCTGGTCATGAATTCTCAGATGCCCACCAGCTGGGAACTTTGGCGACTTTTCTAGGCATCTTTGGATAACCAGAACCTTCTGGTCTCAAGTCCCATCTGGTGTGAATGTCTGTGCTCACGACCTTTTCTCCAGGAAGGAGAGTGTGAATCCTGTAGGCACCAAGGTCTAGTTGATAGCGCCTGTGCGTGGACGCGGTCGCTCTCAGGTTAGCTTCTCTCCGCCCTGCCCTCCTTCTTCTTCCAGAGCTGAGCACCCGTATTTCACAGCTGGAGACTGGCTGAGGGTAGATAACCAGAGGAGAGAGAGCCGTGAGAAAATATCTAGTGTATGCAATTTGCAAAGAGGTACTGAGGGGAAACATTTAAAAGAGCATGTAGGCACAGATGGTGGGGAGGGGTCCTGCTTGTTTTGGGGGTATTGGCTTCGTCGTCTGTGCCCGTCTCTGAATGAACACAGATTCTTCTGCAAGTAAGTCTGTACGTCCTGCCCTGTAAGGAGACTCAGGAATTCAAAATAGAGTCGACAGGCGAGCCGACTAATGTGAGAGGATGGGTGCGTTTTCATGTTAAACGACAGAAACAGTTTGCTGACAAAGGTCTGTACAGTCATAGCTATGGTTTGACTACAGATCACACCCGTCCATCAGAAGGAATCAACCTTGGATGTCCTGAAGCTCCCGTGTTTTGACCACCTGCTGCGAAGAGCCAACTCGTTGAGAAAGACCCTGATGCTGGGAAAGATAGAAGGCAAAAGGAGAAATGGGTGACGGAGGAAGAGATGGTTGGATGGCATCACTGACTCAATGGACATGAATTTGGGCAAACTCCAGATGGGGAAGGACAGAGGAGCCTGGCGTGCTGCGGTCCACGGGGTCCCAAAGATTTGGACACAACTAAGTAACAACAGCAACTGGAGTAGGGTCGATTTACAATCTTGTGTTAATTTCAGATGTACAGCAAAATCCCCCCTTTTATATAATCATTACTATAACCATTTATAATCATTTATATAACCATGACTATGGATGGGCTTCCCAAGTGGCACTGGTGCTGAAGAACCCACCTGCCACCGCAGAAGACAAAAGAGACGGGGGTTCGGTCCCTGGGTCAGAAAGATCCCTAGGAGGGAGGCACAGCAACCTACTGCAGTGCTCTCGCCTGGAGAATCCCATGGACAGGTAACCTGATGGGCTCACAGTCCATGACTGTGGACTCTCAAACTGTGGACAGTCGACTCTCAAAGAGTCGTAGAACATGACTGAAGTGAGTTAGCACGCACACACACGTGCATACTAAAAGAAGGTCAGCCCCTCATCCAGTGATGCATGAGGACTTGGTTAAGTCATTTCATCAGAACTGACAAAAGCATCCTTTTTATGGCTGAGTAATATTCCATTGTGTAGATGTACAATTTCTTTATGCATTCATCTATTGATGGACATTTAGGCTGCTTCCATGTCCTAACTATTGCAAATAGTGCTTTGGTGAACATTGGGGTACACATGTCTTTTTCAGTTATGGTTTCCTTGTGGTATATGCCCAGTAGTGGAATTGCTGTGTTACATGGTAGTTTTATTCCTAGGTTTTCTTTTTTGGGACAATCCCTTGACCTCGTAGGACAAACTTTTGCCCATTATTCATTGGAAGTAACATGGAATCTTATTTTGGCAGAATCATTCACCCCCAGATCTTCCTACCTACAAGGCAGTAGAATAATCTTCATTCCCATCCTGAATGGAGAAGGTCTAGGGGCACGGGATTTCTTAAGGTGAAACTCTGAAGAGTTTACCATTAATGCAACAGCGTGAAAAGATGAGCGGATGTGGACCATGCCTGCCGGGGCGTCTGCCCTCACAGGGACAGCTAGCTGGAATTGACAGGAGTGTGAGGGAGCCGTGGGGCCTCTGAGCAGACAGCTGGAAGGCATGGAGGGGATACCAAGAGTTCCTGGAAACCAGGGGGGTGCTGAAGTTTCAGCGGATGCCTGTGTTACGTAAATCGAAATTCCACCCACTTCTTCAGAACTGCCTCAGCCCGTGCCTAATCTCATAATCTGTCCCCAGGGTTTGCTCCACAGGCTGATAAACCTCTGCTGCACTTGTCATTACTATAACCATTTATAATCATTTATATAACCATGACTATGGATGGGCTTCCCAAGTGGCACTGGTGCTGAAGAACCCACCTGCCACCGCAGAAGACAAAAGAGACGGGGGTTCGGTCCCTGGGTCAGAAAGATCCCTAGGAGGGAGGCACAGCAACCTACTGCAGTGCTCTCGCCTGGAGAATCCCATGGACAGGTAACCTGATGGGCTCACAGTCCATGACTGTGGACTCTCAAACTGTGGACAGTCGACTCTCAAAGAGTCGTAGAACATGACTGAAGTGAGTTAGCACGCACACACACGTGCATACTAAAAGAAGGTCAGCCCCTCATCCAGTGATGCATGAGGACTTGGTTAAGTCATTTCATCAGAACTGACAAAAGCATCCTTTTTATGGCTGAGTAATATTCCATTGTGTAGATGTACAATTTCTTTATGCATTCATCTATTGATGGACATTTAGGCTGCTTCCATGTCCTAACTATTGCAAATAGTGCTTTGGTGAACATTGGGGTACACATGTCTTTTTCAGTTATGGTTTCCTTGTGGTATATGCCCAGTAGTGGAATTGCTGTGTTACATGGTAGTTTTATTCCTAGGTTTTCTTTTTTGGGACAATCCCTTGACCTCGTAGGACAAACTTTTGCCCATTATTCATTGGAAGTAACATGGAATCTTATTTTGGCAGAATCATTCACCCCCAGATCTTCCTACCTACAAGGCAGTAGAATAATCTTCATTCCCATCCTGAATGGAGAAGGTCTAGGGGCACGGGATTTCTTAAGGTGAAACTCTGAAGAGTTTACCATTAATGCAACAGCGTGAAAAGATGAGCGGATGTGGACCATGCCTGCCGGGGCGTCTGCCCTCACAGGGACAGCTAGCTGGAATTGACAGGAGTGTGAGGGAGCCGTGGGGCCTCTGAGCAGACAGCTGGAAGGCATGGAGGGGATACCAAGAGTTCCTGGAAACCAGGGGGGTGCTGAAGTTTCAGCGGATGCCTGTGTCTACGTAAATCGAAATTCCACCCACTTCTTCAGAACTGCCTCAGCCCGTGCCTAATCTCATAATCTCGTCCCCAGTTCCGGGCTTGACCCTTCCGCTCCACAGGCTGATAAACCTCTGCTTGCTCGTGTTCCCGTGTGTGTGCGTGCACCTTGTGTGCACTCTGCAGTTGGGCCGTGTCCAGTTTCCGCCTCAGGCTCCAAGCCCTGGGCAGTCAGCGCGTGTGCTGCATCCCTCGTCATGTCCAACTCTTTCGTGATGCCGTGGACTGTGACCCGCCAGGCTCCTCTCTCCACAGGGTTCTCCAGAGCAGATGACTGCAGTGGGTTGCCATGCCCTCCTCCAGGGGTCTTCCTGGCCCAGGGATGCAATGTGCGTCTCTTACGGCTCCTGCACTGGCCATCGGCAGGCGGTTCTTTACCACTGCGCCACCTGGGAAGCCCCCGGGTGGTCAGGCATGTGTCTGTTTTGTGCTCTGCTACACACGTGCCCTCGTGTAGGAATCTCTGCTCTCGTAAAGGGCTGCTTAGCCCTGAGTTTGGGGTTTCCGAGGCTTTAGGCCGGGAGGCCGGACCTCTCTCACTTTGCGCCCCATCTCCTCCTGGGTTCAAGTCTGTCCCAGCGCCGGCAGGGGTGCAGCCCCAGGCCTGGCCAGTCCCTGGCCTCAGAAGCCCGGAGGGCGATGACCGAGGCGCATCCCTGACTTGCCTCTGACTGCAGGCTTAAGCCACTGTCTAAAGTCAGCCTCCCGACCACCCAAGGGCTGCGGGCGGCAGACCACGGGTGGGGCCAGGCTGGGTCCCCACCCCTCTGGGTCCAGAGAGGGGCCTGTTGCCCTCCGATCCAGAAAGCCAAGTTCGTCAGCCCTCTGATCTGTCCGGCTCCGAGCTGCAGCTCAAGGCTTTAAAATCAGCCATGCCTGGCAAAGGAGGAGTCCTATTATGTGCCTTCAGGAATTCCGTTTAGTCTTTTAAAATATCTGCACATTCTTTTCTCGGTCTCGGCTAAATAGCCTCTCTTCTGTTAGGATTTTGTGGTAAACCCGCCCCCGTTGCCCACACATGCCTTCCACAAGGAAGACAGACATCTCTTCTGCTCGTGGCTTGCCTTTCTTCTTCTTCTTCTTTTTTTTTGGCCACTTCTATTGATCTTTCATTCATTTGTCTTTGTTCTTTGGCCTATGTGGGCCTCTCATTGCAGTGGCCTCTGTCGCTGCAGAGCACCGGCTCTGGGCGCATGCGCTCCAGAGCTCCGGCTCGGTGATTGGACACATCAGTCCAGCCACTCCAGGGCACGTGGGATCTTCCCAGGCCAGGGATCGAACCGGCGCCCCTTGCACTGCAAGGCGGTGTCCTTATCCACTGGGCCACCAGGGAAGCCCTGCCTTTCTTCTTAAATGGCACACCTCCCGTGTCGCCAGACACCCCAGGGAGACAGGAGGAAGATGGAGATGGTTCTGATTTTGCTGATGGAGATGATACAGCAGCAGGACCACAGGCTTGGGGCTGGGCTGTCACTGGACTCCCATGAGGGCGTCTCACGTGCTCGTCGGCTTGTGGGCTCAGCCAAGCACCTCCCAACGGCCTCATTCAAATTCGTCCTCTGCCAAGCATTCTCGCTTTCTCTCCTTGGCGATTCTTGGACCACCTTCTGCCTGCCCGCCTGCCTACAGGTGACTGTGAACTGTGCTCTTTTTCACTGATGCTCAGTTAAAAAAAAAAAAAAAAAGGTGTGAAACACCCGGGCGCTGCAGATGGTACAGCTGAAAAGTGTCAGAGTTGTAATTCACACCTGGAGAGGCCGAATGTCTTCCTTTCCACTAAGCCGGTGAGTTGTCTGGCAAAGGACTCTGCAGCCATTCCCTGCTCACCTGCGCAGGTGACCTCCTGCCAGTGGGAAGGTGGGAGCCGTGTCCTTCCCTCCCACATGCTAGGCATACCACGTGTGTCCATCACCACCCGTGTGCAACGTTTGTGGTCCCTGCTCAGTTGTGTCTCTCTCTGCGACCCCACTGACTGCCGCACGCCAGGCTCTCCATTCTTCACCATCTCCCAGGCTTGGCTCAAATTCAGGTCCGTTGAGTCGGTCGGTGATGCTACCCAGCCGTCTCAGTCTCTGCCACCTCCTTCTGCTTTGGCCTTCAATCTTTCCCAGCGTCCGGGGCTTTTCAGTGAGTCGGCTCTTTGCGTCAAGTGGCTGACGTACTGGAGCTTCAAGGTCATCATCGGTCCTGCCAATGAATATCCAGGGTTGATTTCCTTCAGGACTGACGGGTGTGATCGCCTTGCTGTCCAAAGGATTCTCGAGGGTCTTCCCCAACACCGCATGGCGTTTGTAGCATGTAACACGTGGAGTCTATACTGCACGCATAGCATATGTAACATACCCGTATATACTAGATTGGAGGACGTGGCACAGGATGTGAGCCTCGGTCTCATGTGAGTTTCCAGTGCCGCGGGTCCCTAGGTTTCTGCTCTGGGACCCGTCTCTGCTGGGTGGCACTCTGACCACCTGCTCTGAGAGCACAAGCACAGAGCAGGTGCCTCCTCCACATCAGGGCGCCCTGTGGGGTGCAGGGATTTTAGACACGCTCGGGGCCCGCTTGTGTTTTCTTGTTACAGGGTTTCTGGGAGGCGTCGCGGTGGGCTGGCCATGGTGTGGTCCTGAGGAAGGGCTGAGGGTGAGTGGGCACCCAGCCAGCTACCATCTCCACGCCTCGCACCGGCTGCCTGTTTGCCTGCCCTGGACCCGGCGGGGACCTGGGGAGCGCCCTGTGGGACTCAGCCCGGCCTTCCTCGGAGCACTCACTCCCTGCTGGGAGCAGGCTTCTGCGGGTCACATGGAAGGATGAGGGCCTCCATTCCCAGAATGAGCCCTCGGGGTCCAGCTGGGCCTTGGCAGGGCCTCGGTGCCTCCCCAAGAAGCAGGCACAACACCTGACCTCCTCCCTCCAGCCAGCTGGGCCAGGTCCAGCTGTTTCTACGTAACTACAGGGGCCTTGTGTCCGAGTTTATTAGCGAGGAGAGAAAGCCTTTAAGTGATCATATGTAACATTGACTGTGCTCCAGACCCCTTTGGAAGTGCTTTACCCATGTAAATCTGTTTACCCCTCCCAACAGCCTGAGAGGGATGGGCTAGTAACACTATCCTACTGATCGTTGAGAGATGGGGGAGCGGAGTTGCGGAAAAAGTCCACGTTGTCCCTGACAGAGGCGAGATTCAAGCGCCTACGATCCCAGCCAACTCTGGGCGCTGGTGCTTCAAGGAAGAGCTTGGAGAACCATGAAGGGTCTTTCCTGTGGCCCCCTGAACCTCAAGGTCACTGCAGAGCAGGAATGGATGCGGATGGCTAGGCGTTGGGAAGGGGAACAGAGAGAAAGCCTCGTCCGGTTTCCTTTGGCTACTTCTGTCCTGAGTAGCCCGGACAGCGACCCCGGGAGGTGGGAGCGTCTTTGTCCCCCAGCCTCACAGGACAGCTCTGAAGTCGGGCTTTGCCCATCTGCAAATCAAGGGGCCTGAAACGTGCACCGGGGAAGCAGCTCTTTCTTGATGAAAACAAACAGCACCGTGAAATGTCACCCTGTTGGGCACCGGGAAAGTCTGCGGCATATGGAAAGGGGACTGCCCAGGTGACCATGAGGCTGTGCCTGGCCAGACGGGTTGTAATGAATGTCCTGAGCGAACGTTAATGACCATTCGTAGCTCGGTGAGCTGGGTCTGGGGCGGGCTGAAGGAAAGTTTGGTGTCTCTGGCAGAGGTGCCATGTGGACCTGGCTGGCAAGGGGGCGGTCAGCCGCTTTCCCAAGCCGAAGGGACTTCGAGGCCCGCGCGGGCCTGTTTGTAGTGAGGGTGTGGGCCTGCGGGGCACCCCTGAGGCTCTTCCCGTGGACCCAAGTGTGGCTGCCGCCACCCGGATGGTCTCTGGGGCTCCATCTCCCCAGATGAGCCCTCGGGGTCCAGCTGGGCCTTGGCAGGGCCTCGGTGCCTCCCCAAGAAGCAGGCACAACACCTGACCTCCTCCCTCCAGCCAGCTGGGCCAGGTCCAGCTGTTTCTACGTAACTACAGGGGCCTTGTGTCCGAGTTTATTAGCGAGGAGAAAGCCTTTAAGTGATCATATGTAACATTGACTGTGCTCCAGACCCCTTTGGAAGTGCTTTACCCATGTAAATCTGTTTACCCCTCCCAACAGCCTGAGAGGGATGGGCTAGTAACACTATCCTACTGATCGTTGAGAGATGGGGGAGCGGAGTTGCGGAAAAAGTCCACGTTGTCCCTGACAGAGGCGAGATTCAAGCGCCTACGATCCCAGCCAACTCTGGGCGCTGGTGCTTCAAGGAAGAGCTTGGAGAACCATGAAGGGTCTTTCCTGTGGCCCCCTGAACCTCAAGGTCACTGCAGAGCAGGAATGGATGCGGATGGCTAGGCGTTGGGAAGGGGAACAGAGAGAAAGCCTCGTCCGGTTTCCTTTGGCTACTTCTGTCCTGAGTAGCCCGGACAGCGACCCCGGGAGGTGGGAGCGTCTTTGTCCCCCAGCCTCACAGGACAGCTCTGAAGTCGGGCTTTGCCCATCTGCAAATCAAGGGGCCTGAAACGTGCACCGGGGAAGCAGCTCTTTCTTGATGAAAACAAACAGCACCGTGAAATGTCACCCTGTTGGGCACCGGGAAAGTCTGCGGCATATGGAAAGGGGACTGCCCAGGTGACCATGAGGCTGTGCCTGGCCAGACGGGTTGTAATGAATGTCCTGAGCGAACGTTAATGACCATTCGTAGCTCGGTGAGCTGGGTCTGGGGCGGGCTGAAGGAAAGTTTGGTGTCTCTGGCAGAGGTGCCATGTGGACCTGGCTGGCAAGGGGGCGGTCAGCCGCTTTCCCAAGCCGAAGGGACTTCGAGGCCCGCGCGGGCCTGTTTGTAGTGAGGGTGTGGGCCTGCGGGGCACCCCTGAGGCTCTTCCCGTGGACCCAAGTGTGGCTGCCGCCACCCGGATGGTCTCTGGGGCTCCATCTCCCCAGATGTGCCCACCCCCAGCCTGGGGAGCAGTCCTCTCGGGGATTCTTTTGAAAGACCTGCGGCTCAGGGTCATGCCGTTGAAATGCACCTCCCTGATTTTCTGTGATCTAATTTTTCCTTAAAATATCATTGGAAACATGTTTCTGAGTGGTGCGTTTTATTTTCCATTCAGAAATGGTGAAGCTGCCACGTGGGAGCGGAGGCCGGGCGGGGGCCTGGGGTGCCTGGGGGGCCCAGGCCTTGCACAGCCTTACGGGTCAGTCTGTAGCGGCCCGGGGGCGGCGCTGGCCCGCCGCAGCACCTTCATGCCCGCCTGGGGTGCTGCACCTCCATGCCCGTGGTGGGTACACAGCGTTCAGAAGATGTCCCTCCGGGCAAAGACGTGGTTTTAGAAGACAAAGCTTGTACCGCCTCTGGTTATTTGTTTAAATATATTTTTAAGGATAATTGCTTCACAATGTTGTGTCGGTGTCTGCTGGGAGATGCTGTGAATCAGCCTTGCCTGCACGTGTACCCCCGCCCTCTGGAGCCTCCCGTCCACCGCTCCCGCCCATCTCACCCCGCGAGGTCCTCGCAGAGCACCGAGCTGAGCGCCCCGTGCTGGACAGCCGCTTCCCACGGGCCGCTCTTCTCCACCGGGAGGTGCGTGTGTATCAGTGCTGTTCTCCCGGTGCGTCCCATGCGTTCCTTCCCCCGCTGTGTCTAAAAGCCCATCCTCGACACCGCGTCGCTGCTCCTGCCCTGCAGACAGGTTTAGCAGAACCGTTTTTCTAGATTCCGTATATAAGCATTAGTAGATGACGCTTGGTTTTCTCCACCCTGTGTGACGGGCTCCGGGTTCACCCGCCTCGCCTCTCCTGAGTCAGATGTGCGCCTTTCTGCGGCTGAGTCACAGCCTGTCTACCCGGTCATCTGTTAACGAACATCGAGGTTGCTTCTATATCCCGGCTATTGTACACTGTGCTGAAATAAACACTGAGCGTTCATGTGTCTTTTTGAATCATGGTTTTCTCAGGGTATCAATGGGCTTCCCAGATGGCACTAGTGGTAAAGAACCTGCCTGCCAATTCTGGAAGCGTATGAGATGCAGGGTCAATCCCTGGGTCGGGAAGATCCCCTGGAGGAGGGCGTGGCAACCCACTCCAGTGTTCCTGCCTGGAGACTCCCATGGATAGAGGAGCCTGGTGGGCCACAGTCCATGGGGTCACTAAGAGTCACACACAGCTGCCCTGTAGGCAGCTGGTGCATCGGGCTTAGGGAGAGGTCAGGGCAGGGCTTCAGAGGATTGTTAAGGAGGAAGGGAAAGGCTGGAAGCTTATCTGGCCAAGGACTGAGCCTCAGAGCCCGCTGTGCTGGACCAGGAAGGAGAAAATCCAGGGTGGAAGGGGGAGGAGAGGTGCCCGGCGCTGGCCCGCCGCAGCACCTTCATGCCCGCCTGGGGTGCTGCACCTCCATGCCCGTGGTGGGTACACAGCGTTCAGAAGATGTCCCTCCGGGCAAAGACGTGGTTTTAGAAGACAAAGCTTGTACCGCCTCTGGTTATTTGTTTAAATATATTTTTAAGGATAATTGCTTCACAATGTTGTGTCGGTGTCTGCTGGGAGATGCTGTGAATCAGCCTTGCCTGCACGTGTACCCCCGCCCTCTGGAGCCTCCCGTCCACCGCTCCCGCCCATCTCACCCCGCGAGGTCCTCGCAGAGCACCGAGCTGAGCGCCCCGTGCTGGACAGCCGCTTCCCACGGGCCGCTCTTCTCCACCGGGAGGTGCGTGTGTATCAGTGCTGTTCTCCCGGTGCGTCCCATGCGTTCCTTCCCCCGCTGTGTCTAAAAGCCCATCCTCGACACCCGCGTCGCTGCTCCTGCCCTGCAGACAGGTTTAGCAGAACCGTTTTTCTAGATTCCGTATATAAGCATTAGTAGATGACGCTTGGTTTTCTCCACCCTGTGTGACGGGCTCCGGGTTCACCCGCCTCGCCTCTCCTGAGTCAGATGTGCGCCTTTCTGCGGCTGAGTCACAGCCTGTCTACCCGGTCATCTGTTAACGAACATCGAGGTTGCTTCTATATCCCGGCTATTGTACACTGTGCTGAAATAAACACTGAGCGTTCATGTGTCTTTTTGAATCATGGTTTTCTCAGGGTATCAATGGGCTTCCCAGATGGCACTAGTGGTAAAGAACCTGCCTGCCAATTCTGGAAGCGTATGAGATGCAGGGTCAATCCCTGGGTCGGGAAGATCCCCTGGAGGAGGGCGTGGCAACCCACTCCAGTGTTCCTGCCTGGAGACTCCCATGGATAGAGGAGCCTGGTGGGCCACAGTCCATGGGGTCACTAAGAGTCACACACAGCTGCCCTGTAGGCAGCTGGTGCATCGGGCTTAGGGAGAGGTCAGGGGCAGGGCTTCAGAGGATTGTTAAGGAGGAAGGGAAAGGCTGGAAGCTTATCTGGCCAAGGACTGAGCCTCAGAGCCCCGCTGTGCTGGACCAGGAAGGAGAAAATCCAGGGTGGAGAAGGGGAGGCTGAGCTTCTGAGACCCGGGTGCCCAGCGGGGTCTGCGAACATCCCAGTCCTCTTTGGGACTTCACATCCGCTCGGCTCCCTCGTGTCCAGGTTCCTGGGGGTCAGCGGGACCCTTGTTTCTGGCACGGCCCCTGCAAGCTGCGTCGTGGAGGCTGGGTTCTGGGGCTGGGTCGCAGGCTCCGGGCAGTGGTAGGATCCTGAATGGAACGTGGAAGCCATCAGAGAGCCCGCTGTCTGTGACGGCGCAGGTGTTCGGGAGATGCCACAGAGCAGGTCTGCTGAGCCCTGTGGCTGCGGCCTGCCAGCAGGCCGAGGATTCTGGGTTAGGTACGCGGGTCAGGCCGGCACTGGCCGTATCGTCCAGTGAAGTCTCAGGCTGCTTCTGAGATCGCCCCGCGGCGGCCCGGCCAGCCCGGCCTGTCTGACTTCTGGTCTCACCCTGGCCGAGCAGGTCTCAGGGCGCCTTCGCCGAAGGCACCTTGAGCCCCAACTCTGGGTCCAGCCGGCCGCCATCAGCCCCAGATTTCCAACCCATTTCTGATTTCATGAGCCATTCTGCAACTTCGGTCTTTTTTTTTTTTTTAATTTCATGAATGGTTTCATTTTCAAGACAATGAATATCCCTTGCATGTTTTATTATTTTTTAAAGACCGTGGCAGTTCGTTTCTCTTTACCAAGCAACGCCTCTTCAGTTTAGACCTGCAAAGGTGAGAACACAAACCACCCATCAGCCTACTGACCCGAGATGACAGCTGTTAACCTGTGCTTTGTTTTTCCAGGTTATTTTTTTTTTCTCTAACCTACACAGTTCTGTAATTTTTTCTTTCCTTTTCTTTTCTTTTTAACAATAGTAGTCACAGCTAGCATTTATTTATTGCTTACTACAGGCCAGGAAATAGGCGAGGGAGTTGAACACATGGTTTAATTTAGTACCAATAAGCAGCCTCTGAAATGGAGCCCAGCATGGCCCTGTTTAAGTCTTCAAATAGAGACGCCGTCGGATGGTGTCTCAGAGGCTTACTAGGGGCAGCGGGCAGGAGAAAGACGTTCTGCCCTCCTGCAGCAGGAGAATTAAAAGAAACAAATGAAAGTGAAAGTGTTAGTCGCTCGGTCATGTCGGCTCTTTTGAGATCCTACAGACTGTAGCCCACCAGGCTCCTCTGTCCACGGGATTCTCCAGGTAAGAAGACTGGAGTGGGTTGCCTCACCTTCCTCCAGGGGATCTTCCCAACCCAGGGCTCAAACCTGCGTCTCCTGCATGGCACGCGGGCTTTTTTACCATCTGAGCCACTGGGGAGGAGGAGCAAAACAATGCAAAGAAATAAGTAAACCTTGATCCTAACCTGGAGACAAATCCCAGTGATGATCCAGGTTGATTTTTCTTGTGATCAAATTCACTGCATGACTTTGCCAGATCAGATGGTATAATGATCTCTTCTGGGCCTGGGTGGAAGGGAGGCTTGGTGTTTACCTGGCGAGGGGGCTGGGAGTGAGTGTTGGCACGTCAGAGGGGCTGCTCTGCCCTGCCTGGCCGTTTCAGTGCCCCACAGGGAGGGGCGGGGTGGCTGCTGGGGTATGTGCCTGATCAGAATCAAGCCCAGTGGGCCTCGGGTGGAACCGACAGATTCGGGGGCTCGTCCTGGGTCAGCAGTGGTGGGGGGAGGATCTTCAGGGGCGCTCAAGAAAGGGTCTCGGGGACTTCCCTGGTAGCTCAGCGGCAAACAGTTTGCCTGCCAATGCAAGAGACGCGGGTTTGATCCCTGAGCCGGAGAGATCCCACAGGCTGTGGAGCAACTGAGCCTGTAGCCACGCCTACGGAACCTGAGCTCGAGAGTCTCGGAGCCACGACTGTTGAGCCCACGTGCCACACTGCTGAAGCCCGTGAGCCCTAGAGCCCAAGTTCCACAACAAGAGAAGTCACCGCCACAAGAAGCCTGTTCACTTCAACTAGAGAGTAGCCCCCACTCCCTGCGACTAGAGAAGAGCCTGCGGCAGCAGTGAACACCCAGAACGGCCAAAAATAAATAAATAATAATTAAAAACAAAACAAAACAAAGAAAGGGTCTCAGGAAAGCCCGGCCGGTTGAAAGCCTGAAGTCCAGCACATCTGGACTTTACAGTGAACCAGAAAGTTCCATCTCCTTTGTTGTAGTTTTTGTTTTAAGTCCATTTGAAAGCAGGGTTCTGATGCTTGTGGCGGCTGGGTCAACACTAGCAAATGGACCCTTAGTAAAAGAACTTATTCAGATTTGGAAAAGAAAAGACTGGCAGGTTGGGTGATTAGAAGGAAACGGGTAAATCTGGGATTGAATTGAGATTCTTGTGACCATAGGTATTTTTGTCTTTGAGGGCTTCTTCCTACCTGTAAGAGTCAAGGAAGCAATCACAGTAGTTGTTGTGAAAAGGATGAATAGTCCAGGCGGAGGAAACAAAAAATGAAAAATAAGTAAACCTTGATCCTAACCTGGAGACAAATCCCAGTGATGATCCAGGTTGATTTTTCTTGTGATCAAATTCACTGCATGACTTTGCCAGATCAGATGGTATAATGATCTCTTCTGGGCCTGGGTGGAAGGGAGGCTTGGTGTTTACCTGGCGAGGGGGCTGGGAGTGAGTGTTGGCACGTCAGAGGGGCTGCTCTGCCCTGCCTGGCCGTTTCAGTGCCCCACAGGGAGGGGCGGGGTGGCTGCTGGGGTATGTGCCTGATCAGAATCAAGCCCAGTGGGCCTCGGGTGGAACCGACAGATTCGGGGGCTCGTCCTGGGTCAGCAGTGGTGGGGGGAGGATCTTCAGGGGCGCTCAAGAAAGGGTCTCGGGGACTTCCCTGGTAGCTCAGCGGCAAACAGTTTGCCTGCCAATGCAAGAGACGCGGGTTTGATCCCTGAGCCGGAGAGATCCCACAGGCTGTGGAGCAACTGAGCCTGTAGCCACGCCTACGGAACCTGAGCTCGAGAGTCTCGGAGCCACGACTGTTGAGCCCACGTGCCACACTGCTGAAGCCCGTGAGCCCTAGAGCCCAAGTTCCACAACAAGAGAAGTCACCGCCACAAGAAGCCTGTTCACTTCAACTAGAGAGTAGCCCCCACTCCCTGCGACTAGAGAAGAGCCTGCGGCAGCAGTGAACACCCAGAACGGCCAAAAATAAATAAATAATAATTAAAAACAAAACAAAACAAAGAAAGGGTCTCAGGAAAGCCCGGCCGGTTGAAAGCCTGAAGTCCAGCACATCTGGACTTTACAGTGAACCAGAAAGTTCCATCTCCTTTGTTGTAGTTTTTGTTTTAAGTCCATTTGAAAGCAGGGTTCTGATGCTTGTGGCGGCTGGGTCAACACTAGCAAATGGACCCTTAGTAAAAGAACTTATTCAGATTTGGAAAAGAAAAGACTGGCAGGTTGGGTGATTAGAAGGAAACGGGTAAATCTGGGATTGAATTGAGATTCTTGTGACCATAGGTATTTTTGTCTTTGAGGGCTTCTTCCTACCTGTAAGAGTCAAGGAAGCAATCACAGTAGTTTGGTGCCTGTGTAAAAGGATGAATATAGTCCAGGCTGGATTTGTTTTATAGGTGTTAATAGTATTGTCCGAACTCCTCCTAATTTCAAAAAGAAATTGGAACATGTTCATGGACCCCCTAAAAGTACCACGAGGCCTGAGCATGTGCCTGGCGGCTGTGTCGGCCTTCGGTAGGTTCTTGGGAACTTTAAAAAAACTTTTTTTTTTAAAGCCCAGTGCCAGGGCCTTAATCAGGACCCGTCAGAACCGCTGGGGGTGGGCCCTAGGTTGCAGGATGATCTTCCAGCTGCCCAGGGGAGGGGGGCCGGTGAGTTCCGTGAGCAGCCAAGTCTGGGGACCCTCGCTCTGCTCCTCACCTCCTCCCCCACCATAGGATTTAAAGAAGACTCCCCTGCCCCCGTCCCCGCTACGTGTTCCCTCCCCTCCACCAATGTCTGCTACTAGGTTGGCTGGGGTGAGTTTAGATTCACTTATGTTAACCTTCCTCGTCTCCCCTAGAAGGCCCCTTGGAACAGAGCTCGCCCTGGACACTGGGCTTGGAGTTGGGCGGTATCGTCCATGAGTTTTGTGCTTGTACTCCGTTGCTCACTTGTGTCTCTTTGGCTCGCCCCGGACTGTAGCTCACCAGGCGTCTCTGTCCATGGGATTCTCCAGGCAAGAAGACTGGAGTGGGTGGCCATTTCCTTCTCCAGGGCATCTTCCCGACCCAGGGGTCCACCTGCCTCTCTGAGTCTCCTGCGCTGGCAGGTGGAGTCTTCACCACTGGCGCCACCTGAGACGTTGGTCCGGAGAGGCGTTCCCGGGTGTGGGGAGGAAGCCAGTTCAGCTGACGTGTGTCCCCAGGACTGGGGGAGGGGTCCTAGAGCCCTCGGGACCTGATCTGCAGAGGACCAGCCCAGCCCCGGTTCGGTCTAGAAACAAAGAGGCAGTCCCCACGAGGATGTGTGTGAAACGCAAATGGACCCTTAGTAAAAGAACTTATTCAGATTTGGAAAAGAAAAGACTGGCAGGTTGGGTGATTAGAAGGAAACGGGTAAATCTGGGATTGAATTGAGATTCTTGTGACCATAGGTATTTTTGTCTTTGAGGGCTTCTTCCTACCTGTAAGAGTCAAGGAAGCAATCACAGTAGTTTGGTGCCTGTGTAAAAGGATGAATATAGTCCAGGCTGGATTTGTTTTATAGGTGTTAATAGTATTGTCCGAACTCCTCCTAATTTCAAAAAGAAATTGGAACATGTTCATGGACCCCCTAAAAGTACCACGAGGCCTGAGCATGTGCCTGGCGGCTGTGTCGGCCTTCGGTAGGTTCTTGGGAACTTTAAAAAAACTTTTTTTTTTAAAGCCCAGTGCCAGGGCCTTAATCAGGACCCGTCAGAACCGCTGGGGGTGGGCCCTAGGTTGCAGGATGATCTTCCAGCTGCCCAGGGAGGGGCCGGTGAGTTCCGTGAGCAGCCAAGTCTGGGGCCCCTCGCTCTGCTCCTCACCTCCTCCCCACCATAGGATTTAAAGAAGACTCCCCTGCCCCGTCCCGCTCGTGTTCCCTCCCCTCCACCAATGTCTGCTACTAGGTTGGCTGGGGTGAGTTTAGATTCACTTATGTTAACCTTCCTCGTCTCCCCTAGAAGGCCCCTTGGAACAGAGCTCGCCCTGGACACTGGGCTTGGAGTTGGGCGGTATCGTCCATGAGTTTTGTGCTTGTACTCCGTTGCTCACTTGTGTCTCTTTGGCTCGCCCCGGACTGTAGCTCACCAGGCGTCTCTGTCCATGGGATTCTCCAGGCAAGAAGACTGGAGTGGGTGGCCATTTCCTTCTCCAGGGCATCTTCCCGACCCAGGGGTCCACCTGCCTCTCTGAGTCTCCTGCGCTGGCAGGTGGAGTCTTCACCACTGGCGCCACCTGAGACGTTGGTCCGGAGAGGCGTTCCCGGGTGTGGGGAGGAAGCCAGTTCAGCTGACGTGTGTCCCCAGGACTGGGGGAGGGGTCCTAGAGCCCTCGGGACCTGATCTGCGGCTGCAGAGGACCAGCCCAGCCCCGGTTCTTGGAAACTCTAGAAACAAAGAGAACGAGGCAGTCCCCACGAGGATGTGTGTGCATCCAGCCACCCAAACAGTCCTTCCTGTTGTGCGTGAAGGTTACAGGTTTTCTGTTTCAAGTCCGATGGTATTGTCCCCCCCTTTTCTTTCTTCTTTCTGTTTTCATTTGCCAGCCTCAGGACCTCGAGTGAGTTCTTTGAGCCTAATGATGGAGAAGCTGAGAATGGCGCTATTATTTCTAAACACCTTTTGAAATACTACTCTTCCTGGTGTCTGAAGTAGGTTGAACAGGGGTCGGATTTCAAGATTAAAGATCTATTTTTTGCAGCAACAGCAACTATGCTGGTAACTGTGCCCGTTTGCTCAGGAATTCTGTGGATGGTGTAGCACAGCCTTTCTCTCTAGAAACCCACAAAGAAGTACAATTAAGAAAAGCTGAGTGAATAGGTACTGAGTGCCCGTTAGGGGCCAGGCACAGAGCTGGGTATTCCTCATGTGTTATCTCATTCAGTGGATTCAAACATACCATAAGACCAGAACATTAAAAAAATTCAGAAATAGTATCATAGGAATCTTTGAGCAAAAGGCTTCCCAACTCAGGACTGGGGCCACAGATTATTTTTGTAGAAAAGGTCGACTGCGACTTTAAAATCTGGTGCTCTGTGACAACCTAGAGGTCAGATGGGGTCAGAGGTAGGAGGGAGGCACAGAGGAGTGGACGTATGGAGGCCTGGGGCAGGTGCATGTTCACGTCTGGCAAAAGAAACCCCAAAAAAAAACTCTTTGGCTCGCCCCGGACTGTAGCTCACCAGGCGTCTCTGTCCATGGGATTCTCCAGGCAAGAAGACTGGAGTGGGTGGCCATTTCCTTCTCCAGGGCATCTTCCCGACCCAGGGGTCCACCTGCCTCTCTGAGTCTCCTGCGCTGGCAGGTGGAGTCTTCACCACTGGCGCCACCTGAGACGTTGGTCCGGAGAGGCGTTCCCGGGTGTGGGGAGGAAGCCAGTTCAGCTGACGTGTGTCCCCAGGACTGGGGGAGGGGTCCTAGAGCCCTCGGGACCTGATCTGCGGCTGCAGAGGACCAGCCCAGCCCCGGTTCTTGGAAACTCTAGAAACAAAGAGAACGAGGCAGTCCCCACGAGGATGTGTGTGCATCCAGCCACCCAAACAGTCCTTCCTGTTGTGCGTGAAGGTTACAGGTTTTCTGTTTCAAGTCCGATGGTATTGTCCCCCCCTTTTCTTTCTTCTTTCTGTTTTCATTTGCCAGCCTCAGGACCTCGAGTGAGTTCTTTGAGCCTAATGATGGAGAAGCTGAGAATGGCGCTATTATTTCTAAACACCTTTTGAAATACTACTCTTCCTGGTGTCTGAAGTAGGTTGAACAGGGGTCGGATTTCAAGATTAAAGATCTATTTTTTGCAGCAACAGCAACTATGCTGGTAACTGTGCCCGTTTGCTCAGGAATTCTGTGGATGGTGTAGCACAGCCTTTCTCTCTAGAAACCCACAAAGAAGTACAATTAAGAAAAGCTGAGTGAATAGGTACTGAGTGCCCGTTAGGGGCCAGGCACAGAGCTGGGTATTCCTCATGTGTTATCTCATTCAGTGGATTCAAACATACCATAAGACCAGAACATTAAAAAAATTCAGAAATAGTATCATAGGAATCTTTGAGCAAAAGGCTTCCCAACTCAGGACTGGGGCCACAGATTATTTTTGTAGAAAAGGTCGACTGCGACTTTAAAATCTGGTGCTCTGTGACAACCTAGAGGGGTCAGATGGGGTCAGAGGTAGGAGGGAGGCACAGAGGGAGTGGACGTATGGAGGCCTGGGGCAGGTGCATGTTCACGTCTGGCAGAAACCAACCCAATATTGCAAAGTAATTATCCTCCCAAGTAAACATAAGTACATTGAAATAAAAGATGCATTATAATTTGAAAACAATGGCTGTCATGTCGTACCTGTCCTGTCTTAGTTTGCTCTCAGTCTAGTCTGTCGTGGTGGTAAACTCTATTTCCTGGAAGCTGTTCTTCCCTTCGCCGTGCACACAGCGGCCAGGAAATGGATTTCTCCCTTCATTCTGAATTCATGTAGTTTTATTCTGTATTGAATCTTTTGAAATGCCTGTGTCGTTGAGAGGCTGTCTGGCGTTTATTTGAAGCTTGAAGGTGAGTTTCATGGTCCTGTTTCCTGGTGTGAAGACTCTCCCCTTCTTTTTCCAGGTGAACGCAGAGGCTTGCGGCTGGCCCGGGCACGTGCTCCGAGCCAAGAAGGAAGGACGAGGTAAACGGTGAGCTGCACCCAGACATCAAGGTCCAGCCACAGCCCGGGGGGCTGGCTGGGGGCTTCTGCTCCTTCCCTGGCACGCCTGGACGCCCGCTGCCCCGATGCACCTGCGTGCCAGCCCGGGTGGTGACTGGAGGCAGGAGCCTTGCTGTTAGCCAGCAGAGCCGGTCCCGAGGCCCAGGCTGGTGAATTCTAACCGTCGTCACAACTAACGCGGGCCAGGCTGTGCTCTGACGGCTCTCACTGGGGTGAGCTCCCTCTTAGCTCTCACACCCCGGCGCTGTCTCTGTCCGTGAGGGTACCCAGCCGGCGGGGGAGGAAACCGAGCCGCGGTCCCTCGCCCAGGCTGCGCAGCTCACTAACAGGGAGCCAGGGCGGGCACCGGCGCGCGGTCATCTCTCCACGCGGGTGACAGTGGATCGTCCCGGTCGCCCCGCCCACCTGCTCTGGATCCTGCCCCCCAAGACTGGCAGATTTCTGCCTTCTGCTTCGGGGTCCCCCGCCTCCCCGCCTCCCCGCCTGTGTGCCTCAGCTTCTCCAGGCCCCGCCCCCAGGGCCTCCCACACCTGCTGCGCCACCTGGCTGCCAGGCGCCTCCCGTCGTGCCCGGCCTCCCCAGCTGGGGCCTTGAGCCGGGGAGAGGGTGGGGCTCGCTTCCCGTTACTTGGGGGGTTTGTTTCTCCCACGCGTGTGCGGGGCTCGTCACAGGACCTGCACGGACCGCGTGCTGAGAGGGTGGCGGGGGTTCGCTGCTGGGAGGGAGAGTCCGCGGCTTCACTTGTGCCTCAGCGCCGTCTGGCCTTGGGGGCCTGGCGGGCTGTGTGGGGGCGGGTGGGGTGCAGGGTGAGTGAGTGACTCCAGGGGAGCTTCGAGAACAGCGCGCTCAGCCTAGCCAGCCCGCTCCCTCCCCTCCCTTGAGGACCCTCCCAACCCGAATGCCAGTGCATTCTATGAGAGGCACAGCCCTTACCTCCAGATGGCACGCGTGCCCTCTCTCATTCATTTGTTCATTCATTCATTCATCTAACCGATCGTTATCCGGTCCCTGCTGTGTGGCAGGGCCGTTCTGGGCAGAGAGCACGAATCTCTTCTCGTGAAGCTGGCCTTCCGGTGCCGCTCCGGGGAGGGTGCCTCATGAGCAGCAGAAATAGTAAATTAGTAGATTATCTAATGCCTAAGAAGGTCACAGGGCTTCCCTGGTGGTCCACTGGGTAGAGTCCGCCTTGCAGTGCCAGGGACATCAGTTCGATCCCTGACCCGGGAAGATCCCAGGTGCCGCAGGCTGGGCCGGTGCGTCCAATTACCAGCCAGCGCTCTGGAGCGCGTGCTCCCAGAGCCGGTGCTCTGCAATGAGAGAGGCCACAGCAATGGGAGGCCCACACAGGCCAAAGAATAAAAGACGGATGAAAATAAATATAAAAATAATAATAATAAAAAAGAGGCACGTAGGGGAAAGAGAAAATAGTTTAAAAAAAAAAGAAGGTCATAGCATTGTGGAGAAAAAAGTAGAAATAGGTGCCTTTGGAGTGCACTGGGTGGGGAGCGGAGGGCAGGTCACAGCCTTGAGTAGGGCACACGTCCCGTTGAGAAGGTGACGTCTGAGCACAGGCTCCAGGGAGCTCAGGCGGGAAGGGTGGTGGTTCGTGGAGAGCAGCCCTGTCACGACTGAGGCCGCAGTGTACCTGGTGTCTGAGGATGGGGTGCAGGTGGGGGTGCGGTGGAGTGGGGAGCTCCGTGCCCAGGGACGAGACCCTAATCGGGGAGCACCTGGGGGCGGACACGCTTTCTCTCCTGGGCCACGGGGAGCCACAGCGGGAGTTGGAGTGAAGCCGGGCTGGGAGCCCACGTACCAGGGGCTGGTCGGACACCTGGAGGCTGGGGCAGCGGGGGGATGCGGGTGCACACCCCAGGGCCGTCGAAGGTGCCTCCTTGCTGCTGGGTGCTCACAGCACGTGACAGCAGAGTGTGGCTACGGTGGGGCCGAGTCTCCGCGGCCGCGCCGCCGCTCTCAGCAGAGCCCTGGGTGTTGGCGTTGGGGCGTAGCTCAGGGGTCAGGCCCACCTCGTCTCTGCTGGGGGCGCCCCCGGGGGCCACCCGTGCCGGCTGCAGGCTCGGTAGTAGAGACTAGTATGGCCGAGGAGAAATGAAGGGAAAGGAAGGAATCACAGGGGGGCTGGGTTGACCCATGGGAGCACAAGCTGTCGACGGGAGGACCTCTGGTGCTGCGAATAGAGCAGAGGACGAACGAGAACCTGCTGCATAGCTCAGGGGACTGGCGCTGGCGCTCTGCGGTGACCAAAATGGGAAGGATATCCAAAACGGGGGAGAGGACTGCCCGGGTGGCACAGTGCATAGACATCTGCCTGCCCGTGCAGGGTCCCAGGTTCAAGCACTGCTCAGGGAAGGTTCCACCTGGCGCGGGGCAACCGAGCCAGTGCTTGAGAGCCCTCACGCTGCAACTGCTGAGCCGGGACGCTCTAGGACCTTCGAGTCACAGCTTATGAGCCCCTATGCGGCTGCTGCTGAAGGCCCCACACCCGAGCGCCAGCCCATCGCCGCTGCTGAAGCCTGTCCATTCTAGAGCCCGTGTTCCGCAGCGAGGGAAGCCACCCCAGGGCGAAGCTCACTGACTGCAACTAGAGAAAGCCCTGAAAGCCACAAAGACCCAGCATAGCTGAAAATAAGTGTATAAAGCAGGGTGTACATATCAAAAAAAATTTTTAAAAGAGGGGTATAGGGATCTATGGATACTCATAGCTGATTCGCTTGGCCGTATGATAGAAATGAACACAAAATTATAATGCAACTATACTCCAATACTTTTTAAAAACTTTTTTGGGGGGCCGCATCGATTGGTCTTTCATTTATTTACCTTTGTTCTTTGGCCTGTGTGGGCCTCCCATCGCAGTGGCCTCTCTCGCTGCAGAGCACCAGCTCTGGGCGCATGCGCTCCGGAGCTCTGGCTCGTAATTGGACACACCGGCCCAGCCGTTCCTTGGCACGTGGGATCTTCCCAGTCCAGGGATCGAACTGGCGCCCCAGGACAAGGCGGTGTCCTTACCCACTGGACCACCAGGGAAGCCCCTCCAATATTTTTTTTAAAGGGAAGAAGACATCATAGGAGAAGAGGGACCAGATCCCCCCATGTCCCCTGCATTAGCAGGTGGATTCTGGAACCCTGGACTGCCAGGGAAGTCCCCCGGGGACAACTTCTTACCCCTCCCCTTGTACGCCTTCACTTCCAGACCCAGGGGCCCAGGGAGATGGAGCGAGGGGGCGGGATGGCCTGGTTCATGGAGCAGGAGTCCTAAGCAGTGATATTAAGATATTAGCAACTCACATCAATTTAGCCGACTTCCTTTCAGCCAGCAGCGAGCAGCGGTGCTCACCACCTCTGAGCCCCGGAGGCTTCTCTGTGAGCTCATCAGGAGGAAGAGCTATTTTTACGGATGAAAAATCTGACGCCCCGGAGGGAAGGATCAGGGTGGGGGCGGGGGTGGGTAGTGGAGAGACGCTGATGTTGAGATGATCGTTCCTGCCATCGCCGTAATCGTTAGAGAAACGCTGGGGCCCCCGGGAGAACCGAGCGAGCCCCGGCTCCGAGCGGCCCTGGGGATGACCTCACCGGGGGAGGGAGAGCCGTCCAGAGGACGAGGAGACGGAACTTCCCCTCCGGGTCCAAGTGTGAGTCACCGTGGCGCGGGCCTCCGCAGCGGGCTGCGTCCCCAGGCCTCCCACTTCACCCCGGGACATGACGGTCACCGGCCAGGCCTCATGACTCACTCCGTCTCCAGAGCCAGCCGCCGCGGGTGGAGCCTGGCCTCCCCTCTGGCGTCGGTGCCCCCTCGCCCGGGATGCGGGTGCGATGTGCCGGACGTGTGTGGTGGGGACGGCACCCCGCGCCCTGCAGCGGTCAAGCCATTGGCAGGGCTGCAGCGGGCGGATGTCAGAACGCAGTGTGGAAAGTCCGGGGTGCTCCACGGAGCGCAGACAGCTGCAGCCCAGCTCTCGGAGGCCGCCATCCTCCCCGGAGAGGGGGTGCATCGAGCTCAGGGCCCCGAGAGGTGAGGGGTAAACAAGGCTCATCAGTGGGGAGCCCCACTGTGAGTTCACCCTCAAGGCCAGCGCGGGCAGGGTGTCAGGTTTCCCCACCGCCCTGGCTCAGCCGCCAGCCTCCACTTGTTTCTCCCCTGGTGCTCATCTTCTTTTTTTTTTTTGGTGCTCATCTTCTAAAGATAGAAATCGTGTCATCTTTTCTCAGTCTGTCCGTCTCACACCTGCGGGCCGCCCCTGGTGGGGAGACGCCCGGTTGTTGTCCAGTTTGATGTCATCTCTGTTTACCATCTGTTTTAGAAACCAGGTAGTGAGCGGGGCTTTTTGAGGATGGTAAATCCCCAAACTGTTTCACTGAGGTGTTTTTTTCTTTGCTCTTGTATTTTATTTTCCTATTTTCTTTTCTCTAACGTGGTCTCTATAATTACAAAAAAATTATTCTGTAGGAGAGACCATCCATGAGTGGGATGGAAGGACGGCCCAGTGGTATGTGAGTTTCTTTTCACTGGCGGGGGCATGGATTTAGTGGGTGTTTTTCCGGGCGATTCTTCCTAAGAGGCTGACTCCAGACCCACCACACGCACCTGATGCTAACGTCTTAGCCTCCCCCGGTCACAGGAAGTACAATCCTGGCTTCCCCCCCGACACAGGAAGTGGGAAGCATGTTAATGACATTGGGACTCAGTTTACTTCACTCCTTGTTATTCCCAAGAGGGAAGCTGATGTACGGCTTCGTGATTTTGCCCTTTGGTTCATCTGGAATTTTCCACTTCTAGTCTGTTTCCAAACAGACGGTTGGGAAGGTCGGAGAGGGCTGTCGTGGGTCCAAGGTGACACAGGCCTCACCCACACTCAGGCCTGGGAGGACACCTGTCGGACTCGCTGTCCAGACTCCTGGTAGGTGAG
Source organism: Tragulus kanchil (assembly GCA_022376925.1). NCBI lineage: Eukaryota > Metazoa > Chordata > Mammalia > Artiodactyla > Tragulidae > Tragulus > Tragulus kanchil. The sequence continues at coordinate 20,095,458 of JAIOJX010000027.1, read as the reverse complement.
GACTTGCTGACCTGCCGAGGGAGGGGGGCCAAGAGGGGAGGCCTGCTTGGTCCACACCGTGAGGGTCAGCTTCCCGGGGCCCTGCGGACCTGGGAGGCAGGTGGGGAGAGGTACAGGCATGCGTGTTCCCTGGCCGAGGCGTGAGAGCGGGCGCAGAGCTTGGCTGACTCACGCTGCCAGCCGGCGACTGAAGGGGAGTGAGTCACTTTCAGCCTTGAGTGAGAGCTCCTGAGGCCGGGCCGCCAGCACCTGTCTGGGGTGCGGTTAGTTATTAAGCCTGCCAGTGAGAGTGTCCTGGGAACCAGACGCCGGCCCGGGTCGCCGCGGGCAGCCGGACGGGCCCCCGCCCCCACGCCAGCCACCCACCTTCTGCAGGCGGCTGGCCAGCCTGACCCCGCGTGCAGAGGAGGCACGGACCTCTCAGTCGTAGGGCGCCTCCCGAGGGGCCCCGTGGGGTGCGGGTCCCACAGGGGACGAGGCTGGGTGAGCACTCACCTGGGCGTGCAGGAGGGGCTGTGCGTGGGCTGGCCCCACCGCCCTCCACCCCTGCCCTGTGGGTGCTCCTCCGGAGTTCTGGTCGCCAAGACTGGGTCAGACCTGCTGGGCGTGGCTTCCGGCGAGCGTGGGCCATCTTCATGGAGATATAATTACAAAAAAATTATTCTGTAGGAGAGACCATCCATGAGTGGGATGGAAGGACGGCCCAGTGGTATGTGAGTTTCTTTTCACTGGCGGGGGCATGGATTTAGTGGGTGTTTTTCCGGGCGATTCTTCCTAAGAGGCTGACTCCAGACCCACCACACGCACCTGATGCTAACGTCTTAGCCTCCCCCGGTCACAGGAAGTACAATCCTGGCTTCCCCCCCGACACAGGAAGTGGGAAGCATGTTAATGACATTGGGACTCAGTTTACTTCACTCCTTGTTATTCCCAAGAGGGAAGCTGATGTACGGCTTCGTGATTTTGCCCTTTGGTTCATCTGGAATTTTCCACTTCTAGTCTGTTTCCAAACAGACGGTTGGGAAGGTCGGAGAGGGCTGTCGTGGGTCCAAGGTGACACAGGCCTCACCCACACTCAGGCCTGGGAGGACACCTGTCGGACTCGCTGTCCAGACTCCTGGTAGGTGAGGACTTGCTGACCTGCCGAGGGAGGGGGGCCAAGAGGGGAGGCCTGCTTGGTCCACACCGTGAGGGTCAGCTTCCCGGGGCCCTGCGGACCTGGGAGGCAGGTGGGGAGAGGTACAGGCATGCGTGTTCCCTGGCCGAGGCGTGAGAGCGGGCGCAGAGCTTGGCTGACTCACGCTGCCAGCCGGCGACTGAAGGGGAGTGAGTCACTTTCAGCCTTGAGTGAGAGCTCCTGAGGCCGGGCCGCCAGCACCTGTCTGGGGTGCGGTTAGTTATTAAGCCTGCCAGTGAGAGTGTCCTGGGAACCAGACGCCGGCCCGGGTCGCCGCGGGCAGCCCGACGGCCCCCAGCTCCCACGCCATCCACCCACCTTCTGCAGGCTGCTGGCCAGCCTGACCCCACGTGCAGAGGAGGCACGGACCTCTCAGTCGTAGGGCGCCTCCCGAGGGGCCCCGTGGGGTGCGGGTCCCACAGGGGACGAGGCTGGGTGAGCACTCACCTGGGCGTGCAGGGAGGGGGCTGTGCGTGGGCTGGCCCCACCCGCCCTCCACCCCCTGCCCTGTGGGTGCTCCTCCGGAGTTCTGGTCGCCAAGACTGGGTCAGACCTGCTGGGCGTGGCTTCCGGCGATGCCTGTAGAGGCACTCTGCCATCTTCATGGAGACCTCCGACCCGGGGTCGTGCCCTCAGCCCCTCTTGACCTGCAACCCCAGACGAGGGTGCCGTTCTTGCTGCGCTCTGCTCTCTGACAGCCCGCCCTGGCGAGAGGCTGCTGGGGGCACACCTTGGGAGCAGGCTGTTTCTGGGACAGGTGGGAAAGCCAGAGCTCGTGACTTGAGCGAGGCATTCAGATCAGCTCTGCTCTTTGCTCTTTCTCTGCCATGTCCCCGAAGGTACGCAGCGGGCAGCTTCTCCTCCCAGGTCCCCACAGCTTTACTGCTCTCAGAAGTGGCCCAGCCTGGGCACGAGCCATGCCTGCCTCCCTGCCCTGCCCCCAAGCCCATGCCCTACCACTTCCGCCATCAAGTTCCGGGAAGACAGAGGTTGATGGAACGGGAAGAGGTGCGAGCTTCAGTAAGTTAGGCTCCCAGTGTCCAAAAAAGAAGCAGTACCCAGACTGACAAGCCATCCCTTGATGTTTGTTGAAGCCCGGGGTTTTCCCTGGTGGCCCAGTGGTAAAGAATCCACCTGCCAATGCAGAAGACGCAAGTTCGATCCCTGGGTTGGGAAGATCCCCTGGAGGAGGAAATGGCCACCCATTCCTGGGAAATCCCATGGACAGAGGAGCCTGGCGGGCTGTAGCCCACGGGGTCGCAGAGAGGTGGACAGGGCTGAGCAACAAAACAGCAGCACAGATAGAGCCCTGACATCCTGGAGGCAGGACAGGGAGGCTGGGGCCACCATCTGCCCCTGGGCTGGGGAAGGAGCCCCGGGACTTTGCTCCCTGGGTGGCCCCGAGCGAGTCATGGAGCCGCGCCCACAGGGCTTCCCGACCTGCGAAGCGTGGATCAAAACAGCACCTGTCCTGCTTCCTTGACAGGTCTGTGTGAGGCCGGCTGAGATCACCGAGCACGTGGCGCGGCTCTGGGGTGGGGGTGAGGGCCACCCAGCTCGGGGCTGAGACACCGGGTCACGGGGGGGGGCTCAGCCCTGGGTGCTCCTCCGAGTTCTGGTCGCCAAGACTGGGTCAGACCTGCTGGGCGTGGCTTCCGGCGATGCCTGTAGAGGCACTCTGCCATCTTCATGGAGACCTCCGACCCGGGGTCGTGCCCTCAGCCCCTCTTGACCTGCAACCCCAGACGAGGGTGCCGTTCTTGCTGCGCTCTGCTCTCTGACAGCCCGCCCTGGCGAGAGGCTGCTGGGGGCACACCTTGGGAGCAGGCTGTTTCTGGGACAGGTGGGAAAGCCAGAGCTCGTGACTTGAGCGAGGCATTCAGATCAGCTCTGCTCTTTGCTCTTTCTCTGCCATGTCCCCGAAGGTACGCAGCGGGCAGCTTCTCCTCCCAGGTCCCCACAGCTTTACTGCTCTCAGAAGTGGCCCAGCCTGGGCACGAGCCATGCCTGCCTCCCTGCCCTGCCCCCAAGCCCATGCCCTACCACTTCCGCCATCAAGTTCCGGGAAGACAGAGGTTGATGGAACGGGAAGAGGTGCGAGCTTCAGTAAGTTAGGCTCCCAGTGTCCAAAAAAGAAGCAGTACCCAGACTGACAAGCCATCCCTTGATGTTTGTTGAAGCCCGGGGTTTCCCTGGTGGCCCAGTGGTAAAGAATCCACCTGCCAATGCAGAAGACGCAAGTTCGATCCCTGGGTTGGGAAGATCCCCTGGAGGAGGAAATGGCCACCCATTCCTGGGAAATCCCATGGACAGAGGAGCCTGGCGGGCTGTAGCCCACGGGGTCGCAGAGAGGTGGACAGGGCTGAGCAACAAAACAGCAGCACAGATAGAGCCCTGACATCCTGGAGGCAGGACAGGGAGGCTGGGGCCACCATCTGCCCCTGGGCTGGGGAAGGAGCCCCGGGACTTTGCTCCCTGGGTGGCCCCGAGCGAGTCATGGAGCCGCGCCCACAGGGCTTCCCGACCTGCGAAGCGTGGATCAAAACAGCACCTGTCCTGCTTCCTTGACAGGTCTGTGTGAGGCCGGCTGAGATCACCGAGCACGTGGCGCGGCTCTGGGGTGGGGGGGGGGTGAGGGCCACCCAGCTCGGGGCTGAGACACCGGGGTGCTTACGGTGATTAGTGGTGAGGCAGGGCCTCAGGCCGGCGCTCTCCTGGGAAGATGGTTTCGCAGGCGCCCACCTGTGGCTGAGGGGCTCCTGGTCCTCCCGCGGCTGACAAGTCACCGCCGGGTGGGCAGCCTCTGTCTGGGCTCCGGTCTCGCCAGCCCGCCCGCCCTGGCTGCAGCACGGACGCCTCCTCCCCCGGCTCTGCCTTTCTCGGGGGGCAGGGCCGGAGCCCAAAGAGGTCCCAGGGCCTGGCTCTTAGGTTTTCCCGAGGGACCTTCCGATGGCCCGTTCAGAAAGTCTGGTGGGCCCCGAGTCCCTTTCTCGAGTCCACATAGTGACTGGGGTGCTGATTTCTGGTGCCGTGTGATCTCTCCTGGTTTACCACTGGAGAAGAGAGGGGCACGGAGGAGCACCCCACGCACTCTGTCAAGGAGGTGCTTGATAGACGGCTGTTGAACAGACAAGCCATCTTAGTTTTTGTTGCTTTGCAGTGTCCTGCACCTTCGTTGGAGGGAGGACTGTTGTGGTTGAAGCGGGCGCCCTTGATGGGCGGGAAGCCCCTGGGGAGGGCCTCTGCTCCCCAGCCCCGGGCTGAACGGACTGGAGCCAGTCCGGTTCTCCGAACACCCACCTCCTCTGACCAGCTCACCCGCCTCCCATCCAGACCCAGGGGCTCCTCCGAGCCTTGCCAGGAGGTGTCTTCTGCAGGCACACTTCAGTGGTGGAGAGTTTGATCGCTCCGAAGGCTGCCTGCTCTAACATGGACAGCACCTGTTGTTGGGAACTTCATTCATTGAGGGAGATATCATCTGCTTCTAGATACCACTGAAAGGGATTGACTTCCGGGACCTACAAGGATAGGAGAAGACTGAGGTTATGAGCCTTCAAGAAGTGGAGAGAGAAAGAAGCCATGGACCATCGGTAGTGGATTGAATAGTGCCCCCTGGAGTTCATGTCCTAGAAGATCCCATGGACAGAGGAGCCTGGCGGGCTACACTCCGTGGGGTCCCAAACAGTCAAGCATGACTGAGCAGCGGACACTCACAGGCACAGTTTAGAACCTCAGATGGGACCTTATTTAGGACCAGGGTCTTGGCAGATGTAATCAGTTAAGGGTCTGATGGGAAGTCCTTAGGGGAGCTGAGAAGGGGAGAAGTGGGCAGAGAAGAAGGCAACATGGAGGCAGAGGCAGCAGTGGGCGTGACGGGCTGCCGGGAGGCCTAGGGATTGCTGGGAGTCCCAGAAGCTGGGAGAGAAGCCTGGATCAAATTCTTCTTCTACAAGGCCTCTAGAAGGCACCCACCCTACAGGTGCCTTGACCTTGGACTTCCGGCCTCTGGAACCACGAGAAGATAGCCACCTGTTGGTGGTATCAATATATAGTAATAACAGCCTTGGAAAACTAAGACATCATCCAGTTTCGAAAACCAGCATCCAAGGATGGAGGCAGAGAGAAACATGCTTGGTGGAGGCCTGGAGGGAACAGATTTGAGGGGGAGGGCCACGGGGAATGAGCTAGCTATGTGTGAGGGAGGTTCGTTTGTTAGGGAGGAGGGTCTGCAGACCAGACGGGCCCATGGGTGGGCCGCCGGGATGCCAGGCTGTGATCGATGGAAAGAAGAATCTCTTAGCCAGGACGCTTCGCAGTCTTTAGAGCCCAGAAAGGTACCAATCATGGATTCTCTGACTCTGGCCTGTCTCTGGAAGACTATCCCCAGTTCCTCCATCTTCATTCATAGGAAGGGATCAAACCATCCATAACCCCCATGGTGGTCATTTAGTCACTCAGTCGTGTCCAACTCTGTGTGACCCCATGGACTGTAGCCTTCTAGGCTCCTCTATCCATGGCAGGAATACTAGAGTGGATCGCCATTCCCTTCTCCAGAGGATCTTCCTGACCTTGGGATTGAACCTGCGTCTCTTATGTCTCCTGCATGGGCAGGCGGGTTCTTTACCCCTGAGCCACCTGGGGAACCATGATCACCATTAGGAAGGTTCATAAAAGGCAAGGAAAATACTTAGAATTCAAACTCAGTTATATATGAATCCTTTGTTATGAAATAATATTTCAGTATTTTTTATGGTAATCATTTCATTGTAGGATCATGACATGGTCATTTTTGAATGTTTTCTTTTTTTCTTTTTTTAACTTTTGCTATGAAATAAGGCCTGGATGACAGTCTTGGTGGCAAGATTTTGATTTATGTCTGTACTAGTTTCCGTGGTTTCTTAAACACACACACACACACACACATTTATTCTCTGGAAGTTCTGGAGACCAGAAGTCTAAAGTGAGTCTTAGGGGTTAAAATCCAGTTGGTGTCCTCAGAGCTGGCTCCTTGAGGCGCTCCGGGGGTGTTTGGGTGGGCGTGGGGTTCCCTCCTGGCCTCTTGCAGCTTTCAGAGGGACCGGCTCACCGTGACCTGTGGCCACGTCGCTCCGCTCTCAGCCTCTGCGGACCTGGCGTGTCTTCCGGTCTGGAGTCAGCCGCTGCTCTGCTGCGCGCTCGTCAGGGCACCTGTGATCGTGTTTAATGCTCTCTGGATAATCCGGAGTCATCTCCCCGTTTTAACCGCCTCAGCCTCGTTCCGCTTACAGAGTCCCCGCGCCACAGGCGGTAGCATCGACAGGTTCCCGACAGTAGAACAGGTCTGCCTTTGGGGGAGGTGGGCTCCAGGCACGCCGTCATGGCGCCTCTTATCAGGCCCACGGGCTTCCCTGGAGGCTCAGAAGGTAAAGAATCTGCCGGCAGCGCCGGTTTCATCCCTGGTTGGGGAGATCCCCTGGAGGGGGAAACGGCTACCCACTCCAGCACGCTGCCGGGAGAGCTCCGCGTCAGGGGAGCCTGGTGCACGTCGTCCAGGAGGGTTGCGAAGCGTCGGATGTGACCGAGTGACCGACACAACAATCGTGTTCGTGATTGTTTCTTTGTTAATAAGGTTTTTGTGTGTGGGCCATGTTTCAAGTCTTTATTGAATTTGTCTTAGTATCACTTCTGTTTTATGTTCTCGTGTTTTGGCTATGAGGCACGTGGGGTCTTCATTCCCCAACCGGGGATCGAACCCATACCCCCTGCGTTGAAAGGTGAGGTCTTAACCACTGGACCACCAGGGAAGTCCTTCCATGACTGCTTTCTATAACACATCCCTGTAAGTGGAAGTAAGGGGTGAGAGGGCATAGCTAACGTCAGATGAAATGTTTAGAGAAAAGCGTTCAGAGTTAAGTAGGTTAGACTGGTGTCTTTTGACTGCTGTCCCTTTAAGGGCCTTTCTGAGCTCTACATGGAGGCAGATCTGATGGGAGCACAGGGGGGCAGCTGTAGATTGAAATCCCCGTTACAGGAATCATTTAAAGTTAGCCTCTAGGAAGCTCGGGGCTAATGAGATAATTCCCATTAGCAGAGGAAGGAAGTGAAGGTGGCCTGACATCCCTTCTGTCTCTAATTTATGTGATTCGCTGAGACCGCCCCCTCTCCCCGCCAGGCCCCTCGTTCTGCCGATTCCACTGTCCACCCTTGTTCCGCCAGCCGGGGCTCTGGGTTCCAGCAAGTCCCACCACGCCAAGGAGCCTGGGAAGGGTGCCTTCTGCCCAGACGAGGCGCTTGGGCTCTTTTCTCGGCAGCCCAGCCAAATCTGTGCTTTGCCTGTTTTGTCTCTTTGCCCCGAGCCTCACCCAGTTCCCCTCCATCCAGCCCCGCCCGGCCAACCAGGAACGGGGACCGGTGTCTCTGGGAGCGAAGGGAAGAGAAACGTTTTCAACAGAACATGGGCAGGCTCCAGGGGCCCTTGGAGGCCAGGCTGCAAGATCGTGTTTGCTCGCCACCACCATGTGCCTGTACATTTAGAGGGAAGAGAAAGGGGGAGAGCAGGAGAGAGCTCCTTCTCCTGTTTTGCTCTGCTGCCTATATTCGTGGTCACAGCTCTCTGGGCAAACATGAAAATCCAGTTTGGGTCTTTAATTAGAAAGTCGTGAAGTAGCTGAAGGTTCGGGGCTTTTCAAGTTCACATCCAACCATGGAAACACATCTGGGTTTGAGGAGAGGGGACTCGGTCTCCTTGCGGCCGTGCTGCCCTCAGACCTGAGCCCGGGAGACAGTGCCCGCCCTCCCCCGCCCTCCAGGAGGGTTCCCTGGAGGGGGGCGAGGCTCCTCTTCGCCCCTGGTTTCCATCCTCCTTCCTCTCGTCCTCCCCGAGGGAGGCCATGTGGTGGACGGTTCCGCGTCAGGGCCAAGGGCCAAGGGCCAGAGCAGCGCTCGCCCCGGGGACTGCCCGGCGGCTCTGATGCACCGTGTGGGTGGCCTGTCCCGTGAGCTCGCTGCCTGGCCTCCCACCGCCGCCTGGAGCCCAGCTGCAGCCCTGGGGAGCGGCCTCGCCCCGCCGTGCCCGCGGGGTGCTGAGACCCAGCTTCCTTGTCCCCTGGGCACCCAGAGTCAGATGCCATCCGGACTGGGCCGGGGCGGCGGGGGGGGGCAGACCCGACAGAGACCCGTGACGGCCTTCCCCGCTGGGCTGGCTCTTCAGGCCGGGGCGTCTCTAATGAGGACGAGACAGACGGAGACAAGGCAGGGGTTTGAGGAAGACGGGACCCACATGAAGAGCCCGAGAGAGGCAAGGGGACGCTGCACACGCTGAGGGCCGGGCGTGTCTGTGCATCCGTCTCTCAGGGGTGCTCTCTGCAGGGGTGCTCAGCCGTGTCTGACTCTTTGTGACCCCTGGACTGTCGCCCACCTGAAGCGACCTAGCACACACATGCCACTGAGTCGCGAAGGCTCACTTGCTGGTCCTCTCCTCGGTTCATTCCTGGACCTTGTCCAGGCTGCGCACTCAGACCGGCGCCCTCAGCGGTCAGAGCCACGGGGAACTGGGGAAGGTTCCGGAAGCACCCAGGCCACCAGCACCCGCCTCCTCCGAGTGCCTGTGCTCTTCCTCTCCAGGCCAGTGGGCAGTCTGCCTTGGCGTCCAGAGCCAGACGAGCTCCCGGTCCCTCTGTGTCCTCCCGTGGGTGGGTCTCGAGCCCTCGCACAGCGGGGCAGACAGCAGAGTCCAACCAGGGGACCCAGAGCTGGGCGTGGGGACGGCCCATCTAGAAACTGTCAGCGTCTCCCTCTCGGGGAAGGAGTGTCGTCCGCGCCCTGCTTTCTGGAACCCCCTTCCTGGTGTGATTCACAAAGTCGTCCCTGAGCTGGGGTCTCTCTGTCCCCAGGTCTCTAAGTTGTAGCAGGGCCAGGACACTCTGGGCCCCGTCCCCCATTCTCTGTTGTTAAATGGGCCGCCCGGACGAGAGAAAGCAGAAGGGCCTTGTGATTGATAAGCAGAGGACAGAGGGAGTCAGGGCTTGGGGTCCCTGTTATCTTAAAGTCCATCTTTGGGAGCCACTCCTGCGGATACACAAGAGATCCGGGTCGGCCGGTTCGGAAGGGTCTTTGATCCGCCTAGAAGTTAATGCTTTTCGGTGGAGAACCGCAGAGCGGCCCCACCTGGGGCCGCGGAGATAACAGGCCGGCGCAATCACCCGCCAGCGGCCTCTTGATAATGCCGGGTTTTATTGAGGTCTGGTTTTCGCCCAATGGGAACACTTCCGGCGAGCATCAAAGGGAAGCCGCGTCCCCCTGTGCAAAGAATCCCTCAGGTGTGTGCGTGCGGGGAAGGGCGTGTGCGTGGCTGTGTGTGCACAGGGCTGCCCGTTGGCAGTTAGCGTTCCAGAGACCAGAGGCCACCAGCCCCGGAGGGCCCTCGGCCAGTCACGAAGGCCGTCGCCGGTGGCTCTGGCTGGTCCAGCGCCGAGGACGTCTCTGCAGGTGGTGACTTAGCATCTCACGTGGAAGAGCCGCCCGTGTTTTCTGGACTCTGTGCCACGGGGGCAGGCGGTGTGAGGATTTTAGGGGAGAGCGGAAGGGGACGCTCAGAGAGGACAAAGCTTCCTCATTTGGGAGTCACAGACCTCCTCCTTCTGTGCTCCTTGGAGCTGTCTCAACTACATGAATCAATCCCTGGGGAGGCAGAACTCGCCTGGCAGAGTGGAAGAAACGGGGCGTGGGGGCGGCGGAAGACATGGGGTGTGAAAGGTCACGTCTTTGCAGGGGTCGAGGTGGTGGAGGCAGACGTGGAGTGTGGTCCTGGAGGGAAGGGGCCTCCTCTCCTTCCCGCCCCCAGGCAGTGCCTCTTGGCCACCCCCCTTTCGTCTGGGCAGGCAGGTTGCTGGGCGTCATGCGCGGTCCCTGGAGACAGGGGCAGAGAAACAGCAGCCTGCAAACAGAACATCTGGAAGCTTTCTAACGTTTATTTCTCACCAAGTTTGCAAGAGTCAGGACCTTTGCACGCGAGGTTTGCAGGCTGGAGGGAACCCAGGGGTTCTCGTTCAGAGCGAAGTGCATTCCGACTCTGTGAGGATGGGTGGGATGTGGGGAGGGGAAGTGGGAGCCTTGGAAACAGCCAATGGGAGCCGAAAGGTCCTGTATTCCTTGCACGGGAGCCTGTTCAAAGTCTCTGGGACTAGACCAGGCACCTGAGCTCCTCGCCTCTTTGATGGGTGCAGGGCAGCTGGACTTCTTCGCCTTTGTTCCAAGCAGGTGCACAAAGGGGACTGGAAGAAGCCCTGGGCGGGGAAGGGCGCATGCTGGGAGGCTCCCGCCCAGGGAGCCTTCGTCTCCTCGAGTCCCACGGGGAGCCCGCTTCTCCTGCAGGCCGGTGATCCCGGCCCTTTTCGGCACCAGGGACCAGTTTCCTGGAAGACAGTTTTCCCGCCGACCCGTGTTGTGGGGATGATCTGGGGACGGTTCAAGGGCGTTACTTTTTGTGTGCACTTTATTTCTATTACTGCTGTATGAGCACCACCTCAGATCATCGCGCGTTAGCTCTCAGAGGTTGGGGACCTCGCCAGGAGCTCCAGACGCGATCCTGTGGCTTGCCTTCCCGTCCAGGCGGCCAGGAGGCCGGACACAGGAGGGCCTCTTCATCCTGGTGCCCTGAGCGCTCTCTCGTCCCTCCTCCCGCTCTGTCTTCCTCTCCTCTGTCCTCCACCTCCTCTCTCTCTCCACACCGTCTTCCCATCCTCCTCTTTTATTTTCTCCCTCTTCCTCCTCCTCCCTGCCTCTCCAGTGACCCCCCCCAGGACTTCATGATCTGGGCCAAAGACAGTAAGGAAAGGCTTGGCTCAGCATTTCTACCGAGGGGGGAAAGGTCACGCTTTGCAGGGGTCGAGGTGGTGGAGGCAGACGTGGAGTGTGGTCCTGGAGGGAAGGGGCCTCCTCCTTCCCGCCCCCAGGCAGTGCCTCTTGGCCACCCCCCTTTCGTCTGGGCAGGCAGGTTGCTGGGCGTCATGCGCGGTCCCTGGAGACAGGGGCAGAGAAACAGCAGCCTGCAAACAGAACATCTGGAAGCTTTCTAACGTTTATTTCTCACCAAGTTTGCAAGAGTCAGGACCTTTGCACGCGAGGTTTGCAGGCTGGAGGGAACCCAGGGGTTCTCGTTCAGAGCGAAGTGCATTCCGACTCTGTGAGGATGGGTGGGATGTGGGGAGGGGAAGTGGGAGCCTTGGAAACAGCCAATGGGAGCCGAAAGGTCCTGTATTCCTTGCACGGGAGCCTGTTCAAAGTCTCTGGGACTAGACCAGGCACCTGAGCTCCTCGCCTCTTTGATGGGTGCAGGGCAGCTGGACTTCTTCGCCTTTGTTCCAAGCAGGTGCACAAAGGGGACTGGAAGAAGCCCTGGGCGGGGAAGGGCGCATGCTGGGAGGCTCCCGCCCAGGGAGCCTTCGTCTCCTCGAGTCCCACGGGGAGCCCGCTTCTCCTGCAGGCCGGTGATCCCGGCCCTTTTCGGCACCAGGGACCAGTTTCCTGGAAGACAGTTTTCCCGCCGACCCGTGTTGTGGGGATGATCTGGGGACGGTTCAAGGGCGTTACTTTTTGTGTGCACTTTATTTCTATTACTGCTGTATGAGCACCACCTCAGATCATCGCGCGTTAGCTCTCAGAGGTTGGGGACCCTCGCCAGGAGCTCCAGACGCGATCCTGTGGCTTGCCTTCCCGTCCAGGCGGCCAGGGAGGCCGGACACAGGGAGGGCCTCTTCATCCTGGTGCCCTGAGCGTCTCTCTCGTCCCTCCTCCCGCTCTGTCTTCCTCTCCTCTGTCCTCCACCTCCTCTCTCTCTCCACACCGTCTTCCCATCCTCCTCTTTTATTTTCTCCCTCTTCCTCCTCCTCCCTGCCTCTCCAGTGACCCCCCCCAGGACTTCATGATCTGGGCCAAAGACAGTAAGGAAAGGCTTGGCTCAGCATTTCGACCGGCCAGGCTGGGGATGAAATAATGAAGGAAAAAGACAGCCCCAGCAGGAGAGCGAATGACCCACGATGCTATCCTTCTTTTCAGAAAGTCAGAGGATCAACCTGTTCAGCGCTCTCGCGCTCAGAGTCTGGTTTCTCCTGTAATTCTCTCCTCCCTTTCTCCTCTGACCCACGTAGAGACTCCGCGCCGCGCTTACTCTCGGGACCACATTCAAGACGGGTGAAGATGCTCAGCGGGCATCCTTGGGGGAGGAGTCTGGTTTCTGCGTCTAGGGGAGTTTACCATCTGGATGGAGAATGGAGGGGCCGGTTTCTGAACTGGCCCCGTGCTGTATCCCGTCTGAGCTTGGCGTAAGCTCAGCGCCCAGCGGGGCCGGCTCTTTGTGTGCTGGCTTTACGAGGGGAGGAAACTGAGGCTTTGTGTCGGTATTGCTGGGAGACACCAGCCCGCAAGGTGTCCACCCTGTTCTGATGGGAAACGAGGTGACACAGCCACTAGGAATCCCACGCCGACCCGTCACCCATCTGGCAGCTGGGATGTGCGTTCCCACATCTGCCCGGGGGAGCCTGGCTGCGGTTTCTGCCTCCGCGCGTCTTGTGCCCTGGCCAATCGTCAGGATTCAGGGGGCTCGCCCCCTTCTTCCGCGGCTCTCCTCCGGGCTCGCTGGCCCTGGGTAGCCGGCCGCGGTTCTCCGCGTGTCTGAATCAGCTGGAAGGCTGTAACCGCTGCCTCGTCCAGCCCTAGGCGGTCCTGGCTTCCGCAGACTGGGGTGAGCCCTAGGCGTGGAAACTTTGAAAACCGTCCCAGCGGACGTCAAGAATGGGCCATGCCTCCGAGGCAAGGTTCCGCTATGGGGAGGCAGCCTGCTTCCCCACCGGCAGCCCCAGCGCCAGCGTCTGAGACGCTTCAGTGGTCGCAGAGAGGGGGCCGCTACTGGCTTCTCGCGGGTGAGGCCGGGGGTGTTGCCGAGCCTCTTACGATGCATAAAGCAGCCCCCTCGACCCCGACCAGAAATGACCCTGCCCTAAATGTCACTAGGGTGACCCTGGTGGCTTCGCGAAGCAGGAGACCCAGGTTCGATCCTTGAGTTGGGGACGATCCTTGGAGAAGGGAATGGCAACCCACTCCAGGACTCTTGACTGGGAAACCCCACCAACAGAGAAGCCTGGCGGGCTGCAGTGCGTGGGGCCGCAGAGTCGGACACGGCCGAGCACGCACGCACGCACGCACGCACGCACGCACGCACGCACGTCCGTCCAGCCTGTCACAGGGGCTCTTGCTACTGATCCTCCTTTCCTGGTCCCCCGTTTTTCTCCATGGGTTGTTCCACCTGCAGACGCTGCATGCACTTTACTTCCGGCCGGTGTTTTCAAAGAGGCCAGAGGCAGGGGCTGAAGGCCAAGGCCGTGCGTTGGAGTCTTGTCTAACCAGCTCCTCGTGGCCATGGCAACAGGCAGCAAAACATCCGAGGGAGCGAAGACGGGGTGGGGGGGCGGGGCGGAAGGGACTCGGCCCTGGAGGAGGCTGAACCTGGAGAATGTTGCTGGAGGGAGAGGCAGGGAAGCCCACCTGGCGGCTCTGGTTCCGCCGTGAGCTTCCTACACACCTCCCCAACAGGCACCCCCAGCTGGGTTTCTAAGAGATCTCTCAGATCTTCTCTAGGTGCCTGCTAATCCGCAGGCCCGAGTGCCTTTCTCTAGGCTCACAGAGGCGTGTCTTGGCCAAATGCTTTCCCTAGGAGAGTCTGGCGTGGGGAGAGGGTGTGTCTGGCTCTGCTCAGGCGCCTGCCTCGCTTTCCCCTCTGCGTGAATCCACTCACTTCCACCCCTCCCCCGGCCGCCGTGGCTGGATCTGCAGGCCGGGATGAGCCCGGCGACGGGGAGTGGCTGTGTGTTTGGCTTTTCATTTTATTTTGCGCATGCCTCCTGACATGCCCCCGTGTATTTAATGTCCCACTGCCAAGTGCATGCGGTTGCCGGGCGACCAGAAGGAAGTCCCTGTGTGAGTCACCGGCTGCTGCCAATTAATTTGCTAGCCGTGTGCGTCTCCCTGGGGAAAGGGCTTCTCCTTGGTCCCCTCCGGTTCGGCTCAGGCAGCTGCTGGCCAGGAGGGGAAAAAGAAAACCAGAACGTTTAGCGGAACTTTGCGGTGGGTGGGAGCTGACACCTGCCCGCAGCCTCTGGCCCTCTCGCAGTTCCCCCGCAAGCAGGTGACTTGAAATTGTCTCCCTCCCCGACCTCCCCAGGGCGCTTATGGTGCCGTCCTTCCGTCTCTGACCGTCAGCCCCTTCTCTCTGGCTTTACAGCAGCCCCTCATGTCCCGCCCAGGGGTTTAGCCAGAGCCCCCAGGAAGGAGAGCTCCCCTGCACCAGGCTGAGTGGCGACCTCCCAGGGCTGTGGAGGGATGGAGGGGGCCTCTTGCTGCTGCTGCACCCAGGATCCCTCGTGCACCTCCCTCCAATGCTGTGGTCCTTCCGGCCTAATGCTCAGTCAGTGTTGCCTCTCCGCTGTGGCCCGCAAGAGCGGAACTCGCCCGTCTGGTTTCTGCCTGTGTTCTCAGCTTCTCTTCCCACCCGGTCCTTGTGAGTGCGTGGATGTGCAGGCGGTTCCTCGTGGGCGGATGGTGCTTATGGCGTTGGAGACGTGGAGCCTGGGTTGATCTGCTCCTGACGAGGTCTCAGCAATTCTAACGTGGGAAGGCGCCCTGCGTGTTTCCTGGTGCGCAGCATACGTGTCGCTTAGGAATGGGAGTTAGATGGTGGGAAGCCAGGAGAGCATGATCAGCCCAAGTCCACTTCCTGTGCTTGCAGTCAACAGTGCAGGAAGAGAACTGAGTTGAACTGTCTTCCCACGTCCACTCTGGATCACCTCCGAATCAGTTGCGAAGGCTCTCGTGAGAAAGGGGCGACGGAGGATGCAGGGGTTGGGTGGCATCATGGACTCAATGGACATGAGTTTGAGCAAGCTCCAGGAGGTGGTGAGGGACCGGGAAGCCAGGCGTGCTGCAGTCCAGGGGGTCACGAAGGTCAGACACGACTGAACCTGTGAAAGCCAAGAGCATTCCAGCTGAAGGGAACACTGGGATGAAGGACCAGATGCTTGTCATCCTGAGCTGAGAACTGTGACCCCTTCTGTGCCCGTTTTCTCATCTGTCAACTGCGGTTGCCGGGCGACCAGAAGGAAGTCCCTGTGTGAGTCACCGGCTGCTGCCAATTAATTTGCTAGCCGTGTGCGTCTCCCTGGGGAAAGGGCTTCTCCTTGGTCCCCTCCGGTTCGGCTCAGGCAGCTGCTGGCCAGGAGGGGAAAAAGAAAACCAGAACGTTTAGCGGAACTTTGCGGTGGGTGGGAGCTGACACCTGCCCGCAGCCTCTGGCCCTCTCGCAGTTCCCCCGCAAGCAGGTGACTTGAAATTGTCTCCCTCCCCGACCTCCCCAGGGCGCTTATGGTGCCGTCCTTCCGTCTCTGACCGTCAGCCCCTTCTCTCTGGCTTTACAGCAGCCCCTCATGTCCCGCCCAGGGGTTTAGCCAGAGCCCCCAGGAAGGAGAGCTCCCCTGCACCAGGCTGAGTGGCGACCTCCCAGGGCTGTGGAGGGATGGAGGGGGCCTCTTGCTGCTGCTGCACCCAGGATCCCTCGTGCACCTCCCTCCAATGCTGTGGTCCTTCCGGCCTAATGCTCAGTCAGTGTTGCCTCTCCGCTGTGGCCCGCAAGAGCGGAACTCGCCCGTCTGGTTTCTGCCTGTGTTCTCAGCTTCTCTTCCCACCCGGTCCTTGTGAGTGCGTGGATGTGCAGGCGGTTCCTCGTGGGCGGATGGTGCTTATGGCGTTGGAGACGTGGAGCCTGGGTTGATCTGCTCCTGACGAGGTCTCAGCAATTCTAACTTGGGAAGGCGCCCTGCGCGTGTTTCCTGGTGCTCAGCATACGTGTCGCTTAGGAATGGGAGTTAGATGGTGGGAAGCCAGGAGAGCATGATCAGCCCAAGTCCACTTCCTGTGCTTGCAGTCAACAGTGCAGGAAGAGAACTGAGTTGAACTGTCTTCCCACGTCCACTCTGGATCACCTCCGAATCAGTTGCGAAGGCTCTCGTGAGAAAGGGGCGACGGAGGATGCAGGGGTTGGGTGGCATCATGGACTCAATGGACATGAGTTTGAGCAAGCTCCAGGAGGTGGTGAGGGACCGGGAAGCCAGGCGTGCTGCAGTCCAGGGGGTCACGAAGGTCAGACACGACTGAACCTGTGAAAGCCAAGAGCATTCCAGCTGAAGGGAACACTGGGATGAAGGACCAGATGCTTGTCATCCTGAGCTGAGAACTGTGACCCCTTCTGTGCCTCAGTTTTCTCATCTGTCAACTGGGTGGTCTGACACCTCCAAGACTGGCCCCATAGCTCACAGGCTGAAAAACAGAATTTTCCACTTCCTCTGAGCTGGCTGTATTTCGTGTTTTGTTTTGTTTTGTTTTTTAATCAGCTATGGGTGTAGTGGTAAGATTTCTGTAAAGGATTCCCAGCGATGATTCAGTGTACAGAGCTCCTTGAACACTATAGATAGGCCTTTATTCACTCTTAACTAAAATACTGCTTTTAGAAGCAGCACTGGGCTTCCCAGGTGGCACAGTGGTAAAGAACCCACCTGCCAGTGCAGGAGATGAGAGTTTGATCCCTGGGTGGGAGGAGATCCCCTGGAGAAGAGAATGGCAACCCACTCCAGTATTCCTGCCTGGAGAGTCTCATGACAGAGGAGCCTGGTGGGCTGCATTCATGGGGTCTCTAAAGGGTTGGACACAAGTAAGGGAGTAAACAGCAGCAGTGTTCTGCTCAGTAGCTAGAGCATTCTGAACTAAAAAGGCAGTAAGGTGATGCTCACTGTTGAAAGACATCTTTTGAAAGGACAGAAGGCAGACTCTCACTCTCATGCTGGTTTTTGGTTCACAGACCTGGAAGGCAGGACAGGTGGAGCGCTGTCCTCGCCACCCACCACCCCTCCCTCGAGCAGCCATGAGGACCCCGCAGGACCTGGCTCAGACGGGACCATCCCCCGAGGGGCAAGCATTCTGGATTGGATTGGATGGAGAATGAGCTTCCCAGGTGGCTCAGTCGGTAAAGAATCTGCCCGCAGTTACAGGAGACCCAAGTTCGATCCCTGGGGCGGGAAGATGCCCTGGAGAAGGGAAGGGCAACCCGCTTCAGTGTTCTTGCCTGGAGAATCCCTCGGACAGAGGAGCCTGGCGGGCGACCGTCCAGGGGGTCACAAAGAGTCAGACGCGACTGAGTGACTAACACACACCTTCTGGAAAAGAAAGGACCTTCTGGATTAGAGAATGTATTTGAGGAGAGAGCAAAGACCCTCTGCCTGAAGAATAGTCTCTCTGTTGATCTGCGTGCACGGGAGGCCGTCTCCTGTTGAGGGAGATGCCAGGAGCCTTGACCCTGTAGCTCGTTCTGCTGGCGCCTGGTCTTGCGGCTCCCCGCCGCCAGTCCCGGGAGCCACAGGGCCTTCTGCCACGTCCTTCCGTGCCCCCACCTCCCAGGTCTGCCGGTGGACTGAGCAGTTCTTCTGTTTTGCTCCATCACTTCCCTGCTGGATACAGAGTGAATAGTTCACTCTGTGTAGGTCAACTGGTCTTGACATTTTATCCCTTCTAAGAAGCCGTGTTTGCATATTCCTATACAAGCAGCCTTGGAAAAGTGTCCCTTCTGGTGTATGTGGGAACCCACCTGCCAGTGCAGGAGATGAGAGTTTGATCCCTGGGTGGGAGGAGATCCCCTGGAGAAGAGAATGGCAACCCACTCCAGTATTCCTGCCTGGAGAGTCTCATGACAGAGGAGCCTGGTGGGCTGCATTCATGGGGTCTCTAAAGGGTTGGACACAAGTAAGGGAGTAAACAGCAGCAGTGTTCTGCTCAGTAGCTAGAGCATTCTGAACTAAAAAGGCAGTAAGGTGATGCTCACTGTTGAAAGACATCTTTTGAAAGGACAGAAGGCAGACTCTCACTCTCATGCTGGTTTTTGGTTCACAGACCTGGAAGGCAGGACAGGTGGAGCGCTGTCCTCGCCACCCACCACCCCTCCCTCGAGCAGCCATGAGGACCCCGCAGGACCTGGCTCAGACGGGACCATCCCCCGAGGGGCAAGCATTCTGGATTGGATTGGATGGAGAATGAGCTTCCCAGGTGGCTCAGTCGGTAAAGAATCTGCCCGCAGTTACAGGAGACCCAAGTTCGATCCCTGGGGCGGGAAGATGCCCTGGAGAAGGGAAGGGCAACCCGCTTCAGTGTTCTTGCCTGGAGAATCCCTCGGACAGAGGAGCCTGGCGGGCGACCGTCCAGGGGGTCACAAAGAGTCAGACGCGACTGAGTGACTAACACACACCTTCTGGAAAAGAAAGGACCTTCTGGATTAGAGAATGTATTTGAGGAGAGAGCAAAGACCCTCTGCCTGAAGAATAGTCTCTCTGTTGATCTGCGTGCACGGGAGGCCGTCTCCTGTTGAGGGAGATGCCAGGAGCCTTGACCCTGTAGCTCGTTCTGCTGGCGCCTGGTCTTGCGGCTCCCCGCCGCCAGTCCCGGGAGCCACAGGGCCTTCTGCCACGTCCTTCCGTGCCCCCACCTCCCAGGTCTGCCGGTGGACTGAGCAGTTCTTCTGTTTTGCTCCATCACTTCCCTGCTGGATACAGAGTGAATAGTTCACTCTGTGTAGGTCAACTGGTCTTGACATTTTATCCCTTCTAAGAAGCCGGTGTTTGCATATTCCTATACAAGCAGCCTTGGAAAAGTGTCCCTTCTGGTGTATGTGGGATCTGGCCCTGCGAATTCCAGAGCGAGGCGCGTCTCTGCAGAAATCCTTGTCTCTAAAGATGCTAGGACGTTGGAGGGGGCCTCGCTGGGAGCTGGATCCTGAAGGCTGGCATTCCCCCCGTGCAGCTTTCTTGGTGTGGACTGCATGCAGGTGGACATCTGGAGAAGCAGAAAGTGACTGTGTCTACTGTCGACACAGAGCCATGGTCAGCTCCCCGCTGGGTGGTTGGGGTCCACGTCTGAACCCCATGCTCCATTCCACGATCCACCAGCCAGAGCTGACAGTGTTTCTAGAGCACTCTCTCACTCCAGTGTGTCCTGCCCACAGGTGGAGCCCCCAAAACCCCAAATCCTGTGGGTGTAGTGAACCTTTTCTGCTGAGAACAGAATAGCTCATTATAAAACAAAACTCACATAGCCACTGGGAACAGTGGAAAATCAACTATGGTGTATGTGTGTGTGTGTGTGAGAGAGAGAGAGAGAGAGGAGATGCAAACACACATGGTGTAGACTAAGAGCCAGGAAGAGAATTCTGCCTTTTAGCTAGACAAAGAGCTACAGGCCTTTGGGATGCTGTTCTCTGGAAAGTGAAGGAGTTGACTGGAAGACGTCCTGAAATCTCTTTGCACTCTAGGGAGCCTTAAAACATCAGGGGCGTGTAAATTGGGCCGAAGTGCGTACTTCCTGTCTGACATCTCCTGGATAACCTTTGAGTGCAACAAAAAAACCCTCTGCCTGAAGAATAGTCTCTCTGTTGATCTGCGTGCACGGGAGGCCGTCTCCTGTTGAGGGAGATGCCAGGAGCCTTGACCCTGTAGCTCGTTCTGCTGGCGCCTGGTCTTGCGGCTCCCCGCCGCCAGTCCCGGGAGCCACAGGGCCTTCTGCCACGTCCTTCCGTGCCCCCACCTCCCAGGTCTGCCGGTGGACTGAGCAGTTCTTCTGTTTTGCTCCATCACTTCCCTGCTGGATACAGAGTGAATAGTTCACTCTGTGTAGGTCAACTGGTCTTGACATTTTATCCCTTCTAAGAAGCCGGTGTTTGCATATTCCTATACAAGCAGCCTTGGAAAAGTGTCCCTTCTGGTGTATGTGGGATCTGGCCCTGCGAATTCCAGAGCGAGGCGCGTCTCTGCAGAAATCCTTGTCTCTAAAGATGCTAGGACGTTGGAGGGGGCCTCGCTGGGAGCTGGATCCTGAAGGCTGGCATTCCCCCCGTGCAGCTTTCTTGGTGTGGACTGCATGCAGGTGGACATCTGGAGAAGCAGAAAGTGACTGTGTCTACTGTCGACACAGAGCCATGGTCAGCTCCCCGCTGGGTGGTTGGGGTCCACGTCTGAACCCCATGCTCCATTCCACGATCCACCAGCCAGAGCTGACAGTGTTTCTAGAGCACTCTCTCACTCCAGTGTGTCCTGCCCACAGGTGGAGCCCCCAAAACCCCAAATCCTGTGGGTGTAGTGAACCTTTTCTGCTGAGAACAGAATAGCTCATTATAAAACAAAACTCACATAGCCACTGGGAACAGTGGAAAATCAACTATGGTGTATGTGTGTGTGTGTGTGAGAGAGAGAGAGAGAGAGGAGATGCAAACACACATGGTGTAGACTAAGAGCCAGGAAGAGAATTCTGCCTTTTAGCTAGACAAAGAGCTACAGGCCTTTGGGATGCTGTTCTCTGGAAAGTGAAGGAGTTGACTGGAAGACGTCCTGAAATCTCTTTGCACTCTAGGGAGCCTTAAAACATCAGGGGCGTGTAAATTGGGCCGAAGTGCGTACTTCCTGTCTGACATCTCCTGGATAACCTTTGAGTGCAACTCAGATGCTGTGGACTGGGCACCCCCGCCCCCTGCCCGTTGCCTTCCCTTTCCAGACGCCAGCTTTATCTGGGATAGGGGAGCGGAACTCGGTGGTGGTAGCCGGGGTAGAGGAGAGAAGGTGGCCCCAGCCCCAGTGAGGGGTGTTCATGACAAGTGAGAACAACCTGCAGGCAAATTACAGGTTCTCGTCAGGTTAATTAAAGCCGGGCTTTCAGGACTGCGTGCCATCCTGAAGTTGTTGCTTCTTGCAGAGGATCAAGGCTTTATCTTTTCTGCTGAAAGACAGGCCTGAGCATCTCAGCTCACCATGCTCATCTTGTGCGGTGGCCCCTGCCGGGGGGCGGGGGAAGTGTTCGTGGCCTGCCAGGAAGAGACGAGCTCACAGGCCTCTAGAGATGACTCTCTCGTGACACACCTGCCAAGGTTGAGACCCAGCCCCGCACGCACGGGTCTTTCCCCACTTCTGCGTCTCCCTGCCTTCACGGCCGTGGGACGGAGTGCCAGCCGGCTCCTGCGCTGTCGATTTTCTTTTTTAAAAGGTGCGCTCCTTTCAGATGGTTCCGCCATTTCTCTGTCCCACACGTGGTGCCAAAAGCAGCAGTTTCCTCTTTTTCTCTCCTTTCTTATCTTCTCATCCACATCGAATCCCAGATCCCTAGAGCCCAAAGCGGTCTAGAGCATCACTCTTATGTATATCTACCTCTGACTCATGCAGGAGTCCCATGTCCAGCCTCGCATGAGGGATGGGCAGGCCCCGGGGAGGCGGCCTTTTGGACACAGTGAGAGAGAGCTGGGAGCGAAGGCTGGACAATGCTCAGCCCGGTTGGAGGGAGAGCAGAATTCTAAAGAGGCCTCCATGGGCAGCCAAGGGTCTGCATGTGGCAACTTCTTCCTCCGACATCAAGCCAAAGAGATCTTATTTCTGAGTCCAGGTGTGTGTCTTATGTTAATAAAAGGACCAAGTGGGAGACAAGGCCTCCTGAGTTTTTGTCTCAGGACTCCAGTTCCTTCCATGTTAAACATCAGGGGCGTGTAAATTGGGCCAAGTGCGTACTTCCAGTCTGACATCTCCTTGAGAACCTGTGAGTGCAACTCAGATGCTGTGGACTGGGCACCCCCGCCCCCTGCCCGTTGCCTTCCCTTTCCAGACGCCAGCTTTATCTGGGATAGGGGAGCGGAACTCGGTGGTGGTAGCCGGGGTAGAGGAGAGAAGGTGGCCCCAGCCCCAGTGAGGGGTGTTCATGACAAGTGAGAACAACCTGCAGGCAAATTACAGGTTCTCGTCAGGTTAATTAAAGCCGGGCTTTCAGGACTGCGTGCCATCCTGAAGTTGTTGCTTCTTGCAGAGGATCAAGGCTTTATCTTTTCTGCTGAAAGACAGGCCTGAGCATCTCAGCTCACCATGCTCATCTTGTGCGGTGGCCCCTGCCGGGGGGCGGGGGAAGTGTTCGTGGCCTGCCAGGAAGAGACGAGCTCACAGGCCTCTAGAGATGACTCTCTCGTGACACACCTGCCAAGGTTGAGACCCAGCCCCGCACGCACGGGTCTTTCCCCACTTCTGCGTCTCCCTGCCTTCACGGCCGTGGACGGAGTGCCAGCCGGCTCCTGCGCTGTCGATTTTCTTTTTTAAAAGGTGCGCTCCTTTCAGATGGTTCCGCCATTTCTCTGTCCCACACGTGGTGCCAAAAGCAGCAGTTTCCTCTTTTTCTCTCCTTTCTTATCTTCTCATCCACATCGAATCCCAGATCCCTAGAGCCCAAAGCGGTCTAGAGCATCACTCTTATGTATATCTACCTCTGACTCATGCAGGAGTCCCATGTCCAGCCTCGCATGAGGGATGGGCAGGCCCCGGGGAGGCGGCCTTTTGGACACAGTGAGAGAGAGCTGGGAGCGAAGGCTGGACAATGCTCAGCCCGGTTGGAGGGAGAGCAGAATTCTAAAGAGGCCTCCATGGGCAGCCAAGGGTCTGCATGTGGCAACTTCTTCCTCCGACATCAAGCCAAAGAGATCTTATTTCTGAGTCCAGGTGTGTGTCTTATGTTAATAAAAAGGACCAAGTGGGGAGACAAGGCCTCCTGAGTTTTTGTCTCAGGAATTCCTCCTTCTTAGTTCCTTCCATGTAAAATGAAGAGGTCAGAGGTCACACATTCCCCAAAGTCCCTTCTACCCAGGCTGTCCACTGTGTCCCCATATTGGACTGAGTTCATGACTTAAATGATTTGCAGTATTTTTCTCTATGGATCTAGTCCTGCCTTAATTTCTTTTCCTTTTTTTAATTTTAAAAAGTATCCAGCAGTTATCTATCTATCTAGCTATCTATTTTTTTGGTTGCCCCACGTGGCATATGGGATCTTTGTTCCCCAACCAGGAGTTAAAAGCATGGGACATCCCGGGAAGTCCCCTCAGTTAATTTCAACTTAGTCCAAGAACCCCTATGAATCATGCAAGCCTTTTCTCCGGGCTTCAGTTTTCCCATCAATAAAGTGGAAGAGGGAGTGGGTGGTCTTCGGGATGCGCCAAGTTCTGCTCCCGTGTGTCAAGTTCTAAGCCTCGTCGGACGTAGCCGATGTCTGACGAGGAGCTCTCTCTCCCTTTGTCTTCGGCTGCGCAAGCCCGAGACGGGGCTGTCCTGGGAAGTCCATTACGAATGACTACTTCAAAACTGTTTGCACTTGTTGTCAGCTGCACTGAGCAAGCGTTTGTCGAGGGAGAAGGCAAATAGACCCACAGACTGCTGGCAGGCCAGGGGAGGGGACTGCTCTTTGCCCGGGTGCCTGGGAACAAGAAAAAGGCCTGCTTGCCGTTTGACCAATAAATAAAAACTGGGAGCTCTGCGTGGCTCAAACTGTAGGGGATTTATTAGTTTGCTCAGTGAAAGGCAAATATTAAGTCTTAAGTTGACCCGTCCTGGGACCTGCCTTTTGGCATTTGTATGCCATCCGGCACCGATCACCAGGTACTCCAGGTTATCAAGTTCGGTCTAAGGGTTTTTTTTTTTTTTTTTCCCCCATCTCCCTCTCCTTTCTTTCCTCCTTGCCTGCCCCCCACCCAGCTCCCACCTTCTCCGATAACTCAGGCCTGGGGTTTGGAGAGGTGGGGAGAGGCGAGGACTTGTCCTGGGTCTGAGGCCGCCTGCGTTCTGGGCTCCAGCGTCCCCGGGGGCTAACCATGACTGTGGGTTGGTGGCTCAGGGCTGTGAACTCCCCAAGTGGTCCTTGGTCGTCTCCTCCATCCTCCGCGCTGAGCGCTTCGAAAGCGAGGTCCCAGGCTGTTGGGGAAGCCCTTGCCTCTCGTGAGCGTGAGTCTTGACAATCACTGGGGACAGAGAGTCAGACCCCTCGTTTCTAAGCGTTTTCACTGTGAGCAAATGATTTCAGCCGGACGCCCTGAACGATGAGCTCACTGGGCTTGTCACTCTCCTCGTGAGGGATGCTGGGACCCGGGACCCCGGGCTGCAGGGCCCACACCTGGACACCCGTCTCCTCCAGCAACAGAAGACAAAGACACAGAAGGACTACAGGTGCCTGTGTGCACGCACGGCTGGGGCGGAGGCCGGACAGTGATGTTCAGAAAGACCGGAAACCCAGCTGCCACCTCTGGGCGTCGGGAGCCGAAGCGGGGCACTGGACAGGCCCCTGCGCCCACCACCAGCCAGGGGTGGAGCCCACCTCAGCCGCCTGCTGCCTGAGCCCTGGACCTGCCTCCTCCCTTCTCGCCATAAAGGAACCCGCTCTCCTCGCGTGGGGAGCGAGCAGGGGGGCCTGTTCCTGGTTTTCATTCCTCTCTGCTGCAGCCGGGGCCCCAGTAAAGCTTTGTCTGAATTTTTGGTCTGGCCTCTGATCAACGTCTGTTGACTGGGAAAGGCCAGGAATCCCGGTCCGTCTTGCACGGAGATATCCAGACCCCAGAGGTTGGACAAGGGCCTAGTCTCTCCCCTTTCCAAAAATGAGCCACGGTGGAACCAAAGTGGATAGCACGTTCTTTACCATTTGCTGGAGCAGCTTCAGTTCACAGCACGGCAGCTCCAGGCCCGCAGCGCTCCTGGCTGGGGTTCGCGGGTGCCCGCCCGCTGTGGGGCACAGCCCCCACCGTGCCCGCTGCTTCGTGTCAGACCCCAAAGGCCCCTTTCCAGGCCACCGCGGTAGCCACCCCTGGAGACGGCGTCGTACCCGCCTGCCCGGATACGCCGGTGCCCCACCACCACTTATGCTGTCAAGACTTGGGAATGTTCTGGACTTGCTTAATTAGAAAAGTTCTTTTCACACTCCAGTGGTGATTTTTGATTGCACTCAGCGTGAGTTTTAACCCCCTGGCGATGCTTTCTGGACGCGTCTGTGTTGGGCAGGTCCGCGTGAGGCAGCCGGGCTGCCCCAGTCCTGTTCGTCCTCCAAGGTTGTTTTCAGGGCTTCCTGCTCTGGGAAGCCTTCCTGGGTTGAGGCTTCTCTCTCCACCAGCAGTGAGCGCCCCCTCGGTCACGTCCTCTTAAAGCACCTGGTGCCGGCTAGGGACCCCAAAAGGCCGATCCCCGCGTCCTGACCGTGGCACTTCTGGTATGGCACTGACTGCTCTCAGCCTGAGCTTGTTTTAAACATTTTCTCCCGGTACTCCTCAGTCCGTCCATCTGTCTCACAAAAGCAGAAACTGGGTTACTTCTATCACTTTCAAATTTATTCCTAAAATGCCCAAGAATGATCAGGATCACGTGGCAGGCGCTGGGCTTGCCATCTCATCCTCAGAAAATGGAGGTCTCCAGCAATCAGTGGTGTGGATCAAGTCTCATCTGTGAGAGCTGGGATCGAAGGCCAAGGTCGCTGGAGACCTGCAGTTGAGAGGCCTTGACTGTGTCGCCTGGTGGCCTTCGCCTGCTAGGTAAACAAGGAGGATGTTGAGTTGACTTCCCCTATCCATGGTCTGTTACTGCATATACCACTAAACTGGCCTGTGGTTTTTGTTTTCTTTTCTTTTTTCTTTTTATTCACCTGCCTGTTAATAAAGTCTCTTCTGAGCAGCTGAGAAAGTGTGCTTTTTCCTTGATGGGTGGTTTTTCTGCAGAATCTCTTCTTGAAATAAAACATGTCTGTTTTTTGTCCATTATCTGAGAGCCAGGGCGATTTTCAGGGGCTTCCCAAGTGGGGCTAGTGATAAAGAGCCCACCTGCCACTGCAGGAGACATAAGAGAAGCAGGTGAGATCCCCGGGTCAGTAAGATCCCCTGGAGGACAACCCACTTCAGTATTCTTGTCTGGAGAATCCCATGGACAGAGGAACTGGGTTGGCTACAGTCTATGGGGTTACAAAGCGTTGGACATGACTAAAGTGACCTAGCACGTGTGCAGGATGACTTTGACAACAGGAAAGAGACATTTAAAATCAAAAGTTTAAATCAGAGTCGCTGAAGACTTTCCGTGTCTAAACACTGAAAGACAGAAGAAAAATACAAGATATCTTTTGGGATATCCTTTGCCTTCAGGATCTTACAGTCTGGATGAACAAGAGCTACCCATAGAAGACCAGCGCTCACGTTTGCCAGATAAGCTCACGGTTAGCTCACAGAGACTCGGGGGGCCGCCGCCGCCTGCCTGCTCTTCGCCCATCATGAGCGATTCCAGCACGTCATACACAGCGAAGTGGGTCATAATGAGCAGATCCCCTGCTAAAGGGGGTGATCTTCCTTGGTTCAAGGGCTTCACGCCTGAGGACAGACTGCGGAGGAAGAGACAGCACTCCAGAGTGAGCAGATCCAGGGAGACGAGAGACTGCCCCCGGTCCCCATCGGATTCACCAGCCCTTCTGTGAGGAGAACATTTCTGTGGGGAGGGGGACAGAAAGGAAGACGGAAGCTTCGCCTTTTGGGGAAAGAGACAAACTCAAAGATCACCCCTCGTTTGTACAGACAAGTGAATTAGAATTTGGGCAAAGTAGACGTCCTCTGTGGGCTCTGGTTACCAGAACCAGTTTCAGACATTCAAGAGATGCTAAGACCCTCGGCCAAGAAAAGTCAGGCCGGGCTTCCCTGGTGGTCCAGTGAGTAAGGACACCACCTTGCAGTGCAAGGGGCACCGGTTCAATCCCTGGCCTGGGTAGATCGCACGTGCTGCGGAGTGGCTGGACTGATGTGTCCAATCACTGAGCCGGAGCTCTGGAGCGCATGTGCCCAGAGCCGGTGCTCTGTGACAGGAGGGGCCACTGTGATGGGAGGCCCACACGGGCCAAAGAACAAAGATGGATGAAAATAAATGAATGAAAGACCAATAGAAGTGGCAAAAAAAAGAAAAGAAAGCCGATGGATTAGGCACTCCCAGGGTTACAGTAAGCCCGGGGCCCTTGATTTCTGGAGAATCCCATGGACAGAGGAACTGGGTTGGCTACAGTCTATGGGGTTACAAAGCGTTGGACATGACTAAAGTGACCTAGCACGTGTGCAGGATGACTTTGACAACAGGAAAGAGACATTTAAAATCAAAAGTTTAAATCAGAGTCGCTGAAGACTTTCCGTGTCTAAACACTGAAAGACAGAAGAAAAATACAAGATATCTTTTGGGATATCCTTTGCCTTCAGGATCTTACAGTCTGGATGAACAAGAGCTACCCATAGAAGACCAGCGCTCACGTTTGCCAGATAAGCTCACGGTTAGCTCACAGAGACTCGGGGCCGCCGCCTGCCTGCTCTTCGCCCATCATGAGCGATTCCAGCACGTCATACACAGCGAAGTGGGTCATAATGAGCAGATCCCCTGCTAAAGGGGGTGATCTTCCTTGGTTCAAGGGCTTCACGCCTGAGGACAGACTGCGGAGGAAGAGACAGCACTCCAGAGTGAGCAGATCCAGGGAGACGAGAGACTGCCCCCGGTCCCCATCGGATTCACCAGCCCTTCTGTGAGGAGAACATTTCTGTGGGGAGGGGGACAGAAAGGAAGACGGAAGCTTCGCCTTTTGGGGAAAGAGACAAACTCAAAGATCACCCTCGTTTTGTACAGACAAGTGAATTAGAATTTGGGCAAAGTAGACGTCCTCTGTGGGCTCTGGTTACCAGAACCAGTTTCAGACATTCAAGAGATGCTAAGACCCTCGGCCAAGAAAAGTCAGGCCGGGCTTCCCTGGTGGTCCAGTGAGTAAGGACACCACCTTGCAGTGCAAGGGGCACCGGTTCAATCCCTGGCCTGGGTAGATCGCACGTGCTGCGGAGTGGCTGGACTGATGTGTCCAATCACTGAGCCGGAGCTCTGGAGCGCATGTGCCCAGAGCCGGTGCTCTGTGACAGGAGGGGCCACTGTGATGGGAGGCCCACACGGGCCAAAGAACAAAGATGGATGAAAATAAATGAATGAAAGACCAATAGAAGTGGCAAAAAAAAGAAAAGCCAGGCCGTTTGGAGGATAGGATGTGCAGACGTGGAGAACAGACTCGCATGGACACAGGAAGGGAAGGGGGGTGCGTTGAGAGAGCAGCATGACATGTATACACCATCACGTGCAAAACAGACAGTGGACAGCTGCCTTGCAGCCTGGGGAGCTCAGCTCGACAATGACCTAGAGGGGTGGGACGGGGGAGGGGGAGGGAGGCTCCCGAGGGAGGGGACGCATGTGTACACAGGTATAGCTGACTCACCTCATTGCACAGCAGAAACTAACACAGCACTGAAAAGCAATTTTTTCTGGGGTCCTCTGCTGGGATCTTGTGGTTTTTTTTAAAAAAATTATGTTTATTTTACTTTTTACTTTTACAAAGTTTTGTTGTTTACAGATATGTATAATCCCAGATTAGTCCTATGTATATCCCTGGTCCCCTCCCTCCTCTCCTCCCTCCCAGGCCCCCCCATCCCACCCCTCCAGGCCATCGCACCACGCCCCTGCAGGATCCCCTATTCCCACAGCCCAATGGCAATAGCTGTCTTTTTCACACATGACAGTATAGGTTTCCATGTTACTCCCTCTGTGCCTCCCACCCCCTGCTCATTCCCCACAGTGTCCATATGTCTATTCTCTGCCTCTTTTTCCATTGCTTCACTGCGTGTGTCATCATTACCATCTTACCAGATTCCATATATATGTGTTAGTATATTGTGCTTGTCTTTCTCTTTTTGACTTACCTCACTTTGTATAATAGGTTCTAGATCCATCCACCTCATTAGGACTGATTCTTCTGCATTTCTTTTTATAGTTGAGAAGTACTCCACTGTATATATGTACCAGAGCTTTTTTATCCATTCATTCATCGATGAACATCTAGGTTGTGAAAAGCATTTATGTTCCAGTAATGAAATGTTTGAAAAGACTGCAGCCCCATGTCTTACAGTGCTTTATGGTTTGAAAGTTCTTGGCAAAGCTTCTCATGTGAATCTCACCGCAACTTTGTGCAATGATACTAAGACCTTGTTGTTAGCTGGGGGAGGGAGATTGAATGACTTCCCCTCAGGCACATCCTGTAGAACAGAAAATTTCGGGCAAAAAAGAAAAGCCAGGCCGTTTGGAGGATAGGATGTGCAGACGTGGAGAACAGACTCGCATGGACACAGGAAGGGAAGGGGGGTGCGTTGAGAGAGCAGCATGACATGTATACACCATCACGTGCAAAACAGACAGTGGACAGCTGCCTTGCAGCCTGGGGAGCTCAGCTCGACAATGACCTAGAGGGGTGGGACGGGGGAGGGGGAGGGAGGCTCCCGAGGGAGGGGACGCATGTGTACACAGGTATAGCTGACTCACCTCATTGCACAGCAGAAACTAACACAGCACTGAAAAGCAATTTTTTCTGGGGTCCTCTGCTGGGATCTTGTGGTTTTTTTTAAAAAAATTATGTTTATTTTACTTTTTACTTTTACAAAGTTTTGTTGTTTACAGATATGTATAATCCCAGATTAGTCCTATGTATATCCCTGGTCCCCTCCCTCCTCTCCTCCCTCCCAGGCCCCCCCATCCCACCCCTCCAGGCCATCGCACCACGCCCCTGCAGGATCCCCTATTCCCACAGCCCAATGGCAATAGCTGTCTTTTTCACACATGACAGTATAGGTTTCCATGTTACTCCCTCTGTGCCTCCCACCCCCTGCTCATTCCCCACAGTGTCCATATGTCTATTCTCTGCCTCTTTTTCCATTGCTTCACTGCGTGTGTCATCATTACCATCTTACCAGATTCCATATATATGTGTTAGTATATTGTGCTTGTCTTTCTCTTTTTGACTTACCTCACTTTGTATAATAGGTTCTAGATCCATCCACCTCATTAGGACTGATTCTTCTGCATTTCTTTTTATAGTTGAGAAGTACTCCACTGTATATATGTACCAGAGCTTTTTTATCCATTCATTCATCGATGAACATCTAGGTTGTGAAAAGCATTTATGTTCCAGTAATGAAATGTTTGAAAAGACTGCAGCCCCATGTCTTACAGTGCTTTATGGTTTGAAAGTTCTTGGCAAAGCTTCTCATGTGAATCTCACCGCAACTTTGTGCAATGATACTAAGACCTTGTTGTTAGCTGGGGGAGGGAGATTGAATGACTTCCCCTCAGGCACATCCTGTCAGGCCCCTGCCCTAAGGACAACGTTCTAGCTCCTCTAGGCAAGCCCTACCAGTCACGGTAGCCCGCTGTATGTAACAAAGCAACCTGGAATCTCTGCTGCTTGACCTGACACTTCTTTCCCATCTATTCCTCAGGAAGATGAGAGTTGGCCGTGGTAGAAGCGGGATGCTCTTTTCCACACAGATACTCAGGGACTCCGGGTCCTGTCTGAGGACACCGCCTGACCTCTAGCAGTGGCACGTTTAGGCAGTAATTGAGCCTCATCTTTAACCTGCTTCGGGACGTGGTTATAAGGTTTAGATGAGTTACTGCAGGTGTGGCCCTGAGAACGGTGCCCGGACATGGTGCTCAATAAACGTGGGCTTTTAGTTCTACGCCGGGAACTTGGAATCATGGGGACCCGTCTGCCGCGACGGCCGGCTGGCGGGATCTCTGCGCCTGCGTGGGAAGAGCCTTCAGATGCAAACTCCGCCCGACCTCTGCGTTTCCCCTGCGTGGACGAGGCATCCCTGAATCTCTGCAGATGCAGGCAGCTCTTTCGGCTGCTTGGTTGGGTTTGGGGGAGGGGCAAGCACTGAGTTTCAGCCAAGCATAGAGACGATACTCCCTGGATACTGGCCCTCGGAACCCTGATTCTACTGCCTGGT
Source organism: Tragulus kanchil (assembly GCA_022376925.1). NCBI lineage: Eukaryota > Metazoa > Chordata > Mammalia > Artiodactyla > Tragulidae > Tragulus > Tragulus kanchil. The sequence continues at coordinate 20,064,553 of JAIOJX010000027.1, read as the reverse complement.
GACCCTCAGCACCACGTCGGCCTCATCCGGCTCTCCCACCGGTCCGGCTTTTTCTCCCCAAGGCCACGTTCTCTCCGGGAGCCGCCGAGTGCCTCTGGAGACTGAGGAAGGTGCAGAACACTTGAGCAGACGTGCACATTCGGTTCTCGAAGACTCTCCGGTGCCGCCTCCACTCAGGGAGAGGAAAGGGCTGATCTCACAAGCCAGGCAGCCTTCTCCCCATTTTCACACCTAGGTTTCAAACCACACCCTTCTCGTCCCCTGCGGCCCAGTGCCTCCTCTCTCGGCACCCCCACCCCAGCGGGGTGTGAGTCCTTGTCGCTGGGAGACCTCAGTTGCCCAAGATTTCTGGCACCGGCTGGTCTGTTCCGTCTTTGGCTCTCCTGGCACCGTGGGAGCATGGAAAAGCTGGTCTGTTTATAGGACGCGGGGCCAGAGCAGCATTAAACACCAAGGAGCAAATAAAACGTTGTAAACAAATTTCCTTTCCAGTAAGGAGCGGGCCTCGCCGGGTCCTTCAACAGGCACCATTTTTCTCCTGTGTTTGGATTAACGTTCATGCTGGGCACTTACCCTTCCCAGGGAGGGGCTGCCTGTTTCCGTTGGCTATTTATTTTGATTTTGACCGTTTCTCCCGGTTCTGAGCATCACACGCCTAATCGTGAAGAAACTCTGCACTCTCTCAGGACCCGTGGGCAGCCCCTCCCCAGCCTTCCCCTCTCTCCTCTCTTCATCACCTTTTCGCTCCCAGACAAGGCGAGGCCATGGGGGGCGTCTTACCCTGGATGGGAGTTCTCCTCCAGGGAGAAGGAAGGAGGGAAGGAGGTGACGTAGAGGAGAGAAATGGTTCCATAAAGGCCAGAACTGCTACAAGCGTTGTATGTGGGTGACTGTGTCTCCGTGGAAGCGCTTCAGCACGATGTCCCCTTGTGTGTGTTTTCTGTGGGAGCAGAAAGCCATTGATCTCGGGTTTCCTGACTCCAGCAGGTAGCTTGCTGTAGAACAGTTCATCCACAGGGGAAAAATACCTTGTTTCGGCATTTTGATTTTTTTTTTTTCTTTCAACGCTCTGAAACAGACTTACAAGAAAGAAGATAGAGACGATTGCCCCTGCCTGACACACCCAGCTCTGAAATAGATGTAACTGGAAAAAAAGAACCAAATAACTTGCAACAGTGCCTGTTCTTGCTTACAGATGCATGGTGTTACGAAGGGCTTTCTTCCCTGGTGGCTCAGACAGTAAAGAATCTGCCTCCGAGGTGGGGGACCTGGGTTCAATCCCTGGGCTGGGAAGATCCCCAGGAGAAGGGAAAGGCTACCCACTCCAGGATTCTCGCCTGGAGAATCCCATGGCTTCTCTAGGGGTCATCAAGCATCGGACACGACTGAGAGACTTCCACTTTGTGTCATGAAAGGCCCCTGTTGGCAGATGTTTTAAATGTTGTGTTGACTTTCGGCGGCGCTGGGTGGGCTTTTTTCCTGGCCGAGAGGCGCAGGGGCCACTCCGGCTAGTCCTGGCCCGCGGGCTGCGCACCCCAGTAGCCTCTCTTGTTGTGGAGCCGGGCTCTAGGCACCTGGGCTTCCATCGTTGCGGCTCCCGGACTCTAGAGCTCGGGCTTGATAGTGGTGCACGGGCTCAGGTCCTCCCAGACATGTGGGGCCTTCCGGGACGAGGGGTTGAACCCGTGTCTACCACCAGGCCACCAAGGATATTCCCCCTGTTTGCAGATGTGAAGCTCCCTCTCCCCTTCCTCTTTCCCCTCCACCCTCTGTTTCCCTTCTGTGTGGGGGCAGAGGAGGGGGTGGTCCCACCCTGTGTTGACAGCGGTCTGTGGGTAATCCTCACTTTCCACTTAAATTCACTTCACTTTCTAAATTCCTTGCCTTTGCCTGGTTGCATGGATGATATTCTTGGAGGTGCTGAATTCAGAGAGGCCATGAAGAGCAAGCTGAGGGGAACTGACTCACAGACAAGTCATGGGATGACTCTGACTTTGGATTCTTTAAGGCTGGACTCCGGGCGGCCTCCAGGAAGAGGTGGGAGAGTGGAGAGCAAGGTCTCCCCCTAACCAGCTCCGCCACAAGCCCCCAGTGGGCAAACAGCCTTCCCGACAGCCACGCCTACGCCCTCTCCCACAGAGTCACAGGGTCACCTGTCCTGGGCTTTCCCTGGGTCATGAGCTGGTAACAGGGTGAAGGTCAAAGCAGCACCCTTCTCCCTGTGGAGGATGTGGGCTTTTCTCCGACCTGGTTTTCCAAGGGTTAAAGAGCTCTTATTCCAGGGGGAGGTGAGAGCCTCCTTCATAAAGCGTTGGTTTCCAGGGGCTGATGGGCTCTTATTTCAGGGTGTGAGACCCACATTAATATGACCTGGTGGCCATTGGAATTATCATGGAGATGAATGTTAATGAATGAAATGCACAGAATCATGTGCTGAGCCTGGAATCCAAAAGGAGCCTTGAGCAGACTTTTCCAACACCGAGGAGGAGGAAGGTCTAAAGATCACCCCCACCCCCACCCCCGCCGCCACCTGCTGCCCAGGTCCCTCCAGAGCAATGGGAGATTCTAACTTAGTAAGAGTTAGTATTCAGCAATCTGGCTGGTGAGAGACTGTGGTCCTTATTCATGGGCTTTGGGCTGGAGAACGCTGAGGTTCTGGTGGATCAATGAAGCTCCCTCCCCTTCCTCTTTCCCTCCACCCTCTGTTGGTCCCTTCTCGTGTGGGGCACGAGGAGGGGTGGGGGTGAACCCGTGTCTACCACCAGGCCACCAAGGATATTCCCCCTGTTTGCAGATGTGAAGCTCCCTCTCCCCTTCCTCTTTCCCCTCCACCCTCTGTTTCCCTTCTGTGTGGGGGCAGAGGAGGGGGTGGTCCCACCCTGTGTTGACAGCGGTCTGTGGGTAATCCTCACTTTCCACTTAAATTCACTTCACTTTCTAAATTCCTTGCCTTTGCCTGGTTGCATGGATGATATTCTTGGAGGTGCTGAATTCAGAGAGGCCATGAAGAGCAAGCTGAGGGGAACTGACTCACAGACAAGTCATGGGATGACTCTGACTTTGGATTCTTTAAGGCTGGACTCCGGGCGGCCTCCAGGAAGAGGTGGGAGAGTGGAGAGCAAGGTCTCCCCCTAACCAGCTCCGCCACAAGCCCCCAGTGGGCAAACAGCCTTCCCGACAGCCACGCCTACGCCCTCTCCCACAGAGTCACAGGGTCACCTGTCCTGGGCTTTCCCTGGGTCATGAGCTGGTAACAGGGTGAAGGTCAAAGCAGCACCCTTCTCCCTGTGGAGGATGTGGGCTTTTCTCCGACCTGGTTTTCCAAGGGTTAAAGAGCTCTTATTCCAGGGGGAGGTGAGAGCCTCCTTCATAAAGCGTTGGTTTCCAGGGGCTGATGGGCTCTTATTTCAGGGTGTGAGACCCACATTAATATGACCTGGTGGCCATTGGAATTATCATGGAGATGAATGTTAATGAATGAAATGCACAGAATCATGTGCTGAGCCTGGAATCCAAAAGGAGCCTTGAGCAGACTTTTCCAACACCGAGGAGGAGGAAGGTCTAAAGATCACCCCCACCCCCGCCGCCACCTGCTGCCCAGGTCCCCTCCAGAGCAATGGGAGATTCTAACTTAGTAAGAGTTAGTATTCAGCAATCTGGCTGGTGAGAGACTGTGGTCCTTATTCATGGGCTTTGGGCTGGAGAACGCTGAGGTTCTGGTGGATCAATGAAGCCACCTGCCTGCCCTCGGCCAGTCGGTGGCGAGCACCGACAGGTCAGGCCTCCGTCCCCACTTGGAACGGGGCTCCCTAGGGAGCAGGTGCGTGGAGAGGAGGCCAGAGAAAGAGGGAGTGGGGGGAGCCAGCCCAGGCAAAGTGCTGCAGAAGCAGAATCCACTCCTGGTAACTATGCCTGCCGTCAGGGTTGGGTGCTCCAAGGTCAAGAATGCTTTGAATAGGAGGCTCTGGGGTGGACCAGCCCTCCATGGGGGATGCTGGGCTCTCCAGGGAGGGGGAGACTTCATCTGGGCTGCAGCCCATCCTCAGTTCCGCTCTATTTGGAACACTTTTTTTTTTTGGCTGGAAAGCAGATCGCGGAGGAAGGAAGCACCCAGCAGGCGCGGAGGAGGCTGTTTCTGCTGTGACTTTCAGAACCGGGGCTGATGGGATGAGGAGTCAAGACCTCGATGCAGAGCGGACGCGCCCCAGCCAACAACCTACTCCTCACCCTCTCCATCTCCTCCCAGTGTTTACCCCGGCCCAGCTGCCTGCGGCTGGCAGAGCTTATGGAGCCAAGGCAGTCGCCTCTGAGACTGTTTTCATTCTTTTTTTTTTTTTTTAAAGATTTATTTATTTATTTATCTTTTGGGGAGTGGAGTGGGGAGGGAGGGGAGTGGGCGGGCCACTTCTATTGGTCTTTGATTTGTCCATTTTCATCCATCTTTGTTCTTTGGCCCGTGTGGGCCTCCCATCGCGGTGGCCTCTGTTGTCGCAGAGCACCGGCTCTGGGCGCATGCGCTCCAGAGCTCCGGCTTGGTAATTGGACACATCGGTCCAGCCACTCCGCGGCACGTGAGATCTTCCCAGGCCAGGGATCGAACCGGTGCCCCTTGTACTGCAAGGCGGTGTCCTTACCCACTGGACCACCAGAGAAGCCCTGTTTTCATTCTTGCAAAATTCGATAGGCACGTGACATTTTGTATCCATTGTACAGAAAGCTCCACTGCAGCAAATACCCACTTGAGTGAGGTGGTGATACGTTCCCTCCCACCCCGTGGGCTCTAGACAGCACGCCAGGCTGTGCGGGTGCAAAATGACCCAGAGCCTCTTCGGAGATGAGGGGCAGCCTGGACTAAGGACAGCTCCCGCCGAGAAGGTGCTTGCTGGCCAAGATGGCACAGGTGTTTGACACTTTGATTATGTAGTCACTCGGCCGTGCTTGGTGGCCCCACTGTGGACGGCAGCCCACCAGGATTCCCCGTCCTTCATCATCTCCCAGAGTTTGCTCAGACTCATGCCCACTGAGGCTGTCTAACCGTCTCGTCCTCTGTTGCCCCCTCTTCCTCCTGCTCTCCATCGTTACAGCACGAGGGTCTTTTCCAGTGAGTCGGCTCTTTGCATCAGGCGGCCGAAGTCCTGGAGCTTCAGCATCCGTCCCTGCAATGAATATTCAGGGTTGATCTCCTTTAGGATGGACGGGTTTGGCCTCCTTGCTGTCGTTTGCTTATGGGACATGGATAGTCTGCCCCATCCCGCCCAAGGGGACAGCTGAGCCAACTACAGCAGAGTGGTGGCTCAGAGAGGCTGTGGGCAGCCCAGGAATTGCTGTGTCCTCCCTGCCCTCATCAGCCTTTGTCTTTTTTGTGGGAGTGGGGAGTGGCTCTCAAGTGGGCAGAGGCTAGGGGCGCTGCTGAACACCCCGCAATGCCCAGGACAGGCCCCCAGGATTAAGGGGTTCGTGCGGGCTCAGTTGCTAAGTCACGTCGGACTCTTTGCGACCCCAAGGACTGTAGCTCACCAGGCTCCTCTTCCATGGGATTTCCCAACAAGGATACTGGAATGGGTTGCCATTTCCTTCTTCAGGGCGTCTTTCTGACCCAGGGATGCAAACGGAGTGTCCTGTATTGGCAGGTGAAGTCTTCCCCGTCGAGTGTGAAATAATGGACACTTTTGAACTATAATGATAGAGAAGACTCCTGAGAGTCCCTTGGACATCAAGGAAATCAGACAGTAAGGAGGTCAAACCAGTCAATCTTAAAGAAAATCACCCCTGAATATGCTCTGAAAGGACAAGGACGGATGCGGAAGCTCCAGTACTTTGGTCGCTTGATGCAAAGAGCCGACTCATGATGCCAGGAAAGACCCTGATGCCAGGAAAGAAAGACCCTGATGCCGGGAAAGACAGAAGGCAGGAGGAGAAGCGGGCGGCAGAAGGTGAGGTGGTTGGAAGGCATCGTCCACTTAATGGACATGAGTTTGAGCAAACTCTGGGAGATGGTGGAGGACAGGGGAGCTTGGCGGGCTGCGCCCCGCGGGTCACCGAGAGCCAGACGCGACTGAGCGACTGGACAACAGCACTTGGGAAGCCAGCTATAAAGGAGTATCCAGTCCCAAAAGTCTCTAGAAATTGACATTGTCAGAATTGAGACACTGTGAGAGTGTGTGTGTGTGTTTTAACCTCTGCTGCCAGGTTAAAACAAGCCCGAGCCCTCCCCTCCCCCTCCCCATCGCCTTATTTATCAAAGGGAGGAAAAATCTGTTACTTTTTCCAAGTGCATTTCCCCCTGTATCTTATCAAGAACCACCAAGTTCAGCACACCCGTGATTAGTCACTTCCATTAAGAGTGTTTATTTTGGGGTTTGTGTTTATTTTTGAAACGTGGTCACCCTCATTCTCCCCCTCTTCCTTACGCTCAAGTGGTGTGCGGCCAACTTTTCAGCACAATCTCATCCACGTCCCTCCCGTAACCCATTTGGCCAGCGTCTGGGGACCGCCTCCCTTCCTCGTTTCCTCCCCTGGGGTGGGGGGGCCCCGGGGTTTCTCTAAAGCGGCAGTTGGGCAGCCACCCTCCTGATTTCTCAGGTTTCTTGGACTCTTTGCGACCCCAAGGACTGTAGCTCACCAGGCTCCTCTTCCATGGGATTTCCCAACAAGGATACTGGAATGGGTTGCCATTTCCTTCTTCAGGGCGTCTTTCTGACCCAGGGATGCAAACGGAGTGTCCTGTATTGGCAGGTGAAGTCTTCCCCGTCGAGTGTGAAATAATGGACACTTTTGAACTATAATGATAGAGAAGACTCCTGAGAGTCCCTTGGACATCAAGGAAATCAGACAGTAAGGAGGTCAAACCAGTCAATCTTAAAGAAAATCACCCCTGAATATGCTCTGAAAGGACAAGGACGGATGCGGAAGCTCCAGTACTTTGGTCGCTTGATGCAAAGAGCCGACTCATGATGCCAGGAAAGACCCTGATGCCAGGAAAGAAAGACCCTGATGCCGGGAAAGACAGAAGGCAGGAGGAGAAGCGGGCGGCAGAAGGTGAGGTGGTTGGAAGGCATCGTCCACTTAATGGACATGAGTTTGAGCAAACTCTGGGAGATGGTGGAGGACAGGGGAGCTTGGCGGGCTGCGCCCCGCGGGTCACCGAGAGCCAGACGCGACTGAGCGACTGGACAACAGCACTTGGGAAGCCAGCTATAAAGGAGTATCCAGTCCCAAAAGTCTCTAGAAATTGACATTGTCAGAATTGAGACACTGTGAGATGTGTGTGTGTGTTTTAACCTCTGCTGCCAGGTTAAAACAAGCCCGAGCCCTCCCCTCCCCCTCCCCATCGCCTTATTTATCAAAGGGAGGAAAAATCTGTTACTTTTTCCAAGTGCATTTCCCCCTGTATCTTATCAAGAACCACCAAGTTCAGCACACCCGTGATTAGTCACTTCCATTAAGAGTGTTTATTTTGGGGTTTGTGTTTATTTTTGAAACGTGGTCACCCTCATTCTCCCCCTCTTCCTTACGCTCAAGTGGTGTGCGGCCAACTTTTCAGCACAATCTCATCCACGTCCCTCGCGTAACCCATTTGGCCAGCGTCTGGGGGGACCGGCGCTCTCGCCTCCCTTCCTCGTTTCCTCCCTCCCCTGGGGGGCTGGGGTGGGGGCCGCCGCCGTTCCGGCAGTTTCTCTAAAGCGGCAGTTGGGCAGCCACCCTCCCTGATTTCTCAGGCTTGAAAATCCTTTTCATGAGGACCCGCTGGCCTGTGGGACGCCGAGCCTTATTCCTGTTCCCGGCCGCCGCATCCCGTGAAGCCAAGGACTGCGCAGTGGTTTTGTCCACTGAGTCAGAGCAAGGAGACTTCTGACTTGAGGGTCTCTGCGGGATCTCCGCACCCCACCCCTCCTCACCACGGGCGAGTCTGGGCTGTATTTAAGTGTTTCTGAGTCATGGAGGCAGCTGATCCCTGATCCTCCCCACCCACCCAGCCCTCCACCCTCCCAAACGCAGAAAGACTTCGGGCCGATGCCTGAGGACCTGGATCTCAAGGGAATGTGCACAGCTTGGCGAGGGGGCTTTCTCTAGGACGGAGAGCCCCGCCCACCCCTGCCGCTCCTCCCCAGGGGAGTTCCAGCAGCCACCACCTCCCACCTGGAGGCTCCCTCCCCACCTCCCGCTCAAGGAGCCCCTCCCCAAATAGGGAGGGTCTCACTGCTAGGGTTGGACCGCAGCGCTGACCGGGTTTGCTGAGAACCCCCTGGGCAAGGATGCTTCCCTGGCAAGTTGCACCGAGGGCCCAGGCGCCCGCCCCTTCCCCCCAGGCTCCTTCCTGGGACTTTTATTGGAATCCCACCAGGAGGGGTTACTTTAGGGTATTTATTTGTTTAAACATGGGTGGCTCCTCCAGAGGCGGGTGTCAGGTTCCAGGGCTGGAGGAAGGGCTGCAAACAGAGAGTGGGTGGTCTGGACCAGAAGCAGGCCAGGGGCGGGGTCAGGGAGCCCCCGCCTCTTTAGGTTTGTAGGTGAAAATGCTGAGTGGCTGTGGCCTCGCTGCAGGCTCTGTTATCTTGGTCTGTGAGAAGGAGAGACTTGGCGAGGGGCGGGTGTTCAGACTCTCCAGCCCTTTTTGTAGACTGTTGAAAAGAGTATTTGGAAATCACGGAGGGACTATTTAGGGCAATCCCTTTTATTAACCTTGCGGGGCAGGCTGAGGTTCGAAACCCTCTACTGGAGCACAATCTCATCCACGTCCCTCGCGTAACCCATTTGGCCAGCGTCTGGGGACCGGCGCTCTCGCCTCCCTTCCTCGTTTCCTCCCTCCTGGGGGCTGGGGTGGGGCCGCCGCCGTTCCGGCAGTTTCTCTAAAGCGGCAGTTGGGCAGCCACCCTCCCTGATTTCTCAGGCTTGAAAATCCTTTTCATGAGGACCCGCTGGCCTGTGGGACGCCGAGCCTTATTCCTGTTCCCGGCCGCCGCATCCGTGAAGCCAAGGACTGCCCAGTGGTTTTGTCCACTGAGTCAGAGCAAGGAGACTTCTGACTTGAGGGTCTCTGCGGGATCTCCGCACCCCACCCCTCCTCACCACGGGCGAGTCTGGGCTGTATTTAAGTGTTTCTGAGTCATGGAGGCAGCTGATCCCTGATCCTCCCCACCCACCCAGCCCTCCACCCTCCCAAACGCAGAAAGACTTCGGGCCGATGCCTGAGGACCTGGATCTCAAGGGAATGTGCACAGCTTGGCGAGGGGGCTTTCTCTAGGACGGCGAGCCCCCCCCACCCCTGCCGCTCCTCCCCAGGGGGGCTCCAGCAACCACCACCTCCCACCTGGAGGCCTCCTCCCACCTCCCGCTCAAGGAGCCCCTCCCCAAATAGGGAGGGTCTCACTGCTAGGGTTGGACCGCAGCGCTGACCGGGTTTGCTGAGAACCCCCTGGGCAAGGATGCTTCCCTGGCAAGTTGCACCGAGGGCCCAGGCGCCCGCCCCTTCCCCCCAGGCTCCTTCCTGGGACTTTTATTGGAATCCCACCAGGAGGGGTTACTTTAGGGTATTTATTTGTTTAAACATGGGTGGCTCCTCCAGAGGCGGGTGTCAGGTTCCAGGGCTGGAGGAAGGGCTGCAAACAGAGAGTGGGTGGTCTGGACCAGAAGCAGGCCAGGGGCGGGGTCAGGGAGCCCCCGCCTCTTTAGGTTTGTAGGTGAAAATGCTGAGTGGCTGTGGCCTCGCTGCAGGCTCTGTTATCTTGGTCTGTGAGAAGGAGAGACTTGGCGAGGGGCGGGTGTTCAGACTCTCCAGCCCTTTTTGTAGACTGTTGAAAAGAGTATTTGGAAATCACGGAGGGACTATTTAGGGGCAATCCCTTTTATTAACTTGTCCTGAGGCGAATGACTTCTCTGAGTGCCTCCGGGAGAAGCAGGAGGGTGCAGGCTGGACTGGTTCTGACCACATCCCCACCTCTGGGACTCTGAGAGATTCTAAGGAACCAGGGGCCAGCGTGGAAGGGCAGATGTTCTGTTCTGTGCTTCGTTGCTTAGGCGTATCTGACTCTTTGCAACCCAATGGACTGTGTGTGACCCCAGGGGCTGGAGCCGGGCAGGTTCCTCCGTCCAGGGGATTCTCCGGGCTAGAATACTGGAGTGGGGTGCCATTTCCTCCTCCAGGGGATGTTCCTGACCCAGGGATCAAACTCGCCTCTCCTGCGTTGGCAGGCAGGTCCTTTACCATGGAGCCATCCCGAAAGCCCCATTTATCTTGACATGTGTTTTAAAAATAAGATGGGTTGACGGATGAATACGTGCATAGGTATGTGATGAGACACAGTGGAACCCTGACAGTCTAGGTGGGTATGCAGAACATTTTCAAGTAAAATATCAGGAAAACGTACCAAGCCCTGGCCACCCAGGGTGATTCTGACGCTGCGTGTTGCGGATGAGGTCCAGGAATGTTTTGAACATTGCAAGAGATCCTGACAGTGAGCCAGGTGTGTTCCCCTGCCCCCCTCCCCGCCCCTTCCTGGTGGAAAGGATTGGCTTTCCTCAAACTTGGATGCCTGTGGGAACCCCCTGGAGGTTTCTGCCAAAATGCAGGCGGGGGTGGGGCCCAAGGGTCTGCATTTCTTGCGGGCCCCCAGGCGACCCTGATGCTGCTTTCCGTGGACCACACCTGAGCAGGAAGGGAGCTTGGACCCTGCCCTGATCTTTGCAACCCTGATGCTGCTTGTCTGTGGACCACACCTGAGCAGGAAGGGAGCTTGGACCCTGCCCTGATCTTTGCATCTGAGAGGTCCCGTGAGGCTCAGCGTGGACTTCGCTGGAGTCGTCTGGGGAGCCTGCACGTAAACCGGCGCCTGCGGGTGGCGGGGGGTGGGGGGGGGGTGTCTCCCGCCCAGAGTTCTGGTCTAAGTGGTCTGGGCTTCGTCCCTGACAAGGAGATCTGAACGCTCCCCGGATGATTCCAGGGTGCAGCCACGGGGTTCGTGTCCTGAAGAGAATCCGCGGAATGTTAAATTTCAGGAAATGAACTTTTGCCCAGAAAGAAGCTGTAGAGCCATGAGGGTCCCGTGACGCTGTGGGGACACCTGTGTGTGCCGAGGGTCTTCCAATCATGAAAGACTCAAAGGCCCCTGTCCCCTGTCCGTCCTCACAGGAAAGGCTGACCACCGTACTGAGGGAGTGTCATTTCATAATCATGGTACTGGATGTAACGGGCATTAGTAGCCTATTTTATTTAATTAATTAATTTTTAAAAGATTGTTTTTCAAAGTATTGAATTTGCTACAACATTGTGTTTCTTTTTTCTGTTTTGGGTTTTTTTTTTTTTTTTTTTTTTGGCCCCCAGGCATGTGGGATCTTAGCTCGCCAACCAGGGATCGAACCTATACTCCCTGCATTGGAAGGTGAAGTCTTAACCAGTAGATGCCCTGGGAAGTCCCAGTATCCTATTTTTAAAGATGGGAAGAGGGTTGATTGAGTTCAGTGACTGACCCAAGGTAACAGAGCTAATACATAAGTCTTGCGCAGAGATAGAGACCATGTCTGCCTGATTTCAAAGGTCATACTCTTTTAACAGTCATACCACTTTGTTGTGTTTATGATCTATGCCAATAAGTTGGAAAACTATAGCCCACGGTGGGTGTTTCTAGCTGTGGTGCTGGCGAAGACTCTTGAGAGTCCCTTGGACTGCAAGGAGATCAAACCAGTCCATCCTAAAGGAAATCTACTGTGACTATTTCCTGGAAAGAGTGATGTGCTGAAGTTGAAGCTCCAATACTTGGGTCACCTGATTCAAATAGCCAGCTCATTAGAAAAGCCCCTGATGCTGGGAAAGATGGAAGGCAAACGGAGAAGGGGACACGGTTGGATGGCATAAGCAACTCAATGGACATGAGCTTGAGCAAACCCTGGGAGGCAGGGCAGGATCGGGGAGCCTGGTGTGCTGCAGTCCATAGGGTCACAAAGAGTCCGATATGACCGAGCGACTGGACCACAAAAGGGCAGGCCACCGCTGGTCAGCGGCTTGTCTTTATGAATAAAGTCGTAGTAGGAAACAGCCCTGCGCTGTCCTCTCTGTGTGGTCCACGTCAGCTTTCCTGCTGTAATGGCAGTGTCCAGCATTTGCCACAGAGATCTTGGGGCCTGCAAAGCCGAAAATATTTATTGTTGGTCCTTGATGGGAAAGTCTTGAACGGCGTTCAATGGCTTCGTGAGGTAGCTAGCACGGAGCCGGGCCCAGGCGCTCCTTGGCTGTTCTGCGAGCCGAACGAATCGCCCTGGAGGATGATGGGGGGTGACGGAGGCCAGCGGGCTTCTTCCTTCCCCTGTGGCACCATGGGAGGCTTGCATGGAAAAGCCCGGGGCCCCCTGGCTCCTGGGCTGGGCAGCAGAGGCTTCAGCCCCATCCCACCAGCCAGCGACCCAGAAGCCCTATCCAGCGGTAAGGAAGGAAGAGAAAGGAAATGCCAATCAAGCTGTCAAAACCTCACCCTCCCACAGCTTCCAGCCCATGAGCCAGGCCTGAGCATCCTTGACCCCAGGGACCCAGGGCCGGGCGAGCAGGGGAAGTGCATTTGGTAATGATTCTAGACTTCCTGTTTGGTTCCCGTGGGGGGCTGCAACATGCTCGCTCGAAGCCTACGTGTAATCATAAGCATCTTTCTTTACTCCCGTTTTTTTTCCCCCTTTACTACTTTTCTTCCTCTGGGGCTTGTTTGCATTTTTTCATTGTTAATTGGTGAGAGGAGGGCCTCCTTTGGGAGAACTGGTGGAAAAGGAGAGGTGAGCGGGGGAAGAAGGACGGGAGACCCTGCCTGGATTCCTGGGGCCTCGGCCTGGGTACCTTACCCATTTTGCCTCTCCTGGGCAGACACAGTGGGGAAGCTGTAAAGAACTTTGGGACTTCGTCCTGGTGGTCCAGTGGGTAAAGAGTTCGCCTTGCAGTGCGAGGGGCACTGACTTGATCGCTGGCTGGGGAAGATCCCACGTGCTGCGGAGTGGCCGGGCCGGTGTGTCCAATCAGGAGCCAGTGCTCTGGAGCGCCTGCGCCCAAAGCCAGCGCTCTGCAGGGAGAGAGGCCACCGCGATGGGTGGTCCACACAGGCCAAAGAATAAAGATGGATGGAAATAAATAAATAAGCAATAAAAGAGGCCCTGCGCTGTCCTCTCTGTGTGGTCCACGTCAGCTTTCCTGCTGTAATGGCAGTGTCCAGCATTTGCCACAGAGATCTTGGGGCCTGCAAAGCCGAAAATATTTATTGTTGGTCCTTGATGGGAAAGTCTTGAACGGCGTTCAATGGCTTCGTGAGGTAGCTAGCACGGAGCCGGGCCCAGGCGCTCCTTGGCTGTTCTGCGAGCCGAACGAATCGCCCTGGAGGATGATGGGGGGTGACGGAGGCCAGCGGGCTTCTTCCTTCCCCTGTGGCACCATGGGAGGCTTGCATGGAAAAGCCCGGGGCCCCCTGGCTCCTGGGCTGGGCAGCAGAGGCTTCAGCCCCATCCCACCAGCCAGCGACCCAGAAGCCCTATCCAGCGGTAAGGAAGGAAGAGAAAGGAAATGCCAATCAAGCTGTCAAAACCTCACCCTCCCACAGCTTCCAGCCCATGAGCCAGGCCTGAGCATCCTTGACCCCAGGGACCCAGGGCCGGGCGAGCAGGGGAAGTGCATTTGGTAATGATTCTAGACTTCCTGTTTGGTTCCCGTGGGGGGCTGCAACATGCTCGCTCGAAGCCTACGTGTAATCATAAGCATCTTTCTTTACTCCCGTTTTTTTTCCCCCTTTACTACTTTTCTTCCTCTGGGGCTTGTTTGCATTTTTTCATTGTTAATTGGTGAGAGGAGGGCCTCCTTTGGGAGAACTGGTGGAAAAGGAGAGGTGAGCGGGGGAAGAAGGACGGGAGACCCTGCCTGGATTCCTGGGGCCTCGGCCTGGGTACCTTACCCATTTTGCCTCTCCTGGGCAGACACAGTGGGGAAGCTGTAAAGAACTTTGGGACTTCGTCCTGGTGGTCCAGTGGGTAAAGAGTTCGCCTTGCAGTGCGAGGGGCACTGACTTGATCGCTGGCTGGGGAAGATCCCACGTGCTGCGGAGTGGCCGGGCCGGTGTGTCCAATCAGGAGCCAGTGCTCTGGAGCGCCTGCGCCCAAAGCCAGCGCTCTGCAGGGAGAGAGGCCACCGCGATGGGTGGTCCACACAGGCCAAAGAATAAAGATGGATGGAAATAAATAAATAAGCAATAAAAGAGGCCATAATAATAATAATAATAAAAAAAAGTCATCTATTAAAGAATCTGTTTGGGTAAACAGACCTTTATTGAGTGCTTACTGTGTGCATGAGATTGGAGCTTCCTCGCTGGCTCAGCTGGTAAGGAATCTGCCTGCAATGCAGGAGCTGTAAGAGACGCGGGTTGCATCCCTGGGTCAGGAGGAGCCCTTGGAGGAGGGCACGGCAACTCCCTCCAGTGTCCTTGCCTCAGAAATCCCATGGACAGAGGAGCCTGGGGGGCGACAGTCCATAGGGTCGCAAAAGCGTCGAACATGACTGAGTGACTAAGCACAGCACAGTGTGCATGGGAGACTAAGGCACACAAGAAGTCTCCTCTTATCCTGTGAGAGGTCAGAGAGAGAGAGGTGGCGGAGCGGGGGAGTTCAAAGTATTTTGATAAACACAGTGGCAGAAGTTGGTAGGATTGGGACTTCCCTGGTGGTCCAGTGGTTAAGACTTCAGCTTCCAATGCGAGGGGTGCAGGTTCAACCCCTGGTCGGAGAACTTAAGCTCCCATGTGCCTTGAAGCCCCCAAACCAAAAAGGTAAAACAGAAGCAATACTGGAACCGATTCAATAAAGGCATTAAAAATGGTTCGCATCAAGAAAATCTTAGAAAAGAAGTACGTAGGAGGGAGGCGGGGTGTGTGGGGAGGGGTCGGGCGTCCTTTAGCTCAGTTCTCCTTTCCAAACTGAGCCTTAGTCTTGGAGATGGTAGTAGGTGGGGGCACCTCTCACCAAATGCCAATCAGAACTGATAAACCCCGGCTTCCCCGCCACTGTGTTACGGGGCAGGGGGACCACGTGCAGCTCCCCTGCATGTAAGCCTGAGTCCAGGGCCGGGGCTGGGATCCTGGGGCTGTTTTATCCGCCCGCCCCCACCGGAGGCTGGGCTCTGAGCAAGTCAGAGCTGATGGGCCTTCTTTTCATTAACTAAGTACTTTGATCGTTCCAATGGGGAGAAAGGCAAGGTCTCCCTTTTCAGCACCTCCTCATAGTCTCTGCCGGCCCTGGCCCTGACATCACCTCACTTTGAAAGAGACAGGATGTGTTTCCAGCTGGGCCTTCTCCTCCCCGTGGGGGCCGGAAGTGAGCGCCGCTCCGGAAGCCAGCGGTGCCCAGGGCTCCCGCTGCGGGAGCGGGTCAGGTGGATGGAGAGGAAGCAGGGAGACCCAGGGCCCGCCCAGGCGGCCTTCGCTGTGGGAGCTCCCGTCTGGGGGATGGTTTTGTGGCACCGAGGGTCGCCCAGGGCCAGGACTACAGCTCAGCCTGCCCTGCGGGACCCCCCATCCGTTCTGAAAACTCAGTACAGGGCCACGCTGCTGCCGTACCTCTGGGTTTTCAAGATGGAGGTGGGAACGAGGGGATTGGGACCCCTTTGTCCTCTCTCCCCCAACCACCTCTCCTCCTCTTCCCCGTTGTTCCAAGAGCTAAGTGGTGAGAAAAAGAAACCCTCTCCGGCAAGATGACATGATAGGGGCCCTTTCGATTTGTGTGTGAACTCTCCACCTGGAGTTTTTTCAGAGTTGCTAAAACCTGGGCAGCCTCTGCTACACGGAGGGGAAGGCAGAAAAATAAACAAGAGTGCTCGTGTGATGAAAAGCTAACGCCAGCTAAGCACTCATCTGACCGGAGTGCACCCAGGAGCCTGTTGATCACCCCTTGATCCGCCGCTCCTGACAGCGCTTCCCCAGACAAGCGGCTGGCGTCGCCCGTGCTCCTGGAGCCCAGGTACAGGTGTGCTCAGCGTGCCCCGAGCAACAGGGCAGCCGCCCGGGTGCAGAAGAATCTCCCAGAAATGCCGGGGCTCGCCCAGAAAGGAAAGCCTCTCAGTAAGTAGCGGCCTGCTCACCACTTTCTAACCCCTCAGCTTAGTTTCTCTGAATTCTCCATCTACGGAGCCCTTGTCCCCACCCCCAACCTTATACAGAGAGGAATGCTTCCTTTGATCATTTTTCCAGGTGAACATTCTTTGAAATATAATAATTACCTCCTGATGTATCTCCTTAGAAATATAATAATCTCCTTGAGTTTTATCCGCCCGCCCCACGGAGGCTGGGCTCTGAGCAAGTCAGAGCTGATGGCCCTTTCCATTAACTAAGTACTTTGATCGTTCCAATGGGGAGAAAGGCAAGGTCTCCCTTTTCAGCACCTCCTCATAGTCTCTGCCGGCCCTGGCCCTGACATCACCTCACTTTGAAAGAGACAGGATGTGTTTCCAGCTGGGCCTTCTCCTCCCCGTGGGGGCCGGAAGTGAGCGCCGCTCCGGAAGCCAGCGGTGCCCAGGGCTCCCGCTGCGGGAGCGGGTCAGGTGGATGGAGAGGAAGCAGGGAGACCCAGGGCCCGCCCAGGCGGCCTTCGCTGTGGGAGCTCCGTCTGGGGATGGTTTTGTGGCACCGAGGGTCGCCCAGGGCCAGGACTACAGCTCAGCCTGCCCTGCGGGACCCCCCATCCGTTCTGAAAACTCAGTACAGGGCCACGCTGCTGCCGTACCTCTGGGTTTTCAAGATGGAGGTGGGAACGAGGGGATTGGGACCCCTTTGTCCTCTCTCCCCCAACCACCTCTCCTCCTCTTCCCCGTTGTTCCAAGAGCTAAGTGGTGAGAAAAAGAAACCCTCTCCGGCAAGATGACATGATAGGGGCCCTTTCGATTTGTGTGTGAACTCTCCACCTGGAGTTTTTTCAGAGTTGCTAAAACCTGGGCAGCCTCTGCTACACGGAGGGGAAGGCAGAAAAATAAACAAGAGTGCTCGTGTGATGAAAAGCTAACGCCAGCTAAGCACTCATCTGACCGGAGTGCACCCAGGAGCCTGTTGATCACCCCTTGATCCGCCGCTCCTGACAGCGCTTCCCCAGACAAGCGGCTGGCGTCGCCCGTGCTCCTGGAGCCCAGGTACAGGTGTGCTCAGCGTGCCCCGAGCAACAGGGCAGCAGCCCGGGGTGCAGAAGAATCTCCCAGAAATGCCGGGGGCTCGCCCAGAAAGGAAAGCCTCTCAGTAAGTAAGCGGCCTGCTCACCACTTTCTAACCCCTCAGCTTAGTTTCTCTGAATTCTCCATCTACGGAGCCCTTGTCCCCACCCCCAACCTTATACAGAGAGGAATGCTTCCTTTGATCATTTTTCCAGGTGAACATTCTTTTTGAAATATAATAATTACCTCCTGATGTATCTCCTTAGAACATTCACATGCATGTATGTACCCATCTTCGATGTGCACGTACACACTTTTAGGTACATGTCCTTTGGCCACCTGGTGTGAAGAGCTGACACGTTGGAAAAGACCCTGATGCTGGGAGAGCCTGAAGGCAGGTAGAGAAGGGGATGGCAGAGGATGGGATGGTTGGATGGCATCACTGACCCTGTGGACGTGAGTCTGAGTGAATTCCGAGAGATGGTGCAGGGCAGGAAGCCTGGCGTGCTGCACTCCGTGGGGCTGCAAAGACTTGGACGTGACTGAGCGACTGAGCAGCAACAACATTGTATAAAGAATTTGACAACTGGGCAAAGGCCCTACATACAACAGGAGCAGGGCCCCCAAGACTCACACTGTCTGCCTGGGAGGGTGAACAGCAAGTCCCAGTTTGCCAGGAGTGTCCTGATTTTTAAATGGAACATTCTGTGTCCCCAGAACCCCCTGTGGTGGCTGTTTAGTCGCTCAGTCGTGTCTGGCTCTTTGTGACCCCATGGGCCGTAGCCCGCCAGGCTCCTCTGTCCATGGGATTCCCCAGGCAGAGAATACTGGAGTGGGTTTCCATTTCCTTTGGGATCTTCCCGACACAGGGATCGAACCCACATCACCTGCATCGGCAGGCGGATTCTTTACCACGGAGCCACCTGGGAAGCCCGCCCAGAGCCCCCCAAGACTGGGGCAGACTGGGAGGGCTGGTTGGGACAGAGCCAGGCATGGGGAGCCCATGGTCTCAGGTCCTCATGAAGACGCTGACAAGCAGATGGTGTTTTCTGCAGAGAAGGCACGTGAGCTGGAGCGGCTGACAGAGTTGCCAAGTCCGGGCGCCCCGTCTGCGGCCGAGGGGCCTCGCGTTTCATGGGGGAGCACCTTGGATGGTGTAAACACAAACAGGAGGCTGTGGAGTGACGGGCAGGGGGTTCCTCCAAAGAGAAGGAAAGACCAGGCGTGGAAAGTGCTCACAGAGAGAGGCTCCTGCCTGTCGCTTTGGCCGGTCCGCGTCTCCGGCCTGGGTGCAGCTTAGTTTCTCTGAATTCTCCATCTCGGAGCCCTTGTCCCCACCCCCAACCTTATACAGAGGAATGCTTCCTTTGATCATTTTCCAGGTGAACATTCTTTTGAAATATAATAATTACCTCCTGATGTATCTCCTTAGAACATTCACATGCATGTATGTACCCATCTTGATGTGCACGTACACACTTTTAGGTACATGTCCTTTGGCCACCTGGTGTGAAGAGCTGACACGTTGGAAAAGACCCTGATGCTGGGAGAGCCTGAAGGCAGGTAGAGAAGGGGATGGCAGAGGATGGGATGGTTGGATGGCATCACTGACCCTGTGGACGTGAGTCTGAGTGAATTCCGAGAGATGGTGCAGGGCAGGAAGCCTGGCGTGCTGCACTCCGTGGGGCTGCAAAGACTTGGACGTGACTGAGCGACTGAGCAGCAACAACATTGTATAAAGAATTTGACAACTGGGCAAAGGCCCTACATACAACAGGAGCAGGGCCCCCAAGACTCACACTGTCTGCCTGGGAGGGTGAACAGCAAGTCCCAGTTTGCCAGGGAGTGTCCTGATTTTTAAATGGAACATTCTGTGTCCCCAGAACCCCCTGTGGTGGCTGTTTAGTCGCTCAGTCGTGTCTGGCTCTTTGTGACCCCATGGGCCGTAGCCCGCCAGGCTCCTCTGTCCATGGGATTCCCCAGGCAGAGAATACTGGAGTGGGTTTCCATTTCCTTTGGGATCTTCCCGACACAGGGATCGAACCCACATCACCTGCATCGGCAGGCGGATTCTTTACCACGGAGCCACCTGGGAAGCCCGCCCAGAGCCCCCCAAGACTGGGGCAGACTGGGAGGGCTGGTTGGGACAGAGCCAGGCATGGGGAGCCCATGGTCTCAGGTCCTCATGAAGACGCTGACAAGCAGATGGTGTTTTCTGCAGAGAAGGCACGTGAGCTGGAGCGGCTGACAGAGTTGCCAAGTCCGGGCGCCCCGTCTGCGGCCGAGGGGCCTCGCGTTTCATGGGGGAGCACCTTGGATGGTGTAAACACAAACAGGAGGCTGTGGAGTGACGGGCAGGGGGTTCCTCCAAAGAGAAGGAAAGACCAGGCGTGGAAAGTGCTCACAGAGAGAGGCTCCTGCCTGTCGCTTTGGCCGGTCCGCGTCTCCGGCCTGGGTGCTTGCGGGGGACCGAAGACGGGCCTTCGGCCAGGTTGCTCTTCAAGATGGAAGCCCGCCTCCCGACGCCTGGAACCCCCCACCTGGGCTCGTGGTTTCGGCTCTCTCCCTGCGGCCTGAGTCCACCAAATGGACATCGGAGGCAATGAGGCCTGAGAAACTGAGGATGTGCCGAGTCCGCCGCCATCCACCCGGCCCAGCCCCTCCTCTCTCCCCGAGGTGTCCAGGCAGCCTCGCCTTCCTGCGGGGCCTCCCCAGGAGACCAGCGCAGAGGAGCCCGAGAGCTAATGACTGTTTTCTCTTCTGCAGCCGCTGTAGCTCCGCCAAGCTAGGATTCCCCTTCTCCCGGGACTCCGAGCCTCTGCGGGTCCCTGGAGGTGGCCCAGGCGTGGAGCTCCATCTTCCTCATTACCGTGGGCCCCCTTCCAAGACCCTCCCACCCCTCCTTGCTCTCACTCCCCCGCGCACACCTGTGCTTCCTGCTTCAGGTTAGAGCCGGGGGGGCGGCCGGGTTCCCTGGGACGCCTAATCGCTGGAGCTGAGTTGATAGGAGCCCAGGTCAGGTCATTGCACCATGCACGGGGCCGTGAGAGCCGGGGCCCTCTTGGGAGTTTCCCGGGTTCAGAAGAAATCAGACGGAGGCCTGAGGTGTGGACATCCTGGAAGACGGCGTTCCACGCGATAAGCTGCTGTTCCAGAGGACCGGAGAGCCAGCAACAGTCCGCCGTGGGCGAAGGTCCCGGGCGCTGCAGCATGGCATGCCGGCGGGCAAAGGGTGGACCTGGCCCGCGCCGCGGGGTCCGGCGACCAGCACCCCCGGCCCAGCCCTGCCCCCCTCCAGTGCGCTCCCATTGAAATAATCACAGGGCAGCGCCCAGCCCTGGCTGTGTCGCCGTGGCAACTGCTCTAATTTCTTTTAATCCCAGTGTTCCTTCCTAAAGGGACCTCCCCCAGCCCCCACTCCCCCTACAACGTGTTTTAATTGTAATAACTCCTGGGTTTTCGGGAGGTAATGGTCGTGTGGGGGGGAGCCAGCGTTGGCGGGGCTCCATCCACAGGGCTGCCCGCCCAGCGGCGCCAGGCGGCCCTCTGCCTCCCAGCAGGAGTCCTGGAGGAGCCGCGGGCGGGCTTGGGCAGGGTCTGCCAGGGGGTCTGCGGCCGCGGCACTAATGCACACTGGCCAGGGAGCCTCGGCCCTGCAGGGGTGGGTCCCAAGGCAGGTTTACGGCATGCCTCTCCTCAACCCCCACCTGCACACTCCGATCACACCTTGAAGGGAATCCACGGACCATTTCTCCGTTCCAGGCCCAGCCAGCCGTGCTGCGTTGGGGACGTGACCCTGACTGTGTGTTCAGGTCCCCCGGGGGCCTGTTACGAGGCAGCTTCCACGTCTTGGTGAAGCTGGAGCTCACCTGTCTCCGGCCACCTCCCGGGGGAGGCCCCCTCCACCCACGCTTTCCATAATGAGGGCCGGGGCACCCCTGTCCAGCAGAGCCTCAGAGATGGAGATGCCCTCTGTGTACAGTGTAAGAGATATTAGGGAGCCATTATCCATGGGAGGCCGCGGAGCAGCTGAAATGAGGCTAGGGCGACCCAAGGAAGGAAATTTAAAATTGAAATTGAACTCGGTGTTCCTTCATTGCCATTCAAGTCACCCCGTGCAGGCCAGGGGGCTACCGGACAGGAGTCTGCAGGGAGTTCAGCTGGGGACGGTCCGTCCAGACCCAGGGGCAGCCTCCCGGCCCTCCCGCAGCCTGAGTCAGCCCATCTGCAGCCAGCGGCAGGGTCCAGGGCTCCACTCCTCCCTGCGGGGTGGGACGCGTTGGCCCAGGCAGCTCTCCCGAGGCTGATTGCTGCTGGCTTCCCTGTTCTCCGGAACTTCTGCTCGTCCCGTGCGAAGACCATCTCCTTTGTCTTCTCCGCGCCGTGTTCCTCGCAGTTTCCTGTCCTGCTTGAGATGGTCTGCCAGAAAACGGTCCAAACATCTGAGGGCCTGGTTCGGAAAGCAGAACCTGAGGTCTGTCCAGAGCCGAAGACCTCTGCACACGTCCAGCTTTTCCAGGAAGCCAGTTACGTAGCGGCAGGAGGCCGAGGCGCCCGGGGCCCCTGTGGACTATGGGACGCGGTCCTGCGGTGGGCCTCTCAATCCGAAGAACCACGAGGCAGTTAGGAGGTGAGGCAATAATGCCGCAGAGGCCATGGACAACTCGCCTTCTTCCGAAGCCCTCCCGGGCCAAGCTCTCCCGTCCGCACGCTGAAATATTAGATGTTCAGCTGGGAGTCCAAGAGCAAAAATATTTCTGAAATTGTGCGTGTGTGTGTTTCTTTTTTTCCCCTCTCTCTCTCTCTTCTAATTTAATGTGCCAGACAAGCCTCCTGGTAATTAAAACCAGAAACAAGGACCAGACTTAGACAGAGATTTGAAGGCTGTAAAATTCTAGGACAGGTTTATGTAAAGCAATTAAAAAGGGAGTTAAAAATTGTTAAAAAATTAAACACTAATTACTTTTTTTTCTCCTCTCATTTCTGCTGAGCTGTTTTGGCCACGGAACTCGCAGAAAGATATAAAAAGGAGAAAGTTTTGCCTCGTTGCTGTAAATCATGTTCAGCAAATGCTTCTTTGCGTTTTGCAGCTGAATCCAGCTGCTGTCAATTAAAGGAAATCATGCCTTTTCAATTACACTGGCTTAGGGAAGTCTGGTAGCAAAACCGGCGGGTGGGGTGGGGTGCAGCGTGGTGGTTGTGGAGGATGGGAGAAAGGTGGTGTCTGACTTCAGGCTGTGAGGTGGAAATATCTTTTAAAAGGTGTGATCCTGGTTTAGTGTTTTCCATATAAAATGGGGTATTATTTGCAGTGCTGTGGGGGGTATAGGGAAGGGGGCAGATGGAGTTGAGGAGGTGAACCTTGAGAGTTGGAAATAAATGCATTCTTACACGCCCCAGAGCCAGGGTTAAGCTGACTGGGAGGGAGCGGGGTGCTTGGACAGCCTGGGGCCAGAGACCCTGGGGGCCATGGTGTCCAAGGCATCCACGGAGGAGCGGGAAAAGACGGCTGCCACCCGGGGTCCTCGCGGTGCCTGGACGGAGGTTTCGCTGGCGGCCGTGCGTGTGTCCTCAGTTGCTCAGCAGGGTCTGCCTCTGCGATGCCCTGAACTGTAGCCACGAGGCTCCCCAGTCCACGGGGTTCTCCAGGCGAGAAGACTGGAGGGCTTCCCTGGAGGGAAGCTCAGTGGTAAAGAGTCCAGCTGCCAACGCAGAAGACGTGGGTTTGATCCCTGATCTGGGAAGATCTCACAGGCTGCGGAGCAACTAAGCCCGTGAGCCACAACGATGGAGCCTGTGCTCTAGAGCCTCGGAGCCACAACTACTGAAGCCCGTGAGCCCTAGAGCCCGAGCTCCACCACAAGAGAAGTCACCGCAGCAAGAAGTCTGCTCACCTCAGCTAGAGAGGGGCTCCCACTCCCTGCACCTAGAGAGGAGCCTGCAGCAGCAGGGACAACATAGAATAGCCCCCCCAAAAGAAAAAGAATACTGGACTGGGTCGCCATTGCCTCCTCGGGGGCTCTTCCAGACCAGGGATGGAACCCGCGACTCCTATATCGGCAGGTGGGTTCTTTCCTGCTGGCGCCGCCCGGGAAGCCTGTCCCTGGTGTGATAGCCAGGTGAGGACGGTAAGAGACGGCCACAGAAGCACAGTCGGGCAGAAGCCCCCCAGGAAAGAGGAAGGGGAAGACGGTCTTGTCTTTTCAAAGAAAAGGGACTTCCGCCATGCTTCCAGAGGACAGTGAAGGAGGGAGGGGTCTCGAGAGACCTTATGAGGGAGCCTGTGTCTGACTGTCTTCCTTTTCTGGTTCCCCAGGCCCGGTGGCTGTGTGTCTTGTGTCTGGGGTGGGCGGGGGGAAGGGTGAGTAGGGCTGTGACTCCCCCAAAGGCCAGGCCCTCGAGTTTCGGCATGTTTGTACATCTTGGCGTGTGGGACCCCTCTTTCCTGGCCTCCTAGCCAACAATGGTCCCCAAGCCTCCCAGCTCCTGCCTCCCCACATGTACCGGGGGGAGCTGTACTCAGAAGACCGGATGTCGGTCAGGGTGGTGGTCTGGGGAAGCCTGCTTTAGCTCCACGTGGCCTCCTCCCCCAGCCTGGACTAGCCTGGGGTGAGGAACCTCCATGCTCCTCGCCTGTCCCGTTCCCAGTGCAGGGCGCCAGGGTGAAACGTGGGGTCCGCCAACTCAGTCACCCAGCTCCCCACTCCTGGTCCCCCCAGCTCCTGCTCTGGGCCTGTCCTGAGCAGTCGCAAAGCTGCCGGAAAGCCTGCTTCTTGGCCAGGGCTTAGACGACGGGATTTGGTGAAGGAAGATCTGGTGACGGGAGCGGGGTCTTTGAGATGTGGGATGACACGGACGTTCACAACAGCAATTAAAGAGTTACAATTTCTTGAACACAGCGCCGAAGCTTTTCCCCAGAACCCCTCCGTTCATCCTCCTGGTGGAGCTCTGAGGGTGGACCGTCCGTCGTCCTGTTCTGCCTACGAAGAAATTAAGCCGCAGAGAGGTTACACAGCTTGCAAGGGCAGAGCCAGGGCCTGAACTCGGGGCGCATGCTCCTGACGCTGCACGACCCTGCCTCTCATGGGGAGGGGGCCTCTGAGAAGTTCCGTGCTGTCTGCTCACGTGCGCCTGGGCTGGGGCTTAGGGCAGGGTGCCTGGGGGCCACCACCGGATCGGTTTACGGATGCATGAAGGACTCTACGAAGGATGGACTTCAGCGCTGGAGTCGGGCACACCTGGATCTGGGTTATGGTCCACGTGGTAATTTCTTTGCCTGCAATGCAGGAGACTGAGGAGACGTGGGGTCAGTCTCTGGGTGGGGAAGATCCCCTGGAGGAGGGCGCGGCAGCCCACTCCGGTCCGCCTGCCGGGAGAGTCCGGGCACAGGGGAGGCCGGCGGGCTCCGGCCCCAGGGTCTCACAGCGTCGGAGGTGGCAGGGCACACACGCACGACGGCACCCGGGTTTGCGTCCTGAGTGGCACCCGCCATGTAGGTAACCGCCGGCCCGCTGCTTGTTGTCTCCGTCCGTCTGCAGACGGAGTCCAGCCCGACCTCCCCAGAAGGTGACATTTCACACGCGCTGAGCGTGCCCAGCGTGGAGAAGACCCTCCCTAAACCCCGGGCTCTCGGCCTCCCTTCCTGGTGGCCTGAATCCACGAAGCCTGACCTGGTTTCTCCCAGCTCTAGGCCTGCGATTTCCGGCAGGATACAGTGTCAGGTCTCCTTCCGAGTGATTCACTCTGGACGAGCCCCGGGTGGGAGGCTGTGCGCAGAGCAGGCCGGCACCCCTGCGGGGCCGCCAACTCAGTCACCCAGCTCCCACTCCTGGTTCCCCCAGCTCCTGCTGTGGGCCTGTCCTGAGCAGTCGCAAAGCTGGCGGAAAGCCTGCTTCTTGGCCAGGGCTTAGCGACGGATTTGGTGAAGGAAGATCTGGTGACGGGAGCGGGGTCTTTGAGATGTGGGATGACACGGACGTTCACAACAGCAATTAAAGAGTTACAATTTCTTGAACACAGCGCCGAAGCTTTTCCCCAGAACCCCTCCGTTCATCCTCCTGGTGGAGCTCTGAGGGTGGACCGTCCGTCGTCCTGTTCTGCCTACGAAGAAATTAAGCCGCAGAGAGGTTACACAGCTTGCAAGGGCAGAGCCAGGGCCTGAACTCGGGGCGCATGCTCCTGACGCTGCACGACCCTGCCTCTCATGGGGAGGGGGCCTCTGAGAAGTTCCGTGCTGTCTGCTCACGTGCGCCTGGGCTGGGGCTTAGGGCAGGGTGCCTGGGGGCCACCACCGGATCGGTTTACGGATGCATGAAGGACTCTACGAAGGATGGACTTCAGCGCTGGAGTCGGGCACACCTGGATCTGGGTTATGGTCCACGTGGTAATTTCTTTGCCTGCAATGCAGGAGACTGAGGAGACGTGGGGTCAGTCTCTGGGTGGGGAAGATCCCCTGGAGGAGGGCGCGGCAGCCCACTCCGGTCCGCCTGCCGGGAGAGTCCGGGCACAGGGGAGGCCGGCGGGCTCCGGCCCCAGGGTCTCACAGCGTCGGAGGTGGCAGGGCACACACGCACGACGGCACCCGGGTTTGCGTCCTGAGTGGCACCCGCCATGTAGGTAACCGCCGGCCCGCTGCTTGTTGTCTCCGTCCGTCTGCAGACGGAGTCCAGCCCGACCTCCCCAGAAGGTGACATTTCACACGCGCTGAGCGTGCCCAGCGTGGAGAAGACCCTCCCTAAACCCCGGGCTCTCGGCCTCCCTTCCTGGTGGCCTGAATCCACGAAGCCTGACCTGGTTTCTCCCAGCTCTAGGCCTGCGATTTCCGGCAGGATACAGTGTCAGGTCTCCTTCCGAGTGATTCACTCTGGACGAGCCCCGGGTGGGAGGCTGTGCGCAGAGCAGGCCGGCACCCCTGCGGGCTGGGCGGGAGTGCCCGTCCGGGGGACGCTGGCCAGGATGAGCCTCCCTCCCCCTGGGAGCGGCCACCTCCGCTCCCGGAGGGGCCCAGCCCTCTGTGGCGGCCGGAAGGAAAGGTGGAGGCCGACCTAACTCCTGTCCTCTGTCCGAAGCTGCGGGGGGCCGCCTGGCGCCCCCGCGGTCGGGCCAAGCCGGGAAGGGCGGCCGGCCGGGCCAGGCAGGCTGGCCTCGCGCTGAGCCCCTTTAATCCCATGGCTGAGCGCAGTGATCCGTGACCAGGGCTTCCAGGAGCCTCCTGAGCCAGGCACCAGGGCTCCCGCCCACCTCCGAGGGTGGCGGAGAGGTTGCCGCCTGGCTCCGCAGGCTGGCAGGAGGTGGGAGACGGAGCCGGGGGCCAAGGCTCCAGGTGGATGCACACGGGGCCCCGGGGAGGCCCCCGGGTGCCCAGCCGGCAGCGGGGGAGAGAGCCTGGAGGGCGGGATGCTGCGTCGGTCCCGGGCTCCCACCCTCCTCCTCCTGCCTCAGCACCCCACGGGCTCCCCCAGCCCCGCTGAGATGACGGCACTGTCGAGCCCGGCCCTCGGCCCGGCCCTCCTCCTGCCCCTGCCCTCTCCGCTGACTGCAGGACAGGCCGAGAAGCTTCCCGACAGAGGTCGGCTGAGGCGGCAGAGGAGGAGAGCAGCGGCGTCAGGGTCCTCGGCGTGGTCACCTGGGCTGCTTAGCCTCTCTGAGCCTCAGTCTCCCCGGCACACGTGACCGGCGAGGAACCCCCTGTTCTGCAGTGTCCTTCCTCCTCCCCCAAGCCACTCTGCGCTTCGCAGCCACCTGCCCACCCCGTGCGCGGCCCACCCCCCAGCACCGCACGGAGCCCGGAGACCAGGCTGCGTCTGTCCCTCCCTCGGGAGGAGCCGGGCTGGGCCCCCGCACGCCCAGCCTGCCGTTAGTCACGGGCTGGGTGGACACCCAGCGTGGAGCTGCTGGTCACTCCTTCCTGGCGGCCAGCTGGGAGGTGGCCCTGGCCCCTGTGCCCACACAGCTGGGCTTCACGTGACTGTGGGGAGAAGCCGCGCCTGGAGTTACACGGCCACCCCCGCGGCCCCGGCCGCGCGTCCTCCCCAGGGAAGGGAGCCAGGCCAACTCGTCCTCTCCCCCTCCCAGGGCCGGTGGTGCACCCTGGGCCCTCCCCTTCCACCACCTCTGGTTCCCAGCAGCCCCCTCCTGGGGTCTTCCTTCCCGCCACCCCCCTGCCTTCAGGAGGAAGCCTCTCAGGAGCCCCGTCCTGCGGCCCCGGCTTGCAGGTTCTAGAGAGATCTTGCTACCCACCCGGGAGAAAGGACAGACCAGCCACCCGCCTGCGGGCAGGGTCCCTGGAGGCCCTGGTGGTATTCCCTGGAGACAGTATGTCTGTGGATGAGCGTTTCCACCCGCCGGCCCGGCCCCAAAGGACCCAGCAGAGCTCTGATTGGAAACAGAATCTAATTCGGGTTTTGTGATTCTCCGCTCCAGCACCAGGGCCTTCCTTAGTGGCTGAGATGGTAAAGAACCTGCCTACCAATGCAGGAGATTCAAGAGTTGGGAAGACACAAGAGGTGGGATCTTCCCTGGGTCGGGAAGATCCCCTGGACAAGGAAATGGCAACCCACTCCAGTATTCTTCCCTGGAAAATCCCATGGACAGAGGAGCCTGGCGGACTACAGTCCCTGGGACTAAACAACTCCAGCATCACCTCCTCCAGGGAGCCTTCCTTGAGTTATAGATGCTTAAACAAATGTTCCCTGGGTTTCCAGTTTGTCCTGCACTCCTCCACTGTGTGA
The DNA here is from genome assembly GCA_022376925.1 of Tragulus kanchil. Taxonomy (NCBI): domain Eukaryota; kingdom Metazoa; phylum Chordata; class Mammalia; order Artiodactyla; family Tragulidae; genus Tragulus; species Tragulus kanchil. The sequence continues at coordinate 20,036,674 of JAIOJX010000027.1, read as the reverse complement.
GTCAGTCTGACTAGTCGTTGTTTCCTTCTCGGTTCAGTCCCCTCGGCCACGAGCCCCGCAAAGGTTCAAACTGTACCCCAGGTGCCTAACCCAGGCCTTGGCTCTCCAGAGGAGCTCGACAAAGGCCTGTGTGTGAGAGTGTGTCTGGTGTGTGTGTGTGTGTGTGCACTAAGTTGGCTTAGTTGTGTTCGACTCTTTGCGACCCTATGGACGGTGGCCCGCCCGTACACAGGGCTCTCCAGGCCGGCACACAGGAGTGGGTTGCCGTGCCCGCCTCCCAGGGCTCTTCCTCACCCAGGGACTGAACCCACGACCCTCTGTCTCCTACACTGGCAGGAGAGGCTCTTTACCACCAGTGCCACCTGGGGGGCCCAACAAATGCCTGCTGAGTGAGGATGGGAGAGGTCAGGGCAGAGGTCGCCATCGTGGACAGGACAGGGTTTTAGCGACGAGCCAGGTGCCCAGCCTGTGCCCAGGAAGCGCAGCTCCTCGTGGGCTGAGTCCTGGGCTGGGCGGCCCGGGGCTCGGGTAGCTGGGCGACTCGCCTGTGGCGGGACGCGTCGCGGGGGGCAGAGCGCACAGCAGTCTGGCTCCAGGAGACGCGGCTGGTGGAGCGGTGAAAAGCACGTGGCAGGCCGGATGCCCGGTTTCTAAAGCGTAGAGAATGGGTTTCTTCTGCCCGGAAGGCAGCTGTGCCCGCAGGCGAGGCGTGCGGGGTGGGTGGGGGCGGGCGGGGCAGACCTGCGGGTGGTGAGGCCCCGCCCTCCAGGACGGGGAGAAGCCTCAGTTCAGCCACCAGGCCTTAGACACACAAAGACTCCTTTGGAATCAGGAGCTGGGGTGATGGGAGGCCTCGGCCAGCAGGCCTGAGTCTCCAGGTTTTGTTTCTGCTTTTGTGTATCTTTTTTGTATCCTTACCTGAAGGACGTGCTGTCTCTTTCAGGCGGCTCCTTATAGCCCCCAAACACCGTCCTTGGGTCCAGGGGCCCTGCCGCGCTGGGTGGCTTTGGGGGAGTGGCTTCGCTGTTCTGAGCCTCGCCTGTCGATGACGGGGGACGTCCTCTGCCCCGCAGCTTCCATCGTCGGCCTCGCAATTATGTCAAAGGACAGAAGTTCATAAGTATCTTCCAGAGAAAGCACTCTAAAAAGTGTCAGATGCTGTTGGTGTTTGTTTTGAGCAGTGGTCAGCCAGGCTCATGGGGGCTCAGCCCTGACACCATGCCCACCCCCTCTCCAACCATCGCCTCGAGCTGGGGTCTCTGGAACCTTCTCTAAATCAAGAAGTTGGTTTTGCCAGTTTGTCTTGGTTCCAAAGTCTCCAGGCCGGCACACAGGAGTGGGTTGCCGTGCCCGCCTCCCAGGGCTCTTCCTCACCCAGGGACTGAACCCACGACCCTCTGTCTCCTACACTGGCAGGAGAGGCTCTTTACCACCAGTGCCACCTGGGGGGCCCAACAAATGCCTGCTGAGTGAGGATGGGAGAGGTCAGGGCAGAGGTCGCCATCGTGGACAGGACAGGGTTTTAGCGACGAGCCAGGTGCCCAGCCTGTGCCCAGGAAGCGCAGCTCCTCGTGGGCTGAGTCCTGGGCTGGGCGGCCCGGGGCTCGGGTAGCTGGGCGACTCGCCTGTGGGGGGACGCGTCGCGGGGGGCAGAGCGCACAGCAGTCTGGCTCCAGGAGACGCGGCTGGTGGAGCGGTGAAAAGCACGTGGCAGGCCGGATGCCCGGTTTCTAAAGCGTAGAGAATGGGTTTCTTCTGCCCGGAAGGCAGCTGTGCCCGCAGGCGAGGCGTGCGGGGTGGGTGGGGGCGGGCGGGGCAGACCTGCGGGTGGTGAGGCCCCGCCCTCCAGGACGGGGAGAAGCCTCAGTTCAGCCACCAGGCCTTAGACACACAAAGACTCCTTTGGAATCAGGAGCTGGGGTGATGGGAGGCCTCGGCCAGCAGGCCTGAGTCTCCAGGTTTTGTTTCTGCTTTTGTGTATCTTTTTTGTATCCTTACCTGAAGGACGTGCTGTCTCTTTCAGGCGGCTCCTTATAGCCCCCAAACACCGTCCTTGGGTCCAGGGGCCCTGCCGCGCTGGGTGGCTTTGGGGGAGTGGCTTCGCTGTTCTGAGCCTCGCCTGTCGATGACGGGGGACGTCCTCTGCCCCGCAGCTTCCATCGTCGGCCTCGCAATTATGTCAAAGGACAGAAGTTCATAAGTATCTTCCAGAGAAAGCACTCTAAAAAGTGTCAGATGCTGTTGGTGTTTGTTTTGAGCGGTGGTCAGCCAGGCTCATGGGGGCTCAGCCCTGACACCATGCCCACCCCCTCTCCAACCATCACCTCGAGCTGGGGTCTCTGGAACCTTCTCTAAATCAAGAAGTTGGTTTTGCCAGTTTGTCTTGGTTCCTGTGTGAGGCAGAGTCTCCCGGCCACCAGCCAGACCAGTGCTTGGACGCCTGGCCTGGACGCGGCCTCCAGGAAGCTGGGGCTCTTGTCACCAGCCCCACTGCGTGCGATTTCTCTGCAGAAAGCGGGTGGGTGCGGAGTCTGGCGAGCTCCCGGCGCCTCCCACCCTTCCGGCTCCCCCTGGAAAACGCCTGGTCCGTGTGCCCAGGCGCAAAGTGGTCCTTTGGACGGGAGCCAGGGGACTGTTGAACGAGCTGACAGAGCTCACTTCCCCGACTGCTCTGTGCTTGCCCCAGTCCGCTCCGAAATAGCACTTAATCCCACAGCACTGTCTCCCCAGGGCCCGCAGACTTAGCCCAAATCCTCAATTGTCCAGTAGTTTAAATCCTTCATTTAGACTACTTATCAAGATATATCATTTTATACATTCGACTTGATGGTACCCTAAAAGCCAAGATATGGAAGAAGTCGATGAGTGCATGAAGGTTGACATGAACGGGAACAACTCGCCGCAGCTTCGCCAGGAACGGACGGGCATGAAGGTGGACACGGCTGTGACGCAGCGCGGGGATCGCAAGCGAGAGGCTCACCTCCACGGACAGGGTCGGACCTCGGCAGCGCCCGGGCGTTCTTGTGTGCGGAGACGACACCTACATCTTATCAAGAAAGTTAACATGCACCCACACCCCACCTTATATACAATTTTATGGGAAGAAAAAGAAATGAGGAGACCTTTATGATTGTTTTCTAACTTGGAGCGTTCAGAAAAAAAAGGTCTATTCCTGTGGTTTAAGTTTTATTGTATTCATTAATGACTATTTGAGAATTGAGTTGAATCACCCTTGGCCAGGTAACCACGTGGTTTTGTAGACATGTAACTAAAAACATTTGGGAACGGTAAGTTTGGTGGGTTTTTATATTCTAAAGCCGGTATTTTTTTTTTTTCCTTACTCCTTTCTTTCAATCTCCTGGGCCCCTGAAAACCCCCTGGGCTCCCGTCGCTGAGCCTGCGGTTGAGCTGTCGCTCAGGCGCGTCTGACTGTCCGTGGCCCCCTGGACTGCCGTTTGCCAGGCTCCCTTGTCCTCCACTCTCTCCCGGAGTTTGTTCATGTTCTCGTGCATCGGGTCGGTGATGCCGTCTAACCAGCTCCTCCTCGGCGGCCTCCTTCTTTTGCCTCCATCTTTCCCAGCCTCAGGGTCTTCTCCAATGAGCCATCTCTTCACATCGGGTGGCCAGCGTGTTGTAGCTTCAGTTTCACATCCATTCTTCCAACGCGCATTCAGGGTTGATTTCCTTTAGGATTGACCGATTTGGTCTCCTTGCGCTCCCAGGGGCCCTCCAATGTCTTCTCCCTCACACCACAATTTGAAAACATCAGTTCTTCAGCGCTCAGCCTTCTTTATGGCCTTAAAAAGGGAAGTCTCGTTGGAGTCACAGCTTAGGTTTGACTTCTGGCTGAGTGTCGTTCTCTGTGGAACCAATCCAAGCCTCACTGGCTCCATCTGTCAATGGGGTTAAGTCGCTCTTAATGGTTCACATGCTGGTTTCGACAAGGTGGACCAAGATAGTAACGAAAGCACATAGTCCAGCGCCCGACTCCTACCTAGAAAGCCGTCTCATTAAATATGAGCACTAGAACTCATCAGAACAGACACGCGTTTCTAGAGTTTGACAAACAAACAAACACATTAAAAAAATAAAACAAAAAACTGGGATTTCCCTTGCCATTGAGCAGTTAGGACTCTGTGTTTCCAATGTAGGGGGCATGGGTTCAGTTCCTGGTCAGGGAATTAAGACCCCCACTACTGTGCACAGCTCAGCCCCCGCCCAAAATTAATTTCAATACTTTTATCCTATTCCCTGGTAAGATCTTGAAAACTGAATTTTTTAAAAGTAATTATCAGCATTTCATTACTTAAAAAGCAATGATCAGATTTCACTGAAGAATTCAGAGTAATTTCATCATGTTTTAGATTTACTTTTAAACGTTCTATGATAAAAATTTGAGTCCAGGGAATTCAAGATAGCAACCGTAGTTGATAGAGAGAGGGAGGTTTTTGGCCGAGTGGGGGAAACAGGCTTTTCCAGCCCTTAGAAGCAGCTACTTGGAAACAATTAGTGTGTTAATTAGGGAGGGTTCTTATCAGATTCCACAGGCCTCTGGTCGACCTGGGCTGTAGCTGGAAATAATGTTGGCATCCCTGTCTTGGTGGGCTTCCTGTAGCTGAGGGTTTTCGCTCATTCCCACCAGCCTTCCTCCCTGGGTCTGACCTTGGGAGCTGTGTGGCGGCGGTCATGGAAGAGCGGTGTTAGGGAGACCCCGGAGACCTCCACACGAGTGAGGAGCACACACGTGGCAGGAGTCCTGCCTCGATGACTGCAGGTGGGTCAGTCAGCATGCGTTTGGCAGTCACTGTTCCCGGCTTTCTCCGGGGATGGGCAAGAGGTGGGCTGACAGATGGGAAGCGGCAAGCCGGACAGTACGTGGGCATCTCAGAGGCTGTACTCACTGCCACTGGGCACCCCGGCAGCCGGGCTGGTCTCTGTTTCATGGCCACGTCCCATCGCGGTCTCTTGGTCTCCTGGGCTCTACCGGACTATTCCTGATGAGGCAGGAATCCCCAGGATTCAGGACCTCTAACTTCCGGCTTGTATTCTGTTAGTAAGTTCACTCTATCTGCGGATTCGCTAGGGTTTATAGCCTGTTGAAGTCAATAAGAATGATGCATTGGGGGAAATCAGATACTCGCCAAGAGCAAGCTCTAGATGAATGAGGTTTCACATGACTTCACTGCTTGGGTAAGAGAGTAAACGTGAGCTGGGCAACAGTCTTGTTCAGTGGATTCCCAGATGGCTCCACAGCCCTACCCAGAGGACCCATCAGAGGGTCGTTTCAAACTCTAGGCATGGTACTGGTCTTCATCCTCAGCTACATTTTTATCATTTACCTGACAGAAGACCAGGAAAGCCCTACGATGACAGTAGAAGTGAAGCCATATATGGTGGTTGCCAGGTTCAGAATCCCTGGTTCTCTCCACAGACCCAAGTCCTCAGCCAAACCCAACAAGATGGAAGACTTTCAACTACTGCTGTTCAACTGCATGTGGTTTTGAAATTCAGAAGCACAAGACCCAGATTAGAGAGCCCTCCGTTGGCAGCAGTTCACATGAAAGAGATCTGGGGGTTTCAGTCGACCACAAGCCTAATTCGATCCAACAGTGTGCCTGTTGCTAAAAACGCTGAAAGTTCTGGTAGGCTGACTGCACGGGCATGTGGTGTCCAGACCCAAGGCGGTGATGCTCCAGGGTCTCCGGGCCTTAACTGGCCGTGCTACAGGAGTGTGTTTAATCCTGAGTGTTGTATTTGAAGAGAAACAGAGTGATTGCTGGGAATGTACAACGGAGGCATCGTTGAAGACATTGACCTGGAATAAGCGGTTCGTCCCTAAGTCATGCCTGACTCTGTGACCTCATGGACTAGAGCCTGCCAGGCTCCTCTGTCCGTGGGATTTCCTGAGCAAGAAGACAGAAGTGGGTTTCCATTTCCTTCTCCAGGGGATCTTCCCAATCCAGGGATTGAACCCTTGTCTCCTGCATCGACAGGCAGATTCTTTGCCACCAAGCCAGCAGGGAAGCCCCAGAGACGCCTTCAGTGTTCTCCATCCCAAAATCTCTTCCTTGGGGATCAGTCTTGACCAGCCTCCCCGTCCTCTGACTCGCCTCTGGGTGATGGGACGTGGGGGGAGATTGGACGCCCTCCACTCCCAGTGTTCTGTAAAATGTCCGCAGGATGTCATCAAGCACGTGGGTTTTTTTCTTCCCTGTTCCCAAGAGGAGGACAGACTACGATCAAGGGGAGCTGGGGACCCTGAATCATGGAAAACCTCACATGGAAGGCTCTCAATCCATTTGGATGCAAGAATGAAAAAGAAACCTTTCATGCAAGTACTAGCGAAGCTACCATGTTACCCAGAGGACCCATCAGAGGGTCGTTTCAAACTCTAGGCATGGTACTGGTCTTCATCCTCAGCTACATTTATCATTTACCTGACAGAAGACCAGGAAAGCCCACGATGACAGTAGAAGTGAAGCCATATATGGTGGTTGCCAGGTTCAGAATCCCTGGTTCTCTCCACAGACCCAAGTCCTCAGCCAAACCCAACAAGATGGAAGACTTTCAACTACTGCTGTTCAACTGCATGTGGTTTTGAAATTCAGAAGCACAAGACCCAGATTAGAGAGCCCTCCGTTGGCAGCAGTTCACATGAAAGAGATCTGGGGGTTTCAGTCGACCACAAGCCTAATTCGATCCAACAGTGTGCCTGTTGCTAAAAACGCTGAAAGTTCTGGTAGGCTGACTGCACGGGCATGTGGTGTCCAGACCCAAGGCGGTGATGCTCCAGGGTCTCCGGGCCTTAACTGGCCGTGCTACAGGAGTGTGTTTAATCCTGAGTGTTGTATTTGAAGAGAAACAGAGTGATTGCTGGGAATGTACAACGGAGGCATCGTTGAAGACATTGACCTGGAATAAGCGGTTCGTCCCTAAGTCATGCCTGACTCTGTGACCTCATGGACTAGAGCCTGCCAGGCTCCTCTGTCCGTGGGATTTCCTGAGCAAGAAGACAGAAGTGGGTTTCCATTTCCTTCTCCAGGGGATCTTCCCAATCCAGGGATTGAACCCTTGTCTCCTGCATCGACAGGCAGATTCTTTGCCACCAAGCCAGCAGGGAAGCCCCAGAGACGCCTTCAGTGTTCTCCATCCCAAAATCTCTTCCTTGGGGATCAGTCTTGACCAGCCTCCCCGTCCTCTGACTCGCCTCTGGGTGATGGGACGTGGGGGGAGATTGGACGCCCTCCACTCCCAGTGTTCTGTAAAATGTCCGCAGGATGTCATCAAGCACGTGGGTTTTTTTCTTCCCTGTTCCCAAGAGGAGGACAGACTACGATCAAGGGGAGCTGGGGACCCTGAATCATGGAAAACCTCACATGGAAGGCTCCCTATCAGCATCCATTTGGATGGCCGCAAGAATGAAAAAGAAACCTTTCTTGTGTCAAACCACGGAGATGTGGGGAACGTCCGAGCCGCCAACATTCCCGGGGCCGTGGAAGGACTGCCGAGGGAGACACGACGGCCGTGCTCTGGGAATGCGGGAGGCAGAGCCTTCCCCTCGAGTGCTGCCTTGTCTTCACCACGGCAGGCTGTGTCGAAGAATGGATGAGGCGAGCTTTATGCTTCTGGAAACAGTCTTGGAGAAACGACTCCCTGATGAGCACCCATCTCTCTGTCTCCTTGAATGTCCTCCTCTGTAACCGTTTATTTTTTTAATGGTCTAATCATCCTTTCCCCTCTTGCTAGTGATGTGACTCCCAGCAAGTTACTCAACAGCTCTGTGTTTCGGTTACTTCATCCACAAAATGGACACAATAGCGGCCGCCTCGTGGAGCTGTTGGGAGAGTTAAATGAATTCTTCACACAACATACAATAAATAATGCCAATCTATGCTTTTCTTTCTTTCTTTGTTTAATTATTTATTTATTTGGCTGTGCTGGGTCTTAGTTGTGGCATATGGGATCTAGTTCCCTGACCAGGGATCAAACCTGGCCCCCCTTGCATTGGGAACACAGAGTCTTAACCACTGGACCACCAGGGAAGTCCCACTTTTCTTTCTTTTAAAGGGGTTGTTCTCAAAGAAATCCCTACTTGCGTTCTTTTTTTTTTTTTTAATTATACTGAAGTATAACTGATTTATAACGTTGTGCTAATTTCTGCTATACAGCAAAGTGACTCAGCTCATATATATATATGTATACACACACACATATATATGAAAAAGCACATTCATGCTCTTTTTCATATTCTTCCTTATTATAGTTTATCATAGGATATTGAATATAGCCCACTCAAGTCTTTGGAGAGTTGAGTGGGTCATGGTCTCCACATGAAAAAGAGGTTCAGGGTTTGCCACAGATGACAGAGTGAAAACCTGTCCTCCCCTCTGTGCCTTGGACGGGGAGGCAAGGCAGCAGGAGAGGGGCGGGGCTGAGGAGGAAGGGCGGAGCTGGGGCCCGTTCGGGGAGGGGGCAGCGCGAGAAGCAGCGTCCGGCTGGGAACTCTGAACCCAGGTGCGAGGGGCCTGAGGGCGGATGCCGCTGGCGGTGGAGGCGGCCGTCTGGAACACAAGGGCCGGAGCCCCCCGGGTTCCGGGGCTGCAGAGAGCATCCTAGCAGCGGGTGGGGGTCATCCACCCCGGCGGCTGTTCCGGGATGGTGAGTTACAAGGTGACGATGTGCGGCGGAGGGCACCGTGGCCCTGCCTCGTCACCACTCTACGCTCTTGGAAAAGCCGCTGCACTTCTTTGTGAATGCGCGCGTGCTAAGCCACTTCAGTCGTATCCGACTCTTTGCAACCCGCGGACTGTAGCCGCCGGGCTCCTCTGTCCATGGGAATCTCCAGGCAAGAATACTGGAGTGGGTGCCATGCCCTCCTCCGGGGGCTCTTCCTGACCCAGGGGTTGAGGTTGTGTCTCCTGCCTTGGCAGGTGGGTTCTTTACCACGACTGCCACCTGGAAGTCCTTTACTTCTTTAGCTATCACTTTTCTCATCTTATACCTCTGTCACCTCCAGAGGAGAGGATGTTAACTGAGACGGTGGTATTCTCACCTGTGGGTCACGAAGTCTCTAGTTCTATGTCAGCTACAAAGGAACCTCCCAACCGCTCAACCTGAGCTGTTTCAGGAGGCGAGGGGTCCCTGGGAACCAGAAGGGATGAACAAGAGGCCACGGATGCAGGAGAAACGGTTCTTACGTGAGCACAGATGGACCCAGACAGGCTCCAGGGGTCTTTCTCGCCTGAGTTCTCTGCTGGGGGAGTGTTTTGCAGGCATGCGTCCTCGAGGGGGCTGCAGGCTCCGGGCAGGTCCCAGCCTGTTTCGACAAGGCCCGGCGGCCTGGAGTCCTTGGCCTTTCCCAGGCTTCACCCGACAGCGGGGCTGTGCTGCCCGCGCTCCTGGACCAGCGGGTGGGCGGGCGGGGCACGGGGCAAGAGGCAAGCCCAGGCGCCTGCGTGTCTCACGTAATAACTCAGGACTGCCTACAGCCCGGAGAGGTGTTTCATGGGCCACAGAGGCAGATAATGAAGCATTCTTCCAAAATGAGAGAACGCGCCTTTTCTCGACTCTTTCCCCGCCCTTTCCCAATAAAATAATTAAACTGGGATTTCTGGAGGGCCCGACACCTCACCGCCCTAGCAGATTCTGCGGGGAGCTGGGGAGAGGGGGTCTGAGCTCTGTGGGGAGGGGAGCCGCCGGGCTGGGAAGGGCTTGGCTGGTGACAGCATCCACCCGGCGGCTGTTCCGGGTATACAAGGTGACGATGTGCGCGGAGGGCACCGTGGCCCTGCCTCGTCACCACTCTACGCTCTTGGAAAAGCCGCTGCACTTCTTTGTGAATGCGCTGCTAAGCCACTTCAGTCGTATCCGACTCTTTGCAACCCGCGGACTGTAGCCGCCGGGCTCCTCTGTCCATGGGAATCTCCAGGCAAGAATACTGGAGTGGGTGCCATGCCCTCCTCCGGGGGCTCTTCCTGACCCAGGGGTTGAGGTTGTGTCTCCTGCCTTGGCAGGTGGGTTCTTTACCACGACTGCCACCTGGAAGTCCTTTACTTCTTTAGCTATCACTTTTCTCATCTTATACCTCTGTCACCTCCAGAGGAGAGGATGTTAACTGAGACGGTGGTATTCTCACCTGTGGGTCACGAAGTCTCTAGTTCTATGTCAGCTACAAAGGAACCTCCCAACCGCTCAACCTGAGCTGTTTCAGGAGGCGAGGGGTCCCTGGGAACCAGAAGGGATGAACAAGAGGCCACGGATGCAGGAGAAACGGTTCTTACGTGAGCACAGATGGACCCAGACAGGCTCCAGGGGTCTTTCTCGCCTGAGTTCTCTGCTGGGGGAGTGTTTTGCAGGCATGCGTCCTCGAGGGGGCTGCAGGCTCCGGGCAGGTCCCAGCCTGTTTCGACAAGGCCCGGCGGCCTGGAGTCCTTGGCCTTTCCCAGGCTTCACCCGACAGCGGGGCTGTGCTGCCCGCGCTCCTGGACCAGCGGGGTGGGCGGGCGGGGGGCACGGGGCAAGAGGCAAGCCCAGGCGCCTGCGTGTCTCACGTAATAACTCAGGACTGCCTACAGCCCGGAGAGGTGTTTCATGGGCCACAGAGGCAGATAATGAAGCATTCTTCCAAAATGAGAGAACGCGCCTTTTCTCGACTCTTTCCCCGCCCTTTCCCAATAAAATAATTAAACTGGGATTTCTGGAGGGCCCGACACCTCACCGCCCTAGCAGATTCTGCGGGGAGCTGGGGAGAGGGGGTCTGAGCTCTGTGGGGAGGGGAGCCGCCGGGCTGGGAAGGGGCTTGGCTGGTGACAGAGAGAGAGCAGGCCTACCGAGAAGGGTGTTGGGGTCTCGAAGGGCACGGGGGAGGGGGCCCGCTGACTTCTCACCGGCCCAGATGACATATGACTTCGCACGTCCCCGGGTCTCCAGGGCCGTAGCCGGCTGTGTACACTCAACATGTGTTTGGTATTATCGGTGTTTTTATAATAATAACTGTGGTCTTGAAAGGGACCAGAATTAATTAAAAGGCGGTGCTCTGCCCCGTTTCACATTATTGTCCTAGGAGTGCTTGCCTGGAAAGAACCTCCCTCGGGAGGGTCATCCTGCCCACCCCTTCACCGCCTCTGGATCTGCACCCGGGGCCCTACCAGCCGGGCTTAGGAGACGGCCAGGGAGGGGAGCAGGCGTGGGAGTCTGGCAGTGGTCCTTGGTCCTTGATTGGTACTTCTTGGTGCTTGAACTACAATAAGTAGGACAGGACAGACATTCAGAGGCCGTGCGTACAGACTCAGAAGGCCCCTGAAGACGCCTCCGTTGGCCGTGTTCTTCGAACCGCTGGGCGCTCTCATCTCAAGGCACCTGCCTGAGAGCCTCTCTGGGTTCAGGGACGCACAACTCGGCTCTAGATTGAGGGCGGCTCTCCTCCAGCTCTGCCCGGCATGTTGACGTTTGGGGCCGGACCGTTCTTGGCGGTGGGGCCCTCCTGGGCGTTATCAGGAGTTTAGTGGCATCTCTGGCCTCCACTCACCCGCAGCTAGGAGCACCCCTTCCCCTGACTATGTGACAACCCAAAATGTGTCCAGATATTGTCACATGTCCCCCAGAAAGAAGGCAGAATTGCTTCCACTTGTATTGGCTCTAATTTTGGGATCCTGATGAGGAAGGTGACGAGGGGACCTCTTCCGGATCAATACTGTGAATTCCTGAAGAGGTTTTGTCTGAGGTTTTTTCTGCAATCACTGAAAGAAAGAGCCAGCTGGGATAGAAAGTTCAGAAAGTTGGGGATGAGGCCCAGGGATTCGCCTTCCTGAGGTTCCCAGGTAAAGCTGACACTGCTGGCTGGGGAGTCCACCCCGGAGAACCCTGCCTGGAGGGAGGCGTCCTCCCCCGCTGCACTGTGGGTGTCTGAGCTCAGACCACTGTGTGTGGGGGGCTGGATGTCCTGTGGGAACATTCTTGGCAGCATCCCCGGCTCCTAGCAGCCATGAAATTAAAAGATGCTGTCTCCTTGGAAGGAAAGCTATGACAGACCTAGACAGTGTACGAAAAGGCAAAGACGTCAACTTTGCCAACAAAAGTCCGTATAGTCAAAGCTATGGCCTTTCCAGTGGTCATACACTGGATGTGAGAGCTGGACTGTAAGGAAGGCTGAGCACCAGAGCTGATGCTTTCGGAAGGACTCCTGAGAGGCAGCAAGATCAAGCCAGTCGATCCTAAAGGATATCAACCCTGAATATTCACTGGAAGGACTGATGCTGAAGCTGCAATACTCTGACCACCTGATGGGAAGAGCCAACTCATTGGAAAAAACCCTGGTGCTGGGAAATATCGAAAGCAGGAGGAGAAGAGGGCGACACAGGATGAGATGGTTGGGTAGCATCACCGACTCAGTGGACCTGAATTGGAGCACATTCTGGCAGACAGGGGAGGACAGAGGAGCCTAGCTGCAGTCCACAGAGTTCCAAAGAGCTGGACATGACTTACCCACATTGGGCAACAACAGCCACCGACTCCTACCCGCTAGATGCCAATCGCACTCCCCTCTAACTGTAAATATCTGAGAACCACAGGGAAAGGCTCTCTGAAATTCCTCCCAAGTCTCAGGAGTTCAGGTAGGGGTAGGGGGCCCCTTTAGCGTCTCAGGAAACCCCGCCCACCCTCTAACCCCAACTTGGCTCTAGGCAAGCCGCTCCCACTCAGGGAGGAGTGACGTGTGGATGTGTCATCCTCACATCTGAGGAGGGGAGCGGGTGACTTGCTACGAATAACATCCTGAGGTTTGCGAGTGATTCACTTTTTAAAAACAAACTAGAGTGGATACAGTAGAGCAACACGGCTTTCACTCTTTTGCCTCCCTGTAGGGGTTTTAGCGGCCGAAACTGGCCCTTCCCCACCTGTCTCGTCTTGGGCACAGCCCAGATTGGGTAGGCAGCTCTTGCTAATGCATCCCAAGTTCTGTTTTAATGACAATCGATTGCCATGTTTTGTGGTTTCGTCGCATCTGGGTTTGCCTAGGGGACCACGGCACATCCTCTGAGTGTACGACTCGTGGGTGAGATGCACAAGGTGCGGTCAGGCCCACGGGCCCATCTCCTGCTGAGACAAGCTGAGACCCGAGGACCCTCTGCTGCGGCGCTTGCACCGGGACACGGCTCTCCTCGAGCAACAAAATGTTGATACAAAGAAACCGCACGGGACTAAAAATAACCCTGTGCACACTCAGCTAGGGCAAAGTCTGTACCCAGAAGATACAAAGAGACCCCCAAACACCAAAACAAAACCCAGCTGCCACTTCTGAGGAGCCTGGAGCAAAACCAGGGGGTCGGGAGCGAAAGCAGGTTCCGGCGCACGCCCCCTGCCCAGAGCAGCACCAAGCCGCCCCTCAGCCTGACCCCAGACACGGCCCTGCCCTCACCCCATATAAAGAGCCCCTCTGACCTCCCCTTGAAGAACAAGCAAGGAACCTGCTTGCGTTTGCTCTCTTCTTGTGCAGCTGGGGCCCCAGTAAAGCCTTGCCTGGACTTTCTGGCTGCCCTCTGATCAATTTCTCTTGAACTCTTGCAGGCAACACTGTGACTCCCCCGTGACGCCCCCTGGGCTCCCGGCCTCACCCCCGTGCTCCAGCCACCGTCCTCCTCTCCTACCTCTGACACACTTCTTCTGCACACACGGCCTGGCCTGCCTTCCCCGAGTCCCCGAGCAGGGCTGATTCCTCCGTCAGGTCTCGGCTCCATGGCCACCTTCGCAGAGAAGGTGGGGGCACCGGGCGCCGTGTGGACCTTGTCCTAGCCTGCCTAGTCAAGCCGTACCCTTTTGCTCGGTTCTCTGTCCACAGCGCAGGTCCTTACTGGCGATCACCCTGATCTGCACGACCCCCTCCCCCAAGTACGAGATGGGCTCTCCAGGAAGCAGGTGCTACAATGGGAGCACCCCTAGAGGAGGACGGGGAGGAAGTTGGCTTGGGCGAGAGGAGCCACGGGCATGCGGAGATCTAAGAAGTCTCTGCCGCCTGTGAGGGGCTCCGGAGCAGAGGCTGCCCCCTGGGGGGTCCCTGTGGATGGCCGTGGTTGGGTCCTTGCCCCTCGCCTTGCTCAGCCGTGGACCAGGGCCGCCCCCGGAGAGCACGACCTCAGCCTGTGACCTGAAAGGACTTCTGAGATGCTAGTGGCCGCGTTCCTCTCTCAACCAGACAGGGAATCCTCCTCGAAGGATGACCAGGGGGCTCCTCTCTGGCTCTGCCCTTCTGGGCTACTGTGTGCATTCTCTGGGAGCAGAAATCTTGTCAATCCTCTCAGGGCGGGTCCCCCTTTCCTAACAGAGCATCCCAGGTGCTCCGACAACATTGTGGAAAAACAGACGTGTGTTTTGGGGAAGGAGAAAGGGAAAGGGTTAGTCACTCAGTCGTGTCCGACTCTTTGGGACCCTATAGACTGTAGCCTGCCAGGCCTCTTCATGGAATTCTCTAGGCAGCAATTACTTGAGTCGGGTGCCGTGCCCTTCTCCAGGGGATCTTCCCGATCCAGGGATCAAATCACATTTCCTCTGTCTCCTGCACTGCAGGCAGCTTCTTTCCACTGAATCACCACCATGGAGGAAGCCCCGTTCATTCTACAGGCTTTTTTAAGGTCACCCCTGTGGCATGTAGGATGCTAGTTGCCTGACCGGGAATGGAACCCGCACCCCCTGCTTGGGATGCAGGGAATCTTAATCATGGGCAGTCAGGGAACTCTTGCTTCCAAGATATTAAGAGCTAAAAACATCACCATGGGCCTTCCCTGGTGGTCCAGTGGGTAAGAAGTCCACTTTGCAGTGAAAGGGGCACCGGTTCGGTCCCTGGCCTGGGAAGATCCCACGTGCCGTGGAGCGGCTGGACCGGTGTGTCCAATCAGGAGCCGGCGCTCTGGAGCACATGCGCCCAGAGCCGGTGCTCTGCGACAACAGAGGCCACTGCGATGGGAGGCCCACACGGGCCAAAGAATAAATGGATAAAAAGTCAATAAAAAAGAGGCCCCCCAAAAATTGTAAAAAAAAAAAAAATCACCATGGCAGAGTGTCCTGTAGGCCAGCTGGTGACCTCTCCTGAGCCCGCTGTGGAAGTGGTGGGGTGGGGCAGGGCAGGCTGGTTGTCGAGGGGAAACCAGCAGCCCAGGGGCTCTAGGAGGAAAAGGAAAACAGAACTACCAGGTGGGCCGAGGCGCATTCCAGGGGCCCGGGGGTGCCTGTCAGACCGGAATGGTTATCAGGTCTGGCAGAGCCCAGCACCTTGGGTGGCCAAACAAACCCCAGATACGGTGTTCCCAGGACCGGGTGGGTGGCAGGGAGTGTCCCTCCCTCGTTGAGCCTCCTTCCTGCCCCAGCGTTTCCCTCTGAATCCGGCTGGGCTGGTCTGGTCACCGGAGCTGCTGTCCTTCTCCGGGGCCTGTTGAAGACCGAGATGCCGAGGGAGCCGGCCCCACCGCGCAGCCCCTGTGAGCACGCAGTGCGCGGGGATGCAGGGGAGCCTTCCTGGGAGACAGAGGCGCCCGTGGGGCAGGAGCTTGCAGGCTTTTGAGATAAGGAGGGGAGGGTGAGCACGGTGTGCTGTGAGAAGAGACAGGTGGGCAGGGGTCTGTCCCGGAGCGATGCCTGGCTCAGGGGGCAGGCGCGAACCTCTGTTTGCAAATTCAGAAATGCGTGAACTACGACTCGGTTTTCTTGTGGCCTCATTCCTCCAGGGCATTTTAAGTCTCCTCACCCCTTACTCTTTTCCTTGGAGCCGGATCCAATTTCAGGGCCCGCGAAGCACGGTCCTTCCATGTCACGTGTCTACCACACCGGACTCGACTGTGTATCGAGAGGCGCCTGGTCATTCGTCCACACTGGTCAACGCTTGCTTGTCTCTCGTGCCCGTCCAGAGCCTCCAGGGCCACGCGCTCCAGCTCCGGCTCCGGGAGTCCTGGCCCCCCTCCCTACTTGGTTCCCAGGACGTCATCTCTCCCTCTGCTGGTGTCGGGCTCCCTTCACTCCCTCGGCACAGGGCGTCTCTCTTCCTCCCTTTTTCTTAGGTAATTTATTGAGCTGGCTGTACCAGGCGTTAGTTGCGGCATACACACTCTTAGTTGTGGCCTGTGGGGGTCCCATTCCCCAACCAGGGATGGAGCCCGGGCCCCCCGTGTTGGGAGTGTGGAGTCTGAGCCACTGGGCTGCCAGGGAAGCCCCGCGCTCCATCTTTATCTAAGAGCTGCTTTGCTGTCCCCCATCACCTGCTCTCCCCCGTGCGCGGCGTTGGCTCTGCATTGCCAAAGCCTTCCTGGACACTCACAAACGAGAATTTATTACTTGCGGAATCAGTGCCCATCCCCCAATGCAATTGATTCAGTGAAAGTGGAAGTGTTAGCCCTTCAGCTATAGCCAACTCTGTGCGACCCCCTGGATGGCAGCCCGCCGGGCTCCTCTGTCCGTGGGATTCTCCAGGCAAGAGTACTAGAGTGGGTGGCCATGCCCTTCTCCAGGGCTCTTCCCGACCCAGGGATTGAACCCGGCCTCCTGCGTTGCGGGAGGATTCTTTACCGTCTGAGCCACCAGGGACGCCCACGGTCAGCTACTGTTTCATCCCTTGTTTATCCTCTAGGAAGCCTGGGGCAAAAGGCCTTTCCTTTCGACCTCTTGCAGGCTTTTGAGATAAGGAGGGAGGCCGACCACGCTGTGCTGTGAGAAGAGACAGGTGGGCAGGGGTCTGTCCCGGAGCGATGCCTGGCTCAGGGGCAGCGCGAACCTCTGTTTGCAAATTCAGAAATGCGTGAACTACGACTCGGTTTTCTTGTGGCCTCATTCCTCCAGGGCATTTTAAGTCTCCTCACCCCTTACTCTTTTCCTTGGAGCCGGATCCAATTTCAGGGCCCGCGAAGCACGGTCCTTCCATGTCACGTGTCTACCACACCGGACTCGACTGTGTATCGAGAGGCGCCTGGTCATTCGTCCACACTGGTCAACGCTTGCTTGTCTCTCGTGCCCGTCCAGAGCCTCCAGGGCCACGCGCTCCAGCTCCGGCTCCGGGAGTCCTGGCCCCCCTCCCTACTTGGTTCCCAGGACGTCATCTCTCCCTCTGCTGGTGTCGGGCTCCCTTCACTCCCTCGGCACAGGGCGTCTCTCTTCCTCCCTTTTTCTTAGGTAATTTATTGAGCTGGCTGTACCAGGCGTTAGTTGCGGCATACACACTCTTAGTTGTGGCCTGTGGGGTCCCATTCCCCAACCAGGGATGGAGCCCGGGCCCCCCGTGTTGGGAGTGTGGAGTCTGAGCCACTGGGCTGCCAGGGAAGCCCCGCGCTCCATCTTTATCTAAGAGCTGCTTTGCTGTCCCCCATCACCTGCTCTCCCCCGTGCGCGGCGTTGGCTCTGCATTGCCAAAGCCTTCCTGGACACTCACAAACGAGAATTTATTACTTGCGGAATCAGTGCCCATCCCCCAATGCAATTGATTCAGTGAAAGTGGAAGTGTTAGCCCTTCAGCTATAGCCAACTCTGTGCGACCCCCTGGATGGCAGCCCGCCGGGCTCCTCTGTCCGTGGGATTCTCCAGGCAAGAGTACTAGAGTGGGTGGCCATGCCCTTCTCCAGGGCTCTTCCCGACCCAGGGATTGAACCCGGCCTCCTGCGTTGCGGGAGGATTCTTTACCGTCTGAGCCACCAGGGACGCCCACGGTCAGCTACTGTTTCATCCCTTGTTTATCCTCTAGGAAGCCCGGGGGCAAGAAGGCGCTTCTCATCTCCGTGGTCCCGAGGGTCGAATGCTGAGAATACACAGGACACTCAAATTACACCTGAAAACAAAAATCAACTCAACACAGAGAAGAATTAGTCAGATCTTTTAATCCATTCTTTCTGAGCTCTAATTCCTGGGAAGATGGGTAACTGAGGACCTCGTCTTGGCTCAGACTTAACCCAGCGTGACTCAGTCTCCAGTGATGCCCTGCCTTTCTGGGGGGCTTCTTTCATGCCAGAAAGGCTCCCACTTGTATGACGTGCTTCCTTTTTCAGTATCAGTTTCTTCAGCTGGTGGGCTTCGTTCCATGTCTCATTGTGCTGGGTGCCTTACTCAGTAGAAGTATAACACTTTAGAAGGACATGCATGATAAAATTCTTGCCTTTAAGCAAACTCACAGTATACTGAAACCAAAAGTCTGCCGGAAAGATGGTGGGAGTGATTATTTTAAGCCATTGGGATCACAACTACAGCTTCTTTGGGACTTACACCTCTGTACCCTTCCAAAGTTAGATGGTGCCTCAGCTTTTGGGTACTTTTGGTTCAAAGTCCTAGTTGCTCAGTCATGTCTGACTCATTGCGACCCCTTGCACCATAGCCGGCCAGGCTCCTTCGTCCATGGGATTTCTCAGGCAAGGAGACTGGAGTGGGTTGCCAATTCCTCCTCCAGGGGATCTTCCTGACCCAGGGATCAAACCCACGTCTCCTGCATTGGCAGGTGGATTCTTTACCACTGAACCACAGGGCAAGCCCTGCAGACACATGGTCTACGCTAGTTCATCCATGTTAGTTCTTTTTTAAAAATGTTTGTATTTCTTTTTTAGCACCAAAAACGTTTTGTATTGACGTATAGCCAATTAGCAATAGTTTCAAGTGAACAGTGAAGGGACTTGGCCACGCATGTACATATATGTTGGTTGTTTCTTTGCTGCAATGAGCTAATAGCTGTCCTGAACAGTCACCAGCCATGAGAAAGGCTAAGACTTAGGCAGGGGCTTCCCTGGTGGTCCAGTGGGTAAGAGGTCCACCTTGCAGTGCAAGGGGTACCAGTTGGAACCCTGGCCCAGGGGGATCCTGCGTGCGGCGGAGTGGCTGGACTGACGTGCCCAATCAGGAGCCAGCATGCGCCTGGAGCCGGCGCTCTGCAGGGAGAGAGGCCACTGCGATCGGAGGCCCACACAGGCCAAAGAACAAAGATGGATGAAGATCGATCGATCAATCAATAAACAATAAAAAAGGCCAGAAAAAAAAAAAGACTTAAGCAGAAGTCTAGACTCACAGTCATGGAAGTTAGACCTCGAAGGCACCTTGAAAATAATTGACCCCCCACACACCTTCATTTGACTGGTCAAGATATTAGGGGACCAGGACTGGGGTACAGGAGTGCCCAAAGGCACAGAGCCAGCTGGTGATAGAGCAGAAAGTAAAGACTAATTGACAACTGAGTATCCAATTGGATGTGTGATGTCTGAGCTCAAAATCTAATTTGGGCTTTCCCTCGTTAGAATAGCCAGCCAGGAGTGTGGCTTTCTCTGTGCGCCCCTGCCACGCTGCCCCACCAGAACACTGACCTGTACGTGTGGCTGATCAGTCTCTAAGTCGTGTCCCACTCTGCGCCGCCCCACGGGCCGCAGCACACCAGGCTTCCCTGTCCTTCACCATCTCCTGGAGGCGGCTCGGATTCGTGTCCGTTGACTTGGTGATGGCATCTAACCGTCTCATCCTCTGTCGCCCCCTGTCCTCCTGCCCTCCGTCTTTCCCAGCATCAGGGTCTTTCCTGCGAGTCGGCTCTTTGCATCTGGTGGCCAAACTATTGCGGCTTCAGCTTCAGCGTCCATCCTTCCAGTGAATACCCTGGGTGATTTCTTTTAGCATGGACTGGTTGGCTCTCCTTGCAGTCTAAGGGACTCTCAGGAGTCTTCTCCGGCACCACCGTTGGATGTATGAACGGCATCGGAAGTCTCTCGGCCCCTCTGGCTACCAGGTGGCTCCGGACCAGGGTGGGCTTTGGTGGAAGACGGGAGGGAGGGAGCCGAGGGACTCGGGATGCGCTCAGTCCCGCCTCAGCCTATCCCGCTGGTCTTCACGGGCATCTGATGAGAAAGGCTAAGACTTAGGCAGGGGCTTCCCTGGTGGTCCAGTGGGTAAGAGGTCCACCTTGCAGTGCAAGGGGTACCAGTTGGAACCCTGGCCCAGGGGGATCCTGCGTGCGGCGGAGTGGCTGGACTGACGTGCCCAATCAGGAGCCAGCATGCGCCTGGAGCCGGCGCTCTGCAGGGAGAGAGGCCACTGCGATCGGAGGCCCACACAGGCCAAAGAACAAAGATGGATGAAGATCGATCGATCAATCAATAAACAATAAAAAAGGCCAGAAAAAAAAAAAGACTTAAGCAGAAGTCTAGACTCACAGTCATGGAAGTTAGACCTCGAAGGCACCTTGAAAATAATTGACCCCCCACACACCTTCATTTGACTGGTCAAGATATTAGGGGACCAGGACTGGGGTACAGGAGTGCCCAAAGGCACAGAGCCAGCTGGTGATAGAGCAGAAAGTAAAGACTAATTGACAACTGAGTATCCAATTGGATGTGTGATGTCTGAGCTCAAAATCTAATTTGGGCTTTCCCTCGTTAGAATAGCCAGCCAGGAGTGTGGCTTTCTCTGTGCGCCCCTGCCACGCTGCCCCACCAGAACACTGACCTGTACGTGTGGCTGATCAGTCTCTAAGTCGTGTCCCACTCTGCGCCGCCCCACGGGCCGCAGCACACCAGGCTTCCCTGTCCTTCACCATCTCCTGGAGGCGGCTCGGATTCGTGTCCGTTGACTTGGTGATGGCATCTAACCGTCTCATCCTCTGTCGCCCCCTGTCCTCCTGCCCTCCGTCTTTCCCAGCATCAGGGTCTTTCCTGCGAGTCGGCTCTTTGCATCTGGTGGCCAAACTATTGCGGCTTCAGCTTCAGCGTCCATCCTTCCAGTGAATACCCTGGGTGATTTCTTTTAGCATGGACTGGTTGGCTCTCCTTGCAGTCTAAGGGACTCTCAGGAGTCTTCTCCGGCACCACCGTTGGATGTATGAACGGCATCGGAAGTCTCTCGGCCCCTCTGGCTACCAGGTGGCTCCGGACCAGGGTGGGCTTTGGTGGAAGACGGGAGGGAGGGAGCCGAGGGACTCGGGATGCGCTCAGTCCCGCCTCAGCCTATCCCGCTGGTCTTCACGGGCATCTGATCTTCTGAGGGCAGCAGCGGAGCCCCTCTGGATGGTGCTGCCTCTCACCACTTCCTGCACCTGCCCACACCTTGTAAACCGATCCCTTGACTAACTGGCCTCAAATTACCTAATGTGAGTAGTGTCGGTGCATTTCCTGCCAAGATCCTGAGTGACACAGGAACTGAAGCTTAGGGAAGCATTTAGATATTGCAATGGCATTTACTGGATTCTGCTTTCACATTCCTCAAGAATAAGCTCAGCTTCGGAGAATCTGGGGAGGTAGGAAAGACACAGAAAGAGCAAGGTCCAAACTTTGAAACATGTGGCTTGCAAATCCCCTCGTATCTACTTACATAGTTTTATATTCTACTTGATGGATTTAACATAGGCTCTCTTTCTCTCTCTCTATCGATCATCGACCTACTTCTGGAATTTGCTCTGATCTCTCTGCCATGTTCTCGGACAGCCACTGTCCCTGAAGGCAGTAAGGAAGGCGTGTGTCCTCAGGGATGGTGGCGGACGGTCATTGACAGGTGTTGGAGAACATTCTGGTCAATGTCTGCACATCTTCGTGAGACGCAGAGGAAAAACGAGCTGCCTGCTGGACCGCCACCCACCGAGGATAAAGCTAGAACTTGGACCCAGGTCTTCTGAGTCTCAGGTCCACCTCCTCACCCCAGCAGCCTCTGAAGTGGACTGGCGACTGAGAGGTGGATATGGTAACCCTCTCCCTCGCCACCACGAGCTGTCGCTTGAAGGTGGACCTCCGTGTTCTCGTCTGGGCGGGTGGCAGAGACTGCAAAGCACTTTAGAGCATCTCATGCGTGTCCTGTGGTGGCAGCCTTTCTGTGCCGCCGTGACCAGGCTCTGGTATTCCATCAGACACTCACCTGGACGTTGCTGCAAATGAAAGCCGACCCTCACGTGACCTTAAGCGCAGGCGATCCCTCTTCACAGTGTGGCTGGGCCCTGATCCAACCAGCGGAGGGCCTTGAGGGCAAGAAGTGAGGTTTGTCAGGGCAGACATCTGTCTTGAGACCATCGTCTCACCCCGACCTGATTTCCAGGCGACCCCACCTGCGGATGTTAGACTTGTCAGCTCCTATCACACGTGCACCAGTCAGTTCCTTAAGACAAGTCTCAGTTTACTATCTGTGTATCGTCTAGGTACGAATGTGCGTGTGTCTGTTTCTACCTAGGTGTCGATGTGTCTGCCTGTTGTCTATGGGTCCGTCTCCCTCTCCTATTGTTCCTGTTTCTCTGGGGAACACTGACTGCCTCAGAGATTTGCTCCCTTGCCCGCGTTTCGATTTTAAGAACAGGAGACGGAAAGGCCCAGCGGCTGCTGAGGCTGCGGGATAGAAACCCAGGAGGCCCGTCTGGACCACATTCTGCCAGCTGCTTCCGACCTCCCGCTCTCACTCCTGGGCGTCGCCGCATCCAGCCCCCAGGGTCTCTAGCTGGCGGGGCCCTGGTCCTCCTCCGGGGCACAAGAGCACGCCGCCCCTCCCTTCTGGTGTCACTGAATACCATCCTGATGACCAGTCAGTTTCACTCTTAGTAATCCTTGTCATCTGCAGGAAAGCCTGCCTCAACCATCCGCCACCTCTGACTTCTTCCAAGTCCTTATTAAGTCCTGGGAGTCTGCCCAGCGGTTTCGGCTGGGTCCACTGCAGGCAGTCCCCACGGGGGACGACTTCTCCTCGAAGGGAAGCTGCGGCAGGTGAGGTCTGCCCAGGTTGTCCATCGGGTTCCGTGAAGGAAAGGGGTGACCGCGGTGTTCCTCTTTCCCCCACCTGCCCCTCAGAACAGACATAGCTGCTTCTCCATGCAACAGAGTGAGACGGGGAACAGAAGTGTCCTGGAAGAGATTTGTCGCATTAAACAAAAATTCATAGAAAGTCTCGAGGCTGTGTGGCTTCGGGGTAAGGACGAGGCGGAGACCTCGCCAGAGCCGGCCCCTGGAGCTTCCTGTTCTCTGGCAAGCGGGCCGCAGAGAGCAAACATCCTTCTTCATTGACGGTCTTTGTTCTTGCTCAGCCAGTGTGCGGTTCAACGGGGTGGCCGCTCAGAGGCATGCTCCCCTCTGCACTATCTGCTTCAGATCAAAAGAGAAAATGCATGAGAATGTGCTCGGCAGGCCTGGTTCCTGCACACACGCCAGTTAGAATCATAATCATAACCGCTCGGGCTGGGACCTCTCGGGGAACCCAGGCTGTGTCTCTTTTCTGAGATCCGCCTTCTCCCCAGAGCTCAGGCCGGCCGACACGTACGGCATGCTAATGTGCGGGCACTGCGCTGGGCACGGGGGAGGGGGCACTCGTTCCTCGGGGGAACCCTGAGTGAACCACGTTCGAGAGAGAGGGAGAGCTTCCATTTCTCCCAGAAAGCACGGTGAACGAAGCGTCAGTTCATTTAGTCCCTTGACATCTGCTCTTAAAAAAGAAAATCATTTATTTGGCTGTGTCAGGTCTTAGTTGCATCATGTAGAATCTTTTCATTAGGGCACACGGGCTGAGGAACTGCCAGCTGTCCGACCTCCCGCTCTCACTCCTGGGCGCCGCATCCAGCCCCAGGGTCTCTAGCTGGCGGGGCCCTGGTCCTCCTCCGGGCACAAGAGCACGCCCCTCCCTTCTGGTGTCACTGAATACCATCCTGATGACCAGTCAGTTTCACTCTTAGTAATCCTTGTCATCTGCAGGAAAGCCTGCCTCAACCATCCGCCACCTCTGACTTCTTCCAAGTCCTTATTAAGTCCTGGGAGTCTGCCCAGCGGTTTCGGCTGGGTCCACTGCAGGCAGTCCCCACGGGGGACGACTTCTCCTCGAAGGGAAGCTGCGGCAGGTGAGGTCTGCCCAGGTTGTCCATCGGGTTCCGTAAAGGGAAAAGGGGGTGACCGCGGTGTTCCTCTTTCCCCCACCTGCCCCTCAGAACAGACATAGCTGCTTCTCCATGCAACAGAGTGAGACGGGGAACAGAAGTGTCCTGGAAGAGATTTGTCGCATTAAACAAAAATTCATAGAAAGTCTCGAGGCTGTGTGGCTTCGGGGTAAGGACGAGGCGGAGACCTCGCCAGAGCCGGCCCCTGGAGCTTCCTGTTCTCTGGCAAGCGGGCCGCAGAGAGCAAACATCCTTCTTCATTGACGGTCTTTGTTCTTGCTCAGCCAGTGTGCGGTTCAACGGGGTGGCCGCTCAGAGGCATGCTCCCCTCTGCACTATCTGCTTCAGATCAAAAGAGAAAATGCATGAGAATGTGCTCGGCAGGCCTGGTTCCTGCACACACGCCAGTTAGAATCATAATCATAACCGCTCGGGCTGGGACCTCTCGGGGAACCCAGGCTGTGTCTCTTTTCTGAGATCCGCCTTCTCCCCAGAGCTCAGGCCGGCCGACACGTACGGCATGCTAATGTGCGGGCACTGCGCTGGGCACGGGGGAGGGGGCACTCGTTCCTCGGGGGAACCCTGAGTGAACCACGTTCGAGAGAGAGGGAGAGCTTCCATTTCTCCCAGAAAGCACGGTGAACGAAGCGTCAGTTCATTTAGTCCCTTGACATCTGCTCTTAAAAAAGAAAATCATTTATTTGGCTGTGTCAGGTCTTAGTTGCATCATGTAGAATCTTTTCATTAGGGCACACGGGCTGAGGAACTGAGGCTCAAGGCTCAGCTGCCCTGCAGCACGTGAGAGCTTAGTTCCCTCACCAGGGATCCCACCTGCGTCGGCTGCATTGTAAGGTGGATTCTTAACCACTGGTCCACCAGGGAAGTCCCAGCATTCGCTTTTCAAATTCTGTTTGAGAAGCTGCCTACTCTCTCCTCTTCCTAAGGTCTAGAAAATCCACAGCCATCCTCCCCATCTGCCCAGGATAGTTTCAGTTGACATTGGTCTTCCCAGCATCGTTAATAATAATAGGCATCCATTCTCAAGAGGGTTCTGGTTTGAACCCCAAGTCCTAAGGTCTCATTCATCTATAATCTTCCTGGGCAACCATGAAAAAGGTCAAGGATATTTTCTGGGGTCTAGGACACAGCTTGATACAGAGAAGGGTGCTCAAAATGGCTGATTATTTAAAAAAGTGGCTTTCTTATCTTGGGAATCTGAGGCAGGGACCTGGGAACAAATGTGTTAGCTTTCCCAGACCGCCCTCTGGTAATCAAATGTGCAGAAAAGGGCCATGTCCAGAGGCACCTGACGCCGTGAAAAACGAGCCCCAGCTTTCAAACGCCATCAGTGAGACGCTCAATTCAAGTCGAGGTCTTCATGGAAGAAACTGGGCTTCAGGAATGACGGATTTGCCTAAAAATACCAGGAGCAGCCTCCGAGGCTATTTGTGGCAATATGTTACCACACGTCCAGTGGGCTGGATAATTAGGATTATCTGCCATTTGTTTAGAACTTGGTGCATGAGGAAGAACATTTGCATACATTCTGACCTAGGGCTCCTAGCAATGGGAAGTAGGGAGGAAAACCATTGTCCCCACCCCCACCCCCCCGACTTTTTTATGACAAGGACAGTTTTCCTAAGTTGCACGGCTGAACAGTGGCAGGATTCAGGGTCACCGTGAGCCCTCCTGAGCCCACTGCTCTTTAAGGGCCACTGTCCTGGAGTCGGGGCAAAGGGTCCACCTGAAGCACTTTGCACTCCTGACACAGGTGCCCGGAGGCTCTCTGCAGGGAGCACGTGCTCTGAGAAATGAGGACGGGGTCTGGCGATCACAGCTGATAGACCAGCCAGTTCTGGGACGCTCTGATGCACTGGTAAGAGGTGACAAAGATGTTTTCACAGACTTGATGCTCGGAGGGGATCGAGCCAACGGATTTTTGTCTACAACTTGCCGGCTTTCTTGCCTGGAGGAGAAATCTAGGGGAGCCCCGGCCCCGTACGCAGGGGGCAGGAGATGGATGCCAACGAGGCCCGCGATGCCGGGCTCCCCCGACGTGATCGAGGCCGCGGGAGGCTGGGGTGACTGAACTGCAGGTGACCCCGAGGAGCCAGGAGGCTAATTAGAGCTTGTCTTCCCCCACTTCAGTCACGAGCCCCGCCTGCCCTTCCTCCTGATGGTGCGGCTGATAAGGACGGATTGAACTTATGAAAAGCCATGAAGATATTTGGATAAGCCTCGGGACCCAGGCAAGCCAGCAGGACGAGTCAGGGCCTGAAGGAGGCAGCGGGGTTGTCTGAAAGCTTCCGAAGGAGCAGGCCGGGAGGAAGGGGAGGCACTGAACTTGAACGTGACACCCCGCGGGCGTGGCCTCCAGGACTGAGCACCGTGGCAATCCAGGTGGAAAGGGGCCTGCCGAAAGCTGGCTCTGAGCGCACTCTGAGCTGGCCCCGGTCCGCTCGGCAACAGACAGCTCCTGCCATCCGTGCCTCCTGATCCCGGGGGGAGCTGGTGCACAGGAGGAGCCCAAGGACAGGGAGCCGCTGGTGGAGGGGTGACGGGTGGGCGCCCAGAGAGAGCTCCTTCCTTCCCGGTAGAGAGGATGAGGAAGGTGAGAGTGTTTATTGAGCATTTACCAAGTGCCAGGCGCTTGGCACCCCCTTCAGGATTCTTGCCTGGGAAATCTCATGGCCAGGGGAGCCTGGGGGGCTACAGTCCCTGGCGTTGCAGACAGTTGGGCGCGGCGGAGGGCCTGAGCACACACAGGTTCTGTGCAGAGCACATCTATATGTACTCACTCACGGTATCTTTTGGTGTGAGTGGTGTATTTGTGACTGTGTCCATTGCACGGATGTGCTAAGTGAAGCTCAGAGAGGGCAAGTAACTTCCCCAAGGCCTCACAGCTGGTATGTGGTAAATTTAGAAATTAAAGCCAAGTCGTGAATTAAAAAAAAGAAAGCAAGGAGAATCCGGAGGCTTTGTCCTGAAGGAGACTGCCCCAAGCCTCGGGGGCTGCACGGCGGGCGGGGGCAGCTGTGTCCGCCAGGGTTGGACGGTGAGCTCCGTCTTCCATCCTGGGCTGCCTCGTCCCGTTCCTTGGCTGGGCGGCTCCTTACCTGTTCCCGGCATTTGTCCCCCTGCTCTTCCGTGGGTGGTTCCAAGGAGCAGAGGCTGCCTGCCGTCCGGAACACCCCCGCACCCTCAGCACTGGCTGCGGAAGCACTGGCTCCTAAGGTCTTCGGACAGAAAGACCTCGACCGCTGCCTAGCCCCGGGTGCGCCCGCGCTGGGTCCTCGGGGAGCCTCTGGGTCCCGAGGCCACCTGGTCTCCCGGCCTGGCCCCGGTGGGCCCCAGTGAGGGCTGTGTGAGAGCCAGGGCGGCCTGTAGCTCTGTTTCTCTTGGCTGCTGCCCACCACACCGGGCCCGTGACTCACAGGCAGGTGAAGGAGGCTGACGACCGCCCGCCTGGTGTGCAGAATGGGCCGGTCCCGGAGGCCGGGGGCGGGGCCGGGGGCAAGGCAGGCTGGCCGGCCCGAGGGTGGTGTGCTGTGGGATGAATGTGTCGCTTGCTTCTAAATTAAGGGAGCCCTCCGACCCCAGGATGTTCAGGGAGAAAGAAAGACAGAGGCGGGCAGTCATCCTTGGCAGGTTTCTCCAGCTTGGTTCTGGATTCTGACTTTTCTGCAGGTAAGATGGAGAAAGCACACCTGTTGGGTCAGACTCTCCCTTCTCTGCGGGGATCGCGAGCTCAGGGGTGTCTGAAGTTTTTCGACCCCAGGGCCTGGAGCTCGCCGTCTCCTCTGTCCATGGACTTCCCGGGCAAGAATACTGGAGTCGGTTGCTACCTCCTTCTCCAGCCCGCTTCTGGGGACCCCTCCCAAAATGAGGCCCCACCCTTTTTAACACTGTACTCACTCACGGTATCTTTTGGTGTGAGTGGTGTATTTGTGACTGTGTCCATTGCAGATGTGTAGGGCTCAGAGGGCAGAACTTCCCCAAGGCCTCACAGCTGGTATGTGGTAAATTTAGAAATTAAAGCCAAGTCGTGAATTAAAAAAAAGAAAGCAAGGAGAATCCGGAGGCTTTGTCCTGAAGGAGACTGCCCCAAGCCTCGGGGGCTGCACGGCGGGGGCAGCTGTGTCCGCCAGGGTTGGACGGTGAGCTCCGTCTTCCATCCTGGGCTGCCTCGTCCCGTTCCTTGGCTGGGCGGCTCCTTACCTGTTCCCGGCATTTGTCCCCCTGCTCTTCCGTGGGTGGTTCCAAGGAGCAGAGGCTGCCTGCCGTCCGGAACACCCCCGCACCCTCAGCACTGGCTGCGGAAGCACTGGCTCCTAAGGTCTTCGGACAGAAAGACCTCGACCGCTGCCTAGCCCCGGGTGCGCCCGCGCTGGGTCCTCGGGGAGCCTCTGGGTCCCGAGGCCACCTGGTCTCCCGGCCTGGCCCCGGTGGGCCCCAGTGAGGGCTGTGTGAGAGCCAGGGCGGCCTGTAGCTCTGTTTCTCTTGGCTGCTGCCCACCACACCGGGCCCGTGACTCACAGGCAGGTGAAGGAGGCTGACGACCGCCCGCCTGGTGTGCAGAATGGGCCGGTCCCGGAGGCCGGGGGCGGGGCCGGGGGCAAGGCAGGCTGGCCGGCCCGAGGGTGGTGTGCTGTGGGATGAATGTGTCGCTTGCTTCTAAATTAAGGGAGCCCTCCGACCCCAGGATGTTCAGGGAGAAAGAAAGACAGAGGCGGGCAGTCATCCTTGGCAGGTTTCTCCAGCTTGGTTCTGGATTCTGACTTTTCTGCAGGTAAGATGGAGAAAGCACACCTGTTGGGTCAGACTCTCCCTTCTCTGCGGGGATCGCGAGCTCAGGGGTGTCTGAAGTTTTTCGACCCCAGGGCCTGGAGCTCGCCCGTCTCCTCTGTCCATGGACTTCCCCGGGCAAGAATACTGGAGTCGGTTGCTACCTCCTTCTCCAGCCCCGCTTCTGGGGGACCCCTCCCAAAATGAGGCCCCACCCTTACACATTTATTGTTAATCCTAACAGACTCAAATCGTTTTTTAATTAAAAATAATTGAATGTTTATTTTATCCTGGGGTATAGTTGACTTGCAGCATTGTGTTGGCTTCAGGTAAACAGCAAAGAGAATCTGTCACACATACATCCACTCTTTTCCAGATTCTTTTCCCATGTAGGTCATGACGGAGGCGTGAGGTGAAGTCCCCATGCTGGGCAGCAGGTCCTCGCTGACCACCTGTTTATACAGCAGTGCTTACGTGCTCAGTCCCATTGGACGCTTTTGCGACCGCGTGGACCGTAATGGCCCGCCGTGCTCCTCGGTTCGTGGGACCTTCCCGGCAAGAATAATGGAGTGAGGTGCCATTTCCTACTCTAGGGAATCTTCCAACCAAGAGATCAAACCTGTGTCTCTTACATCTGCATTAGAAGGTGGATTCTTTTACCGCTGAGTCCCCCGGGACGCCCTTGTACAGTGGTGTGTATATGCTAATCCGAAACTCCTATCCCTCTCGAGTCTGTGATGTGCTCATCACAGCAGATTCCAAAGTTGCCTGTGCTGTGTTATTTATTTATTTATTTTTTGCTTCTTTGACTTTACAGAGTTTTGTTGTTTACAGATATGTATAATTCCAGCTGTGTTATTTTTTAACACTGGATTTTCCACGAAATTTCCCCTCTGTTGGGAATCCCTTGTCCACAAGAAGGCAAAACCAGGCTTCCAGTACTTCAGGCTGGGACCATTCAGGGTGATCTGGTTGGATCCAGTTGGGGCAGAGTTGGTAGAATGAACAAAGAATAAAGCCAGGGTGGAAGAAATGTCTGTGCATTCTGATATAAAATACCTCCCATCCTGGTTAAATGCAAAGCACGATGTCTAGATCAGCCTGGGTCATTTAAGCGAACCGCTCCGACTGGGTTTTAATACTGGTCACGGCCCCTCAACTCATTTCATTAGCGTCAGTTTCACAGTTGGGCCCGTGGGCCAGGGGTAATATTAATGATTACTCGTTGGTTAAATGGACACGGAGCTTTTACAAAAGGCCAGTGGCGCAGAGCCCTTTCCGAAGGCCAGCTCGGGCAGGAGTCCCCCTGTGTGTGCGGGGCTAGGCAGGAATGCCCATGGCTCTGGGGGCCAGGAGCTCCCGGGTGGACGGCTTCGCAGGGGGCCCTGCGCCCAGCAGGGGTGACTGAACCTCACCTGGGCCTCTTCCCGGGGGTCCCTTTGGGGCTGAGTCGTGGTCTGGGTGAGCGCTCTCTCCAGAGCCCGGAAACAGTCCAGCAGGCAGCACCCCAGGGCCCAGGAGATGTGAGGCGGGGGCCCCTGGGCCTCCGCCCCTGGGAAGAAGCTACTCTTGCTGGCCGGGACGGTTTGCCTGGTGTCGAGGTGGGAATGCCCACCGGGGTTTACATGGACATTTACAGAAGGCGCTTAGGTTTGTCCATAGACGGGAAGGACGGTGTGTGTTGGGCCCTGGCAGGGCTCTGGGGCACCGCTCAGGCGAGCGTGGCTGACGGTCATCATTTCCGGAAATGCCCAGAATTGCCCGCAGGGAGGCCGAGGCTGCATGGGAATAGGCCACAGGTCCAGCCCCGGAGCAGGCGGCCTGCCCTGTGAATGGAGCCCCAACCAGCTGCTAGGAAGTCCCCCTCCGGGCCCTCCGCCCCGCGGCCGCCCTCCTCCCCACGCCTCCTCGTCCCAGACACTCTCCGGAAGCTTCTCTGCCAGGAGGCCGCGGCTGGGGTCATGGGACCCAGGCCGCGAGGGTGGCCTGGTGAGAAGGCAAAACCAGGCTTCCAGTACTTCAGGCTGGGACCATTCAGGGTGATCTGGTTGGATCCAGTTGGGGCAGAGTTGGTAGAATGAACAAAGAATAAAGCCAGGGTGGAAGAAATGTCTGTGCATTCTGATATAAAATACCTCCCATCCTGGTTAAATGCAAAGCACGATGTCTAGATCAGCCTGGGTCATTTAAGCGAACCGCTCCGACTGGGTTTTAATACTGGTCACGGCCCCTCAACTCATTTCATTAGCGTCAGTTTCACAGTTGGGCCCGTGGGCCAGGGGTAATATTAATGATTACTCGTTGGTTAAATGGACACGGAGCTTTTACAAAAGGCCAGTGGCGCAGAGCCCTTTCCGAAGGCCAGCTCGGGCAGGAGTCCCCCTGTGTGTGCGGGGCTAGGCAGGAATGCCCATGGCTCTGGGGGCCAGGAGCTCCCGGGTGGACGGCTTCGCAGGGGGCCCTGCGCCCAGCAGGGGTGACTGAACCTCACCTGGGCCTCTTCCCGGGGGTCCCTTTGGGGCTGAGTCGTGGTCTGGGTGAGCGCTCTCTCCAGAGCCCGGAAACAGTCCAGCAGGCAGCACCCCAGGGCCCAGGAGAAGTGAGGCAGGGGCCCCTGGGCCTCCGCCCCTGGGAAGAAGCTACTCTTGCTGGCCGGGACGGTTTGCCTGGTGTCGAGATGGGAATGCCCACCGGGATTTACATGGACATTTACAGAAGGCGCTTAGGTTTGTCCATAGACGGGAAGGACGGTGTGTGTTGGGCCCTGGCAGGGCTCTGGGGCACCGCTCAGGCGAGCGTGGCTGACGGTCATCATTTCCGGAAATGCCCAGAATTGCCCGCAGGGAGGCCGAGGCTGCATGGGAATAGGCCACAGGTCCAGCCCCGGAGCAGGCGGCCTGCCCTGTGAATGGAGCCCCAACCAGCTGCTAGGAAGTCCCCCTCCGGGCCCTCCGCCCCGCGGCCGCCCTCCTCCCCACGCCTCCTCGTCCCAGACACTCTCCGGAAGCTTCTCTGCCAGGAGGCCGCGGCTGGGGTCATGGGACCCAGGCCGCGAGGGTGGCCTGGTGAGAAGGCTGGAGGCAGGGGAGCCTCCCTGGCCCTGTCCCGTCAGGCTTCAGTGACCCCTAAGCCAGCTTTTCTTAAAGTGAGAAATGTTGATAAACATTCAAACTCTCTTCCCACAAAGCCATGTAAAAATATTACTCAGCCATACACAGCAAGGAGACAATGCCCTCTGCCATAGCACGCGTGGACCTCGAGATGTCATAATGAGTAAACTGAGTCAGAGAAAGACAAATATCGTATGATATTGCTTGCATGGAAAGTAAGAAAAATTGGTGCCGATGAACCAGTTTACAAACACAGAAAGTCACAGATGCAGAAAGCACACTTAGGACGACCAAAGGAGAAAGGAGAGGACGGAGAGGGACAAGATGGGAGACTGGGACTGACGTCCATACAGTATTATATATAAAGTAAAATAAACAACGAGGACCTACTGTATAGCACAGGGAGCGATATGCTGTATCTTGTTATAACTAATAATGGAAACGCATCTGAAAAAGAAATCTTTTTTCTGCTGAGTCGCTTCAGTTGCATCCGATTCTTTGGGACCCCATGCGCTATAGCCCGCCAGCCTCTGTCCACAGGATTCTCCAGGCAAGAGCATTGGCGTGGGTTGCTGCGCCCCCCTCCAGGGAATCTCCCCACCCAGGGGTCAAACCTGAGTTTGGACCTCTTTGCTGTACCAGAAACCTAACCGTGTGAACTAGCGATCCTTCAGTAAGAACATGAAGGAAATGGTGAACAGCGGATGCTGAAACGGCAGGCCTTCCATCTTCAACAACTACTCATGCATCGGGCCTGGGAGCAAGAGCGGCGAATGGCAGGTTGGAGCCCCAGTCCCCCTGGTGACTGCTGGTCCCTGGGCTGGTCCCTTCCCTTCTCTGAGCCTCGAGGTCCACGTCTGCATGGTGGCGGTGGAGGAGGAGACACGGAGTCTTTGCTCCGGCTCCCTTAAAGCTGACCCAGGTGGGTCCACAGGGGCAAGGGCAGAAAGAGTCCGGAGAGACCGTGCTGGGGAGCCTGTGCCTTCTGCTCTGAGCAGCGCCGACCTGGCCCGAGCCTTGGACACGCTGTCCGGGGGCCTGCACGCTTGGGACACTTCGGGGAAACAGCAGAGCTTCCCAGTCCCAGGGGGAAAATCGGGCAGGAGGCAGCTGGGCCCCCCAGCCCCCTCCCTGACCGGGGATACTGACGCTTCAGTGGACACTCCAGCAGGCCTGCTCGCGCCCTACAGCTATAGCTGGTCGCTGCTCCTCGGAGCCTGGCCCCGAGGCCCAGCGGCCACCTGTCTGGGGGCAGACACCTGCCTCCTGCCTGTCGCGCCTTCAGTGGCCACCCGCCTGGGCCGCCCGACCCCAGTCCAGAGGCCACCCGTCCTGCAGGGCTCAGAGGGCGCCCTCTCCCCGGGCCTGCGGCGGCCTCCGCGGGCCCCAGCTCGTTCCCTGTGAGTGGCGGCCTCCTGTCTCTCTGCTCACACGGTTCTCAGGCGGGCTTGGTGGGCGCCTCTCGGCCAACACTTCATTCACCACTGGTCTTTGGTTGGGGCTTCTCTTCCAAGGGAGGCGGGGGTGTGGCTTCAAAATAAATCTTTGGCTTTTTTTCTCTTCTCTTCCAAAGAAATCATTGTGCTGTGAGGCAGGGAGGGCCCAGGCCGATGACATTTTTATGGAGCTGCCTCAAGTGAAGACTAGCGTCTGCTAGGGCCATCCAGGGGGAGGCTAGCACCCCCATGGCCACCCCACCCCCTTTCTCTCACAGCAGTGCAAGCTCAGTTCAATGCCTGTCTAGAATTCTCAGTGGGGCTACCTAAGGCGCAAAGAGGGTGGGGGCGGGGGTGACATCACATCCCCGCGAGCCGATTGGCTGCTTTGGGGCTTCAGGAATGACATCATCTCTGCTCCTGCCTCCCCCCTCTTTTCCTCCCAGTCCTTTCCTGGCGGGGCCAGCCGCCCCCCCTTGGCACCCCACCCCGGGACACCCTGTTGCCTTGGAGACCACAAGTTTTCAACCTCGTTGTCCCAAGGAATGGTAATTCATTATATGTCTGACACGGGGTGAAGGGTGCAGAGAGGGAGACCCGGGCTGGACCGTCGCAAGGGGAGGTTGCGGACCACCAGATAATGAACAAAACTGTGTTTCACGCATGAGAAGCCGTCAAAGATGGTGGTAAGGAGAAAGGTCATTGCAGCCGGCGTTTATGAAATCGGAAAACGGAGGCGGAATTTTCAAAAGCGAGTGGCTGCCAAAATATGGTGGAGAATCGTCACCCCTCCCCCAGACAGCTCATTAGGAGGATTCTGGAGGGAGCATCGCAGGCGGCCTGGGGCTGCCGTGTTATCTTTGGAGGAAGGGTCCTCCCCTCGTCCCCCCACCCTGAGGGAGGGGTGTACCAGGAGCCCTGCTCGGAGCCAGTTTCTGGAAAAGCGAACCAGATCGTGCTCCTGGGTGTCTCTTAGTGTCTTAGTCTGAACCCCCAGGGACCTAAGGAAAGAGGGAAGCATTTCCAGCTGGGGTTGTGTGCTTGTGTGTGTATGAGCTTGTCTTTGTGTGTCTGGATCTGTGTGTGCTTGTGCATGTGTGCTTCAATGAGCACGTCTGTGTGTGTGTGCGTGTGTGCGCGTCAGTTACCCATCGATTCCGTGTCTGTGCTGATGACGCCTACTAGGGAACGCTCCACCCTCTGACTCTCTGGGGCAGATCAGGGACAGCGCACAGGTCCCCCGCGGTCCCCATCCCTTCCTCTGCCCTCTCCACTCTAGTTGTACCCCAGGAAGATTCCTCTCTCTGTGTGGGCTGTTACCATGTGTCTATTGATGGTCTTCCCTTCCGTTCTCCCGTCTGGAGCATCCTTTGGAGTCAGGAATTCCAGATGCAGTTTGGAATTTTGGCGAGGCACCTGCTTCTTCGGGGCCTTACTTGCCCGCAGTGGCTGGCTCTTCTCAGCGCTCACCGGCTGCCTCTCAGTCTGTGACAAGCAGTTCTGAATCTACAGCCATACGGTTACGAGGAAAACAAGCAAAGGAAGAGATGAGGTGGGAAAGAGGTACTTGTGGGGTGAGAAGGGCAAAGTCTAGAGATTTGCTCCAGGGCCAGATTCTTCTAGAAGATGTGCTTGTGTACAAAGATGGGGGTGTGCTTTTCCTAAGTCTAGAATATACTGACAACTCAGGAAGAGCTGACTAATGTCTTGTTGATTGGTACAGATTTTTCTTAGCTAACAATGTCTTGTAAATATTCTGTAGTAACCTATACGGGAAAAGAGTCTGAAAAAGAATGGGCATATGTATGTGTTGCTATCTATGGCCGTACCACCCTGAATGCGCCCGGTCTTGTCTAATGCACTTTGCTACATACCTGAAACTAACACAATATTGTAAATTCACGATACCCCATTAAAATGTTTTTCTTTAAATGCAAAAATTTGGGGCTAAAACTATAACTATATATACAAATACAGACATATGCATATGTGGGTCCTCCTCGTCCCCCACCCTGAGGGAGGGTGTACCAGGAGCCCTGCTCGGAGCCAGTTTCTGGAAAAGCGAACCAGATCGTGCTCCTGGGTGTCTCTTAGTGTCTTAGTCTGAACCCCCAGGGACCTAAGGAAAGAGGGAAGCATTTCCAGCTGGGGTTGTGTGCTTGTGTGTGTATGAGCTTGTCTTTGTGTGTCTGGATCTGTGTGTGCTTGTGCATGTGTGCTTCAATGAGCACGTCTGTGTGTGTGTGCGTGTGTGCGCGTCAGTTACCCATCGATTCCGTGTCTGTGCTGATGACGCCTACTAGGGAACGCTCCACCCTCTGACTCTCTGGGGCAGATCAGGGACAGCGCACAGGTCCCCCGCGGTCCCCATCCCTTCCTCTGCCCTCTCCACTCTAGTTGTACCCCAGGAAGATTCCTCTCTCTGTGTGGGCTGTTACCATGTGTCTATTGATGGTCTTCCCTTCCGTTCTCCCGTCTGGAGCATCCTTTGGAGTCAGGAATTCCAGATGCGCAGTTTGGAATTTTGGCGAGGCACCTGCTTCTTCGGGGCCTTACTTGCCCGCAGTGGCTGGCTCTTCTCAGCGCTCACCGGCTGCCTCTCAGTCTGTGAC
This sequence comes from Tragulus kanchil, assembly GCA_022376925.1. Lineage (NCBI taxonomy): Eukaryota > Metazoa > Chordata > Mammalia > Artiodactyla > Tragulidae > Tragulus > Tragulus kanchil. Next base: position 20,000,904 of record JAIOJX010000027.1, on the reverse strand, counting down.
AAGCAGTTCTGAATCTACAGCCATACGGTTACGAGGAAAACAAGCAAAGGAAGAGATGAGGTGGGAAAGAGGTACTTGTGGGGTGAGAAGGGCAAAGTCTAGAGATTTGCTCCAGGGCCAGATTCTTCTAGAAGATGTGCTTGTGTACAAAGATGGGGGTGTGCTTTTCCTAAGTCTAGAATATACTGACAACTCAGGAAGAGCTGACTAATGTCTTGTTGATTGGTACAGATTTTTCTTAGCTAACAATGTCTTGTAAATATTCTGTAGTAACCTATACGGGAAAAGAGTCTGAAAAAGAATGGGCATATGTATGTGTTGCTATCTATGGCCGTACCACCCTGAATGCGCCCGGTCTTGTCTAATGCACTTTGCTACATACCTGAAACTAACACAATATTGTAAATTCACGATACCCCATTAAAATGTTTTTCAAAAATTTAAAAGTGCATTTCAAAAAATACTATGTAGAAAGGGACTAAAAACTATAACTATATATACAAATACAGACATATGCATATGTGGGTCTCTGGGTGTGTGTGTAATTGCGTCTCCTTATTTCTGTTTTGAATGGGTTGCTAAATGCTTTGCATTGGGCAGGTATTGCAAATATAGTCAGGAGAAAAAAGCTATTTAGAAAAAAATCGGTCACCGGGCAGGATGTTCTAAAGGGCAAATGAATTTAGCTGTCAAAAGGAAGTAACCAGATGCCTGTTGAGTCAGCACAGAGCGCAAACAGGGGCCATATGTGTCACCAATGGGGTGGTGACGTGGACGCCCCTGAGGTCCTGCGGCTTCTCTGCCTTTCTGCTGTGGCCTGACTGCTCTGGCTTGGAGGGAAAGCAAACTCGCTGCGTGTTAGACGAAGATGATCTTGGACCGCCTTCTGATCCGCCCTCCTTCCGTCTAAACTGGACGTGCAGTGGCTCTTGGGAAGTGAACACTAATCCAAGATTTACACAAGCTGTCACCTCAGAATCCGCATGCCCAAAACCAAAGTCATAATTTCCCCAAACCGTTTCCTTCAAGCCCTAAGGTTGCTGAGCCTGTCCCCAGAACCACTAATTTTATCCAAGCTAGAAAATTTGCTGTCATTTTTGACGGCATGTATGCCCGTCTGCAAGAGAGTCACTGAGAATAGTTTATGGCTCATGCCAAGTCTGAACCTGGATCCATTCTTCCCAACTTCCCATGGCCCCCGTCGAAGCTGTTGCCTTCAAGTGCTGCCTAAAATGCCACCTCCTCAGGAAGACTTCCTGGATCACGCCTGTGGTTCCTGATACACATCTAGCTTGAATTCCAACAGGATGAATGGACCTGAGGAGCACCAGCCACCCCCCGGGTGCAAGGAATACACCTGGTTCTCCTTCTAGTACGGATGACCCTAGAGCTCAGATGCTTAATAAGGTCACATTGTATGAGCTCAACATGATTTACTGATTAAACAAAAAGAAACATTTCCTCTCTTGACAAACCATGCTGGCATTTCCATGACAGGTTATCTCCCCAACATGTGACCAGAGCACCTACTTTAATTGAAGCAAACTTCTCTCTCTGGCATTTCCATTTTTTTTTCTTTTTTTGGCATTTCCATTTAGTATAATTCCTCATGTGTTCATGTCTTTGAAGATATGGATGAAACTTTGTCTCTATACTTTGATGACTATCATAATAAATAGTCCCACATTCTCTCTCCTTATTTTTAATTTAACAGGTAGGATGGTCTGTAATGGTGAAGTCTGTGATTTCTGGAGTCAGGCTGCCTCAACCTGGGAATGCCTGGGAATGCCAATAGCCACATCTCACTGTTTATATATAATAATATATAATATTATATATAATATTTATTATATGTTTCGTAGAGCAGAGTCATATCCATTGGATCACCAGGGAAAGAAGTCTCTATTTAAATCAAAAAAGATTATAGTCTAAAAAAAATGAGAGATTCTATTCCTCTATGATGCTGAGACTTTCAAATGCTCGCGGAGCCGCAGGGAGCAAGTGGCCACCATCTTGACAGCAGAGACTGAGGCCGTGTCCATCATCACAGAAAATCCTGTTGCACAGCTCAGGCCAGGTCCACACCCTGGCTCTGCGCAGCCTTTCTGTGAGTTGAAGCTAAGTATTTAACTGGTCGAACCCAATGCTTGACTCACCTCCACAACCCCATTTAATCTGTGAATCCATACCACGTTTTGGGCAACAGCATTTTTACTACCTCCTGCCAAGAATTCTCTCTGATGCCCCTTCAATGAAAGGCAACATTCTTGGGCCAAAAAACTGTTCATAGACGCTACCTTCTTGCCCAGTGAAACCCCCATAACCAAACCTGTCTAAAATGCCACCTCCTCAGGAAGACTTCCTGGATCACGCCTGTGGTTCCTGATACACATCTAGCTTGAATTCCAACAGGATGAATGGACCTGAGGAGCACCAGCCACCCCCCGGGTGCAAGGAATACACCTGGTTCTCCTTCTAGTACGGATGACCCTAGAGCTCAGATGCTTAATAAGGTCACATTGTATGAGCTCAACATGATTTACTGATTAAACAAAAAGAAACATTTCCTCTCTTGACAAACCATGCTGGCATTTCCATGACAGGTTATCTCCCCAAACATGTGACCAGAGCACCTACTTTAATTGAAGCAAACTTCTCTCTCTGGCATTTCCATTTTTTTTTCTTTTTTTGGCATTTCCATTTAGTATAATTCCTCATGTGTTCATGTCTTTGAAGATATGGATGAAACTTTGTCTCTATACTTTGATGACTATCATAATAAATAGTCCCACATTCTCTCTCCTTATTTTTAATTTAACAGGTAGGATGGTCTGTAATGGTGAAGTCTGTGATTTCTGGAGTCAGGCTGCCTCAACCTGGGAATGCCTGGGAATGCCAATAGCCACATCTCACTGTTTATATATAATAATATATAATATTATATATAATATTTATTATATGTTTCGTAGAGCAGAGTCATATCCATTGGATCACCAGGGAAAGAAGTCTCTATTTAAATCAAAAAAGATTATAGTCTAAAAAAAATGAGAGATTCTATTCCTCTATGATGCTGAGACTTTCAAATGCTCGCGGAGCCGCAGGGAGCAAGTGGCCACCATCTTGACAGCAGAGACTGAGGCCGTGTCCATCATCACAGAAAATCCTGTTGCACAGCTCAGGCCAGGTCCACACCCTGGCTCTGCGCAGCCTTTCTGTGAGTTGAAGCTAAGTATTTAACTGGTCGAACCCAATGCTTGACTCACCTCCACAACCCCATTTAATCTGTGAATCCATACCACGTTTTGGGCAACAGCATTTTTACTACCTCCTGCCAAGAATTCTCTCTGATGCCCCTTCAATGAAAGGCAACATTCTTGGGCCAAAAAACTGTTCATAGACGCTACCTTCTTGCCCAGTGACCTATCCATTACTCTATAGACCATACATGGCCCTGGGAAGGAAGATTCATTGACGTTGGACCTTAGAGGACTTTAAGCTGGTCCTCACCAGGCCAGGGAAAGTCTTTTCCCCCTTGGATCTGGGACAGCAAGTGTGGAGAAAATCACATGGTGTGTAATCAGGCCGAGCATTCTTCGCTGGTGACCTAATGAAGGGGCAGGACTGAATCACCATCGGGCGGGATGTTTGTGTGAACTGCAATAGAGAAGTTCCTCTAAACTTTCTGAAAAGGAAGATAATATATCTAAATAGCTTCCTGTCTCTTTGCTGCCAAGCAGCAGCAGAAGAAAAATAGCTTCTCCAGCAGGGAAATCTTGAGCTCGCTGGGTGCACTCAGCCCCTCCCTGGTGGGAAGAGTGAATGCAGCAGGAAAACGGGGAGGCCTTCCAGGCGTGCCCAGGTGCTCTGACTTTTGGCAAATTTTTTCAGAGCTGGGGATCCGGACGACAGGGAGGGTGGTTGGAGGGTAAGATGGGACGTGAGACGGAGATGGGGTGACCTGGGGGCTTCCGTTGCTCCCCCTTTATTAGGGTCTGAACCCGTGATCTTTGCCGGGGTTCCTAGAAAGCCCAGTTCACGTCTCAGCAGGAAAGGGAACAGCGGATTGTTTCCTGGCTGCTGAGCGGCCATTCCCAGCCCCCTAGGGGTGCTGCTCTGGAGGACCTTTCTCTGGCTATGGAACATACATCTGGGGGCTTGACTTTAAGTGGAAACTGCTGCTTCCTGTAGCGAAATCACAACACAGAAGCCAGAAAAGTCCCTCTTCCATTTGCCGTGACTCCAAGGAGGGCAAGGTGGGGCTCTCCCAGACGCCCAAACCCCCCGGAAAAACACCTTGGCTCTGCAGCCTTTCTGTGAGTTGAAGCTAAGTATTTAACTGGTCGAACCCAATGCTTGACTCACCTCCACAACCCCATTTAATCTGTGAATCCATACCACGTTTTGGGCAACAGCATTTTTACTACCTCCTGCCAAGAATTCTCTCTGATGCCCCTTCAATGAAAGGCAACATTCTTGGGCCAAAAAACTGTTCATAGACGCTACCTTCTTGCCCAGTGACCTATCCATTACTCTATAGACCATACATGGCCCTGGGAAGGAAGATTCATTGACGTTGGACCTTAGAGGACTTTAAGCTGGTCCTCACCAGGCCAGGGAAAGTCTTTTCCCCCTTGGATCTGGGACAGCAAGTGTGGAGAAAATCACATGGTGTGTAATCAGGCCGAGCATTCTTCGCTGGTGACCTAATGAAGGGGCAGGACTGAATCACCATCGGGCGGGATGTTTGTGTGAACTGCAATAGAGAAGTTCCTCTAAACTTTCTGAAAAGGAAGATAATATATCTAAATAGCTTCCTGTCTCTTTGCTGCCAAGCAGCAGCAGAAGAAAAATAGCTTCTCCAGCAGGGAAATCTTGAGCTCGCTGGGTGCACTCAGCCCCTCCCTGGTGGGAAGAGTGAATGCAGCAGGAAAACGGGGAGGCCTTCCAGGCGTGCCCAGGTGCTCTGACTTTTGGCAAATTTTTTCAGAGCTGGGGATCCGGACGACAGGGAGGGTGGTTGGAGGGTAAGATGGGACGTGAGACGGAGATGGGGTAACCTTGGGGGCTTCCGTTGCTCCCCTTGATTAGGGTCTGAACCCGTGATCTTTGCCTGGGTTCCTAGAAAGCCCAGTTCACGTCTCAGCAGGAAAGGGAACAGCGGATTGTTTCCTGGCTGCTGAGCGGCCATTCCCAGCCCCCTAGGGGTGCTGCTCTGGAGGACCTTTCTCTGGCTATGGAACATACATCTGGGGGCTTGACTTTAAGTGGAAACTGCTGCTTCCTGTAGCGAAATCACAACACAGAAGCCAGAAAAGTCCCTCTTCCATTTGCCGTGACTCCAAGGAGGGCAAGGTGGGGCTCTCCCAGACGCCCACAACGGGTGCCCCTCCCTGGTGGCTCAGATGATAAAGGACACGTTGGTCGCTCAGTTGTGTCCGACTCTCCGTGACCTCACGGACGGTAGCCTGTCAGGCTCCTCTGTTGGTGGTATCCTCTGGGCAAGAACACTGGAGTGGGTTGCCATTTCCTCCTTCAGGGACTCTTTCCCCACCCCTGAACTGAGCTAGTGCCTCTTACGTCTCTTGTGTTGGCAGGTAGGTTCTTTACCACTACTGCCACCTGACTGGTTAGATCGTAAAGAATCTGACTGCAATGTGGGAGACCCCGGTTCAATTCCTGGGTCAGGAAGATCCCCTGGAGAAGGAAATGGCCACTCACCCCAGTATTCTTGCCTGGAGAATTCTACAGACCGAGGAGCCTGGAGGGTTATAGTTCATAGGGTCACAAAGAGTTAGACATGACTGAGTGACTAACACTTTCACTTTTTTTCTGCCACTCATGACATGTTTGCAGCAGCGGGGAGAGGCAGGTGGTCAGAGCAGTCCAGGCCCAGCTTGGCTGTGCTGCATCTTGGGGTCCAGCTCCGGCATCTGATTGACCCAGCGTCCTGAATATTCAATCTCACCTCATTCTTGGGTTAGAGATTCCCAAGGCGTGAGCTTTGGACCCTTCCTTCAGCCCTGCCGCTTCCCAGGCATCCTTTCCCCTCTTCTCTGAGCACAGGCCACACAAAGACCCATCAGCGGCCGTTCTTGGAATCTAGACCTGAAGTTGGCAGACTTTCTCGTAAAGGTCCAGAAAGTGACCCTTGATGGTTTTACAGGTCAAGAGCAAAAGCAGGGATATTATGTGATTCATTCGATAACCATTTAAAGTCTGACTGAACATTGAACAAAAACAACAACTTTCTCAGCTTGTTGTTGCTGTTGTCCAGGGCCTAAGTTGTGTCCAGCCCTTTGTGATCCCGCAGACCACAGCCCTCCAGGCTCCCCTGTCCTTTACTATCTCTCGGAGGTCGCTCAGATTCATGTCCTTTGAGTCGGTGACACTATCCAACCATCTCACCCTCTGCTGCTCCCTTCTCTTTTTGCCTTCAATCTGTCCCAATATCAGGGCCTTTTCTAACGAGTCAGTTCTTCACATCAGGTGGCCAAAGGATTGGGGCTTCAGTTCTAGCATCAGTCCTTCCAATGAATATTTGGCGCTGATCGCCTTTAGGATGGACTGGTTTGATCTCTTGCAGTGCGAGGGACTCTCAAGAGTCTTTGCCCCGGCACTGCAGTTAGAAGGCATCCATTCATGCAGGTAGGAGACTGCATTTGCCCCCTGGGCTGTAGTTTGCTGACCCCTGATGCAGGACGTAAACTGTAATGGATAATTGCTACTTCATGGGTGACAAATAGTCCGAGAAGTCACTGTGTCAGACGCCCTGCTGGATGCTGGAAACACCGCTGTCAAGGAAAACAAAACAAAGTCAACCACGATTTGGGGCACCTCCCTGGTAGTCTAGTGGCTAAGACTTTGCCTTCCCGTGCAGGGGTGGTGGGTTCTATCCCTGGTCGGGGAACTAAGATCTCACACACTTCACGGCCCGAAAAAGCCCGATGATAAAAAACAACAGGAGTACTAGTGCAACAAATGCAATAAAGAGCAAAAATGGTTCCCATTAAAAGCAACAACAGACTATGTCCTTACAGGTTCACATTCCAGTGGAGACGATAGATTTACAAAAAGATGATTAAAACCCAAGATCCTGGGTGAGTGCAGAGGAGTAAATGTTCACAGAGATTGTTACAAGTGGCATCCAACTATGGGATATCTGATGTGACTGTGCACCCGTGTGTGAGTGTACATGCATGTGTGAGTGTGCACGTGTGTGAGAGTGTGTACACGTGTGAGAGTGTGCATGCATCTGTGAGTGTGCACAAGTGCAGGGGCGTCTGCCATATGTGGCCATTTCAGCTTCAATTGATGAAATGTCGCTTCTTTCCCACTTCAACCAGTTAGAATTACATGCCATTAAATAACAAAATTAACTGATAGTTAAAATTAAAAGCACGTCCCATCGCTCATTGGCACTAGCCACGATTCCAAAGTGATGAACGGGCACCTCCAGCCCATGGCTGCCGTTTTGGCGAGAGAAAGGAGAGAGAGAGAGGGGATGGGGCGAGAGAGAGGAGACCGCCTGGAGCAGAGGAGCACCAGCTGAGCCCACGGCATCTCGTTGACTGAACGGGAGTCACCAGAGCCGCAGCAAGGGAGCAGAGAGCAGGCCAGGGAGGAGCGCAGGCAAAGATGTGGAGGTAGGAAAGCACACGGGTTCCCGGGGCAAAAGTGCAAGCCAAGTGGAGCCGTCGCAGAAGGGGACATTCCGGATGTGCTTCTGGTAGAAGACGCCACCAAGAGACCTACCCACGAGCTGGGGACCTGGGGTCCATGACCAACTATGACCTTGAGGTGTACTGTGCGTGTAAGAGTTCAGTGGCCGCCCGGAGGACCCAATGGGGTCCATTTGCACCGGGACTCCGAGAAGTCACTGTGTCAGCGCCCTGCTGGATGCTGGAAACACCGCTGTCAAGGAAAACAAAACAAAGTCAACCACGATTTGGGGCACCTCCCTGGTAGTCTAGTGGCTAAGACTTTGCCTTCCCGTGCAGGGGTGGTGGGTTCTATCCCTGGTCGGGGAACTAAGATCTCACACACTTCACGGCCCGAAAAAGCCCGATGATAAAAAACAACAGGAGTACTAGTGCAACAAATGCAATAAAGAGCAAAAATGGTTCCCATTAAAAGCAACAACAGACTATGTCCTTACAGGTTCACATTCCAGTGGAGACGATAGATTTACAAAAAGATGATTAAAACCCAAGATCCTGGGTGAGTGCAGAGGAGTAAATGTTCACAGAGATTGTTACAAGTGGCATCCAACTATGGGATATCTGATGTGACTGTGCACCCGTGTGTGAGTGTACATGCATGTGTGAGTGTGCACGTGTGTGAGAGTGTGTACACGTGTGAGAGTGTGCATGCATCTGTGAGTGTGCACAAGTGCAGGGGCGTCTGCCATATGTGGCCATTTCAGCTTCAATTGATGAAATGTCGCTTCTTTCCCACTTCAACCAGTTAGAATTACATGCCATTAAATAACAAAATTAACTGATAGTTAAAATTAAAAGCACGTCCCATCGCTCATTGGCACTAGCCACGATTCCAAAGTGATGAACGGGCACCTCCAGCCCATGGCTGCCGTTTTGGCGAGAGAAAGGAGAGAGAGAGAGGGGATGGGGCGAGAGAGAGGAGACCGCCTGGAGCAGAGGAGCACCAGCTGAGCCCACGGCATCTCGTTGACTGAACGGGAGTCACCAGAGCCGCAGCAAGGGAGCAGAGAGCAGGCCAGGGAGGAGCGCAGGCAAAGATGTGGAGGTAGGAAAGCACACGGGTTCCCGGGGCAAAAGTGCAAGCCAAGTGGAGCCGTCGCAGAAGGGGACATTCCGGATGTGCTTCTGGTAGAAGACGCCACCAAGAGACCTACCCACGAGCTGGGGACCTGGGGTCCATGACCAACTATGACCTTGAGGTGTACGTGTGCGTGTAAGAGTTCAGTGGCGCCCCAGGCAGCACAGAGAGAAGATGCGGCTCTGTTCAAATGGAAGCAGGAGTGTCCATGAGCCTAAAGCACCCTCTGTCTGTCACTCAGGACACGGAGCCACCAGCCTCCATGGCTGTCTCTTCAATGGGTCTACTGGGGTCACGTCAGGACTGGTGGCACCGAGCCACATGGGGCCATTGCCAACTGCAATGCGTACTACCTGGTAACACTGAACTTACCCCTCTCCTCTTTCACCTTCATCAGGAGGCTCTTTAGGACACTCGTTGGAAGGACTGATGCTGAAGCTGAAGCTTCAATACGCTGGCCACCTGATACGAAGAGGCGACTTAGTGGGAAAGGTCCTGCTCCAGGGAGAGATGGAGGGCAGGAGGAGAAGGGGATGACAGGGGATGAGATGGGTCGCTGGCATCATTGACTCAATGGACATGGGGTTGAGCAAACTCCGGGAGATGGGGAAGGACAGGGCAGACTGGAGTGCTGCAGTCCACGGGGTCACAAGGAGTCCGACACGACTGAGTGCCTGAACACGAACAAGATTTACCTCCCAGCTGCCCAGTGTCGTGAGCCCCATTCCAAGCGCCCGAGGCCCCAGGCGGCCCACAGCTAGCCATGCTGGATGGCGCAGACTTGCTGGTTGCAGCAAGTCCTACAGGGCAAGATTGACCTCGAGGACGTGATCCCTGTTCCTAGCCTGGCTTGGGAAAGCATTTAGACCCAAAAGAAAGAAAAAGAAAGAAAGAAAACCCAGCTCTTCTTTACGAACAGACGGTCCCTCGCGATGTGGGAATGTCAGGGCCTCTGGGTAAAGTGAGCAAGAGAGAAGCGAAACAAGATACAGCTGAGGTGAGGGCGCTGTGTTCCCCTGATGTCACTAAGCAACCGTGTCCTAAAATCTCCAGAGCTAGCGACAGAACTTTGTTTACCAGGAAGAAAACACTTGAAAAGGAGAATATTTGGCGGAAATGCGCTTTGGGATTAGCAGGGTTTTTTTTCCCCCTTTCTTTCTTTTTTTTCTTTTTTTCTTTTAATGCTGTTTTGTTTCTCTTCTGGGTTGTTCAAGGTACTGACCTAGCACTCAGTCCTCTTTGCCAAGAAACTCTTTCCCTGCCTAATTAGCCTGTGGTATTGTTTGAGGGTTCTGGGAAGGGTGGGGAGGGGGCCAGGCAGGGGGAGGAGGGCAGGACCAATGGGAGCTGCAGGGAGCCGGGGGGAGGCGGGAAGCCGGGCTGGTCATTAGATGCCAAGGTCTTGAAAATCCCTCTGTAATTAATTTTCTCCTGCATTAATTAGAGAAATGTTGGAACGGCTGGGAGAGGGAGGGATTTGTTGCCCCTGGGCGTCTTTTCAGGGCGACTTAAGGCAAAGACGGTAATCTGCTGGAGAGCTGGCCGTGGCCAGGGTTTTCAGGAGCCTCTGTGGCCTGTGGGAGGAGAAACCAACTTAAATCAAGGGTTCCAGGGAGGCACGACTGGATTTTAACTTGGGCTGGAAAAGGGGACATCCGTCTTCAGAAGGCGGGAGCCTGTGTACACACACACACACACACATTACTGCTTCTCACACATTTGCCCACAGATTCTGAATACATGCAAATTTTAGCAGCAGTCTCTAGCAAGGACTGCGTCTCCTCCTCTCTCTCCCTTGCCCCCAGTCTCACACCTGGTCCCACTCACCTAGAAAGTAGAGCATCCCTGGCTTGTTGTTGTTTAATCGCTAGGTTGTGTCCAACTCTTCTGCGACCCCATGGATGGTAGCCCACCAGGCTCGTCTGTCCATGGAATTCTTCAGGTAAGAATACTGGGCTGGGTTGCCATTTTCTTCTCCAGAGGATCTTCCTGACGTCATATATATATGACGGATTCAATTTGCTATACAGTAGAACCTAACACAACATTGTAAAGCAATCATACTCCAACGAAACTTAACTTAAAAATGAACAGAAAAGGAAGACTTGGTCATTGTTCCTGTGCATTTTTCTCTATGTGGAAGCATCAAATGCCGCGACTCTCTTTCTAAGTGAGTTTCTAGCCCTGCGGAAGCGGGAGCCCTGAGAAGTTTCTCATAAAAGCTCCTGGAGCTCGCAACCCACAGCTCTCCTGTCCCGGGTCCCGATGTGCTGAAAATGACATTCGGAGGCAGGAAGCCAGCACACTTCTAGAATGGAATGCCAACTCTCTGGTTTTGCGGGCAGCTTTTATGGAAATTTGAATGGAGCCCAGCTTCTTCTAGACTCTGGTCCCGTATGGATTTTATTAATTCAACCAATGGCTTAATAGCCCTGTTGGAACTTGTGGGCCGCATCCAACAAGGAGTAACCCTGTGTCTTCAGGCCTGTCCCTGAGGCCAGCACCTTTGGTGAATAATTCGATGGCCATCTCCCAAGGAGGGAGGGCCAGCAAGTTTCAGGCTGCTACTATTTCCAGTCAGATCCATGAATCAGAGGTAAAGATTAAGGTTCTGGATGCCAGTGAAGGAGTTTGCCCTTTGGGTCCGTCACTCAATCATGTCCAACTCAGACCCCGTGGACAGTAGCCCACCGGCCTCCTCTGTCCATGGGATTTCCCAGGCAAGAATACTGGAGTGGATAGACTTTCCCTTCTCTGGGGGATCTTTCTGACCCAGGGAATGAACCTGAGTCTTCTGTATGGGCAGGCAGATTTTTTATTGTCTGAGCCACCAGGGAAGCCCCACTCTCACCAAAAATGAACAAAAATGAAAGCAAAAGACCTGATTGCTAAATAAATTTAATAGCTCTCTGGTGGAAAGAAATGTTACGGATTGAATGGCCCAGCGAATGGAGTAGAAGCTCGTGGTCCGAGAGGAGGGGCGCTGGCCCCCAAGTTGGTCTGAGGCTCCAGCTCTCCTGGCTGGGTCCAAGCGGCCAGACCTGGGCTCCCGAACATTCCATGTGCAACCATCACTGCCCATGGAACACGCTGCTTCCTTAGACTTTTCAAATGGTGAGTTTTTGTTAGCACAAAACCTCTGAGAGTTCCGTCCCTGGCGCCATGGCCTGGTCATCACTTACAGTCTCCCAGTGGCTTGAAGCATCTTTGACCCATTCTCCGTGAACCACGTGGCTCATGGGTCTGGAGGGAGGGACTAGAGGAGAGAGAACAGCAAGAGAAAGGAGCAAGAGTGTGGGGTGCGGGTTCTCGGCAGGAAACGAGCTTGGGAGTTCGAGCGATCAGAACAGGATGGAATCTCCTGGAAGCTATGGGCACCCCTAGGAGGCTGCTGTGCCCTCTCTCTTCCCTGGCCCACCCCTGCCGCACGCTTTACAGCAGTTCTTCCAACTCTCCTCCCGGCTCAGGCCTCCAAATCCAACCCCATCATTTGTAGAAGATGACTTCACCTTTGAGTCTGCTGGGAGGACCAAGTCACTGGTCTATGCTGACTCCAAGTGGCCTGGGGGTCTGGCTGTGCCCTCAGGAAGTGTGTGTGTGTGTGTGTGTGTTCAATCGTGTCCTAGTCCTTGTGACCCCATGAAAGGTAGCCCGCCAGCCCCCTCTGTCCACGGGATTCTCCAGGCAAGAGTACTAGAATGGGTTGCCATTTCATTCTCCAGGAGATCTTTCCAACCGAGAGATCGAACACGCATCTCTTTCATCTCCTTGCAGGAGGTTTTTTTTTTTTTTTCCCCAACCACTAGTGCTGCCTGGGAAGACTCGGGTTTAAATCCATGCTCTGCTGCGTTTATGGTGGATGGTGGGACATTCACGGAGCCCCTCCCGGGCTCTGTTACCTCCCATGTAAAATGGGGGTTGTCTGCGTGCTAACATCAACAAAGGCAGGAAACTTGCGTGTAGACAAAGTAATGATAATGACTAACTATTGGGAATAAAGCCACCACCACGACTGTTTCTACCACGGCCGCCAACACCGCCACGGCCATTCCCTCCGTCGTGGGGCCATCCAGCCACATCAAGGGCTTCCTGTGGTCCAGCCCCACTTCCTCCCAGCCGCCACGGGGACGGGGGCCTCCTGCCTCGCGTCGACAACCGGCCCCTCCACTCAGGGGCGAACCATCTCCTCCCACCTTCTTCCAAATGCTGATCTCTGGACTCGTCCAGCTTCTTTCTTTCCAGCACCTTCTTCTGCTTCTCACACATATTCAGGTTCCACTTAATCCCCCATGTGCTTCCTTCTCTGGACTGTGCCCTCAGACCACAATGTTTTCACGCACAAACTGTCCCAGACTCGCTGGTGCTTCCTGACCCCCCCCTCCCTTCCCCCCCTGCAAACCCCCTCCCCGTGGGGTGCGGGTTCTCGGCAGGAAACGAGCTTGGGAGTTCGAGCGATCAGAACAGGATGGAATCTCCTGGAAGCTATGGGCACCCCTAGGAGGCTGCTGTGCCCTCTCTCTTCCCTGGCCCACCCCTGCCGCACGCTTTACAGCAGTTCTTCCAACTCTCCTCCCGGCTCAGGCCTCCAAATCCAACCCCATCATTTGTAGAAGATGACTTCACCTTTGAGTCTGCTGGGAGGACCAAGTCACTGGTCTATGCTGACTCCAAGTGGCCTGGGGGTCTGGCTGTGCCCTCAGGAAGTGTGTGTGTGTGTGTGTGTGTTCAATCGTGTCCTAGTCCTTGTGACCCCATGAAAGGTAGCCCGCCAGCCCCCTCTGTCCACGGGATTCTCCAGGCAAGAGTACTAGAATGGGTTGCCATTTCATTCTCCAGGAGATCTTTCCAACCGAGAGATCGAACACGCATCTCTTTCATCTCCTTGCAGGAGGTTTTTTTTTTTTTTTCCCCAACCACTAGTGCTGCCTGGGAAGACTCGGGTTTAAATCCATGCTCTGCTGCGTTTATGGTGGATGGTGGGACATTCACGGAGCCCCTCCCGGGCTCTGTTACCTCCCATGTAAAATGGGGGTTGTCTGCGTGCTAACATCAACAAAGGCAGGAAACTTGCGTGTAGACAAAGTAATGATAATGACTAACTATTGGGAATAAAGCCACCACCACGACTGTTTCTACCACGGCCGCCAACACCGCCACGGCCATTCCCTCCGTCGTGGGGCCATCCAGCCACATCAAGGGCTTCCTGTGGTCCAGCCCCACTTCCTCCCAGCCGCCACGGGGACGGGGGCCTCCTGCCTCGCGTCGACAACCGGCCCCTCCACTCAGGGGCGAACCATCTCCTCCCACCTTCTTCCAAATGCTGATCTCTGGACTCGTCCAGCTTCTTTCTTTCCAGCACCTTCTTCTGCTTCTCACACATATTCAGGTTCCACTTAATCCCCCATGTGCTTCCTTCTCTGGACTGTGCCCTCAGACCACAATGTTTTCACGCACAAACTGTCCCAGACTCGCTGGTGCTTCCTGACTCCCCCTCCCTCCCCTGCCCACTGCAACTTGTCTCCTGCCCCCACTGCTCTGCTGAAATGGAGCCTTCAAAGGTCTCCCGGAGTGCACTGCTCGTCCTACTCTGTCCTCTGGAAGCGCCTGGCTCCTTTGGTCCAAACGGTCACCCTCAGCCTCCTTTTCCCTGGGCATCCCCGATTCTGCTCCTGCCCAGCGCCTCTCCTTCGCACATGACTCACGATCCCCTGTCCGAGTGTCCCCGGGGTCGTCCGGTCTGCCCTCCCCCGGGTGGCCTCCCAGCCAGGATCTCTCCCAGGAGTCTGCCGCATTCGCATCTCCATCTCTGACCTCCTCTCCACCCCGGATTCTCACTTCTAGCTCCTTGTTCTTCCTCTACCCCATCAGTTCAGCGTTTCTAGTACTCAGATATCAGTCATCCCTATACCTTCTTTTTTAAGAATGTTATTTCTCTATTTAATATGCATTTTTCTCTCTTTTTTTTTTTTACTGGAGTATAACTGCTTTAAAATTTTGTTAATTGCTAAGTACAGTGAACCAAATCAGCCATGTGCATACATGTAGTCCCTCCCTCTTGGTGGTCCCCCAGGCCTCCCCCATCCCAGCCCTCTAGGTCCCCCCAGAGCGCGAGCTGGCCCGCCTGAGCCACACGGCAGCGTCCCACGGGCCCTCTGTTTACACACAAGAGTGTGCCTACGCCAGCCCTCATCTCCCGGCTCCGCCCTCCCTGCTCTCCCCCGCTGTGTCCACAGGTCGGTTCTCTAGGTCTGCATCACTACTCCTGCCCCGGAACTAGGTTCGTCTGTACCATTTTTCTAGATTTCACATACATGCATTAACGTACCATATTTGTTTTTCTCTTTTGACTTACTTCATTCTGTATGACAGACTCTAGGTCCATCCACATCTCTACAAATGACTCAATTCCATTCCCACCCCCACCTCCTTTTTTAGAAAAAATTTTGCCTCTTTTATTGGTTATTTATTTATTTATTTTCATCCATCTTTATTCTTGGCCTGTGTGGGCCTCCCATGGCAGTGGCCTCTCTCCTTGCGGGGCACTGGTTCTGGGTGCGTGCATTCCGGTGCTGGCTCCTACTTGGACACACTGATCCAGCCGCTCAGCGACATGTGGACCTTCCCGGCCCAGCGATCAAACCAGGGCCCCTTGCATAGCAAGGCGGACTCTTTACCCACGGGACCACCAGGGAAGCCTTCAATGCCTTTTTATGGCTGAGTAATATTCCATTGTGTATAGATATATGCCACAGCTTCTTTATCCATTCATCAATCAGTGGATACGTAGGTTGTTTCCATGTCCTGGCTATTGTAAACAAGGCTGCAGTGAGCACTGAGGTATCACCTCACACCAGTCAGAACGACCATCATCAGAAAATCTGCACTTTATTGTTTGCAATGATGTAAAGGGAACCTTCACGCACTGTGGAGAACAGTACGGATGTTCTCTGAAAAACCGAAACTAGAGCTACCATGCGACCCAGCAGTCCCACTCCCCTGCATGTGTCTGGAGAAAACCACACTCAGAAAGCCCTCTGAGTTCTCATTCCTTCTCTCTCTATCAGTCCCTGTGTCTTAGGAACCTGCCTTCAAAGTGAGTCTCTGATCTGTTCCGTTCTGTTCACTCCCACAGGCTGTCTTTGGACACTCTTATGACCTACCCAGATCCTCGCCCTGGTGGCTTTTGACCTGATCTGTCTGGGTCTGCCCTCTTTTTGTTCCAATTTATGTTTCCCATTGACGGCAAGATGACATAAATGTAGGCGGCCATGTAATTTAGTGTCCAAACGGAAACACTCTGGGGCGTGGAAAGGAGCGCTATTAATAATTACAGGATGGGACCGTCCTGGGCAGACCGAGACGCGTGTTCACCCTGTGAAAGTGCCATCCTGATGATGTCATTTCCCGGTTTCAGAGCCTCACCGCCGGCGGCAGGAGTCACGTGACCTCTTCTCAGCGCTGGGGTTCGTGGCGCGGTGTGGTCCAGCCTCTGTGTTGGCTGAGTTGCGTCTTCACTCTGGGCTGTTAGGCATCTGAGTGCTGAGCCGGCCAGAACGCCTCATGGGCTCAAGTGTTCTTCCACGTCTGTGGTCCCTGCTCCAAGGATTCTCCTGTCCAGGCGCCTCTCCTGCACCACCGTCCTGTGCTGGAGGCGCCTTGAGGCCCTCAGTAAGGAGAGGGGTTAGAATCGATTTCCCCAGCTTTGCTCTTCTGATGCCACGCCACGTGGTCATTCACAGATGCCCGGGGCTGGAGTCATCTGTGTCCATAACCCCACACCTGGTGGTGGGGGTGCAGACCACATCCTTTCCTACCTGCCAGAGCTGGTGGCACCGTTTCTTGTCTAAATAGAGAAGAGGGTATGCACTGTCCAGAGCACCTGTGCCGTGCCAGGCATTCCCATGTGGCCTCTTGTTCTGATTTTCTAACCCTGCTGATGGAAACTATTACGGCCCTGACCCCTACTTTCTGTGTAGAGAGCTGGGAGTGGGGATGGAGACTGTCTACACCTTGTGAGGACCTGTGTGTATACAGGTGAGGGAGGAAGGATTCCAGTCCCAGGAAGGGGTGATGTAAAGGGAACCTTCACGCACTGTGGAGAACATCGGATGTTCTCTGAAAACCGAAACTAGAGCTACCATGCGACCCAGCAGTCCCACTCCCCTGCATGTGTCTGGAAAACCACACTCAGAAAGCCCTCTGAGTTCTCATTCCTTCTCTCTCTATCAGTCCCTGTGTCTTAGGAACCTGCCTTCAAAGTGAGTCTCTGATCTGTTCCGTTCTGTTCACTCCCACAGGCTGTCTTTGGACACTCTTATGACCTACCCAGATCCTCGCCCTGGTGGCTTTTGACCTGATCTGTCTGGGTCTGCCCTCTTTTTGTTCCAATTTATGTTTCCCATTGACGGCAAGATGACATAAATGTAGGCGGCCATGTAATTTAGTGTCCAAACGGAAACACTCTGGGGCGTGGAAAGGAGCGCTATTAATAATTACAGGATGGGACCGTCCTGGGCAGACCGAGACGCGTGTTCACCCTGTGAAAGTGCCATCCTGATGATGTCATTTCCCGGTTTCAGAGCCTCACCGCCGGCGGCAGGAGTCACGTGACCTCTTCTCAGCGCTGGGGTTCGTGGCGCGGTGTGGTCCAGCCTCTGTGTTGGCTGAGTTGCGTCTTCACTCTGGGCTGTTAGGCATCTGAGTGCTGAGCCGGCCAGAACGCCTCATGGGCTCCCGAAGTGTTCTTCCACGTCTGTGGTCCCTGCTCCAAGGATTCTCCTGTCCAGGCGCCTCTCCTGCACCACCGTCCTGTGCTGGAGGCGCCTTGAGGCCCTCAGTAAGGAGAGGGGTTAGAATCGATTTCCCCAGCTTTGCTCTTCTGATGCCACGCCACGTGGTCATTCACAGATGCCCGGGGCTGGAGTCATCTGTGTCCATAACCCCACACCTGGTGGTGGGGGTGCAGACCACATCCTTTCCTACCTGCCAGAGCTGGTGGCACCGTTTCTTGTCTAAATAGAGAAGAGGGTATGCACTGTCCAGAGCACCTGTGCCGTGCCAGGCATTCCCATGTGGCCTCTTGTTCTGATTTTCTAACCCTGCTGATGGAAACTATTACGGCCCTGACCCCTACTTTCTGTGTAGAGAGCTGGGAGTGGGGATGGAGACTGTCTACACCTTGTGAGGACCTGTGTGTATACAGGTGAGGGAGGAAGGATTCCAGTCCCAAGGGAAAGGGGACTCTTTAAATCTTCCTGTCATCCTTCTGCATTTACGTAAGTGTGCCCAGCTCAGGGTCGCAACTGTCTCTATAAAACTCAGCCCATTAAGCAGCATCCCTTTTTCTATCCATTTAGCCCTGCCTGGAACACACCAGACTCACAGGGACTCATCTGTCTCATTCTGGAAGCCACATGGACGCTAGAGAGATGGCGTCTCAAACTCCTTCACAACTCCGTCAAGTCCTCAGTCCATGTCCTGCCATTGCCAGGGTTTCTGGCTTTCTTTACGTCCCACTGCACCAGCAGCTTGTTGTTAAGTCACTTAGCTGTAGCCGATGTTTTTTGACCTCGTGGACTGAAGCACACCAGGCTTCCCTGTCCTTCACTATCTCCTGCAGTTTGGTCAGACTCATGTCCACTGGGTCGGTGATGCCATCCAACCGTCTCAGTCTCTGTGGTCCCCTTCTCCACCTGCCCTCTGCACGAAGGGCCAACGCGGATGGTGTACGAAGACCAGTGTGGGAGGGCACAGATGGTGGGGGAGGGTGCCATGTGATACGGAAGGGGGTCATCTGTCTGCAGTGAATGAACAGGCCCGTGAAGTGCACCTCTAGACGAGTGCTTCTGAACAAACGGTTCAGGACCAAATGATCCGCTAAGGGGAGTGTGGGGATGGGGAAGAACGTCACCTGGCCCTCAGTAAGGAGAGGGGTTAGAATCGATTTCCCCAGCTTTGCTCTTCTGATGCCACGCCACGTGGTCATTCACAGATGCCCGGGGCTGGAGTCATCTGTGTCCATAACCCCACACCTGGTGGTGGGGGTGCAGACCACATCCTTTCCTACCTGCCAGAGCTGGTGGCACCGTTTCTTGTCTAAATAGAGAAGAGGGTATGCACTGTCCAGAGCACCTGTGCCGTGCCAGGCATTCCCATGTGGCCTCTTGTTCTGATTTTCTAACCCTGCTGATGGAAACTATTACGGCCCTGACCCCTACTTTCTGTGTAGAGAGCTGGGAGTGGGGATGGAGACTGTCTACACCTTGTGAGGACCTGTGTGTATACAGGTGAGGGAGGAAGGATTCCAGTCCCAAGGGAAAGGGGACTCTTTAAATCTTCCTGTCATCCTTCTGCATTTACGTAAGTGTGCCCAGCTCAGGGTCGCAACTGTCTCTATAAAACTCAGCCCATTAAGCAGCATCCCTTTTTCTATCCATTTAGCCCTGCCTGGAACACACCAGACTCACAGGGACTCATCTGTCTCATTCTGGAAGCCACATGGACGCTAGAGAGATGGCGTCTCAAACTCCTTCACAACTCCGTCAAGTCCTCAGTCCATGTCCTGCCATTGCCAGGGTTTCTGGCTTTCTTTACGTCCCACTGCACCAGCAGCTTGTTGTTAAGTCACTTAGCTGTAGCCGATGTTTTTTGACCTCGTGGACTGAAGCACACCAGGCTTCCCTGTCCTTCACTATCTCCTGCAGTTTGGTCAGACTCATGTCCACTGGGTCGGTGATGCCATCCAACCGTCTCAGTCTCTGTGGTCCCCTTCTCCACCTGCCCTCTGCACGAAGGGCCAACGCGGATGGTGTACGAAGACCAGTGTGGGAGGGCACAGATGGTGGGGGAGGGTGCCATGTGATACGGAAGGGGGTCATCTGTCTGCAGTGAATGAACAGGCCCGTGAAGTGCACCTCTAGACGAGTGCTTCTGAACAAACGGTTCAGGACCAAATGATCCGCTAAGGGGAGTGTGGGGATGGGGAAGAACGTCACCTGGCCCCTCCCAGCGGCTCAGCCGTAAGGAATTCATCTGCTGTGCAGGAGCCACAGGAGACCTGGGTTCGATTCCTGAGTCGGGAAGATCCCCTGGGGCAGGAAATGGCAACCCACTCTGGTATTTTTGCCTGGAGGATCCCATGGACAGAGAAACCTGGCGGGCTACAGTCCACAGGGCTGCAAAGAATTGAGCAAGGTTGAAATGACTTCACAAGCATCCACCCTTCTAGATGTCTCCCCAGCTGTGTTTGTTTGAAACTATGGAGTTTTGGGGTCTGGGAGAAAGGGCATCTAGTTGTTTTCTTTGTTTGTTTTGTTTTATTTTTTGAGGGGGGACGGGTTGAGGAGGGAGGGGGGCAGGCGGGCCACTTCTGTTGGTCTTTCATTTATCTGTTTTTCATCCATGTTTGTTCTTTGGCCCGTGTGGGCCTCCCATCGCGGTGGCCTCTTTTGTCGCTGAGCACCGGCTCCAGGCACATGCGCTCCAGAGCTCCAGCTCGGTAATTGGACACATCGGTCCAGCCCCTCCGCGGCATGTGGGATCTTCCCAGGCCAGGGATCGAACCGGCACCCCTTGCACTGCAAGGCAGTGTCCTTACCCACTGGACCACCAGGGAAGCCCGAGGGCATCTAGTTAATAGGTCATCACAGGAAGACCAAGGACTAAAATGCACCCGCTGCCTAATATATAAATAAAGATTTATGGGAACACAGTCATGCTCACTCACTGTCTGAAGGTCTATGGCTGCTTTCGCCGTGTGAGAGCAGAGGTGAATAGGGCACACAGAGCCTGTCTGGCCCACAATGCTTCCTCTACTCACTATCTGGCTTTTCAAGAAAAACTCTGCAACACTTGAGGGTCTATTGTTTAGATTCCGGACAATAGGCTATGTCAGGATGGGACCACGCTGAACTACTTCGCAAACACGGATGAGACCACAAGAGCTCCGACCCAAATATATTTGATTGTAAAATTATGAAGAAGAAAATAAAAGGTACCCATAATTGTATCGCCCTCTAATAAGAACTGCTAATATTCTGCTGTGTTTGGATCTGGTCTTTTTCTATTTACATATAAAAATATAAGTATATGTAATTATGTCATTAAAAACCTACTGTGTTTAGCTTTTTATCTGGTTGTGTGTGCCTGTGCTTCCCATCTTATGGGGACCGCTTCGCACATCGTCGGGTGGTTCTCTTGAACATGACTTTGCCCAACGTTTTCATAGGTGTCTCAGCATCACTGAACTTTTGAGTAGTTTCTAGTTGTTCATAAATCAAAATATTGTGCCCTCGAGCCAATTCCGTTGAACAGAAAGCTTTGCCTGAGTCTTGATTTCCTTGAGATAGGTTCCCAGAAATGGAATTACTGGGTTAAAGGGTAAGGACAATTTTCAGGGTCTTGATAACATATTGCCAAATTGCTTTCCAGAAAGATTGTACCAATTTATGCTCCCACCAGCAAAGTACAAAATTGCCCCCTTACCCTTCTCTCACCAGCACTGAGTACTATCATTAAAAAGAGTTACCAAATTGATAGGCAAAATTGCATTTTGTTGTTTTGATTTGGATTCCTTTGATTACTGGTGAGGTTAAACATATTTTTCGTATGTTTCAAACTTAAATGTCTTCAAGTGTGGCAAAGGGCCCACTCGAAGCACCTTGCACTGCAAGGCGGTGTCTTTACCCACTGGACCACCAGGGAAGCCCGAGGGCATCTAGTTAATAGGTCATCACAGGAAGACCAAGGACTAAAATGCACCCGCTGCCTAATATATAAATAAAGATTTATGGGAACACAGTCATGCTCACTCACTGTCTGAAGGTCTATGGCTGCTTTCGCCGTGTGAGAGCAGAGGTGAATAGGGCACACAGAGCCTGTCTGGCCCACAATGCTTCCTCTACTCACTATCTGGCTTTTCAAGAAAAACTCTGCAACACTTGAGGGTCTATTGTTTAGATTCCGGACAATAGGCTATGTCAGGATGGGACCACGCTGAACTACTTCGCAAACACGGATGAGACCACAAGAGCTCCGACCCAAATATATTTGATTGTAAAATTATGAAGAAGAAAATAAAAGGTACCCATAATTGTATCGCCCTCTAATAAGAACTGCTAATATTCTGCTGTGTTTGGATCTGGTCTTTTTCTATTTACATATAAAAATATAAGTATATGTAATTATGTCATTAAAAACCTACTGTGTTTAGCTTTTTATCTGGTTGTGTGTGCCTGTGCTTCCCATCTTATGGGGACCGCTTCGCACATCGTCGGGTGGTTCTCTTGAACATGACTTTGCCCAACGTTTTCATAGGTGTCTCAGCATCACTGAACTTTTGAGTAGTTTCTAGTTGTTCATAAATCAAAATATTGTGCCCTCGAGCCAATTCCGTTGAACAGAAAGCTTTGCCTGAGTCTTGATTTCCTTGAGATAGGTTCCCAGAAATGGAATTACTGGGTTAAAGGGTAAGGACAATTTTCAGGGTCTTGATAACATATTGCCAAATTGCTTTCCAGAAAGATTGTACCAATTTATGCTCCCACCAGCAAAGTACAAAATTGCCCCCTTACCCTTCTCTCACCAGCACTGAGTACTATCATTAAAAAGAGTTACCAAATTGATAGGCAAAAATTGCATTTTGTTGTTTTGATTTGGATTCCTTTGATTACTGGTGAGGTTAAACATATTTTTCGTATGTTAAACACTTCTTCATATGTTTATGGCCAAAGGGAATCTTAATAATGGTCTTCAAGTGTGCAAAGGGGTTATTTAGTAGATTGGGACCAGCTGTTTTCCAGAAGAAACGAGAAATGTTGAAACTTCCGCAGGAAAGCGCTTGGTTGAAGGTCCTCAGATGGAGAGAGATGCTGAGAGCGGTCAGGGCTGCTCAGAGCCCTCTCCTCGAGGGCAAGGAGAGAGGGGCGGCCGTGGAGACGCAGACGTGAAGACCTGTGGGCACGGCACGGAGGTGAGGATGGACCAAGCGGAGAGGGTAGTATGGAAACACGTACATGATGCTCTTGAACTGTGGTGCTGGAGAAGACGCTGGGGAGTCCCTTGGACAGCAAGGACATCAAACCAGTCAATCCCAAAGGACATTAGCCCTGAATATTCACTGGAAGGACGGATGCTAAAGCTGAAGCTCCAATGCTTTGACCGCCTGATGGGAAGAGCCGGCTCTTTGGAAAAGCCCCTGATGCCGGGAAACATTGAATGAAAGAGGAGAAGGGGATGACAGAGGTGGTTGGATGGCATCACCGACTCCATGGACACGAGTTTGAACAAAGCCTGGGAGATGGTGAAGGACAGGGAAGCCTGGTGTGCTGCAGTTCATAGGGTTGTAAAGAGTCAGACATGACTTCGCGACTCAACAACAAAAACAAAACAGCGAGTGGAGAGGAGCCGTGAGCCGCAGGGAGCGCCCATCCAGTGCTCTGTGAGAAGCAGAGGGGTGGGCTGGAAGGTAGGAGGGACGTCCAAGAGGGAGGGGACACGTAACCATGGCTGATTTGGGCTGGTGTATGGCAGAAAGGAACACAGGATTGTCATTATCCTCCAATTAAAAAGATATTTACAACATTAAGAAAAAGAAAATAGCTACACATTGTTGGGAGTTTAGAAAGTGTTAGAAGCCCTGCTGCTGATGGCATATGTTTGCATTTGGAGGCTCACGAAAGCTCTGTGAGAACCATGGGGCTTAGACGTAATTTAGTATTAGTTATTCCAAGTAGGACCAAAATCGTCACCCTCAACTCCTGGTTCCAGGACCTCTCGGCTGCACTGCCCCGACGAGGACAGAGCCAGGGAATCTTCCTGGCTTAAAGGTTTTGCAAACTCTTCTTGAACAAAGTGAAGGCAGCGTGGACCTGGCTCCTGGAGTCGCTCAGCAAGACCTCTTTTTCCTGCGCAAACCAGGGCAGCGGCGTTGGTTACCAAGCACCCCTTCTCCACTCCAGCGCTTGCGCTTTTTCATTTCTGCTGACTGCGTGAGCTTGCATAGATGGGCTCGTTTCTTTTTTCCTGCTTTTGGTCTTCGGTCTCCACCCGGCTCGGGAGAAACCACAAACACCAATTGTGCGGCTCAGTCTAAGTGTCACTCTCGGAAACACGCTGGCCAGGTGAGGCTGGGCTCTCCTCCCCCAGCGTCCTCCCCTGGCCGTGGGGATGAAGATCAGGGTAAAGAGAACCCTCCCCAGCCTCTCCCTCCTCTTGCCCAGGCCTCCTCTTCGGCGCTCCGTCAACGGCAGCTTTGTCTCCGCAAAGAACAAACCTGAAACCCATCGGCCACGGCCATTGTTGTCTGCTGGCCCCTGAGCCATTTGGATTCTGAGTCTGTTAGGGATCTTGTAATTTAAACTCCAACCTGCTTATTAGAAATTCAAGGAAATCATCCAGTAATATTTAAAAGCGAAGGAAAAGCAGACAAAGCCTTCTGTCCCACCCTCTCCTGCACCTCTCTCCTTTCTAGATCTGAGTTCCAAACACGGTGTTGGGGATTTACTTCTCTTAAAGACGTGCGATGAATTGCTCAGGTGGGCAGTCTCCAGGCTCAGGAGGACACGACGCCTGGAGCTTCGTGTTTGTGGGAGGAACCTAAGGCCTCCACTCTGGTTCTCCCATTCCCTCGGTTTCATCTTCTGGGTGCTTGATGTTTTGATCCTGAAGGGAAAAGATATTTACAACATTAAGAAAAAGAAAATAGCTACACATTGTTGGGAGTTTAGAAAGTGTTAGAAGCCCTGCTGCTGATGGCATATGTTTGCATTTGGAGGCTCACGAAAGCTCTGTGAGAACCATGGGGCTTAGACGTAATTTAGTATTAGTTATTCCAAGTAGGACCAAAATCGTCACCCTCAACTCCTGGTTCCAGGACCTCTCGGCTGCACTGCCCCGACGAGGACAGAGCCAGGGAATCTTCCTGGCTTAAAGGTTTTGCAAACTCTTCTTGAACAAAGTGAAGGCAGCGTGGACCTGGCTCCTGGAGTCGCTCAGCAAGACCTCTTTTTCCTGCGCAAACCAGGGCAGCGGCGTTGGTTACCAAGCACCCCTTCTCCACTCCAGCGCTTGCGCTTTTTCATTTCTGCTGACTGCGTGAGCTTGCATAGATGGGCTCGTTTCTTTTTTCCTGCTTTTGGTCTTCGGTCTCCACCCGGCTCGGGAGAAACCACAAACACCAATTGTGCGGCTCAGTCTAAGTGTCACTCTCGGAAACACGCTGGCCAGGTGAGGCTGGGCTCTCCTCCCCCAGCGTCCTCCCCTGGCCGTGGGGATGAAGATCAGGGTAAAGAGAACCCTCCCCAGCCTCTCCCTCCTCTTGCCCAGGCCTCCTCTTCGGCGCTCCGTCAACGGCAGCTTTGTCTCCGCAAAGAACAAACCTGAAACCCATCGGCCACGGCCATTGTTGTCTGCTGGCCCCTGAGCCATTTGGATTCTGAGTCTGTTAGGGATCTTGTAATTTAAACTCCAACCTGCTTATTAGAAATTCAAGGAAATCATCCAGTAATATTTAAAAGCGAAGGAAAAGCAGACAAAGCCTTCTGTCCCACCCTCTCCTGCACCTCTCTCCTTTCTAGATCTGAGTTCCAAACACGGTGTTGGGGATTTACTTCTCTTAAAGACGTGCGATGAATTGCTCAGGTGGGCAGTCTCCAGGCTCAGGAGGACACGACGCCTGGAGCTTCGTGTTTGTGGGAGGAACCTAAGGCCTCCACTCTGGTTCTCCCATTCCCTCGGTTTCATCTTCTGGGTGCTTGATGTTTTTGATCCTGAAGGGCCAGGCACAAAGGACCGGCTGCTAAGTGCAGCTATAAAAACCAACATCTTTGGTCCTTCCCGCCTGTCCACTCTGCCTGTGTGGCGTGCTGGCCCCTGGGAACCTCTGGGTGTGTGTGCCAAAGCAGGGTGGGTGAGAGAGAAGCTTTGTTCGTTTCCCTTTGAGACACCAGTTGAAATACTGTCGCTCCCATGATGGGCTTGATTCTGCCCTTGTCACCTCTGAGCCCGGGCATCGGTGTTATCGTGAACAGGGAAGACTAGTTCTGCTATTATGGAAGGTCCAGAAGGTCTCACCGACCCAGTCAATCCTAAAGGAAGTCAATCGTGAGTATTCATCATTGGGAGGCCTGACGCTGCAGCTGGAGCTCCAGTGCTCTGGGCCACCGGACGCGAAGAGCCGACGCAGCGGACAAGACTGTGACGCTGGGAAAGACTGAAGGCAGGAGGGGGAGGGGAGACAGAGGCTGAGATGGTCGGATGGCATCAAGCCACTCAACTGACGTGAGTTTGTGCGAGCTCTGGGAGCCAGCGGTGGACAGAGGAGCCTGGCGCGCTGCAGTCCACGGGGTCACAAAGAGTAAGATACGACTTCGCGACGGAGCAACAAGGCTGCTCCAGGAGGCTCCGGCTCCCCTCCGCCCACAGGAGGACCAAGGAGCCCATCCAGCTTCTCTCCCAGTACACGAGGCAAGCAAAGGGGATGGCGAGGGTGGGGGAGGGGCTCTGCATCCTGCCGCGCAGTCCTGCCCACGAAGCGGAGATTAGATCGCCTCCTGTGATCTCCTTGCAGACCAAGGGACTCTCAATTCGAGTCTCTACATAAGCTTAGGCTGTCTTAACAGGTTTTTTTTCTTTTTTCTGGAAAAAATGAACTTTTCCCTGTTCTGGGACGTGGTAGTAGGATTATTCGGATTTGGGAAAATGGTTGCCTATGAGTGAAAAGGCAATTAAATTACCAAATGGTGGTTTTCAGTTGAGCCACACGATTAAACAGTAAGGGACAGCTTAGCAGTTAATAGTAATTATTATTCCTCTGGCATGGATTATCTCAGGAACCACAAGGCACGGCTGAGTTGAAAGGAATTTAGGTGAAGAAAAAGGCATCGCCTATGACCCCAAGGTCAGGTTCAATGTGGAGGTGCTCGACGGCTCTTTCAGGGTAGTGAAGGAAGAGGTGCTGGACACGTCCTTTTCTTCATACCAAATGAAACGCTGACCCTTAATACATTAAAGTTATTTATAAAATGTTTGCCTGAAGACATCTTAGTACAGAACATTGCTCAAAACAACAAAGCAAAGGAAAAGTGACAGAGAGATACTTATAAAACTAAACATAGTCTTACCTTGCAGGCATGCTAAGTCGTGTCTGACTCTGTGATCCAAAGGAGTGCAGCCTGCCAGGCTCCTCTGTCCCTGGGATTCTTCAGGCCAGAACACTGGAGTGGGTTTCCATCCCCCTCTCTAGGGGATCTTCCTAACCCCGTGATCAAACGTGTGTCTCTTACATCTACCTGCGTTGGCAGGTGCGGGCTTCTCCATTAGCGTCACCCGGGAAGCGCCAGTCTTATTCTACAACCCAGCAATGGTTGCCTGGATATTGACCAAAGTGCACACAAATGCTTATGACAGTTTAGTTACAATCCCCCCAAACCGGAAGCAACTTTGATGTCCTTCACAGGTGAATGGATCAAGAAAATTCGATGCTAGACACAATGAAATACCGCATGCACGCACATTTGCTCAGTTGTGTTCGACTCTTGCGACCCCATGGACGCTAGCCCACCAGGCTCCACTGTCCATAGGATTTTCCAGCAAGACTACTGGAGTGAGTTACCATTTCCTGCTCTAGGGGAATCTTTCCAGTTTGGGACTGAACCCACGTCTCCTGCATTGGCCGATGGGTTCTTTACCACTGCGAAGCCCCGGATGGAATACTGCCCAGTGACAAGAAAGGAGTGAACTATGAAGCCACACAAAGATACGGGTGAATCTTGAATGCAGTTTGCTGAGCAAAAAAGAATTATTTTGGAAAGCAGAAATCACATGGTTCCATGTTTTTGATATTGTGGAAAAAGCAAAAATAAAGACGGAACACAAAAAAGCAGGCTCTGGGCGCATGTGCTGGCTCGTAATTGGACACACTGGTCTGGCCGCTCCGCAGCACGTGGGGTCTTCTTGGGCCAGGAATCAAACCGGTGCCCCTTGCACTGCAAGGTGGACTCTTTACCCACTGGGCCACCAGGGAAGCCCTTTCTGTGCCATTTTTAAAGAAGTTATTTAGGAAGCTGGGGGATCCCAGGATGGAATGCAGGATGTGACCGACAAATCTAACTGGATTACAAATGCATGAAACAATGTCCTGGAAGAGCTTGGGAAGGAAAAGGCAAGGCCCTGAGTAACTCCAGAAAAGAGTCTCAGACTAAAAGCAGCGGGACGTGTGCATAGTTGTACCGCATTTCTCACAGGGGATGGGTTGGTGGTCCTGAGACTGCAGTGCACGGGCACGGGAATCGAATAGTTAAGTCTCTGGATGGGGGATGGGGGAGCCGGGGCTCTCGCTGTTGGAGTGAAATTTACAGATAAGCAGTAGAGTCATCCATGGGACAGTGGACATGAGTTGGAAAGAGCATGTACTCATGTTTAGCTTCAACTGGACATGGACGGTCACACACGGGACTATTGATAGGCATGTATGTGATCAGGGACTAGCACACGGGTGTAGATGGCCTCTCCCTCACCACGGAACCGGCTGAGAATGGACAGCGCCCCAGCAGCAACGCGCACGCCCGACGCTCGGGTGTCTGGTTCTCACACTATCCGCCAGCAAAAAGAGCCAGGGCTCCTGGGAGAAAGGGCTGACCGCAGGACCGAGGTTCGGAATACGCAAGATGAGCCTGGAGCATCCATCGTGCCAGAAAATAAGGAAACAATACAAAGCAATAAGAGACAAACCAAAATGAGACAATACATACATAACCAGGGGGGTGAGAGAAGGGACTGGGGAAACCAGTGGAAGAGCTCTCCAAGGCCAACGCTGAAAGTCTGAGCCAAACATACATCATGTGGAACTGGATCATATATGCAACATAAATAGCCACGAGTCCACACTGAGGCAAACACACGAGTGCACAAGCCTTGAGTCGGGGAGAATGGCAGTTTTCAGTGCAAAAGAATTTCAAATCATTTATGTAGGTATTTTGCCCTCAAGGAGATGGGACACAGGGGCTTCTTTCTGAAGAGCAGAGTCAGGAAGGGAGGGGAAAGGAGGCGGAGACGGCGGGGCACCTGAGGACACGACCTCGACTGGGCGTCACGGGCAGCAGCACCTTGAGGAGACACGGGGTGGGCGTGGGCTCTTGGTAGGTGGTGAGAGCGGGGCTTTACCTCTGTGGTCTTCTTCTACTTCTTTTTTTTTTTTTTGAGGTCGACCTTTTTTTCCTTAGGTCTTTATTGAATGTGTTACAGTATAGTTTCTGAGTTATTTTGTTGTTGTTGTTGTTTCAAAGCATGCGGGATCTTAGCTCCCCAACCAGGGATCAGGTTTGGCTTCCTGCATTGGACGGTGATGTAATTACTGGACGGCTGGGGAAGTCCTCAAGGTCTATGGTCTTCTTTCCCCAGACTCATACCCCAGTGCAGTCGTGAGAAAAACATCAGATACATCAAAAGGGAGGAACATTAGCGTGCCTCACCCGTGCCCTTCAAAACTATCAAGGCCCATGAAAAACAGGGACCATCAGAGTTAAAAAAAAAATGCCTCAGGAGACATGAGAACCAAATGCAATGGATTTCTTGACTGGGATCCTGGAACAGAAGGGGGACATTAGGAGGAGGTGAGGAAATCGGATGGCAAGAGCTGACTCATTGGAAAAGACCCTGATGCTGGAAAAGATTGAGGGCAGGAGGAGACGGGGGCGGCAGAGGAGGAGACGGTGGGAGGGCATCGTTGACTCAGTTGACATGAGTGTGAGCAGACTCCAGGAGACAGTGGAGGACAGGAAGCCTGGTGTGCTGCCGTCCATGGGGTCGCAAAGAGTCAGACATGACTTAGCGACTGAGCATAGGAAAGTCTGAGGAATTTAGGGTTTTTATTTAATAACAAAGTCTCAGCTGGTCCATACATTGTGACAAATGCACCCCAGGAGTGCAAGAAGCTACCAGGAGGGGAGACTGAGGGGAGGGAAATGGCGTGGGAACTCATGGTACCAATGTCACAACGCTTCTATAAACTGGAAATTCTTTTAAAATAGCGAGTCATTCTAATCTGGGATCATACATATCTGTAAACAACAAAACTCTGTAAAAGTAAAAAGTACAATAAAAATAAAGAAAAAAAAAGCAAGTCATTAAAAAAGACCAGAGAAGCGTCTTACCCTTGAGATGAAAGTCAAGATCAAGGGTACTGATATGAAATCATAATAAAATACTGAGAACAGACGTGATATTGAATAGTCTGTGAATGAATTAAGTAATGAAATGAGTATCACATATTTCACATCCAAGTAAACTCACCAGCTCATGGAAGTTCCACAAGAACAACACTTCCTCCCTCTGTTTAGCATCCATGCTGCCAGTGGGTGAGGGAGATGGGGGTCCTGGGGGTTATCATGAGTATCATATAGCAATGGACGCCCTTGTTTCCTCATTCATAAATGGGGGGGCAGGAGCAGTCATCATGAGGATGGAATGAGATGATCCATGTCCTCTTTGTATGTTGCCTGTGACAGGTGAGTGGTGAAAAGCCAGATGTGGGGCGGGCATGTTCACAGACCTTAATGCAGAGTGTGAGCTGAACCCAGCATCCTTCACAACCATGGACGCGTGTTCCCTGAACATCCTCCACGGGGCATTAGGGAGGGCTTGGGCCCAAGAAACTTGTAAGTTCCCAGAGACCTGCCATGGTGTCGGTATTCGTTCCCTGGGGTTATCATCACAAACTTCCAACTGGGTGGCTTACCCCAGTGGTCCCCCAACATTTCTGGTACCAGGGAGGATGATTTTTCCACGGACCTGGGGAGAGGGGATGGCTGTGGGATGGTGCAAGTGTATTACATTGATTGTGCTCTTTATTTCTGTTATGAAAACATCAGCTCCATCTCAGAACATCAGCCATTAGATCCTGGAGGTTGGGAATCCCTCGCTTAAACAACAGACATGTACTCTCTCATGGCTCTGGAGACGGGAAATCGAGATGCCTACAGGGTTGTGTCCTCCCAAGGAGAAACCATTGCCCTTCTCTGCCAGCCCAGCTCCTCTGGCTGAGACCCAGGCTGAAGGCCCATGGGTAAGGCCAAGATGTCCCAGCCTCACCTCTGGCGCCTCGGTGGCCAAGCACGAGGCTCCGAGCAGAACAGCAATGCTGGCTGCCGCCTGGAAAGAGGGCACTTCCGGAGGAGAAGGCTCAAGCGCGGAAACCAGAACCGCGTGGGTTTGCTCGCTGCTACCTTTGGACCGCCCGCAGGCAGCCCTGGCTTGTGGTCGGGGGCTGGTCTGCCGACGGCTTTGCCTTGGAATCATGTGCCTGCCACATGCGGTGGCAGCATGCAAATAGTTTTGCATTGAGGTTTCTTCTGCAGGAACGTGGAAAATCACATTTGGCTAAGTCTCATCTCAGTCCAGATTAGTTCCCTGTTGCTCTCCTGGGTTGCCCTGAACCCTTATCACTTCCTGCTTTGGGACCTTCGGCACTGGTGCCGCCTGGGTTCTGAACGACAGCTGTTACCGCATGCAAATCGTCAGGGGCGGGGCAGTGGGGCAGCCTGGTGGCCGGTGGCCGCGTCTCAGCAGTCGCCGCCACCATCTGGTTTCTGGGCTCAACAGTTAACACGGAGAGTATGTGGTCATCGCTCCGTGTCCAGCTCTTTGGGACCCCGTGGACTGCAGCCTGCCAGGCTCCTCTGGAGTGAGGTGCGTTCGTGTCTCCGGGGGATCTTCACAACCCAGCAGTCGAGCCGGGGCCCCAGTGTTGCAGGCAGTTTCTTTGCAGCCGGAGCCACCAGGCGAGCTCCGTGTGCAGGCTAAACATAAACGAAGACTCGGAGGCGGTGATTCGGCTGCTCAGTGAGCGTTGGAGTCGGACTACCGCAGGGCCTTTGACAAGCCCAGACGGCGAGCGGTGACTCCAGACCAAAAAACCCCCCAAACCGAAAATGCATAAGTACCTGCGTCCAGGAGACCAAGCTCTGGTTCTTGGCCCCCGCCCCCCGCCGCTGCACCGTCTCAACGTTTTTGCCTTTTTCCCTCTCTTGCCTTGTTGCTCGGGCATTCACGTATGAGTTTTCTGAGACGCTGGAGCCAATATTTTAGAAGATCACCATATTGTACTTTTACATGATTTGGAACACTTGTCCGGGATTTCATTGTATGTTGCGGTAAATGTCTTTTTCCAGAGAAATGCACCTCCAGTTCTTACAATAAATGTCATCAGGGAAATAGGATTTGATGCTGAAAACTGAGTAGAGGGAACGTTCCAGGAAAGGGCGATGTTTCAAGTGGAGTATCACCATCATAGCCGGGAGTGGTTTGGATAGATGATGCTAGACTCTGATTTTAGGACAGCATTTATGTATTCACTTTTTGAATGCGTATATATTGCATGTTTATTATATGCTAGGCATGGAGCATTTAGGCGTGGAACAAAAGAAACCTGAGGTCTGCTGATGGTGAGGGAGATGGATTGTAAGTGAAATTGTGTAATTCGTGGCACACATGATACGTGCCGTGGAAGACAGCTGAAGCAGGGGAAGAGGGCAGGTGGAGAAACCATGGAGCTATTTCAGGTAGAACGACCAGGGGAGCCTCCCTGGAGGGTCACGGAGAGCAAGCTGAAAGGACTGTGGCAACAAGCCACTGACATGTGTGCAGGAAGAACCTTCCAGACAGGGGACAGAAAATGCTGACTCTCTGAAGCAGGGATATTTTTAGCATGTTAAAGCAACATCATGAAGGCCAGTGTAGCTGGAGTCGATTAAATGGGCCAAAAGCAACATGATGTGCTCAGAAAAATCGGTTGGAGGTCAGATCACAGAAGGCCTTAATAGTCCCAGAAAGGAGGCTGGTTGTTATTAGCATTTAAAAATACACCTTTTATCTGTTATCCTTATGGACTCTGAATTTCCAGAATGAAGAAAACATGACTTCTTCGTTTTTGTATTTTGGATATCTAGTATCATCTGAGGACAGAGCAGGTACTTGGAATATTTAATATATTGAGTGATCGCTTCTGTTTCATTGCTCAGATGCATTTCAATTGTGGTGCTGGGGAAGACGCCTGAGAATCCCTTGGACAGCAAGGAGATCAAACCAGTCACTCCTAAAGGAGATCAGCTCTGAATATTCATTGGAAGGACGGCTGCTGAAGCTGAAGCTCCCATACTTTGGTCCCCTGACGGGAAGAGCTGACTCTCTGGAAAAGACTCCAATGCTTGGAAAGATAGAGGGCAGGAGGAGAAGGGGCGACGGAGGGTCAGGGGGTTGGATGGCGTCGCTGACTTCAGTGGACAGGAGTCTGCGCGGGCTCCGGGAGATGGGGAAGGACAGGGAAGCCTGGTGGGCTGCAGCCCATGGGGTTGCAAAGAGCTGGACATGACCGAGCCTCTGAACAACCACAGCAAAGTGACTTGCTTTACTCTGTCTCCTCTTGGCCCATGAGCTCTGAGGAGGGTCTGATGAGCGTCCGCAGAAGAATCAGGAACGTCTTCAGGGTGCCGTTGGTATGGCAGAATCCCGTATTGCAGATGCCGCCCCTTCACTGGCCTTTCCTTAGAACTCTGGCAATAAACGCGAACAGCTTCCTGAGTGTCCTCAACGTGCCCTGGGGCTCTGGAGTGTGTGTGTCTGGGGCCTCAGGGGAGAGAGTCTGGTTGATTCGGAGGGGAAATGTGACAGTCCCACTTTGCACTATCAAAGGTTTTAAAGGTTTACCAGCTAGTTGGATCCTGACCGCTTGTGTGTGTGTGTGTGTGTAAGAGATGTTGTTATTGTCATTCAGTCGCTAAGTCACGTCTGACTCTTTGCAACCTCATGGACTGCAGCACACCAGGCTTCCTAACCCTTCCCTATCTCTCAGAGTTTGCTCAAACTGATGTCCATTGAGTCAGTGATGCCACCTAACCATCTCATCATCCTCTGTCACCCCCTTTTCCTTCTGCCTTTAATCTTTCCCAGCATCAGGGTCTTTCCCAGTGACTCAGCTCTGTGTATCAGGTGGCCAAAGTATGGGAGCTTCAGCTTCAGCAGCAGTCCTTCCAATGAATATTCAGGGTTGGTCTCCTTTAGGACCGACTGGTTTCATCTCCTTATAGACCAAGGGACTCTCAAGAGCGGGACCATAAAGAAGGCTGAGCACCAAAGAATCGATGCCTTCCAACTGCGGTAAAGTGATGAGCGGAATTGAAATACAGGAACAAGACTTGCACGAAGGCTCTGGTTTGTAGGAACCCCAGTGGGAGATGGCCGAGAAAGCAGTCAGCATGAAGCTCGTGCTTCCTGACTCCCTGAAGGCTCTTTGAACGCTGGAGGGATGGAGCGTGGAGATGGTCGTTTCCCTGGTGGTGTGGGGTGGAGACGGGGTGCAGGGCAGAGACGGTGGTGTCTCTCCTGAGTGACTCCGAGAGTCAGCGAGTCTCTGCCTCTGACCAGAAACTGAGATTTATTTCTCACTGGCGACAGGAGAGGGTTATTTCAAAATCTTCCTCCGTTACAAAACTCCCCCTGGGAGAGCGGTTGGCTGCAAGCTGCCACAATCTTGGTTTCTCTGTCTTTCGTGCATCTAGGGTTACATGCGAGAAATGAGGGTGTGGGTTCTGGAGGGGTGGGCTCGGGGTCCCAGCCGCCGCCCCTGGCTCAGAGCTGGCCTCTGGACGCCTAGCCCTCTTCTGCCGGCACTGGAAGCCCTGCCTTCTTGTTGAGCATGCAGATAAATATGCATCTTAGCAGAGAAGCCAGCACAAACTGTCCTCTGGCAAAAGTGTGAGGTTTTGTTTGTTTGTTTATTTATTTTATTTTTGTTTTGTGTTGCATAACTTTCTTGATAGAATGCTCAGTTTTTTAACCACGAATAACTATATTGAAATCCCAGGAAGTTAGAAAGTCTTGGAATGAACCAGCCTAAGCATCCCCTAGGGGAGACATTGCCATCAGCTACATCCTTTATTGAATTACACCCAGCCTCTGTGTCCCTGGATTAGGTGACGTCTGATCTACTTACTGCTCTTTTATAGCTCGTGTTGTCACCTCAAGCTATTCTATGTTTATTTGGTTGGGTTTTCTTTTTGCTGGTGGCAGCGGGGCCGGCGGGAGCGGGGAGGGAATTTCTCTGCCCATCTCTGTTAAAGAATATATTCCACGAAGATAGGGATCAAAATTGTTTTCAATGCATTATTTCCAGTGCCTACAACAAGACCTGTCCAGAGCAAGTTCTTATGTGTTTGTGAAAGGATGAACGAACGAGCATTAGCTCATATCTGGGCTGAGGGCCAGGTTTGGCCCTTGAGTTGTAGTTTATTCATCTTTATTTGAGACTACCCTAGCCTTCCAAAGTGTGGGCTCCAAAGCCTCCTGTTGTTTTTGTTGTCTAGTTGCTCAGTCGTGTCTGACTGTCTGTGACCCCACGGACGGTAACCCACGAGGCCCCTCTGTCCACGGGCTTCTCCAGGCAAGACTGCTGGAGTGGGTGGCCATTCCCTTCTCCAGGGGATCTTCCAGACCCAGGGACTGAACCCATGTCTCCTGCACTGGCAGGTGGGTTCTTTACCACTGGACCACCAGGGAAGCCCCCAAGTCTTCCGTAAATGTTTTAAAATGCTAGTTTCCAGATCCCCTTCAGAGATCTTCTCTTAAATCCAGGTGAAGGCTCAGGAACCTGTGTGTTTCCCAAGCACCTACAATGGGAAGCTATTCTGATGTGGGAACCAATGAGCCACATGTTTAGAAACACCAAGCAATCACCCGCCTCATCCACCAAGACCCCAAGCCCTCTCCAGGCTTCCACCCTGGCAGGGGCCCCAACTCCAGAGACTCATCAGACCTCATCTGGTCCCCTTTACCTTCCTCTCTCTGGGAAGAAAAACTACAACACACCCAGACGAGCACGTTAAACAGCAGAGACGTCACTTTGCCAGCAAAGGTCTGTATAGCCAAAGCTATGGTTTTGCAGTGGTCTTGTATGGATGTGAGAGCTGGCCCATAACAAAGGCTGGGCACCAAAACATTGATGCTTTTGAACTGTGGTGTTGGGGAAGACTCTCAAGAGTCCCTTGGACTGCAAGGAGATGAAACCAGTCAGTCCTAAAGGAAATCAACCCTGACTATTCGTTGGAAGGTCTTATGCTGAAGTTCTAATACTTTGGTCGCCTGATGCACAGAGCTGATTCCTTGGAAAAGGCCCCAGTGCTGGGAAAGATCCAGGGCAGGAGGAGAAGGGGGCGACAGAGGATGCCATGGTTCAGTGGCATCCCTAACTCAATGGACATGAATCTGAGCAAACTCTGGGAGGCAGCGAAGGACAGGGGAGCCTGGCATGCTGCAGTCCATGGGGTTAGGGACTGAACACGGCTTAGGGACTGCAAAACAACTCTTCCCTTTCTATTCTCTCTCTTTTTTGGCCACATCATGCAGTTTGTGGGATCTTAATTCCCCGACCAAGGATCGAACCCGTGCCCTCTGAAGGGGAGGCATGGAGTTATAACCGCTGGACCGCCACGCAAGTCTCTCCCATTCTATTCTCTTGTTTCTTTAAATCCCTCTCAGACACGGGTTATTAACTCACGCCAGTCGGTGGAGGGGTAGCTGCCGCCCGGCCTTTCCCAGGGGTGGCAGGGAGGGAGACGGAGCGGCAGGCAGGGCCCACTCACTGTCTCTGGGGACCGTGGGAGCCTGACTTCCTGGAGACTGTTTGGGGAGCACTCTGCTCGTCTCCCGTGCCCGCCCCCCATCCCCAGGCGCGGCTCCGGCTCCTGCGAAGCCCACACTCTGCATGCCTGCGTGGTCCTTGGTATCACTGACTTGTTTTCACAGGTGAGGCCACGGGGAGGCTCTGCCAGCTTCCC
Organism: Tragulus kanchil; assembly: GCA_022376925.1. Classification (NCBI taxonomy): domain Eukaryota; kingdom Metazoa; phylum Chordata; class Mammalia; order Artiodactyla; family Tragulidae; genus Tragulus; species Tragulus kanchil. The sequence continues at coordinate 19,964,284 of JAIOJX010000027.1, read as the reverse complement.
GTGTCATGACGAGATGCTTATCTCGCGCTCCCCTCCCAGCTCCCCGTGACGGCCCTGTGGAGGCTTCGCTCGTTCTTAATTAAATTTGAAATTGACTTGAGTGAGAGGACCTAGGGAGCTTGGTGGGCTTTGGGCCAAGGGCCAGAGCCACGGCTGTGGACCAGCAGCTCCTCCCAGGTCGATCCCCAGGACGCGTGTGTCGATGACGGAGGAGTCCCTCGGCCGTGAGGCTGTGTGTTAACTCCTTAGCCGAGGTGCTGGGTGTCCAAAGGCACACGGGTCAGGAGCAGAGGACCCGGCCTCACTTGCTGAATAGATGGATCTTGGGGTTCAGTGGGGATGGTGGAAACCAGGATGCCCTGGGAATCACACTATGATGGATGACTGGCGTCTTGAGGCTCTGAGGCCTGATACCCCATCGCCCCAGTGGGCTGTGCACTTTGCTGGAGGGTTTTTCCTCCAAGTGACCCGCATTTATCCAAGGAGAATGTCTGGGCTTGAAGGCAGAGGACGGGGAGCCGAGGTGGGAGTGGTCCCTGGCTTTCAGGGTGTACCGTGTTCAGTTGTTCGGTCGTGTCGGATTCCCCGAGACCCCGTGGACCGTAGCCCTCCAGACTCCTTTGTCCACTGGATTTCCCAGGCGAGACCACTGGAGCGGGTTGTCATTTCCTCCTGCAGGGGATCTTCTCCACCCAAGGATCAAAGCTGCACCTGTCTTCTAGATTGGAAGTTGGATCCTTTCCCCCTGAGCCACCTGGAACGCCTGCATTGCCATTACTTATACCTTTTTAAAAAACTCGAAAATACACATCCTGCTTTCCACGCACACTTCAAAGTTTCCCTTATAATTCTTAACCTTAACACCTTAAGCTCCTCTACTTTTACGGGGGTGGACACGAAGAAGAGGCTGACCCAGATCCCGACCAGAGACATGCCGCTCAGTTGGGGCACATTTTTTAAAAAATTGTTGCCTGCCCTGGGCTGTGGTCTCTGGGAGAGGCTGTGCTCTGGCTGAGCAGTGCGGGCGTCTCACTGCAGGGAGCTCTCTTGCTGTGGACTGCAGGCTCCTGAGCACGGGCTTCAGTAGTTGCAGTGCACAGACTTGGTTGCTCTGCGGCACGTGGGGTCTTCCTGGAGCAGGGATCGAACGTGTGCCCCCTGCACTTGCAGGTGGACTCTCACCTTCTGGACCACTGTCCGGGGTGCACTTCTGAACGCCTCCAAATAAATGGCACAACGTCGATGCAAGGGAGCAAGGTTGTCATCTGCATACATAGAGCGCAGGAGGGGCCGGCCCACGCACAGAAGGAGGCAGTGCCCGGCCTTCGTCTCACAGGCCCATGTTTTACATATGCTGGCCTGTCTAATTGCTACAATAACACGGAGCATCACCATTATCTCCCTGAAGAGGAGGAAACTGAGGCAAAGAGAGGCGAAGGAATCTGCTCAGGGCCCTGCAGGTGGCAGGTGGCGTAACAGATATTGGAGGCCACACTGGCCTGATGCCGAGAGAACTTACCGTGTATGGAAGGGGACGGAATACACACCCTTGTTGCCACCGGGAAGTCTTGTCGAGGCACCCCAAGAGCAAAGGCAGCATCGTGTGCTAGGCTTGGAGGAAGTTCAATATGGCAGCAAATTATTGGGGTGACCAAGGACTTTGAGAGATGGCGCGAGTGCACCGACCTCCACATCCTGCACAGGTGCGTTCTGAGGGGGGCGGGGGCAGCTCACCCATCCTCCCCCAGGGTCACGTGCAGTGGGCAAGTGTGGCGTCTCCACGTGCCGTAGTGAAATGAAGACGGTGAACAGGCTTCCGTGGTGCCTCAGACGGTGGAGAGCCAGCCTGCAAGGCCGTCACTGAGTCTGCGGGGTTTCTCACAACGGCCCTAAGAAACGGCAGCTGCAAGTAACTCACAGCCTAGTGGGACTCAGGCTACAGCTGTTCCAGGAGCATCTTTGGATTTCAAAGAGTAGGAAGAAGTCAGACAGGTACCTTAGAGGAGGGCATGCAGGGCACCCTGTAAGCTGTGTGGAGGGCAGCAGATTTCGGCAGGCCCCTGCATGCGTGCTCAGTCATTAAGCCACGTCCAACTTTATGCCACCACGGACGGTCGCCCGCCAGGCTCCTCTGCCCATGGGATTTCCCGGCGAGACTACTGGCGCGGGTTTCCGCTTCCTTCTCCAGGGGATCTTCCCCACCCAGGGACTGAACCCGCGTCTCCTGCGTGGCAAGTGGGGTCTTCACCGCTGAGCCAGCAGGGCCCCAGGCAGCACCGTCTTTCTGGCCCTCGCTGCAGGGGCCTGGGGGACGCAGTCTCGCAGCCTCGCTGGGCTCAGTCCCCTTCAGACACACTTTCCTCCGCGTTCTTCCCCTCCGAGATCTCGCTGTGTGTTCAGTGGCTTCAGTCTCGGTATCCTGGAAACCGAGTAGGGCTCCCGTCCCCCCACCCCCTGACCGGAGCAAGCGGGGCTCCCCAGAGCGGTGACTTCTGGATACGGAATGTTGCTGGTGTCCAGAAGACGTCACATTCTCTGGAGCAGCTCGTGCATTGTGTCCCAGCTTCACTTTGCCCCTGCAGGGTGGCCGCCCGTGAGAGCTGCACGTGTAAGTGGAAGGGATGATTAAACCATTCAGGACAAATCTCTGCTTGGGTCTTTACCTGCTCCTTCTCCTGGACAAGCCTGATTCATCGGTTCAGCACTCAGGTACGGAGTATCTGGGCTTCGCTGGTGGTTCCGCAATAAAGAATCCACGCAGAGTGCAAGAGACTCACATTCCGTCCCCAGGTGGGAAGACCCCCTGGAGGAGGGCACGACAGCCCACCCCAGTGTTCTTGCCTGGAGACTCCCATGGACAGAGGCGCCTGGCGGGCGACAGTCTGTAGGGTCACAGAGAGTCGGACATGATTGAAGTGACTGAGCACACACGTAAGCGCACAGCAAAACCGAGAGGATGGCCCAGAGGTTCCCCGAGGCCCCTGCACCCTGCAACATGCACAGCTCCCAGCCCTGACCGCAGCTCCCACCCGAGTGGCGCAATTGCTGAACCTGATGCGCCTGCCCTGATGCGTGGCAATCACCGAGTGTTATGGTTCCCAACAGGATTCGTTCTTGGTGATGGCTGTTCCGTGAGTTTGGACAGATGTGTGAGGACACGTGTCTGCCTTTACAGAACTGCCCAGAACAGCCCCCTGCCCTACAACCCCCTGTGCTCTGCTCGTCCACCCCTCCCCTCCCAGGGCCCCGGGCGTCACTGAACCTTCCACTGTCTCCATGTGCTTGTGCTTAGCTGCTTAGTCCTGCGTGACTTTTTCGAGACCCCATGGACTGTAGCCCACCAGGTGCCTCCGTCCACGGGATTTCCCAGGCAAGAATCCTGGAAGGGTAGCCAGTCCCTTCTGCAGGGATCTTGCTCACCCATCAATCAAACCCACGTCTCCTGCACTGGTCGGCAGATTCTCTACCAGCTGAGCTACTAGGGGAGCCCTCTCTGTGGCGGTGCCTCTTCCTTGCCATGTAGTGGGAACCCCATGCTCCGCAGCCTGCTCAGACTGGCTTCTTTCACTCAATAGCACGTGTTCCTCCACGTCTTTTCACATCTTGATACTTCATTTCCTTTTGGTGCAGAATCATCACCCGTTGTCTACACGGATCACAGGCTGTTCTCATATTGTTTGTTTTTGAAGACCCTCAAGCACATGGTACCATGTTTACATCATGAGTGCCTTTGCTCTTTCAGTAAGAAGTAGCAGGAGATTCACATGGCTTGTGGTATTTGATAGAAAAGGTTTCCGTCACACTTGAATTTCTTAGGCTTGGGCGGGGCGGTGGGGTCTTGTTGACCACAGGGGCCAACTCTCGCCTGGAATGAGGCAACGAGGCAGGTCAATGAGATGGTAATGGTGCTCACCTAGGTGTCCATCCTGTGACCGGCTCAAAAACTGAGGTGTCCATCCTCGTGCCATTTCCCCTGGAGGAGGGCACGACAGCCCACCCCAGTGTTCTTGCCTGGAGACTCCCATGGACAGAGGCGCCTGGCGGGCGACAGTCTGTAGGGTCACAGAGAGTCGGACATGATTGAAGTGACTGAGCACACACGTAAGCGCACAGCAAAACCGAGAGGATGGCCCAGAGGTTCCCCGAGGCCCCTGCACCCTGCAACATGCACAGCTCCCAGCCCTGACCGCAGCTCCCACCCGAGTGGCGCAATTGCTGAACCTGATGCGCCTGCCCTGATGCGTGGCAATCACCGAGTGTTATGGTTCCCAACAGGATTCGTTCTTGGTGATGGCTGTTCCGTGAGTTTGGACAGATGTGTGAGGACACGTGTCTGCCTTTACAGAACTGCCCAGAACAGCCCCCTGCCCTACAACCCCCTGTGCTCTGCTCGTCCACCCCTCCCCTCCCAGAGCCCTGGGCGTCACTGAACCTTCCACTGTCTCCATGTGCTTGTGCTTAGCTGCTTAGTCCTGCGTGACTTTTTCGAGACCCCATGGACTGTAGCCCACCAGGTGCCTCCGTCCACGGGATTTCCCAGGCAAGAATCCTGGAAGGGTAGCCAGTCCCTTCTGCAGGGATCTTGCTCACCCATCAATCAAACCCACGTCTCCTGCACTGGTCGGCAGATTCTCTACCAGCTGAGCTACTAGGGGAGCCCTCTCTGTGGCGGTGCCTCTTCCTTGCCATGTAGTGGGAACCCCATGCTCCGCAGCCTGCTCAGACTGGCTTCTTTCACTCAATAGCACGTGTTCCTCCACGTCTTTTCACATCTTGATACTTCATTTCCTTTTGGTGCAGAATCATCACCCGTTGTCTACACGGATCACAGGCTGTTCTCATATTGTTTGTTTTTGAAGACCCTCAAGCACATGGTACCATGTTTACATCATGAGTGCCTTTGCTCCTTCAGTAAGAAGTAGCAGGAGATTCACATGGCTTGTGGTATTTGATAGAAAAGGTTTCCGTCACACTTGAATTTCTTAGGCTTGGGCGGGGCGGTGGGGTCTTGTTGACCACAGGGGCCAACTCTCGCCTGGAATGAGGCAACGAGGCAGGTCAATGAGATGGTAATGGTGCTCACCTAGGTGTCCATCCTGTGACCGGCTGATGGCAAAGTGGTAGAGACCTGCTATGAGGACAGTGTCCCCATTCCAGAGCTGCTCTCTGGATTCGTGTACCACATTTCTATTAATACAGAGTTCTCGTCCGTTGTCTTGGGGCCAAAGTCTTGCCAGACCACAGAGGGAGCTGAACGTCTGGGACTCGGCACGACCACGTCCGAGTCGGCTCATCACCCTGGCCGCCCCACCCCCACCAGCCCGCCCGGGCCCCTTGGGCAGCGCCCCCACGGAGACCAGCACGAGATACAGAGCAACCCCGCTCAGTCCACGTGTGCAGACGATCCCCCGGTTCTCGGGCTTGCCCGCTCTGTACTTGGCGCGCCTCTGAAATATCTGAGTGGGTTGGAAGGCAGACGACTGAAGACAGCTTCTCTTTCCCCGTGGGGACCCTCCCCTTCTCCCGGCAGCTCCACCCCGCTGCGGGTGAGCAGGGCCCCTGGCCCTGGAGCTCATTTGCCTCCCGCTTCTGTGACTCACACCTTTCGTCACATCTCAGGAGAGAGGTGCCTGTCACTTCCTTCTCCTGGAGGGGGATCGGAGGGCCGGGAGCAGACTCTGAGCTGAAACCCAGGGCGGCCAGCACCAGGCACAGCCCTCGAGCAACTAGCGAGGCTGGGAGGTCCGCCTCCCGCGAGGATCCTGCATGCCTCAGGGTGGAGGCCGTTGCTCCCGCCCTGCTCGAAGCCATCCATGGAGAGGCGGTACTCTTGCTTCCTCTTGCTGTGCGAGGCATGATTCTGAAAGACACAGAGTATTTGCTTCGCAGGGAAGAAGACGTCTGTGTTTTTTGCTGAGAGCGTGCAGCAAGCCGCAACGGGAGGCTCGGAGCCAGCCCTGACGTGAGGACCACGGGGTCTTGCCTCCCTCTGAGGTGCTGACCCTTTTCCCGTGAGCACTCTGGACAGGGTCTTCACTGAAAACCCAACCGAAGCCCCTGCCCGTGTGCTTGGGGGAGGAGAGCTGACTTGACACCAGCTTCCCAGTGCATTCCTGTAATTACAGCTTGATGCTAAAGGGCTGAATGGTTATTATTATAAGAAGCCAGAGTATTTGTGGCCAAGGCGATAGGAAAGACACCCACACAAGACTTAGGGAAATCAAGGGCTTTTACAGGATTTGAGATGAAGGACGGATGGCAAGAACAAAAGATAAAGATCTCTAGCCACGTAGATAACCCCACAGATATGTAGGACCTGAAATGGGGGAGACAGAAAGCCTTGAGACTGGTGGTGGACAGAGCAAAGACTCAGAATGCAGATGGATGCTCCTGTTCGAATACCTGCTTTCAAGGATGCTAGAATGTACCAAGTGCTTGAATGTTGAAATGTATATTTCCCCCAACTCTGACTCATTTCCAAGTGTTTATACAGTGCACCATGTGCTGACCATTGTCCCAAGCACTCTACCTGTATTTGGTCACTTAGTTCCATTTCTGTGGAGTTCTGTCATTTCTAGATTCACGGAATTTTCACCTGGGCACTTCTTTGAGATCTGGGATCGTTCCTCCCCCAAAGGAGCTCTTGGAATGGAGATAGATCTTTCTAGATTCCAGCCCACACTTTCCCTGTTAGCACCTGTATCTCTGCCTGGCGCCATCAGTCCTGGGAATGTTTACACCAGCACAAGAGCTGGCAGACTGGGATGGCAGAGGAAAGACAGCCTGGAGAATGGGGAAGGGGGTGTCGGAAGGACAAGGGAAGACCAGGAGCAGAAAACAAGCTCAGAGAGAAGCTGCGGTCAAACCAGTTGAGACTGTTTTCTCCTGAGAGGGACCATCCGAGCGGCGAGAGGGAGATGTGTTCTAACCGGCGAGATGCCGCGAGTGTCTGATTCAGTCACTCCTCCCCCTTAGCTCATGCTGAGCGGGCTCATCTCCTGGTGGGAGCGAGCAGGCTCTGATGAGCTAATGCTTTCAGGGACTCGGGAGGAGGGATCACCTTTCCTGCCAGGGCAGCGTCTGGATCTTTGGAGGACTGGTTTTGAAGAAGGACCAAAGGCAGGACTGACGGAACATAACCAGGCGACATGTCGGCTCTGCGCCGGTGCTGTGACGCGTCTCTGTCCGCCTCTAAGCATCTCGTCTCTCCTTCCTCCCCTGCTTGGCTGTACGTCTGTGTGTTCGTGGTGCTGAGAGGATGGGGACAGACTGGACACGCTGAGACTCTTCCCAGGAGGCCCGTGCTATTGTTGCCAGGGCAATCCTTCAGCCTGAGTTGGAGGGGCTGGCACCGAGGGGCCCGGGACTGGGTGGAAAGGGCTCTGGATGAAGACAGATCGGAGGAAACCTATTAAGAAGGGTCAGAAGTCAAATGCCGAGAGGTGATGTCCAGAGAGACAGATGTAGGACACTTGGGAAAAGGGTTGGGGCTCCGTAATGATTGAGGCGGTGCCTAGTTTAGGAGGTGGGGGGACAGAGCAAAGACTCAGAATGCAGATGGATGCTCCTGTTCGAATACCTGCTTTCAAGGATGCTAGAATGTACCAAGTGCTTGAATGTTGAAATGTATATTTCCCCCAACTCTGACTCATTTCCAAGTGTTTATACAGTGCACCATGTGCTGACCATTGTCCCAAGCACTCTACCTGTATTTGGTCACTTAGTTCCATTTCTGTGGAGTTCTGTCATTTCTAGATTCACGGAATTTTCACCTGGGCACTTCTTTGAGATCTGGGATCGTTCCTCCCCCAAAGGAGCTCTTGGAATGGAGATAGATCTTTCTAGATTCCAGCCCACACTTTCCCTGTTAGCACCTGTATCTCTGCCTGGCGCCATCAGTCCTGGGAATGTTTACACCAGCACAAGAGCTGGCAGACTGGGATGGCAGAGGAAAGACAGCCTGGAGAATGGGGAAGGGGGTGTCGGAAGGACAAGGGAAGACCAGGAGCAGAAAACAAGCTCAGAGAGAAGCTGCGGTCAAACCAGTTGAGACTGTTTTCTCCTGAGAGGGACCATCCGAGCGGCGAGAGGGAGATGTGTTCTAACCGGCGAGATGCCGCGAGTGTCTGATTCAGTCACTCCTCCCCCTTAGCTCATGCTGAGCGGGCTCATCTCCTGGTGGGAGCGAGCAGGCTCTGATGAGCTAATGCTTTCAGGGACTCGGGAGGAGGGATCACCTTTCCTGCCAGGGCAGCGTCTGGATCTTTGGAGGACTGGTTTTGAAGAAGGACCAAAGGCAGGACTGACGGAACATAACCAGGCGACATGTCGGCTCTGCGCCGGTGCTGTGACGCGTCTCTGTCCGCCTCTAAGCATCTCGTCTCTCCTTCCTCCCCTGCTTGGCTGTACGTCTGTGTGTTCGTGGTGCTGAGAGGATGGGGACAGACTGGACACGCTGAGACTCTTCCCAGGAGGCCCGTGCTATTGTTGCCAGGGCAATCCTTCAGCCTGAGTTGGAGGGGCTGGCACCGAGGGGCCCGGGACTGGGTGGAAAGGGCTCTGGATGAAGACAGATCGGAGGAAACCTATTAAGAAGGGTCAGAAGTCAAATGCCGAGAGGTGATGTCCAGAGAGACAGATGTAGGACACTTGGGAAAGGCTTGGGGCTCCGTAATGATTGAGACGGTGCCTAGTTTAGGAGGAAGCCAGCAAGGCCTGAGGCAGCTGCAGGAGAAGCTCGGGGAGGCCTGGGCTTCCTTCTGTGTCGCATTCTGGGACGGTTGAATGGCTCAGAGGGAAGGTGGGCACATTCTCTCGTCTGCCTCTGTTGCCTTACCAAGGGAGGCAAAGAGTTAAATGACACAATTCACGTGACGTCCTCAGCACAGTGCCCGAGATGCTCAGCACGTTAGCTCTTAGGGTTGCGTTTTGTTAAACAAAGTCACCGGAAGTGCTAATAAAACTGCTAACCAAGGGGCTCGTTGCTAGGACCTACTAGTTAGCTAGGAGGCTCGGGTGGGCAAAATAGCTGGGGTGTGATGGCGGCCCAAACACATGTCCGGCTTTTGTTAGAATCCCCTTCATACGTGTCTCTAAGAGGAAGGGGGGAGCTCATTTTCCTCACACATCCATGAACTTCACTGTGGTCCAGAGGCTGGCTTCACTCCTCGATGGACACGGAGACACAGAGCTTTTATCCTCAGGAACAGGAAGAGGACGACAGAGCAGGGGCAGGGCCAGGCAGTTAGAGGCTGACATGCGGAGCCTGAGATGCTCCTGCTCGTGACGTCTACAGTGGTTCCGACCCAGACGCCTCTCCTGGGCTCCACACTCACACAGTCAGCTGCCTGCTGGACGTCACCCCCGCAGAGCGAATCAGCCGAGTCTGTACACAGACCCTCTTCCCGATGAGGGCACCGCAGAGCCGGGAAGAGCTTGTGCTGGGCAGTCAGTTTTCCTTAGTCATCTATTTTACGCACAGTGTCAATGGCGTACATATAGATACTTTCTTAAGATAGAAACACTTGAGTCGGTTAGTAGACTGAGAGGAAAAAGTCAGCAGAGAGAGAAAAGAAAAGTGCAGGAAATATTGAGGGCGGTTATGGAAGAAATGAGCATGAGTTTATATTCATCTGGGGCGGAAGGGAAGGTCTGGTTAGTACTGAAGATGTGGCAAGCAGGTAGGGGTGTGGGTAGGGTCAGGTACTGAGTGAGGACGTTTATACCTGATTGCTTCTTTTTTTATTCAATGAAATAAGAAGCAAGGTCATTGGCATCAGGGGCTGAAATGTTGACCGTGTTGCTAGGGAAAGGTGGGAAGGGATCGATCTGGAAATTCTCGGAGAATCGCTGAACACTGTGGGGACTGAGCTGGGATGGGCTCTCGGCATCTGTCCTCCTGCCCAGGTGTGGGTCTGTGGGCAATCCTCCAAGCAGTACCCAGCCGTCAGGAAATGGAACCGAAGCAGACCTTTGGTTGGCCTGGTCCACGAAAAATGCTGGAAGCTGAAAGGCGAGCAGTGTTCTTTTCATTACTGGCAGAGAATGGCCACAGCCGAATGGGGTTAATCAGGAAGAAAATGCCACCGGGAGGGAGGTGACAAACTGGGAGAAAAGGGATGTGCCCCGGATCTGCAGAGCATGACGAGGTGAGAGAATGGGCAGAGAAAGAGCTGGAAAGATAGGACACTATGTCTGAGAGCTCAGGTTTTAAAGTGTCAGACCGACGTGTGACAGTCCTGGGTGACGGCCGGTTGTCCAAGGCGGGGCCCGAGGAGTGGGTTGGTGGGTGAAGGGCAAAGAAAGGGAAAAAACACAGAAATGGAGCTCGAGGAGTCAGAAAGCTCTAGCATCTGCTGGACGAGGACTCCCTCTAGGATGGCCGGAGGACTTATAAGGCATGTGACTGAAGGACCCAAGAACTCAAAGAGACAAACCTCATCTGAGCGATGAAGACACCCCCAACTCTAAAGGCAGGATTCTTGACGCACACAATCTCCTGGACAAACAGGGAGGGTCCACTCTATTCTGTCTCCCCGTCCACTACTGCTTGGCCACAACCCGGGGACCAGTGCTGGTTTTAACAGCAAAGGGGCAAGCCTAGCTATTTCCAGTGTAAAGAGAAGTGGAAACTTCGACCAGAGTGCCAATGCCTTGCCCAGAATGACACCCCCGCGGTGCTGACCTCAGTCTGTCACCTCATCTCTCTCATCCTCCCAACTTGGCTGCTACTTTTGCATGTAGCCTCTAGCGGCAAAGCTGGGTCAGCACAAGCCTCCTCTGTGCGTGCCCTCTGGAGGTTTGGCACTGAGATTTGATACAGGGACATGGAGGGAAACTTTCTGACTTGGCAGAGGGGTATAAACGTCAGGAGGGAATGTTTTTCTTGCACAGCAACAAGAGGTATCAAATCATGACTTCTTCTTCTTCCTCCCTTCCAGTTTTGCTGCTATTTATGTAGATATAAAGGTTCCATAGGCCTACCCAGTAGCTCAGTGGTATAGAAGCCACCTGCTGTGCAGGAGATGTGGATTCGATCCCTGAATGGGGACGATCCCTGGAGAAGGGCATTGCAACCCACTCCAGTGCTTCCGCCTGGAGACTCCCATGAACAGAGGAGCCTGGAGGGACATGGGACACTGGGTCTCAAGGAGTCGGACACAACTGAGTGGCTGAGCATGCCCCCATGCAGTGGTTCCCTAACTATACCTCAGAAAAAGCCTTATCTTACCCAAAGCAGCCCAAATCGCTCTATTTTAATTTCAGTAGTACACATGCTTGGATCTCTTTCCACTTCTAGTTAAAAAAATAACGATCTATCTATGCATCTATGTCCCACCTACCTAGGTACGACTCACTGGAAAAGACCCTGATGCTTGAAAAGACTGAGGGCAGGAGGGGAAGTGATCAACAGAGAAGGCGATGGTCGGATGGCATCGCCAACTCAGTGGACATGAATTTGAGCAAGCTCCAGGAGACAGGGAAGTACGGGGAAGCCTAGCATGCTGTAGTCCGTGGGGTTGCAAAGAGTTGAACACAACTTAGCTACTGAACAACCACAGAATTTAAAATTGGTTAAAAAAAAGGAAAGGCATCAGGTCCAGAGACCCCCGGGTTTCATCTTGACTTTACCATTAGCTGTGCGGCAGACCTTCAAACCTCTCGAATCCTGGTTTCTTCGCATGAAGATAAAAGAAAATAATAACTCCTTTCTTCTATTTTCAGGAAGATTAGATTTGACTGCATGCAGCCAGGAAATGTGGACACACATCAACTAAGAGAAGATTCTCTCTTGATTTCGGTCCGTGTAGACATCCATTCATCCATCTTCTCGTCTCAGGGCATGTGCTTCTGAGATGTTGAACTAATTAATAAGTGTTTCCTAAAACTGTGAAACAGCTTTTTGCTCTGTACAGAATTAGTCTGGAATTGATTTCATAACCAGGGCCCATGCTCTGAGAACCCTAACTAGCGCATATGCCCATGTGGGTGAATCGAAGCTTTGGAGAGAAGGTTTTCTATAGATTATACTCCACCAAGTCACTGGGAAACCATGTGGTTAAGAACTTGACAAAGACCCTCTTTCCTGAAAGTGGAGGAGGAGTGGTGGTGGCCAGAAGCCTCGAATATTAAGGAAGAACAAGGATGGGAACTCAGAGTACTCCTGGTGTTCTAGACACTGTGCTAGCTGCTTTCTATTTTTAACACTTTTAAGTTATTTAATAGCAGCACTCTTTCAAGGAATTGAGAAAGTGGGAATCCTGGAGGAAAGGGATTCTGGATATGCCAACTTTTAAACTACCCTGAGTTTTGAGATATCTGAGTATAGATTGATTTGCTCGAAGTTATTTTCTGCAGACTGAAAAGAAACAGAAAACCCTTAGGTGGGCGTGACCCAGGGCTGTCTCTGGACCAATGGTAGACTGTAAGTCTGAAGATGTCGGGATCCTGTCTGTTCAGTGCCTCCTTGTACAATGTTTAGCAGACGCTTCACATAGGATTTGATGCTCGGAGCTGCAGCAGCCCTTTTGTGACCATAAGAACAAACAAAGAAAATTTCAGGAGAGGTGACTCAGTAGCCAAGGGGGGTCGGAAGGCATCTAGCATGGGCTGTTAGCCCCGGGGGTGGGGTTGCAAAGAGTTGAACACAACTTAGCTAATGAACAACCACAGAATTTAAAATTGGTTAAAAAAAAGGAAAGGCATCAGGTCCAGAGACCCCCGGGTTTCATCTTGACTTTACCATTAGCTGTGCGGCAGACCTTCAAACCTCTCGAATCCTGGTTTCTTCGCATGAAGATAAAAGAAAATAATAACTCCTTTCTTCTATTTTCAGGAAGATTAGATTTGACTGCATGCAGCCAGGAAATGTGGACACACATCAACTAAGAGAAGATTCTCTCTTGATTTCGGTCCGTGTAGACATCCATTCATCCATCTTCTCGTCTCAGGGCATGTGCTTCTGAGATGTTGAACTAATTAATAAGTGTTTCCTAAAACTGTGAAACAGCTTTTTGCTCTGTACAGAATTAGTCTGGAATTGATTTCATAACCAGGGCCCATGCTCTGAGAACCCTAACTAGCGCATATGCCCATGTGGGTGAATCAAGCTTTGAAGAGAAGGTTTTCTATAGATTATACTCCACCAAGTCACTGGGAAACCATGTGGTTAAGAACTTGACAAAGACCCTCTTTCCTGAAAGTGGAGGAGGAGTGGTGGTGGCCAGAAGCCTCGAATATTAAGGAAGAACAAGGATGGGAACTCAGAGTACTCCTGGTGTTCTAGACACTGTGCTAGCTGCTTTCTATTTTTAACACTTTTAAGTTATTTAATAGCAGCACTCTTTCAAGGAATTGAGAAAGTGGGAATCCTGGAGGAAAGGGATTCTGGATATGCCAACTTTTAAACTACCCTGAGTTTTGAGATATCTGAGTATAGATTGATTTGCTCGAAGTTATTTTCTGCAGACTGAAAAGAAACAGAAAACCCTTAGGTGGGCGTGACCCAGGGCTGTCTCTGGACCAATGGTAGACTGTAAGTCTGAAGATGTCGGGGATCCTGTCTGTTCAGTGCCTCCTTGTACAATGTTTAGCAGACGCTTCACATAGGATTTGATGCTCGGAGCTGCAGCAGCCCTTTTGTGACCATAAGAACAAACAAAGAAAATTTCAGGAGAGGTGACTCAGAGCCCTAGCACATTTGAACCATCAAATTAACCCGCTTTGTTACCCTCTGCCTTCATCCCTCTAGGTTTATGTATAAATTCTTCATTTTGAAGTCATTTTACCCCATGACTGTTTATCTAAACTCAGAGCCAGAAACATCCCAACTGACCCAGTCTCAAAGAGGAGCTTGGATAGTTCCCCATCTCAGCTGGGTGATCACCATCGTGCTCTTGAGAAGGACAGCAGCCACCTGCATCTCAAGGCTATGCTATAATGCTTGCTGGGACCCCGAGCCGATCTCTCTCACTTTTCAGCAAACTCACGTTGCACATGAGAGTTGAATTCCCGGCCGCGCAGGTGGCAGAGAATGAGCCTGGCAGTTTCGTGTTTGGCTTGTCAGGGTGCCACGTGGCACTGGGTGCCAGGGCCCTGTTATGCGATCTGAGCCATCTCGCTGACCTGCCTGTTGCCAGGGCTCGGGAGCGAGGAGCATAGTTGACATTCCTCCCCTCCTGGAGAATTCTATGCAGAGAGACACCTGTGCCGGTCCTCTGGGCATTTCCCCATTCCTTTTTCTGGTGGACCTGCCATCTCTGAAACCTGAGCTGGGCTGGGCAGGGAGGGAGAGCGTCAGTGCATTCTGAGGTTTTATTAACCGACCATCAGGCAAGACCATGAATTTCCATAAGCATTTAGGTTATATTTGGGGGTGTATTTGTGACTTTGGTGGGAGTACATCTGCGCTGCATGGAGATCAAGTTAATTTCAGTACTCCTCTTGCTCCAGTAGCTAAGCCACCATGCTTCCAATACAGGGGGCCCTGGATTCAGTCCCTGGTCAGGGAACTAGATACCACCCCACCCCCAGGCTGTGATGAAGATGGAAGATCCTGGATGCTGCAGCTAAGACCAAGAGTGGCCAAATAAACGAATAGATACAAATAAATATCTAAAACAAGAAATTCAGCTTCAATTCCTCAAACATGTCACCCTTGCATGAGGCTGGCTGCCGGGGAAGAGCCACCTCTTTCTGATCGCCCCTGAATCTGCCCGTGTCCAGCTCTGCAGTCCCACGGACGGTAGCCCGCTGGTCTCCTTGGTCCACATAATCCTCCAGACAAGACTGCTGGAGTGGGTGGCCGTTTCCTTCTCCAGGGGACCTTCCAACCCAGAGATTGAGCCTGGGGCTCTTATGTCTCCTGCACTGGCAGGTGCATTCTTTACCACTTACGCCCCCTGGGAAGCTCCTCTGTCCTGTAGTTGCTTCTTTGCTCCCTGTGTAGGGAATAAATATTTTTCCCGGGTAGGAAGGCACTTCGAGACTCTGAAAATAGTCTGTTTTTCATCACACTTTCAAGTTATTTATTTAGATTAGATTGGACTCAGGGATTCTTGTTTTTATGAGTCATGAGCTACTCCATCAGGATGTTGCTTCTCCCCGACATGCTCAGTGGAAGGCGTGGGCACACACACACGTGGGACGTGTACACAACACACATGCGCATGTACTCAGGTTCACATCCTGCTTTATTTCCGTATCCACCTGTAGCTACCGAATACCACGCATTCACCTCTTCTCCACTTTCAGTCCAACACCACGGGACTCGTTCTTGTTTTCTCCCATTCCGCAGTTGTAACGCTTTTCCCAACAGGGAGCCAGTTGGCTTCCGTTGTCTTGAGCCCGTTCGATCAGCCCCCTCATGTATAACCCAGATCTTATCACTACCGCCACCGCGCTTAAGCCACTTCCTCATCTCGCTCACCTCCAGACCCCAGGCTGGGCTTCTCCTCCTGGGCGGACGCCCTCGGCATCCCTCAGCCCCTGGGCCGCCCCAACCAGCCCTGCCCTCTCGGCGTGAACAGCTCCCCTGACGGCTGGTGACTGGCTGCAGTTCAGAGGAAAAGTGAAGACGGAGAGGCGACATCAAGGGGGAAAGGCTCAGCGGGATGAAGCCCCCGGCAGTCTGATCTATTGAATCTGTCTCGGGAGGCTTATCTGTGAGGACCATAGAGTGGCCAAATAAACGAATAGATACAAATAAATATCTAAAACAAGAAATTCAGCTTCAATTCCTCAAACATGTCACCCTTGCATGAGGCTGGCTGCCGGGGAAGAGCCACCTCTTTCTGATCGCCCCTGAATCTGCCCGTGTCCAGCTCTGCAGTCCCACGGACGGTAGCCCGCTGGTCTCCTTGGTCCACATAATCCTCCAGACAAGACTGCTGGAGTGGGTGGCCGTTTCCTTCTCCAGGGGACCTTCCAACCCAGAGATTGAGCCTGGGGCTCTTATGTCTCCTGCACTGGCAGGTGCATTCTTTACCACTTACGCCCCCTGGGAAGCTCCTCTGTCCTGTAGTTGCTTCTTTGCTCCCTGTGTAGGGAATAAATATTTTTCCCGGGTAGGAAGGCACTTCGAGACTCTGAAAATAGTCTGTTTTTCATCACACTTTCAAGTTATTTATTTAGATTAGATTGGACTCAGGGATTCTTGTTTTTATGAGTCATGAGCTACTCCATCAGGATGTTGCTTCTCCCCGACATGCTCAGTGGAAGGCGTGGGCACACACACACGTGGGACGTGTACACAACACACATGCGCATGTACTCAGGTTCACATCCTGCTTTATTTCCGTATCCACCTGTAGCTACCGAATACCACGCATTCACCTCTTCTCCACTTTCAGTCCAACACCACGGGACTCGTTCTTGTTTTCTCCCATTCCGCAGTTGTAACGCTTTTCCCAACAGGGAGCCAGTTGGCTTCCGTTGTCTTGAGCCCGTTCGATCAGCCCCCTCATGTATAACCCAGATCTTATCACTACCGCCACCGCGCTTAAGCCACTTCCTCATCTCGCTCACCTCCAGACCCCAGGCTGGGCTTCTCCTCCTGGGCGGACGCCCTCGGCATCCCTCAGGCCCTGGGCCGTCCCAACACAGCCCTGCCCTCTCGGCGTGAACAGCTCCCCTGACGGCTGGTGACTGGCTGCAGTTCAGAGGGAAAAGTGAAGACGGAGAGGACGACATCAAGAAGGCTGTGACCAGCCTTGGTGGCGAGGAGGGCTCAGCGGGGATGAAGCCCCGCCGGCAGTCTGATCTATTGAATCTGTCTCGGGAGGCTTATCTGTGAGGGTGTGGTGGCTACAACCCACCAACTTCACAGGCTTTCTCTCTGCTTCTCTGCCCTGAGGACACCGTGACCACTTGCGGGGCTGACGTCCAAGCTCCAGCCCTCGGTTCTCAGGTGCCCGGGTCTGGGACTTCAGAGCCCTCTTTGGTGACACGAAGGGAAGACACATCCCTGGAGGCACCTCCCTGAACCTCCCCCTCCCCTACAAGCCACTCTCACGGGCCAGGCGCCCAGCTCTTTGCCTGCCTCTCGCCTACACAGGCCCCTCCAACGACTGTGACGCAAAGCCTGGGAGTCACATGGTGAGGGGTCAGCGATGGGTGAGCCCGGACGATTCCTGGGTCCCCAGCGTGGCTGGTCTCACGCCATGAGGCCACATCCTTTTTATTCCCTGGGAGGTTTGGCGAAAGAGCAGGGTGCCCTGCGCTGCTCTCTGGGGATGGGCCCTCTCCTGCCACGGGTGGACCTGGGGTTAGCCTGTGAGCAAGGCCACGTGACCTGCCGCCACTGTGCTTCTGCTTGGTGACACCACACGTCATCACAGCCCCATCACTCTGAGACACGCGTTTCCTCTCTTTTCCCTCGTCAAGGTCTGTGGCTTCTGCGCTGTCTCGTGCATTTGGGGAAGGGGACAGATAGGTGCCACTCCAGGGTGATGAGCAAGCAAGAAGGTCACAGAGGAGGAGCCGAGATGTTGGAAGCCCCTTGAAAAAGGGGGTTTCCAGTTGGCTTCCGGGTTGTCTTGAGCCCGTTCGATCAGCCCCTCATGTATAACCCAGATCTTATCACTACCGCCACCGCTTAAGCCACTTCCTCATCTCGCTCACCTCCAGACCCCAGGCTGGGCTTCTCCTCCTGGGCGGACGCCCTCGGCATCCCTCAGGCCCTGGGCCGTCCCAACACAGCCCTGCCCTCTCGGCGTGAACAGCTCCCCTGACGGCTGGTGACTGGCTGCAGTTCAGAGGGAAAAGTGAAGACGGAGAGGACGACATCAAGAAGGCTGTGACCAGCCTTGGTGGCGAGGAGGGCTCAGCGGGGATGAAGCCCCGCCGGCAGTCTGATCTATTGAATCTGTCTCGGGAGGCTTATCTGTGAGGGTGTGGTGGCTACAACCCACCAACTTCACAGGCTTTCTCTCTGCTTCTCTGCCCTGAGGACACCGTGACCACTTGCGGGGCTGACGTCCAAGCTCCAGCCCTCGGTTCTCAGGTGCCCGGGTCTGGGACTTCAGAGCCCTCTTTGGTGACACGAAGGGAAGACACATCCCTGGAGGCACCTCCCTGAACCTCCCCCTCCCCTACAAGCCACTCTCACGGGCCAGGCGCCCAGCTCTTTGCCTGCCTCTCGCCTACACAGGCCCCTCCAACGACTGTGACGCAAAGCCTGGGAGTCACATGGTGAGGGGTCAGCGATGGGTGAGCCCGGACGATTCCTGGGTCCCCAGCGTGGCTGGTCTCACGCCATGAGGCCACATCCTTTTTATTCCCTGGGAGGTTTGGCGAAAGAGCAGGGTGCCCTGCGCTGCTCTCTGGGGATGGGCCCTCTCCTGCCACGGGTGGACCTGGGGTTAGCCTGTGAGCAAGGCCACGTGACCTGCCGCCACTGTGCTTCTGCTTGGTGACACCACACGTCATCACAGCCCCATCACTCTGAGACACGCGTTTCCTCTCTTTTCCCTGCGTCAAGGTCTGTGGCTTCTGCCGCTGTCTCGTGCATTTGGGGAAGGGGACAGATAGGTGCCACTCCAGGGTGATGAGCAAGCAAGAAGGTCACAGAGAGGAGGAGCCGAGATGTTGGAGAAAGCCCAGCTCTTCCTCCCCAGCACACATGGGGACAGAAGGCAGCTCTGCACATCAGCTCTGGGCTCTCCATGCCTCCCCAGGTCCCGTTTGGCTGGAACCTGACTTGGCAGATGGAGAGAGCGAGCTGTCTTCTCTGAGTCACGGGAGGGAAGAACACGACTCCTTGGGGGCTTCTAAATGCCAGAGCCAGAGGCCTGGAAGACATGCTGCAGAAAAGCACAGCACGGGGACGTTCCACCTCTGCTCCCCAGCGCGTCCCTTCTGGGCTCCAGGATTCTTGAACGATACAAAGCCTTTCCCGGAGAACACAGCGGCATGGTCATAACTTGTTAAATACCGTAATTAAAATAGTTCTCTTATTAACTTCGTGATAACATTTTTTCCCCTCCCTCCTCCTCCAAATTACATGTTAGCATTTTGTTAATTAAATTTCTAGTTCCAACAGAACTGCTTGCCGCTGCTGCGTGGTGCACAGAGGGCCCGCTTCCTGGCGGGTGGGAGGGTGGACCAGCAGGTCAGACAGGTTTCTGTCTTTCCTACTGGAGCGCTGAGGGAAGGAAGCAGAGGAGATCTTCAACAGTCAGCGCTGAAGTAAGGTGCAAAGGAAAGTAAAGGGTGCTCAGTTCAGTCCCTTGAACAGCAGGGACATCCAACCAGTCAGTCCTAAAGCAAACCAACCCCAAATACTCACTGGAAGGACTGCTGCTGAAGCTGAAGCTCGATGCTTTGGCCACCTGATGCAAAGAGCTAACTCACTGGAGAAGACCCTGATGCTGGGAAAGACTGAGGGCAAGAGGAGAAGAGGGCTGCAGAGGATGAGATGGTTGGATGACATCATCAACTCAATGGATATGAGTCTGAACAGAGTCCGGGACATAGTGAAGGACAGGAAGCCTATTGGGATGCAAAACGTTGGACACGACTGAGCGACTGAACAACAGTAACAGTTAGAACTTCAGATATGCATGCCATAATTTTGCTTAGTGTGAGTATATCCCAAACCTTTCCCGGGACATACTTATGCCCAAAGCTATTTGTTCTTTCGGTGAATTTCAAACTTAGTGGGGCGCCTGCATTATCTCTGGTTTTCTTGCACCTATGCCTAAACCCTGGCTCCCAGCTCCAGAGAAAGGAGGCTGTCTCCTCTCTTTCAATGCAGGCTGGTTTTTTAATTACTGAATTCATGATGGAGGCTGTTTGCATTGTTTTGGTCAGCTCCTTCATGCATACGCTCTGAGAATGTTCCAGCAGTGTGTTGTGCGAATACTCATGTGATGTCTATCTCATGATGTGATCTATGAATCATTTAAACAATGTCTAAGATGCACCCGGTGCTTTGTGAGTTGCTAGACCCAAGAGTCAATGAGAATAAGCTTTGACCTCAAGGGGCTCAGTGCTTAGAGCCGGGGTCCAAGGTACGGCCAAATCCAGACTGCCATCTTGTTTTATAAATAAAACTTTATTGGAACGCAGACACACCAGCATCTTGCATTATAAAGAAAGCTTTACTGGAACACTGCAATACCACCATCTTGTTTTATAAATAAAATGTTTTGGGGGAACAGAGACTCACACAATCACATATGACTGTGGCTGCTTCCACCTACAGGGCCTCACTGAGTAGTGGTAACAGACCCTGCAGCCCCCAAACCTAACGTACTTCCTTTTGCTTCTTACAAGTGATCTGACCCTTGACCTAGAGGAAGAGCTAGTCAGTGACGTGTTAAACCAGATGTCAGTGAAATGCGTGGGGACTATGAAGCGGGGAGCCGCCATCGACTTCTGTGCACCAGTTGGTGGGGCTACCATCAGAGCTGAGCTTTAGGGAGTGGTGCACGGGTGGGAAGGCTGGGGGCACGGGAGCCCAAGCAGGAGAAGCAGCCGGTGAGAGGACACAGAGGCTCCTTCTGGGCAGTGTCCTGAGGCTGTGGAAAGGGTGGGTGAAGGTGGGGGAAGACTCTCTGGAGGGTCTCCATAGATCACGTATTGACGGGGGTTTATGGATCGAACATACACGATAGGCTTGGAAGTTGAAATTAAAACCCATAGTTTACATGAGTCACTCAGCTCAGCGAGGTTAACGGACCTGTCCAAAATGTCACAGAAGGAAGCAGAAGAGTCCGGATACTGACTCAAAGAGAGCCTGTCTCTAAGCCCGTAACCTGAGCACCCTCCACACGCACTGCTCGGGGTAGAAGCCTGTCACCCCTCACAGACACAGGCAGGCTCCCGTAGGGCCGGCAGCAGGTCTTGTCCTAGAGCACGGGTTCCCATGGGGCGACTTTGCCCTCGGAGGGACATGTGGTCATGTCTGGAGACAGTTTTGGTTTTCAGCGCTTTGGGGGAAGTTGCTCCCGGCAGCTAGTGGGCAGAAGCCAAGGATGCTGCGAAACATCCCCGATGGCCCCGCACACAAAGAACTATGTGCCCCAAATATCAGTCGTGCAACGGTTGAGAACCCTGCCCTGCACGGGGCTTGGCAAATAAAGGGATACTTAGTCAGGTTTGTTGAACTAAGAAAAAAAGAAGGACATCTTTCAGGAATGGGGAAAAGTCCAGAGCCATCTATGAGCAGGATGCAAGATGGCAGAGGGAACAAGAACGGAACGTTGGAACAGGACTGCAGGCCCACGAGGGAGGACGCGAGGGAGCTTGGACTTATTCTCAAGGCAGGGCGAGTACCAGCGACACTCTTCGTTCAGGGATGGGTGTGACGAAGAGGGCTTCCTGGGGAGCTCTACTAACGATGGCATGAGGAAGAGGCTGGCGTAAGAAGACAGGCCAGGAATCTCCATGGCAGCAGGGCAGTGGAAAGAGGGAGGAGGCGGCAATGCTGTGCGAGGTCAGAAGTCAGACTCAGCAGCACTGGGGTGCATGGAGCAAGAGGGACGGTCAGGACAACACTTGTTCCAACAAGTACACCGCGGTCTGAGGGAAGGGACGCAGGAGGGAGACCAGGTGAGCGAGCGCAGGAGGACGGAGAAGGTGGGCGAGAGGACGGGACTGGATTTGCTCATTTCAAGGCAAATCTGATCGAACAGCTTTACAAAGCACTGTCTTCTGGATTCCAAAGTCAATCCCATTTTTTGAAAAAATCATCTCTCACCGCCACTGATTGCCTTTTTGGTCTGCTGACAGTATAAACCCAGACAGGGGACAGAAGCAGAAGGTGCTGGTTCAAATCAACAAATATTTATGGCAGCCATACTGATGTGCTGAGCACGGGAGCCCCTTTGCTCTGGGGATTCTCAAGGGACAGCTTAGCCTTGATGCTTAAATACAACATCTCCTGGCAGTGCCACGTCCCTGGGGGTCGAGGCGCACCCTGCCCTCAGCCCCAGGCAGGTCCAAAAGCTAGAGTTGAGTCCTGTCCTCTCCTGGAGTTTTAGGAGGACCCAGCACAGGAGCAAAGCTCTGCAGGTTGCTGTCTGCCCCTAAATTTGCCCACTCCTCAGCCGATGCGGTTCCTGCAGTCGTCGGTTGGGGGGAACCCCTAGTGGGCAGAAGCCAAGGATGCTGCGAAACATCCCGATGGCCCGCACACAAGAACTATGTGCCCCAAATATCAGTCGTGCAACGGTTGAGAACCCTGCCCTGCACGGGCTTGGCAAATAAAGGGATACTTAGTCAGGTTTGTTGAACTAAGAAAAAGAAGGACATCTTTCAGGAATGGGGAAAAGTCCAGAGCCATCTATGAGCAGGATGCAAGATGGCAGAGGGAACAAGAACGGAACGTTGGAACAGGACTGCAGGCCCACGAGGGAGGACGCGAGGGAGCTTGGACTTATTCTCAAGGCAGGGCGAGTACCAGCGACACTCTTCGTTCAGGGATGGGTGTGACGAAGAGGGCTTCCTGGGGAGCTCTACTAACGATGGCATGAGGAAGAGGCTGGCGTAAGAAGACAGGCCAGGAATCTCCATGGCAGCAGGGCAGTGGAAAGAGGGAGGAGGCGGCAATGCTGTGCGAGGTCAGAAGTCAGACTCAGCAGCACTGGGGTGCATGGAGCAAGAGGGACGGTCAGGACAACACTTGTTCCAACAAGTACACCGCGGTCTGAGGGAAGGGACGCAGGAGGGAGACCAGGTGAGCGAGCGCAGGAGGACGGAGAAGGTGGGCGAGAGGACGGGACTGGATTTGCTCATTTCAAGGCAAATCTGATCGAACAGCTTTACAAAGCACTGTCTTCTGGATTCCAAAGTCAATCCCATTTTTTGAAAAAATCATCTCTCACCGCCACTGATTGCCTTTTTGGTCTGCTGACAGTATAAACCCAGACAGGGGACAGAAGCAGAAGGTGCTGGTTCAAATCAACAAATATTTATGGCAGCCATACTGATGTGCTGAGCACGGGAGCCCCTTTGCTCTGGGGATTCTCAAGGGACAGCTTAGCCTTGATGCTTAAATACAACATCTCCTGGCAGTGCCACGTCCCTGGGGGTCGAGGCGCACCCTGCCCTCAGCCCCAGGCAGGTCCAAAAGCTAGAGTTGAGTCCTGTCCTCTCCTGGAGTTTTAGGAGGACCCAGCACAGGAGCAAAGCTCTGCAGGTTGCTGTCTCAGCACCCCGGGGAGCCACACCGAGCAAGGAGGCTCCCCTCTAAGCCTGCAGGCTCCTCGCTGTCTGACCCCACCAGCTCCCCTCAATTCAGACTACCAGTCGGACTGGAAGCCGGGAGCCAGCCCAACGGATGGCGGTTCCTGCTGAAGAGATAAGCCAAGCTGCCCGCCAGCAGGGCTTGGCTACAAAAGCCCACGAAGCTGCAAGCTTATCCCAAGAAGGTGATGCAGGGGGGTTGTTTCTACATGCAGCTTCTCTCTCTGCAGAAGCTGGGCATTTCTTCAAGCACGTTTGTACATATATGGGTGATTGGTGTGGTTGGGGAGGTCGCTTGGCGAGACAGAGGGCGTGTGCCACTGGCTGCTTCCACTGACTTCACTGAAGCTCGGGACGCCACCGTCGATTTGGTCCTCATCTAGTTTAGCCAGCCTGGCTCTATTTTGGGGCGGCAGAAAGCACTGCTGCGTTGAGATGGTATTTTTAAGCTTTGTATTTTGTATCGGGGAGGGGTGAGGGTGCGCTTAGTCACTCAGCTGTGTCCGACTCCTTGCGACCCCGTGGACTGTAGCCCGCCTTCCGCCCCCCAGCTCCCTCCCAGCCAGGCTGTCCAAGCCCTGAGCAGAGCTCCCTGAGCTGTACAGGAGGTCCTTGCTGGCCGTCCATCTTAAATACAACAGTGTGTACACGTCCATTCCAGACTCCCTAACTATCCCTCCCCCCTCCCCCCCAGCCGTAAGTTCATCTCCTAAGTGTGTGAGTCTCTTTCTATTTTGTCATTTTAGATCCCACATATAAAGGATGTCATATTTAATACGCTGTTTCTCCTTCTTCTTCTGAGTTGCTTCACTCAGTATGACAGTCTCTGGGGGAGCCGGTACTTTTGTAAATGAACAGCCTTGGTCCAAAACGGGATGTCGAGGGAGGACGGGTCAGGATTGCACGCAGACTCTCCTCCCGTCTGTGTGAACAGCCTCCCTCCTGCTCCCCCCGGCACCGGCCCCGTCGGCGCACAGCGGGACGGCATGTGGCGCGTCCGTGTCGTGGCGTCGGGAGGTGGCCGTTCTGCGTCTCAGCAGACAGACTGACAGCTGGGGCCTCGGAGAGGCTCGGCTCCGGACGGAGAACGGGGCGCCTGGAGATGCAGCAGTCTTTGCTGTGGGTTCTATTGCAGATGCGAGTGGACACTGGAATCCATGAGCGTTGGAAAGAAAGAGCTGCCTGTTCTCAGTCGCAACGTATTGTATCATAGGATACATACACAGCAAGGCCCCACTGTAGAGCGCAGGGAACTATATTCGATAACCTGTGATAAACAGTAATGGACAAGCATACAATAGAGAAGATAAACACATATATATGTAACAATCATTTTGCTGCATAGTAGAAATGAACAGAACCTTGTGAATCAACGATGTATCAATAAAATAAATTTTAAAAATAAACCATTATTTTAAAAAAGAAGAAAGCCTATGATTACAGAGAAATTCTAAAGCAATCCACGGTCTTTCATTTTTACAGACGAGGTGTAATTGCAGGGCTCCATGTCCCGGGAGATGAAGAGGGACATCAAGGCTCAATTCAGATTACATTTTGCCATGCCTTTACGTTTTTCTTCATGAGTTATATTTTTCCTATGTTTTCTGAAAAATCAAATGCAGAAAAATAAGATCTTTCTTGTATTCGTTAAAAATCCTATTTTATAATTTTGAAATAAATTATGGATAGACTTTTTTTTTTTTTAAAGATTTATTTATTTATTTAATTTGGGCAGGGGTCGGGTTGGGGAGGGAGGGGCATGGGCAGGCCACTTCTATTGGTCTTTCATTTCTCTATTTTTATCCATCTTTGTTCTTTGGCTCCTGTGGGCCTCCCATCGCGGTGGTGTCTGTCGTCGCCGAGCACCGGCTCTGGGCGCATGCGCTCCAGAGCTCCGGCTCGGTAATTGGACACATCGGTCCAGCCGCTCCACGGCACGTGGGATCTTCCCAGGCCTGGGATCGAACCAGCGCCCCTTGCACTGCAGGGCGGTGTCCTTACCCACTGGACCACCAGGGGAAGCCCAGGATAGACTTTTTATTGATATCAAATGTTGTGGAATATCTTGTTGATAATAAATGAAGTCATAAAATATGAGTAACGGAAGTTAAAGGGGCTTTAACTAAACTTTAACAGTGAAAGACAAAAGAAAAGCTCATGAATTAGAGTTGCCCCGATGTTCTTGCTCACTGTAACGCAATGAGTTACAGTCACTTTATATATATATATATATATTTTTTTTTTCTTTTTCTGGCAACTTCTATTGGTCTTTCATTTATTTATTTTTTATCCATCTTTGTTCCTTGGCCTGTGTGGGCCTCCCACCGCGGTGGCCTCTCTCGTCGCAGAGCACTGGCTCTGGGCGCATGCGCTCCAGAGCTCGGGCTTGGTAGTTGGACTCATCCATCCAGCCGCTCTGCGTCAGGACAAGCCCGTTCTTCCTGTCTCCCTTTAAGGTAAGGAACAGACGAAAAAGGGACGGGGGACACAGAAAGAACGACGCACAAAGCGTAGAAACCTTGTGACTTCCTCGAGGGCGCTGAACTGTCAGGTTTGAGTCTGAACCCACGGTGCCACGGTGCTCCCCGACGGTGCGCCCCCAGAGGGGTGTTCTCCGACAAGCCGGTGATTGCGGTTCAGAGCGAAGACCAACTCGTGGGCACGTCACCATGGCAACGTGTAGGTACCCCGGTTCAGAGGCCCGAGGATGGGTATTATGGGCTTCCTTTCTTTTTCTCTTTCCTCTCTTAGCACTAGCCTAAGGTAAAGGGCAGTTGAGTTGGATTAACTCACTCCTGTTTAAAAAGATGTATAGATATATGTAGCTTGAAATTGTCAGTGAAATTGCACCTCAGGCATCAACCCGAGGCATTCTGGGGTCCTTGAATGTCACCAAGAGCTGGAGGGTGGAGTTGATGACCCGGTCAGATCCAGGGACATCTAAGTGGCCCTTTGTCTGTTTAGTCAGAATCTTGAGCCATTGCCTGCCTAGTGCCCTGGGATCCTACACCAGCCGGATGCTGGAACAGCAAAATGAGCCTCCCTTAGGGGGACCCGCGCTGAGGCAGGAAGCAGCTTCATGCTCCAGCCCCTCCAGGAGTTGCCACCAAAAGCTCTAAGAGCTTATTTGTAAAACTCCAAGTCTCTTGGACTCCCCTGGCTCTTTTATTTTCTTGCTTTTCTGACTTGGACTTTGAACCATCAAGCCTGCCTGGGAGTTGAGAATTGGTCCAGTAAATACAGATACAAGGGGCTTCCCTGGGGGTCCAGTGGGTAAGGACACCGCCTTGCAGTGCAAGGGGCGCCGGTTCGATCCCTGGCCTGGGAGGATCCCACGTGCTGCAGAGCGGCTGGACCCATGCGTCCAACGACTGAGCCGGGGCTCTGGAGTGCGTGTGCCCAGAGCCGGTGCTCTGCAGTGAGAGAGGCCGCTGCGATGAGAGGCCCACACAGGTCAAAGAACAAAGATGGATGAAAATAAACAAATTAAAGACCAACAGAAGTGCCCCACCCCCACCAAAATACAGATACAAGAGCTTCCCTGGTGGCTCCGTGGTAAAGAATCTGCCCACCAATCCGGGAGACCAGGAAACTGCGGAAACACAGAAAATGTGGGTTCGATTCCTGGGTCAAAAAGATCCCCTGGAGGAGGAAATGTGACGTAGAAACCTTGTGACTTCCTCGAGGGCGCTGAACTGTCAGGTTTGAGTCTGAACCCACGGTGCCACGGTGCTCCCCGACGGTGCGCCCCCAGAGGGGTGTTCTCCGACAAGCCGGTGATTGCGGTTCAGAGCGAAGACCAACTCGTGGGCACGTCACCATGGCAACGTGTAGGTACCCCGGTTCAGAGGCCCGAGGATGGGTATTATGGGCTTCCTTTCTTTTTCTCTTTCCTCTCTTAGCACTAGCCTAAGGTAAAGGGCAGTTGAGTTGGATTAACTCACTCCTGTTTAAAAAGATGTATAGATATATGTAGCTTGAAATTGTCAGTGAAATTGCACCTCAGGCATCAACCCGAGGCATTCTGGGGTCCTTGAATGTCACCAAGAGCTGGAGGGTGGAGTTGATGACCCGGTCAGATCCAGGGACATCTAAGTGGCCCTTTGTCTGTTTAGTCAGAATCTTGAGCCATTGCCTGCCTAGTGCCCTGGGATCCTACACCAGCCGGATGCTGGAACAGCAAAATGAGCCTCCCTTAGGGGGACCCGCGCTGAGGCAGGAAGCAGCTTCATGCTCCAGCCCCTCCAGGAGTTGCCACCAAAAGCTCTAAGAGCTTATTTGTAAAACTCCAAGTCTCTTGGACTCCCCTGGCTCTTTTATTTTCTTGCTTTTCTGACTTGGACTTTGAACCATCAAGCCTGCCTGGGAGTTGAGAATTGGTCCAGTAAATACAGATACAAGGGGCTTCCCTGGGGGTCCAGTGGGTAAGGACACCGCCTTGCAGTGCAAGGGGCGCCGGTTCGATCCCTGGCCTGGGAGGATCCCACGTGCTGCAGAGCGGCTGGACCCATGCGTCCAACGACTGAGCCGGGGCTCTGGAGTGCGTGTGCCCAGAGCCGGTGCTCTGCAGTGAGAGAGGCCGCTGCGATGAGAGGCCCACACAGGTCAAAGAACAAAGATGGATGAAAATAAACAAATTAAAGACCAACAGAAGTGCCCCACCCCCACCAAAATACAGATACAAGAGCTTCCCTGGTGGCTCCGTGGTAAAGAATCTGCCCACCAATCCGGGAGACCAGGAAACTGCGGAAACACAGAAAATGTGGGTTCGATTCCTGGGTCAAAAAGATCCCCTGGAGGAGGAAATGGCAACCTACTGCAGTGCTCTTGCCTGGAAAATCCCTTGGACAGAGGAGCCTGGTGGGCCGCAGTTCACGGGCCACAAAGAGTCGGGCGTGATGGAGCACGTACAGCTAAGGACAAATAAAAAGTGGGCTTAGTCTGGGTAAAATTCAGAACTCAAAGGTCTTTGGCATGTCCGTACCTCTCCTTCTGAGATGTGCTTAGTATTTTGGGGATATGTGGACATCCCTTCTTTAGGACTAGTTGCTTAGGTCATATTTCTTCTTTATAAAGCAGATACCATGTCAGAATTTCTTTTTTATTTTAGAAGTTTCTATGTCACAGAGACTCCTAAGAATTCAAGAGTTTCTGTAATTACCTTTAACATATGTTGACCCCTACCTCTTTGAGATACTCAGTTTTTTTTTTTTTCTTCGCCATTTCTGATAATAAACCTCCTTTGACTGATCAGAGTATTTAGTCAGCAACTTCACAGGAAGAAGTAACTGAGACCAACAGTTAAGAGACCTCGAGGATGCTGGGCAGAGAGGAAATAAATCCATTGCCATCTGGAGAGTACTTTCCAGCCTCAGGTCTGAGTCCGTGTGGGACCCCCAGGGCCCTCCTAGTTTAAAAAGCTAGTGGCATCTTTCCCTGGCCTTTCCTGGGCTCTGATCAGTTTTCATAGAACTCGTCTTGGCCATGTAGACTTGGAAGCCAAAAGTAGACTCTTTATACTTTGATCCTTAAAGAAACTGGAACAAATCTAGTTGTTTATTAAAAAAAAAAGAAAAAGAGAAAGACAAAGCCAAGGGTGAGTTTCCCCGGGGGCTGGGGAGGCTTGTGCTGGGAAAGAAGGCACACGGTCCAAACAAACGCTGCTGAGAAAACGCTTCCAGCTGGATGGGGTTCCTCGGTTTCTCCGGGCAAAGGGGAGATCCACTCACAGATAAAAATCAGCTCATCACCCTCCGAGCAGCCGCTGGGAAGGCCGCCAGGCTGGGAAGAACAATGATTTCCTCGCTTTTAAATTTGATTATTATTTCATAGTTATTGGAAGCCTGTGATGCGTTTAGCTCTGCAGTCAACATGCAGGAGGAGGCGGCCTAATGGGATTCATGTTTTCCTCTTCAATTTTTCCATTTTTCATCAACTGAGTCAGCATCTCACTAGTTAAGAGAGGCTGAGCCAGATCTCCTCCGATCAGGACAGAGAGACTTCGTGGTGCCTCCCCTCGCTCTCCTCCCAGCCCTCGAGTCAACTGGCCTGTTTCTCTTCCCCTGTGCCACCGCACCTCTTTCTGCCTCTGTATCAATGAGATGAAATGTCTGTTTCATTTCAAATGACTCTAGGATGGATGGTTTTCTATTATCGCCTGGAAACAAACCATCCTGGTGTTTAACATGGTATTTTAACTTGAAGGAGATGAGAAAGGGTTCAGGATGACAGACATTCTCTTTTCCTGTTTGCTTTTACTATGTATTGAACGCTGCTGTCTGTTGGACTCAATGTGTTATGAATTATCTAGCTCACTCCTCTAACCTCTTTACGAGACAGGCCCCGTATTATCGGCCCCATTTGACAAATGTGGAAGCAGGCTGAGAACGTTACAGGGAACCTCTCAGCCAGGAAGTTCATGTTCATCTTTCTCACCAAGTCCCTGGATGAACCCTTCTGCATCCCGCCTCCTATGGGTTTGAACATTGGTCAGTGTCCGATGTTCTAAAAAATCAAAAGCCAGTGGACAAGGTTTCACTGGCATGTCCATTTTTCCTCTAGGAAAAGAACTGGGGAATTGAGTTAAAACTTGGGTTTGCAGGAAGGTGTATAATTAAGGGTCTGACAGGGAAACCATCTTCAAGTTGAAAGCACCCATTTAAGGGTGCATGCTTATGCTTTGTTTTTGTTTCTTGTCTTCACATTGGAGTCCACTGGAAAACCAAGTTGTCATGGGATAAACTGAGTCTAGATGCACCTGGGGGTTGAGCAACTGGCTGGCTTTTTGAAGGTTGGATAATCTCCCCACCGGGTCCAAGATGGGGCCCCTTGGATTTTTCAAAAGATAAAAATCAGCTCATCACCCTCCGACCCCTGGGAAGGCCGCCAGGCTGGGAAGAACAATGATTTCCTCGCTTTTAAATTTGATTATTATTTCATAGTTATTGGAAGCCTGTGATGCGTTTAGCTCTGCAGTCAACATGCAGGAGGAGGCGGCCTAATGGGATTCATGTTTTCCTCTTCAATTTTTCCATTTTTCATCAACTGAGTCAGCATCTCACTAGTTAAGAGAGGCTGAGCCAGATCTCCTCCGATCAGGACAGAGAGACTTCGTGGTGCCTCCCCTCGCTCTCCTCCCAGCCCTCGAGTCAACTGGCCTGTTTCTCTTCCCCTGTGCCACCGCACCTCTTTCTGCCTCTGTATCAATGAGATGAAATGTCTGTTTCATTTCAAATGACTCTAGGATGGATGGTTTTCTATTATCGCCTGGAAACAAACCATCCTGGTGTTTAACATGGTATTTTAACTTGAAGGAGATGAGAAAGGGTTCAGGATGACAGACATTCTCTTTTCCTGTTTGCTTTTACTATGTATTGAACGCTGCTGTCTGTTGGACTCAATGTGTTATGAATTATCTAGCTCACTCCTCTAACCTCTTTACGAGACAGGCCCCGTATTATCGGCCCCATTTGACAAATGTGGAAGCAGGCTGAGAACGTTACAGGGAACCTCTCAGCCAGGAAGTTCATGTTCATCTTTCTCACCAAGTCCCTGGATGAACCCTTCTGCATCCCGCCTCCTATGGGTTTGAACATTGGTCAGTGTCCGATGTTCTAAAAAATCAAAAGCCAGTGGACAAGGTTTCACTGGCATGTCCATTTTTCCTCTAGGAAAAGAACTGGGGAATTGAGTTAAAACTTGGGTTTGCAGGAAGGTGTATAATTAAGGGTCTGACAGGGAAACCATCTTCAAGTTGAAAGCACCCATTTAAGGGTGCATGCTTATGCTTTGTTTTTGTTTCTTGTCTTCACATTGGAGTCCACTGGAAAACCAAGTTGTCATGGGATAAACTGAGTCTAGATGCACCTGGGGGTTGAGCAACTGGCTGGCTTTTTGAAGGTTGGATAATCTCCCCACCGGGTCCAAGGTGGCACTCGTGTTGGCGACCCTCCTGGGGTCACTGGCTCTGGTGCTCCCTGAGGCTGAGTCTAATGAGGAATTGCTCCATTTCTGTTTGCCCATTAGAGGAGCTCTGGATGAAACAATCTGGATGTGGGTAAGTGCTATAGGGATTTGCAAACAAGGCCAAGATTTTTGCAATCAGTTGATGTTTTGTTCTTTGGAGCGTACAGTGGATTGTGGGTTACGGCCAGGTGCAGGGTTGTCTATAGACTGCCAGTGGAAGAAGAAGCCAGAGGGGAGGGGCTGATGGCAGACACTCTCTCCTCGAGGGCTGGGGTGCCCAAACTCTGGAATCTAATGCCTGACAACCTGAGGTGGAGCTGATGTAATAATAATAGAAATACAGCGCACAACAAATGTATTGTGTTTGACTCATTCCGAAACCATCCCCCTGATCCCTGGTCTATGGAAAAATTGTCTTCCATGATACAGGTCCCTGGCATCAAAAAAGTTGGGAGCAGGCTTCCCTGGTGGTCCAGTGGGTAAGGACACCGCCTTGCAGTGCAAGGGGCGCCGATTCGATCCCTGGCCTGGGAGGATCCCACGTGCCAGAGCGGCTGGACCAATGTGTCCAATTACCGAGCCGGAGCTCTGGAGCATATGCGGCCAGAGCCGGTGCTCTGTGACAACAGAGGCCACCACGATGGGAGACCCACATGGGCCAAAGAACAAAGATGGATGAAAATAGAAATGAAAGACCCGCCTCCTATGGGTTTGAACATTGGTCAGTGTCCGATGTTCTAAAAAATCAAAAGCCAGTGGACAAGGTTTCACTGGCATGTCCATTTTTCCTCTAGGAAAAGAACTGGGGAATTGAGTTAAAACTTGGGTTTGCAGGAAGGTGTATAATTAAGGGTCTGACAGGAAACCATCTTCAAGTTGAAAGCACCCATTTAAGGGTGCATGCTTATGCTTTGTTTTTGTTTCTTGTCTTCACATTGGAGTCCACTGGAAAACCAAGTTGTCATGGGATAAACTGAGTCTAGATGCACCTGGGGGTTGAGCAACTGGCTGGCTTTTTGAAGGTTGGATAATCTCCCCACCGGGTCCAAGGTGGCACTCGTGTTGGCGACCCTCCTGGGGTCACTGGCTCTGGTGCTCCCTGAGGCTGAGTCTAATGAGGAATTGCTCCATTTCTGTTTGCCCATTAGAGGAGCTCTGGATGAAACAATCTGGATGTGGGTAAGTGCTATAGGGATTTGCAAACAAGGCCAAGATTTTTGCAATCAGTTGATGTTTTGTTCTTTGGAGCGTACAGTGGATTGTGGGTTACGGCCAGGTGCAGGGTTGTCTATAGACTGCCAGTGGAAGAAGAAGCCAGAGGGGAGGGGCTGATGGCAGACACTCTCTCCTCGAGGGCTGGGGTGCCCAAACTCTGGAATCTAATGCCTGACAACCTGAGGTGGAGCTGATGTAATAATAATAGAAATACAGCGCACAACAAATGTATTGTGTTTGACTCATTCCGAAACCATCCCCCTGATCCCTGGTCTATGGAAAAATTGTCTTCCATGATACAGGTCCCTGGCATCAAAAAAGTTGGGAGCAGGCTTCCCTGGTGGTCCAGTGGGTAAGGACACCGCCTTGCAGTGCAAGGGGCGCCGATTCGATCCCTGGCCTGGGAGGATCCCACGTACCGCAGAGCGGCTGGACCAATGTGTCCAATTACCGAGCCGGAGCTCTGGAGCATATGCGGCCAGAGCCGGTGCTCTGTGACAACAGAGGCCACCACGATGGGAGACCCACATGGGCCAAAGAACAAAGATGGATGAAAATAGAGAAATGAAAGACCAATAGAAGTGGCCCGCCTGCTCCCCTTCCTCCCCACCCCACCCCGCAAAATAAATAAATAAATCTTTAAAAAAAAAAAAAGTTGGGAGCATTTCATGGATGGCTCATGAATGTCCCTGAGAAAGTCAACGTTGAATATGTAAAGTCAAGTTTCCGTATAAGTCACTCTGGTCTAGAAGAGATTTATCATCAGGAGATGAGTCAGTCACATTGCTAGGTTCTGAGTTTGCACTGGGTATTGCTGAAACTGAAACTCCAATACTGTGGCCACCTGATGCGAAGAGCCAATTCATTGGGAAAGACCCTGATGCTGGGGAAGATTGAGGGCAGGAGGAGAAGAGGGCGGCAGAGGATGAGATGGCTAGATAGCATCACTAACTCAATGGACATGAATTTGAGCAAACTCCAGGAGATGGTGGAGGACAGAGGAGCCTGGTGACTGTAGTCCCAGGGGACACCAAGAGTCTGACAGGACTTAGTGAATGAAAACCAACAGCAACAACGTCCAGTGGGATCTTAACAGAGGAACAAGTCAGATAGTAGGGGGTGATCTTCTGTTTGCCAAAGGGCTAATAAATACCTATGAT
Organism: Tragulus kanchil; assembly: GCA_022376925.1. NCBI lineage: Eukaryota > Metazoa > Chordata > Mammalia > Artiodactyla > Tragulidae > Tragulus > Tragulus kanchil. Next base: position 19,930,757 of record JAIOJX010000027.1, on the reverse strand, counting down.
CTGGCAGGAGCTGTGGTGCCCAGAGGATCATTTCTAGGAGCCCATTTCTTAAATAGCCCTTTAAAGCAATATGTGAGCATCGAGGGGCTGGAATCCAGAGTCTAAGCAAGGCAGACCCTCACCCTTCTGGAAGGTCCTTTGTCGGGTTGACGGTGTCTGACAAAGACACTCTGACTCCTCAGCTGCTGAGCACTGCCTCGCCTCCCGCTCTGTCTGCCTCTCCATGCCATCACCTCGGGGACCAAAGACGTGCGTAGGTGCAGCAGACGACCCGGTCTGGGATGCATACTGACCGCAGTGCAAAGGAGCTGCTCGAGGGTGACCGAGCCAGGCTTCCTCGGCACTGCGGCCCCTTGTCTGAAGGTCCCTGCATGGAAGGACCAATCCATGGCACGCGGGGTCTGCAGAGCTGCTCCCCGCCGACGAGAGTCATCCCTGAGAGCGTTAAGTTTACTTCCTGAAGGTCCAGGAAATTGGCTCAACTCCCTTCCTGCACTTCTCGAGAGCTGGGTCCTAGAAAATGCAGGTGCACATGTGTGAGAAGATACCAGGCACCTGCATGGTTTTCATGCATTTTCATTCTCCTTCCCATGATGCTTTTCTTAAAATCTATTCATTTATTTTTGGCTGTGAAGGGTTTTCGTTGCTGCCCCAGGCTTTTCTCTAGCCGGGACGCTCAGGCTTCTCATTGTGGTGGCTTCTCTTGTTGTGGATCACAGGCTCTAGGTGAACGGGCTTCCATTTCTGGCCCACGGGCTCAGCAGTCATGGCTCCTGGGCCCTGGAGCACAGGCTCAATCGTTGTGGCACGGAGGGCTCAGTCGCTTTGAGGCATGTGGCATCTTCCCAGATCAGGGATCAAACGTGTGTCTCCTGCATCGGGAGGTAGATTTTTAACCCCCAAGCTACAAAGGAAGTCCTTCACAGATGCTTTGATGCCAAAGGGTGTCCTTGAGTTCGTTAATGCAAGCTATCAGAATTATTGAGTGAATGAATAGAATCAAAGAGAACACGCAAAGGGAAGAGGACAGTGCTTATCGAAGCAGTTGAGGGGCTTTCCTGGCTGTGCAGGGGTTAGGACTTTGCCTTCCAGTGCAGTGGGTGTGGCTTCAGTCCCTGCTTGGGGAGTCAAGATCCCATCAGCCTCCCCGCCAAAACGCCAAAACATAAAACAGAAGCAAACGTGAAACAAATACAAAAAAGACTTTAAAAATGGTCCACATCAAAAAAATCATAAAAAAAAAAAGCAATTGAATCGTTTCTCCTCACTGTTTCAGAATGCAGATTAAGGTCAGGGCCAAGTGCTAGGAAATTGATAATGCTTGGAATATTGCTAGGAAAATAAGAAAGGTGAAGATCTATCATTTTAAGAGTGTGATATGTACCAGGCATTGTACTAAGGGCGTGCTTTTGTTTGTAAATGCATTTATATCTTGTACAAATCAGAGAAAAAAGGGTTTTCTCCCATCAAAAAGTATTATTTTTCCACCCTTTAAAACTTGGTGTGGCTTTGTGACTTGGGTTAAGGTGTCTCGTTTTGGTTTTTACTTGGAGTTACTCGGTTGCTTTATAATGCTGTGTTAATTTCTACTGTACAGAAAAGCGAATCAGCCATATGCACATATATCCACGGTTCTTTTTTTTTTTTTGATTTCTTTCCCATTTAGGTCACCACAGAGCACCAAGGAGAGGTCCCTGTGCTAAACAGTTCTCATGAGCTATCTTGAACTGAGATTTAGTATGTACTATCTCATTTTATCTTTACAACTCTACTAGGTTGCCAGAACTACCCCCATTTTCCAGATGAGGAAGTTGAGGATCCCTTAGATGGTTTATACTTCCTCCTGATTTGCATTTCTATTATGTAGCAGCATTGGGATTGGAAGGCAAGTCTGTCCTCAGATGGTATGACTTTGGCAAATGATTCAAAACTCGGCGGTGGACGCCGGGTGTCTGCGGTCTGCTAATCCCATCCCGCGGGTCGGTCTGCCTGCAGCGGTCACATCCCTCCCCACGCCACCCAAGGCATTCTCTCCCCACAGGATCCCCTCTCACCCCGTCCCCCTCTTCTGAGGTTTCTTTCTTGCCAGCTTCCTCTCCTCTCCGTTGTGAAATGGTTTTGTCTCTGTTGCTGCCTGTCCCAGCCCTTAGGCAAGAGGCGCTCAAGTCGATGCGCTAGGTTTGCCCTGACCTGTCTGTCCCATCTCCCACTGCACCAGGGAGGCTTCTCCTCTTGGCTTTATTAATCACTTCAATTTGGCATTGTGTGTGTTTTATGGTCTTTCCTTCCGCCCCGCTCTGCCCCTATTCAATTATGTTTACCTTTGAAAGCAGCACTGGAAGGGAAAAATCTATTCCTCCTGCCAGATGTTTAAAGAGAAAAATGCTCCCTAGAGACAGACACGCATATTTCTACCTCCAGCTTTTGTTTTTATTTTCTAAGATTTTTTTTTTTTTGATATGGACCATTTTTAAAGCCTTTATTGAATTCGTTACAATATTATTTCTGTTTTATCTTCCAATTTTGTTTGGCCCCAGAGGCAGATGGGATCGTAGCTCCCTGACCAGGGACTGAACTCTCACCCCCAGTGGTGGGAGGTGACTTCTTAACCACTGGACCACCAGGTGACTCCTTTCCTGTTTAGCACAAGCAGATGAAAAGGGGAGACAGCAAAGACCAGCTCCTTGTTTTTAATAATAAGCAGAAGGCTCTGGGGTGGGTGTGCCCTTGAGACCTCTGTCAGGCAGCCGTGTCTGCCTCTCTGAGACCCCAGTGGGCAGTGGCCCATCAGGCTCTTCTGCCCCAGGCAGGAATACTGGAATGGGTGGCCATTTCCTCCTCAGCCTGGGCACCCACGTCTCCCGTGTCTCCTGCATCGAGTCCTTTACCACTGAACCGCCCGGGAAGTCCTTGTCCTAGGGTGAGGACCCCAAACGCCTCATACGTTGGTGCACGGAGGAGCCACCGGGGCTCACAGCAGGTGCCGGCTTTGACTCAGGACCTCTCGAGTGGAGGCTGAGACCCTGCCTTTCATGTCAGGGAGTAGCAAGGTGGTGCTCTCTCTAAGGCTCCAAGGTTCCCCACCCTCTTCCTTCCACGCCTCCAGGTCTGTCCTGTGGTTTCTCATTCTCCGTCATGCAAGGAGTGCCCTTCTAGGGACGCTTGGGAGCTCTTCTGGGCTCTCTGGGTGTGAGCATCTCCCAGTTCAGAGACCTCACCACTTGCGGTGGAGAGCCTTTCATGGTTTAGGCTGGAGTCTCCCCGCTAAGCCCTTCCCGGGATAACAGTTAGTTGTCCCTGGCTGGGAGACAAAAGAAGTGTATTTTGCTAGAGCCAGTTTTCCCCAAAATGTTAATGGCGCCTTTATCTCTGGGTAATTAAAGCTCTGGCTGATGAATGCATAATTACGCCGAAGCCGGACTCAAATGATCCCCTTGGTCTTTCATCTTGGAGCTTACTTCACTTCGAGAGGTAACCGTCCTGGGCGTGCTCTAGAGAACAGCTATTTGGAGGTGTCTGGGCTGGGTGGAGTCCTCTGGGGGGCCGCCCATCCCTACAATGCCTGTGATCTGTGAAGGTCGGAGTCGTGTCTGTCTCCCTGGAGGTTCGGTTGGCTGCAGGGGCCTTGGGGACGTTGTCACACGTGTCAGGATTTGTTGGACTGTTTGGACGTTCAAGCTCCAGGCCGTGGATCTGGTCCAGCACTGCGTCTGGATGAAAGGGGTGATGGGGCTCGGCTGTCTCCGGGTCCTGGGTCACTGCCCTCCCCTAGACTCTCCCCTGTTGGAGAACAGGCTGCCCTTGACCGAAGCTATGCCCGTGCCACTGTCGTCCTGGGACTGTCTTGTCCCGGATCGGAGGCAGTGCTGGCTTCTCACCTCCTGGGAAGATGCTCATGGAAGCAGGGAGAGTGCAACATTTTCCAGGTCTCAAAACAGCAAAGAGACCCATAGCGTGAGGGCAGAACTCACGGGTTCCAGATGACAAATGAGCTCAAAGCCCTCCTCTCCTTCCCATGAGCTTTGCAAACGACACGTGCTCAGTCTCCAAGGCAGGTCTGACTCTTTGCAACCCCCATGGACTGGCTCCCAAGGGCATGGGATTTCCCAGGCAAGAAGACTGGAGCGGGTTGCCATTTCCTTCCTCGTGGGCTCTTCCTGACCCAGAGACCGAACCCACATCTCTGGCATCCGCAGGTGGATTCTTTACCGCGGAACCGTCTGGGAAGCCCTCTGCAGCAGATGGCCACTCGTTCAGCCCCCGGAGCCTCAGATTCCTCCGGTGTGGGCTGGAGACGGTTGCATCAATGTCACAGAATGGATTCAGGGAAGGGCGTTCTCGGGTACAGGTTCTGCTTTTTGGCATTTTTTCGTCTTTAGGCTGGGAGACAAAAGAAGTGTATTTTGCTAGAGCCAGTTTTCCCCAAAATGTTAATGGCGCCTTTATCTCTGGGTAATTAAAGCTCTGGCTGATGAATGCATAATTACGCCGAAGCCGGACTCAAATGATCCCCTTGGTCTTTCATCTTGGAGCTTACTTCACTTCGAGAGGTAACCGTCCTGGGCGTGCTCTAGAGAACAGCTATTTGGAGGTGTCTGGGCTGGGTGGAGTCCTCTGGGGGGCCGCCCATCCCTACAATGCCTGTGATCTGTGAAGGTCGGAGTCGTGTCTGTCTCCCTGGAGGTTCGGTTGGCTGCAGGGGCCTTGGGGACGTTGTCACACGTGTCAGGATTTGTTGGACTGTTTGGACGTTCAAGCTCCAGGCCGTGGATCTGGTCCAGCACTGCGTCTGGATGAAAGGGGTGATGGGGCTCGGCTGTCTCCGGGTCCTGGGTCACTGCCCTCCCCTAGACTCTCCCCTGTTGGAGAACAGGCTGCCCTTGACCGAAGCTATGCCCGTGCCACTGTCGTCCTGGGACTGTCTTGTCCCGGATCGGAGGCAGTGCTGGCTTCTCACCTCCTGGGAAGATGCTCATGGAAGCAGGGAGAGTGCAACATTTTCCAGGTCTCAAAACAGCAAAGAGACCCATAGCGTGAGGGCAGAACTCACGGGTTCCAGATGACAAATGAGCTCAAAGCCCTCCTCTCCTTCCCATGAGCTTTGCAAACGACACGTGCTCAGTCTCCAAGGCAGGTCTGACTCTTTGCAACCCCCATGGACTGGCTCCCAAGGGCATGGGATTTCCCAGGCAAGAAGACTGGAGCGGGTTGCCATTTCCTTCCTCGTGGGCTCTTCCTGACCCAGAGACCGAACCCACATCTCTGGCATCCGCAGGTGGATTCTTTACCGCGGAACCGTCTGGGAAGCCCTCTGCAGCAGATGGCCACTCGTTCAGCCCCCGGAGCCTCAGATTCCTCCGGTGTGGGCTGGAGACGGTTGCATCAATGTCACAGAATGGATTCAGGGGAAGGACGTCTGCTCTGGGCTAACACGTGGTCTGGCTATGCTATGTGTATTTTTCACAAAGGTTCATTTGTCTTCTATTTTCACTCGGTACATGTGAAGGTCCTGAAGCCTAGAGAGGCAGCTCCTCCTAGATTATATGCTAGCTCACTGGTCTACACTGGGCTCCTTGCTTCCAATAAAGACGTTAACACTGCTCTCCGTTTAGTCCGGTGTCCTGGATCTTTTTTTTCTTTTTATCAATTCGCAGGCAAGTTTCTCCAATGCGTTTCCTTTCCTGTATCTGACTTTCCTCCTTCAGTTGCCCGGAGCCCAGGCCTCCACCCCCAGCTGTCTGCTGACACCATTACTCAGGTCAACAGCCCCTCTTCATTGTCACATTGCAGCATCTCTCCTCCCCGGTTCCTCTCTTTGCTGGCACATTCCATTCTTGGTGGAATCTTCTTCCTTCGACCCTAGGACGGTGTGCCACACCACTTAGCCTCCTCCCTCTTGACGCACCCCTTCTCTCTCTTTTTCCATCTTCATACTTAGAATTTTAGTCTGACTTCCATATCACATTCCTTGAAGAACTCATCGATGGTCACAATTTCACCTCTACCTTTTATGCCAAGCATTGTCTAAACTTACATTTTCAAACTTTTCCTCTAATGACCTACAGGCATGGACACCCCACCTGAATCTCTCTACATGTCTTGCTACGACTTCCTCAAGCCTAGACTTTCCTTTCACTTTCTGATGTCTCTATCTTTGCCAAGATACCACAGCCCCACCAGGGGAAGTCCCAGTTGCTTTTGATGACTCCATAGGCTGACCCTCAGGATTGATGCTGTATTAAAAACTTACAGCCCTAGTCCTGACTCTGCAGCCCGGCCCTCTATGAGGCCCTGGACACCTCACATCTGGCTTCCTGGCATGATCTCCCAAATGTTTTAAATTCTTTCACTAGTTCTCTAGATGGGAACACACTATGCCACCCAACCAAAGTATTTCTTCTTCTGGAAACGTTGCTTTTACTGTGTTTGTCTGCCTGCAAAGCCTACAGCACAAGTGCCACAAGCCTTGACTTGACTTGAGAAGTTCTCCGTGATCCCTGTTTCTTTCCCAACTGCTCTGGCTATGCTATGTGTATTTTTCACAAAGGTTCATTTGTCTTCTATTTTCACTCGGTACATGTGAAGGTCCTGAAGCCTAGAGAGGCAGCTCCTCCTAGATTATATGCTAGCTCACTGGTCTACACTGGGCTCCTTGCTTCCAATAAAGACGTTAACACTGCTCTCCGTTTAGTCCGGTGTCCTGGATCTTTTTTTTCTTTTTATCAATTCGCAGGCAAGTTTCTCCAATGCGTTTCCTTTCCTGTATCTGACTTTCCTCCTTCAGTTGCCCGGAGCCCAGGCCTCCACCCCCAGCTGTCTGCTGACACCATTACTCAGGTCAACAGCCCCTCTTCATTGTCACATTGCAGCATCTCTCCTCCCCGGTTCCTCTCTTTGCTGGCACATTCCATTCTTGGTGGAATCTTCTTCCTTCGACCCTAGGACGGTGTGCCACACCACTTAGCCTCCTCCCTCTTGACGCACCCCTTCTCTCTCTTTTTCCATCTTCATACTTAGAATTTTAGTCTGACTTCCATATCACATTCCTTGAAGAACTCATCGATGGTCACAATTTCACCTCTACCTTTTATGCCAAGCATTGTCTAAACTTACATTTTCAAACTTTTCCTCTAATGACCTACAGGCATGGACACCCCACCTGAATCTCTCTACATGTCTTGCTACGACTTCCTCAAGCCTAGACTTTCCTTTCACTTTCTGATGTCTCTATCTTTGCCAAGATACCACAGCCCCACCAGGGGAAGTCCCAGTTGCTTTTGATGACTCCATAGGCTGACCCTCAGGATTGATGCTGTATTAAAAACTTACAGCCCTAGTCCTGACTCTGCAGCCCGGCCCTCTATGAGGCCCTGGACACCTCACATCTGGCTTCCTGGCATGATCTCCCAAATGTTTTAAATTCTTTCACTAGTTCTCTAGATGGGAACACACTATGCCACCCAACCAAAGTATTTCTTCTTCTGGAAACGTTGCTTTTACTGTGTTTGTCTGCCTGCAAAGCCTACAGCACAAGTGCCACAAGCCTTGACTTGACTTGAGAAGTTCTCCGTGATCCCTGTTTCTTTCCCAACTGCTCTGCCACTGATCATCTACAGAAACACTTGGCTCAATTCAAATTAGACTATGTTCTAATTAGGATTAAGGTCCATTGCCAGTAACCAGAGAGTCCCAAGTAACAGAGACATAAACTACTCAGAGGCTTGATTCTCTTACTTCAAAGGCCCGTCTAGGCAGCCCGGGACAGGCGTGGTGGTTCTGGTTCACCAGGCACCCCGAGATCCAGGCTGCATCTGTCTTGTTGCTTCCTTGTACGACCCTCCAGATCCAACTCCCAAATCCACAGTCCAGCCAGAAGGGAAGGAGAGAAGGATATAGGCTTTTCCTTTGAGGACATTATTTGAAAACTGTATGGGTGGTTTCTGTTCACATCTTATTGGTCACAGTTGAGTCATGTGACTGTATACAGGCACAAAGGAGACTGGGAAAGGCGTATTTACTGTTGAGTGGGAGTGGGGGTTCTTGCTCATGCTGGGCTAAGAGTCAGGATTTTCTTACTAAAACAAGAAGGTGGGAGCAGCCAGTGATCTTTGCTGTTGTTGCTGTTCAGTTGCTAGGTTGTGCCTGCCTCTCTGTGACCCCATGCACTGCAGCCCACCGGCTCCCCTGCCCTTCACTATCTCCCAGAGTTTGCTCAAACTCATGTCCATTGTGTCGGTGATGCCGTCCTACCATCTCATTCTCTGCCGCCCGCTTCCCTTTTTGCTTTCAGTCTTTCCCAGCATCAGGGTCTTTCCCAATAAGTTGGCTCTTCACATCAGGTGGTCAAAGTATTGGAGCTTCAGCTTCAGCATCAGTCCTTCCAGTGAATATCCAGGGTTGATTTTCTTTAAAATTCACTGGTTTGATCTCCGTGTCCAAGAGACTCTCAAGAGTCTTCTCCAGCACTACAATTTGAAAGCATCAATTCTTCATTGCTCAGCCTTCTTGATGGTCCAACTTTCCCATCCACACATGACTCCTGGAGAACCACCGCCTTGGCTGGATGGACCTTTGTCGGCAAAGTGACGTCTCTGCTTTTAAGACGCTGTCTAGTCGGTCACAGCCACGCCACAAGCCTTGACTTGACTTGAGAAGTTCTCCGTGATCCCTGTTTCTTTCCCAACTGCTCTGCCACTGATCATCTACAGAAACACTTGGCTCAATTCAAATTAGACTATGTTCTAATTAGGATTAAGGTCCATTGCCAGTAACCAGAGAGTCCCAAGTAACAGAGACATAAACTACTCAGAGGCTTGATTCTCTTACTTCAAAGGCCCGTCTAGGCAGCCCGGGACAGGCGTGGTGGTTCTGGTTCACCAGGCACCCCGAGATCCAGGCTGCATCTGTCTTGTTGCTTCCTTGTACGACCCTCCAGATCCAACTCCCAAATCCACAGTCCAGCCAGAAGGGAAGGAGAGAAGGATATAGGCTTTTCCTTTGAGGACATTATTTGAAAACTGTATGGGTGGTTTCTGTTCACATCTTATTGGTCACAGTTGAGTCATGTGACTGTATACAGGCACAAAGGAGACTGGGAAAGGCGTATTTACTGTTGAGTGGGAGTGGGGGTTCTTGCTCATGCTGGGCTAAGAGTCAGGATTTTCTTACTAAAACAAGAAGGTGGGAGCAGCCAGTGATCTTTGCTGTTGTTGCTGTTCAGTTGCTAGGTTGTGCCTGCCTCTCTGTGACCCCATGCACTGCAGCCCACCGGCTCCCCTGCCCTTCACTATCTCCCAGAGTTTGCTCAAACTCATGTCCATTGTGTCGGTGATGCCGTCCTACCATCTCATTCTCTGCCGCCCGCTTCCCTTTTTGCTTTCAGTCTTTCCCAGCATCAGGGTCTTTCCCAATAAGTTGGCTCTTCACATCAGGTGGTCAAAGTATTGGAGCTTCAGCTTCAGCATCAGTCCTTCCAGTGAATATCCAGGGTTGATTTTCTTTAAAATTCACTGGTTTGATCTCCGTGTCCAAGAGACTCTCAAGAGTCTTCTCCAGCACTACAATTTGAAAGCATCAATTCTTCATTGCTCAGCCTTCTTGATGGTCCAACTTTCCCATCCACACATGACTCCTGGAGAACCACCGCCTTGGCTGGATGGACCTTTGTCGGCAAAGTGACGTCTCTGCTTTTTAAGACGCTGTCTAGTCGGTCACAGCCACGCCATCAGGGCTGACTCAGACAGATGGCTCACGGTGAAGAGTTCGGACGACATGTCCACTGGAGGAGGAAGTGGCGGACCACTCCCGGATTCTTGCCGGGACAGTGTGAAAAGGTGAAGAGAAAGCTATGATTGTTAGTGCAGTCAACCTTTTCTGTTCCTTACAAACCATGGATATTTTGGTCACCGTCCTGGTGCAAAACGGTCTTCTTGCCTGACGTATTCTCTGACTTATCTGAATCCTGGTCCTCAGAGAAATCAGACCAATGAGCACTAACCTCGAATTTGCTGAGTACGAGGCTTACCTCCTAGGTTTCTCACCCTCATTTGCCACGAGACGTCAGATGTGGTCCCTGAGCCCTGGATTTTGCCTCTGTCAAATGGGGTGGCAAACAGATGTGGATTATTATGACAAAGATCACCCGGGCCGTTTTCATAGAGCACCAGCAGAGTGTCCACCCAGTCTCTGTGCTTGAGGAGGACAAGGTTCTGATCTCATCAATAATCACGAGCTTTACAACTTATCTCAAAGATTCAATCCGAGTCCTTCTTCTTTCACAGATAGCTTCCTCTGCAACTCTGATTAGGACAACAGTTTCCCGCCTTCAGCCCTTCCAATGATACAGTTTGAGACACTGATGTGAAAATGCACGGAACATCTTTATTTTATTTGCAAAATTTTGCCACAGAAAATTTGAAAGAATGGTGCTTCGACTTTTCTTGAATTGTTGCCCAAAGTAATGGTTTCTCCAGGTACCCATGCCTAGGTTTTTTCTCAGCCAGATGACATATCTCTCAAAGGCAATGACCGTGTGTTAAACAGGATGTCGCCTTTGGTTTTGATCCTTGATTTTTTTTGCTTTAATCTGCTTAGTACCTCCAATACTGCTTAATAAAAATGTGCATTTCACATCTTCCTGTCTTCTCCTGGCTTTGATGATTTCTGTGGGTGTCAAAACAGCTGAAGGCAGTGAGAAAGGATAAGATGTTTAAGACTTGTCAAAACTGTCTCTTCTTGTTTTAAGATGTGGTCTCCAGTCAGGGGTGTCTTTCTGTCACATCTCTTTTGCATGTATCATGACTCCCAGGAGTATTCTTTTTTAAAAAAATTGTGTCTTTTTTTTTAAAATAACATATTTACTTGGGCCATCTGCACGTGTAATCTTAATTCCCTGACCAGGGATCGAACCTGTGACCCCTGCAATGTAAATGCAGACTCCACTGGACTGCTAAGGAAGTCCCTCCCAGAACTATCCTTTTTAATACATATAAATATATAATATAGATATGTTAAAATGAATAGTTTAATTGGGTCTTAATTGCTACACATGGGATCTTTAGTTGCAGCATGTGAGTTCTTAGTTGTGGCATGTGGGATCTAGTCCCCTGACCAGGGATCATATCAGGACCCCCTGTACTAGGAGCATGGAGTCTTAGCCAGACTCCTAGGGAAACCCCCCAGAAGTATACTTTTTTGTTTTTTGTTTTTTTTTTGGCCACTTCTATTGATCTTTCATTTCTCTATTTTCATCCACCTTTGTTCTTTGGCCCATGTGGGCCTCCCATCACGGTGGCCTCCCTCACTGCAGAGCACCGGCTCTGGGCGCATGTACTCCAGAGCTCCGGCTCGGTAGTTGGACATATCGGTCCAGCCACTCCGTCGCCCGTGGGATCTTCCCAGGCCAGGGATCAAACTGGCGCCCCTTGCACTGCAAGGCAGTGTCGTTACGAACTGGACCACTGGGGAAGTTCCCCAGAAGTATTCTGAAAGCAAGTAAACAGTTGAAATAAACAGTTGCTAAACGAGTGAATGAGTCCATGGCTCTAGCGAGCCTACATGTGGCCACAAGGAAGTGACTCAGGTGGCCAGCCACAGGGCACAGCCTGGCCCTCCAGGAATCCAGGGCTGTAAACTACGTCCTGTCAATAGCGAGCTCACCTGGAGTCCACACGTGCTCCTGAAGTCGCCTCGAGCATGTCTCCCCATTTTTCATAGGGGAGTCTAAGCTAGCTCGTTTTGATGCCAAGCTTGTCTCATAAGAGAATTCGATTATGAAAACATAACAGGTCCTCTGAGCCTCTGGGGCCGCTTGATGGATGAGACGGCACTGTCTTTCCTCCTGGGACACCGCAGGGGGTTAAGATGGGACCCCAAAGGCGGTCCGAGGGACCGAACCCCCTTCAGCCCCTGCTCTGGCAGGGCTGTCATCCCACTTGTTCTGCAGAAGGGAGGGAGGACTGACTTAGAGGTTGGAGCAAAATCTCTCCCCAGGTGTGTCCTTGTGAACAGGAAATGATAAAGCTCTGTGTAGTGTAGTTTGTGTGCCTAAAGGACTTTCACTCTATGCAAAACTTGCAAGGTAGGCATTGCTATTCCATTTTTAAAATGAACTCACCGAGAACTAAAGAGGGCTACACAAGATCACACGGCCCCCAACAGATAGAGGCAAGATCTGAATCCAGATTTCTTGAATGCCTCTAGACTTTTAAACAACTACAGGACGAACGCCTCTCCATGCAAACGCCATTAATGAAGACCATGTTCCAGAAAACTCCGCAGGTCTGCTCCTGCAGGTCTGCAAGCAGGAAGTGAGCGCTCAGTTCCACAGGGTCTTCAGTAACATTCAATATTAATGAAGAAACGACAGCATCGTCCACAGTTACTTGTTCCCTCATCCCGCTTTCCTCTCCTCCACAGCAAGCTCCAGAAAATAAGCTAATGCCAGTGAAGGTCTGTTTGCTTCTTCTTTGTCCAGGCTCTGGAACCTGAGAATTAATGTAGTCACTTTTTTTTAAAAAAGTTCTAGAAATTTATTTCCTGGCCTTCCCTGTGATCTGGAGGCTAAGACTCAGCGCTCCCAATGCAGGGCGCCCAGTGTGATCCCTTCTCAGGAAACTAGGGCCCCCATGTTGCAACTATGAGTTCACACACTGCAGCTAAAATGATTCCACGTGCTGCAACTAAGGCCTGGAAAATCCAAATAAATAGATACAGAAAAGAAAATGCTAAGGATATAAAATAACAGGACAATCGTTTCAAATAGTTATCCTACTCCTACTTTGTGAAGTGCCTTCTTCTCCAAGATCTCGGCTAGGCTTGGGGGATGCTCATGGCGGTTAGGGTGCCAGAGGCCAGCTTGCCGAAGAGAAAGCAAATTCTCACTGAGTCAGAGGCCTTGTGCTCTCTCTTCTTTCTCTTTCTGGCACATAGGATATGTATTTTATAGCCAGTAATGTGCATGGACACCTATGACACACACACGTCATAAACAGAACAGATAAAATGCATTATTATGTCCCGTCCAGGTCACCAAATAACGTGCCGGCTGAACAAAGGCTCTCGGCGGAAAGATCGCAGCGTCTGTTGGCTTTTGTCTCGCGCCCTTCTCCTCCTCCTCGCCCTCCCCCTGCCCCCCTCCCCCTGGCTCAGAGGACTCCATGTCAGGCTGCAAAGCACCGCATTCCTCCCCAGGTTTAATCTCCGCAGCGTTCCGGCAGGCAAGTTATTAAGAGGAGATTGTGGAGGGCTGTGATGAGGGCTCGGTGGAGACTTTTCCTGGATAAAAGGCCCTTGCCTGGGATTAGCCTGACTTCATTTGCGGTAATCCCACCGCCGTCTTGCCTGGTTTAGCTTCTCTTGGGGCTGGGCCGGGGGGTAGGGGAAGCAGGTGCAGAGAGAAGACTGCTGTGTGAGCACGGGCTCCCTGGGGGTGATGGAGGGTGTTGTCCTTGTACCTGTTTCGTGGCTAAGTCATCCCCACTCTTGCACCCCAGGGACTGTAGCCCACCAGGCTCCTCTGTCCATGGGATTCTCCAGGCAAGAGTACTGGGGTGGGTTGCCACTTCCTTCTTCGAGGGATCTTCCTGACCCGGGAATCGAAAGCACGTCTCCCGCCTTGGCGGGCAGGTTCTTTACCACTGGGCCACGACGACCCTTACTGGAGGAAACTGGCAACGGGTTGAGAACTTGACTCCCTGGAGGGGCAGTTTAAACAAGTCCCTGTTCAGACAGCCTGGGTTGGCGGGGGTCCGTCTTTTCAGGCTTTTCTTTAAAACGTCAAACCAGGCCAAGCTATTTGGTTGACATTGAGGTTGGCCTTGACTCTGGGCACAGTGCACCAGGGGGCAGTGCCCGTGTTCTGAACGGGCGGTTACTTTGTAATTTTCTTCTCTGTTCGTACCTTCAGTCCTGTCCAAAAGAGACATGGGTTTCAGTGACGTCACACCGCTTCTCCCAGTGAGTTGATGGTTGCCACCGATGCTCAAAAGAAATAAAGGCAATGACGTCTTTGCAAATTTCGATTTTGACGCCCTTGAATGTTGTTGGTTCTTCCTAAAGTCCAAGCTCATGGAGAAGACGGAAGTCACCGGCATTTGGCACAAGATCTTTGAGGATCTGCAGTGCCTGACACAACGTCATAAACAGAACAGATAAAATGCATTATTATGTCCCGTCCAGGTCACCAAATAACGTGCCGGCTGAACAAAGGCTCTCGGCGGAAAGATCGCAGCGTCTGTTGGCTTTTGTCTCGCGCCCTTCTCCTCCTCCTCGCCCTCCCCCTGCCCCCCTCCCCCTGGCTCAGAGGACTCCATGTCAGGCTGCAAAGCACCGCATTCCTCCCCAGGTTTAATCTCCGCAGCGTTCCGGCAGGCAAGTTATTAAGAGGAGATTGTGGAGGGCTGTGATGAGGGCTCGGTGGAGACTTTTCCTGGATAAAAGGCCCTTGCCTGGGATTAGCCTGACTTCATTTGCGGTAATCCCACCGCCGTCTTGCCTGGTTTAGCTTCTCTTGGGGCTGGGCCGGGGGGTAGGGGAAGCAGGTGCAGAGAGAAGACTGCTGTGTGAGCACGGGCTCCCTGGGGGTGATGGAGGGTGTTGTCCTTGTACCTGTTTCGTGGCTAAGTCATCCCCACTCTTGCACCCCAGGGACTGTAGCCCACCAGGCTCCTCTGTCCATGGGATTCTCCAGGCAAGAGTACTGGGGTGGGTTGCCACTTCCTTCTTCGAGGGATCTTCCTGACCCGGGAATCGAAAGCACGTCTCCCGCCTTGGCGGGCAGGTTCTTTACCACTGGGCCACGACGACCCTTACTGGAGGAAACTGGCAACGGGTTGAGAACTTGACTCCCTGGAGGGGCAGTTTAAACAAGTCCCTGTTCAGACAGCCTGGGTTGGCGGGGGTCCGTCTTTTCAGGCTTTTCTTTAAAACGTCAAACCAGGCCAAGCTATTTGGTTGACATTGAGGTTGGCCTTGACTCTGGGCACAGTGCACCAGGGGGCAGTGCCCGTGTTCTGAACGGGCGGTTACTTTGTAATTTTCTTCTCTGTTCGTACCTTCAGTCCTGTCCAAAAGAGACATGGGTTTCAGTGACGTCACACCCGCTTCTCCCAGTGAGTTGATGGTTGCCACCGATGCTCAAAAGAAATAAAGGCAATGACGTCTTTGCAAATTTCGATTTTGACGCCCTTGAATGTTGTTGGTTCTTCCTAAAGTCCAAGCTCATGGAGAAGACGGGAAGTCACTTTCTGTGGACGTTTTAGATGTTGATGGCACAAGATGTGTCTTTGATGAGAAGTGCTGCAGTGCTAGCTACTCCATAGTGTCGGCGGCAAGCCTCGACGGAGGACCTGACACGCGGTAAACTGGCCACAGATGGGGCTGCTTGTGACGCAGGAGGAGGCTGAGAACACGTCCGAGGAGACGCTGTGATTGCAGAGACCACGTTGCTTGGAAGAGCCAACAAGAGCCAATGGGGCAGTGGCTTCTGCCCTAGCAGAGCATCGGGGTTACCTGGGAACTCACTAAGTACACAGCACAGCACTCTGCCCATCTGTCTGTTTCAGTTTAGCTTTGTTTGCAATAATGCCAGTGGCTCTGGTATGAGAAGCACACAGGTAGATCTGAGGAGGAGTGCGTCGTTGGGGAGGCTTAGAAGGCTGGGGATCCAAACACAAAGAAGAGCTCATCTGGTTCAGAAGTGAATCGAAAGAGAGAGGAAAGGATAGATAAAAGAGAGTTCCAAGCACAGAAACCACTTCGTAACTAAGGGAAAGTTAGGGGCTTGGGGTGGACAGGTACACACGGCCGCCTTTAAAACGAATAACCAACAAGATCCTGCTGCACAGCACAGGGGACTCTCCTCCACGCTGTGAGGCGGCACGGATGGGAGGGGAGCCTGGAGAAGAATGGGCACGTATTTAGGTAAGGCCGAGTCCCTTCCCTGTTCACCTAAAATCACCGCAGCACTGTTCACCAGCTCCACTCCCAAAAAAAACAAAACATATCAGGCTTTGGGCATTTAAGTGAAGCTTTCTAAACGCCAGGCCAAGCTATTTGGTTGACATTGAGGTTGGCCTTGACTCTGGGCACAGTGCACCAGGGGGCAGTGCCCGTGTTCTGAACGGGCGGTTACTTTGTAATTTTCTTCTCTGTTCGTACCTTCAGTCCTGTCCAAAAGAGACATGGGTTTCAGTGACGTCACACCGCTTCTCCCAGTGAGTTGATGGTTGCCACCGATGCTCAAAAGAAATAAAGGCAATGACGTCTTTGCAAATTTCGATTTTGACGCCCTTGAATGTTGTTGGTTCTTCCTAAAGTCCAAGCTCATGGAGAAGACGGGAAGTCACTTTCTGTGGACGTTTTAGATGTTGATGGCACAAGATGTGTCTTTGATGAGAAGTGCTGCAGTGCTAGCTACTCCATAGTGTCGGCGGCAAGCCTCGACGGAGGACCTGACACGCGGTAAACTGGCCACAGATGGGGCTGCTTGTGACGCAGGAGGAGGCTGAGAACACGTCCGAGGAGACGCTGTGATTGCAGAGACCACGTTGCTTGGAAGAGCCAACAAGAGCCAATGGGGCAGTGGCTTCTGCCCTAGCAGAGCATCGGGGTTACCTGGGAACTCACTAAGTACACAGCACAGCACTCTGCCCATCTGTCTGTTTCAGTTTAGCTTTGTTTGCAATAATGCCAGTGGCTCTGGTATGAGAAGCACACAGGTAGATCTGAGGAGGAGTGCGTCGTTGGGGAGGCTTAGAAGGCTGGGGATCCAAACACAAAGAAGAGCTCATCTGGTTCAGAAGTGAATCGAAAGAGAGAGGAAAGGATAGATAAAAGAGAGTTCCAAGCACAGAAACCACTTCGTAACTAAGGGAAAGTTAGGGGCTTGGGGTGGACAGGTACACACGGCCGCCTTTAAAACGAATAACCAACAAGATCCTGCTGCACAGCACAGGGGACTCTCCTCCACGCTGTGAGGCGGCACGGATGGGAGGGGAGCCTGGAGAAGAATGGGCACGTATTTAGGTAAGGCCGAGTCCCTTCCCTGTTCACCTAAAATCACCGCAGCACTGTTCACCAGCTCCACTCCAACACAAAATAAGTGAAAAAGAAGTGGTAGGCTATGCTTATGTATGAAGAGAGTGCCTATATCAGGCTTTGGGCAGTTCTGTTCAAACCATGATGGGCAAGGCTCCCTTCCTACAGGACTTCTCAGTGCCTTTATTGCACTAATGCACATTGTGAATTGCAGCATCTGAGCAGGGCAGTGTCTTGACCGGGCAGCATTCATATAGGAGACTATCTTGGCTGCAGAAACCTCACCCCGTCCTTATTAAAAGGATGATAAGAGGAACGAATTTCCGGCATAGTCCACTTATTGGAATCACTCCCCGGTTGCCATGATGTAGACTCGTAAGAAAAAAATATGCATACTAGATCTGAGATAGAGCAACCCGAGTTGTTAAATTCATGAAAAAACTTCTCAAGATCCCCAATTGCAGATGTCTTCTCTTTGCCAGCGTAAAATTTGAAAGAAGAAGAAATTATGAAATGTGCCTTTCACAGTGCAGAGGATCAGGATATTTCAGCCAAAGCCTTGACGACAGCCCTATGGATGCTTGAAGCCGGTTTCATTCCATTCAAAACAGTGTTTGTCCTGCAAGTCTGAAGCTCTCGTAAAGAGAAGTTAAATCAAACTCCGGCACACCCTGAGTGCTATAAAATTACTCATGAGAAACTTGTTGTCAATTACCAGAGCAAAATAATAGGGTGTTTTTTCTCTCTTGATTGAAAATACCACTTCTCGGCTAACAAGTCATGAGAGCGCCGTCAGGGGCCGGATGTGCTGCTTCCCAGCAGGGCTGGGCCAGCGGCGGAGACTCACCAGCGGGAAGATTCACGGCTTCGCTGGTGTGCGGGGCGCGCGGGCGGACAGTCCCGCGAGGAGCTGCAGGGCAGCGCCTCTGCTTGGGCCTGTCCCCGTTTTCCTTCCTGAGACGGTGCCCACCTCTTGGCCCACAGGACTCATCTGCACCCAGAGGAGTTCTGTGACACCCCTGACGTGCTCCCTGGGAGCCTGCGAGCGTGCCTCCTCTGGGCGGCCCACGGCTGCCTCCTCAGAGTCGAGCTGCACAGATGGTTCCCGCGGCCCCTGGGAAGCTGCCATGCTCGTCTAGGTGGGAAGAATCCCTCTTACATACCCTCAGGGTGAATCGGGAAAAAAACAGATGCCTTGGCCGTTGTGTTGGGGTTTGTTCATGGCTCAATCCGTAAGCGACATGGGCTCTGTCCCTGGGTTGGGAAGATGCCCCAGAGGAGGGCATGACAACCCACTCCAGTGTTCATGCCGGGAGACTCCCACGGACAGAAGAGCCTGACGGGCTAAAGCCTATAACGTCCCACAGGGTCAAACACAACGGAAGTGACTTAGCACAATCCAGATGGCAAGAGGAGCCTCTCAAAAAAAATCACATTATGGTATTTACAAATATCCTTGAAACATTGGTTCATAGCTAACAAAAAGCATTACCTAAGCTATGGTCTTGGTTATTTTATGAGCTAGCCATTTGAGTGTTAGTTAATTTACCCTTCAGATTCAAGCCTAGAGTAGAGCAACCGGTTTCATTCCAATCCAAAACCCGGGTAAAGAAGAAGAAATTATGAAATGTGCCTTTCACAGTGCAGAGGATCAGGATATTTCAGCCAAAGCCTTGACGACAGCCCTATGGATGCTTGAAGCCGGTTTCATTCCATTCAAAACAGTGTTTGTCCTGCAAGTCTGAAGCTCTCGTAAAGAGAAGTTAAATCAAACTCCGGCACACCCTGAGTGCTATAAAATTACTCATGAGAAACTTGTTGTCAATTACCAGAGCAAAATAATAGGGTGTTTTTTCTCTCTTGATTGAAAATACCACTTCTCGGCTAACAAGTCATGAGAGCGCCGTCAGGGGCCGGATGTGCTGCTTCCCAGCAGGGCTGGGCCAGCGGCGGAGACTCACCAGCGGGAAGATTCACGGCTTCGCTGGTGTGCGGGGCGCGCGGGCGGACAGTCCCGCGAGGAGCTGCAGGGCAGCGCCTCTGCTTGGGCCTGTCCCCGTTTTCCTTCCTGAGACGGTGCCCACCTCTTGGCCCACAGGACTCATCTGCACCCAGAGGAGTTCTGTGACACCCCTGACGTGCTCCCTGGGAGCCTGCGAGCGTGCCTCCTCTGGGCGGCCCACGGCTGCCTCCTCAGAGTCGAGCTGCACAGATGGTTCCCGCGGCCCCTGGGAAGCTGCCATGCTCGTCTAGGTGGGAAGAATCCCTCTTACATACCCTCAGGGTGAATCGGAAGAAAACAGATGCCTTGGCCGTTGTGTTGGGGTTTGTTCATGGCTCAATCCGTAAGCGACATGGGCTCTGTCCCTGGGTTGGGAAGATGCCCCAGAGGAGGGCATGACAACCCACTCCAGTGTTCATGCCGGGAGACTCCCACGGACAGAAGAGCCTGACGGGCTAAAGCCTATAACGTCCCACAGGGTCAAACACAACGGAAGTGACTTAGCACAATCCAGATGGCAAGAGGGAGCCTCTCAAAAAAAAAATCACATTATGGTATTTACAAATATCCTTGAAACATTGGTTCATAGCTAACAAAAAGCATTACCTAAGCTATGGTCTTGGTTATTTTATGAGCTAGCCATTTGAGTGTTAGTTAATTTACCTCTCGGGCTTTCCAGTGGTAAAGAATCCACCTGGCAGCGCAAGGCGATGCAGGTTCAGTCCCTGGGTCGGGCAGATCCCCTGGAGAAGCGAATGGCAACCCACTCCGGAATTCCTGCCTGGAGAATCCCACGGCCAGAGGAGCCTGGCGGGCGACAGTCCGTGGGGTGGTGAAGACTCAGAGTCACTTGAGAGACAGAACACACGCTAATTTACCTCCTGGTTCTTGATGCTCTGAGATGAACGATATCAACATTTGCAGAGTATCTTCGGGCACGGAGCACCTTTTACTCATGTTCTGCGAGTCTGAAGCTGACAACGAAAGTATGTAATGAGCATGATCATTTACGTCATACAGCGCCGACACACTGGGCTCAGAGAGGCTCCCGTGACTCAGCAGGGGTCACACAGCGAGCGAGAGGCTCAGGAACGAGGCCCACGTCTCTGACTCCAGATCTCGCACCTTCTTGATCGTTGTACGGAAGAAGCTGAGCTTGAGGATCAGCGGGTCTGTCTGTCCAGGTTTTAACATCATTTTGCTGTGGACCCAGTGCCTTCTGCGAGGCTGTCTCCTACCGGGGCAGTTGCGGACTGTAGAATTCAGGGCGGACCCACTGGAGGTCAGCCCCGCTCTCCTCCACGTCATCATCCAGAGGAATTCCTTCTAACGCTCTCCTGGGTTATTTGGCCTCTTTTAAAATCAGCCTTATTATTGATAAGGCGCCTTTTCTCTATTCTTTCCTGCCGCAGCTTCAGATGATTTTAAAAAATTTTAATTTCTTTTTTCCCGTTAGTGCTCAAGAAATGTTACTGATTTTTCAGCAAGGACTGGATGCATAGGTGGAGGGGATGACCGAGGATGGGATGGTTAGATGGCATCACTGACTCGATGGACATGAGTTCGAGCTAACTCCGGGTGATGGTGAAGGACACGGAAGCCTGGGGTGCTGCAGTCCACGTGGTCCCAAAGAGTCGGACGTGACTGAGCAATTGAACAACAGAACAACCGCATTGATTCTCCCACCTTTGGTAAGACTCCCACGGTTTTCTCACGTGTAGTTTCTATCTGAATCTCACGTGCGCCCACCTTTGAACAGCTTCAAATGCCCCAGGCCAAGCGCCGACAGGGCCGCCGTGCACACCATTTGCTCGGCTGCATCCAGTCTCTTGGGGTTTGTACTTCCCCGCATTCTGACTCTCCCCTCCAGCTCTCCGAGCCGTCTATCAACTTTTAATCTTTCCTTCTGCCTCTGCCACTTTCTCTCTTCCTGTCTTGGTGTCAGTTCTCAAGCCTACGTGCTGAGAAGAGAAGTGGAAAAGTGAAGAGTCTGAAATCTGATGCCCAACGAACCTGTCTAGTCCTGTTCCCTGGTACAGCCGGGGATGAGATGCCTTCCCCACTGAGCAATAACCACAGGACCTGAAGAGGTAAGAGAGGAGAGGGCACCCTCTGTTGCTTTCATTCATTCTGACAAACGCCTGTCAGCGCTTCACAGGGAGCCTCCAGTTCAGGAGGACAAAGCAGCCCTCGATGTTCCTATCCCTTCCTCTAGCTTGTTCTCTTTGGACATGGAACAGCCCAGACGGCAGGAGCTAGCCAGGACCTCATGTCTGAGGAGGAGAGGAAGAAGTTGAGTTTCAGGGACGTGGATTCCAATTCTGGACTTAGCTTCAGTTAGATCACGTGACCCTGGAAAAGTTACCCTTGCGGTCTATTTTATCGCTGGAAACATACACATACTGAAGTCCTCACGACGAGCCTCATAGACTGTGATGTTAACAAATTAGAGACGCTGACAGGGCTTTGGAATAATACACACATCACGTGACCATGTGGGGTAGGGACTTGTCTCGCAGGCATGGGCTTTGTCGGTGGAGCTCTTCAAAGGGAAGTATCAGGTTCCCACGGGCTTTCCCATATTCTTTCATGGTTGGTTGAATATGTTCAACCAATTTTGATTTATTTTGCCTATTTTGTGTCATTTACTCATATCTGTTTACAGTTCTGAAAGTGATCCGTCGCCCACTGATCGTAGGGGCTATTTGATGAAATGCCCTAAGGAGCAAGAGTCGGACGTGACTGAGCAATTGAACAACAGAACAACCGCATTGATTCTCCCACCTTTGGTAAGACTCCCACGGTTTTCTCACGTGTAGTTTCTATCTGAATCTCACGTGCGCCCACCTTTGAACAGCTTCAAATGCCCCAGGCCAAGCGCCGACAGGGCCGCCGTGCACACCATTTGCTCGGCTGCATCCAGTCTCTTGGGGTTTGTACTTCCCCGCATTCTGACTCTCCCCTCCAGCTCTCCGAGCCGTCTATCAACTTTTAATCTTTCCTTCTGCCTCTGCCACTTTCTCTCTTCCTGTCTTGGTGTCAGTTCTCAAGCCTACGTGCTGAGAAGAGAAGTGGAAAAGTGAAGAGTCTGAAATCTGATGCCCAACGAACCTGTCTAGTCCTGTTCCCTGGTACAGCCGGGGATGAGATGCCTTCCCCACTGAGCAATAACCACAGGACCTGAAGAGGTAAGAGAGGAGAGGCACCCTCTGTTGCTTTCATTCATTCTGACAAACGCCTGTCAGCGCTTCACAGGGAGCCTCCAGTTCAGGAGGACAAAGCAGCCCTCGATGTTCCTATCCCTTCCTCTAGCTTGTTCTCTTTGGACATGGAACAGCCCAGACGGCAGGAGCTAGCCAGGACCTCATGTCTGAGGAGGAGAGGAAGAAGTTGAGTTTCAGGGACGTGGATTCCAATTCTGGACTTAGCTTCAGTTAGATCACGTGACCCTGGAAAAGTTACCCTTGCGGTCTATTTTATCGCTGGAAACATACACATACTGAAGTCCTCACGACGAGCCTCATAGACTGTGATGTTAACAAATTAGAGACGCTGACAGGGCTTTGGAATAATACACACATCACGTGACCATGTGGGGTAGGGACTTGTCTCGCAGGCATGGGCTTTGTCGGTGGAGCTCTTCAAAGGGAAGTATCAGGTTCCCACGGGCTTTCCCCATATTCTTTCATGGTTGGTTGAATATGTTCAACCAATTTTGATTTATTTTGCCTATTTTGTGTCATTTACTCATATCTGTTTACAGTTCTGAAAGTGATCCGTCGCCCACTGATCGTAGGGGCTATTTGAATGATCTGCCTAAGGGAGCATCGCATTTTTGAAAACTGCATCTCCCTCTCACGTTTCTGGGGTCAGCTGAGAAGAGCATTCTTCCTGCACCGAGAAGACCAATTTTCTCCTCAAGCTCTGTGACAAGCCGACTTCCCCTGTGAAAGCCCCCCTCGCTTGCTGTCATTTGTGGTGATGTGCTCCGTGCCACACGATAGGGGAAGCTTCCGGGGTTCTTTCCGTTATTCACTTTACTTGTATTTCATCTCGTCACGAGAAGGCACTCGGGGCCAGCGTTGTTCATGGAAAGAAGACTCTGTGAAACCTCCTCTGACTCATCAGTCTGCAGGGAGATAAGTCGAGGAACGACGAGGTCTCCTGCACTGTCTAGTTAGCGCTGTGACCGGGCACCTGGAGGGGAAAGTTCCGTCCACTCACAATATACTGTTATTATGTCATCTCTGGAATCAAGAACATCTTAGTACAATCATTCCAGAACTATTGTTTTCAAAAGGAACTAAACCTAAGTTGTACCATTAGGAGGGAGGTGTAGTCTTCATCTAAGACCTGATGGGGACTTCCCTGGAGACTCAGTGGCTAAGACTTCACCTTCTAATGCAAGAGGTGTGGGTTCGATCATTGACTGGGAAACTAAAGTCCCACATGCCTCTGGGATAAAAAGAAAAACCCAAAACATAAAACAGAAGCAATACGTAACAAATTCAATACTTTTCTTAAAAAAGGCTAGATGGGACAAATCTGAGAAGGTGATGATCTTGGTTGTAAGGAGGGCTGGCTTCTTTTTTTTTTCCCTGGCCACTTCTATTAGTCTTTCATTTATTTCCATCTTTGTTCTTTGGCCCGTGTGGGCCACCCATCACAGTGGCCTTTCTCGTCGCAGAACACCAGCTCCGGGCGCATGTGCTCCAGAGTGCTGGCTCAGTCGTTGGACGCATTGGTCCAGCCGCTCCGTGGCACGTGAGATCTTCCTAGGCCAGGGATCAAACGAGCACCCCTTGCACGGCAAGGTGGTGTCCTTACCCACTGGACCACCAGGGAAGCCCTAGGTTTGCTTCTTGTAGCTCGTAAGCATATTAGCTTCAGCTTTCTAAGGAGCCACCAGGCTCCTCTGTCCACAGGCTTCTCCAAGCAAGGATACGGGAGTGGATTTCCATGCCCTCCTCAGGGGATATTTCCAGCCCAGGGATTGAACTTATGTCTCTTATGTCTCCTGCAGGGGCAGGCAGGTTCTTTTTCACTAGCATCACCTGGGAAGCCCCTTGCTGTGGCACAAGGAACTAAGTAGGATGAAGTCCCCAGTGTTGCTTTCCGAGATCGTCCTCATCCTTCTGTGAAAAGATGTGATTGCTCATGTGACAGTTTGGAGAAGACCAGAAAGACAGAAGGAGAAAGCCAAGATCCAGAGACATGGATAATAGTCCTGGGCTTAACTTGGGGTGTGTCCCTCGACAAGAAGGGATGTCTGCTTCCCATCAGCGTGTGGATTGCTCCAGCAGATCGGGGGCTGAGAGTCACCCACGGGCATTCTGCGGACAACCGGCCAAGTCGCCTCCGTGAAGCAGTAGCTGTGGAGGGACCAGAAGGGACTAAGACAGTTCCCTGACACAGGAGAGAGCAAAATGAACTCCAGGATCTCGTCCTCCTTTCACGGTCAGCAAAGAAAACGTCTGTGAGAAAGAACCAAGGGCCAGATGCCACGCACGGTGTTCACGCATGCAGTTCCGCTTGGTACCCTTCATGTTCAGCCTACGTGCTCTGCCCAGCACCTCTTTCTCCCCGTTGCAAAGCTGATATGTGATCAGGGACTGCACAGGGACATGCCTGTGAGCAAAAGCAACTCTACACTGGTAGAGAAGTAATTGTGACATAAAGTGTGTGTAATTCATCTCAACATTAAACACAAGTACCTCCTCACACAGGGCTCCCTGGTGGCCCGGTGGCAAAGAATCCACCTGCCAATGCAGGAGACGTGAGTGCCATCCCTGGTCCAGGAAGACCCCTTGGAAAAGGAAATGGCAACCCATTCCAGTGTTCTTGCCTGGAGAATCCCATGCACACAGGAGCCTGGTGGGTGGCAGTCCACGGGGTCCCAGAAGAGCTGGACATGACTGAGCGACTAAACAACAGCAGCGACAGCCTCTTTACCCATTCTGTGCTGGTGAACTCTGTTCAGGTGGAAAATCAAGAGCAGCTTTTAGATCTCCAAGGATAAAATGTCTTTGGTTTCTCCACGGTTCAACCAAATGTGCTCAGAGGTCAGAGGCTGTTGTGTTCACACTGTTTCCCTTCTCCATGTGTCTCTGAGCCCCACTGGAGTCATTGGCTGGGCTTCCGTGGCTTCTCCAAGAGTTCTTTTCGTTGTCTGAAGATAGGGCAGGTTGAGCTGGTTGTGGCCAGCTTCTTGAAAGAATTCCCAGATTGGAGTGAACGTCTCTGCCAGGTGGTTGGAACACGAAGAATTTCTAGGGAGGCGTTCATGTTGGGTCTAGTTCCCACCACTAATTAAAATTTGTAGGTAATGGGTTACTAATTAGTTGGTTCCTTTTATCACATTATTGCCTTCTGAGGACTCAGGGGATGTACGTGTTTGTGTGTTAGTCACTCAGTTGTGTCCAAATCTTTGTGGTCCCAGGGACTGTGGCGGACCAGGTGCCTCTCTCCATGGGATTCTCCAGGCAAGAATACTGGAGTGAGTTGCCATTTCCTCCTCCAGGGGATCTTCCTGACCCAGGGATCGAACACCGGGTCTCCTGCACTGGCAGTGAGATGCTTTACCATCTGAGCCACCAGGAGGCAAACGTTATTATTATCATTATTTTTAAAGATTTATTTATTTATTTATTTCGGTGGAGGTGGGGTGGGGAGGGAGGGGAGCAGGCGGGCCACTTCTATTGGTCCTCCATTCGTCCGTTTTCATCCATCTTTGCTCCCTGGACGTGTGGGCCTCCCATCGCGGTGGCCTCCGTTGTCGCAGAGCACCGCCTCTGGGCGCACACGCTCCAGAGCTCCGGCTCGGTGACCGGACACATCAGTCCAGCCGCTCCGCAGCACGTGGGATCCTCCCAGGCCAGGGATCGAACCGGTGCCCCTTGCACTGCAAGGCGGTGTCCCTACCCACTGGACCACCAGGGAAGCCCGGCAAACGTTATTATAATCGCTCTCATCTAACTGGGGAGTAGGGGTC
This sequence comes from Tragulus kanchil, assembly GCA_022376925.1. NCBI lineage: Eukaryota > Metazoa > Chordata > Mammalia > Artiodactyla > Tragulidae > Tragulus > Tragulus kanchil. The sequence goes on along the minus strand of JAIOJX010000027.1, from coordinate 19,904,727 downwards.
TTGGCAATGGTCTTCGGAGTCATCCACCCTGGTCATCTTTCTCTGATCTAGCATCCCGGATGGCAGAGTTCAGAAGGGCCTTTCATCCTTTCTCCAGCCAGTGGAATTATGAATTGAACTGAGTAAAATAGAAGAGAGTCACGGCTCATTGAGCAACACTTCCCTTCCCAGAGGGAAACTCATAATTCAGTACCATCAGACCTCCTGCCCGTCCACTTAGCAGGAAGTGGGACCAGATGGGAGAAAAATGCTGACTATCTCTTCTTTTAAGAACATGCTAGGGCTTCCCTGGTGGCTCAGTCGGTGAAGAGCCTGCCTACAATGCCAGAGACCCGGGTTCAATCCCTGGGTCAGGAAGATCCCCTTAAGAAGGGCATGGCTACCCACGCAGGTATACTTGCCTGAAGAATCCCACAGACAGAGAGCCTGGAAGGTTACAGTGCAGAGGACTGCAAACAGTCACGACTAGAGCGGCTCAGCACGCGTGCACATGGGTGTGTGCACACTTATGGCTGATTCAAGTTGTATGGCAGAAACCAACACACCGTTGTGAAAATTAAAAGCAAAACAACACAAAAAGAACATGCTAGGAACTTCCCTGGTGGGTGAGTGGTCAAGACTTTGCCTTCCAGTCCAGGGGGCTCAGTCCCTAGCTGGGGAGCTAAGATCCCATATGCCTCTCAGCCAAAAAAGTGAAACAGGAAACAGAAACAATATTGCCCCAAATTCAATAAAGACTTTAAAAAGCACGCTAGGATGGAATGTCTGAGCACTGGGCCTGGCGTCAGAAGACCTGGGTTTGCATCTACCTGTGAATCTGATAGAGTCATTTGAATTCTTCCGGAAGTCAGTGTCTTTATCTGTGAAACCAGAGTCTTAATGCCTGGTGTTGTCTGCTTCAGAAAGGCTCTTGGAGGGAGAAAAGGTAAAAGGAGATATAGCCTGCGAATGGAGGAGAGAATGACAAAGAGCCAAATACCTCGGGATGTGAAAATCGCCGGAGGGATGAGAAGCATCAGACCTTAGAAATGTCATCCAAATAAAAGATGCACCACCCCGCTCACTCACTCACTCACTCTCCTTGGAAGCAACCCTTGAGAGTTTTTGCTAGCAATGAAAACCGAGTCTCAAGAACAACAGATAAGTTCCTTTTTTAAACGTTTTGTTTTGTCCAGGAGAATAGTTGATTGACAATGTCATGATAATGTCAGGTGGAGAGCAAGGCCGCTCGACCCTACAGATCCACGTTCCCATGCTCCTCAGGTCTCCCTCCCACACAGACTGCCACGTAGCGCTGAGCAGAGTTCCCTGTGCTGTGTAGTAGGTCCTCGTGACGCTCCCTTTAAATATAGCAGTGTGCACACGTCCATCCCAAACGCCCTCTCTCTCCCCGCCCCCAGCCCCCACCGGCAGTCTAAATTCATTCTCTGAGTCTGTGACTCTATTTCACAAATTAGCTCGTTTTGGTGACATTTCTTTTTATATTCCACATACAAAGGATGTCCTAAGATATTTCTCCTTCTCTGTTATATTGGCTTCACTCAGCATAACAATCTCTCGGCCCATCCATGTTGCTATAGATGGCATTATCTCATTCTTTTTAATGGCTGAGCAATATTCCAGTGTGTACATGTAGCACATCTTCTTTAGGTGCTCTGCACGTCCGTGCCCTCAAAGACAGCTCTGTCCACCTCGTGGACAATTTCCTGGAGGCTCTGGGGACCTCAAAAGCAAAACAACACAAAAAGAACATGCTAGGAACTTCCCTGGTGGGTGAGTGGTCAAGACTTTGCCTTCCAGTCCAGGGGGCTCAGTCCCTAGCTGGGGAGCTAAGATCCCATATGCCTCTCAGCCAAAAAAGTGAAACAGGAAACAGAAACAATATTGCCCCAAATTCAATAAAGACTTTAAAAAGCACGCTAGGATGGAATGTCTGAGCACTGGGCCTGGCGTCAGAAGACCTGGGTTTGCATCTACCTGTGAATCTGATAGAGTCATTTGAATTCTTCCGGAAGTCAGTGTCTTTATCTGTGAAACCAGAGTCTTAATGCCTGGTGTTGTCTGCTTCAGAAAGGCTCTTGGAGGGAGAAAAGGTAAAAGGAGATATAGCCTGCGAATGGAGGAGAGAATGACAAAGAGCCAAATACCTCGGGATGTGAAAATCGCCGGAGGGATGAGAAGCATCAGACCTTAGAAATGTCATCCAAATAAAAGATGCACCACCCCGCTCACTCACTCACTCACTCTCCTTGGAAGCAACCCTTGAGAGTTTTTGCTAGCAATGAAAACCGAGTCTCAAGAACAACAGATAAGTTCCTTTTTTAAACGTTTTGTTTTGTCCAGGAGAATAGTTGATTGACAATGTCATGATAATGTCAGGTGGAGAGCAAGGCCGCTCGACCCTACAGATCCACGTTCCCATGCTCCTCAGGTCTCCCTCCCACACAGACTGCCACGTAGCGCTGAGCAGAGTTCCCTGTGCTGTGTAGTAGGTCCTCGTGACGCTCCCTTTAAATATAGCAGTGTGCACACGTCCATCCCAAACGCCCTCTCTCTCCCCGCCCCCAGCCCCCACCGGCAGTCTAAATTCATTCTCTGAGTCTGTGACTCTATTTCACAAATTAGCTCGTTTTGGTGACATTTCTTTTTATATTCCACATACAAAGGATGTCCTAAGATATTTCTCCTTCTCTGTTATATTGGCTTCACTCAGCATAACAATCTCTCGGCCCATCCATGTTGCTATAGATGGCATTATCTCATTCTTTTTAATGGCTGAGCAATATTCCAGTGTGTACATGTAGCACATCTTCTTTAGGTGCTCTGCACGTCCGTGCCCTCCAAAGACAGCTCTGTCCACCTCGTGGACAATTTCCTGGAGGCTCTGGGGGACCTCTTAAGGACTTGGAAGCTTCTAGAGTGTGGCGATCTCACTCTTCAATGCTTTGTTTCAGCGGCGTTGAATGCCAGGGTCCCAGCAGACATGGCTTCCAGTGGGTGAGTCTTCCAGCAGCCCGTGGTCCCAGCAGTGGGAATCCAGGCAGATCTCGACAGGCAGATGCACGGGCAGGTCAGGCAGCAGCCACAGGGAAGAACCTCAGGCCGGGGGCCGAATTTCAGCCAGGAGGGGACAGCTCGGGGTCTATCACCCTGCCGAGGAGGCCGTCGGTCAAGAAAACCAGCACTGCGCCCTGAGTACTCCCACCCAGGCTGTGAGTGAATGCACAGCGGTCAACCCCACCTTTATTTCATCTTGTTCCCCTTTCTCTCAGTGAGCGGAGGCACTGAGACACCCGGCTGGGAGCCAGGGAGGTGGCGTTATTTTCACAAAGGTTTGGAGGTCTTGCTGTGATCGGAGCTCCCGCCATCCTGATGCGTATCTCATCCCGCGACCGAGGGATTTCTAATGCTCTTGTCCGTGCTTTCGCCCCACATGGCTGTGACTTCTCTTGAGAGTTCGAGTTGGAACCTGCTGGTTCTTAAACACTCCAGCAAGTGCTTATTTGATATAAACAAGTCTCCGGTTGCCTGCGAGCCTCCCTGCTCCCTTTCTGGGCCTCCCGGATGACCGGGCAGCTCTCGCCTGCTGTGGGCTTCACGGGGGCTCACAGCTTGGACGGTGGGGCTCAACAAGTTGTGCCGAACGTTCTGCCCAAACTTGGTCTTCCCCGTAGAGGCACATCCCATTGAGCGCTGCGTAGCACAGGACGTGCCCCCCGCTGAGGAACCTGCTAGACGCTGGGGTGGCCACACCGGACAGAGCATGTGGTCCCCGCCTCCGTGAACCTTACACGCGAAAGATCCCGGACTGGAGCTCGGGTCAGGCTCGCGTTTGAGGCTCTGGGCTCCCCAGGACCCAGCCACCTTCCCAGAAGGGCCCTACCTGCAGGAAAACCACACTTGCCTCTGCGGAGGTGGGGTCACACCTCACACTCACCGTAGCTTCTGGCCAGGGAGTCTCTCGCGGGGCTCAGGGGTGCTGAGGGCTCAGGGCAGTGGTGGCGGAGATGGGGTGCCGAGGCTTTGGGTTCGTGGCTTTCTCTATTTATCATTAGCATTCACTGGAGCGTAAGTGCTCCACGATGCTGGGCTCATTTCTGCTGTGCAACAGCGTGAAGCAGCCGTAAGTATAGGCACATCCCCTCCCCGCGGAGCCTCCTCCCGCAGCCCCAGCTCACCCTCCCGGTCCTCAGGAAGCTGAGCTGAGCCCCCGGCGCGCCCCGGCTGCTTCCCCCTCGCGGGCTGCGTCCACACGGCGGCGTGTGCACGTCGATCCTCATCTCCCCACCCCGCCCTCCCTCTCCTCGCCGCCCTGTGTCCACACGTCCGTTTGTTACATCTGCGTCTGTGTCCCTGCCCTGCAAACAGGTTCATCTGTACTGGATACATTAATACATGATATTTGCTTTCTCTGCTCCTGACGGAACTTGCCTCTGTGACAGACTTTAGGCTCATCCACACCACTACCAGTGACTCGATTTTGTTCATTTTTACGGCTGAGTAATATTTCCTTATCTACAGGTACCACATCTTTATCCACTCATCTGTTAGTGGACATTTAGGTGTGATTTCACGTCCTGGATTCACGGCTGGAGAATGAATGTTTCACTTGCCAAGAGAACTGGAGTCTCCTCCCCTCCTTCTGGGCCTCCCGGATGACCGGGCAGCTCTCGCCTGCTGTGGGCTTCACGGGGCTCACAGCTTGACGGTGGGGCTCAACAAGTTGTGCCGAACGTTCTGCCCAAACTTGGTCTTCCCCGTAGAGGCACATCCCATTGAGCGCTGCGTAGCACAGGACGTGCCCCCCGCTGAGGAACCTGCTAGACGCTGGGGTGGCCACACCGGACAGAGCATGTGGTCCCCGCCTCCGTGAACCTTACACGCGAAAGATCCCGGACTGGAGCTCGGGTCAGGCTCGCGTTTGAGGCTCTGGGCTCCCCAGGACCCAGCCACCTTCCCAGAAGGGCCCTACCTGCAGGAAAACCACACTTGCCTCTGCGGAGGTGGGGTCACACCTCACACTCACCGTAGCTTCTGGCCAGGGAGTCTCTCGCGGGGCTCAGGGGTGCTGAGGGCTCAGGGCAGTGGTGGCGGAGATGGGGTGCCGAGGCTTTGGGTTCGTGGCTTTCTCTATTTATCATTAGCATTCACTGGAGCGTAAGTGCTCCACGATGCTGGGCTCATTTCTGCTGTGCAACAGCGTGAAGCAGCCGTAAGTATAGGCACATCCCCTCCCCGCGGAGCCTCCCTCCCGCAGCCCCAGCTCACCCTCCCGGTCCTCAGGAAGCTGAGCTGAGCCCCCGGCGCGCCCCGGCTGCTTCCCCCTCGCGGGCTGCGTCCACACGGCGGCGTGTGCACGTCGATCCTCATCTCCCCACCCCGCCCTCCCTCTCCTCGCCGCCCTGTGTCCACACGTCCGTTTGTTACATCTGCGTCTGTGTCCCTGCCCTGCAAACAGGTTCATCTGTACTGGATACATTAATACATGATATTTGCTTTCTCTGCTCCTGACGGAACTTGCCTCTGTGACAGACTTTAGGCTCATCCACACCACTACCAGTGACTCGATTTTGTTCATTTTTACGGCTGAGTAATATTTCCTTATCTACAGGTACCACATCTTTATCCACTCATCTGTTAGTGGACATTTAGGTGTGATTTCACGTCCTGGATTCACGGCTGGAGAATGAATGTTTCACTTGCCAAGAGAACTGGAGTTCCAAGAAGCATCTGATTCCTCCATGGAGATGGTGCCATTTTTGCGTCTGTGTCTAAACTCAGGCCCCTTCCCCACTGGCCTTGAAACTGCAGGTGTCTGAGCCCCAAGAGTAACTTTCAGAAAGGGGTGTATGAAACGCGCAAACCGCTCTCTAGCGGACCGGCCGCCCCAGTCATGGGACGGGGGACGCCAGGGTGGGGCTCAGCCTCCAGCGTCTGCCCCCAGGCGTGCTCGGGTCTCTCGCGCTCCCCGTTCTTCCCTCCACGGGGCGGGCGTTTCTGTCCGTTTCGCTCGCTGCCACGCCTCCAGAGCCTACAACATGCCGGCGACACCGGTGCGCGGTGAACGGACCCGTGGCTGGACGCACATGTTGACCCAGACACAGCCAGCCGGCTGCCAACACCCTGTGCAAAGGAAGGCGAGGCCCTTGTTCTCCCGGGGCTTAATAGCCGTCTGTGGGGACTGCTGTCTTTTACACGCCTGCTGAGCTCATTGTGCAGGCCCTGTAAACACTAATTGACGGACGGGAAGCTCTAGGGTTTGGCTCCAGACAGATCCAAGTCCTCGCTTTTGGAGGAAGTTTATAAGGGCAGGAGAATGTGGGGCGTTACGTGGAGAGTCTGGAGGCTCTCGGGACCCCCCGCCCCCTACTTTTCCCAAACCCAGAGCCTGGGAGAAATGGGTGGGAACAGAAAGGAAGCACCTAATTACACTCACAGGTTATATAATTGCACGTTCAGGTTCCCACTGGTGGTAGGTTTTAAAGGAACTTTGTGTAATTTGGTTTTTGAAGGGCTTTGTTTTCCTGGGCCGTTTTCCCTCACCCTTTCTTCTTCTTCTTTTCCCCTTTTTATTTTATATTGGAGTACAGCTGATTAACAGACAACGTTGTGATAGTTTCAGGTGGACAGAGAAGGGACTCAGCCGTCCATCTACATGTGCCCATTCTCCCCCAGACTCCCCCCTGTCCAGGCTGCCCCTGAACCTCAGCGGAGTTCCCTGTGCTGTATAGAAGGTCTCTGTTGGTCATCCATGTTAAATATGGATGCCACTGTGTACGTGTCCACCCCAAACTCCCTAAACATCTCTTCCCCCCAATCCTTCCCCTGGCAACCATAAGTTCATTCTCTAGGTCTGTCTTTACCTTTGCTTCCCACCCTGATCTTTTCCTGGCGCCTTCCAGGAAAGACCGGCTGACCTGAGTTACCCTGTTGAGCTGCTCCGAGGACTTGGTGTCTATACCCAGCCAGACAGACCCCCGGAGGGGCTGTCTGTCTCAGCCACGTTTTAGCAGCAGCGCTCAAATGCTCAGAATTCAGCAGCTCCTCTGTCTCTTCAGACACCCTTCACGGTCGGACCTCACGATCCACTAGCATAGTGGTTCCCACAGTCCTGTTCCCAGACCGGCAGCCTCAGCAACACCTGGGAACCTTTTAGAAAGTCACAGGTCCCACCTCAGAACTCCCAGAAGCTCCAGGGAGGAGCTGAGCAATCTGTGTTTGAACAAGCCCTCCTGGGGCTTCCGAGGCATCATCTTGCTTGGAAATCACTGCTCTGGATTCTGGAGTCCGGCACGACGGCTCCCAGACAAAGGTCTGCGGGCAGGGCCGTTGACCACGTCTAGCCACGGGATTCTCCAGGCACGAATGCTGGAGTGGGTTGCCCTCTCCTTCTCCAGGGGATCTTCTCGACCCAAAGCCTGTGTCTCTTTCATCTCCTGCACTGGCAGGCAGGCTCTTTACCTCTTATGCCACCTGGGAAGCCCGAAAGTAAGTTTCAAAATATGGTACATTGTTATCCAGAATGTTGACACCCAACATGCTTTCCCTTCTCCAGGGGATCTTCCCAACCCAGGACTCGAATCTGCATCTCCCACACTCATCATCCGCACCACGGCAGCCCCTTCGGCGAGGGGGACTTGATCACATTCCAGGCTGAAGCAGAGACGTGGGGCCTGTGGGGAAAGAGTCATTCTGCGGAGCCCTCGGCGGCGGGGCCCCCTCGGAAGCCAGTCCATCCGCGTTAATAAATGTCTCACCTCCCAGACAGCTTCAATAAGGTGAACTGCCAAGGGGAGGTCATGCTTGTCCGTTTCGTTTTGCTGAGACACGGAGGCCCTGTCGGAGGAGGCTCTGGAATGTGGCTGTGGTCCTGAAGGAAGGAGACGGGCAGGGTCTTCCCGGGGGCCGCCTCCCGTCCTCCGGCCCGGCTCCCTCCCAGACACGCGCTCCTTCTCTCTCCCCTCCTGGAGGCTACAGACCGCTGGAGTCACGCCGCCCAGCCCGTGTGTGTATGCTATTATGTGTATTTGTGTAGAGCTTTCCCACTTTAAAAAAAAAAAAAAAAACAGATGAAACCACTTGCAAAGCAGAAATAGAGGCAGAGAGGCAGGGAACAGACATCTGGCGACCCAGTGGGGGAGGGAGGCGGGATGCATCGGAGGTTCCAGTTGATACATCCGCGCGGTCGGTCCTCGGTCCTCGGTGTGAAACAGGTAACCAATGAGACGCTTCTTCGCGGGCCAGGAGCCTCCGCTCAGCGCACTTTGGTGACCCGAATGAGAAGGGAGCCTAAAACCAGGGGGACATGCGCCTGTGTGTGGCTGAGTCACTTGCTGTGCAGGAGAAATGGACATAGCAGTGTAAAACAACTATCCTCTAATAAAAAAAAAGAAGTTTAAGTACTTCCCAAGCAGTCGTCTCTTGCACTTTCCCAGTGTACACTGTGTAGAGTTTGCCCCCCATTTCGCAGGCGGGTGTGACAGCGTCTCAGCGGTCCCTGGTTCCCTCCTTACTCCGTAGGGTCCTGACGGCCAGTCCTGGGACAGGCCGTGTTCTCCCACCGGGCGTGGCATCTCTTTGCATTAGTTTCAGTCTTGGGGGTTAAGGAGTCCTTAGGGCCCCTCAGAGCTTCAAAACTTCATGAAAGGAAGAAAACAGGAAAACACCCCAAGCTTGGGCATTCCCAACGTCCCCTGAGAAGAAAAAGGAAAGAAAAACAGAACCGGTCAAGGCTGAATCGGGACAACCAGAGGGACAGAAAAAATGGTTTCAGTCAGGCCCTTCATCTGACAAATGGAGACACCGAGGTGCGTGTCAGAAAGCGAAGGACCAGAACATGGCCGTGGTTGGGGCGGGAGAGGAAGCCTGAAAGACTGAGCGATAAGGACCCACGTGTATACTCCACCTCGTGTAAAACTGCTGGCTGGTGGGAAGCCGCTGCGTGGCACAGGTGCTCAGCTCGGTGCAGTGTGGCGACCTGGAGGGCTGGGAGGTCCCAGAGGGCGGGGATGCCCGTGTCCAGATGGCTGACTCACTTTGTTGTACAGCAGAAGCTGACACAGCACTGTAAAAGCAACTGAACTCCAATAAGAATAAAACAGAGTGACCCGAGTCAGGCAGACCAGCCTGACCCGTGGTCCTGACTCCCGGCCACGGCTTGCAGCGCCGTCTTTCTGAGGGCGCTGAAGGATCCGCTCTGTGCTGATGGGACCCCCTTTCTGCCTCCCCTCCTCCCTCTGTGGCGGCTTTCCCCCCGTGAGCTCAGATGCGCCAGCGTTCCTGGGTCTGCTTCGTGGTCAGCCTCACGCTTGCCCTGGGCCCTGGCCACCTCCACCGTCCCTTCCCGCCCGGGGCTCTCCCGCTCCCCGCGGACCCCCACGCCCGCCCCAGATGCAGAAGGGAGCCTAAAACCAGGGGGACATGCGCCTGTGTGTGGCTGAGTCACTTGCTGTGCAGGAGAAATGGACATAGCAGTGTAAAACAACTATCCTCTAATAAAAAAAAAGAAGTTTAAGTACTTCCCAAGCAGTCGTCTCTTGCACTTTCCCAGTGTACACTGTGTAGAGTTTGCCCCCCATTTCGCAGGCGGGTGTGACAGCGTCTCAGCGGTCCCTGGTTCCCTCCTTACTCCGTAGGGTCCTGACGGCCAGTCCTGGGACAGGCCGTGTTCTCCCACCGGGCGTGGCATCTCTTTGCATTAGTTTCAGTCTTGGGGGTTAAGGAGTCCTTAGGGCCCCTCAGAGCTTCAAAACTTCATGAAAGGAAGAAAACAGGAAAACACCCCAAGCTTGGGCATTCCCAACGTCCCCTGAGAAGAAAAAGGAAAGAAAAACAGAACCGGTCAAGGCTGAATCGGGACAACCAGAGGGACAGAAAAAATGGTTTCAGTCAGGCCCTTCATCTGACAAATGGAGACACCGAGGTGCGTGTCAGAAAGCGAAGGACCAGAACATGGCCGTGGTTGGGGCGGGAGAGGAAGCCTGAAAGACTGAGCGATAAGGACCCACGTGTATACTCCACCTCGTGTAAAACTGCTGGCTGGTGGGAAGCCGCTGCGTGGCACAGGTGCTCAGCTCGGTGCAGTGTGGCGACCTGGAGGGCTGGGAGGTCCCAGAGGGCGGGGATGCCCGTGTCCAGATGGCTGACTCACTTTGTTGTACAGCAGAAGCTGACACAGCACTGTAAAAGCAACTGAACTCCAATAAGAATAAAACAGAGTGACCCGAGTCAGGCAGACCAGCCTGACCCGTGGTCCTGACTCCCGGCCACGGCTTGCAGCGCCGTCTTTCTGAGGGCGCTGAAGGATCCGCTCTGTGCTGATGGGACCCCCTTTCTGCCTCCCCTCCTCCCTCTGTGGCGGCTTTCCCCCCGTGAGCTCAGATGCGCCAGCGTTCCTGGGTCTGCTTCGTGGTCAGCCTCACGCTTGCCCTGGGCCCTGGCCACCTCCACCGTCCCTTCCCGCCCGGGGCTCTCCCGCTCCCCGCGGACCCCCACGCCCGCCCCAGATGCTCCACCTGCCTCCCTAGCTCTCTCCTCTTCTCCCTCGGCCCCTCCCGGCCTCTTTTCACTCTGTCAGGCGGTGAGTAATGGTCTTTCTCCTTCAAAGAGGAAACTAGATTGATGCCGGAGAAGCAGGCCAGCGAAGGTCCTCCCCTGCTCCCCCCCTCCAGCAGCGAACGTGCGTGTTTCTTGTGGATTTATGACGTGGTCACATCTCCCCTGTCCAGATAAAGCCCTGCCGAGCGTCGCCCGCCCGCGGTCCCGTTTCCTCTTGCCGCTGAGCCCGGAGAAAGATGCACCAGGGTAGGTGTGCGAGGAAGACCACCCGTGAGCAGCCGCGGAGAAATCGAGCCCATCCCTGGGACAGGCTCGGCTCTTTCAATCCAGCCTGATTAAGTGAGATTAAGGAAAGGTCTGCCTTTTTCTTGGATTACGGGTCACATCCTGCTCCGAGAACACGGCATATTTCTACATCGTGAGACCATCTGTTCCCTCTCTGGGGTTTTCCCTAGGCGGTTATTTCTACCTGAGGGCTGCATGGCCAGAAAAGTATGGGAGGTCCAGGTAAATTTGAATTCCAGACCAACAACCAGTAACTTTTTAGTATCAGTATGTCCCAAATATTACACAGGGCACACTAATGCTAAAGATGTATTCTTTGTTATTAAATCTGATAGCCCCAGCTAAGAGCCATTTTTCTGATATCTCACTGGTCTTTGTCTTAAGGACAAGCTAAAAAACACTTTGGGGGAATAAACTCCCGGAGGCCAGGAACTGGGCATCCTCCTTTCTTTCTTTCTTTCTCCGTCCTCTCTGTGTGACTGATCTGCCCCTCCTGCCTGTCTAGGAAAGCCAGAAGAGCCAAGGTTGATGGCCGGGACCAGAGGAGGTGAAAGGGAGGAGGCGCAGGAAGGTGGTTCTGAGCCGGACGATCGTGCCCCCAGGGGACATTTGACAAAGCCTGGTTGTGCTGTTTAGGGGGATGCTATTGGTATTTTTTGGGTAAAAGCCAAGTATGCTGCCAAACACCTTGCACACACACACACACCCCCGCACACACAAGAATTATCCATCCATAAATGTAAAGAGAGGGTCTTCCCAGGTGGCACAGTGGTAGAGAATCTGCCTGCCAATGCAGGAGACGCAGGCGACGGGAGTTCGATCCCTAGGCTGGGAAGATCCCTGGAGGGGGAAACGGCAATCTACTCCAATATTCTTGCCCGGGCATCCTCACGGACAGAGGAGCCAGGTGGGCTACAGTCCATGGGGTCCCAAGGAGTCAGATACGACTGAGCACCAATGCCACTACAGAGGGCTGCCGCTGAGAAAGCCGAGAATAACAAGAGAAAGAAACTCATTTCAAAGCACAGGCCTGAAGCTCAAATGCAAGCCGTCAGCATGAAAGTACCCTGAGGCAAGGGTCGGCCAGGCAGCCTGGTCTAATCCTCCACCTCCTTTGCGCTGAGGCTGCAAGACCTCGCCTCTGATTTCCCCCTCCAGGCTGCCCAGAGGTTAATTCTAACCATCTTTCTTGCCCAGAAGGATGCTGGGGGATGGGCTGTCTCCATAGTGTGGGGCGGGACCCCCGCTCCTCCTCTCTGCCCTTCTGGCCACCAGCCTGCCCTTGGGAACCATTCATTCCTCTCCCACATGCAGGTGTTCTTTCTGCCCAGGTGGGCGCTGAAGGGGAGATGTCTGCCTGATTGCTGCTGCCTAGTGGGAAAGTCAAGAGCCCTAAAGAGGGAGCACCGGTAGCGCTGCCTTCTTCCAGAACCCTCTTCTCTCCTCCCCTCCCCCAGCCACACCCTAGGCAGCACAGTGTCTTTACTCCTAGGTTCTTAGGACAAGGGAAAAAATGAGCGGAAAGTCACCCCAGCAAAGGAGTGACTTCCGTCTTCAGCAACAGCGTCAATTCTCAGTAACTCCTAGGGCGGACGGGTTTCCTAGGTGTGCTTTCATGCAGGCCCGTCCATCCCTGTTTTCATGGACAGCTCAGCAGAGACGCCAAGGAGCTGAGTCCTCCTGCTCAGGGCCCTGCCAGCCTCCCAAGGATGGGGACCCTGCAGGTGCCCCAGCAGCTGCTCTCAGGGCCCCTCCACGTGGTGTGGGTAAGCCGAACCCAGTGCTCTGTTTAAAGTAGGGGAAAACACACCCCGCCCCCGGCAACAAACAGATAAAGAAAAAAATAAAGACATAGATAAAAAATAAGCAACCAAAAAACACAGGAGTCTTGCCTTCAGTAGAATCATAGGATAGATCATTTTGAACTTGCTTTTTGCGCAGAAGGAGTTCAGAAATATTTTATGAATGAGATGTTCTTTCCCACAGCCTCCTACTTCACCTATCACAGGAGAAGCCAAAGACTGTACTTTCTGTGACACGTGGCTTTCCCCTCCGCCGAGGAGCCAGTGGGTTTCAGACTCGAGACTCTCCAGGCAGCCCCGCCCCTCCCTCTCCTGACCCCCTCTCTGCCTGCCCCTGACTCGGGCTCCCCCTCCCCACTCCACCCCTGCCGAAAGATTTATAGAGCCAGTGGCTTGAGAGCAAATGGGCAGACATTAGGCTGATGTGTTCTGCATTCTAATGACAAGATACTGCTTCTGAACCTAGGGGCAAAGCTAGGTCAGGCTAGTGTAACCATAAACTTTATTTATGAGCTTATAACCCTGCAGCGGCAGTAGCTCGGTCCAGTCTCGGGGCTGTGGTCTGTCTCTCTCTATAGATGCATACGTATTTCTTTAAGCCAGTTTAGGGGCTGGGGAGAGAGCGCTGGTAGCCCTTTCTTTACGATCTCCTGAGCAGCTCCAGGAAGACACCGAAGCCGAAGGGAAGCATGGGTGGGAGAAGGACACAGTAGCAGGAGCGGCTGTAGTCCTAACACCCCAGCAGCAGCAGAGATAAGAACTTCCTCTCTCGGGGCTCCTGAGCAGCCCGCTCTTGGTTACATCTGTGTTTCACAAGTTGGCGTTTGGAGCCCCCGGTTGGGAATCAGAGGATGACGAGCCAGCTCTGAAATGACTCAGGGCCCTTCCTCCCTGCACAGAGCCTCCTGCGCTCGACCACCTTCAGCGCCCCCGCAGGCTGGTCCTCTCCGTCTGCGTGGCATGAGGCTCTGAGCCCCACGGCTGATCCCTCCTTCCCTCCCCCGACCCACCTCCTGTGCTCTGAGTCTCTGTCACAGCCACGCTGAGGATCCAAGCTGCTCCTGCCATGCAAAGAGTGACCAGCGGTCCAAGCCCCAGGGCCTGCTGGCACGCACGGGGTTGCTGTGGCCTCGGTACCAGGGACTTACCTCAAAGGCGGAGGCCGCGTAGAACAAGACATGAGAGGCCTCTGCCCGTCAGTGGTTTTGATCCTGTCTGACTCTCTGCGACCCATGGACTGGGGCCCGCCAGGCTCCTCTGTCCAGGTTCTACAGGGTTTCCATGACCTCCTCCAGGGGATTTTCCCGACCCAGGGATCAAACCGGCAGCTCCCGTGAACCCTGCCTTGGCATTCGGGTTCTTTATAACTGGCACCACCTGGGGAGCCCTCACTGAACTCAGGGAAAGGGAATTACCAAGCCTTTCTTGGAAAGGCCTCCAGTTCTTCTTCTGAAGAAAAGGAGATTCTCATCATTGCATACTCAGTGCCTGGGGGATTTGCGGCTTTCACATGGATAGAGAAACAAGATTGGAGCAGGAGAGTTTACAGGACATGCAGGTTGTGGCAGGAATAATAAGCTGCTGGGCAGATCTTGACTTACCAGCTGCATGACCTTGGACAAATCCCCTCACCTATTTGAGCCTCAGTACACACAGCTTTGAAATGGGTACAATGACAATTTCTGCCTGGTTACCTTGCAAGGTAGGTAATGCATTTATGAAGCCTATATAAATGGTAAAGTGATATAAAAATGTTAGCTGCTTTTTTTTCCCCTAAGAGTATTACTTGGGGAGAAGAGGACAACAGAGGCCGAGATGGTTGGATGGCACCACTGACTCAGTGGACATGAGTTTGGGTAGACTCTGGGCAACACTGAAGGAGAGGCAAGCCTGGTGTGCGGCTCTCCAGGGGTCGCAGAAAGTCAGGCACGACCGAGCGACTGAACAGCCCCAGGTATTTCACCGTATACCCGTACTGCGTTTCCTTGTCCATTCCTCTGTCGGTGGACATATAGGCGGCTTCCATGCACTGGTTGCAGTAAATAGTACTGCCATGAACACAGGAAGACATGCATCAGCCTTCAAAAGCCTTCCAGGGAATCTTCGCCTCAGCCCATAGCCACTGCGGCGGGTCAAGCTCTTCCTGGGAAGACAGAGGTCGACGGGGATGCTCCTGGTGGATTTTCCAGGTAGGACGAGGGTCCTAGAGCCGGGCTCTCAGAATCACGCAGGAGCTTCAGCAAGGGCACCCTCTCGTTTTACGGGTCTTAGTCTAACCTTAGAATTTTCTGTATCTTTTATATTTCTTCCTTTGGAAAAAAAGACTCCAGTGAGTCAGGGCAGCTGTCCCACAGGCTTTGAGATATGTCATAAGAACCAGGGTCATTACCGTCTTCCTCATGAGCTACTGTGAAATGGTTTTCTCTTTGTACATTCTGCCTGTAGTATTGATGGTAGAATACACTGCAATGTGGATCGTCTCTCTTTCAGTGTGGATGTATTTATCACTAGACCTCAAGCTCAGACTTCTTTTTTCCCTTCCTTCTCTCTTTGTCTGTAAGAATATAGACAGTCTGACCCTTTGAAGTACATGAGAAATCTACAAATCTGTTCTGTAGTTTTTTACATACTATTAGACACTTAGAATCGAAACTTTTCCTAGGGAACTGGATAAATTTAATCTTATTAGAAAGTTTTAAAAATACGCACATCTGGGACTGCCCTGGTGGTCCAGTGGCTAAGACGCCATGCTCTCAATGCAGAGGGCCCGAGTTCGATCCCTGGTCAGGGAACTAGATCCCACATGCTGCAACTAAGACCTGGTGCAACCAAATGAGTCAAATATTTTTTTTTTTTTAAATATTCACGCTCAAGCTTCACCCTAGAAAAACTGAATTGTAACCAATGGTGGGGGGGTGCCACAGCCTAATTTTTTAAGCTTCCTCTGTGAGTCTAATTAACGTCATGGTTAAACAGCATCCGTGTGGGAAATGCAGCCTTTTAAAGGGTCGTCGGTTGAATCAGAGCCTTCGCTTGTCTTCTAGCCCCCATTCTGCCTCTCTCCACCTGTCTTGGAAAGCAGTCGGGAAGTGGGCGTGGAACGGGAACGCCCAGCCTGTCACGGGAGTACCTACAGTGCCAAGACGGGTGGCGGTGTGCTCAGCCTTCAAAAGCCTTCCAGGGAATCTTCGCCTCAGCCCATAGCCACTGCGGCGGGTCAAGCTCTTCCTGGGAAGACAGAGGTCGACGGGGATGCTCCTGGTGGATTTTCCAGGTAGGACGAGGGTCCTAGAGCCGGGCTCTCAGAATCACGCAGGAGCTTCAGCAAGGGCACCCTCTCGTTTTACGGGTCTTAGTCTAACCTTAGAATTTTCTGTATCTTTTATATTTCTTCCTTTGGAAAAAAAGACTCCAGTGAGTCAGGGCAGCTGTCCCACAGGCTTTGAGATATGTCATAAGAACCAGGGTCATTACCGTCTTCCTCATGGGCGACTGTGAAATGGTTTTCTTTGTACATTCTGCCTGTAGTATTGATGGTAGAATACACTGCAATGTGGATCGTCTCTCTTTCAGTGTGGATGTATTTATCACTAGACCTCAAGCTCAGACTTCTTTTTTCCCTTCCTTCTCTCTTTGTCTGTAAGAATATAGACAGTCTGACCCTTTGAAGTACATGAGAAATCTACAAATCTGTTCTGTAGTTTTTTACATACTATTAGACACTTAGAATCGAAACTTTTCCTAGGGAACTGGATAAATTTAATCTTATTAGAAAGTTTTAAAAATACGCACATCTGGGACTGCCCTGGTGGTCCAGTGGCTAAGACGCCATGCTCTCAATGCAGAGGGCCCGAGTTCGATCCCTGGTCAGGGAACTAGATCCCACATGCTGCAACTAAGACCTGGTGCAACCAAATGAGTCAAATATTTTTTTTTTTTTAAATATTCACGCTCAAGCTTCACCCTAGAAAAACTGAATTGTAACCAATGGTGGGGGGGTGCCACAGCCTAATTTTTTAAGCTTCCTCTGTGAGTCTAATTAACGTCATGGTTAAACAGCATCCGTGTGGGAAATGCAGCCTTTTAAAGGGTCGTCGGTTGAATCAGAGCCTTCGCTTGTCTTCTAGCCCCCATTCTGCCTCTCTCCACCTGTCTTGGAAAGCAGTCGGGAAGTGGGCGTGGAACCGGGAACGCCCAGCCTGTCACGGGGAGTACCTACAGTGCCAAGACGGGGTGGCGGGTGTGCTCAGCCCACAGGTAGCCTGAACATGGGGGCGATGCCCGCTGTCGGGGGCTGCACATCACTGCCCATCCGTGAGCTCCCAGATTAATATTTTCCAGCCCTTGATGAACTTTCATTTCCTTCCGGCGGCCTCTCTTTCCCAGCAGCAGTGGGAGTGACTATGGTGAATGATAAGGACGCTCGTGGCTGGACAGAAACCACTCTATCCTCTTTTTTAACTTGAGTTCAATGAGTCAGCTTGGAATCTAAGACATGACATACTTTGGGTATGGCTTCTCATGGTGCCATGGGGAAGGGCAAGGGACATGTAGCTTCTAAAAGAGAAACAAGAACTAGCCCTTAAAAATGGCCATGGTGAGCATTGACTCACAGGGCCTCTGTGTGGAGTGGGTGAGATTTTTATCATCCTCATTCCAATGGGAAACTGGAACACCCGGAGGCGAAGGCACTTATTCAAAGGAACACTGCCAGGCCGTTCCAGAGCCGGGGGACCTCAGATCCAGCTCCATTCAGTTCCAGAACGCAAACTCAATATGCTGTACCGTCTTCTTCGGATAGGGCTTGCCGCTGCCGGTGCCCCTGTCCCGCAGCTGGTGTCTGCCGGCCCGTCTGCAGGAGACCCTCAGACCCTCACAGGCACGTCTGCCTCCGTCGCTTGTGTGTGTGCGTAGGGGGGTCCACTGCTCCTTTCCCTGGTCCTGGTGTGCACAAGGTTTTGTTTGTGCCTTCCAAGAGTCTCCAGCGGGTATGAAGTTCGATTTTAACATGATCCTGCCCTTCTATCATCTCCTTGTGGCTTCTCCTTTGTCCTTGGACATGGGGCACCTTTTTTTGGTAGGTTCCAACATCCTCCAGAGGATGGTTCAGCAGCTGGTTGCGATTTTGGTGTACTCACAGGAGAGGGTGAGTGTACGTCCTTTCCCTCCGCCATCTTGGATCCTCCTAATTCCTGGAGGCTGATGGTATATTCTTGAGGGCTGCCATCTTTGATGGAATCAGACTTTGGTGGTTTCTCCCCTGGAGAGAAATAAAAGGAGTCTTTATATATAATCTCATTCCAAGGCTAGCTTTCTGCATGAAGCCACAAGGACTCCTCTGCATCTTCCATAAAGCTACAACGCTTTTTCTTGGAATTGTACCCATAAGGTCTTTGTAACATTCCTCTTGAAATATCACAAATGCCACCTATCACCCCTTTACCATGACCATGATAGTCACCTGGGGCAGGGAAGTGATACCCTCCTCGTCTCATTTAATCCTCCTTCTACCCCATTCCATGAACAAACCGGGACTTTGATCATTTAAGTTCTGTGGTGTCTGATGTCACATCACCAGGAAGAGCCAAGCCAGATCCAAGCTCACGTCCCGCCTGTGCCCAGCCTCGGCCAGTGTGCTCTCTAGGGAAGCTCTTCTCCACCCCCTCTCTCTCTTCCTGAACACATTCAGAGCTTTAAAGTCTCTCTCTCTCTTCTCCCCAAGCCAGGGAGAATTAGGCCATAGCGGACGGATTGATACCCGGAGTTAACTCATATCTTGCTCAATCGCGGCCAGAAAAATTCCAGACTTGAAGAGTGGGTGGGGGAAGCTGGAGTGAGAACCCAGGGGTTAATATTCCTCTAGTGGGAAAGTTATCTGCTTTGTTGTAAAACACAGCTTCCCAGCCCTACAGAAGGGGCCATTAGCATGCAAATGTACTTTGCCTCATGCTTTTTAATGTTTTACTTCTTTTAATTGCTGAAACCGGTTGTAATTTCTGAGCACGGTTGGCTTCAGGGGAGCAGTTTCCTCTAAAGTGATCTATCAATGCACCTGGAAAGATCTGGAATTCCAATTTTATTAACCAGTTGGGTGAGGCATTTTGTCTTCTTTCAACGGGGTGGGGTGCGGGGCCGGGGCGTGGGGGCGGCAGGGAAGGGGAGAGCCAAGTTTAAGTTGGAAACTTCATATCCCCCTGGTGCTTAGCTTCCTCCAAAATCTTTTTTTTTTTTTTGTATATATTTATTTGGGTGTGCTGGGCTTTCATCGTGGCACAGGGGATTTTTAGTTGCGGAATGTGGCATCTAGGATCCACTATCTCCTCAACCAGGGATTGAACCCTGGTGCCCTGCATTGGGAGAGCAGAGTCTTCGACCAAGGAAGTCCCTCCTCCAAAGTCTTTAGTGTGGGCTTTGATAGTTACTAAGAGATCAAAAATCATGTGAGATATTTGATCAAGGTAAGAGGGGCTTCCTTGGTGGCTCAGACGGTAAAGAATCTGCCTGCAATGCAGGAGACCTGAGTTCAATCCCACGGTCGGGAAAATCCCGTGGAGAAGGGAATGGCTACCCACTCCAGTATTCTTGCTTGGAGAATTCCATGGACAGAGGGGTCTGGCGGGCTACAGTCCACAGGGTGGCACAGACTCGGACACAAGTGCACACGAACACTTTCACTTTCACTTTCAAGAGGAAGCTTGTTAAGGATGGCATGCGCCAGAGCCCTGGCTCTGACTTTGTGGTGAAGAGGTTTGCTGAATGCCCCGTGGTTGAGAGAGCGATTTGTGCTCTCATCCCAGGGACTCCCCAGACAGCTGCATTATTTCTACAGTGCTCTGCGGTGCTCACACTATGTGCTACGAAGTAGACATGACTGGAGAAACTCGGGCACTGTAAAACAAACGCTGGCACCAACCCAGACGCTCCCTCCGCACCCCCACACACATCCCTGAGTCCCCACAGAGAGGTTCCCATGGGGAGACATCCCTGCATCACCCGTCGCGGGACTCTTGGCCACAACGGGCCTGACCTGGCGCTGCTTTCTGGTTGAAAGGCCATCTGCAGAGCCTGAAACCTCGTCAGAAGCTCTTCGCAACCTCGTGAGGATCCGGGACCGTGGCACGTGAGAGGAAGTGGGAGTAGCCGGCAGAGGCATCGCCGCAAGAGACAGGAGGCCGCCCTGACCCCACTGGGTCCAGAGCATCGGTGTCAACACGCATCTGGCTGCAGCTGAATTCGCGCTGCCGAGACTGAACCTGGTCTTGTCATTTGCTACGTGGAAAGACTCCTTCATCTCTTGGATGAGGCAGTTCTTGATCTACCTCTTGGTTGTTTAGCTTTCAAATCAGTCTTGAGTCTCTGGGGATTGCAGGTGCACAGAGGAATGATGGAGACGCGTGACTTGAGGGAACCAGCAATAAACCTCCACGTGCAAAGGCCGGTTTCCTTGTCTCCCCTGCAGATCATCCTGCCCAGCATCTTCCCCCGGTGACATCATCAAATCAGTGCGTTCATAAATGCACAGGGAGCAATGCAAAGCAGCCAACAGCTCTCGCGCTTACCTGTGGATCTATTTAGGCACACGTTTTCAGGGATTGGGAGACTGTCATGTGGAAACGGAATGGAGTTTAAGCAAGAAGACATCGCGTAGCCAAGCAGAGGTCCGGACGGAGCTTTCAGGGAAACTGCTGAGAAGACAGGGCTTCCCGGGCAGCTCGGTGTTAGCGTAGCTGCCCACCAATGCAGAAGATGTGGGCTGGATCCCTGGATTGGGAAGACCTTCTGGAGGAGGAAATGGCAACCACTCCAATGTTCTTGCCTGGAGAATCCCACGGTCGGAGGAGCCTGGTGCGCTACAGTCCATGCGGTTGCAAAGAGTTAGACTTGATGACACGCCTGTGGACGTGCATGCACACACACACACACACACACACACACAGAGGAAGTAGGACACTCACTGTACTAAAGTCTGTGGTCTTTTCATTTGACCTTCACAAGCTTCTCTTCAGGGGTTGCTGGGAGTGGGGCTGCCAGGGGAGAGGGGAAAGGCTTCCCCCTCTTTGAGCCGCTCACTCGGACCTGGCACTCGAAGCTCACTGTGGACTCTCCGGGTCCGGAGAGAGCTGCAGAATCAAGGTTCGCCTTCATTTTTCCCCAGAGCCCCCTGTTCCCCTGCTCCACACCTCCTCCTCCTCCCAGACAGGCACGAGAATCTTGAGTCTCAGAGGAGAACTGAGGGTGCGGACCCCGCCCCAGAAGGCAGCCGTGGTCTGTCCGCAGCCCCTCACTAGCCCTCCCCCTCCCAGACAATTTCAGCTTGTTTCCTCGGGAGAAAACACGACTTTTCCCACTGACGGAACTCCGGGGCCAGCAATACCCGTCACAGCTCTCCCCTTTCCTGGACCAAGCTTTGAGGCTAGCCTTCCCCCTCCCCTCGCCACCTGCCCTGCCCTTCCACTGGGGAGGGGAAACTTTTTGAATAACAATGTGTCGTCCCCCTGTGTCGTCCCCGAAGCCCGAGCTGCCCTTTACTGTTAGCACCTAATGAAAATGTAACCGTATTTAACCCCCCACCGTCCTAGATTAGCGAGGGAGGGCTCCAGCGGCTTGAATTCCTTTGTATGATAAGCATCCTGGTCTCCTTTGGACCGGCCCAGCCCCTTCTCCCTGGAGAGGGTGCCGAGCTGCGCTGGGCTAACCGGGGACCTCTCAGCTGTCCCGGGCACAATGGGGAAGTATCTTTTGTGGCATTAACGGCTTTGGGGAGGGGAGAGGGGAGGGTCCGGGCTGGTGGGGAGGGGGTGCCGTTGAAGAGAAGGAGAACAATGTGTGAGAAGCCGAGGCTGTGGGTTTCCCACACGGACCAATATGTCCCCCCCACCCCCCTCTGGGAGAGACTGGTCTGCAGCGACCAGCCCACAGCTGATCCCGCCTTGATTGGCTTTTTTTTTTTTTTTCATTGTGCTCTCAAGGGACGAAAATCCTTTTGTGGCGTGAAAGGAGAGGCGTTCCTGCCGTCCCCTCCCTCGAACTGATTGGCTGTGTCACGAGATGGCCAAATCCACCCGGATTAATGCGCGGCTCCGAGCGAGGCCCTCTGAGTCCGCCCCTTCGGCCGGCGAGCGCGTCTGCAGCCCTGGGAGCGGGGAAGGGGGACACGGAGGGGCCGGCCACCACTTCCCTCATATTTATTATCCCCCCAGCCCCCTGGCCCCGGGGGGATGTTTATTCATGGACCACATCTGCTGGCTGGCAGGCTACACCTCTCTCTCTCATGCCCAAGTCCCCTAGGAGCCAGGAAAACAGGGCACATTCCTCAGGACTTGCCTTTTCTCTGGGCTTCTAGGCCCGCGACCCTGGCGGCACACCTGTCTCCCCAGCTCTGCCCTCCGCCCAGCCTCCCACCCTGTATCTGTTCCAAACTTGCACCTGGGGATGTTGGGCTGCCTGTGCATCCTCTGATACCCAGCAGCTGAAAGAGCATCCTTTCTCTTGCCCTTGCCTTTCTGTGGCTTCTACCTGACTCTCTCTCTTGCCCACATCGATTCTGAGATCTTGTTGAACCAGCTCAGACTGGGTCTTTCGCGTTCTCCCATTGGAAGAACTGTTTCCCCCACTCCACCTCTGGCCTCTCCTATGATTTTCTATCTCTTTCATGGACGAGCCGACTCACTGGAAAAGACCCCGATGCTGGGAAAAATTGAGGGCAGGAGGAGAAGGGGATGACAGAGGATGAGATGGTGGGATGGCCTCACCGACTCAATGGACGTGAGTTTGAGCAAGCTCTGGGAGATGGGGAGGGACAGGGAAGCCTGGTGCGCTGCCGTCCATGGCGTCGCAAAGAGTCAGACACGACTGAGAGACTGAGCAACAGCATTGCACTTACTTCTCCTTCTTTAAGTAATCATGATTCCGCAGTATGCGTCCCCTGCCGCCTCCCCAGGAGAGGAGGTTTGTGTCTGGTTCACCCCTGTCATGCGACCTGCCTTGAAACAGTGTGTGTGGCTTCGTTGCTAAGTCGTGTCTGACTCCTGGAGACCCACGGCTGGTAGCCCAGTGGGCTCCTCTGTCCGTGGGATTCTCCCGGCAAGAATCCTGGAGTGGGTGACCATGCCCTCCTCCAGGGGGCCTTCCGGAGATCCAGGGGATTGAACCCTCGTCTCTCAGGTCTCCCGCACTGACAGGCAGGTCCTGTAGTCTTAGCGCCACCTGGGAAGCCCCAGTTTTGGGAGATTCAGCTGTCATTTCTACTAGAGTTAAAACTTTAAACACTTTTAATACTCAATTAATCAGCATGTTTTGCATGTCTTCTACAAGCAATGCACCCCGATAGGCCTTGGCAACTGACTGCGGAAATCCTAGTCTTGACCTTTGCAGCCGCTGCCAGGACAAGAGCAGCGCCCTGAGCGCTGAGGGCGGCCGGCGGAATCGTCCTCCTGCTGCCATGGGCCGAGCGTGGAGCGACTTGGACCTTGCAGACTCTGCTGCCTTTTCTCTGGGCTTCTAGGCCCGACCCTGGCGGCACACCTGTCTCCCCAGCTCTGCCCTCCGCCCAGCCTCCCACCCTGTATCTGTTCCAAACTTGCACCTGGGGATGTTGGGCTGCCTGTGCATCCTCTGATACCCAGCAGCTGAAAGAGCATCCTTTCTCTTGCCCTTGCCTTTCTGTGGCTTCTACCTGACTCTCTCTCTTGCCCACATCGATTCTGAGATCTTGTTGAACCAGCTCAGACTGGGTCTTTCGCGTTCTCCCATTGGAAGAACTGTTTCCCCCACTCCACCTCTGGCCTCTCTATGATTTTCTATCTCTTTCATGGACGAGCCGACTCACTGGAAAAGACCCCGATGCTGGGAAAAATTGAGGGCAGGAGGAGAAGGGGATGACAGAGGATGAGATGGTGGGATGGCCTCACCGACTCAATGGACGTGAGTTTGAGCAAGCTCTGGGAGATGGGGAGGGACAGGGAAGCCTGGTGCGCTGCCGTCCATGGCGTCGCAAAGAGTCAGACACGACTGAGAGACTGAGCAACAGCATTGCACTTACTTCCCTTCTTTAAGTAATCATGATTCCGCAGTATGCGTCCCCTGCCGCCTCCCCAGGAGAGGAGGTTTGTGTCTGGTTCACCCCTGTCATGCGACCTGCCTTGAAACAGTGTGTGTGGCTTGCTGTAAGTCGTGTCTGACTCCTGGAGACCCACGGCTGGTAGCCCAGTGGGCTCCTCTGTCCGTGGGATTCTCCCGGCAAGAATCCTGGAGTGGGTGACCATGCCCTCCTCCAGGGGGCCTTCCGGAGATCCAGGGGATTGAACCCTCGTCTCTCAGGTCTCCCGCACTGACAGGCAGGTCCTGTAGTCTTAGCGCCACCTGGGAAGCCCCAGTTTTGGGAGATTCAGCTGTCATTTCTACTAGAGTTAAAACTTTAAACACTTTTAATACTCAATTAATCAGCATGTTTTGCATGTCTTCTACAAGCAATGCACCCCGATAGGCCTTGGCAACTGACTGCGGAAATCCTAGTCTTGACCTTTGCAGCCGCTGCCAGGACAAGAGCAGCGCCCTGAGCGCTGAGGGCGGCCGGCGGAATCGTCCTCCTGCTGCCATGGGCCGAGCGTGGGAGCGACTTGCTCCAAGAATTCCAATGTGCACCTAGAATCTGGATGATTCAAATGACTGAGTTTCAAAGTGCCTAAGTAGGAATATGTTACTTATATTTTTAGAAAGTAGGAGTAACCGAGACGTTTCTTTCCTCCCTTCCTCCTGTGTTTATGTCTGATGATGATTGTGGGTGAAAATTATGTCCACCAGATCTACTGAGCTGTGATATCATTCCAGTTAATATTTGATCATTGGCTTCCCGTTCCACAAGAAAATGAAGAGTGAAGGATATCGCAATGGAGGTTCAGTCTCCTCTTCTTCTCTCTCAAACGTTGGTGTCTCTACCCTTTTACTTTTTTTAATTTTAAATTTATTTTTTGTTGGTGTAAAGTCGCTTAGTTTCTTCTGTACAATAAAGTTAAACAGCACATGTATGTCCGTAGCCCCTCTCTCTTGAACCCGGTCCCCACCCATCCCACCCTCCCGGGCGTCACAGAGCCCGAGCTGAGCCCCCGGGGCTGTGCAGCAGCTCCCATGAGCTGTCTGTCTCACACGTGCTTGGGCACATGCACCAGTGCTGCCCTCCCCACTCATCCCCGCTTCCTCTCCCCGCTGGGCCCACAGGTCCCTTCTCTCCAGCTATCTCTCTCTGCCTGCCCCACAAATATGGCCATTTGCACCATTTTTCCAGATTCCATATATATGCATTAATATATGATATTCATTTTCCTGTTTCTGCCTCACTTAACTTTGTATGACAGACTCTGGACCCATCCACATCATTACGATGACCCAATTTCCCTCCTTTTAGTGGCGGAGTAATAGTCCACAGTATGTATGCGCCATGTCACCGTTATCCATTCGCCTGTTGGTGAATGTTTCGGTTGTTCCCACGTCCTGGCTATGGTAAATAAGGCCATGTCTTTTTGAACTATGGTTTTCTCAGTGGATATGCTCAGGAGGGGGATTGTTGGGCCATATGGTAGTTCTTTTTTTTTCTTTTTAACGTTTTCTTTCTTTTTTCTTCATGGACACTTCTATTGGTCTTTCATTTATCATCCATCTTTGTTCTTTTTGGCCTGTGTGGGCCTCCCATCGCAGTGGCCTCTGTCATTGCAGAGCACCGGCTCTGGGCACATGCGCTCCAGAGCTCCGGCTCAGTCGGTAGTTGGACACATGGGTCCAGCCGCTCCACGGCACGTGGGATCTTCCCAGGCCAGGGATCAAACGGTGCCCCTTGTGCTGCAAGACGGTCCAGTGTCCTAACCCACTGGATCACCAGGGAAGCCCTGGTAGTTCTTTTAAGGAACCTCAGCTCCCCTGGTAAGTCGATGCCCTTCTCCCCGTAATTTTAGGGGGTGCGCTTGCTGTCTGTCCTGACTGGAGGGAGTGCATGGCGCTCCAGCTTTGAGGTCTGCTCTCCAAAGCAGCTGAAGGAGGCTCCCATGACCTTCTTTCAAACAGTTCACCTCTTTTCATGCCTTCTTGAGTATATATCCAGCTCCCCATCATCAAGGTTCTCCAGACTTGCAGGTGAAGTCAAAGAGGGAAGAAGAAATGAACATATTGAACAGTAAGCAGAGCTTTGGTCCATGGTGTCAGCAGGGACCCGAACGCAGTGATGCCTGCCCTGGGGAGAGACCAGGGGATCTGGTCTCAAAGCCTCAGCTCGTCTCTATGGACTCTAGTCCCCATTCCCCATCTCACCACCTACGCCCCTTTGACTCTCAATGCTGGAGGACCTCATTGGTTCATACTGACTCCCTCAAATACCTGTGTCCACCCAACGGTCCTTTGTGGCTCTTTTCTGATCTCTTGGCTTTGGCTGGCTGGGGTCACCATGGTGACGGAGAGTGCGGAGGGGGCGGGGGGCAGCTCAGTCCACTTGCCATCAGCGGCCACTGTTGGGTCCTGCCTGGTGTGCTCTCAGCTGAGTCCAGGGGAGGCAAAGTCAAGTGCAGGGTCCAGCTCCTGCCCTCTGATCCTGGGAGCCGGGCCATGTAGCCTCAGGGACTGCCTCAGAGACAGCCAAGGGCAGAGACTATAACCAATAGCTCGCCTTCTCTGGGAGAATAATTTTTCTGTACCTCAAGATGTTATGTTTTAAGAGGGAGGGTGGTCTTCATGGACACTTCTATTGGTCTTTCATTTATCATCCATCTTTGTTCTTTTGGCCTGTGTGGGCCTCCCATCGCAGTGGCCTCTGTCATTGCAGAGCACCGGCTCTGGGCACATGCGCTCCAGAGCTCCGGCTCAGTCGGTAGTTGGACACATGGGTCCAGCCGCTCCACGGCACGTGGGATCTTCCCAGGCCAGGGATCAAACGGTGCCCCTTGTGCTGCAAGACGGTCCAGTGTCCTAACCCACTGGATCACCAGGGAAGCCCTGGTAGTTCTTTTAAGGAACCTCAGCTCCCCTGGTAAGTCGATGCCCTTCTCCCCGTAATTTTAGGGGGTGCGCTTGCTGTCTGTCCTGACTGGAGGGAGTGCATGGCGCTCCAGCTTTGAGGTCTGCTCTCCAAAGCAGCTGAAGGAGGCTCCCATGACCTTCTTTCAAACAGTTCACCTCTTTTCATGCCTTCTTGAGTATATATCCAGCTCCCCATCATCAAGGTTCTCCAGACTTGCAGGTGAAGTCAAAGAGGGAAGAAGAAATGAACATATTGAACAGTAAGCAGAGCTTTGGTCCATGGTGTCAGCAGGGACCCGAACGCAGTGATGCCTGCCCTGGGGAGAGACCAGGGGATCTGGTCTCAAAGCCTCAGCTCGTCTCTATGGACTCTAGTCCCCATTCCCCATCTCACCACCTACGCCCCTTTGACTCTCAATGCTGGAGGACCTCATTGGTTCATACTGACTCCCTCAAATACCTGTGTCCACCCAACGGTCCTTTGTGGCTCTTTTCTGATCTCTTGGCTTTGGCTGGCTGGGGTCACCATGGTGACGGAGAGTGCGGAGGGGGCGGGGGGCAGCTCAGTCCACTTGCCATCAGCGGCCACTGTTGGGTCCTGCCTGGTGTGCTCTCAGCTGAGTCCAGGGGAGGCAAAGTCAAGTGCAGGGTCCAGCTCCTGCCCTCTGATCCTGGGAGCCGGGCCATGTAGCCTCAGGGACTGCCTCAGAGACAGCCAAGGGCAGAGACTATAACCAATAGCTCGCCTTCTCTGGGAGAATAATTTTTCTGTACCTCAAGATGTTATGTTTTAAGAGGGAGGGTGGTATTTGTGTCAGCCCGAAGACCTTTACTTTTTTGTTAAATTAACAGGAAGGGAAATTTACCATCTTCTCCTCGTAGTGAATAGGGCCTTATCTTCCTTATTCCGGATTGGAATTTTACTTTAAAAAGCTTGATTAGGCTACCATGAAATGCTGCCTTAAACAGAGGGTGGAAATGTGTGTATTTTGTTTCATTGTTGACCCTCTCTGGATGCTATACATTCATTTAGATAATTCACGAAAAGACTTTCCCCACCACAAGCCCCCATGCCCCTGCCCTGCCCCCAGTCAGGCTTAAAACATTCAAACCAGGCCAACTGGGTGGAAACATTCTTGGTTGAATCACACCTTGTTGCTATTGTTTAGTTGCTAAGTTGTATCTGACTCTTTGCTACTTCATGGACTGCAGCACCAGGCTTCCCGGTCCTTCGCCATCTCCCGGAGTTTGGTCAGACTCCTGTGTGCTGAATCAATGATCCCATCCAACCACCTCTTCCAGTCCATCAGAACTGTCTTCTAGTCCAATTTCTCCCCCTTCCAGTCTTTCCTTCCTCTGTCTTTGCCGCTTGGCCCAATCAAGTTCTGCTCAAAAACTTGGCATGCGTGCTCAGCCAGTCTCCTCAGTCCATGGGGTTCCCAAGCAAGAGTCCTGGAGTGGGTTGCCATGCCCTTCTCCAGGGGATCTTCCCGACTCACAGATTGAACTCGACTTCCCTGCAGCTCTCGCGCTGCCAGGTAGATTCCTTATCACTTGAGCTAAGAGTGAAGCCCAAACTTTACTATCTCTTTAACCCCTAGAAATCAAAGTCCCATCTTGGCTTCAAGTCACACAAGATCCCCCTCAGCATGGCTGGCAGGCTGACCCTCTAGC
The DNA here is from genome assembly GCA_022376925.1 of Tragulus kanchil. Lineage (NCBI taxonomy): Eukaryota > Metazoa > Chordata > Mammalia > Artiodactyla > Tragulidae > Tragulus > Tragulus kanchil. Next base: position 19,876,408 of record JAIOJX010000027.1, on the reverse strand, counting down.
TCTCCAGATCCTCCCCAGGCCTCCCGGGAAGTCTTCTGACTCTGAGATCCCGGTGCTGGGACTGTAAAAAAGGCACACCCTTTGGCAAGATAGATTGCAAACCTTGGTGTGTTTTGACCAAGTTATTTCGCTTCCAGGAACTGATCTTAGGGAAATAATCAGACAGCTGCACAAAGATATGTGCATAAGAAGCCTCATTACAGCAGAATTTGCAATTATAAAAAAATGAAAACAGTATCAGTGTCCAATAATATCAATACAATGGAACACGGAGCAATCATTAAAGAAGAATATAAATCTATCCACTGTCAGGGAAAGACAGTTCCAGCATTTTTCTAATTTTCCAAGTAAAAAAGAGAAGTGCTATGCTGGGGTCTAATATAATGTACAACGAACACACATTTATGTGGGTTCTTTATATAGAATATTTGCATACATAAGGAAATGGAACAATGCTCTAAGGAGATGCAGGTCCACGTGTCTGCGCACTCCCCAGGTGGCACAGGCGTAAAAGATCTCCTGCCAGTGCAGGAGGTGCAGAGGACACAAGTTCAACCCCTGGGCCAGGAAGACCCCTTGGAGTAGGAAAGGGCAACCGGCTCCAGTATTCTTGTCTGGAAAATCTTATTGACAGAAGAGCCTAGTGGGCTATCGTCCATGGGGTCAGAAAGAGTAAGACATGACTGAATGCCCACACATGCACACATGTCTGCATGTACCCATGTACAGTGGCTGGAATTAGAGGGAAGGGTTTATCTTTTCCTTTCTCTTATCAGCATTTAAAAAATGTTCTACAATATCCATGTACCAACTACATAAAGTAATGAATAATTAAATTTACAATATGCTCAGGTAAAACAGTTTAAACTGTCTTATAAACATCCTCCCCTCTGGTCTACCCTGCTTTTGCTAATCCCATCATTGTGCCTTTAAGTCTTCAAGTCCCCATGTTGTGGTAAAGTATCCATTTCCAAGTATAATGGTTGGACTGCAAGGAGATCAAACCAGTCAGTCCTAAAGGAAGTCAACCTTGAATAGTGCTTGGAAGGACTGATGCTGAAGCTGAGGCTCTAGTACTTTGGCCACTTGATGCAAAGAACCAAATCATTGGAAAAGACCCTGATGCTGGGGAAAATGGAAGACAGGAGGAGAAGGGGATGACTGAGGATGAGGTGGATAGATGGCATCACCAACTCAATGGACATGAGTTTGAGCGGACTCCAGGAGATGGGGAAGGACAGGGAAGCCTGGTGGGCTGCAGTCCATGGGGTCGCAAAGAGTCAGAGACTGAGTGACTGAACAAGCAAGCGTAATTCAATTCCTTCTGCAAAAAAAGAGCAAGGGCTCCGGGGTCAGAGGTCCACACTGTGTGTCCTCATTCTGTTCTCACTAAACCAAGCTTCCTCCTTTATGAAAGAAAAAGAGTTAATACTATCCAACTCATAGATGCGGCATGAGGATCAGATAATGTATGTGCAAAGCCTTTCAAGACAAGCAGAGCATCACTGGTGGTCAGGGAGTGTGATTTCTCTTCAGTATGATGGAGGCCCTTGAGTCTTTCTCTGTGGGTTAAACTGGCACAAGCTCTGGAGGTTTTTCAGCCTCAGCTTGGGCCCAATGTGGACACAGCCCAAGCTGCACATTAGTGTGTGCTCTGGTCCCCAAGAATTGGCCGTGTTGTGTGGAAAGGGGCTAGGATTCCTCCCAAACATGGCCAGCACTCTCTGTCCCTTCCACTGTTTCCAAAGTGATCCTTAACTCCAGAAGGCTCAGAGAAAGCACTGTGTCCTGGATCCGTCTGCTTGGTGCCCACATAGACACGCCAGCGCTGCCTGGCCGTCTCTCTGACCTCGTCTAGTCCTGTACTCAGACCCGGGCACTGGGTCTGAACCTCAGCACTGCTGGCTGTGTGGGCGATAAGCACACCTTGCCTCCAGCTCTCATCGGAGCTCTGGCTGGGCTGCTGCTGTGTGTGCTTCTTCCTAGTTTAAAGTCTTCTCTGAACACAAGAGGGTTGGGTCTATGGCTTGTTTCTAAGTGACTCAAGACTTAAAACCACCTACTCAGGTCCCGAACTGTGTGAGTTCGGGAAGGAGAGTGTCTGGGAAGAAGGAAGGAGGGGCCAGGCTCTACCGGGTCGGCCCACGATGCCGGCGTGGGGCGTCGAATCGGCCCTCTGCATCTCAGCTGCCTCACTCGCCTCTGGAAGAAGTGACCCCCGGGGCGGATCCCCTAGGAGGCCTGGAGGTGAACTTCGATCCAGGAGGACTCGGAGGCATGAGAGGTTGGGGTGCAAGGCCGGAGATCGCTCATCTTGGCTCCAAGGAGATGATGCTACTTGGCCAGCCTCACTGAACCTGTCAACAAGCAGAGAGTGAGGTCAGCTGGGGGCTGGAGGCCTCATTAGCTATCACCAGAGCTTGCAGCTCAGCCCCTTGAATCATCCATGATGAAACTCTTTATCAGCCCAGGAGGAGGCAGCCCCAGGGGATAAGACTCCTGTATAAGGCTTGATTTTGAGCAAGGCCACATCCGGATGAACCGGCCAGGATGAGTTATCCCCAGCACACACTCCAAGATAACCAAACAAGCCGACTTGCTGATGGGTGTTATTTAGTATCCTCCATCTGGGAGTAGGGGAATGCCGCGCGGTTCTTCTTTCTCTTTCCGGGGCCTGGCTAACTTAACCCTCCCACTACCAGGTTGCAGGCTCCCCCCATCTCCTTCTCAGACTCCATTCTCACTCTCAGAAGAGATGGGAGGACGCCGCCAGCTGAGGGCTGAGACATGGCAACAGTTTTACTTACGTAGAAAGATTAGGACTCATTATAGGGCAGGGAGTGGTAACCCTGGAGAGGAGTTTTGTCAGAGATGTCCTCCTCAAAGGAAACAATTGCCATCCTCAAGTAACATGCTGGAGAGATAGGAGAGGGGAGAATGTCCTGTACCTTATTTGTCTCTCAATGTCTCAAGGCCACCCCAAATCGCACAGCGTGAGGGAGGCTGAGCTCCCTAGCCGTCTAGAGAGGGACGAAGAGGTACAGCGGTGTGATGCAGGGGCTCAGCGTGATGAGGGAGGCTGGAATTTTTAGTACAGCCTTGAAAGAAAAATATCAGCCTGCCCCACCCCTGGGATGGGAATAGGGTAGGAGTCTAGCAAAATAAATAAAATCTGCTGTCCTAAGGAACCAGGCATAAATTGTTACTTGAACAGCAAAGGGAAAAAAAAATGTGCCAGATACGTTTCCCATGCTTGTTTTCCATCTTTTCCTCCTGTGTCCTTTATCTAAATGTTTCTAGAAGAGTCCCAGAGGGAGTGGCTGTGTGAGGGCCAGAAGAGGGCCAGCCCGGCGGTCCGGCAACACCCTCAGGTCGGCACGCCCACCCTGGGAGACCCCTGGGTGCAGAGCTGGCAGTTCAAGGTCAGTGCCCCAATTTTTCCCAAATCCCCCAGCAACAAAGCATTAACCGGAAAAATAAAAGAGAAAAGCACACAGTATGGTTTGTCTATGTACCTTGTGTTTCATGCTTCAAACGTAACTCTGTTTGCAACCCTGAGAGGTTTGAATTATTCTCCTCTGAGTTTAAGTCTACTGATCTTTTGTTCTTCAACGTTGCCTTCACCAGGGAACAAGGGAGATGGCGGAACGTGGTCCCACCCCTCCCCAAGATTTTCAGCCCTGCTACGGCCCCAAGCCCTCACAGGTGGTTTCTGCTCTGTTGCTTTGTGGGTGAAGTTAACTAGAAAGGGGCTGCCTGCTTATGAGGCTGTTGTGTCGCAAGGCTGATAGTTAAGAGCCAGGCCAGGCACCTCAAGGGTGCGTTCCTTTATTTCAGGGCTGCTGGACATCTAAGCTGGGACGGAGCATCCAGGTGGGGGGCGAGGGCAGGGGTCTCTGCTTGGGTTCTGAGAGCACAGAGTGCCTAGAAGTACAGGAGTGTATAATAAGTCCTCGGACCCCTTCCTCATGGGGACAAGTTAGGAGCTCTGGGGAGTGTGGGCCCTGGGAGAGGTCCCTAATCTATTTGGAGCACCTTGAGTTGATGAGACAAGGTGAGGACGAGACACCCGAGCCCTTTGGAAAGAGAACTGGCTAAACATGATGTTTGAGGGAGGCTGAGCTCCCTAGCCGTCTAGAGAGGGACGAAGAGGTACAGCGGTGTGATGCAGGGGCTCAGCGTGATGAGGGAGGCTGGAATTTTTAGTACAGCCTTGAAAGAAAAATATCAGCCTGCCCCACCCCTGGGATGGGAATAGGGTAGGAGTCTAGCAAAATAAATAAAATCTGCTGTCCTAAGGAACCAGGCATAAATTGTTACTTGAACAGCAAAGGGAAAAAAAAATGTGCCAGATACGTTTCCCATGCTTGTTTTCCATCTTTTCCTCCTGTGTCCTTTATCTAAATGTTTCTAGAAGAGTCCCAGAGGGAGTGGCTGTGTGAGGGCCAGAAGAGGGCCAGCCCGGCGGTCCGGCAACACCCTCAGGTCGGCACGCCCACCCTGGGAGACCCCTGGGTGCAGAGCTGGCAGTTCAAGGTCAGTGCCCCAATTTTTCCCAAATCCCCCAGCAACAAAGCATTAACCGGAAAAATAAAAGAGAAAAGCACACAGTATGGTTTGTCTATGTACCTTGTGTTTCATGCTTCAAACGTAACTCTGTTTGCAACCCTGAGAGGTTTGAATTATTCTCCTCTGAGTTTAAGTCTACTGATCTTTTGTTCTTCAACGTTGCCTTCACCAGGGAACAAGGGAGATGGCGGAACGTGGTCCCACCCCTCCCCAAGATTTTCAGCCCTGCTACGGCCCCAAGCCCTCACAGGTGGTTTCTGCTCTGTTGCTTTGTGGGTGAAGTTAACTAGAAAGGGGCTGCCTGCTTATGAGGCTGTTGTGTCGCAAGGCTGATAGTTAAGAGCCAGGCCAGGCACCTCAAGGGTGCGTTCCTTTATTTCAGGGCTGCTGGACATCTAAGCTGGGACGGAGCATCCAGGTGGGGGGCGAGGGCAGGGGTCTCTGCTTGGGTTCTGAGAGCACAGAGTGCCTAGAAGTACAGGAGTGTATAATAAGTCCTCGGACCCCTTCCTCATGGGGACAAGTTAGGAGCTCTGGGGAGTGTGGGCCCTGGGAGAGGTCCCTAATCTATTTGGAGCACCTTGAGTTGATGAGACAAGGTGAGGACCGAGACACGGCCAGGGAGCCTGCCAGTGAGTTAGCTGTGAAGGGTCAGAGAAGTGAGCTTTGCAACCTGGATACTGGCTAAACATTGCATGTTTTGTTTTCCTTTCGGTTTTCTTTTCTCAGTCTCTGTCTTTCCATCTCTTCTGTCTCTTTCTCATTTAAATTCCAGTCTCTTATTTGGGCTTGAGAGATCCAAGAAAGCAGATGGCAGGCCACGCTTGGACCCAAGCTCTGAAGGATGAACACTAATTCATTAAGGGGCTGACAGGAGTCGGAGGGAGAGAAGGGCAGGAAGAAAGAGGAAACTCGGGAGACGTGGCAGCCCAGCTAGGTTAGCCCTCCCCACTGACGTGGAAGGTTGGCTTCCAGTTTTAAAGCCTTGGGGACCCTATTTTGTTTAAATAAGAAAAGCTGTTTCCCTTACATCTGTCCAAATATAAGTAAATACAAGGCAGTCGTGGTGTCTCGTGGATGCTTCTACCAGCACAGAAAGGTTTGGAACGTGGGACATGTTTTTACAAAATCAAAAGATGAGGAGGTGGAGTGTGGGATGCAAGGGAGCATCATCATCTCCACCATCATCACCACCACCATCTCCACGACTGTCACAGCCACCATCGATTCACCATGACCACCATCATCGCCATCATCACCCCCATCACTGTTAACAACCACCGTCAACTCATCTCCACTATCAACACCATCATCATCATCGCTACTAACAACCACCACCAACTCATCATCTCCACCATCAACACCATCATCATCACCACCACTGCCACCATCATCATCACCACCATCAATACCATCATCATCACCATCATCATCACTATTAACAACCACCATCAACGCATCATCAGCACCACCATCACTATTAACATCACCACCACCACCATCACTACTGAACCACCATCAACTCCTCTCTCCGCCATCCTCCTCCTCACTAACTTCGCCATCCCCAGCACCATCCCCATTATCCCTGCCACTGTCAGCACCACCATGATCATCACCAGCACCACTGTCCACCCCTATGACCTTTACCATTCCTACCATCACCAGCTCTCTCATAACTACCACCACCCGTGCTGCCGTCCCTACGGCCGCTCCCTCCTCACCCACCCAGTCCACCTCCACAGCCACGACCGAGGAGCTCTTGGGAAGATCAAAGACAAGAACTGCCAACCTTAACCAAAGTGACATGTGCAGATTGCTTAACTGGATAGGGGCCACTGAGCCTGTAGATGGCTTATCCCAGATGATGGGACTGAGTATGTCATTGAAAGAGGGAACTCCAAAGCTACTTGCGACAGCTGCCAGTGCATGGAAAGTTTCTGACCTTGGAACAAGAAGGCTCGGGTTCTGCCTGTTACCAACTGAGTGACTTTGAGCAAGAAAACTGTCTTTGGGCCTTGGTGTCTTATACACAAAACGGGGGTAATCAATACCTATGGCTTTAAAGAGTTTAAAGGGGAAAACCCAAGAAAAACATTTTCTACATTATCTAACCTATTACTGTTGTTCAGTCAATCAGTTGTGTCTAACCCTTCCCCAAGGACTGCAAACTTTCCTGTCCTCCACTGACTCCCAGAGTTTGCTCAAACTCATGTTCTTTGAGTCAGCAATGCTATCTAGCCATCTCACCCTCTGCCACCCGCTTCTCCTGCCTTCAGTCTGTCCCAGCACCAGGGTCTTTTCCAATGAGCTGGCTCTTCTCATCAGGTGGCCAAAGTACAGAAGCTGCAGCTTCAGCCTCAGTCCTTCCAACACACACTCAGGGTTGGTTTCCTTTAGGACGGACTGGTTTGATCTCCTTGCAGTCCAAGGGACTCTCTAGAGTCCTCTTCACGACCGCTGAATGTACTCTCTTTTCTCAAAGAGGACAGAAGCGAGTCCCAGGCTTCAGGCACCCAACACGTAGAAGATGGATGAGACAAACCTAGGGCAGGGGGTGCATCTCCCGCAGAACAGGAGGTCAGGCTCCACGCTCGGGCGAATGAGAAGGTTAGACTTGGTTTCTCGAGTCTTCCGGGAGAGCTCACAGCGGGGAGAGGCGGGGGAGGGCCAAGGCTTCCCGAAACAGCCTGCCAACTCCGTGTTGCAGCTGCTCACTGGAGCTCGCTGGCTCTGGCGAGTTGTTTGTTTTGGCCAGATGCGCGACACGGAAGCAGTAGTAGGACAATGTCCGGGGAGCGGCCGGGAGGGGGCGGAGGGGGCCCCTCTGCAGTTTCTATGGAGAGGTGACTTCTCTTTCCAGGTGGTGTCAGGCCCCGGGCGGCCTGAAGGAGCCAGCTGGGCCTGGAGCTTGAGATGCCGGCCCATGGGGACCAGCAAGATGCTGGGGCAGAGCTGGGCAGGCAGGACGGCTGTGCAGTCCGCTCAGAGGTGGGCGACAGGCTGGATGGGAGTAAAGCGCGCGTCCACGGAGAGCCAGACGTCGGCTTTTTCTTTTTCCTTTTTGCCCGTCTCTATTTAGTTTGAGTTTTTCTGGGCTGCTGAAGGGTTTGTGGCTAGTGGGCATGCGTGTGCTCTTGACCCCAAGAGGAGGGACCTTGAGTGAGGCAGCAGGAACAACAGGGCCGGGAGATGGGAAATGGGGCTGACCCTCCAGGAACTTGCAGACGTCACGCTTCCGGAGACAGCTGGGACCTGGGACCCTTGGCTGCAGCGCTCACACCTGGACCAACGTCTCCTCCAGCAGCAAAATACAAAGAAACAACCAGTGACTACAGGGAACTGTGTGCATGTGCAATTGGGGCCAATTCTGAATGGCGACCCACTCCAGTCTTCTTGCCTGGAGACTCTCAAGAACACTGAGTCTGGTGGGCTACAGCCAATGGCGCTGCAAGAGCTGGACAGTCCTTCCAACACACACTCAGGGTTGGTTTCCTTTAGGACGGACTGGTTTGATCTCCTTGCAGTCCAAGGGACTCTCTAGAGTCCTCTTCACGACCGCTGAATGTACTCTCTTTTCTCAAAGAGGACAGAAGCGAGTCCCAGGCTTCAGGCACCCAACACGTAGAAGATGGATGAGACAAACCTAGGGCAGGGGGTGCATCTCCCGCAGAACAGGAGGTCAGGCTCCACGCTCGGGCGAATGAGAAGGTTAGACTTGGTTTCTCGAGTCTTCCGGGAGAGCTCACAGCGGGGAGAGGCGGGGGAGGGCCAAGGCTTCCCGAAACAGCCTGCCAACTCCGTGTTGCAGCTGCTCACTGGAGCTCGCTGGCTCTGGCGAGTTGTTTGTTTTGGCCAGATGCGCGACACGGAAGCAGTAGTAGGACAATGTCCGGGGAGCGGCCGGGAGGGGGCGGAGGGGGCCCCTCTGCAGTTTCTATGGAGAGGTGACTTCTCTTTCCAGGTGGTGTCAGGCCCCGGGCGGCCTGAAGGAGCCAGCTGGGCCTGGAGCTTGAGATGCCGGCCCATGGGGACCAGCAAGATGCTGGGGCAGAGCTGGGCAGGCAGGACGGCTGTGCAGTCCGCTCAGAGGTGGGCGACAGGCTGGATGGGAGTAAAGCGCGCGTCCACGGAGAGCCAGACGTCGGCTTTTTCTTTTTCCTTTTTGCCCGTCTCTATTTAGTTTGAGTTTTTCTGGGCTGCTGAAGGGTTTGTGGCTAGTGGGCATGCGTGTGCTCTTGACCCCAAGAGGAGGGACCTTGAGTGAGGCAGCAGGAACAACAGGGCCGGGAGATGGGAAATGGGGCTGACCCTCCAGGAACTTGCAGACGTCACGCTTCCGGAGACAGCTGGGACCTGGGACCCTTGGCTGCAGCGCTCACACCTGGACCAACGTCTCCTCCAGCAGCAAAATACAAAGAAACAACCAGTGACTACAGGGAACTGTGTGCATGTGCAATTGGGGCCAATTCTGAATGGCGACCCACTCCAGTCTTCTTGCCTGGAGACTCTCAAGAACACTGAGTCTGGTGGGCTACAGCCAATGGCGCTGCAAGAGCTGGACACGACTGAGCAACTAATCCGCTACCATCACTGGCTAACAAGACACACAAAGAACAGAAAGCCCAACAGCCACTTATAAAGAGCCAGAGGCAAACGCTGGGTACTGTGCACGCCCCCTGCACACAACAGCATCAGGGGTGGGCCAACCAGCTAAGTTCCCCCTCAGCCTGACCCCGGAACAGCCCCACCCTCGCCCCATGTAAGGAAAAAGCTCCCTGCTCCCTACCGCCATCTTAAGAAACCAGCAAGGGAACCTCCTGTTTTTTCTCACTCCCCCTGGCTGTGACCAGGGCCCCAGTAAAGTCTTGCTTGAATTTCTTGTCTGGCCTCTGATCAGCATCTATTGATTACAGGTCAAGACACCTGGCTGTGAACATAGCCACTTTTAACTTCATTTGCAATAATAAAGTAGGATTTCTGGAGCACTCTGTGCCCTTTATGTGTTTTACATACATGATCTTTACATACACAATCTCATTCCATCTTTTAAAAATAGATATACAAATAACTTTGAGGGCGCTTCCCCTGTGGTCCAGTGGGTAAAGAGTCTGCCTTGCAGTGCATGGGGTGCCAGTTCAATCCCCGGCCTGGGAAGATCCCACATGCCGTGGAGCGGAGGGATGGATGTGTCTGATTACCAAGCCAGAGCTCTGGAGTGCATGCGCCCGGAGCTGGTGCTCTGCAGCGAGAGAGGCCACTGCGATGGGAGGCCCACACAGGCCAAAGAACAAAGATGGATGAAAATAAATCAATGAAAGACCAATAAAGGTGGTCAAAAAAAAATAAAATAACTTTGGAGATGATGACCTCAAAGCTCTCGACGTTCACGTAAGGTAGATCATGCAGCTAATGCAAGAGAGAAAATGGGCACAGAGTTCTCTCTGCCTCCGAGCCTGGCATATTAGTAGCCCTGCTCTGTTGTACCAGGCGGTGATCACCACCACCTCCCAGCAAGTTTCACAGTGTATCCCAAGGACCAGGCAGACCTGAGACCAATGAAGGGTGGAAGATCGTATATAATCCTACAAAGGGAGAAAATGGGGTGAAACCTAAAGGAGGCTTGATGGGTCCCTCTCCAGATCCTGGGAATATCCTCCAGTATGTTGGAGAAACAGTCTATCTACAAGCCACATTGATCTGCAAGATGAATCTGATTTCCTTCCACATTGCTGGGGCCAAAGGGAAGAGAGGGCTAAGCCAGGGGCCAGAAGACAATCCTTGAGGGGAATTGCTGGAGCTGGCTGGGATCTCATGTACGGGGAGCAGCTCTGAGATCCAAGACTTACCCATGAGCAGGGCTGATGTAGGAAACCCCAGACTGTGACTCCCTCCCTTGGAGAGACCATTATAGCCTGGGGCTTCCCTAGGGGCTCCGTGGCAAAGAACCCACCTGCCAACGCAGGAGACACGGGCCCGATTCTTATTCCAGGAAGATCCCATTTGCCTCAGAGCAGCTGAGCCCGAATGCTGCAACTATTGAGCCTTTGCTCTAGAGCCCTCAAGCCACAGCTTCTGAACCCACATACCGTAACTACGGAAGCCCATGCGCCCCAAAGCCTGTGCTCAACAACAGGGAAACCACTACACTGAGAAGCCCGTGCCCCACAACTAGAGAGCAGCCCCTGATAGTCACAGCTAGAGAAAAGCCTGTGCAGCAACGAAGACCCAGCACACCAAAGACAAATAACAAATAAATAAACTGAAAAAGCAAAGAACCTCTTGTTCCTAGTCCGTTGGTGATATACCTTGTGGCGCCTCTGGGGAAAATCAATATCCAGGATGGATTTATTTTTGTAATTTAAAAAAAAAATTGGCCTCTTTTATTGTTTTTTTTTTTTTTAATTTATTTATTTTCATCCATCTTTATTCTTTTTTGGCCTGTATGGGCCTCCCATCACAGTGGCCTCTCTCGCTGCCGAGCACGGGCTCTGGGCGCATGCGCTTCAGAGCTCCGGCTCGGTAATTGGACGCATTGGTCCAGCTGCTCCGCGGCACGTGGGATCTTCCCGAGCCAGGTGTCTAACCGGTGCCCCTTGCACTGCAAGGCGGACTTTATTCACAGGGCCACTAGGGAAGCCCCCAGGGAGGATTTTTAAACTTTGCTCTCTCAGAAGAATTCGGAATAGCTGAGAGGGAAGCAGCGTGTTTGGGGTTGTTGATGGGGGGTGCTCAGCATGAGCGAAGGTGGAGGTGGGGCTTCGAGAAAAGATCGGCTGCTCCGTCATTTAGGGAGACGCACACCTGAGTCTGTAGCCTCCACACTTCCGGTCGCCAAAGCGGGTCCCTTCTGCCAGCCCAGCCACCAGCTGGTCCCCGAAGAAGAGCTGACTGCCCTCCCGGCCTTGGTCCAAGGAGGGGAAGAGACTTTCAGACTTGAGGCCAGAGCCCAGCCCCGGCCCGCGGCACTGCTGTCCTCTTCCTCCGGCTCCTTCCTCCCCCTCTCCCTCCTTTCCTCCCCCTCCTTCCTCCCATCTGTCTCTGGGTCTCTAAGAGCAGGTTTCAAAACTAGGAGGCTAACGCCCCCTTGGCAAGTGTGGGAAGAGGGAAATGTGTTTGACATGTGCTCACCCAGAGAGCAGGGAGGGCTCCCGGCAGGATAGGGTTAATGACCACGGGGGTGGCGGGGTGGGGAGCTAGAAGCCCGTTCTGAACCCACATACCGAACTACGGAAGCCCATGCGCCAAAGCCTGTGCTCAACAACAGGGAAACCACTACACTGAGAAGCCCGTGCCCCACAACTAGAGAGCAGCCCTGATAGTCACAGCTAGAGAAAAGCCTGTGCAGCAACGAAGACCCAGCACACCAAAGACAAATAACAAATAAATAAACTGAAAAAGCAAAGAACCTCTTGTTCCTAGTCCGTTGGTGATATACCTTGTGGCGCCTCTGGGGAAAATCAATATCCAGGATGGATTTATTTTTGTAATTTAAAAAAAAAATTGGCCTCTTTTATTGTTTTTTTTTTTTTTAATTTATTTATTTTCATCCATCTTTATTCTTTTTTGGCCTGTATGGGCCTCCCATCACAGTGGCCTCTCTCGCTGCCGAGCACGGGCTCTGGGCGCATGCGCTTCAGAGCTCCGGCTCGGTAATTGGACGCATTGGTCCAGCTGCTCCGCGGCACGTGGGATCTTCCCGAGCCAGGTGTCTAACCGGTGCCCCTTGCACTGCAAGGCGGACTTTATTCACAGGGCCACTAGGGAAGCCCCCAGGGAGGATTTTTAAACTTTGCTCTCTCAGAAGAATTCGGAATAGCTGAGAGGGAAGCAGCGTGTTTGGGGTTGTTGATGGGGGGTGCTCAGCATGAGCGAAGGTGGAGGTGGGGCTTCGAGAAAAGATCGGCTGCTCCGTCATTTAGGGAGACGCACACCTGAGTCTGTAGCCTCCACACTTCCGGTCGCCAAAGCGGGTCCCTTCTGCCAGCCCAGCCACCAGCTGGTCCCCGAAGAAGAGCTGACTGCCCTCCCGGCCTTGGTCCAAGGAGGGGAAGAGACTTTCAGACTTGAGGCCAGAGCCCAGCCCCGGCCCGCGGCACTGCTGTCCTCTTCCTCCGGCTCCTTCCTCCCCCTCTCCCTCCTTTCCTCCCCCTCCTTCCTCCCATCTGTCTCTGGGTCTCTAAGAGCAGGTTTCAAAACTAGGAGGCTAACGCCCCCTTGGCAAGTGTGGGAAGAGGGAAATGTGTTTGACATGTGCTCACCCAGAGAGCAGGGAGGGCTCCCGGCAGGATAGGGTTAATGACCACGGGGGTGGCGGGGTGGGGACTGCAGTAACGCGGGCTTTTTCCCTCCCTCTATCCCCAGTTCCTGGACATTGGCAACATTTCATGGTGAAAAGAAGAGAATCCCACCTTTCTGTGAATATATAACAGGTTCATTGGTCTCAGGGCTTCCCTGGTGGCTCAGCGGTAAGGAATCTGCCAGCGACTCAGGAGACAAGGGTTCGATCCCTGGGTCTGGAAGGTCCCCTGGAGGGGGAAATGGCCATCCATGCCAGTATTCTTGCCTGGGAGATCCCATGGACAGAGGAGCCTGGAGGGCTACAGTCCGTGGGGTCGCAGAGAGTCAAACACAACTTAGTGACTAAGGAATCACAACAAGCATTGGTCTCAGGTATAGATTTGGAAGGGGGCTTAAGATCAATTGCTCATCTGCCATGGAGATCCCAGGATTTCAGAGCAAAGTGGGCTTCTATATGGGAAACCAGCCCAAGGACATTGGGAGCGATTCCTCAAGTTTAATCTTTTGAGCCACTTGGATACTTCATAAAAAGACAGAGAGAAGTGAAGCAGGATAATGAAAGTTATCAGGGACTGTTTACGTTGGGCTAAGTAATCCATAGGCGTCTAAATCTTGACAGGAGGTCAGCGTCCAAAATGGGAACAGGATTTTCTGTTCTTCATCTTTAAAAGGTAAGTCTGGTTCCTGAGCATTGTAAGGTCATAGGGAGCCAAAACTCTGCTCCTTTTGGGAACATCTTCTTTATTTTAGAGTCATTGAATCACAAAGGATCTTCTTAACCATAAGGTCATAGTGAGTTCTTGTTCCCATGGGTCAGGCATGTATATCCTACCAGCTGTTAAAGAAGCTGCACGTGGATAGAAAAACCCGAGGAATCCCTAGTTCCTTTCTTTCTGTATTCTCCAGGGAAGAAAAAAAAGGAAATAAAAGAAGAGAATGAAATAGATCATTAAATGTTCAGGGGAAATGGAATTCAGGATGATCAGAATAACTGTATTTGTGAGCAAGTTGGAAGAAATTTCAGGGACGTCTGTGTTTAGAGGCATGAGTCAAGCCAGGGAACCAGCAAAGCGGGACATATGTCTGTTCCCATCAGCACCTGTGTGAGTTCCTTCATGAGGCCCAACCACCTTGATAGGGCAAGTAGGGCAGACTTTTCAAATCTCCATTTGATAAAGAAGATGGACAAGCCAACGCCCTAACAAATGAAAATGACTTGAAAAAGTTCCATAGTTTTCAAGGCTTGGGGTTAAGACTAGACAGCAGGCCTCTGGTTCTGCTTGTTCGCTTTCCTCGCATCCAGTTCTCTCTCCCTTTGGCCATGAGGCTCCAGAGAATAGAGATGACTCACACGACTTTGTGAAGGCAGTGGTGCTGAATGAAGCCAGGCTGGTCTTAGGGGCCCAATCCTTTCCCTGGCACTGCCCTCCTCTCTCCCCTTCTCAGGGCAGTGGTTTCCTGGAAGCTGGGTGTATCAGGTGCTCAGTTGCCCAGGTAGTACCCAGCAACAAGTACTCTGTGCATGTTGAGGCCACTGGGAGAAAGAAACAGGGACCTTGGACAACCCCCCCATCCCTCTTCTCAACCGTCCTGCAGGATACCCAGTCTGCTCTTGGAAGGTTACTTCCTTTGTTTGTTTTACCAGAGTCTTTCTTGGCTCCAAGCAGAAGCTAAGGTTGGGCCATCTGGGTGTGTCCTCGAGAACTTGGGCCAAAGCAACTTCCTGCAAGCCAAAAGCACAGGAAATTCCAAAGACCCCATTGGCACTGAGAGCCAACAGCGGGTGGGAAGGCCCGTCTGGAACTGCCCTGAGTCAAGATGGGAGTTGTACCATGGCTATTGACCCGTGTCAAGTGCTTCTGGGCTGTTATTGTTGTTCAGTCCTTCAGCTGTGTCTGACTCTTCATAACTCCATCAGTTGCGGCGGGCCAGGCTTCCCTGTTCTTTTCTATGTTACAGAGTTTGCTCAGACCCATGTCCATTTGGTCGATGATGCCATCCCACCATCTCATCCTTGGTTGCCCCCTTCTCCTCCTGCCCTTCAATCTTTCCCAGTATTAGGCTCATTTCCAATGAGATGGCTCTTTGCATCAAGTGACCCAAGTATTGGAGCTTCAATTTCAGCATCAGTCTTTCCAATGAGTATTCAGGATTGATTTCCTTGAGGATTGACTGGTTTGGTCTCTTTGCTATCCAAGGGATTCTCAAGGGTCTTCTCCAGCACCACAGTTTGAAAGCATCAATTCTTTGGCACTCAGCCTTCTTTATGGACCAGCTCTTATATCCATACATGACTACTGGAAAAACTATATTTTTTGACTATGTGGATCTTTATCAGCAAAGAGATATCTCTGCTTCTTAATATGCTATCTAGTTTTGTGCTAATTTTTCTTCCAAAGAGCAAGCTTCTGAATTCTTGTTCCTTGTTCCTTATTCAAGGATCAGGTAAGGCTTGATGGCTGTAATTGACAGAGCCTCATAAGTGAAATCCTTTTAAAGGGTTTATCACAGTTTCGTGGCCAGCAGGGCCACAGTGGTGGGGCCAGTGGAAAAAATCCACATTCCTTCCTGCCCGTCCCTCCCCTTGTCCACTCTGGTCACGTCTCCTCCCAGAATTCTCCCCATGACAGCGGCTGTCACAGAAAAGCCTTCCACAAATATTAGCTCAGCCTGGGTCTGTCTTGGGTACATCTTGCTCCCAGGGTCAGCCCAGGCTCTGGGGAGGCCAGCCCCCGGGGTGCCTGGCACCCTGCAGAGATGGATAGAATTCCAGAGCTGGAAGCCACTTTAAAATTCGTATTGTTCAGCCTCCCCTCCTGGGAGGCAGGACAGAGGGCCCCACCCCATGGGCCCAGGCCCCTCATCTCTCCAGCATCCTCTGTATCCTTTTCACCTCCGTCAGTTTATACAGAGCTATTCTAGGTACCCCTGAGCCCCTCCACAGTGGAAGCCGAACAAAACTACCGTGGGTGGGACAAATCCTCAACCTTAATCTTGGCTCTTGAAGTGAGAACCGCTTGAATACAACGTGCTGTTTATGCAAATCCCATGCAAATCAGGGTGACTGGATTAACTGGGAAGAAAAAAAAAAACCCATGGTCTCTCTGAGCCTTCCTGGCCCTCCGTGTAGGCTCCAGAAAAGATTATTATTTTTTTTTGCTCAAGTGCTGTTTTCTGTTAGAAACATCTCTTCTGCCCTGGGAGTCTTAGCTGGTCTTCCAATTTGGCTCTTTCCATGCAGCGGACTCCTGTGTGGACAGGGAGGATTGCTTTAAGCTCTGTCAACCAGGCCTTGTGGGAAGTTACCTCACCTCAGGCAGGCTCGCCGAGGTCTCAGTGGGGGTGAGCGTGGGCAAGCGGCTGACAGTGGCCAGGGCCTAGGGAGCGCCCAGTCACAGAGAGCTTGCTCAGCCAGATTCGGGGTGTCTCCCCATGACCAGGACAGATGAAGAGTCCTTAGGGGTGGGAATCTCCTGCCTGTTTATCAGATCCTGAATGTCCTACTTGAAAACACAGCCAGTTGCCATTTGACATACTTAGAGACACCAGCTCAGCCACTCAGCTCGCATATTTATTCAAAACAAATGCAAATGAGTCCATTGAACCCTTTGTTTGTCTCTTGCCAAGCTGGGAACATGGGTCTCCTGACAACCTTCTCCTCCAAGCCTTTATCCTCTCTAGAAGAGATTTTCTAATTAGGGCATGCAGCCTCTGAAACTGGGCTCTCTCCATGGAATTCAACACAATAAATCTGCTTATTGAACTCCTACTAAGTGCAAAACATTACGTTAGGCTCTTGCCAGTAATAAAGAAGAAAAAAATCTAATTATTGTTCTTGAAGAGCTCATGATCGTTTTTAAAATTAAATTTAGTTTTTTATGGAAGTGTAGTTGCTTTACAATGTTGTGCCGATCTCTGCTGTACAGCAAAGTGACTCAGTTATACACATATATGTTCCAAAAAGGGGTCAGACCTTCACAGACACTTCTCCAAAGAAGATCTACAGATGGCCAAGAGGCATGTGAAAAGATGCCCAACACCACTGATTATTAGAGCGATGCAAATTAAAACTACAAAGAGGTACAACCTCACACCAGTCAGAATGGTCATCATGAAAAAGTCTACAAATAACAACTGCTGGAGAGGGTAGAGAGAAAGGGAACCCTCCCTACCCTGTTGATGGGAACCTAAGTTGGTATAGCCACTATGGAAAACAGTAGCGAGGTTCCTCAGAAAACTGAAAACAGAGCTACCATATGATCCAGCGATCTTATCCCCTGGGAGTATACTCAGACAAAACTATAATTCAAAAAGAGACATGCACCCTGATGCTCAAAGCAGAACTATTCACAACACAAACTATTCATAAGCAAAACATGGAAACAACCTAAATGTCCATCGACAGAGGAATGGATAAAGAAGATGTGGTTTGTGTGTACAGTGAAATGCTGCTCATGATCTCTGTCAATGAGATTTCCAGCTCAGATTATGTTCTTTTTAATTATCCATTCAACACGTGGCGTATTGGACACCCATTGGGTGGCAGACCATCAGCTCGGCCATGGCGGGATACAGCCTGGGGCAAGTGGAGATGGTGGCTCCCCAGGGAGCTGACAACCTAAAATGGACAAGACAGCTGAGAAGTGGGTAGATGAATAAGGTAATTACGAGTTATAATAAGGGCCAGGAAGGAAAGGAACAGAGTGATATTTTATGATGACAGAAGCGCCCTGAGGATCAGTTTGGAAAAACTGTGCACCAGTTAAATCTTTTTTTCTTTAAGATTTTTTTTTTTTTTTGATGAGGACCATTTTGAAAGTCTTCACTGAATGTGTTGCAATGTTGCTTCTGATTTATGCTTTGGTGTTTTGGCCTTGAGGCACGTGGGATCTTAGCCCATGAGCAGGCATCTAACCTGCACCTCCTGTATTGGAAGGCGAAGTCCTAACCACTGGACCACCAGGGAAGCCCCAAATGAACAGCAGTTACACAAAATGGCAAAGTACAGAAGGTATTTTTGCTTATCCCTCACATCCTTGTTTGTCTTAATTGGAATAATGATGTTCAATCCATTCATGAATTCAGAAACGAGGGACTGAATGTGTACCTGGGGTAAGAAGTGTTCTCAGCAATGGGGAGTCAGCGTTGGACAGGGCAAGCCAAGCACCTGTTCTCACCGGGCACAGGGTGCAGACGCGTGGCTACACTACACCAGTCAGAATGGTCATCATGAAAAGTCTACAAATAACTGCTGAGAGGGTAGAGAAAGGAACCCTCCTACCCTGTTGATGGGAACCTAAGTTGGTATAGCCACTATGGAAAACAGTAGCGAGGTTCCTCAGAAAACTGAAAACAGAGCTACCATATGATCCAGCGATCTTATCCCCTGGGAGTATACTCAGACAAAACTATAATTCAAAAAGAGACATGCACCCTGATGCTCAAAGCAGAACTATTCACAACACAAACTATTCATAAGCAAAACATGGAAACAACCTAAATGTCCATCGACAGAGGAATGGATAAAGAAGATGTGGTTTGTGTGTACAGTGAAATGCTGCTCATGATCTCTGTCAATGAGATTTCCAGCTCAGATTATGTTCTTTTTAATTATCCATTCAACACGTGGCGTATTGGACACCCATTGGGTGGCAGACCATCAGCTCGGCCATGGCGGGATACAGCCTGGGGCAAGTGGAGATGGTGGCTCCCCAGGGAGCTGACAACCTAAAATGGACAAGACAGCTGAGAAGTGGGTAGATGAATAAGGTAATTACGAGTTATAATAAGGGCCAGGAAGGAAAGGAACAGAGTGATATTTTATGATGACAGAAGCGCCCTGAGGATCAGTTTGGAAAAACTGTGCACCAGTTAAATCTTTTTTTCTTTAAGATTTTTTTTTTTTTTTGATGAGGACCATTTTGAAAGTCTTCACTGAATGTGTTGCAATGTTGCTTCTGATTTATGCTTTGGTGTTTTGGCCTTGAGGCACGTGGGATCTTAGCCCATGAGCAGGCATCTAACCTGCACCTCCTGTATTGGAAGGCGAAGTCCTAACCACTGGACCACCAGGGAAGCCCCAAATGAACAGCAGTTACACAAAATGGCAAAGTACAGAAGGTATTTTTGCTTATCCCTCACATCCTTGTTTGTCTTAATTGGAATAATGATGTTCAATCCATTCATGAATTCAGAAACGAGGGACTGAATGTGTACCTGGGGTAAGAAGTGTTCTCAGCAATGGGGAGTCAGCGTTGGACAGGGCAAGCCAAGCACCTGTTCTCACCGGGCACAGGGTGCAGACGCGTGGCAAATGGATAGGACACGCACACAATGCGGTGTGCGTAAGAGGTCAGAGAGAAGCAAAGGGGGAAGGGCCAGTGGGCGTGGAGGGACGGGAAGGTAGGTGGCAAAGGTGGAGTTTAAATGAAACACAGTCCGGGGACAAGCGCAGCAGGGATGAAAGGTCTAATGGGCCTGGGCTCTTTGAGGGACAGTAAGGTGCCTTGCGTAGCGGGCCGCAGCGGGACGGGAGAAAGTGGAGGCCCAGGTGAGCTGACCAAGAGAAAGCACCCAGGCGTGGACTGGATTCGAGACAGGGCAGAAACTGAAGCCTCAAGAATGACTCCCAGATTTCTGTCTTGAGCAAGTGGATAAGCGTGATGTGCTTTATGCTCTGGGGAAAAGTTAGGGGAGGAATGTTTTAAACGGCATCAAGAGCTGTGTTGAAGATACAATGAAGGTTGAGAATGAGATGCTTCTCGTCTGTCCAACAGGGGACACTGAGAAGGAAGCTGGTCAGCTTAGAGCACAGAGTGCTTAGCTAATTTAGAGTCAGTCTCTTAAGCCTTGTGTGCTTTGCTGCTCAGTTGTGTCTGATTCTTTGTGACTCCACAGACTGTAGCCCGTAGGCTCCTCTGTCCATGGGATTCCCAGGCGAGAGTCCTGGAGGGGGTGTCACGACCCCCCCTCCAGGGAAACTTCCCAACCCATAGGTCGAACCCAGATCTCCTGCATTGCGGACGGATTCTTTACCACTGAGCCGCCAGGGAAACCCTCTTAAGCTTTATTCCAACACATTTCCTGTCGTTTCATAAAGATACCGGACGAAGTGAAGCAAGGTCTTCCCAATCCACAAGAAGAACAGAAGATGCTAAAAGAGAGGATGAGATGGGGCTGTTCTCAGGGGCTGAGGGCCAAGTGTATCATCAGTACTTTTCTAGGGCAGGAAGAGGGCATAGCAGACTCTGGGCGCCTGCTCCTCGCCCGTCTCCTGGCCTTCCACCGGTTTCTCAGGGCTGCATCAGAGAGGTGACTTCCTGGAGATGATGTGGGCAAATTCTAACTCTAATCTGACGACGTGCTTGGAGCCCCAGGTGTTCATTCCTGGGAGAGCCTCAAATGAAGCCAGCCAAGAAGAAGGTGGCCAGAGCAGCTGATGAGGAAACAGAGCCTCGGAAACGAGTGATGCTCTGACCAAAGGGTTCCTGTTCAACGGAATGTAGAGCTGGACCTTGAGCCTGGGAGTCACCGTGGCTCCTGCCTTTCTTCCTGGAGGGGCTTTGTAGACACGAGCATCTTGAGCTGTCCAAGGGTATGACACGTGAGTGGAGAGATTCGCTGACATCCACCCTGTACTCCTCCTGGACGGGGTCTCGTGACGAGGCATTGGGACACTCAGGTATCTCGACGTTAGTGGCCATGACCTGGTCCAGCATTTGAACAGGTCATTGACCTGTGGGTGTTTCCTGTGCCAATGACTCCACCCATCAACTCACCTGTCAATGCCTCTGAAACACGATAACAAATCAGACCCTAGACAACAAAAGCACAACAAAAGCAAAACTCTTTGGGGGAGTAGTGATCAACTGTTTTCATTTGCCAAGATTGTCATTGGGAAGACAGGATCTATTGGATGCCTTGATCGATTCTCTGCAGACAAATCACCCTCACCCAACAACCAGTGCTTGTCCTGGGTGTCAGGAGACTTCACTGGATATGTAATTTAAAATGTTGTATTTTCTGAGTTCAGTCTGGTGACACATGTGAATAAAAGAGTCTCAGGGGCTTCCCTGGTGGTCCAGTGGGTAAAGAGTTTACCTTACAGTGCAAGGGGCACTGGTTCGATCCCTGGCATGGGAAGATCCCATGTGCTGGGGAGTGGCTGGACCAGTGTGTCCAATTATGAGCCAGCACTCAGGAGTGCATGCACCTGGAGCTGGTGCTCTGCAGTGAGAGAGGCCACTGCGATGGGAGGCCCACACAGGCCAAAGAACAAAGATGGCTGAAAATAGATAAATGAAAAACCAATGGAAGTGGCCAAAAAATTTTTAAAAAGAGAGAGAGAGAGACTCAGTAGGGACTTCCCTGGTGGTCCAGTGGTGAAGATTCTGTGCCTCCAATGCAGGGGCATGAGTTTGATCCCTCGGGGAACTAAGATTTCACATGCTGCACTGGGCAACCAAATTAAAAATAAATACATAAAACAGATTTGATATAAAATTGGTACAATAATCCAGTGCAATGTAGGAAACCTGGTTGTCTCCCAGTGAAGAGGACTGATCCTTTCCGTTTACCTAGGATGAAATTAGGTGGGGTATCCCCCAGACTCTCGCTAGGATGGGACACGTGCAGGCAAGCCAAGACAGTTGTCATCTTACTTCTCAAGTTAGTCGCTTCAGTCGTGTCTGACTCTGGGATGCCATGGACTGAAGCCCGCCAGGCTCCTCTGTCCATGAGATTCTCCAGGCAAGAATCCTGGAATGGGGCTTCCCTGGTGGTCCAGTGGGTAAGGACACCGCCTTGCCGTGCAAGGGGCACCGGTTCGATCCCTGGCCTGGGAAGATCCCACGTGCCGCAGAGCGGCTGGACTGATGTGTCCAATTACCGAGCCAGAGCTCTGGAGCGCATGCGCCCAGAGCCGGTGCTCTGCGACAACAGAGGCCACTGTGATGGGAGGCCCACACGGGCCAAAGAGCAAAGATGAATGAAAAACAAATAAATGAAAGACCAATAGAAGTGGCTGCCACCCCCCCTCCCTCCCCAACCCGCCCCCCAACCCCCCGCAAAAAAAAGAATACTGCAATGGGTTCTTTCCCACCCAGGAATTAAACCTGTGTTGTGTCTCTTATGTCTCCTGCATTGGCAGGCGGGTTCTTTCCCATTAGTGTATTTTACATATAATGGTTTGTACATGTTCATCGCAAACTCCTGCTTTCAATAGATGAGGTGAAATATGTTATTCTAATCTTGTCTTTAGATGTAAATCAAGGTAGCCACAAAATAAATCTTGAATTGGCTTTCTCAGGGAAACAATGTAGACAAAATACCAAGGTTCTGTTGATCACACAATTTCCTAAGCTGGACAGTGTATGAACTTGATTCAGGACTTGAGTTCAGGCTCACTCAGGCCCATGAAGGAATCCCAACTCTGCTCGCCACTTGTGTGATTTTAAACTGGCTACTCAACCCCCTGGATACTTCAGTTTCCTCATGTGCGAAATGAGAGAATAAATTACATTCTTCATACAGCCTGTAAGCCTTAAAAGTGTCCATACAGGTAAAGCCATTAGCATAGTATCCAAAACATAGTCAGCTCTCACTGAATATCACCTTGTACTATGCCATGTGCCATTGTGGTAGGTAGCTCACCAAGCTCCTCTGTCCATGAGATTCTCCCAGGCAAGAATGCTGGAGTGGGCATCACTAATCACTAAAGAAAGGAGAAAATAGGTCTGATGAACTCTGTCAAATCTGCAACCGTACATATGTCTCTTTGCAGGGGGTGATCTCACCATGACCGAGAAGCAGATGAAATCCAGGAAAACTCATTTTGAGGACCACGAGGAACTGGTCGAGACACGTGCTGTATTCTTCGGAGACAGCAACCTTGCTTAAATATTTGGCTCTTAAAGCACAGTGTTCTTTCTTTTTTTTTTTTTTTAACTCTGAAACCACATGCTCTCATTTAGAAGGACTTGAAAATGTCCAGGGTCTTGGAATTTGGGGTTAAGTCCTGGGAATGAGGGGAATGAGAAAGCAGGACTGAACCCTGGGAGGTGCCGTGAGAGAGGCAGAGGAGCCCTGCTCTGCCCCACGAGTACCTGGCCGGGCTCTCGCTCCAGAGGGCAGGTGAGTGAGAAAGGGCGTCGGGACCCTTTATGGTGCGTAATAACCCTCGCAGCTGTGCAAGCAGAGATCAAAGATCAAATCAAATTTCAAGCTGCGGGGACCTCAATCCGATCACCTGCAGAGGTCAGGGAAAGGAATTTTTCTTCCCTGAACAGCCTCAAGATTGGCTGAATTCCCAACGGGAGTGGCGGTGGGGTTTGGCGTGGCCTTGAAGGATCGCATTACTGGCTACTGCCCAGAAGCAAGGGACACGGCCTCGGGTGGATGAGACTGGAGGGACCCTTCTATTGTTCCCCACGGGATGTCTGCCAAGCCGGACGGACAGACGCAGAGAAAGCCCAGGTTCTCGGCATCCATCCAGGGCCTCCAGCGTAATGAGTGCTCAGAAGCCCTCCTCTGAGTGTCTGCTCTCGAAGTGGACCCCTAGCACGCTAAGTGCTGGTGCCTTTGTAGGCTCTCACCTGGCCTCCCTCCCTTCCCCCTCTGACGAGCCCAGGGTGGGACAGGACGGGCGCCAGAAGAAGGGAAGCAGTTACCTGCAAGGCTATCTGCCCTGTTGGTACATCCCTGGCCCCTCTGTCCTTCCCAATCCCAACACACACACAAAGGGAGCTGGGCTCAGCCCTGTGCCCAGACTGGGGCGGGGGCACCCTCCAGGGGGCCCTGCTGGAGACAACGGCATCGGGTCCAAAGAAGCCCTCCAGCATCTCTGTCCTGCCCGAGAGAAGCAGGTGGCCCCCAGTGTCAGCTCGGAAGGGCTCCACGGAACTACCTAAACTTGAATCCCCCACTCTCCCCGCCTCTCCCCACTCCCACGATGGCATTCCACACTGGGGGAGAAATTAGGAAGATTTCTTGCTATGGTGCGAAGATACTAAAGATAACTAAAGAGAGGAGAAAATGGAGCCAGGTGGTAAACTTTAAATTTTGGGGTTAACTCTGAAACCACATGCTCTCATTTAGAAGGACTTGAAAATGTCCAGGGTCTTGGAATTTGGGGTTAAGTCCTGGGAATGAGGGGAATGAGAAAGCAGGACTGAACCCTGGGAGGTGCCGTGAGAGAGGCAGAGGAGCCCTGCTCTGCCCCACGAGTACCTGGCCGGGCTCTCGCTCCAGAGGGCAGGTGAGTGAGAAAGGGCGTCGGGACCCTTTATGGTGCGTAATAACCCTCGCAGCTGTGCAAGCAGAGATCAAAGATCAAATCAAATTTCAAGCTGCGGGGACCTCAATCCGATCACCTGCAGAGGTCAGGGAAAGGAATTTTTCTTCCCTGAACAGCCTCAAGATTGGCTGAATTCCCAACGGGAGTGGGGGTGGGGGTTTGGCGTGGCCTTGAAGGATCGCATTACTGGCTACTGCCCAGAAGCAAGGGGACACGGCCTCGGGGTGGATGAGACTGGAGGGACCCTTCTATTGTTCCCCACGGGATGTCTGCCAAGCCGGACGGACAGACGCAGAGAAAGCCCAGGTTCTCGGCATCCATCCAGGGCCTCCAGCGTAATGAGTGCTCAGAAGCCCTCCTCTGAGTGTCTGCTCTCGAAGTGGACCCCTAGCACGCTAAGTGCTGGTGCCTTTGTAGGCTCTCACCTGGCCTCCCTCCCTTCCCCCTCTGACGAGCCCAGGGTGGGACAGGACGGGCGCCAGAAGAAGGGAAGCAGTTACCTGCAAGGCTATCTGCCCTGTTGGTACATCCCTGGCCCCTCTGTCCTTCCCAATCCCAACACACACACAAAGGGAGCTGGGCTCAGCCCTGTGCCCAGACTGGGGCGGGGGCACCCTCCAGGGGGCCCTGCTGGAGACAACGGCATCGGGTCCAAAGAAGCCCTCCAGCATCTCTGTCCTGCCCGAGAGAAGCAGGTGGCCCCCAGTGTCAGCTCGGAAGGGCTCCACGGAACTACCTAAACTTGAATCCCCCACTCTCCCCGCCTCTCCCCACTCCCACGATGGCATTCCACACTGGGGGAGAAATTAGGAAGATTTCTTGCTATGGTGCGAAGATACTAAAGATAACTAAAGAGAGGAGAAAATGGAGTTCTTCTGAGATTCAGTAGATTGTGTTTTAAAATATGCCCCCAAACAGGGGACTTCCCTGGCAGTCCTGGGGTGGAGACTTCACCTTCCAGTGCAGAGGGTGGGGGCTCAGTCCTTGGTTGGGAAACTGATGTCCCACATGCCGTGAGATGAGATGAAGAAATCTGTTTTAAATCCCCAAAGGGTGTTTCAGTGGTCTTTATTAGAGGGCATCCCTCAGGCAGAGGGGACATGTGTTTAAGGCATTGGAGGGAGTGGTGCTGGAGGGAATGAAATGTCTCATCACATGAACATGGGGAACCAGCGAAAGTGAAATTGACTACTTAGACTGTGGATGTCAATCAAACGATGGTGTTGGGGGAAAAGGGGGGGAGGAAGTCTGTCCCCCATTTTAATATCAAAAATGCCTTGACGTGGGTGGTAGCCAGCAACAGCTGCAGGTAGCTGACTTTCAGCCCAAATCCTCGCAGAAACGCCGGTGGGAGCCCTGCCAACAATCGAGCAATGACTTTTCAAGCTGGAAGGGAGCAAGTCGGCCTGAGGACGGCGAAGCTGGGAGAGAGGGTGGGGGTGGGGAGGAAAGATTTTTAAAAGCTGAGTTTGGAAGCCGGTGCATATTTAATAGGATTAGAACACATGAGTTCCAGGCTGAGAATTCTCAACCTGCCTCGTTAAACAGCTAGCCCAAAGGACGGCCTGGCTCTCTGCACAGCAGCAAGAAAGTAGAGGGAGAAGGAGGAAGGCGAAGCCCCGAGGGTCGTACCTGGGGAGGCGGACGGGAGGAGGGGCCCTGGACCCCCCTTTCTTTCCTCCCCTCGCTGGGATCCACGCGTCCATCATCTCTGGCCCAGGAGCCCACCCAGTTTGTCCATGATGCCTCCTGCGATGGCCTGTCCCCGCCTGACGTGGCCCGGGCCGGTCCACCCTCCACCTCGGCCAGTCCAGGGGCCAAGTGTCTACTTTTGCATTTTGGGTCCTTGTGTGTGCTCAGGTGCCTCTGCTGGGCCCAGCTCTTTGCTTTCCCGTGGACAGTAGCCTACCAGGCTCCTCTGTCTGTGGGATTCTTCAAGGAGGCGCTGGAGTGGGGTGCCATGGTGTCCTCCAGGGCATCTTTCCGACCCAGGCATCGAACCCGCGTCTCTTATGTCTCTGGTGGATTCTTGACCACCAGAGTCACGGGGAAGGGGGTCCAGCCCGGCCTCAGAAGTCTGTTTCGTTGTCCCGGCTGAGCCAGCTCTGAGTCTGGGGTTTGGGGTGACGGGTGGTGAGGCTAGGGTAGGCTGAAACCTATGTCTTCTTCTAAATCTCATCTCCTATGCTGGTCTGAGCTTTAGCCTGCAGGCTAGAAGGCTGTCTGGTCCCTGAATGCCCAGCCTGATGACCTGGAATCGGCTGCGTCCTCCCCGGCTTCAGGCTCTGGGCCAGCCTCGTGATGACTTCAGACAGGACCTCACACCCCTCTGGATTCTTCTTTTCTTTCTTATACAGAAACCAGAGACCACTGGAGCCTTTCTGGTGGCGGCCTTCAGGGCGACTGAGACAAGAAGCACGTTTTAGCAATGCTACAAATACTTCATCCGCGACTCTGAGCCGATCACACGAGCTCGGGGCTCACAGCGGCCACGTGGACAAGGTCAACGTGGGAGGGGTGCTTCCACAGACGGACCCTCTGACTCATTCAGACTCTGAACCATCTGCCCGGTGTGCAGCGCATCCTCGGTCCTGTTGTTAGCAGTTGAAAGAAATAGAACCTCTTGAGAAAGAAGTTGAAAGAGACAGAACCTCTTTCAAAATTGTTGAGGTACATGGGTATCACCTTTCCTTGACTTTTCATTGTATAGAGTGCTGTCTTCCCCAAATTCTGAGTTGGGGAGAGAGGAGTCAGGCTTGTCACAAAACAGAGAGATGCTACCTTGATTTTTAATCTCTTAAATGTAGATAGAGCCTAAAACATATAGACTGATGCTTGAGTTCAAATTCAGGTCACTACCTACTAGCTGGGCCAACCTGTGAGCAGTATGGAACATTCTAAACCTCAGTATCTTTGCTATAAAATAAAAAACGGAAGATCGTGGGGAAAATCACTGCATGTAAAATCCTTGAAGAAGAGTTGGTCGCTCAGTCGTGTCCAGCTCTTTGGACCCTATGGACTGTAGCTTGCCAGGCTCCTCTGTCCATGGGGATTCCAAGGCATATTGGAGGGGGCTGGCATTCGCTTCTCCAAAGGGATCTTCCCAGCTCAGGGACTGAACCTGGTCTTCTGCACTGCCAGCAGATTTATTTTTTTTTTTTAAGATTTTTATTTATTTATTTATTTTGGGCGGCGGTCGGGTTGGGGAGGGAGGGGAGCGGGCGGGCCGCTTCTATTGGTCTTTCATTTCTCTGTTTTCATCCGTCTTTGTTCTTTGGCTCCTGTGGGCCTCCCATTGCAGTGACATCTGCCGTTGCAGAGCGCTGGTTCTGGGCGCATGCGCTCTAGAGCTCCGGCTCGGTGATTGGACACATCGGTCCAGCCGCTCCGCGGCACGTGGGATCTTCCCAGGCCAGGGATCGAACCGGCGCCCCTTGCACTGCAAGGCAGTGTCCTTACTCACTGCGCCACCAGGGGAAGCCCTGCCGGCAGATTCTTTACTGTCTGATCTGCCAGAGCTGCCCGTGTCCTTGGGATGCAAGTATAGACTTCAGGTGCCTGGAACAGAGTTGCAGCAGTGACACTTATTAATAGGAGGCATCATCCAGGGGGTTTCCCTTGGGTCAGCCCTGCAGGTAGATGTCACCTGATTCATTCACTCATTGATCCTCAGCCCAGCGGCATGCTCAGTCCACTTTGCCTCCCTTCTCCTATGAGCAAACAAAGTCCCCCGTCCCAATTTGACCCCAAAGCTCAGAGCTCTGTCTAGATAACGTTTGGAACCTGGGCCCGGGACTTCCAGGAGGCCCCTGTCTTTGGATAACCCAAGGGAATTTGGAAGCCCTAGGAGAGGCGGAGCCCCCGCGGCGCCCGGAAGCGGGGGCCTCAGGAATCCGGAGAAGCCGGGACCATTCCGACAGCTCTGGGGAGCCCCGGCGAGCCGTGTGTGTCCTGCCGGCTGTGTAAACACAGCAACCAAACGCACTGATGACTTCCAGGGCTCTCCAGACGCGGGGAGCACAGGGGGAGATGCGGTTTCCGGTCCTCCTCCTCCCTTCTCCTTTCTATCTGCTTCTCGTACCTCAGGGTAGGACAGGATCTGAGATGCCCAGGAAGCTCTGTGAGAACCCCAAACCTTTGCTTGGCCCATCTGCACCCTCCCTGGTGAGGCCCTGACGTGTCAGCTCCCCCCAGGGCAGCGCTCTTGGACCCAAAGCAGTGAGCTTCCCAGCTCCTCCCACACCTCCCTCCATCACCCTCCAGAGCCGTCCCGGCTCGCTTTCCCACTGAGCATGCTCAGTCGCTCAGTCCTGTCCGACCCTCGGAAACGCACCGACGGTAGCCGGCGAGGCTCCTCTGTCCTTAGGATTTCCCGGGGAAGCATACTGGAGTGGGGGCCCATTTCCTCTTAAAGGGAATCTTCCCAGCCCAGGGACGGAAACTGCCTCTCCTGCATTGCAGGGGGATTCTCGATCAAGGAGCCACTGGGGAATCCCAGGTCCTCAGGATCTGCTAGGCCGTGTATTTGAACTGTTTCTTTTTTAAAACTTTGTTATTCTCTTTTCTGCACCAATGGCAGGAAGTTCGTAGAGGGCAAGAGTTGCGGTGTTTCGTGTGTGTGAACGGGTGTGTCTGTGTGTGTATCACCGTGTTTCAGAGCCTGTAACAGTCACCACGCGTGTGGAATGAAGGAGCGGCTGTTCCTCCTGGGCTGGGCTGGTCCTTCTGTTAGGTTTTCTGAGTCTTAGGGACATCACATGCCGCAATTCCAGGTCTTTCTAGGAAACCTGGCAACAGGGTCAAACCAGAGATCTTTACACTCAAGTTCCAAAAACAGAGGAGGAGTTCCTTGCTCACACGCATGAAACAGGGCGTGTACTCCAGTTGAGTGGGCATGATCATCTGCAAGATCCCTCTTTGTCTGCGGGAGGAGGGCTCTGAGCCCCAAGCCCTCCCTTCCACCCAGCTCTTCTTGCTCTTACAAGAGACTTGAGCTGATCACAGACCTCAAGTTCCGCCTCCTTCAGGGAGCAGCCCATGGCCCCTGGGGGTTCCAATCCAGGCTCTTCTCACTGAAAAAGGTTTCATGCACCTTCACCGAAGCAAAATGTATTTTTATTTCATGTATACTGTTTTCACGACTTTGGGTGTTGGGAGTGGCGGTTGCAATGGTGACCTGCGTCTACATGTGGTCTCCTGCGTGTTCACGGATGGTCAGGATTCCTAGCTTCCCTCCCCCGCCCCAGCGTGTGAGCTCATCAAAGAAAACAGAGCAGAGAAAACGAAACTGGTCTGGGGACAGAGGGACTCCTTTAATGGGAAGGTTGGGAACTGGGGAGGCGAGGAGCAGAGCAGGAGAGCAGAACAGGGCTGGGCTGATGTCTACTTCCTGCGAGGGCGTCACAGCAGGGCCGCCACGGCCTGGGCGGGTCGGAGGCGCCACTCGCTAGTCTTCTCGCCGAGCACTCAGGCCCCACGTGGTAACATGGAGTGGGCCCATTTCCTCTTAAAGGGAATCTTCCCAGCCCAGGGACGGAAACTGCCTCTCCTGCATTGCAGGGGGATTCTCGATCAAGGAGCCACTGGGGAATCCCAGGTCCTCAGGATCTGCTAGGCCGTGTATTTGAACTGTTTCTTTTTTAAAACTTTGTTATTCTCTTTTCTGCACCAATGGCAGGAAGTTCGTAGAGGGCAAGAGTTGCGGTGTTTCGTGTGTGTGAACGGGTGTGTCTGTGTGTGTATCACCGTGTTTCAGAGCCTGTAACAGTCACCACGCGTGTGGAATGAAGGAGCGGCTGTTCCTCCTGGGCTGGGCTGGTCCTTCTGTTAGGTTTTCTGAGTCTTAGGGACATCACATGCCGCAATTCCAGGTCTTTCTAGGAAACCTGGCAACAGGGTCAAACCAGAGATCTTTACACTCAAGTTCCAAAAACAGAGGAGGAGTTCCTTGCTCACACGCATGAAACAGGGCGTGTACTCCAGTTGAGTGGGCATGATCATCTGCAAGATCCCTCTTTGTCTGCGGGAGGAGGGCTCTGAGCCCCAAGCCCTCCCTTCCACCCAGCTCTTCTTGCTCTTACAAGAGACTTGAGCTGATCACAGACCTCAAGTTCCGCCTCCTTCAGGGAGCAGCCCATGGCCCCTGGGGGTTCCAATCCAGGCTCTTCTCACTGAAAAAGGTTTCATGCACCTTCACCGAAGCAAAATGTATTTTTATTTCATGTATACTGTTTTCACGACTTTGGGTGTTGGGAGTGGCGGTTGCAATGGTGACCTGCGTCTACATGTGGTCTCCTGCGTGTTCACGGATGGTCAGGATTCCTAGCTTCCCTCCCCCGCCCCAGCGTGTGAGCTCATCAAAGAAAACAGAGCAGAGAAAACGAAACTGGTCTGGGGACAGAGGGACTCCTTTAATGGGAAGGTTGGGAACTGGGGAGGCGAGGAGCAGAGCAGGAGAGCAGAACAGGGCTGGGCTGATGTCTACTTCCTGCGAGGGCGTCACAGCAGGGCCGCCACGGCCTGGGCGGGTCGGAGGCGTCCTAATCTCCCAGCTCAGTCTTCCCGTCGCTCCAGAGAAAGAGAACTCAGAGCCCAAAGCAATGTCCAGTGCACTCTGGCCCCTTGCCATCTGCATTCACTGGACCTGCCCAGCAGCTCTCCGTGGTGGGGACAGTCCTTTTGCCAAGTTCTCTGTCATCTGAGTTCAGGCTTCAGTTATGTAATCAATACAACGAAAAGCAAAAGCCAGTTTTTCCTTTTTTTCTCACTTGGCTGAAAATTTCATTTCATTCGTCTCTTTATTTTGTCCTTTCTTTTCTCATTTGCAATTATGCTGTTTTCCTAAATAAAATAACAGATGTTAGCAGAGGGATGTAAAAAAGTATAGTTGAGAGATCAAGAGTTTTTCTCTTTTTCTTTCACCAGCTTTGTTTGATTTTGTAAGAAGCACGGATGAAAAAGAAGAGCTTCCTGATGCTAGAAACACTGAGTGTCGACTAAAATATGATTATGGTCTGGTCTCTGCTCCTAGACCAAGGAAGGATACGACACGGCCACAGAGTACACTCTATACCCTACAAGGTTCTGGAACCTGCGATAGGAGTGCTGTGTACGGGGCCACACAGGATAAAGGATGGCTTTTCAGAGCTTGCCTGGCAGTGAGAGCCCAGTAGAGGCTTAGAAAATACCCCCCAGGAAGGTGCGGAGGGCAGAAAGAGCATGGCATGATTGGGGAGCCCACAAGCATTGCACAGGGCTGGCGTTTGGGGTCAATAAGGCCTGGGGCATTGGAGGTGGGCACGGAGACAAGGGTGCTGACGTCATGGGGCCAGGCCATGCAACCCATGGTTTCCATGGTGACCCGCTGACCCGCTGAACCATACAGAAGTGCTTGCAACAGTCCAGGCCCTCTTTCTTTTTGATTTCAGCCAACGAGACCACTTACTAGACCGAATCAAGTCTCCTGAACCTTAGAACAAGAGGACGGAATCATGGGTTTCTAAAACAAGCATTCATTGGTCTGTCCCAGCTGCTCTCTTCCTCTCAGGAGGGGATGCTGACTGGAGCGTGTTTCCGAGGTCGATGGCAGGGACCGGGCGGGCCAGGGGTGGAGAGCTCCGCTGCTCAGAGGAAGGAACAGAAGGCACACTTGGCCATGTCCTACTCTTTGCAACTGTATGGACAGTAGCCCAGCAGGCTTCTCTGTCCGTGGGAGTCAATGACCCCAACACAAATGAATTAAAAAATAAAATAACTTGGGTTTTTTGACTTAAAAAAGAGACAAAGATTTCTGAAAGATCTTTGCCTCACTGTCCAGTGTGGTTGTAGACTTGCCTTCTCCCCTTCACCCAAGCACCGAGTGCTGTTCCTGCGTTCACTTAAGGGGATGCTAATGGGATGTGAATGGTTGACAGACTTTCCCATCATTTTGCTAATGATACTGTGGTTTATTTTGCCTCCTGTGCCATCGTTCAGTTGGCAATGGGGACTCTCAGCAAAACCACTTCCCCATAGGGCAGGAGCTGGTGGCAGGAGTGGTTGGCCTTGCCGAAGTGAGCAGGTGCTGCCCTATGATGGGACGGTCAGTGATCCATCCCGGCTTCCAAGCACGCCTGTTACACCACCTCCATATGTTTCCAAACACAACTGGAGGAGCTGGGCAGCTTACAGTGTGGTCACCTTTACACTTGTCTTGCAGCTGGGTTGAAATTCCAGTCCAGGCTGGGAGCTTCCGTGCTTCTCCAGGTTGATCTTCAGACTCTGACCGGCCCCTCAACCCCGTCTTCTTCGTGCGGGGCCTGTGGAGTCAGGGCCTCTCACTGGTGCCCTAACATGAAAGACACTCTCCGGTTTGGGCAAAGAGACTTTCATGTGGATAGAAGTAAAATTTTAACTCAAGGTAGAAGGGTGTGTCTTCTCTGGAAGAACAGGAGGAAAGGAAGAAGGAGGAGGCAGCCCCGGGGCTTCCCGCTGCTCCCTGGCTGGACAATAAAACCCTCAGGAGGGCCTCTGGACTCCTGGACCTGAGGAAGGGTCCTTTGCCTGCCTCAGATTCATCTTATGCTCTTCCCTTCTCTGGCTCTTCTGGTTGAGTGGCTAAGTCAAGTCTGACTCTTTGTGACCCTATGGATGGCAACACACCAGGCTTCCCTGGCCTTCACCACCTCCGGGAGCTAGCTCAAACTCATGTCCACTGAGCTGGTGATGCCATCCAATCGTTGGTCCTCTGTCACCCCCTTCTTCTCCTGACCTCGGTCTTTCCCAGAATCAGGGTCTTTCCCAATGAGTTGGCTCTTCACATCAGGTGGCCAGAAGTATTGGAGCTTCAACTTCAGCGTGAGTTCTTCCCATGAGTATTCAGGGTTGATTTCCTTCAGGAATTAAGGTCCACCAATTTGGGCCCTTGATCACTGCCTATTCCCTGGCTATGTTGTGAGTTCTGTTTAGATCAGGGATCTATGCCTTCTCCCTTCACCCAAGCACCGAGTGCTTTTCCCACTTAAGGGGATGCTAATGGGATGTGAATGGTTGACAGACTTTCCCATCATTTTGCTAATGATACTGTGGTTTATTTTGCCTCCTGTGCCATCGTTCAGTTGGCAATGGGGACTCTCAGCAAAACCACTTCCCCATAGGGCAGGAGCTGGTGGCAGGAGTGGTTGGCCTTGCCGAAGTGAGCAGGTGCTGCCCTATGATGGGACGGTCAGTGATCCATCCCGGCTTCCAAGCACGCCTGTTACACCACCTCCATATGTTTCCAAACACAACTGGAGGAGCTGGGCAGCTTACAGTGTGGTCACCTTTACACTTGTCTTGCAGCTGGGTTGAAATTCCAGTCCAGGCTGGGAGCTTCCGTGCTTCTCCAGGTTGATCTTCAGACTCTGACCGGCCCCTCAACCCCGTCTTCTTCGTGCGGGGCCTGTGGAGTCAGGGCCTCTCACTGGTGCCCTAACATGAAAGACACTCTCCGGTTTGGGCAAAGAGACTTTCATGTGGATAGAAGTAAAATTTTAACTCAAGGTAGAAGGGTGTGTCTTCTCTGGAAGAACAGGAGGAAAGGAAGAAGGAGGAGGCAGCCCGGGCTTCCGCTGCTCCCTGGCTGGACAATAAAACCCTCAGGAGGGCCTCTGGACTCCTGGACCTGAGGAAGGGTCCTTTGCCTGCCTCAGATTCATCTTATGCTCTTCCCTTCTCTGGCTCTTCTGGTTGAGTGGCTAAGTCAAGTCTGACTCTTTGTGACCCTATGGATGGCAACACACCAGGCTTCCCTGGCCTTCACCACCTCCGGGAGCTAGCTCAAACTCATGTCCACTGAGCTGGTGATGCCATCCAATCGTTGGTCCTCTGTCACCCCCTTCTTCTCCTGACCTCGGTCTTTCCCAGAATCAGGGTCTTTCCCAATGAGTTGGCTCTTCACATCAGGTGGCCAGAAGTATTGGAGCTTCAACTTCAGCGTGAGTTCTTCCCATGAGTATTCAGGGTTGATTTCCTTCAGGAATTAAGGTCCACCAATTTGGGCCCTTGATCACTGCCTATTCCCTGGCTATGTTGTGAGTTCTGTGAGATCAGGGATCATATGTATCTGCCTGCCATCTTTACTCAATAAATGAACAAATGGATGGATGCGTGGATAGGTGGGTGAATGAACTGGGAAGGCTGCAGTTAGAAATCTACTCTCACACCACGTTCAGCCATTCAGACTTCCAATGTGAGGTTCAAAGGGAGGTGCTTTTCTAATAAACTACCCAGGACTGAAAGGGTTAAAAGTTCATTTAAAAAGGGCGATAATGCCTTAGAAACTCTTGATCCTGTAGAGTGGTGGTCACTGAAGGTCTTGAACTCCAGGAAAGGAGTTACTCTGAGGTTCCTGCTGAGCATGGGTCTGAGTCTCAGGCTTTGATTAAATCATGTTCCCATAAAAATGTACAGGAAAATGTCCAAATTTTAAAATCGAGACATGCATTTGAACGAGCGTTTGGTAGACCTAGAGATGATCTCACTAAGTGAAGTAAGTCAGATAGACAATGACAAATATCATGATATCGTTTATATGTGTAATCTAAAAAAAGGATACAATAGAACTTATGTATAAAACAGAAAAAAATTTACAGGTATAGGAAAGTCAATGTATGGTTACTGGGGAGAATGGGGGAGAAATAAGTTGTGAATTTGGAATTGATAGATACCCATTACTATATATAAAACAAACAATAAGGACTTACAGTATAGCACAGGAAATTATATTTAATTAATTATATTTAAAATCTTATAATAATCTAGAATGGAAAAGAATGTGAAAAAGAATGTATATGGTTATTGTTTAGTTACTAAATTGTGCCCGCTTCTTGGGATGCCCATGCACTGTAGTCTGCCAGGCTCTCCTGTCCATGGAATTTCCCAGAGAAGAATACTGGAGTGGGTTGTCCTTTCCTCCTCTAGGAGAGCTTCCTGACCCAGGGATCAAATCCACACCTCCTGGCAGGCAGGTTCTTTACTGCTGAGCCACCAGGGACACCTATATATATATAACTGAATCACTTGGTTGTACACGTGAATCGTACATCAGCTATACTTTAATTTAAAAAAATTTTTTTAAAAAGGAAGAAACATTTAGACTACACACCATACCAATCATTGAAGGGAACCCTGAGAATGATTAACTAGTAACTTTAGGTAATTTGGGCTTCATTTTGACATCTTCAAAATAAATAATTTTTTAAAAAAAGTATATTCACTAAAAAGGAAAGAAAAATGGAAGCAGGTCAAATGCTAAGGTTGCCTCACCCTGACAGGGTGCGTTTACTCCGTATGTTAGCTGTGGGGTCTTAGGCAGGCCATCGTCGTGGGTTTCTTCGCCCCGTGCTGCGCTGGGAGGGCTGAGCAACCGCCTGGGCTTGAGAGGCAATCCTGCCGATCCCCAGGGAGGGAGGAACTAGGTTTACACCCTGCAAAGGCCCGCTTATCACCGCTGACTTCCTTCCAGCAACTTTCATCTTTTATACTATTTGGTCTTGACAAACCCTGCAAAGGCACCTCTCACTAAGTGAAGTAAGTCAGATAGACAATGACAAATATCATGATATCGTTTATATGTGTAATCTAAAAAAAGGATACAATAGAACTTATGTATAAAACAGAAAAAAATTTACAGGTATAGGAAAGTCAATGTATGGTTACTGGGGAGAATGGGGGAGAAATAAGTTGTGAATTTGGAATTGATAGATACCCATTACTATATATAAAACAAACAATAAGGACTTACAGTATAGCACAGGAAATTATATTTAATTAATTATATTTAAAATCTTATAATAATCTAGAATGGAAAAGAATGTGAAAAAGAATGTATATGGTTATTGTTTAGTTACTAAATTGTGCCCGCTTCTTGGGATGCCCATGCACTGTAGTCTGCCAGGCTCTCCTGTCCATGGAATTTCCCAGAGAAGAATACTGGAGTGGGTTGTCCTTTCCTCCTCTAGGAGAGCTTCCTGACCCAGGGATCAAATCCACACCTCCTGGCAGGCAGGTTCTTTACTGCTGAGCCACCAGGGACACCTATATATATATATATATATATATATATGTATATATATATATATATATATATATATATAACTGAATCACTTGGTTGTACACGTGAATCGTACATCAGCTATACTTTAATTTAAAAAAATTTTTTTAAAAAGGAAGAAACATTTAGACTACACACCATACCAATCATTGAAGGGAACCCTGAGAATGATTAACTAGTAACTTTAGGTAATTTGGGCTTCATTTTGACATCTTCAAAATAAATAATTTTTTAAAAAAAGTATATTCACTAAAAAGGAAAGAAAAATGGAAGCAGGTCAAATGCTAAGGTTGCCTCACCCTGACAGGGTGCGTTTACTCCGTATGTTAGCCGTGGGGGTCTTAGGCAGGCCATCGTCGTGGGTTTCTTCGCCCTGTGCTGCGCTGGGAGGGGCTGAGCAACCGCCTGGGCTTGAGAGGCAATCCTGCCGATCCCCCCAGGGAGGGAGGAACTAGGTTTACACCCCTGCAAAGGCCCGCTTATCACCGCTGACTTCCTTCCAGCAACTTTCATCTTTTTATACTATTTGTCTTGCAACTCCTTGAACCTCAAAGGACCTTGGAGTCGAAAAGCTAGGTTTCCCCAAGATAGGATATGTTTGGACTTGGATTAGTGAGGCAAGGGGAGGGGCGGCACCTGGCTGGGAGAAGTCCCTGGGTCACACCTGGGCTCCTGGCCAGTGGAGGTCCAGCCCAGACGCGGTCTGTTTTGTAGACTCTTCTCTACCCAGGTCTTCTCTGGTAGAACCTTGCCTGGCACCTCTCCTTCCCACATGGACCTCTCTTAGGGGAGAGAGTCTTATGCGAGAGTCTCATACAGGAGAGAGGGGGCTCCGACAGGGAGGGCCCAGGGAAGCAGTGGTCAGAGACACTGGACATTGGCCAGCCGTCTGGGAGTGCATGGCGGGTGAAGGGTTCTAGGCTGAGAGTCTAGTCCCTGGAGTTCCAGCCCCGCTGTCCTCAGGACTCAGCTGTATGATTCACGGCGATCAAGTCTCTTCTCTTTTCTCGCAGACCCATCACCGTACGTGTGTGCTCAGTGGCTCAGTTGTGTCTGACTCTTTGGGACCCCATGGATGGTAGCCCGCCAGGCTCCTCTGTTCATGGGATTTCCCAGGCAAGAGTACTGGCATGGAGTGCCATTTTCTTCTCCGGGATCTTGCCCACCCAGGGATGGAATCTGCATCTCTTACCACGAGTGCCACCTGGGAAGCCCTGCATCACCTGTCAAAGGAGACAATTGGGTAGAGGAGAGTTATGCATTTCAGAGTCTCCAGTCTGTGTTGGGCAGAAAGTCTCACACATAAGGCTGCAGAGAAGAGGGCGATGGCTTTGACCCTCTTACGTCCATTGTCTAAATAAGATCCTTTTTGAAAAATCCACGTGTAGGGATTCCCTTATAGCTCAGCTGGTAAAGAAGCTTCCTGCAATACCAGGAGACCCCAGTTCAATCCCTGGGTCGAGAAATATTCCTGGAGAAGGCGTAGGTTACCCACTCCAGGGTTCTTGCGCTTCCCTGGTGGCTCCGACGGTAAAGAATCTGCCTGCAAGGAGGGAGACGTGGGTTCGATCCCTGGGCGGGGAACATCCTCTGCAGGAGGGAAAGGTTCCCCTTCCAGTATTCGTGCCTGGAGAGTTCCATGGCTCGTCCACGGGTCCCCGCAAGTCGGACACAGCTGAGCATCTTCCACCCTGGGGTACAGGCTGTCCTGACGGCGCCGTATGCACGTGTGCTGGCCGGGACCCTGTGAGCAGTGTGCGCGCTGTGGGTTTATAAGGCTGGGTCAGCACGGCATTTGAGTTTTATTTTGTTATCAGGGAATTGAGAAGACGCCTTCTACAGCCTGGAGTCAGAAAAGCAGGGACTCGAAGGCAGGCACTGCCTAGCAACCAATCAGATGCTTTTATAAGGCTGGCATCCATTGACTTCTAAGATGTTTTTGATGTGAACCATTTTTTAAAATCTTTATTGAATTTGTTACTATCTTGCTTCTGCTTTTTTTTTTTAACCTGTATATATTGTTAAGTATATTTTTTTATAATTATTTTTATTTTACTTTTTGCCTTTACAGAGTTTCGTTGTTTACAGATCTGTATAATCCCAGATTAGTCATATGTATATTCTTGACTAATATACATATTAGTCATATGTACATTCCTGTCTATTGCTTCTGCTTTATGTTTTGTGTTTTGGGCCTCAAGGCACCTAGGATCTTATCTACCCGACCAGGGATCAAATCTGCACCCCCTGCACCGAAAGGCAAAGTCTAAACCACTGGACCACCAGGGAAGTTCCACATCCGTTGCCGGGAACACCAGCAGGTCTGCACTTGGGTACCAGCGTACTGCTGAAGCGAGAAGAGTGTGCCGTAGAAGCCGAGGGGAGAGGAGCTGCGTGCTGCAATTAGAAGCTTCTCCCATCTTCCCCTTGCCTCTGCTCCTTCCCATCTAGGCTCCTCCCCATCCCGCCTACCTCAGGTTTGTCAATGAGGGGAGAGAAGGCATGGAGCTTCCAAGCCTGGCAATGTTTACTCCCCGCCAGCTCTGACCTCAGTGAAGCCAGAAGGCCTGAATTAGAGCCTGTTACTGAAGACAGAAGGTTGCAATCAGCAGTTGGCCGGCAGGGCTATGGGTCACCAGAAGGGTCACCGCTGACTTATTTCCATGTCCCCTGTCCTGTCAGGAGGTCCGTGGGGGCACCAAAAGCAAACACGGAGGACAGCCCCAACCAGAAACAGCCTGTGACCTTCCCTGGCCCAGAGCGTTCATGATGGTCCGGCTCCTGCAGCTCAGGCAAAAACGCGTGTTTCCGAGAGTCTCTGGCCTGCCTTTGTCCGTGATGCCTTTCTGCAGAGGCTTGCCACTCTGTGCCAAGTGCACACACATGTGAACTGAGGCCACTTAAGCAGAGTGTTCTCGAGGGATGCAGAAGTTTGTAACTTTTGGTGCCTGTGGTGCCTGGGGGTTCAGAGTGGCCAGCCTCGCGAGCGGTCTTGGGGTCCCCTGCTCTTTTGATGGAAGGCTCGTGGGAGCCATCCTGCATAGCGTGGCAAATGGACAAGCGGATCAGACGGCCTCCCTATCACTAAGTGGATTGAACACTCAATCACTATCAGGTTTAGTCGGTATGGGAAGATGATGGAGGGGCCCTTGCTTTGAAGGCAGTGTTGACTGGGAGGGGAGAGCTGGCAGGGGCTGTCTCCAGCCCCACAACTGCCTCCACTGTCCCCCGCCGTTTCTCTGAGTCCTGGCTTCACCGTCCCTGCTTCGTGGTTGGTGACATTCTTTGCAGTAGCTCTCTCTGAGCATCAGCTTTCTTTGGGAATGGAAGGTCCCCTGCAAGTACCTCCTCTGGGGCTTTGGGAGCTGTTGGCCTGTACTTTTAATATGCATAGTCCCTCACCTATTGACTCCCTATAATGGTCCCAATTTGCATGTTGCTTTGCATGTGATTTGCATTACATTAGATCCAGTCCCCCTTCAATGAATATTTATCAACAGTCCCATACCATGGAAGATGCTATATAATGAGAAAGAGGACGAAGGACTCAAAATCCTCTCCTTGAAATCTTTGTTGCTTTTCACCAGCAGCCTCGGGCGCCTTTGCAGTCCACTAATCCATCTTACCACCTACTTCTCTTTGACAGCTTCTTAATAAAGGTGGGTCTTCTTGGGATGCATGCATGCTCCCTCGCTTCAGCGGAATTCAGCTCTTTGAGACCCTATGGACTGTCGTCCCCCAGGCTTCCCTGCCCATGGGAGTCTCCAGGCAAGAATACTGGAGTGGGTTGCCATGCCCTCCTCCAGGGGATCTTCCCACCCGGGGATGGAATGTGAGTCTCCTGCACTGTGTGTGGATTCTTTACCACTGAGCCACTGAGGAAGTCCACGAGTTTGGCTTCTCAGAGTTCAGCCCCACCTGGAATAGGGACCTGAGTCAGAAATTGTACAAGCGTGTGGTTCCTTACAGTCATTTATATTAAAAACCTTCTGGATTTCTTGAGCTGCTTTCCTCGTAGATTGTCTGCAGGGAAGGTCTCAGGCAGCTTAAGAACACTCCAGAAAGAGATTTGGGAGCTTTTTTCCACTGAAGAAACTGGGACATGAACCTTGGAAGGAATTTACCAAGAGCTATTACACCAAGTTCAAGCCCAACTTGAAGCAAGACTAGCTTAGTGAGATTAGCTTCAACATGTATTTTCTGGATTCTATTATGTCTGAGAGCAAGTAAGGGAGGGAGGCAGAC
This sequence comes from Tragulus kanchil, assembly GCA_022376925.1. Taxonomy (NCBI): domain Eukaryota; kingdom Metazoa; phylum Chordata; class Mammalia; order Artiodactyla; family Tragulidae; genus Tragulus; species Tragulus kanchil. The sequence continues at coordinate 19,835,933 of JAIOJX010000027.1, read as the reverse complement.
ACACATATGGAAACCAAAAGAAGGCAGGAGTAGCAATACTCAGATAAAATAGACTTTAAAATAAAGACCATTACAAGATACAACAAGGAATTCTACATGATGATTAAGAAATCAATCTAAGGAGAAGATATAAAAATTATAAATATATGCACCCAACATAGGAGTACCTCAATGCTGAAAGCAAATGCTAGCAACTATAGAAGGAGAAATAGACAGTAACCCAATAATGGTGGGGGGCTTTAATATCCCACTCACACCAATGAACAGATCACCCAGACAGAAAATTAATAAGAAAACACAAACTTTAAATGACACATAGGACCAACTGGACCTCACTGATATCTCTAGAGCATTTCATCTCAAACCAGGAGGTTTCACCTTTCTCTCAAGTGCTCGTGGAATGTTCTCCAGGATAGAACACATCACAGTCACAAATCAAGTCCTGGTAAATTTTGAAACATTGAACTCATTTCCTTGATATCTTCTAGAGAGATCATAAAAGATCCACCCAGGACTTCCCTGGTGGTCCAGTGGTTAAGAATCCATCTGCCAATGCTGGGGGTACAGGTTCAATCCTTGATCTGGCAAGATACCACGTGCAGTAGAGCAACTAAGCCCGTGGGGCATGACTACTGAGCCCATGCTCTAGAGCTCACACTTTGCACCAGGAGAAGCCACCACAATGAGAAGCCCACCCACAGCAACTAGAGAAAGCCCATGAGCAACAATGAAGACCCAGTGCAACCAAAGATCTGCTCACATGCAATCCTTCTGACTCATTTTGGGGTTGTTTCATGCACTTAGCTATTGTAGTAGAGCTGATAGATCTGTATAATAATTTATGTCCATTGCTTCAAGGCTTCCTCCATGACTCCTTAGTTGTATCACAGACCTCTTTGAAATGGGACTTTGCATAATCAAGAGTAGTATAGACCATGGGTTAGTAACCAACTCAAGAATATCCATGGGCATAGTCCAAAATGACACCCACCTCTCCTCCAAGTCATGATGCAAAGATCCTGGTTCCTTTCACCTTGCAGATCAGCCATCCTGGAATCTTTGGCTTCCACTCATGGGTACAAGACTGTGCAAATGGTTTAGTCTCCCAGCTAGAGGTGGTGTGCATTGCTTCTGTCTATAAACTCAATAATATGATCAACACGGAGAAGTTCGGGAAGTGTAGAAATGCACAGAAATATGAGTAAACTTCTATAATCTCTGCCATATAGGCTTAACTAAGAGCTTCAGACAAATCCCATGTTTTCCCCAAGCCTTACTTCCTTATCCATAAGGTGGGGACGGCATCCTTCAGCTTTTGGAATTCTTATGAGGATTATATAAGATGAAACATCAGATGGCCCCCAGCAGCACAGTGCCCGGCACTGAGCCGCAGTTCAGGAAATGTTCCCTTTGCGTTTCAGCCCTTCCCCTCCTCCCTGCTGCTTGTTTCTGGGAGCCCACAGGAAAAGAGGAAGCAGGATGGCCCACAGATGGTTTCAATCAGCTCTATCAGGAGGTGAGGAGCTGCCATTTGCATTCCTTCCTGATCGTCTCAAGGCAAAGGAATCATGTCAAGCTGCTCGGGAAGAAGCTTTTAGCCCACGCGGAGCCTGGCCCGACTGCTTCAGGGGCTGTGCCTCCAGGCTCTGCTGGAAAGGGTAAGGGCATAGAGTGGCACCGCCCGTCAGCTCTGAACACGGCCATCTAAAGCCAGGGCAGTTTGCTGTTCTTGTGAGCTTCACAGAGAGGAAAGCAGGCTGGGTGCCCGCCAAGTTAGGAGCACAGGTGCTGGGAACTGACTCAATGAGGCTCTGCTTACTGGATAAGCTGAAGGTGGGAGGAAGTTGTGCGTTCAGATGGCTCTCTTTCTGACTCACGTCTCCAAAGTGTTGACACCTAAGGCACAGCTTTGAGAAACTCTCTGTATGTAAAGAGTTGGCAGGTGGCCTAGACTGTGTTCTCATCATCGAGAATAGTCGGAAAAGTCAATCAGATTGAAAGTCTGGTCTTCCCTGCCGTCTGGACCCTCATCTCCTAATTCTCATACCCCCATTTATACTGGCATGACTTGCCTTTTGTCTGTGACCACTTGACAATTTAGATATATACCTTTAATGTTCTTCTTTTTTATTTTTTTAATGTTCTTCCTTTTTTGTTTTTTTAATGTTCTTTTCTATTTTTTTTTAAAGGGTCCAATGTTGAAATTTTTTAAAAAGGACCTTTTTAAAAAAGGTCTAGCTGTGGAAATAAATATGGGTCCAATACCAAAAACGATACCAAATTACAGCATTAAGGTAAAGTTGTATGGGGCTTCCTGGTGGCTCAGTGGTAAAGAATCTGCCCTCACTGAGGGAGACCCCAAGCCTTACTTCCTTATCCATAAGGTGGGGACGGCATCCTTCAGCTTTTGGAATTCTTATGAGGATTATATAAGATGAAACATCAGATGGCCCCAGCAGCACAGTGCCCGGCACTGAGCCGCAGTTCAGGAAATGTTCCCTTTGCGTTTCAGCCCTTCCCTCCTCCCTGCTGCTTGTTTCTGGGAGCCCACAGGAAAAGAGGAAGCAGGATGGCCCACAGATGGTTTCAATCAGCTCTATCAGGAGGTGAGGAGCTGCCATTTGCATTCCTTCCTGATCGTCTCAAGGCAAAGGAATCATGTCAAGCTGCTCGGGAAGAAGCTTTTAGCCCACGCGAGCCTGGCCCGACTGCTTCAGGGGCTGTGCCTCCAGGCTCTGCTGGAAAGGGTAAGGGCATAGAGTGGCACCGCCCGTCAGCTCTGAACACGGCCATCTAAAGCCAGGGCAGTTTGCTGTTCTTGTGAGCTTCACAGAGAGGAAAGCAGGCTGGGTGCCCGCCAAGTTAGGAGCACAGGTGCTGGGAACTGACTCAATGAGGCTCTGCTTACTGGATAAGCTGAAGGTGGGAGGAAGTTGTGCGTTCAGATGGCTCTCTTTCTGACTCACGTCTCCAAAGTGTTGACACCTAAGGCACAGCTTTGAGAAACTCTCTGTATGTAAAGAGTTGGCAGGTGGCCTAGACTGTGTTCTCATCATCGAGAATAGTCGGAAAAGTCAATCAGATTGAAAGTCTGGTCTTCCCTGCCGTCTGGACCCTCATCTCCTAATTCTCATACCCCCATTTATACTGGCATGACTTGCCTTTTGTCTGTGACCACTTGACAATTTAGATATATACCTTTAATGTTCTTCTTTTTTATTTTTTTAATGTTCTTCCTTTTTTGTTTTTTTAATGTTCTTTTCTATTTTTTTTTAAAGGGTCCAATGTTGAAATTTTTTAAAAAGGACCTTTTTAAAAAAGGTCTAGCTGTGGAAATAAATATGGGTCCAATACCTAAAACGATACCAAATTACAGCATTAAGGTAAAGTTGTATGGGGCTTCCCTGGTGGCTCAGTGGTAAAGAATCTGCCCTCACTGAGGGAGACCTGGGTTTGATCCCCGGGTCAGGAGGATCCCCTGGAGAAGCAAATGGCAGTCCACTCCAGTGTTTTGCCTGAAGAATCCCACGGATAGCGGAGCCTGGCAGTCATTCTTTGCACCCGTGGCGTCACAAAGAGCTGGACACGACTACTTTCACTCACTTTCAGACCTCAGCTACCAACTCATGCAAGCATTTTTTAAAATTAATTCTACTCTCATTTTTATAGTTTACAGAGATGAAAATAAAGATCCAGAAAATTTAAGAAACTCTTCAAAGATTCCTTAGAATAGTCACATTAAAAACTTAGGAATTTTATTTTGTGCTATCAGAGACACATACCCAAGGTCGACACTCAGGATAAACATAACTAGCCAATCACTGTCAACCTCCTCCCTCACACATGGCAGACATTGCTAATCAATCACAGCTAATCAGTGCTGGTTTATCATGTAATAATCTGTCTTAATAGATTACTTCCAGGGTCTGGTACCAAACCATCAGGGTTGGTCGCTGAGATGTGATGAAATCTATTTTCCACACATGTCACAGACATCTCCCATTGCTTTCTTTGAGTAGATTCAAAAACTTCCCAGGTGGCACAGTGGTCAAGAATCCCCTGACACTGTAGAAGACTCAGGTTCAATCCCTGTGTCAGGAAGATCCCGTGGAGGAAGGCATGGCAATCCACTCCAGCATTCTTGCCTAAAAAATTCCGTGGACAGAGAAGCCTGCCAGGCTGCAGTTCATAGGGCTGCAGAGGCAGACAGGATTGAATTACTGAGCATGCAAGTGGAAAAGCCAGAATGCCATTCATTCAAGGAAATTCTAATTTCTTTCTTAGATGATACATTTCCTTCAAAGAAAGTCTCCCCCAGCCCCCCACTCTAAAGATCTCTGTTAAGTCGTAGAGCCAGAGGCTGTGTGAGGTGTACCCTCTCAAATTTGTGATTGTTACTCTGAGGTCCATGCACCCGACCCTGGAGACGCTCTTCAGCAAGGTACCAACTTCTCTCCAGTGGGGGCCATGGAGAGGCTCTACACGCCTTCCCATGACCAGGAACAGTGGCTAGTGGGAGGAGCGGATGCCTTGCATAGAGATGTTGCCCCAGAGCTCCCAATGACAAAATGTGTCCTTTCCCACAGCGCTGCCGCAAAACTAAGCCTGACACCTGGGGCACTGATCCTGGGAGCCAGGCTGAAAGCACCAAAGGACCTGAGAATTCCAGATCATTAGATTGTGTGAGAATAGGGAGGAGCCCACGGGGAAGAGAGGGGACATGGGGGTGATATTCCCCCAGGGATAAGGGCAGCCAGATAATTAAACAGTGGGTGAAGTTTCTGGCTATCCTCATGGGTTAGAGGCCAAGTTAGGACACAGCCACAACCAGAAAGTCCTAGCAAAGGTGTTAACCCATTCTGGGATATGTTTTTCTTCTCAAAGCAATTATTTTGGTTATTTTAGTTGGTTTCAACCTTCCTTGGATGGGTGGTTGAGCCTGGCTTTAGTTGTGAAGAATGAGGTCTTTGAAACTCACCTGTGTTTGTACAACACACTTTTCACTTGCAAATTGGTGTCACATGATACTCTTTGTGTCTAGAATTGCAAATGAGTGCACAGTGCTTTTGATCTTCAACATTCCATGAGATGCACATTTACTTTTACAAATGAATGTCAAACTATTACACCTTTAAGCCTTCAGGCATGGTCAGTCCTGTCTCACTCTTTGCAACCCATGTGATTTTCCCTGCAGGAGTATGGGTGTGGGTTGCTATTTCTTTCTGCAAGGGATCTTCCAGGACCAGGAATCGAACCCACGTCTCCTGCGTCTCTGGATCTGGCAGGTGGATTCTTAACTGCTGAACCGTATGGAATCAAAATAGTAGTTAACATGTACTGAGTGCTCCTGCCAGGCACTGCTTTAAGAACATTATACAAGCATCTTGTTACAACCCTTGAAAACAGGTCAACCCTATTCATAGAAGAGAAAATGAACCCAGAGGAGGTTAGTGACGTTCCCAGGGTCACACAGCTACGAAGTGGCAAAACCTGGATCTGAACTCAGGGAGTATGAGGACCTCGTAGCCAGTAAGCTGAAACCGGGTTCTCTCTCCTGCAGCTTTCACCTTTAAAGTGTAGGCATCATGACTCAACGTCTGTTTTTCTTGAGTGAAGGTGAGGAGGTATCCCGTCCAAGGTGTCCCTCCTCCCGCTGGCTCTTCTTTTCCGACTCTTTCTTGTGACAGAGAACACCGCCCATCTTCCAGGCATGAGGCCGGTTTCTGGATCTATTTTCCCAGGTTTTTTGCACGTAGTGCTTCGCAGTCTCTCTTCTGCTTCCTTACCACGTCCACGGGGCTAACATTCCAAGGACAGCCAAAAAAAAAAAAAAAACACCACCACTCTAGCTGGGGAGCCCCAGTTGTTGTTTCTCAGCTTCTTTTGATCCTGTTTTGTGGTTGACTTGGCCAAAGTCCACATCTGTCACCAATGGGCTTTAAAGCAGCTGCAACTCAAAGCCTGTATCGGGTTTGACCTCCCCACACCCAGTTGAGAGGCATCCATTTACTTTCAGTCCTGGAGGAAGAAATGGGGATTCTCCATGTCCACATTCATCTTTCTCGCTCGCTCTCCGTCTCCTCCCCCTCCCTAATCTGTCCGACTCAGGGAGGACATTCGCTCGCTGCCACTGCCGCTGCTGTCCGGCATATGTCGTGTCCTAATCCTTCCTGTGTTTGCTGTAGGTATGGCGGTTCTCCAACACAAATTACTGATGTTGTTGAGGAGGTCACCCAGGCGTCATTCTGCTGGGAGATGGGGAGGAAGCTGTCTCTGGTAGTACATCCCAGGGCCAGCTCTGCCTCCTGGGCTGTTCCCTGCTTGTCTGACGGGTAATGGGCCGGTCCCTGGGGCCCCCGGCTGAGAGCTGTCAGAAGAGGAAGGAAGAGACAAGCTTCACCTACTGGCCCTGTCATCTGATGAAGGGGAAGCTTGTACGGGGCGGACCGCGGACGACAGATGTTGCTGGAAAATATGCCAAACCCGTGTTGAGGGTGCATTTGTTACTTGACACGGGGGATTAGGGAAGCCATGAAGAAGCATGCCTCAGCCCTTCGCGCCATGACACCTCGGGGAAGTGACTTACGTGGACAGAGACACGCCGTCCACGCACAGGCGGGGAGGACGGGCTGGGGGCGGGCAGCTCGCACCACGGGGCCGTGGTTTGTCCCTCTCTTTCCGACCACCGCCACTCCCCTGCCTCGGCAGTGGCGAGCATGGTAAGATGTTTTGTGCCAGCCGCAGGATCAGAAGCAGTCGGCATCTGATGGAAGCGATTCCTTCAGGGCTGTCTTGCATCCCTCTGTCTAGGAAGTCTTCCCCGCGCCCCCAGCACTGATGAGCGGATGGGATGTGAGGGCCGGTTCTCTTGCCTGGACTCTGCAGATGAAGTCGCGTGGAAGGCGGCCACTGGCTCCAACTATTGCTCTCTGTGGACGGCCCAAGGGAGCCTGACTGGAAACCGACACCATTCAGGGGGCTCGGGGCATCCGAGAAAACCCAGCAACAGGACCGTTGGAAACCTGAGGCTGGGAAGAAGGGGCTAGATTCCACGGTTCCTTTCTTCCCCTTTGTGTTGGGTTTTCATGGGATTCTATGTCCTTGTGGTGGAGCTAGAAGCAGGCCAGAGTTGTAGGCACACTTGTGCATGCCTTGACAGGGTGGAGGGCAGAGGGGAAGGAGGGAAAGCAGGGAGCAGCCGAAGGCTGGCCTCAGGGAAAGCACATTTTGGTAAGGAGATGGCTTTTGGAAAGCATTCTAGAATCTACATTTCTACCCCCGTGACTCTGCTCTCATGAAGTAGAGGGAAGGACAAACACGGTGAAGTTCATAACTGGGCCCATAGAAGCCAGAAGGAATCCTCAAAGCTGGGAGACCCCTACCAAGGGAGGCCAAGGTTGTGTCTGCCCACCGAGTGAGACAAGTCTGTAGACTAAGACAGTGGCCTTTTGTAATTTCAGCCTATTTCCCCTGAGATGCTAGCAGGGCTGGAGAGAAGGTGGGAAGCCAGGCTCCCCGCCCTTTACTAACTAGAAACCCACAGCACACCCTGTCTCCCTGTTGTGTCAATCAAAAATGCTTCCAGGGCCATCCCTGGGGACTTGGGGGTAACTAATCCACCTGCCAGTGCAAGAGACATAGGTTCCAGTCCTGGGCTGGGAAGATCCCACATGCCACAGAGCAACTAAGCCCGTGTACCACAACTGCTGAGGCTAGGCTGTAGAGCCCAGAGTCACAACCAAAGAAGCCACCACAGTGGGAAGCCCGAGCACCACAACCAAGACCCAGTGCAGCCAAAATAAAAAGCTTCCAGACATTTTTCAGATGTGCCCCCTACGGGGGACCAAAGTGGCCCTGGACCGAGTCTGCCCTCTTAACCCCAGGACTGTGCTGTGAAGTCGGAGCTGCCCGTCTGTGACTGGGGCCCCTCTGATACAGCTCCCTGGCAGGAGGGGCACTTAGGCCCAGAGGGCAGGACCCCCTGAATTTTGCTCACCCTACAGCCAGGAGGCTTTAGAAATGGGGTCACAGAGCTTTAACCCCAGTACTGACCCTGCATCATTGACTCAAGGGACACTCATGTGACCTGACTCCAGAGACAGTGAGGACGGAGGAGCCTGGTGAGCTGCAGTCCACGGGGTCGCAAAGAGCTGGACACCACTGAGTGACTGGGCAACGGCCCTATCAATGCTGCTACTATTATTAGTAATTATCATTAGGAAATAATAATAGTTACCATTCATTAAACATCTGATTTGTACTAGAACCCACATTTGGCTCTTGAGTCAATTAGTTCCTAGCCCCTCAACACCCCTGAGGAGGGCGATTCTCTTCTGCTTTTACAGATTAGCGGGCATAGAGAGGACTGCAAGATTTTCAATAGTGAGAAACTAGAGAGGAGCACACTGGCAAATTGTCCATTTCTCACCCTTACCTTCTGGGCACGTAGGTAAGATCAGGTGGCACTAGTGGTAAGACCCTGCCTGCCCAGGCAGGAGATGTAAGAGATGTGGGTTCCATTTCTGGGTTAGGAAGACGCTCTGGAGAAGGAAATGGCAACCCACTCCAGTATTCTCGCCTGTAACACCCTTTGGACAGAGCAGCCTGGTGGGCTGCAGTCCATGGGGTCTCAGGAGTCGAACACCATTGAGCTATAGATCCCCAAGCAATGCCCCTTCCAGGGCCATCCCTGGGGACTTGGGGTAACTAATCCACCTGCCAGTGCAAGAGACATAGGTTCCAGTCCTGGGCTGGGAAGATCCCACATGCCACAGAGCAACTAAGCCCGTGTACCACAACTGCTGAGGCTAGGCTGTAGAGCCCAGAGTCACAACCAAAGAAGCCACCACAGTGGGAAGCCCGAGCACCACAACCAAGACCCAGTGCAGCCAAAATAAAAAGCTTCCAGACATTTTTCAGATGTGCCCCCTACGGGGGACCAAAGTGGCCCTGGACCGAGTCTGCCCTCTTAACCCCAGGACTGTGCTGTGAAGTCGGAGCTGCCCGTCTGTGACTGGGGCCCCTCTGATACAGCTCCCTGGCAGGAGGGGCACTTAGGCCCAGAGGGCAGGACCCCCTGAATTTTGCTCACCCTACAGCCAGGAGGCTTTAGAAATGGGGTCACAGAGCTTTAACCCCAGTACTGACCCTGCATCATTGACTCAAGGGACACTCATGTGACCTGACTCCAGAGACAGTGAGGACGGAGGAGCCTGGTGAGCTGCAGTCCACGGGTCGCAAAGAGCTGGACACCACTGAGTGACTGGGCAACGGCCCTATCAATGCTGCTACTATTATTAGTAATTATCATTAGGAAATAATAATAGTTACCATTCATTAAACATCTGATTTGTACTAGAACCCACATTTGGCTCTTGAGTCAATTAGTTCCTAGCCCCTCAACACCCCTGAGGAGGGCGATTCTCTTCTGCTTTTACAGATTAGCGGGCATAGAGAGGACTGCAAGATTTTCAATAGTGAGAAACTAGAGAGGAGCACACTGGCAAATTGTCCATTTCTCACCCTTACCTTCTGGGCACGTAGGTAAGATCAGGTGGCACTAGTGGTAAGACCCTGCCTGCCCAGGCAGGAGATGTAAGAGATGTGGGTTCCATTTCTGGGTTAGGAAGACGCTCTGGAGAAGGAAATGGCAACCCACTCCAGTATTCTCGCCTGTAACACCCTTTGGACAGAGCAGCCTGGTGGGCTGCAGTCCATGGGGTCTCAGGAGTCGAACACCATTGAGCTATAGAGCCCCACCCCCACCCCCTGCTCCCCACGCACATCGTGAATTTATAACGACCACAATCTAGTTGTACGATTTTCTTGCAGACACTGCTGATGGGAAAGCTGGAGCCAAGGCTGCTCTGTAAACCCAGGTCTTCTCGGGTGAAATGTCTACTTTTGAGAATTTAAGTGACATCCTCTGTGTAAGGGTTGGGCACCGTCTGATGCCCGGGAGAGGCCTAATAAAATTTCATGGAATGAATGAATGAACTTGTCCTCTTTTCTTTCTTTCCCTCCCTGTCTCCTGTCCCCATCCCCAACTCATCTCACGTGTGTGTGTGTGTGTGTGTGTTTAATTTGCTCAGTCGTGTCTGACTCTTTGCAGCCCCAAGGACTGTAACCCGTCAGGCTCCTCTATCCACAGAGCCACCAGGGAAACCCTTTAAAATCTGGTTAAAGAAATAAAGAGTGTGAACAAGAACTAAGTAGACTGAGCATCAGGTGAGATGTGTTTTGGAGACCAAAGATCAGGAAGAGGCAGCCTAGTGGTTCTGGAAAGTTACTTCCGAACCCTGCCGGGGGTCCCTGAAATGCCTATAGTTGCCTCAGCTACTGGTTCATGCCGTGGATGTCCAGTCCTTCTCTTGGCTTGGGTTGGTGTGGACAGAGAGCTCCCTTCAGTCCTGTCTGCTTTCCGAGGTCTTTTCATCCTCTGACCCCTGATCAGCAGGTCGAAAGAACTCCTTTGAAGAATGATATGCACCTTTGAGTCTTTATAATGAATCCCAGATGAACCAATCAGAAAAGAGAGTGCAGCTTGGGAAGCAGGGAAGAGAAGGCCTCTTCAAGGATTTTCTCCCTGAGCCCTAAGTATTTACATTCAGATTTGCATGTGGTTTGCATATAATTTGTGTCCGACTACAAAGCCTGTCTGTTGTTCAGATAATGTCTAAGCTAAAGTTGATTTCTAGAAAGCCCCACTCTCCCCTGTCCATCCTCCCCGGGCCCCCTGTAAGGTGGGAATGTCTGGAGATGTCCAGACTTTGAGTGGACAAGCTTGGTCATGGGTCACAGGCTTTCTGTGTCAGCAATGCTGCATGTCACGATGCATGTTGTTGTCACCAAACATCTTGGATGGCAGAAGAAACCAGCATAAGGCAGCCTGGAGGGCTGCAGGCAAGATGTAGGGAGAGAACTCAGCTGAATTGAAAAGGGGAGCGCTAGCCAGATGAGCCAATAAGAGGTAGTTTGAGAAAATTGATTAATGGCAGTAGATAACATACAGAGTGCATACGTGGGCCTGGCATTGTTTTCCACGCTCTCCCTTAGGAGTCCCGAACCTTTTTGGCACCAGGGACCTGTTTGATCACCATAACATCCCTTCAAGGTGAGTATAACCATGACCCCCATGTTTTAGATGAGTAAAAGGCCCACAGAAAGGAAGCAACTTGCCTGAGATCCTGCAGCTTGAAAAGATACCGACTTGGGACTGAGGTAGAATGGAGCTACAGTGCTGCATAGGCACGCGTGAGAAGGCGGAGTCCTCGAAGTGGGAGAGAGGACCGGCTCTGACCTTAGGTGCCGGGGTAGACTTTCCAGTGGGGGAGAGGTTTGAGGACAAGATGTCTGGACCTGTGGGGTACGGGGGGCGTACAAGGAAACTGTGGAGCCCAAGAGGGCAGCGCGGACATGCCTCCGCAGCTCTGTTTGCAGTCTGTTTTCTGCCGGCTTTGTCGGCAGCTCTGGCGTTCACTCTTTTTTTGACTGAGAACTCCCTTCAGGGCAGGAACTGGCCTCAGCCTGCGGCGGTGCCCAGTCTGCTGATGTGGACAAGTGGGGACTACTCAGTCAGCGGCCTGGAGAAAGAGGCTGGCCGGGAGACAAGGGCGAGGGTGAGTCAGCCCCTCTCCGGTCAAACTCAAAGGATCCATCTTATCGGGGCCTGGACGGCCAAGAAGAGAGCCAGGCTCTCTGGGGAGAAGAGATGTTGCTCAGATAAACTCAGCACAGCGGAAGAAGAGAAAGAGAAAAAAGGCGTCCCTGCTCCATAATGCCTGGCAAGAACTCCGTCTCTCTGCTTAGTCAAACCCTTCACTTCCAGGGTTGATCTGAAACGCGGATCTTCCTCTCATCTTTATGCACGGCTCTTACGTGTTATTTTGTTTATGGGGATGTTGTGCACGGCTCTAGAATGAGAAGCAGGCAGCTGCAACTGGGAGGTGAAGGGGGTTGTCGCTGAAAGCAAATCTTGCAGGAGCGAAGGGGGGGAAAATAATTAATGAAAGATGGAGTAGAGGCCACCGGTTAGCACTGGCCCAGGCAGTGTGAGAAACTTCCTCGTGCTGGGGCATGTTGTCCAGGAGAGAGTGTTGTCATCTGAATTAATTTGCATGACAATAAGCCAAACCCTTATTATGCATACGGTTGCTAATGGTACCAGCCCCAGTGCATTTCCATGGGAAAAGGGTCTTCCTTTGAGGAGGCAGGCTGTTTCTCCACCCCCTCCCTCCTCTCCCCTCTCCTCCTCCCCCTCCCTCCTGCCCCCTCCTCCTTCTCACAGTGGGAAGCCTCCAGCCATCCCTCACCCAGTGGAATATCCCCTGGGGGCTGGGGCTCCTAGAAGTGGAGGGTCCTCCGAGGTGGAAGAGATGCTTTTCAGAACCTCCCCAGAGCCTTGTTCTCCCTCCCACCTCTTACGAAAGGACCGAGAAGGAGGTGTGAGTGTACAGAGTTTAATCAAAACCAACTGGGTCCTCTCAGCTGCCAGCCTTCTCGGGGCCTGGTGATGTGGAAGGAGAAGCCGCTGCGGGAGCAGACGGGGCAGAAGGGACCAAGGCCTGTGGTCCGGGGGAAAGACGGAGGCCAAGGGGGCTTGGCTTGATTCAAGCATCTGGAAGTCTATTTTGGAGCATGCTTGGCTCTCGAAGCTGTCTCATCAGGGCTCCCTTGAGAAAAGGGCTTCGCACGGGGCGTGACGCGGCTGTTCCATCTTGCTTTCCTCACCTACATGCTTGCAGGCTGTAGAATTCAAGGGGAGGGTTCGGAGCCAGAATATCTGGGTTCAAATACCATCTCTGCTTTTCACCAGCCATCTGACTGTGGCCCAGTTTCTTAAGTCTTGGTCGCCCCAGTATCCTCGTAGGTGAAATGAGTACCCGAGTGCTCCTCCCAACGAGGGACCCCAGGTGGTAAAGAATCCACCTGTCAGTGCAGGAGACCGAGGAGACTCGGGCTCGGTCCTGAGCTGGGGAGATCCTCTGGGGAGGGCATGGCACCCCGGTCCAGTGTTCTTGCTTGGAGATTCCCGTGGACAGAGGAACTGGGTGGGCTACAGCCGATGGGGTCTCAAAGAGTCGGACACAAGCGAGCCTCCGTGCGCACTCTGGGAAGTATGAGGCTCACTGTGAGGACCATAAGCTTAGTCCTTCCTTTCTTCTCTTACTGGTTCTCCTACTCAGCGACTTCCGTGGTCACCATGACCCTTTAGGAAACAATCCAGGTGGCCCCTTAGACTTGGATGTCTGATGGCTTTGACAGCCCCACCCTGACCCCTCCCTTGCTGCCCCCACCACTCCCACCAGCACGAGGGCTGGGGCAGGTTTGGTGGGACCAGCCAGCTCAGGAGCAGAGAATGCCCCTGGGGAGGGACACGTCCCTGTTTGATCACATTGTATCTAGCAGAGTAGCTGGGGAGCCCAACCAACTCACTGGACTGTGACTGCTGCCAGTTCTAGAAGGCTTATCGACAATGTATCTCAGGGTATAAAGTGTTCTATCCTCCCCAGAACAAGGGCTGATTGCCAGGATCGGAATGGCTATATCTCACAGTCATTTTGAATTGTGTGGCTTTACCCCTACAGTGCCCTTGAAGAGAAGAAATAGGTCAGCTCAGTAATGATCTCACGGCTCACGCACTGCTCTGGGACAAGTTGTGGGGACTTGAGCCGGGGAAAGACGGAGGCCAAGGGGGCTTGGCTTGATTCAAGCATCTGGAAGTCTATTTTGGAGCATGCTTGGCTCTCGAAGCTGTCTCATCAGGGCTCCCTTGAGAAAAGGGCTTCGCACGGGGCGTGACGCGGCTGTTCCATCTTGCTTTCCTCACCTACATGCTTGCAGGCTGTAGAATTCAAGGGGAGGGTTCGGAGCCAGAATATCTGGGTTCAAATACCATCTCTGCTTTTCACCAGCCATCTGACTGTGGCCCAGTTTCTTAAGTCTTGGTCGCCCCAGTATCCTCGTAGGTGAAATGAGTACCCGAGTGCTCCTCCCAACGAGGGACCCCAGGTGGTAAAGAATCCACCTGTCAGTGCAGGAGACCGAGGAGACTCGGGCTCGGTCCTGAGCTGGGGAGATCCTCTGGGGAGGGCATGGCACCCCGGTCCAGTGTTCTTGCTTGGAGATTCCCGTGGACAGAGGAACTGGGTGGGCTACAGCCGATGGGGTCTCAAAGAGTCGGACACAAGCGAGCCTCCGTGCGCACTCTGGGAAGTATGAGGCTCACTGTGAGGACCATAAGCTTAGTCCTTCCTTTCTTCTCTTACTGGTTCTCCTACTCAGCGACTTCCGTGGTCACCATGACCCTTTAGGAAACAATCCAGGTGGCCCCTTAGACTTGGATGTCTGATGGCTTTGACAGCCCCACCCTGACCCCTCCCTTGCTGCCCCCACCACTCCCACCAGCACGAGGGCTGGGGCAGGTTTGTGGGACCAGCCAGCTCAGGAGCAGAGAATGCCCCTGGGGAGGGACACGTCCCTGTTTGATCACATTGTATCTAGCAGAGTAGCTGGGGAGCCCAACCAACTCACTGGACTGTGACTGCTGCCAGTTCTAGAAGGCTTATCGACAATGTATCTCAGGGTATAAAGTGTTCTATCCTCCCCAGAACAAGGGCTGATTGCCAGGATCGGAATGGCTATATCTCACAGTCATTTTGAATTGTGTGGCTTTACCCCTACAGTGCCCTTGAAGAGAAGAAATAGGTCAGCTCAGTAATGATCTCACGGCTCACGCACTGCTCTGGGACAAGTTGTGGGGACTTGAGCAGCATTTCTCATGCTTGAAAAAAAAAAAAAGCCCCAAATCTCAGGCTCAGTTCAACAAATATCAATATTTGATTTCCTATGAAAAAGTGAAAGTGTTGGTCACTTAGTTGTGTCTGACTTTTTGTGACCCCATGGACTATAGCTCACCAGGTTCCTCTGTCCATTGGTGTTCTATGCTGTTATATAATGGGCTTCCCAAGTAGCTCCATAGTGAAAAAAAAAAACCCTGCCAATGCAGGAGACATCAGTTCAGTCCCTGGGTTGGGAAGATTACCTGGAGGGGGAAACAACAACCCATGCTGGTATTCTTACCCAGGTGACCCCATGGACAGAGGAGCCTGGCGGACCACCGTCCATAGGGTCACAAAGAGTCAGACACAACTGAACATGCATGCACTTTCTCATGTAATAGTTCAAAATAGCTATTTTCACTAAATGTAAAGCCAGGTGGTAGTCATTTCAAATATACCTTTCGTGAGTTCTTTATTAGACTGTGTGACGGAAAGACCAACCAACGATCTGATCTCAACTCATCTGGCATCATACCTGAGTGGTACCCAAGACAGGATGATGTGGGAAAATGGACTTGAGAAATACACACACACAGACACACACACACACACACATACGCACACATCTGAATCACTTGTTTACACAACAAACTAGCACAACATTGTAAATCAACTATACTTCAATTAAAAACTAAAATAATATAGAAATGGACTTGAGACAAATATAAAGCCTATTTGTTCTTACCCTTAAGTTGGCCATTTGTTGTGAACAACTGCTAGCCATCGTTGTTTAATACTGGGTAGGAATGAGCACGACAGAAAACTACAGGAGAGGGACGTTAGAGTTCTGCCTCACCTCGGGACCCACACATGATCACTGGGCCCCCTCACTGGACTGTGACTGCTGCCAGTTCTAGAAGGCTTATCGACAATGTATCTCAGGGTATAAAGTGTTCTATCCTCCCCAGAACAAGGGCTGATTGCCAGGATCGGAATGGCTATATCTCACAGTCATTTTGAATTGTGTGGCTTTACCCCTACAGTGCCCTTGAAGAGAAGAAATAGGTCAGCTCAGTAATGATCTCACGGCTCACGCACTGCTCTGGGACAAGTTGTGGGGACTTGAGCAGCATTTCTCATGCTTGAAAAAAAAAAAAAGCCCCAAATCTCAGGCTCAGTTCAACAAATATCAATATTTGATTTCCTATGAAAAAGTGAAAGTGTTGGTCACTTAGTTGTGTCTGACTTTTTGTGACCCCATGGACTATAGCTCACCAGGTTCCTCTGTCCATTGGTGTTCTATGCTGTTATATAATGGGCTTCCCAAGTAGCTCCATAGTGAAAAAAAAAAACCCTGCCAATGCAGGAGACATCAGTTCAGTCCCTGGGTTGGGAAGATTACCTGGAGGGGGAAACAACAACCCATGCTGGTATTCTTAGGTGACCCCATGGACAGAGGAGCCTGGCGGACCACCGTCCATAGGGTCACAAAGAGTCAGACACAACTGAACATGCATGCACTTTCTCATGTAATAGTTCAAAATAGCTATTTTCACTAAATGTAAAGCCAGGTGGTAGTCATTTCAAATATACCTTTCGTGAGTTCTTTATTAGACTGTGTGACGGAAAGACCAACCAACGATCTGATCTCAACTCATCTGGCATCATACCTGAGTGGTACCCAAGACAGGATGATGTGGGAAAATGGACTTGAGAAATACACACACACAGACACACACACACACACATACGCACACATCTGAATCACTTGTTTACACAACAAACTAGCACAACATTGTAAATCAACTATACTTCAATTAAAAACTAAAATAATATAGAAATGGACTTGAGACAAATATAAAGCCTATTTGTTCTTACCCTTAAGTTGGCCATTTGTTGTGAACAACTGCTAGCCATCGTTGTTTAATACTGGGTAGGAATGAGCACGACAGAAAACTACAGGAGAGGGACGTTAGAGTTCTGCCTCACCTCAGCTCCCTTCCACATTTTAATCAAGAAAAATTAGATGAAGCCATAAAAAATGCTTGTGACATGCTTGTGATCAATAATTGAAAGGCGTGACTAATGCTGATCATGTCAACAATCAAAATTCAGAATAAGCTGAGAGTTAGTAGGAATGGATTCAAAGAAGCCAAACAAAATTTAATGGGGTCAAAAGTAAAGTCCTGAAAATGATCAACTAGGATTGCCTTTTATGGGACTCAAAGGAGATATTTGGGTTAATGACAAGTTCAGTAAGAATGAGAAGTTTTGAGAAAGCACCTAAAAATATTGAATTCAATCTTAATGTCTGTGAGTAAAGATACATGTCATTTCCAATATAAGAACAGACCACTATCCAAACCTTTATGAATAACCTTGTTTGGAATTCAGAATGTGTTTTTCCCCTAGAAACATTGTTTTCAATTCAGCAGGCTTTGAAACAGATTCGGTGAAAATCAAGCTGAACAACAGGATCAATAATAAGCTTGATTCCCCTTTGCAGACAGGAAGACAGCGCTGGTCTAACTGCTTCCAGACCTTACACTGGCTCTGCCTTTCTTCCCCCTCCCCAGATCTTGCTCTTCATTTCCTCACACTCCTGACAGGAACTAGGTCCCATTTGTTTTGTTCTTGAACAGCTGGGCTGTCCCGGCAGGAGGAGCGGTGACATTAGAGCGTCCGCCACAAAGGAAGACCTAGAGAACGAGATGAGCAGCAAACCCAAACCCTGCCCAGGCTCCATTTTGGAAAAAGCCTCTCTTATTTGATTTGGCTACAAAACAGATGAGTAACCCTAGGTAGAGAGCTATAATCTGCATTTAAATCCATTTACCATAAAAGGTGCACATTCAAGGTCCAGACTGCCTTCTACTGGAATTTCAAGACTTAATAATATTTTATTTTTCCTTCATAGATCTTTGAATGGTTAGATCTCACCGTGAAGGCTGTCATTTCCAGGCAAGGAGAGAAATCATAGCAACCTCACATTAGCTTTTCGTTTTAACAGGTTGAAATTCCTCCTTAATGAGAGGGATTTGGCTTTTTTTGCAAAACTCACCTAAGTTTTTAATCAAGAAAAATTAGATGAAGCCATAAAAAATGCTTGTGACATGCTTGTGATCAATAATTGAAAGGCGTGACTAATGCTGATCATGTCAACAATCAAAATTCAGAATAAGCTGAGAGTTAGTAGGAATGGATTCAAAGAAGCCAAACAAAATTTAATGGGGTCAAAAGTAAAGTCCTGAAAATGATCAACTAGGATTGCCTTTTATGGGACTCAAAGGAGATATTTGGGTTAATGACAAGTTCAGTAAGAATGAGAAGTTTTGAGAAAGCACCTAAAAATATTGAATTCAATCTTAATGTCTGTGAGTAAAGATACATGTCATTTCCAATATAAGAACAGACCACTATCCAAACCTTTATGAATAACCTTGTTTGGAATTCAGAATGTGTTTTTCCCCTAGAAACATTGTTTTCAATTCAGCAGGCTTTGAAACAGATTCGGTGAAAATCAAGCTGAACAACAGGATCAATAATAAGCTTGATTCCCCTTTGCAGACAGGAAGACAGCGCTGGTCTAACTGCTTCCAGACCTTACACTGGCTCTGCCTTTCTTCCCCCTCCCCAGATCTTGCTCTTCATTTCCTCACACTCCTGACAGGAACTAGGTCCCATTTGTTTTGTTCTTGAACAGCTGGGCTGTCCCGGCAGGAGGAGCGGTGACATTAGAGCGTCCGCCACAAAGGAAGACCTAGAGAACGAGATGAGCAGCAAACCCAAACCCTGCCCAGGCTCCATTTTGGAAAAAGCCTCTCTTATTTGATTTGGCTACAAAACAGATGAGTAACCCTAGGTAGAGAGCTATAATCTGCATTTAAATCCATTTACCATAAAAGGTGCACATTCAAGGTCCAGACTGCCTTCTACTGGAATTTCAAGACTTAATAATATTTTATTTTTCCTTCATAGATCTTTGAATGGTTAGATCTCACCGTGAAGGCTGTCATTTCCAGGCAAGGGGAGAGAAATCATAGCAACCTCACATTAGCTTTTCGTTTTAACAGGTTGAAATTCCTCCTTAATGAGAGGGGAGGTCCGTGTGGATTTCTATATTAATATTTTATAGGTTTTTTCTTTTACTTTATAATTCTTGAGACACCTAAGTTTTTAATATGGTGAAAATAATTGTTTGTCCCTGAAATTCATTGGTGGTCCAGTGGTTAAGACTCCACACGTTCGATGCAAGATTCGATCTCTGGTTGGGGAGCCAAGATTCCAAATGTCACTTGATACGGCAAAAAATAAACGACGTATTACTGATGAAGTCCTCTCATAATAAGATTTTCCTTGGTCGAGGTGCATGGACGTTGATATATTTCTGAACAGAATGAATGTCTGTGTTCCCACAAAATCATAGTTAAAATCCTAACCCCCATCTGATGGTGTCAGGAGATGGGTCCTTAGGGAGGTGATTCAGTCATAGGGGTGGGACTCCTGAAGGGGATGGTGGTTGTCAGTCACCAAGTCATGTCCAACTCTTCTCAATTCCACGGACGGCCAGCACACCAGGCTTCTCTGTCCCTCACGACTGCCTGGAGCTTGCCCAGGTCCACGTCCATCGAATCAGCGAGGCCACCTAACTGTCTCATCCTCTGCCACCCTTCTCCTTTTGCCTCCAGTCTTTCCCAACATCAAGGTCTTTTCCAATGAGTCGCCTCTTCGTGTCAAGTGGCCA
This sequence comes from Tragulus kanchil, assembly GCA_022376925.1. Taxonomy (NCBI): domain Eukaryota; kingdom Metazoa; phylum Chordata; class Mammalia; order Artiodactyla; family Tragulidae; genus Tragulus; species Tragulus kanchil. The sequence continues at coordinate 19,816,409 of JAIOJX010000027.1, read as the reverse complement.
AAGTATTGGAGCTTCAGCTTCAGCATCGGTCCTTCTAACGCGTGAGTATTCAGAGGTTGATTTCCTTTAGGATTGGCTGGTTTGATCTCCTTGCATCCCAAGGGACTCTAGAGCATCTTCTCCAGCACTACAGTTCGAAAGCATCAAAATGGGATGAAGGAGGGCTAACAAGGCTTCGTCGAGTACATAACATGTGAGATGGGCCTTGAACTCCAGACAGAATTTGAACATAGAGAGACAGGGAGGGGCCTTGGGAAGGGGAAGTCGGTCACTCAGTGTCAACAGAGCCTAGAAGGTTGAAGAGAGACTCGTGAGACACCAAGTCCACAACGGAAATGGAGCCCACCGGATGGAAGGCCTGCTGGTTTGTCTTTTATTTGTCTTTGTTCCCTGCCGTCTTCACTCTTGAGTCCTCCCTGCCCTGTCCCCTAGGATGGACCACGAGAATCTGCTCTTAGCACCCCTCTGGTGGTGCTCAGTCAAGTTGCTTCCCTCCTGGGTTGGTTGCCAGGACCCCAGCACCAGGGGCAGGACCCCCGTGCTGTGCACCAGGCTTCCTTCCACTCCACGGCAGGCGTGCCCTGTGGTCCAGGCTGGAGCTCCAGCCACTGGCAAGCCTCTCTACCTGGCCATTCTACTCCTTGTCCCAGGTAGGTACACGCTTGTACATAAATTTCCAGGAACGGAGCAAACTGGAAAATAACTTGTAACTTATAGGGCTTACTTGCACCCATAAAGTGATTTGGGTAAAAAAGAATGTAACCAGTAACCATGGGAACCACCTGACAACCCGTGCGTGCAGGACTTTGCGCAAGCCTTCCTCCTCATGGCTGACTCCCACTTTGGACTTCTTCCTGTCCCCAGAGCTTCAGAGGGCGTCCAGTTCTGATACTAGAGGAGCCTTGCTAAGCCTTCTTTAATATAAAGGAGTTTGGACATGAACTTGAATAGCCGTTGAGCTGATTTTCCAGCTGACAGGAGATGGTTAATTGTCTGCAGTCTATAGGAGTCTTAAAAATCTGTCCGGCCACGTTAATAGCGACTTGAAATTTATAACTTGAGACTACTGGGAGTGATAAGGAACTCAGAGCCCCGGCAACTCACAGTCCTCATCCCTTCGGTTGAAAATAAAGTCCAGTGGGCTCCCCTCACCGAGACGGTCAAATGTAAACATGGCCCAAGTTTAGCATTCCTGCGGTGTTATTTTCTTTCCTTCGATGGGCGCATCTGCTTGTTCAATGGCCTGCAAAGCCCATGGAGAGCTGCTATAGGACACGGAGGCCGTGGAATGGTCTGTCTGCTCTATTGATGAGAACTCTGCCTCGTTTTCAAGAAGCAACTTTATTCGCATGTGGTGTTTTATCCTAACAACTGAAAGGTTAGATGAAAGGAAGATCTCCAACCCAAGGGGCTCTTGCTCTGTGGTCTGACACTCCCCTCTCACCCTGCCCAGCTCCCTTCCTCACAGAGGCATGTCCTCCAACCATGTCCTTACAGGTCATCCCGTCTCATCCTCTGCTTCTCAGAAGACCCAACTGAACATATCTTGGGTTTGTGTTCATTTGCTCCTGTTTTCCCATCTGCAGTCGCCAGGCTGCCAGTGTGGGGACAGTTCAGTGAGATGACACTGGTCTCCACTCTCTAGCTCTGCTTCACCCTTCAGTCCCACAGGCACAGGCCTCGTAAGGGGTGTGGTCAGGGGCTGTCCATGTAGCCAAGAAAAAAAGAAAACCTGTGTGCCTGTGGTGATAGCCACACAACTCTGGAAACAGACCCCAAATCACCGAAGTGTGCAAGTAAAGAAGGGAACTGCTTGGCATGTAAATTATAACTCAACAAAAGAGTTTTAAAAAATGATGGTGCATTAAAAAAAAAAAAAAAGGAATTGAAAGGTTTGCTTGTCTGAGAGTAGTCTTTAGAATCCAGGGCTGGAGGTTTCCAGACGATCCAGAAATATGAGAAAATTGGTACTCTGAGAACAGCAGAAGCCAAAAAAGAATGATAGCAACCTGAGCATGAGAGGCGAACATGCTTCCCAGCGGGGTGGGTGTGGAGAGGCACACCCCGGACGGACACGTTGGTCTTCCCGCCACAGAGAGAAGAGAGTCACAGAAAGTCCCGTCAGGGGCTTCCCTGGTGGCTAGGGTGAAGACGCTGCCTGCCAAGGCAGGAGATACAGATTTGCTCCCTGGTCTGGGAAGACCCCACATGCTGCGGAGCAAGTCAGCCCGCGCCACAGCTATGGAGCCCGTGCTCGAGAGCGCTGAGCTTCAACTCCTGAAGCCTGTGCTCTGCACCAAGATGAGTCACCACGGCGAGAAGCCTTTGCGCCACAACTAGGGAGCGGCCCTGCTGGCTGCAACTGGAGAAAGCCCAAGCAGCTTGAAGACCCAGCACGGCCAATTTTTTTTTTTTTTTAATTTTGTGGCCACTTTTATTGGTCTTTCATTTATTTTCACCCATCTTTGCTCTTTGGCCCGTGTGGGCCTCCCATTGCGGTGGCCTCTCTCGCTGCAGAGCGCCGGCTCTGGGCGCATGCGCTCCAGAGCTCCGGCTTGTAATTGGACACATCGGTCCAGCCGCTCCGCGGCACGTGGGATCTTCCCAGGCCAGGGATCGAACTGGCGCCCCTTGCCCTGCAAGGCGGTGTCCTTACCTATTGGACCACCAGGGAAGCCCCAAATGTTTTTTAAAAATCAAATCTCGTCTGGGGACTTTGGTGCGACTGTGTCCTCAAGCCCTAGCTTTGTCCCCGGGGTCTTAGGGACACTGGCCGGCTCTTGGGGCATCCTCCTTTTTTAGGAATGACACCACTTCTTTCTCTCCTGAGGAATGAGTTGGCCTTTCCGTTCATTCCCAACCTTTCTTAAATCTGACGGCATCGTTTCTGTTAGACTTCCCAGAATCTGCGTGAATTTGCACGGTGGCCTTAAACCGCCTGTTTTTGTTTGTTTTAGTTATTGATAGACAAGTTAAAAACAAAGTTGCAAGTTCTCCTAGGGAGAAAAGCCATCGTTTTCAGGGGAGGTTTCCCTCCTGTACCCAAGGCTGCCGTAAAGCCTTCCGAGGACGTCACCTCTTGTCCCTCCGCCGCCTCTCCCCTCGGGTCCGCAGAGAGCAGTCGAGGCGGGCACGTTCGCCCTGGTGCCTGCCCCTCCTGGGCTGGGCAGGGTTTCAGGGCCTGGTGTGGAGTGCATGTGTATGTGTGTGTGTGTGCACACATGTGTGTGTGTGCGCACGTGGATCTGCATCTGCTTTGCTTCTGGGAACAGGGAAACACACAAGAGGAAAACAGATGGGCCCCTGAGCTTCTCGTTGGCCTGGAAAAATGAAAGGCGGAGAAAATCGTCATAAAAAACGGAAACAGCTGTGGCAGGACTGCAGCCGCCTGTGGGGTGGGTCCTCGCCAGAGGGGCTCACGGTCTGTCGAGACGCTGCTCCCAGGAGGGGTGGGCATCGCCCAATATCGTGTTCTCGGCAGAGCCGCTGCCCACCCAGCAGGCCAGTGAGGTGGCCCTCTGCCCCTTCTCCCTTGCTTACTCTCCCAGCCTGCCTGGGAGATGGAGCTGGAGTCCACTTTTAACGTATCAGGAGAAGGCCTACTAAGAACCCCCTCATCGAGGCTGGGAATTCACTGGGCAGGGCAGCTGTTCCTGCCCCCATCTCACCCACACCCCCCGACCTTGTGGGAACCTGCATTTCCTGTGGGGTCTCGGCACATGGAGCTGACCGCAGATTGGCACACCACGTCATTTCTGTCCAGGACTGATCAGGAGGATACTCTGAATAAGCAGAAAAGACATTGAGTCATAATCACTGGTTGTCAAAAGCTACTGGACTCTTTCTCCGGGGGAACTTTGGGGCAGAAATCAGGAGGCAAAAGTGCGGCATGACACCACTTCTTTCTCTCCTGAGGAATGAGTTGGCCTTTCCGTTCATTCCCAACCTTTCTTAAATCTGACGGCATCGTTTCTGTTAGACTTCCCAGAATCTGCGTGAATTTGCACGGTGGCCTTAAACCGCCTGTTTTTGTTTGTTTTAGTTATTGATAGACAAGTTAAAAACAAAGTTGCAAGTTCTCCTAGGGAGAAAAGCCATCGTTTTCAGGGGAGGTTTCCCTCCTGTACCCAAGGCTGCCGTAAAGCCTTCCGAGGACGTCACCTCTTGTCCCTCCGCCGCCTCTCCCCTCGGGTCCGCAGAGAGCAGTCGAGGCGGGCACGTTCGCCCTGGTGCCTGCCCCTCCTGGGCTGGGCAGGGTTTCAGGGCCTGGTGTGGAGTGCATGTGTATGTGTGTGTGTGTGCACACATGTGTGTGGGCGCACGTGGATCTGCATCTGCTTTGCTTCTGGGAACAGGGAAACACACAAGAGGAAAACAGATGGGCCCCTGAGCTTCTCGTTGGCCTGGAAAAATGAAAGGCGGAGAAAATCGTCATAAAAAACGGAAACAGCTGTGGCAGGACTGCAGCCGCCTGTGGGGTGGGTCCTCGCCAGAGGGGCTCACGGTCTGTCGGGGACGCTGCTCCCAGGAGGGGTGGGCATCGCCCAATATCGTGTTCTCGGCAGAGCCGCTGCCCACCCAGCAGGCCAGTGAGGTGGCCCTCTGCCCCTTCTCCCTTGCTTACTCTCCCAGCCTGCCTGGGAGATGGAGCTGGAGTCCACTTTTAACGTATCAGGAGAAGGCCTACTAAGAACCCCCTCATCGAGGCTGGGAATTCACTGGGCAGGGCAGCTGTTCCTGCCCCCATCTCACCCACACCCCCCGACCTTGTGGGAACCTGCATTTCCTGTGGGGTCTCGGCACATGGAGCTGACCGCAGATTGGCACACCACGTCATTTCTGTCCAGGACTGATCAGGAGGATACTCTGAATAAGCAGAAAAGACATTGAGTCATAATCACTGGTTGTCAAAAGCTACTGGACTCTTTCTCCGGGGGAACTTTGGGGCAGAAATCAGGAGGCAAAAGTGCGGCAACATGGGGGAGAATGTAGCTGTCACGCCCGCCCAGACGGGGTTTGTAGGAAAGTGAGGAATTTGCCGCCTCTCACCGGCCCCACCATGGGTCACAACGGGAACTGTACTTTCAATGAAATCACTAAAGCTGGCACAGAGAGTAACACCTGTCTGTCCTAAAGGGGGTCAACCCTGACTCTCCACTGGAAGGATGGCGCTGAAGCTCCAACACTCTGGCCGCCTGATGCCAAGAGACGACATGTTGGGAAAGACCCAGATGCTGGGAAACTGGAAGGCAGAGGAGAAGGGGGCGACAGAGGATGAGATGGTGGGATGGCCTCACTGACTCAATGGACATGAGTCTGGGCAATCTCCTGGAGATGGGGAGGGACGGGGAGGCTGGCGTGCTGCGGTCCACGGGGTCGCAAAGAGGCGGACACGACTGAGCAGCTGAAGTGAATGTGTTATCACGCAGGCCATACAGGGCGACCGAAACAGAAGACGGCACTACAAATCAGGCTATTGATTTTATTTATTAATTTTATTTTCCTTAATTAATTTTATGCTTTAATTAATCAATGTATTTATTAATGGATCTTTTATTTTTTCACGTGGTAGTTAAAGGCAATACCTGTTTCGGCAAAGACGTTTAGAAGTTAGAGAACTTCTGACTCTAAGCTCTCTCTCTCTCTCTTTTATTTTTCCCCACTGAACTCCTGGGACTAAATGTAATCCAAGAATGTAGCTCTCTGTAATTTATTAAATTTACTTGTCGAATGAGGACCCCTCCCTTCTAGCTGTGGGGTCCCTCTGTACCACTGGCTTCTAGCACGGAGCCTGTCAGGTGCTTAAGTGAGCAAGAAACATCCGTTGTCTCGTATGACCTCTTGAGCAATGCCGCCGAAGAGGCCGGAGAGAGGCAGCCCTTTCCACACTCTGTGCCCAGGAGGACTGTTTGGATTAATGGCCGTGGGGACCGGCCTCTGGCTGGACAGCTGACTCGCATCGGCTTCGTTCATCTGCTGCTGCTCGGAGCTGGTCTCTGGATGCTGCGCTGGCTGCAGGTCCTCTCCTGCCATCTTCACTCCGCTGTCTGGCACGAGGTGCCGGTGTGGCTTCAAGGGTTAACCGCTTCCACCGTGGGTGAATCAAAATGACCGGAGAACACAGTTGAAAACCGGATTCAGAAGAGTCCTGGTGGGAATAGGAGATCAAGGATCAGGGCCACCAGGGAGACTTTAAAAATGCCGTATCATTTTTTTTTTTCAGATCCCAGAAAACAGCTGCAGGTGGAGAATAGGATGGATTTCAAGAATTCTCCATGGAGGCAGGGGTTCAGACAGGGGCCAGCTGGGTGATGAAATCAACTCAGAGGTCAGATGTGTGTTCATGCTTCATGAGGGCTTCAGAAATTTCAGGGACTTTCAAAATTGGCTCTGGAGAGAGGCGGGTCCATTGACTGGACAGATGGGGACGGAGACCTAATCATTCTGGGGTTCAGGGGCCTGGAGCTTAAGGGGAAATGAGGTTCCAAGCTGCTTATCTGCTCTCTGTTTTGGGGAATGTTAGAGAAGAAGTGTCTCTTGTCTGCTGCAAATCTCACCCTTTCTGCAGGTTTTAAGCTTTAAAGTATGCAAGCACCCCACACATGGTCTCTCTGTAAGGTCCCTTCTCTACACCGATATACATCAGTTCCTTGCAGGTCAGAGAATTTGGGGTAATTTGAATAAGCACCACCTACAAGTTCAGATGTTTATTTGGGTTTTCACATTTCCCTCCCTTATCCCGAATTCATCCACCTCCCAAGTTGCCTAGAAGGGAGCTGAGTCTCACAACAGATGCTCCTGGATTCTCAGCCATGCTCATCTCCAGCCAGACCTGGAAACTCAGGACAGCCCTCTCCCCCAGAGCTTGGCATGCCCTGTGTGAGTCTAGCTGAATTCATACCGTGCCGAGGCAGCTGCAAAAATGAAAAATCGTAAGAAAAATGGATATTCAAACTTTTCCCATCCAGAGAAAGGAAATAAACATCTGGGTTCCAAAAGAGTGTAGGGGGTCGTCAAACCTCATGTCACACGGAGCCTGTAATGCAAAACAATGTGCAAGGGAATTACACAGGGCGTGGAGGCAGAAAGGTCACTGGGAATGCACATTAAGAGCTTGAGATACCATTCTACACTCACAAAAAGAGGCGTCAAAAGTGTTAAACCTGACAATGAGTGTTGGTATTAATGTAGAGGAACAGGTCACTCGTACAGTGCCTGTGGGAGTATAAAAAGATTCATGCACTTTGGAAAACGATTGGGAAGTCTCTTACAAAGCTGAGCATTTATCTATTCGATGACCCAGCAATGGCATTTCTGTGCCCAAGAGAGATTTATATCAGTTTTATTAGGTGGAGAATAGGATGGATTTCAAGAATTCTCCATGGAGGCAGGGGTTCAGACAGGGGCCAGCTGGGTGATGAAATCAACTCAGAGGTCAGATGTGTGTTCATGCTTCATGAGGGCTTCAGAAATTTCAGGGACTTTCAAAATTGGCTCTGGAGAGAGGCGGGTCCATTGACTGGACAGATGGGGACGGAGACCTAATCATTCTGGGGTTCAGGGGCCTGGAGCTTAAGGGGAAATGAGGTTCCAAGCTGCTTATCTGCTCTCTGTTTTGGGGAATGTTAGAGAAGAAGTGTCTCTTGTCTGCTGCAAATCTCACCCTTTCTGCAGGTTTTAAGCTTTAAAGTATGCAAGCACCCCACACATGGTCTCTCTGTAAGGTCCCTTCTCTACACCGATATACATCAGTTCCTTGCAGGTCAGAGAATTTGGGGTAATTTGAATAAGCACCACCTACAAGTTCAGATGTTTATTTGGGTTTTCACATTTCCCTCCCTTATCCCGAATTCATCCACCTCCCAAGTTGCCTAGAAGGGAGCTGAGTCTCACAACAGATGCTCCTGGATTCTCAGCCATGCTCATCTCCAGCCAGACCTGGAAACTCAGGACAGCCCTCTCCCCCAGAGCTTGGCATGCCCTGTGTGAGTCTAGCTGAATTCATACCGTGCCGAGGCAGCTGCAAAAATGAAAAATCGTAAGAAAAATGGATATTCAAACTTTTCCCATCCAGAGAAAGGAAATAAACATCTGGGTTCCAAAAGAGTGTAGGGGGTCGTCAAACCTCATGTCACACGGAGCCTGTAATGCAAAACAATGTGCAAGGGAATTACACAGGGCGTGGAGGCAGAAAGGTCACTGGGAATGCACATTAAGAGCTTGAGATACCATTCTACACTCACAAAAAGAGGCGTCAAAAGTGTTAAACCTGACAATGAGTGTTGGTATTAATGTAGAGGAACAGGTCACTCGTACAGTGCCTGTGGGAGTATAAAAAGATTCATGCACTTTGGAAAACGATTGGGAAGTCTCTTACAAAGCTGAGCATTTATCTATTCGATGACCCAGCAATGGCATTTCTGTGCCCAAGAGAGATTTATATCAGTTTTATTCACAATAGACTCAAATTAAAAAAAAAAAAACAAAAACAAAAAAACAGTCCATCAGCAGAAAAACGGATACATGCACAGTTGTGTATGTATACGAAGGAATACTACTCAGCAAGATAAAAGAATGGATCGATCCAAAAACATTGAGGAATTTCATGGACATTTTGATAAGTCAAAGAAGTCAGAGATAAATGGGTACCTACATCTAACTCCTTTTGTATGAAGTCCAAGAACGGGCAGATAGACTACAGCGGACAGGATGTGCAGAGAAGGATAGGAGGATCCTTCTCCCCACTTCAGCTTTCCACCCCGAAACAATCACGAGTGGAAGAGGGGAGGAGATTGAATAGTAAGCCTGTTGAGGTGTTTTCCAGGATAGGACATGTCAATGGCTGTCAGAGACTCTTTTTTTCATGACCCAGCTAAAGGACTTTTTATTTTCTCACAATATGGGGGAAAGGTCCTGTTCTCATCGCCCCAAGCCCCAGTTCCATCCCCAGGGGTTGCTCAGGGCAGCAGGAAGATCCCAGCTATGGAGTAAAGTCTGAAGGGACGGTGGAGGGACAATGAGTGCTGCGGGTTGATCGCAGTCCACACTGTACGTTTGCTCAGGGGGACAAGGCGGCATGTCAGTCGCCCACTGGCTGTCCCTGAGCTGGTTCCTAGATTCCGAGGTCACTTAAATGGCACCATCTCTCACCTTGTCACAGGAGGCAGAGCACAGAGTTATCACTGAGTAAGGCACAATACCTTCTGATAAGGAATTTGGATTTTACTCCAAGTGAATAGGTAGTCACGGGGAGGTTTTGAACTTGGGGTGGGGGTGGGGAGCGGGTTCCAGGTCAGAGTTTGCCTTAAATAGACTCCTGAGGAGCTTCCTGGTGGTACGGTGGGTGAGGAGCCAACTGCCCGTGCAGGGGACCTGGGTTTGACCCCTGGTCCAGGAAGATTCCGTATACCTCGGAGCAACAAAGCCCATGTGCCACAAGGACCAAGCCTGAAAGCCTGGAGCGAAACCACGGCAACAAGAACGTAGCACAGCCCAGCAAAGAGGAGCCCCCGTTGTTGCAACTAGAGGAAGCCTGCAGGCATCGAGCAAGACCCAGAGTAGCCATAAATACATACATGCTTTAAGAATAAAGATATTTCCTGTAACATAATTTACAACAAAAGAATATATTCTCTCTTCCCTGTTCAACACCCCATTTCAGATTCTCTTCTGAAAACTGGAGCCTTAGTTGCGGGAGGGCAGGCAGGCCACGGCACGGGAGAGTCGATGGTGGTCGTCTGTTTACTCGCTGCGTGACCTTAGGTGAATGACTCAGTCTCTCTGAGCCTCAGTTTCCTTGCTAATAAAATGAAAATAATCACACCTGCCTCTCGGGGTTATTAAGTAGATAAAATGAGATCACGTTTATCAAACATCTGTCACAGTGCCTGGCAAAGTCAGGGCTCCATGATACAAATTCCTTTTCCTCTTTTTCCAACCCCTGAACCTGAGCATGTCAGACTCCCATCCAGACCAAGATAAATGCAAGACCTGACAACTGAATTCAAGACATGAAGTGCGTGCCACAGGACAGATGCGTAATCTCCACCCATAACGGAGCGGTTTGGCTGCTTCATTAACACATACGACTTTAATCTAAATTAACAGAAGCACAATTCCTAATGACAAAAGAGGTGAATCTATTTGTGGCCCATATTAGTCAAACCATATTTGGAAAACATTCTGGGCACTCTAAATTGAGAGAAATGTTACTTAATTACTAAGTCAGTAAGGCACAATACCTTCTGATAAGGAATTTGGATTTTACTCCAAGTGAATAGGTAGTCACGGGGAGGTTTTGAACTTGGGGTGGGGGTGGGGAGCGGGTTCCAGGTCAGAGTTTGCCTTAAATAGACTCCTGAGGAGCTTCCTGGTGGTACGGTGGGTGAGGAGCCAACTGCCCGTGCAGGGGACCTGGGTTTGACCCCTGGTCCAGGAAGATTCCGTATACCTCGGAGCAACAAAGCCCATGTGCCACAAGGACCAAGCCTGAAAGCCTGGAGCGAAACCACGGCAACAAGAACGTAGCACAGCCCAGCAAAGAGGAGCCCCCGTTGTTGCAACTAGAGGAAGCCTGCAGGCATCGAGCAAGACCCAGAGTAGCCATAAATACATACATGCTTTAAGAATAAAGATATTTCCTGTAACATAATTTACAACAAAAGAATATATTCTCTCTTCCCTGTTCAACACCCCATTTCAGATTCTCTTCTGAAAACTGGAGCCTTGGTTGCGGGAGAGGGCAGGCAGGCCACGGCACGGGAGAGTCGATGGTGGTCGTCTGTTTACTCGCTGCGTGACCTTAGGTGAATGACTCAGTCTCTCTGAGCCTCAGTTTCCTTGCTAATAAAATGAAAATAATCACACCTGCCTCTCGGGGTTATTAAGTAGATAAAATGAGATCACGTTTATCAAACATCTGTCACAGTGCCTGGCAAAGTCAGGGCTCCATGATACAAATTCCTTTTCCTCTTTTTCCAACCCCTGAACCTGAGCATGTCAGACTCCCATCCAGACCAAGATAAATGCAAGACCTGACAACTGAATTCAAGACATGAAGTGCGTGCCACAGGACAGATGCGTAATCTCCACCCATAACGGAGCGGTTTGGCTGCTTCATTAACACATACGACTTTAATCTAAATTAACAGAAGCACAATTCCTAATGACAAAAGAGGTGAATCTATTTGTGGCCCATATTAGTCAAACCATATTTGGAAAACATTCTGGGCACTCTAAATTGAGAGAAATGTTACTTAATTACTAAGTCAGTAAGTTAGTTACAGTCAAAGAAAAATGGCACAATATGAAAAGGCTTGGGAACCATATCATATGTAAAATGTACTGGAATTTTAAAAAAATTCTGGCCTCTTTTATTGTTTTTTATTTATTTATTTTCATCCATCTTTATTCGTCGGCCTGTGTGGACCTCTCATCACAGTGGCCTCTCTCGTTGCAGAGTACCGGCTCTGGGTGCACGTGCCCCCGAGTGCTGGCTCGTCATTGGACACACGGATCTATTCGCTCCATAGCACGTGGGGTCTTTCCAGACCAGGGATCGAACAAGTGCCCCCTGCACTGCAAGGCAGACTCTCTTCCCAACCCAGGGATTGAACCTGGGTCTCCTGCATTGCAGGCGGATTCCTTACCTTCTAAGCCACCGGGTTCTCTTTTCATAATACTGCAAAAGATTGATTCTAAGAGTTTTTCTTTTTTTTTTTCCAAATCTCTTATTTATCCCATTTTGCTTTAAAAAAAAAAAATCCCTTTTGGTTAAACAATTCAGAGAGATTTTTAATTTAAGTAAATGACCCTGGATCTACGTGGGAGTCTTTTCTGGCCTGGAGGACTCTGTTTCCACTCAAGGTCTTGTCGTCCAGGTGATAAGCTCCACATTTCTGGATTTGGAACAAAAATTTCCCTAACCTATTTTATAATCTGGTGACCTGGGGTTCTGACTAGACCCAGAGGATGGGGCGGGGGTGTGAGGCAGTTGGGAAGCATGCTCTGCACTCCAGGCTCTGCTGTAGTTTGCTCTGTTATCAGACCCCCTTGGGGAGCTTCTGAAAACCCTTCTGTCTCCCCTGCTTGGTACTGCAACAGGAGCCCGTACAGACTGGCTCGTTCTGAAGTGGGCAGTTTCCAGGTGAAAACGGCTCTAAAAACAACTCTGTTTCATGAGGGAGGGGTTAGAAACATTCTTAACAAAAAGGGAAACTGAGGCACAGGGCAGTAAGCCCCCTGCACTCAGTCCGCCTGGCATGCTGATGCCCCAACAGAACAGTCTAGCTCTGAGGTCTGCCAAAGGTCACACGCAGAGAACAGAGCACGTTTCTAGAAGAGAGAACCATCTGGCAAACAGGAGAGGTTGGAGGAACGCGGTGGTCGTGATGGGGTGGGACGTGTTGATTTTAATCGACAACGGGGTTAGGGCTCGGGCAGGTGCCCAAGAACTCAGGAGCGCCACGGAGATGTTTTAAAGACCTTCGTGAGTGTTGGCAAATGGGGAAACAGAGATTTTTGTGCCCACGGAGGATGGAGTCTGGGCCTGAGCAAACGGGACCACACTAGACACAAGCGAGGAACGGTGTGTGGAGGGAATGTGCAAAGGAGGCCCGTGGAGTGTGGCCTCGATTTAATAACTACCATGTTCCTGGTTGTCAGGATCCTCGCGCGGGATGCAAGCCAGGAATCCAGTAAGCAAAAACAGACCATGTGAGGTAGTAACTCGAGCTTGGACGGGGGCGAAGTGTCCGAGACCCTGGTCCAGAAGCAAAACCAGCCTGAGAGGAGAAGGCTGACTCACCTCCAACAGTCACCTCCCCAGTCCGCGGGTGCGCGCGCGCGCGTGTGTGTGCGTGCGTGTGCGTGTGGTGGCTGGGGGCATGTCTCAGCGTGGGGGTGGGAGGCAAGGAGTGATTTCATCTGTTTAATGAAAAATGACCTGAACATTTCTCTGATCCTGGAAACTCCCATGTAACGGAGGCCAAGGAAAACAGGATTAGGTCTGATTACTTCTACGATGGCTTTGCATCTTCTCAGAAGGAGTTAAACTGGAGGGAACAGAGAAAGAAGGAACTGTCAACAGATGCACCAGGAGGCTTAAGGAGACAGCATCCCTCCAGTTTCCTTTGGAGAGTTTTATCTTGGCCTCCTTGGCCTTTTGAATGGACGTCCCATTTCTTCGCTATGTGTTTGTAATCATGGGAGGTTCGCACTATGGAAGTCGGGCAAGCAAATCCCCCCCTCTGGCATCCTGTCCTCTGACAAGCCACCGACTTCAGGGTTAACACAGCTCATCTAAGACATCTACAAGGGAGCAGCTTCGGCCCTGAAGCCCGGGGGCTGTTAAAACCATCAATGTCACCGGGAAAACCACAGATGTGGAAGTCTCTGTGTGACCTCATGTTGCTGTCGTCCAGTCGCTGAGTCCTGCCCAACTCTTTTGCGATCCCCTGAACTATCAGCCCGCCCCACCAGGCCCCTCTCTCCATAGGATTCTCCAGGCAAGAAGACTGGAGTGGGTTGCCATTCCCTTCTCTGGGCCTTCCCTACCCAGGGATGGAAGCTGTCTCCTCTATTGGCAGGCAGATTCTTTACCAGCTGGGAAGTGCCAGGTGACCAAATAGGGTGGCACATCTCAATGTATTTCTATTTTTGATTGTTGGAGATACAGTTTTTTCGTGAGAGCAGATTTTCAGATTGCCCAAAGTACACATAAAATCCCCCAAACATCACAGTCACCAGGATATCACCATCTCTCTGGTACCTCAGTTCTTCAAATCATCCTTTTAACAGGAGAGCCAGAAGAGTAAGTCCACAGGCCATTTCCTTTTTTAATGCAATGTATATTTATTGTAAACAATAATATACAAAAAAGAAAGGAAGAGAAAGAGGAAAGGTAAGTTTCACAGAGAAAACAAAAGGTTGGGCGGGCGGAGGGGTAACAAGCGAAACAAACAAAACACAAACACAAACCAAACCTTACCTAAAGACAAAATATGATTTAAATGCCAGGTTTCTTAAGTTACAGAAATATTTTTTTTAAAAAAAGATCTGCTTTTATACAGAAATGGAAAGATGCCATATTATAAGAGTGCTTTACGATTTTATTCTACTGACTTCTAAAACTGTTAATATATCTTTTTTTAAATAAAAAATAGTTTGCTGTCTTTTTTAAAAAGCAATCCTCAAACTCTCCAGCCACAGAAGTAAGTAGGAATTAAGGCTTGTCAGTGTGCTGACCGTCCTCCGATTCCTCCCTCTCTCGGAGGCAGGCTGGGGAACGCGGACGGCACAGAGCACAGTTCCGTGACCACACACAGCTTGGACAGCCCAGGATCTGCGGCAGAAAACACTGCAATGACTCAGTGACACACTACATCTGCAAACTCTCATGTGTACAAAAAGAGAAACAAGTTTCCAGTTTGTTTTCAACAAAACAACAAAGAGAAAAGAAAAAAAAAAAAGGACAGACAAAAAAGGCATTTATACAAATCTAGGACAAGGAATCCAAAGAAACTTTTAATAAAAAAAAAAAGGTTAAAGAGATAAATAAAAAAAAAACTGGTTACAGTTAAGGACATAATTTAACAACAGATGACCATACCCTTTGAGGACGGCTGCAGTAACCTATTTTAAAGAAGGTACCTTTTAAAAATTCAAAAAAAAAAAGAGAGGAAGATTTGTCGTTGTTGTGTTTCATTAAAAGTGCCAGGTGACCAAATAGGGTGGCACATCTCAATGTATTTCTATTTTTGATTGTTGGAGATACAGTTTTTCGTGAGAGCAGATTTTCAGATTGCCCAAAGTACACATAAAATCCCCCAAACATCACAGTCACCAGGATATCACCATCTCTCTGGTACCTCAGTTCTTCAAATCATCCTTTTAACAGGAGAGCCAGAAGAGTAAGTCCACAGGCCATTTCCTTTTTTAATGCAATGTATATTTATTGTAAACAATAATATACAAAAAAGAAAGGAAGAGAAAGAGGAAAGGTAAGTTTCACAGAGAAAACAAAAGGTTGGGCGGGCGGAGGGGTAACAAGCGAAACAAACAAAACACAAACACAAACCAAACCTTACCTAAAGACAAAATATGATTTAAATGCCAGGTTTCTTAAGTTACAGAAATATTTTTTTTAAAAAAAGATCTGCTTTTATACAGAAATGGAAAGATGCCATATTATAAGAGTGCTTTACGATTTTATTCTACTGACTTCTAAAACTGTTAATATATCTTTTTTTAAATAAAAAATAGTTTGCTGTCTTTTTTAAAAAGCAATCCTCAAACTCTCCAGCCACAGAAGTAAGTAGGAATTAAGGCTTGTCAGTGTGCTGACCGTCCTCCGATTCCTCCCTCTCTCGGAGGCAGGCTGGGGAACGCGGACGGCACAGAGCACAGTTCCGTGACCACACACAGCTTGGACAGCCCAGGATCTGCGGCAGAAAACACTGCAATGACTCAGTGACACACTACATCTGCAAACTCTCATGTGTACAAAAAGAGAAACAAGTTTCCAGTTTGTTTTCAACAAAACAACAAAGAGAAAAGAAAAAAAAAAAAGGACAGACAAAAAAGGCATTTATACAAATCTAGGACAAGGAATCCAAAGAAACTTTTAATAAAAAAAAAAAGGTTAAAGAGATAAATAAAAAAAAAACTGGTTACAGTTAAGGACATAATTTAACAACAGATGACCATACCCTTTGAGGACGGCTGCAGTAACCTATTTTAAAGAAGGTACCTTTTAAAAATTCAAAAAAAAAAAAAATAGAGGAAGATTTGTCGTTGTTGTGTTTCATTAAAACCTCTCCTTACAAAATAAATAATTTGAGCACGTGGAATGTCCTGACGGTTAACTGCTGGTGTCTCGGAGAGGCACAGGTGGCTTAGTGACAGGATTCTCGCCTCTGTGTCCCGCGTGGCCAGGCAGGCGACTGGAGCGGGGTGCTGGGGCGCTCTCCGGCCTGCTGAAACACTCCCCAGACAGACTTCCTCTCCTTCACCTGCGTTCCGCTTCAGGTTGTGGAGAACAAGCAAATACAGGAAGAAATGCGCTCAAAGAGGGGACAGAGGTTTTCCAGCAGCATGTTTTTAAGGCTTTAAGGTGGCGTTTTCTTTTCTTGTTTAAGAAACATTATCTATGATAAAGCTTACCAGGTGCTCACCCAACAGTCTCTAGACTACTGTTTACTTCTGTCTCTGCAAAAGAAGGCCTTGATTTTTCTTTCTAAGGCAACTCCTCCTGGAATCGGAAAGCCTGAGGAATTAAGCAAAGCTCACCCCCCAAACTTAACCACCTAACACCAACCTGCCGCTTTCTTTAGCAGGTTAATACCACACAGGCTTCTTGTTGTTGTTTGTCGGTTTGTTTGTAAGAGAAAGCAAATCTGTACAAAAATACTCTGGCTGCAAGAAAAGCTAGGGCACACTGTTCACACTAAGTCGTTTTTAGCTGTTGGAAAAATAAGAGCCTTTAATTCTTTTATCTAAAAATATGTATAAATCCCCTCAAAATGGTAATGCATCATACACAGTACATACTAAAAATATTTAAAATAGAGAATATTCCTCACAGAGGACTTTTTTTTTTCTTTAATTACTGCTAAAAAATAATTACGAAGTCCAAACAGGCAGAGAGAACTGAGCAAGTTGGTCGCACGAACTCCCCCATCGTCCTCCACGCTCGCTCTGAAGGGGTCCAGGCCCGCGTCGGTGCCGGTTCCGCCGGTCCACTTCGCCAAGAGGGCGCTGGCCAACGGGTCTGCATGCAACAAGGCGGCTGGCGAGGCGGCCGGCCGGCTCCACGTCTCTGTCTGGGGATCTGCCGTTCGAGTCGCCTTCCACGTTACAAAATCGAGAGAGAGAGAAAAGCCCGTCCAGAGGGGAGGTCCGGTGGGCCGCGCGTGTCTTGGGCTCTTCTGCGGACCCGCAGGGCCGCGGCGGGGGGCCCTGGCTGCGCGCGCTCAAGGCCTGGTGAGCTGCGTGTACACGGGCTGCTCCCAGTGCTGCGGGCTGTGGGTCTGGGGGATGGAGGGCACCCCGGAGGGGTCGGCGATGGGCGTGTACATGGGCCGCTGCGCCGGGTTCATGTAGGTGAAGGTGGAGTAGAGGCCCGAGCCCTGGCCCGCCGCGTGGCTGTAGTAGGAGCCCGAGTTCTGGGGCTCGGGGTAGTCGTACTGCGAGCGGGTGATGGGCGGGTAGGAGGGGCCGTAGTGCGGGAGGCCGAAGGGGCTGTAGGCCACCTGCTGCGGCGAGGGCTGCGGCTCGCTGTAGTGGCTGGGGCTCAGCTGCTCCGTCTTGATGTGCGTTCGCTGCGCCGGGCCCGGCTCGCCGCTCAGCGAGGTCAGCGTGTGCGCCGGCGGCGGCGGCGGCTGCGCGGGCGCCTGGGGGGCCGCGGGCGGCGGCGGGGCCTGCGGGGGCGGCGGCGGCGGCGCCTGGGGGGCCGGCGGGGCCGGCGGGGGCGGCGGCTGCGGCGGCCCCTGCTGCTTGGACATCCACACGTGGCCCGCGCCCGCCGCGGGGCCCGCCGTGCTGCTCACGCCGTAGCTGCCCGTGTAGCTGACCTGGCCGTGCGTGGCCGGCACCCCCGGGTGGCCGTTGGGCGGCAGGTACTGGTCGAACTCGTTGACGTCGAAGGTCTCGATGTTGGAGATGACGTCGCTGCTCAGCTCGCCGATGTCCACGTCGCGGAAGTCGATGGGGGGCTGGCGGCCCCCCTCGGGCAGGACGCGCCCCTCGCGCTTCAGGTCGGCCTTGCCCGGCTGCACGTCGGTCTTGGGGGTGGTGGGGGGTGTAGGCGGGCCCTGGGATTGCCCTGCGGGGGATAAAGGGAGGAAGACGCACCAGGAAATCAACCCAGGCTGTGCGCAGAGACGCTCCCTCCCTTCCCGCCTCTGCGAGGTAGGCGCGCTATGCCCGAGAGATAAATCGTGGAATGATTAACCCGCCGGTACACACTCGGCAGTCTCCTTTTATCGGGGGAGGGTCCAGGCCCGGAGGGTACGTCTCTGTCTGGGGATCTGCCGTTCGAGTCGCCTTCCACGTTACAAAATCGAGAGAGAGAGAAAAGCCCGTCCAGAGGGGAGGTCCGGTGGGCCGCGCGTGTCTTGGGCTCTTCTGCGGACCCGCAGGGCCGCGGCGGGGGGCCCTGGCTGCGCGCGCTCAAGGCCTGGTGAGCTGCGTGTACACGGGCTGCTCCCAGTGCTGCGGGCTGTGGGTCTGGGGGATGGAGGGCACCCCGGAGGGGTCGGCGATGGGCGTGTACATGGGCCGCTGCGCCGGGTTCATGTAGGTGAAGGTGGAGTAGAGGCCCGAGCCCTGGCCCGCCGCGTGGCTGTAGTAGGAGCCCGAGTTCTGGGGCTCGGGGTAGTCGTACTGCGAGCGGGTGATGGGCGGGTAGGAGGGGCCGTAGTGCGGGAGGCCGAAGGGGCTGTAGGCCACCTGCTGCGGCGAGGGCTGCGGCTCGCTGTAGTGGCTGGGGCTCAGCTGCTCCGTCTTGATGTGCGTTCGCTGCGCCGGGCCCGGCTCGCCGCTCAGCGAGGTCAGCGTGTGCGCCGGCGGCGGCGGCGGCTGCGCGGGCGCCTGGGGGGCCGCGGGCGGCGGCGGGGCCTGCGGGGGCGGCGGCGGCGGCGCCTGGGGGGCCGGCGGGGCCGGCGGGGGCGGCGGCTGCGGCGGCCCCTGCTGCTTGGACATCCACACGTGGCCCGCGCCCGCCGCGGGGCCCGCCGTGCTGCTCACGCCGTAGCTGCCCGTGTAGCTGACCTGGCCGTGCGTGGCCGGCACCCCCGGGTGGCCGTTGGGCGGCAGGTACTGGTCGAACTCGTTGACGTCGAAGGTCTCGATGTTGGAGATGACGTCGCTGCTCAGCTCGCCGATGTCCACGTCGCGGAAGTCGATGGGGGGCTGGCGGCCCCCCTCGGGCAGGACGCGCCCCTCGCGCTTCAGGTCGGCCTTGCCCGGCTGCACGTCGGTCTTGGGGGTGGTGGGGGGTGTAGGCGGGCCCTGGGATTGCCCTGCGGGGGATAAAGGGAGGAAGACGCACCAGGAAATCAACCCAGGCTGTGCGCAGAGACGCTCCCTCCCTTCCCGCCTCTGCGAGGTAGGCGCGCTATGCCCGAGAGATAAATCGTGGAATGATTAACCCGCCGGTACACACTCGGCAGTCTCCTTTTATCGGGGGAGGGTCCAGGCCCGGAGGGTCCGGAAGGCCAGACTGCTACTTGTAGAAAAACCCTGTGTGTGCTTTTGGGGTGGGGGGGCAGAGAGAAAAAACGGGGAGACGCCCCGTAAGGCTGTAAAGGCATTCCACCGTGCAATCAACAGCAGTCGGTTAGGATGCAAGGATTAGGGGGGTGTGAGTGTCCAGGGGCTTCTTGGACCCTGGAGGCCCGGGCAGGGAGGCGAGCAGAACTGGGCGCAGGGACTCGTGTGTCTTCCTCCGCCGGGAGCGCAGGTCCCTGAGCGGAGCCTCGCGGGGGGCGGGCGGGGGGCGCGGCCGCGAGGAGCTCACCCGAGTGCTCGCCGGGGGAGGGCACCTCGCTCATGCCGGAGGAGGAGTGCGGCGAGTCGGCCTGAAGCGCCTTGAAGATGGCGTTGGGTGAGATGTGCGTCTGCTCGGGGGCCTCCTCCGCCTCCGCCTGCCCGTTCTTCACCGACTTCCTCCGGCGCGGCTGGTACTTGTAGTCCGGGTGGTCCTTCTTGTGCTGCACGCGCAGCCGCTCCGCCTCCTCCACGAAGGGCCGCTTCTCGCTCTCGTTCAGCAGTCTGGGGGCGCGCGCGGTGGCGGGGGGCACAGAGAGGGGCTGAGCGCTCAGGCCGGGGAGGGGGCGGGGACCCACACCCCGGCGTCTCCCTACACCGCCCTCCTCCCCGCTTCCCAGCCGCCGCCGCAGCGCGCAACTTTTCTTAAAAAAAAAAAGGAAAGAAAAAAAAAAGCTTCGTCCTCCGGGTCCGACCTGAGCGGCCCCTCCCCGCCCCGCCCTCTCCCCTCCTCTTCTATTTTGGAAACCCCGGGATGAAAATAGCTCTCCGCCGCTCGCTCGCGCGCTCGCGGGCTTCTGCTACTGGATTTCTACCCGCCCCGCTTCCGTCCACAACACCCTCTCAAAACTTTCTAAAACAACCACTGAATCCGCAAGGAGCTGCTCCTGCCCCTCACCACCACCAGCACCAAGGGCGCGCGCAGCACCCCCATCCCCCTGCACCCACTGTCTCCCCCCGCCCCGCCCGCTGCCTGCCAGGGGGCCCTCGAGCCTCGGCTTCCCCCCGCCCACCCGGTATCCCACCCCCAGGGGCAAAGGGCTTTACGGGGGAGCGCAGTTCGAGGGAGGGCCGGCGCGCTTCCATTCCCAACCCAACCCCCCACTTAGGGTTGAACTTCACAGCGGCGGGAGGCCGGTCTGGCAGCCGAATCCCACCGCGTCCCCAGCCGGTGTCCCCCCCGCTCTGGCCACCTTCCCCCGCTCCGCCCCTCCCACCCCACTCACCCCGCCCCTCTCCCCAAGAGCAATCCAAGAACTTTGTCAAACTCCAAGCCAAGTTGCACTGCGGCCCCACATTCCCCTCCGCCAGCCCTCCCGCCCCCCACCCCCGGCTGCTCGGGGACCGCGACACCCTCGGGCGGGGAGGCCGGGCGCGGAGAGGCGGCCCGGCCAGCGCCCCCCGCCGCCGCCGCGGAGCCCACCCCGCCGCGCCCGCCCTACCTCCAGAGCTTGCCCAGCGTCTTGCTGAGCTCGGCGTTGTGCAGGTGCGGGTACTGGTCGGCCAGCTTCCGGCGCGCCGCCTGCGCCCACACCATGAAGGCGTTCATGGGCCGCTTGACGTGCGGCTTGTTCTTGCTCGAGCCGTTGACGCGCACGGGCATGGGCACCAGCGTCCAGTCGTAGCCCTTGAGGACCTGGCTGACGGCCTCGCGGATGCACACGGGGAACTTGTCCTCCTCGCTCTCCTTCTTCAGGTCCGGCTCGCCCTTGGGGAACGTGTTCTCCTGGGGCCGCGTGTTCTCGGTGTCAGAGCCGGAGCCCGAAGGGCAGGGCGAGCCCGCCGAGTCCTCGGACATGGTGGGGCTGGGGGCGGCGGACAGGCCTTTCTCCTGCTCGTCGGTCATCTTCATGAAGGGGTCCAGGAGATTCATACGCAGGCCCGGGGCAGGAGGCGGGTGGCCGGGAAAGGCGAGAAGCCGCGGCGGCTCGGGAAGTCGAGGCGCGGGCTCCTCTCCCCTCGGCGGCCCGGACGCGGGGCGAGCGGCTCCCCGAGAGCCTGGCGCGTCGCTCGGCCGTGGAGGCAAGCCTTCGGGAAGGCGAGCCGGGGCCAGCCCGCAGCTGCCCGCTCCGAGGGGGGGAAGACGAAGTGGAGAAGAGGAGGGAAGAGGGCAGAAAGCGGGGGCGAGCGCGCCCCTTCTCTCCTCCTCCAGCTAAGAAAAGTTCCTGGAGTGAAACTGGCAAGTCTCGGCGCCACCGATGCCCCAGGTCAGTTTCAATCTCCGCTCTGCGCTCTCCAACTCCCGGTCCAGCGGCTCTTTAATAAATACAATAGCCAATCACAGCGCAGCGTGCGAGAGGGGTGGCAGGCAGCTGATTGGGCCTGCTGGGGGGAGGACTCCAGCGCTGGGCAGGGAGAGGAGCGGAGCGGGGAGGAGCGGGGGCCCGCAGCCTCGGGTCCGGCAGGGCTGAGGGGAGGGGGTGCACCGGGGGAGGCGGGGGACCGGGGACTCCAAGTGTGTAAGTTGCCCGTACTCTCCTAATGTCAGGATTCCGTGCGGTCTCCGCGCGAATCTTCGTGCGTGCGTGGGCTAGATCTGTCCCCACCGGCAAGCATTCTGTTCAGTTTTCTCCGCGGTCCCGGGAACTTACAGAGTTTGCCTTATTCGAAAAGCTGTCGCTCCGCTCCTTCCTTAAATCACAGCCCAAGTTTCGCGCCTTGGAGCCTGCCTCCTCCGAAAGCGCTCAGAAATTGTCTTTGGAAGCAAACGTTTGCGTGATTCAACGCCCGCTGTTTCTCCGTAAAAATCCGTTTAAAATTTACGGGCGCACGGGGAACTTGTCCTCCTCGCTCTCCTTCTTCAGGTCCGGCTCGCCCTTGGGGAACGTGTTCTCCTGGGGCCGGTGTTCTCGGTGTCAGACTCCGGCCTCACAGTCCCGCCCTGGCCTCGGAGCACCGAAGGGCAGGGCGAGCCCGCCGAGTCCTCGGACATGGTGGGGCTGGGGGCGGCGGACAGGCCTTTCTCCTGCTCGTCGGTCATCTTCATGAAGGGGTCCAGGAGATTCATACGCAGGCCCGGGGCAGGAGGCGGGTGGCCGGGAAAGGCGAGAAGCCGCGGCGGCTCGGGAAGTCGAGGCGCGGGCTCCTCTCCCCTCGGCGGCCCGGACGCGGGGCGAGCGGCTCCCCGAGAGCCTGGCGCGTCGCTCGGCCGTGGAGGCAAGCCTTCGGGAAGGCGAGCCGGGGCCAGCCCGCAGCTGCCCGCTCCGAGGGGGGGAAGACGAAGTGGAGAAGAGGAGGGAAGAGGGCAGAAAGCGGGGGCGAGCGCGCCCCTTCTCTCCTCCTCCAGCTAAGAAAAGTTCCTGGAGTGAAACTGGCAAGTCTCGGCGCCACCGATGCCCCAGGTCAGTTTCAATCTCCGCTCTGCGCTCTCCAACTCCCGGTCCAGCGGCTCTTTAATAAATACAATAGCCAATCACAGCGCAGCGTGCGAGAGGGGTGGCAGGCAGCTGATTGGGCCTGCTGGGGGGAGGACTCCAGCGCTGGGCAGGGAGAGGAGCGGAGCGGGGAGGAGCGGGGGCCCGCAGCCTCGGGTCCGGCAGGGCTGAGGGGAGGGGGTGCACCGGGGGAGGCGGGGGACCGGGGACTCCAAGTGTGTAAGTTGCCCGTACTCTCCTAATGTCAGGATTCCGTGCGGTCTCCGCGCGAATCTTCGTGCGTGCGTGGGCTAGATCTGTCCCCACCGGCAAGCATTCTGTTCAGTTTTCTCCGCGGTCCCGGGAACTTACAGAGTTTGCCTTATTCGAAAAGCTGTCGCTCCGCTCCTTCCTTAAATCACAGCCCAAGTTTCGCGCCTTGGAGCCTGCCTCCTCCGAAAGCGCTCAGAAATTGTCTTTGGAAGCAAACGTTTGCGTGATTCAACGCCCGCTGTTTCTCCGTAAAAATCCGTATGAATAGATTAACGTGCTCTGGTTCGCCAGGGCGGGTGCGGCTGGTCGGGACTCGCTTGCGCTCGGTGCAAGGGAATCAATGAAAACCCACAGCGACGTCCCCCGCGCGCGGGCTGGCAGCCGCGGCGACGCCGGAGCCCCGCCGGGAGCCGGCCCGCGCCTCTCCGACCTTGAACTGTGACTTAGTTCTTCTCCAGCCCCCAAACCCCGCCGATGCTCCTCAGCGCCGACGGGGCAGCGGTTCCGAGGTTCTGCTTTGCACCTCTGGCCGAATCACAACGTCGGCCGAGTTGCCGCGGGAGAAAGCGTTCGCTTACAGCTCGGGCTTGGAGAAATCCAACTCGGCGACTGCGGCTGTGCTTGCTGGGCCTGGAGGCCAAGGCCGGTCACTGGGTTTGAAAAAGCCAAACAAACGGGCACCACCGCAGACAAAACCTTTTAGTGGAGTCGTGCTTTTTGCTTTCGTTCACCCTTTTTTTTTTCCCTACAAAAACACCTGGAGCGGTGAACCGCCCGTGGTCCTGATTTAGTCGGGTCCTTTCTGACTTGCAGACCTTTGGGAGTTCTGGCCAGGGGTGGGGGTGTCGCCGATGTATTTCAAGGGTGATTTGAGCATAACTTTTGTGCTTACACGAACGGCTGCGTTGGCTCTGTGTTTTGAGAGAGAAGTAAAATCTTAGTAGCCTGCAGGTTACGTGTGCTGAGAATCACAAATGCACGCGCAACCGCGGAAAACTCACTTTTAAATACCCCCTCCCCTTCTGGCCCTCGCCGGTGTGCGCCTCCGAATTAAATTATTGTTACGGTGAATCATCCCTCATTATAGCAAAGACTTCTGATTTCTGATTTGCAAACTGCTGACACTAGTGCAAGATTTCAAAGAATGTTTTCCTTGGAGAATTTTTTTTTTTTTCAACCATCTTTCCTTCTGAAGAAGTCCGCATTTGTTACAGGAAATGGAACTCTTCAGAAGGGAGTCAGTCACAAAACTGTTAAACAATATCGACTCTTTAAATGAATGTAACTTAACACGTGGCTACGTCTGGTGCTCTAAAGTCTCGTTTGGGAGACTTGGTACAGCAGCCTTGGAGTCCTGGCTGCGTGAATACGCTCCGAAAGTGTAAGAACAACCTCGTCCTTTTTCTTGGGAGAAAGAAGTCCCGCTTAGGATGGACTGACTTCTGTGTCCTAGGGAGGGAGGAGTTGTTAGTCAGGTTTGCAGGCACCTGACCCCGGAGGGAGACTCGGAGGCCTGGACTTCGGGCAGAAGTTTTTAGCCAGGCCGTTTGTATTTAGCTGCGTTTTATTGTAATTCCCATGTTTACTGGCACGAAGGCTGTGAAGACTGTGGCTTTGGGGGATAATAGTTCACTAAGCATTTGTCGAGAGAACTACCTACATATGAAACGTCTTTCTAAAATAGGATTGCCATAGGAGACACGTAATGTGTAGTTTTAAAATCGTCAACTACAGGTAGGCATCCCTTTTCTGTTCTTCGGAAACCAGCGTTTTTGTAGCTTTTTGAAAACTTAGGATCAACAATCAGTTGACTTTAACAAACGGGCCGCAATTCCCTGCTATGTCCAGAGGAGGCGCCAAAGGCCCAGAAACGGCCCAACTCGCAGAAACTGCCGGAAAACTTGCCAGGCGGTGGTGGGGTGGGGTGTTTCACGCAGTCAGGACTGCAGCCGCTGAGAGTCAGCTCTTCGGGATTTCCGACCCCATGTGCCCTCCCGTGCGGATCCACCTCAGGGCGGCCCAGTTAGGGGAACTGGGAGATGTGCTGTCTACAGGGATGGGGCGGGGAGGGGGCGTATGAGATGCCTGACCTTAGACCACAAGGACCCCCAGCTCGCAGGTGCCCAGCGCCTGGGAGTGCCAGGACCCACGGCTAGTTCTGGCGCGTGGGCACCGGCGACCACCGCCGAGGGGGCGGGGGCCTCGCTCGTCTGCAGGAGCTCCGGCGCCAGCTCCCCCCAACCCCCATGCCAGGGGCTGGCTTCGCTCGGCTGTTACTTTCCCCGGGGGCACCCTGGACCTCCCTGAGCCTCCCGGGAAAGAAGGCGCGCAGTCAGCCCCCGACCCGAGCACCTGAGTCAGACAGAGGACCCTAGAAAAAGACGTTATTCCGCTTGCAGAAGGGGGAAACTGAGGCTGTCGACCCGGTTGGAGCCAGAGCGCTCGGCCGGAGCTGGACCGTGGCAGGGGCGGTGGGGGGAACCGAGGCAGGGCAAGCGCGCCGCTCCAGCGAAGGGGCGGGCGATGCACCGCCCTTCCCAAGACGAGACGTGCCTGGGGGCCAGCGCCCCGGGGCCTGCCGCCGAGAGCGGAGACTCGGAGGTGCTCGCGGATCCCAAGGGAAACCGAGGTCTGGGTACCCCCACCTCCCTCGCGCGCTCTCTCGGCGTCCGGGGCCGGCGCCGGGCTCAATTTCCCTAGCCCCCCGGGCGGCCCGTCCCCCTCCGCGTCTACGCGGGAGCCAGGCCGAGCCCAGCGTCGCTGGCGCGGAGCGAGCTCCGCGGGCTCTGCGGGGGCGGCGCAAACGCCGCGCCTCCGGGAGGGGGTGGCTCCGGCTCCGGTGGGGGTGGGCCGCGTGGGCAGGGGCGGGGGGCTCCCTTTGGCCTGGGGAATTAAGGACGGCGACCGCCCTCTCCAGAATTCCTTAGCCAAGGTGGGGACTGAGTCCAGATCGTTTTCTGCAGGGAGGCAGGTCCTCGGAAAACAGCAACAACAAAAAATACGGGTGGGGAGGCGAGCGGCAGCGGCTCCCCCGAATCTCCGCCCTGGGCACCGCCGTCTCCACAAGTGTCCGAGTCGAGGGATGCCCCTGCTTTGCGCCAACTTAGTTGGCCCGGTTCCCTTGAAGGCAAAGGCCCCCCAATCCCTGGAGGGGCACTCGGGTCCCCGGGCCCTCCCTCGGCTGCCATCCGCTCCTCGTAATTAGCACCTTTTCCCGGGGCGTGGAGCCTGTTTGCCCAGTCGCTGCAGCTCGCGCCGGCCACCAGTTCTCTTGGCCAAGGAGCCGCAGGTAAGCTTGTCTCAGGACAAGCGCTGGGCTGTGCAGCCGCAGCCAAAGGGAAAAAGGGAAGACCCAGATGACTCCTTCGTCGGTGCTTTGCGCACCGACCAAATAAAGCAATCTTTGCCTGTCCCAGACCTCCAGGCCTCCCAGCCACACGGTCCCTACACGCCTGGGGCTGTGGGTTTGTCCCTGTACGTTTCTCCCCAAACGGGAGCCCTGCTCTAGGAGATAGATGATCGGGTCTGTGTTGCCCAGGACTGGATCACTCGGCGCGCCTAAAAACTGCAGGCCGACAGGCCCTTTCAGCTCTCTATAGCTCTCTGTTTTCAAAGAGGAAAGGGGGTAAAGTGAACGGAAAGTGTCCAGAGACAGGGGGCACGAACCCTCCATGTGCTCCCTGGTGACCCGGCCGGCCCTGGGGCAGCGGCGGCTACGACCCAGCGGGGCGGACGCCGGCCGGAGCCAAAGCGAGAGACTGGGCGAGCTGGCTAGCCTGGGACTGGCTGAGAATTCCAGGGGGAGAGGAGGGGAGACGTGGGAAATCCCAGCCCCAGCCCAGAGGGACTTTGCTTCCAAAGGGAGTGTGCTCTGCTCGCTGTGTGTGTGTGTGTGTTAA
Source organism: Tragulus kanchil (assembly GCA_022376925.1). Taxonomy (NCBI): domain Eukaryota; kingdom Metazoa; phylum Chordata; class Mammalia; order Artiodactyla; family Tragulidae; genus Tragulus; species Tragulus kanchil. The sequence goes on along the minus strand of JAIOJX010000027.1, from coordinate 19,789,618 downwards.
CTTTGCTTTTTCGAAAATATCTGTTTTGGCTCAAGGTACCAGGCATCAAGTGGATTCCTTCAGGTATCTCTAGAATGGCTTGCGGGAAGCTTCCTAGACTCTGTGTGTGTGTGTGTCTCCACAATTTCCCTTTTAAAAAAATCTCTAGGGCATTTTCAGCTGAAGGTGCTTCTGCAGTGCTGATTTAAAAACACACAGCAGTGCTGCCTCCTTTGCGCAGGTCTGGGGCTCCCTTCGCCCCCCGAGCGTTTCCCCTGCAGGTCGCAGAGTCCCCCGTCCCGTGCCCTTTCCATTTAGTGTCTTCAGTCCCAGGGAGAGAACCCACAGAGGAGAGCTGAATTTTTCGGGAGTTCTGTAGAATTTCCCAAAGGACGGTGAGCTCAGGAAGGACTAGGGGCTCTGCCCAGCTGCTCTCTCCAAAAGGTCAGCATGGGTGGGGAATTAGTTCAGATCTTTAGGACTGGGGTTGGGCAGGGGGGAAAATGTCTCTATCCGACCTAGAAAAGGTTGGAATGCTGTTGTCACACAGTTCTGAAGGGAAAAAGGAAGACCCAGATGACTCCTTCGTCGGTGCTTTGCGCACCGACCAAATAAAGCAATCTTTGCCTGTCCCAGACCTCCAGGCCTCCCAGCCACACGGTCCCTACACGCCTGGGGCTGTGGGTTTGTCCCTGCGTTTCTCCCCAAACGGGAGCCCTGCTCTAGGAGATAGATGATCGGGTCTGTGTTGCCCAGGACTGGTTCACTCGGCGCGCCTAAAAACTGCAGGCCGACAGGCCCTTTCAGCTCTCTATAGCTCTCTGTTTTCAAAGAGGAAAGGGGGTAAAGTGAACGGAAAGTGTCCAGAGACAGGGGGCACGAACCCTCCATGTGCTCCCTGGTGACCCGGCCGGCCCTGGGGCAGCGGCGGCTACGACCCAGCGGGGCGGACGCCGGCCGGAGCCAAAGCGAGAGACTGGGCGAGCTGGCTAGCCTGGGACTGGCTGAGAATTCCAGGGGGAGAGGAGGGGAGACGTGAAATCCCAGCCCCAGCCCAGAGGGACTTTGTTTCCCAAAAGGGGAGTGTGCTCTGCTCGCTGTGTGTGTGTGTGTGTTAACTTTGCTTTTTCGAAAATATCTGTTTTGGCTCAAGGTACCAGGCATCAAGTGGATTCCTTCAGGTATCTCTAGAATGGCTTGCGGGAAGCTTCCTAGACTCTGTGTGTGTGTGTGTCTCCACAATTTCCCTTTTAAAAAAATCTCTAGGGCATTTTCAGCTGAAGGTGCTTCTGCAGTGCTGATTTAAAAACACACAGCAGTGCTGCCTCCTTTGCGCAGGTCTGGGGCTCCCTTCGCCCCCCGAGCGTTTCCCCTGCAGGTCGCAGAGTCCCCCGTCCCGTGCCCTTTCCATTTAGTGTCTTCAGTCCCAGGGAGAGAACCCACAGAGGAGAGCTGAATTTTTCGGGAGTTCTGTAGAATTTCCCAAAGGACGGTGAGCTCAGGAAGGACTAGGGGCTCTGCCCAGCTGCTCTCTCCAAAAGGTCAGCATGGGTGGGGAATTAGTTCAGATCTTTAGGACTGGGGTTGGGCAGGGGGGAAAATGTCTCTATCCGACCTAGAAAAGGTTGGAATGCTGTTGTCACACAGTTCTGAAGGGAAGGAATGGCCAGCCTCCAAGACTGACGAGCGTGTGTCTGTCAGCCGGTCCTTTTCCATCTCCGCAGGACCCCAGGCCCTGCGTCTCCCCGTCTCTGGAGCCTGTAGGCTCCGGGGTCAAGCCTTTCCGCCCAGGCGGGGCGGCCTGAGCCAGGCTCAGCGGCAGCAGAGCGAGCTGGGTTGCCGGCCCTCTGGTGGGAGCTCAGGAGGCGCGGCAGAGCCTGCCTTCTGCCCCAGGGCCCCTGGAAGTCCGAGACCATGAGGTCAGCCCCCAACTTTCTGGTTACCCAGGCGTCTTAACGCTAAGGGTTCTCGGAGCTGTGACTTGGCAAAAAGCTGCAGAGGCTGGGCTGACCGAGAGCCTGCTTAAACAGCTCTGGGGGCGCGGGGAACCTGGACCACCAGCCTTCCTGCCTTGTCGTTGTTTATTTCGCAATGATCTCTTGGAGCACCTTGCTGCTGCAAGCCTGGGAGAGAGCGGGCGGCATTAGTGCCTGATTGCCTCTGGAGGTTTGTTTCAGGATAAACCAGAGGCCTCTCTCTCTGGTCCTCTCTCTGCCAGCTTCCCGTAGGCAGACGAAGCACGCTGAGAAAGCAGTTTCATTCTCTGCCTCGCCAGACACACTCTTCTCTCTAAGGCATTTTTCTCCCAAGGCCCTTTCCCTGATAGAAAGGAGTAAATAAACTCTTAAATTCCCTACCCCCTTTTCAATGAGTGTGAAATTTGGCCTGGACTAGATGAGAGGAACTAGTTTTCTTTCTTTCTTTTTTTTCGTTTGTTTTCTGTTGGGTTCTTCCTTTTCTGTATCCCCTCCTTGACATTATTAAGATCCAGAAACATCTCACAGTGTCCGTGGGCCTATCTTTAGAAGGACACCCGTGTACCTACAGTGGATGAGTTCTGTAGAATTTCCCAAAGGACGGTGAGCTCAGGAAGGACTAGGGGCTCTGCCCAGCTGCTCTCTCCAAAAGGTCAGCATGGGTGGGGAATTAGTTCAGATCTTTAGGACTGGGGTTGGGCAGGGGGGAAAATGTCTCTATCCGACCTAGAAAAGGTTGGAATGCTGTTGTCACACAGTTCTGAAGGGAAGGAATGGCCAGCCTCCAAGACTGACGAGCGTGTGTCTGTCAGCCGGTCCTTTTCCATCTCCGCAGGACCCCAGGCCCTGCGTCTCCCCGTCTCTGGAGCCTGTAGGCTCCGGGGTCAAGCCTTTCCGCCCAGGCGGGGCGGCCTGAGCCAGGCTCAGCGGCAGCAGAGCGAGCTGGGTTGCCGGCCCTCTGGTGGGAGCTCAGGAGGCCGCGGCAGAGCCTGCCTTCTGCCCCAGGGCCCCTGGAAGTCCGAGACCATGAGGTCAGCCCCCAACTTTCTGGTTACCCAGGCGTCTTAACGCTAAGGGTTCTCGGAGCTGTGACTTGGCAAAAAGCTGCAGAGGCTGGGCTGACCGAGAGCCTGCTTAAACAGCTCTGGGGGCGCGGGGAACCTGGACCACCAGCCTTCCTGCCTTGTCGTTGTTTATTTCGCAATGATCTCTTGGAGCACCTTGCTGCTGCAAGCCTGGGAGAGAGCGGGCGGCATTAGTGCCTGATTGCCTCTGGAGGTTTGTTTCAGGATAAACCAGAGGCCTCTCTCTCTGGTCCTCTCTCTGCCAGCTTCCCGTAGGCAGACGAAGCACGCTGAGAAAGCAGTTTCATTCTCTGCCTCGCCAGACACACTCTTCTCTCTAAGGCATTTTTCTCCCAAGGCCCTTTCCCTGATAGAAAGGAGTAAATAAACTCTTAAATTCCCTACCCCCTTTTCAATGAGTGTGAAATTTGGCCTGGACTAGATGAGAGGAACTAGTTTTCTTTCTTTCTTTTTTTTCGTTTGTTTTCTGTTGGGTTCTTCCTTTTCTGTATCCCCTCCTTGACATTATTAAGATCCAGAAACATCTCACAGTGTCCGTGGGCCTATCTTTAGAAGGACACCCGTGTACCTACAGTGGATGAGTGCTGGTTGCTCCGGTGACACTGAGCCCTCCGGCTGAAGCCTGCTGCTCGGCCACGTTCCAGGTCGGAGGAAACGGGAGAGAAGGCCCGGCCGCCGGGCGGAGGCCAGAGTGGCTGCGGAAGCTCGGGAGCCCTCGGCTTCCCTGGCACGAGGGGGCTGTGTCTCTTTAGCCCCGTGCCGTGGCGTCCGCAGGCAAGGCAGAGACCTGACGCCGTTCCCAGATAACTCAGGGGCAGACCTCAAGGCGTTTCGTATTCTTCACAAGGTGCAAGTAGTCTTAGCGCTATACGTAGTGGGTTTCCCGTACGTACTGGCTGGGAGACGAGGAGACATCTCACCGCTTGGCAGGTTGTCCTCAGGAGCTCGGAGAACAGCGGGGTCCGCTGGCGGAGGCTCTGTCTCCAGGAGGAGGGGAAGGCCGCGTGGGTGGCCTTGGCCCAGGTGTTCTTTCCTGGCGCTCACCCGCTGCCCCCAGGCCTGCTCCCCTCTCCCGCCAGAGGCCTGGCCTGTGAGGGAGGCCCAGATCCAGCTTTGGTCTGAACCTCAACGACTCGAGGCTACGGGGTCCTGGGCAGCCAGCCAGGGGCCTCGGGGGCCACCCATTACCAGGGCGCGGGGGCCTCCCCAAGGCTGTGCAGGAATGGGGTGCACAGGTCCCCAGCTGGTGGGGTGCAGCTCTGGGTGGAGGGCGAGCTCCATCCCTCCCTACTCCCTGTCGTTCTCTCGCCTGTCATCTGTGCCCCAGCCCGTCCGACCGCGATCCTTCTCCGCTCCGGCCAGGGCCAGGAATCGGTTCAGTGGATGGGACTGGAAGGGCCTACCACGTGCCTGAACATCCAAAGGGAGTAAGACTGAGTCCCCGCTGTCCCGGTCTCTGAATTCAGCCTCTGAATTCCACCCACTCCCTGCTGTGCCCTCTGGAGTCCCCGTGCCCTGGACCTTCTCTCCGGCCCTGAGAGAGCGTGCGGGCCCTCGGGAGAGGTGCCCCATCCTCGCCGCTTCCCCGGAGGGCTGAGGGGACCACACCGGAGGGAGACGTGGCCCAGCTCCTGGCTCCCAGCCGGACCTGCCGTGGCCTCTGTCCTCCTGCTCCCGCTGGTGCTGCGCCACCCGGTGCCCGGGCCGTCCCCCCACCGCCCCCGCTTTCTTGGTCCGAGCCCAGAAATGCCTTGTAGTGCGTGGTAGGCTTCCCCCTCGCTGTGGGGGACCTCTGCCAACCGGCATCGTGGTGATGGCAGTTTCCAGATGATTTTCCAGCGGCAAAGAAATCCTCCGGGGGAGGCGAGGGTGGCACTGGCCGAACGCGGAGTGGGCCGAGCGCTGTGGTTCCCGAGAGGCCCAGGGAGGGGGAGCTCGGGCAGGCTCCAAGGTTTCTTTTTCCCCTGTAGATTCTGCCTAGAGCAAAAGTCACTAATTGCTTTCTATTTTCCTGGCACCGAGGAGGCTGTCTTGTTTCTGACTCTCGTCCAGGAACTTAGGTCTGGGGAAAGTGGGGTTTCAGAGCGATAAGGGGGGGTTGCCTCCAGGCTCTTGTCCCTCAGCTCTGCGAGGGCTGAGGCCTGTCGTAGCCGAGTCTCGGGTTAGTCTCCGCCAAGGGGACCGGACAGGTTAGGCAGGGGATGGCAGGATGGTGCCTACGTCTCCCTTTACCCTCGGGGCTTTACTGGCCTGCTTCTGCTTACGATGCTTTGATTTTCAGTCAAGTGAACCAGAAGGTGATGGTGAGGTTTCTTTTGAGGCTTAAGAACGGGTTCAGAGAAAAGACTAGATTCTCTCTCTCTTTTTTTTAATAAAGATTTATTTTATGTTGACCACTTTTAACGTCTTTATAGAATTTGTTATAATATTTCTTCCACTTTTTTTTTATTCTCTCTTTCGTGTGTTTTGGCTCAAGGCTTGTGGGACCCTGGGGCTTCCCAGGTGTATGCAGTTGGTAACAACTCGGAGGAGACTCGGGTTCTATCCCTGGGTTGGGAAGACCCCCGGAGGAGGAAATACCAGTCAGTATTCTTGGGTGGAAAATATCACAGACAGAGGAGCCTGGCAGGCGACAGTCCAGGGGGTCACAGAGAGTCAGACATGACCCAGCACGTGCACACGTGGGATTATCGCTCCCAGCCAGGGATTTGAACCCACAGCTCCTGCACTCGAAGGACAAGCCACTGGCCCTCCCCAGGAGTCCCTAGATCCTCCTTTGGATCTAAAATGGTCCCAAACAATACTTCCTTTTGAATTTCGTTCCTGCTCCCGCTGGTGCTCGCCAGGGCCGCCCCAGGCTTTCCCGAGCCCAGAAATGCCTTGTAGTGCGTGGTAGGTTTCCCCGGTGCCGCAGGCTCGGTGATGGCAGTTTCAGATGATTTTCCAGCGGCAAAGAAATCCTCCGGGGGAGGCGAGGGTGGCACTGGCCGAACGCGGAGTGGGCCGAGCGCTGTGGTTCCCGAGAGGCCCAGGGAGGGGGAGCTCGGGCAGGCTCCAAGGTTTCTTTTTCCCCTGTAGATTCTGCCTAGAGCAAAAGTCACTAATTGCTTTCTATTTTCCTGGCACCGAGGAGGCTGTCTTGTTTCTGACTCTCGTCCAGGAACTTAGGTCTGGGGAAAGTGGGGTTTCAGAGCGATAAGGGGGGGTTGCCTCCAGGCTCTTGTCCCTCAGCTCTGCGAGGGCTGAGGCCTGTCGTAGCCGAGTCTCGGGTTAGTCTCCGCCAAGGGGACCGGACAGGTTAGGCAGGGGATGGCAGGATGGTGCCTACGTCTCCCTTTACCCTCGGGGCTTTACTGGCCTGCTTCTGCTTACGATGCTTTGATTTTCAGTCAAGTGAACCAGAAGGTGATGGTGAGGTTTCTTTTGAGGCTTAAGAACGGGTTCAGAGAAAAGACTAGATTCTCTCTCTCTCTCTTTTTTTTAATAAAGATTTATTTTATGTTGACCACTTTTAACGTCTTTATAGAATTTGTTATAATATTTCTTCCACTTTTTTTTTATTCTCTCTTTCGTGTGTTTTGGCTCAAGGCTTGTGGGACCCTGGGGCTTCCCAGGTGTATGCAGTTGGTAACAACTCGGAGGAGACTCGGGTTCTATCCCTGGGTTGGGAAGACCCCCGGAGGAGGAAATACCAGTCAGTATTCTTGGGTGGAAAATATCACAGACAGAGGAGCCTGGCAGGCGACAGTCCAGGGGGTCACAGAGAGTCAGACATGACCCAGCACGTGCACACGTGGGATTATCGCTCCCAGCCAGGGATTTGAACCCACAGCTCCTGCACTCGAAGGACAAGCCACTGGCCCTCCCCAGGAGTCCCTAGATCCTCCTTTGGATCTAAAAATGGTCCCAAACAATACTTCCTTTGAATTTCGTTAGAATGAATTACTGATTCCCCTTCATTTGGTGATTCCTGAGCATGATCCCAGCTCCTTGAGTCTCTTCCGTGTCGTTTGGTGGGTTCTCAGTGACTCGTGTGTTGAACTGGCCCGGCCGTTCCGGGTTTATGTCTCGTCTGTTCCCTCCTCGTCGAGCGTTTCTTTTCTCGGGGACTGGCGAGCCTTCCTTCCAACCCTGTGTGGCAGGAAGCCTCTCTCCGGGGAAGGGTGCCTTTCTCAGATAAAAGCTGCCCTCATCTACCGCTGTCTTGGGAAACGTGAGCCTTATTCAGACTATGGAGTGAATGACTATATACTTCCTTTATTCTCAGTCTCCGGGGCAGCCAGACTTGAACAGGAGAGAGAGATCCAGCCCGCGTGCTGACCCCTCTGGGAAGACGTGAGGCCGCCCCAGGAATGGACGCTTGCTCTCGTCTCTCTGGTTTACTCATATCGCCCTCTTGTCTCTCGGCCCTGTGCTGTGCTTCATGTGGCGACGCCGACCCTTAACCCGTGGCCTCCGGAGGACAGTCCGGAACGTGGTCCTCTCTGAGTCTCCCATCCATGTCCCCCAAGCCTCTGATGAGTCAGAGTTCACTTAAGGAGTGAAGGACCAAGGTGTAGCCACAGCCATGACTGTCTACAGGCAGACTGCAGCTCCGCCCGTGGCGGGGCACCCCGGCCGGTTGGCCGAGAGACCTTCATGTGTGTCCAGTGCGGCCCCTGGGAGTCTGCCTCTGCCACCGGCCAGCAGGTCCGTTCTGTTCTGCCATCCTTTCAAAATCGCCTGCCCTCTGCCTGCCTTCTTTAGGGAAGGGTGTGGGGACGTGCCTTCGGAGGGTTTCTGGAGTGATGGATGTAATGCGTTCAGATTGCCATCTTTATAGATTTCAGGCGTGGATTTACAGCTTCTGAGAAAACAATCAAACCACAAACTGAAATCATTATTAACAGATCAGAACCCTCGAAAGCCCCCAGACCTTGCTACTCAAATATACAAGGATAATAAATATTTTTTTCTTCCTGGTTTTCTCGCTTGCTTTTCTAAGCGCATGGCACCGTCTTTCCGTGGATGAGCCTCGGCGTGGCTGCGGGTTGAATGAACAGCGGGCCGTGCGGGGAGTGGGGTGCGGGGAAGGGAGGGGTGTCCAGAGCAGAGTTAGGCAATTATGACCTGGCTTTCCTCGCCGGTCTCCCAAGGAGGGCATTTTCTTTCCTCTGCCAACGGCGCTGCTGTTTGTTTGGAGAAGGAGAGCCGAGGGTTATGGAATTAGGGGTGTCCTGTGGACTGCACGTGTGGCTGGAGCTACCTGAAATCTGTAGGCTAATCGCTCCCAGATGGCCCCAGGCACTGCAGTCCCCAGAGCCCCAGCCGCACAGATCCCTCCCCGGGGCGTGTTTGGGGTCGGGGTGGGGGGTGGGTTTAAAGGGAAAGAGGGGATGAAAGTGTGTGGACATGGAAGGACAGAGTTAGGAACTGGGGTTTCTCTTGCCGCGATCTGTGGACCTAACATCCCACTTTCTCTCCAAACAGACGCCCTGGAGAAACAAAGCCGCCTTGCCCCTAATTCCAAACAGTGATTTCTTTGGAGGAAAAAGGAGAGGGAGAAGGAGAGATAGAGGATGAGGAGACACCAGAGGAGGAGGGAAACCAAGCTGCTTTGGGAGCGCCGAGCTCGGCTCAGGGCAGGCTGCGGTGGGGTGGGTGGAGTTCGTTTCGACAGGTTAGTCAGTCAGTAAATGTCAAAGGGCCACAGCTTTGGGAGCCTCCCGGTGCTGCCAGGTGGGCGGTGCGGTGCATCGAGGGGCTGAGCACAGACATCCCCCTGCAGCCAGCGGGCGCTCCCTGGGCTCTGGCTTTTGCTTTTTATTCTGGGATGCAGAGAAGATGGGGAGGGGTGGGGGGCACTCCGTTCTTCTGCGAAGCCCCTCTCCGAGCTTCTCTCTCCTCCCTGTCGCCGCGTCAGGCTTTGCCTGGGAGGCGCAGCGAACAGAGTGTGACTTGAACCACACAGACCTGGGGTCTGGCCTCCCCTTCAGCTTCTTCGCCTGAGAAGGGTTTGCAGGAGTGGAGCCTCGGGCTGACGTCCTTTCACCTCTTCGTTTTACTCTGATGCGTGTTCAGGTCTCTTTCTTCTCTGGGCCAGGTCCAGAGCCGACGTGGGCGTCCCTGTCCCCCATGTCCCGGAAAAGTCTTAAATGGATCCGGAAGAGCAGGACCTGGATCACCATCCTGCCCCTCTCTTTTTATTTTATCTTTTTGTTTCTGGGGGTGGGGAGCAGGTGACATGGAGAATCTTATTCCCCAGACCGGGGCTCGAACTTGTGCCTCCTGCAGGAAAAACAGTCTTAAACACGGGACGTCCAGGGCGTTCTCTCATTAGGTGGTTTATTGATAAGAGGAAATGTTACAGAGCCCTTTTTCTGTGCTTGGCACTCTGTTAAGGGCAGATTGGACAGATTGCCCCGTACCCTGCCAAGAAAACCTTTCCTGGTGCTTCTTCCTTCTCTCATTTCATACATGAGAAAGCTGAGGCTGGAAGTGGTGAATTCACTTTCCAAACTTTCACAGCTCTCAGGGTTAAGTGTAACAGCTGACCAGTAACAATAACGGTGAAACAAGGATAAAAGTTGCCACCAACCCTGGGATGCTGACGACGTAAAAAGTCCTTCACAGAGACGTCCCTAGTGGTCCAGTGGTTGGGACTCCAGGCTCCTTACGCAGGGCGCCTGGGTTCCATCCCCGACCAGGGAACTAGATCCCATATGCTGCAACTAAGACCCGGCGCACCCAGAGTAAATAAGTCTTTTAAAACCTCATTTACTACAAAGACCAGGTGAGCTAGGCTCCATCACCTCCGTTTTCCACTGGCGGAAATGCTACCTGTCGCCTGTTTCTTTTTGACTTTGTCTTATTGCCTTTAGCCTCTTTATTCTGTGAGGCAGTCAGATTTGCCTCTGATCTGGGGACGAATGCCCCCAGGCAAGGCTGTCGGTGAAGGAGCATGGTTTGGGAGGGAGGAGGGGCTGCTGGGATTTCTGCCCCTCAGTGCCTTTCCTGTGTTTTGCATAAGTCGTGGCTGATTGGGTAACCCTATGGTCTGTCTCACTTCCCGCTGGTACTCACTTCTCTGCCTGCTAGACGTTCCCCTCGAGTGTCCAGATCCGAGAGAAGGGCCGTGGAAGAGAAGAATGCGTCTTTTAGGGGAGGAATCAAGATTAGAATCGTCTAGCTAAAACTTGGTCTGTATGAGAACGTATTCAATTTGTGTAACAGTGATGTTTAAGCCTTGATCGTGCACAGCACGTCGGGAGGAGGCTGTGAGGCTGGTCTAAGGAAGGAGGAAGCTGCCGCTCAGAAGGGCGGGTGGACGTGGAGCTCAGAGGCCCTGAGGATCCTGGTGTCCTTTCCACTCTTTGGTTAGTTTAGTAGCACATTTTATCGAGGTTTCTTGAGCTCAGATCATTCTCAGGGAGCCAGAGAGTCTAGTGGGGGCAAGAACAATGACAAACTCAAGCATGAGGACTCCTGCCTTCAGGAGGCATCCAGTACATTCTTAAGAGCAGCACAGAGCCCTTTAAAAACATCAACGCGCGTCCACTCCACAGACACTTCCCGACGGTCTGAGAGAGGCCTGGGCCGTGCTGCCCACCGTCGTAAGTGGACCCACCCCAGGGCAACTTCGAGTCTTCACTCATCACGTCAGGCCGTGGCGATTTCTCAGCTAAAGTCGTTGCCCGTCCAGTTTTTGGCAGAGAAGTTTCCCTTTGGGGACCTGATTTAAAAAAAAACTGCATCAGTGCCACGCAACCGCACACTGCCCTCTGCCTCCCCTGCCCCGTGTCGGGCGCTCATCCGCGTCTTTTTCTAAGTCTGTGGCGGCAAAGGTTACCATGGATGGTATCCAGTGCTGTGTGCATTGAAAGCTGTGAATCAAAAGGTAGAGAGAGGGCTTCCCTGGTGGTCTAGTGGGTAGAGAGTCCTCTTTGCAGTGCAGGGGGCACCGGTTCAATCCCTGGCCCGGGAAGATCCTACGTGCCGTGGAGTGGCTGGACGGGTGTGTCCAATGACGAGCCAGCACTCTGGAGCGCATGCGCCCAGAGTCAGTGCTCTGCAATGAGAGAGGCCACTGCAATGGGAGGCCCACACAGGCCAAAGAACAAAGATGAAAATAAATAAATAAAAATAAAATAAAATAAATAAAAGACCAATAAAAGAGACCAAATTTTTTTTTTTTAAAAAGGCATATATATATATATAGAGAGACTCCATTAAAAAAAAAAGAGAAAAAAGAAAAGCTAACCCTCAAGCCCCCCCAAACCCTAAACCTCAGACTCCTGGAAGGAACCAGTGGTGTAAACCATGAAACCGTCCCAGACGGCAGACACACTGTGAGCAAGGGGGGCCTTTTCTGAGGAGACAGCAGTTGCTGCCACTGAGGAGGCCTGGCGTCCCCCGAAGAGTGGGGCTCTCGAAAGCGAGACATCGTCTTCCTGCTGGCCCCCCACCGCCAGGCCTTGGTGCCTCCCAGGAGGCTGGCCTTCTCCTCTGGGGCTCCTGGCTGACCCCGGAGGTCTGAGCCCGGCATCGCCTTGGTGACCCTCACCCCTCCTGCCAGCCCTTGCCAGCCTTGCCTTGCCGATTCCCCACAGTTTCTGAAGAAAGATGCTGTTACTTCCTCCACGCTGCCCAGGTTAGGAACAAAGGCAGGCTCGGGATCCTCTTGGAGCAGGAGAGAGTGGAATTGGCATTCCTTTAAAATTGGTTGTTATTATAGCTGATTTCTGCTAGCAATTACCTGACAGTATAGAGAGGGATCTGAGTTGTTGAGGGTCCTGGTGGGTTTTCCCTCTTCTTTTCTCGCAGAGCCTTACAAGAAAGCACACGCTCTCAGCTTAGACTTTGACAGGCCCGGTGCACACGTCCTCTCTGACACCCGGGGAGAGCTTACTGGACAAATCATTGTTTTATTCAGGGGTGTGTGTGTGTGTGTGTGTGTGTCCGTGTACATGCATTCTTTGAGAAAATAAAATGGGAGCAATTTTCTTGGGTTTGATGATCACACCTTTTCTTGAGAACTCAATTGTGGAAAAAAAGTACGGAGTTGCTGAATTTTAGAAAACAGAGAGACTTCTAGGGATGGTTTGCGTCCCAAGCGGACGTAGAGTTTTTTCAAATCTGATTTGAGCAGATGCCTTGGAGGCAGTTGGTGTTCAGCAGGTAGCTATTTGTTGAAAGGCATTGCACCTGCTCAGCCTGATACGCGCAGGGGAAAGGAAGTCTGTGTCGTGTTGGAAGTGCTGGGAGTGGGGGGAGCACCTGTTGTGTTGATGATCTGGGAGATAGGCAAGTCCTGAAGATGCAGACCGCGCAAAGCTCGAGCAGGTGGTCCGCACACGTGGCCCAACCTCACAGCTCACCCTGGGGGCTTCCCTGGAGGTTCGGTGGTTAAGATATGGCCTTCCGGTGTGAGGGGGGTGGGGTTCAATCCGTGGCTGGGAAGCTAAGGCTCCACGTGCCTTGCAGCCTTACAACCAAAAAACATTTAAAAAAAAAAGCCCCAATTTTTGCCAACACAATGCGACCTCCAAATACCTTTCAGTTAATAATCCTAAAAACAGGATTTAAAATGTGACCTCTGTGTTCCTGTAAATAGACTGTGTGACCGTCTGAGAAACACTTAGCTTCTCAAGGAGGCTGTTTGGTTTTTTTTTCCTGTTAAATTAGAACTTGTCTGAATTTCCAGATAGCTTTCATTTCTTTTTTCTTTATTTCTAATCGGAGGGAAATTGCTTTTCAGTGCTGTGTGGGCTTCTACTCTGGCGCAGCGCAAGGCAGCCCCAGTTACACCTCTGTCCCCTCCCTGGGGAGCCTCCCGCCCCTCCCGCGACCCCACCCCTCTGGGGCATCATGAGCGCTGGGCTGAGCTCCCGGTGTGACACAGTGTCTCTCACACGCTGTCTGTTTTGCACATGGTAATAAGCTGCTTCCACTGGAGCGTGCTGGGGAGGTTGAGCTCTGAGGTATGAGCTGGGTTTAAAAAGCCGACCAAGCCCAACAGCTGCCGTGCTATTGCATTAGATCCAGTCGCGTGATAGAGGAGCTGGGGGTGGAACTGGTGGCTGCCCCCAAGGCCCCGGCCTGGTGAGAGCTAAGGCGCTCTGCCAGTATCTCTGGCAACCCCACAATCCTCACGAGCTCCGTGGACACTAAACGAAAAATTCCCCAACACCAGGAGACCGGGCTGTCTGGGGGTGGACGGAAGCTTCTGGGAGGCATCCGCCTTGTGGGAGGCTTTTCTGAGGCCGTGTGTAGAGGGGTCAAGTGCATGTACGACTGTGTAATAGGAGCTTCGTCCCAGATGATCAGAACCTCTTTCAACGAAGATGGATTTGACCGCGCAGAGAGGGCCCTGTGAGTTCCAACCCACACCCGAGTGACGGCCGCCCCCTCCCCTCTTTGTTTCCGCCATCCTGACTCCTCTCTGATGCCCCCAGAGCAGTGGTTTTCGTTTTCAACCCTCAGAGTCTGACTTTGTGATCTCAGATTGCGGACTCAAAGAACTGGAAAGGTCAGTCTGACTAACGCCTCACCCAGCGTCCCCGGGATTCGCATCCAAAACAAACAGATCCAAGATGGGCTGTAGGCTCCCGAGAGATGATTCCCATGTGTGAGAAAGCCTGGGAGAAACGGAGGCGTTTCAGTCTGACGTCACTCAGGTTCCTGATCCAGGGCTGCCTGCTGCTTGGGTTGGATCCTCACAGAAGGACTAGTTATTTGAAAATGTGACTCTGTTTCCTGTAAATAGACGGGCTGTGTTTAGGAGGCTTCTTAAAATTTTCTAAAGATAGCTTTCATTTCTTTTTCTTTATTTCTAATCGGAGGGAAATTGCTTTTCAGTGCTGTGTGGGCTTCTACTCTGGCGCAGCGCAAGGCAGCCCCAGTTACACCTCTGTCCCCTCCCTGGGGAGCCTCCCGCCCCTCCGCGACCCCACCCCTCTGGGGCATCATGAGCGCTGGGCTGAGCTCCCGGTGTGACACAGTGTCTCTCACACGCTGTCTGTTTTGCACATGGTAATAAGCTGCTTCCACTGGAGCGTGCTGGGGAGGTTGAGCTCTGAGGTATGAGCTGGGTTTAAAAAGCCGACCAAGCCCAACAGCTGCCGTGCTATTGCATTAGATCCAGTCGCGTGATAGAGGAGCTGGGGGTGGAACTGGTGGCTGCCCCCAAGGCCCCGGCCTGGTGAGAGCTAAGGCGCTCTGCCAGTATCTCTGGCAACCCCACAATCCTCACGAGCTCCGTGGACACTAAACGAAAAATTCCCCAACACCAGGAGACCGGGCTGTCTGGGGGTGGACGGAAGCTTCTGGGAGGCATCCGCCTTGTGGGAGGCTTTTCTGAGGCCGTGTGTAGAGGGGTCAAGTGCATGTACGACTGTGTAATAGGAGCTTCGTCCCAGATGATCAGAACCTCTTTCAACGAAGATGGATTTGACCGCGCAGAGAGGGCCCTGTGAGTTCCAACCCACACCCGAGTGACGGCCGCCCCCTCCCCTCTTTGTTTCCGCCATCCTGACTCCTCTCTGATGCCCCCAGAGCAGTGGTTTTCGTTTTCAACCCTCAGAGTCTGACTTTGTGATCTCAGATTGCGGACTCAAAGAACTGGAAAGGTCAGTCTGACTAACGCCTCACCCAGCGTCCCCGGGATTCGCATCCAAAACAAACAGATCCAAGATGGGCTGTAGGCTCCCGAGAGATGATTCCCATGTGTGAGAAAGCCTGGGAGAAACGGAGGGCGTTTCTCAAGCTCGCTGACGTCACTCAGGTTCCTGATCCAGGGCTGCCCCTGCTTGTGCTTGGGGGTTGGGATCCTCACGGAAGGACTAGTCTTGGAGGGTTAAAAAAAAAAAAAAATAGAGGGGGTGGGAGAAGAGTTCTTTCTGCAAATCAAAGGAGAAACCAGATAAAACCAAGGAAGTCCAAGAAAAATACAACGCTATTGTTTTGGGGGCATGAGATGCTGGCTCCGAGGTTTCATTGAGTAATCGAAGTCACACCCTTTCTCTGTGGGACCGAAGGAATGTTGGCCGTGTCTGTGGAGGCAGGTGGGAGGCGGGCAGACAGGTCTACGGAGATGAGAATTCCTCAGAGCCCAAACTCTTGGAACATCCCCGTGGCCTTGTAGCTGGGAGGCTGGGACCCAAAGAAGCAGGAATGTGGGGCTGAATTTGAGCCAGGCCAAAGTGACCATGGATAAGGGATGGGGAGAGGGCAGCAGAAGAAGGCTACAAGGAGGGAAATGACCTGGCGCTCTCTCTCTCTCTCTCTTTTTTTTTGTCCTTATGTGAACAGGGGCTCCTGTGTCCTCAGAAGCCCCTTGGCTCCCTTATGCCAAACCATAGGGCGGCGACCCAGGCAGAGGTGGCGTGTCTGGGTCTGGGGTGCGACGGGAAGCAGGAAGTAGCCGTCATTTCACAAGAAGGCTTGACGGTGGGGAGAGAGCCAGCAAAAGCTGGCAGACCCCCAAGGTGGGGTAGGAACGTCTGGCCCAGCCTGAAGAACATTTGGCTCCATGTCGTTCTGTGGGTAGGTGAAAAAACACGGCCGTCCGCAAGGCTGTCCTGCCAGCCCACCTTAAATCATCCCTTCCTCTTGCCTGCCCTTGATTGCATCTCCACGATGACATGTCCGCTGCCAGCGGGAACGCCGAGGCCCAAGGAGGGGTGGCTGTGAGCAGATGGCAGGAGAGCTCCGGCCGAAGCGAGTCCTTGAATATAATTCTCATAAACACGGGCAGGCTCCTGAGGTAGCTGCCCCCCGTTTCCTCCCTCTGCCTCCCCTCTCATGCCGTCTCCCCCTTAGTTGGTAGCAGGAATCCTAGGTGCAGACGCACCTCGGGACTTGCTCGGGAATCTGCTTTGGGGAGCGTTTCACTGTTGAATCTGTTGGTGGACCTTTTCCCTCTGAATACGTCCATCCGTCCTGGGGATCTTTGTCTCTCTCCTGGGCTGGGCATCTCTTATCCAATCTCTAACTTATCTTCTTCAACTATGAGTGGCAAAGACTCAAAAGAGGATTTCTCCTTCTTTTCTACATTGGATTCAACGTGTATCAGACCATCCACAGCATCCTGCCCGGGCGTATTTGAGAAAGACGATGTCATTACGATTTTTGGTTGCTTCCAAAACACTTGTTCAGCAGTGATTTGTTTAGTTCTCGAGTCTCTGGACTTGTGCAAATGGGTGTTGTTCCTTATCTAATATGCAGCAATACTCTTAAAAAAACAAACAAACAACTTTTCACTTTGTATTGGGGTATAGCCGATTATCAATGCTGAGATCATTTCTGGTGAACAATGAAGGGATTCAGCCAGACACGTGCATGAATCCATTCTCCCCCAAACTCCCTCCCATCCAGGCTAAGGCGTAACATTAAGCAGAACTCCGTGTGCTATTCAGTAGCTCCTTGTTGGGTATCCATTTCAAATAGAGCGGTCTGTATATGTCCATCCCAAACACCCTAAATACCCTTCCCTGCGTCCTGCGCCTCATACAATGATAAGCTCATTCTCGAGGTCTGTGCGTTTTTTTCTATTTTGTAAGTTCACTTGTTTCGTTTTTTTTTGCATTCCACCTATAAGGGATGTCATACTCTATTTCTCCTTTTCTTGCCCAGCAGTATTGCTTGACTCAGAAATCATAAATTCTTTCTCTCTCTTTTTCTGTTTGATAAGCTTGCTCTGTGACTTATTTTTCTTCAAGATTTTTTGATATGGACCATTTTTAAAGTCTTTATTGAATTTGTCACAGTGTTGCTTCTGCTTTATGTTTAGGTTTCTTGACCAGGAGGCACGTGGGATCTTAGCTTCTCAATCAGGGACTGAACCCTCACCCTCCGCATTGGAAGGCAAAGTCTTAGCCACTGCACTGCCAGGGAAGTTCCAGCTCCGTGATTTCAGAAAAGCTGTGTCACATCTCAGCTTCAGTTGTATCGCTCACTCAAAGGTGGTTATTCATCAACAGTTAGCATCCACTCACTCCTCTTTTGCCTTTCCGAAGGCCAGAAGGCTGACCTTAGTGACCTCTGGCACGCTCCCTCATGGAATTTGGTTAGAGTTGCATTCAGAGATGCTTAGAAGGAAGGAATGGTTGGAAACCGTCAAGAGCTTTGGCCTAAAATATGGCAAAGACTCAAAAGAGGATTTCTCCTTCTTTTCTACATTGGATTCAACGTGTATCAGACCATCCACAGCATCCTGCCGGGCGTATTTGAGAAAGCGATGTCATTACGATTTTGGTTGCTTCCAAAACACTTGTTCAGCAGTGATTTGTTTAGTTCTCGAGTCTCTGGACTTGTGCAAATGGGTGTTGTTCCTTATCTAATATGCAGCAATACTCTTAAAAAAACAAACAAACAACTTTTCACTTTGTATTGGGGTATAGCCGATTATCAATGCTGAGATCATTTCTGGTGAACAATGAAGGGATTCAGCCAGACACGTGCATGAATCCATTCTCCCCCAAACTCCCTCCCATCCAGGCTAAGGCGTAACATTAAGCAGAACTCCGTGTGCTATTCAGTAGCTCCTTGTTGGGTATCCATTTCAAATAGAGCGGTCTGTATATGTCCATCCCAAACACCCTAAATACCCTTCCCTGCGTCCTGCGCCTCATACAATGATAAGCTCATTCTCGAGGTCTGTGCGTTTTCTATTTTGTAAGTTCACTTGTTTCGTTTTTGCATTCCACCTATAAGGGATGTCATACTCTATTTCTCCTTTTCTTGCCCAGCAGTATTGCTTGACTCAGAAATCATAAATTCTTTCTCTCTCTTTTTCTGTTTGATAAGCTTGCTCTGTGACTTATTTTTCTTCAAGATTTTTTGATATGGACCATTTTTAAAGTCTTTATTGAATTTGTCACAGTGTTGCTTCTGCTTTATGTTTAGGTTTCTTGACCAGGAGGCACGTGGGATCTTAGCTTCTCAATCAGGGACTGAACCCTCACCCTCCGCATTGGAAGGCAAAGTCTTAGCCACTGCACTGCCAGGGAAGTTCCAGCTCCGTGATTTCAGAAAAGCTGTGTCACATCTCAGCTTCAGTTGTATCGCTCACTCAAAGGTGGTTATTCATCAACAGTTAGCATCCACTCACTCCTCTTTTGCCTTTCCGAAGGCCAGAAGGCTGACCTTAGTGACCTCTGGCACGCTCCCTCATGGAATTTGGTTAGAGTTGCATTCAGAGATGCTTAGAAGGAAGGAATGGTTGGAAACCGTCAAGAGCTTTTTTGGCCTAAAATATGGCAATCCACTAATCCATGCTTAAGGCATCCCATGCCTCACCCTAGAAACAGAGAAGAGCTCATCAGCTCTGGCGCGAGAACCCCAGAACTCTTAGGGTTTCAGATTTGCATGGCAGCCACCACGGAAAATATCTTTGGGCTGAAGAGATGAGGGATGAGCCGATCTGGCAATATTTCCACGAAGTAAATAGTTGTGTTTACAGTAGGGCATATGGACAGAGTTTAGACTTGATAGATTTCCATCCCTTAAAAAAACATAAAGATGGTCGAGCCAACAGGAGATAATACCTTCACAAGTGCCGGCGTCTGAAGTCCACGTGTCTGATACGGCGTGGCGCCACCAGCCGTACTGTTTCCGTATCCCTCCGCTCCTGTCACAACCATCCTGTCCGTTTTTCTGAATTTAAAACCGGAGCGCTCAGAGCAGTGCTTTGAAGAAAGGTCTGTGCCCTCTAGACAGAAAACAGCCCTCCAAGGAGTCCTGGATTTGGGCATAGCATGCTTGGCGTTCAGGCTTAGCTCTCTTTAAAGAATGGAGTAGAGGAATCTGGGGCCTTCCTAGGGGGCTTCGTGGTAAAGAATTCACCTACCAAGGCAGGGCATGTGAGTGTGATCCCTGGGTCAGGAAGATCCCCTGGAGAAAGAAACGGCCACCTGTTCCAGCATTCTTGCCTGGAAAATCCCGTGGATAGAGGAGCCTGGTGGGCTTGCAAAAAGGTCGGCCATGACTTGGTGACTAAATAACCACAATAAATAGGAATCCAAGGCAGTGAGAAACCATTATTGTTAGTGATGTTCTCAGGTATAATCAGGTGATGACCGGGGCCTCTTTCTAAAAATGTGACCGCTGGTGATACTAGCCCTTGAATTATTCATTGAGAAGCCATGGCAAGCGAAACCTTTGTACCGAACACGCTGTGCTCACTATGGCTCCTTGTACACGTGCCCTCCCCCGAGGTGGAGGGCCTGGGGGTCCCCCTCATTCTCTGCCACGGGAGGAACGCCAAGAGCCCTCTCCTCACCGGGCCACTGTGAGGGTCGACCTAGTGGATGTTACCTGGAAGTGTTCCCGACATCCAGTAAATGCTCAGCATAGGCTAACTGGACGAGCTCACTGCTCATCATACATTGAAGGTGAACTGAGGCTCAGAGCAAGAAAATAACACATCTGAGAAGACTCTTGAGAGTTCCTTGGCATAAGGAGATCAAACCAGTCAGCCCTGAAGAAAACCCACCCCGAATATTCACTGGAAGGACATGTACCAAAGCTGAAGCTCCAACACTTTGGCCACCGGATGCAAAGAGACGACTCACTGGAGAAGACTCTGATGATGGAAACGACTGAGGACAGGAGGAGAAGGGGGCAACAGAGGATGAGATGGTTGGATGGCATCGCTGACTCAACGGACATGAATGGGAGCAAACTTTGGAGGATAGTGGAGGACAGAGGAGCCTGGTGTGCTGTGGTCCGTGGGGCCGTGAAGAGTCGGACGCGACTTGGCCAGTGAAGAGCAGCAGCAGGTTCATGGAGCTGCTGAGGGAAAGGGTTGAGATCGGAGCACAGAGCTGTGTGTGACCAGGTTCTCCTCCTTTCGGATTAATTCTGTATTGGGGTAAAGCTGATTAACAGTGTTGTGGTAGTTTGGATGAGCAGCAAAAGGACTCCACCACAAATATACACATGCCCATGCACCCCCAAACCCCTCCATCCAGGCTGATGCACAGCATTGAGCAGGGTTCCCTGGGCTGTACGGGAGGTCCTTGTTGGTTATCCACCCTAAACATAGCCGTGTGTATGTGTCCACCCCAAACTCCCTGCCTATCCCTCCCCACAGCCTTCCCTCCTCCCTGCCCCCAGCCCTGACAACCACACGTTCATTCTCAAAGTCCGGGAGTCCATTTCTGTTTTGTAAGTGCATTCATTTGCATCATTTCGTTTGAGATCCCACGTATGAGGAGGTGCCTTCTGAGGCTTTATCTCATTGGATAAATGTTTGGAGTTGATGCCAATGCTCATTTAAATATTTAACCAAGACTTATGTCAAAGTTGACTGTTGGCGTCAGAGAACTGGGAACTAGAATTCCATCCTCAAAGCAAGAGTGGAAAGATGGATTCCAGTCTCTCACTCTCAGGCCATCAGATCCGAGCAGGAAAAGAGACCCGTCCTTCTCAAGAAGCCTTCACCATCCCAGCCAAGAGCGAGCATGGGCCTCCGGTCAGAGCAGGTTCCCATGAAGCAGGCACATGCTGGCCAAACAAGCGGCAGGAGGAAGAGGATCCCTCGGCAGAGACCTCTCAAGGCTGCGGAGAAGAGGTGACGGGAGTGGGGACTGGCGGCAGACCTGCCTAGGAGGAGCGGGGTCCCTGGGCTCACCGCCTGGGAGGATGCCTGCCGAGCCTGGGGGCACCCAGGGCCTAAGATAATTGTCCAGTGTTTATAGTTGGAAAGGGATACTGCACTTCCAGGATAATTCCCTCCAGCCTCCTCTTGGGCTAAGATTTCCAACTGGTCTAGAATCCTGAAGAGAAATCAGAGGCTGATTACCTGGCCGAGTGGCCTGCAATCACACTTTTCAACACTAATTATCTGCTCCTTGAATTCAATGACACTGAGCGTCTGGGCTCTGGCTGGGGCCAGCCTCGCTCCGTGCTTTGCATCACTGGCTTAAGACAATGATTTGAGTGGACAAAGTGCCCTCACGATGCCTTGATAAGCAGGAAATGAACGCTTGTTTGCAAATAAGATTGGGAAATGGGATCGGCTTCTTGTTCGTAGCAGCAAAAGGACTCCACCACAAATATACACATGCCCATGCACCCCCAAACCCCTCCATCCAGGCTGATGCACAGCATTGAGCAGGGTTCCCTGGGCTGTACGGGAGGTCCTTGTTGGTTATCCACCCTAAACATAGCCGTGTGTATGTGTCCACCCCAAACTCCCTGCCCATCCCTCCCCACAGCCTTCCCTCCTCCCTGCCCCCAGCCCTGACAACCACACGTTCATTCTCAAAGTCCGGGAGTCCATTTCTGTTTTGTAAGTGCATTCATTTGCATCATTTCGTTTGAGATCCCACGTATGAGGAGGTGCCTTCTGAGGCTTTATCTCATTGGATAAATGTTTGGAGTTGATGCCAATGCTCATTTAAATATTTAACCAAGACTTATGTCAAAGTTGACTGTTGGCGTCAGAGAACTGGGAACTAGAATTCCATCCTCAAAGCAAGAGTGGAAAGATGGATTCCAGTCTCTCACTCTCAGGCCATCAGATCCGAGCAGGAAAAGAGACCCGTCCTTCTCAAGAAGCCTTCACCATCCCAGCCAAGAGCGAGCATGGGCCTCCGGTCAGAGCAGGTTCCCATGAAGCAGGCACATGCTGGCCAAACAAGCGGCAGGAGGAAGAGGATCCCTCGGCAGAGACCTCTCAAGGCTGCGGAGAAGAGGTGACGGGAGTGGGGACTGGCGGCAGACCTGCCTAGGAGGAGCGGGGTCCCTGGGCTCACCGCCTGGGAGGATGCCTGCCGAGCCTGGGGGCACCCAGGGCCTAAGATAATTGTCCAGTGTTTATAGTTGGAAAGGGATACTGCACTTCCAGGATAATTCCCTCCAGCCTCCTCTTGGGCTAAGATTTCCAACTGGTCTAGAATCCTGAAGAGAAATCAGAGGCTGATTACCTGGCCGAGTGGCCTGCAATCACACTTTTCAACACTAATTATCTGCTCCTTGAATTCAATGACACTGAGCGTCTGGGCTCTGGCTGGGGCCAGCCTCGCTCCGTGCTTTGCATCACTGGCTTAAGACAATGATTTGAGTGGACAAAGTGCCCTCACGATGCCTTGATAAGCAGGAAATGAACGCTTGTTTGCAAATAAGATTGGGAAATGGGATCGGCTTCTTGTTCTGCATCCATCTTTGGGTAACTAGCCCGATAATACTCCAGTCGAAAGACTACGTTCGTGGGCACCAAGAAAGGACGTCTTTCTTAGTGACCATCTCCTGTAACTTTCTGTATCTGAAGCTGAGGGCAGAAGTGAAAGGAACGCTGTCTTATGTGCTTTGTATCCATCTGAAATCACTCCAGCATCCGCGTTTTCTCGTGGGCATTTAGGGAAACGGGTAATGATTTGATGTGAAACTGTTGACACGTTCGATGTACTCACTGCCACCGTGTCTTTTCCTAGGTGCCTGGTTCTGTTCTCAGCCTTCTGTGGCCAGTTCCTCCAGGAAGCCCTCCTTCTCTGAATGGAACAGAAATCTGTTTCAGCGTCAGGGCTCCTGAGCATTACACGAACAGCTCTGGAGTAGGATCGTACGAGGGGTGTATTACTTGGTAAGTGAAATGTGTTACGAGTGTCTGGGCGCTCATGGAGTTTAAGAGATACATTTGATGAAGGGAGAGAGCTTAGGGCTGCTGGAGCCGCCTACTTTGGTGTCCGTTTTACGGTATCATTTCTCATGAAAGAGCATTGGGGGCAAAGGATCGGTGCTCACAGTATTTAATCTTTGGGGTACATTACTTTCAAATATTGACCTCTTAAGTTAGAGAAGACCAGTAGTGTTCTGGCGGCAGACCTGCCTAGGAGGAGCGGGGTCCCTGGGCTCACCGCCTGGGAGGATGCCTGCCGAGCCTGGGGGCACCCAGGGCCTAAGATAATTGTCCAGTGTTTATAGTTGGAAAGGGATACTGCACTTCCAGGATAATTCCCTCCAGCCTCCTCTTGGGCTAAGATTTCCAACTGGTCTAGAATCCTGAAGAGAAATCAGAGGCTGATTACCTGGCCGAGTGGCCTGCAATCACACTTTTCAACACTAATTATCTGCTCCTTGAATTCAATGACACTGAGCGTCTGGGCTCTGGCTGGGGCCAGCCTCGCTCCGTGCTTTGCATCACTGGCTTAAGACAATGATTTGAGTGGACAAAGTGCCCTCACGATGCCTTGATAAGCAGGAAATGAACGCTTGTTTGCAAATAAGATTGGGAAATGGGATCGGCTTCTTGTTCTGCATCCATCTTTGGGTAACTAGCCCGATAATACTCCAGTCGAAAGACTACGTTCGTGGGCACCAAGAAAGGACGTCTTTCTTAGTGACCATCTCCTGTAACTTTCTGTATCTGAAGCTGAGGGCAGAAGTGAAAGGAACGCTGTCTTATGTGCTTTGTATCCATCTGAAATCACTCCAGCATCCGCGTTTTCTCGTGGGCATTTAGGGAAACGGGTAATGATTTGATGTGAAACTGTTGACACGTTCGATGTACTCACTGCCACCGTGTCTTTTCCTAGGTGCCTGGTTCTGTTCTCAGCCTTCTGTGGCCAGTTCCTCCAGGAAGCCCTCCTTCTCTGAATGGAACAGAAATCTGTTTCAGCGTCAGGGCTCCTGAGCATTACACGAACAGCTCTGGAGTAGGATCGTACGAGGGGTGTATTACTTGGTAAGTGAAATGTGTTACGAGTGTCTGGGCGCTCATGGAGTTTAAGAGATACATTTGATGAAGGGAGAGAGCTTAGGGCTGCTGGAGCCGCCTACTTTGGTGTCCGTTTTACGGTATCATTTCTCATGAAAGAGCATTGGGGGCAAAGGATCGGTGCTCACAGTATTTAATCTTTGGGGTACATTACTTTCAAATATTGACCTCTTAAGTTAGAGAAGACCAGTAGTGTTCTGGGTGGAGCTGGCTTCTCCTGAAACATGCTGATGCCCCAAGTCCCGGTACCTTGGAATCTGACCTTATTTGGACATAAGGCCGTTGAGATCTGATTCGTCAAGATGAGGTCATGCTGAGAGGGCATGCCTGGGATCCTATAGGATTGTCCTTTTGAAAAGGGAAAATGAGGACACACATGGAAGGCAGATTCAGGGAGCACGCCACGAGGACGCACGGGGTTAGACCCATGAGTCTTTCAGCCGTGGGGCGCCGGAAGGTCCAGACGCAGGGAGAAGGACACAGAGCAGGTGCTTTCCTGGCACGCGCAGAGGGGCCGTGGTCCTCCTGAGACTGTGACCTTGGACTGACAGGGTGCTGCTGTTGGTTTAGTCCACCCAGTCTGTGGCACTCCGTTCAGGCAGGCTGAGGAAACGGAAGCACCAGCTTCGGCAGGTCCAGATGCTTCAGACGGGAGCCGCGTGTCCACTCCCCAAGGCAGAGCGCACAGAGCGCCCTTTGCTTTTCCAGCCTGGGAAGTGGGAGGCTCTCGGTCTGGGATGACAGAAGTCTCAGGAGTGCCTGGCCTACCTGGACGTGTTTGAGTTTCAGGGAACTGAATCAACTCGGAGCAAGCCTCAGGCCCCATTGCTAAGAGGGGTCGGGGTACAGTCGAGATAGACATATGGGAGGATGGACTTCCACTCTGAGTCTCTCCTTCATCCGCCTTACTCCCGTCTCTCTGAGAGCTCAGCCAAGAGAAAAGTACTCAGGATCGGGACTCACGTTACAGTCCAGGATGGTTAAAAACATAGGTGGTTTTAATGGATTTTTCTCATCTACTGACCCAATTGTACAGCCCTTTGTAATGGACGGTTTCCTTTACAGACCACATGAGGTCATGAAACTCCCCCTAAAGGTACCTGGAACTCAGTGGGGAAGTGGAGACTGTCTAGACAGAAAATAATGAGTGTATTTAACCTTCATCTTTTGGTTACTGCCCTGAGAATCACTAGATATAGATATAGATATAGATCTACCAGGAACGGATCTCTCTCTCTCTCTCTCTCTCTCTCTATATATATATATATGTATATCTACTAGGAAAGAGCCTGCCTGCTAATGCAGATTTGAGAGATGAGGGTTCAGATCCCTGGGTAAGGAGGATCCCGTGGAGAAGGGCACAGCACCCCACTCCAGTTTTCCTGCCTGGAGACTCCCACGGACAGAGGAGCCTGGCAGGCTACAGTCCATATGGCCACAAAGAGTCGGACACGACTAAGGAGACTTAGCACGCACATGCATATTGAATTTCATATTTTTATTTATTTATTTATTTATTTTTGGTGGCGCTGGACCTTCATTGCCGTGAGGACTTTTCTCCAGTCGTGGTGAGCAGGGACGACTCTCTGCTTCTCCTTTGCAGGCTTCTCCTCGCAGTGGCTTCCCTTGTTGCAGAGCATGGGCTCTAGAGCACAGGCTCCGTGGTTGTGGTGCACAGGCTTAGTTGCTCAGAGCACGTGGGGTCTTCCCAGACCAGGGATTGAACCTGTATCTCCTACACCGGCAGGTGGATTCTTCACCACTGAGCCTGATGAGTTTCTTTGTCTATGTAGCTTCTGCTCTGTGATGGGAAGGATGACCAGGGAGGAGATTTCTCTTCCCTGGTCCCTTGCCTTTTTTCTCCTTTTTTTGCCATCTCAGTGTTTAAAACCATTGAACCATAGAACTGGAAGGGCCCTCAGAGAGCAATATTAAAGCTTCCTTATGTTCACTCGAGGAGCTGAGTTCCAAAGGAGGAATCAAACTTGTCCAAGGTACTTTTGCCTTAAAGTGACTTTGAATCCTCATATTCTGAACCTTTCTCTCCGTGTCTGTTTTGTTGTGGTTGTTTAGTTGCTAGGTTATGTCCAGCTCTTTTGCAACCCCATGGCCAGAGCCTGGTGGGCTACAGTTAAGACAAGGATATTGGAATGGGTTGCCATTCCCTCCTTCAGGGGATCTTCTTGACCCAGGGATCGAACCTGAGACTCCTGCATTGGCAGGCAGGCTCTTTACCACTGAGCCACCAGGGAAGCCCACACCATGTCTCTGTTCCTTCCTTTCCTCTGGAAGGTTCAAGGCTTGCGTTGTGATTTGACAAGTGCCTCACCTGTGTTAGCAAGTGGGGGAATGGTGCCTCCTGGGGGGAATGTCATGGCCCAAACATCACAGCTTACTCAACAGCAGAGCTGGAAGCCACAGTACTCTGGGGAGGTTCCTCCTTCAGCTAGAGCAAAGGGACCCCACCCGTGGGGCCGTGCTAGGGCGTCACTGCCATCAGCAGATGGAGAGGGAAAATGGTACCTTCCTGTGAGATTTCCATTCTCTGCCACATGCTTGCAGCTTAGCTGTTTCTTGTTTCAGGTCAACAGGGGCACTTTGATTCAATAGGAGTGATGCCTGCTATCTGTAAATGAGGTGACTTATTTTTTTCCTGCTGTGAATCTTCCCAACATAAATAGAATGCTCTATGGTCATGGCACACTCATAGGTCTGGCATCGTAGTCAAAGCAAGTCAACAAATATTGGGTGGGCACCCACGATGCCGAAGGTGAAAGGCGTGATGTGTGAGCTCCTCTATTTGAGTTGGTTCCTAGCCTCAAGAAGGATGACTCAGGAGCCACTTAGCAAGTCAACATGCCCAAAATAAGGATGTTCTATGAGGAAAAGAGCCACTGGCCACCCCATGGTTCACCTCCAAGTCTTTCCTGTCACGTCTCTCCATTCCTAGCCCGGTCCTGTTGCTGTGGCCACGGCCACATCCTGCTCACTCAGTTTGGTGCCATGGCCGAGGTTTTGCCCCACCTCCTCCTAAAATGGCCCAAATAATGCAGTGGAAAGACGGGCCACCTGGGATCCTCGCTCCTTCATCCTCCTCTATTACGAGAACCAGGTGGGGAAGAAAAAGCCCTATGTGCCTCATGCTCCGTGTTTGTGAATGAGGACGCTCTCCCAAAGGAAATGGAAACAGGCATGGGGAGGACGTGTGCGGCCTCATTCACGGTAGCCGAGACAGGGAGACGGTCTCATGGCCTGCTGTCTTTAAATCGAGGACCAAACAGAGGAAGGAGATCTGCCATGACAATAGCCATACACTCGGTCATTTACTCGGCCCCTAAGATGAGTCAAACCCACTTGAAGGTGTCTTGTTTGTAAACACGTGTCAGATTTGAAATTTTTTCTTTTAGTATTAAAATTCAGCTATGGATGCATATGAAACAAACAAAAAAATGGAGATAATTTTTCTCCCCCCTCCAAAAACACCTGTAATAAGGGGATTCTATCCTTCATCCAGTTCTAAAACTTTATCATCTCTCTGTGCCCGTCTCGGTTTCATCGCTCTCTTCAAGAATTGAACCCAAACTCTTTTCTTTTAATGTTTTCCCAGTGAATGCTAGCTCAAAGCATTTGTCTAAGTCATTTCATTTTGCTATTCAATGTTTTCTTTTCATGGTTTCTAGAACAGTGGCATAAGTATGTATTTCGTGTTCTGAGTGGCTCTGGAGTGTAGAATTGCATCCTTTATTTATTTATAATCTCAGGCACTTGACGAATCTGTATCATACAAGTAGAAAAATGTCCCTACTTACTCCTTTTTATTGAAGTAGAGCTGATTTACAATGCTGTTAATTCCTGTTATACAGCAAAGTGATTTGCACACATTCCTTTTTAACTATCCTTTTCTATTGTGTCTTACCATAGGATGTATTTTTTTAATTGGAGGATAATTGCTTTACTATGTTGTGTTAGCTTTTGCTGTACAATAATGTGAATCAGCTGTAAGTATGTGTGTGTGTGTGTGAAAGTCACTCAGTCGTGCCCAAATCTTTGTGACCCTACGGGCTGCAGCTCTCCAGGCTCCTCTGTCCATGGGATTCTCCAGGCTAGGATATTGGGGTGCCATTCCCTTCTCCAGGGGATCTTGGATCCAGGGATTGAACCTGGGGTCGTCTGCGTTACAGGCAGATTCTTTACCGTCTGAGCCACCAGGGAAACCCCCATATTAATTCCACGTATTGGCTCTTCACTGATACTATTATTTCATCAGCTATTAGATTCTTTGATGACTGGGATATATTTTTTAAACACACTCAAAGCTTATCAGCGTAGAGAAGATTCTCAAGCAGATGGGGTGGGGGGATGCTATACAAGCAACAGAGTGCCCACATGACAGAATACACAACAAAGAACCAGTGATGGTTTGTTTTTTGGGCTTCAAGATGATTAGTTCCCTTGGCCTTTCGGGCTACATATCTTTCTGCCACTGGTATTTATCATTCACATGAGCTCAGTGGAAGATAACCTGGCCCACAGGAGCAGCGATTCTGGGTTCTGGTGGCTGTTATTGATTTCCTTCCCTTGACCTCATTAAGCCTGGACAAAGCAAGGACATTTATTATGATTTAAACAGATATTGATTGAGTCCTCATCAGCCCCCAGGTACCGCACTGACACAGCAGAGAGCAGCTCCCAAGGGGCTTCAGGAAGAGAGAGCAAATAAAGAGTATTAGAAACAGGGACAAATATTTGAAGAAAGCAAATGAATGTCCAAGATAGAGAATACAGGACAGCTGGGGAAGGGCCCTTTGAGAAGATGGCAGCTAAGCTGATGCCAGAAGCCTTGGAGATGCCATTCCTGAGAGGAGGGGACCTGGGGGAGAGCATCCCGGGCGAGGACAGGAGTCCTGGGGTCGGGGGAGACTCTGGTCTGCTGGAGGAACCAAAAGAATGCTGACTCGCTTGCACACACAGCGCCTGTGGCCTAGAGGGGAGGCAGCCTTCTCGAGCCCACCCCGCTAGGAAGCAGAGAACCGGGGTCTGTGCTCTCTCCCGGCCGCCTGCCGTGCTGCAGGGCGCAGTCAGCCCGGCGAGCGGCTCTGTGAGGAAACCAGGATGGATCACCTGTCAGGACTGGGAGGCCGGGGCTTGGCTGGCAGGACGTGGCGCGCGTGTGTGTGTCTGTTTATTCTTGGAGTTTACTTCCCTGCAAATACATGCCGAATGGCCCCGCACCTCTCACGAAGAAGCCAAGGCCAGCACTCCATCGCTCATGAGCGATCCTGGGAAAACAGATCCGGGTCCTGGGTGCCACCCTCCTGCCAGCCCATCAGGTCTGCGCTGGCCCGGCAGCCCGGGGCTTAGGAACAATCTGGTTCTTAGGAAGGGAGGGAAGAAAAACAATTTCAAATTCCAGGCACCGAGGGCCTGTTACAGACGGCCATTGTCGGGCAGGAAAGGTAAACCGTGCAGAGGAACTCAGTGGCGCCTCTGGGAAGGGCGGAGGATATGGAGCTTAGGGGCTGCTGCCGGGGGCGAGTGGCCGCGGGGATAGGACGGGGAACAGCTTCCTCGTGGGAGCTCGGGCAGCTCACCCTGAAGGACTCTGTTTCATTTAACAGTATGAGGAGAGGGGCCTCCCTGGTGGTCCAGTGGTTAAGCTTCTGCTACAGGGGGCGCAGGTTTGATCCTGGCCAGGGAACTAAGAATCCACATCCTGAACAGTGTTTCCAAAATTTTCTTTTTAAGTTAAAATCATGAGAAGAGTGAGACCTGCCCTGCCTCCCTGGGGTTGTACATAGGAATGAGGGTAGCTTTAGGAAAAGGCAACGTGACTCGTTGGACAAGGCCCTGATGCTGGGAAAGACTGAGGGCAAGAGGAGAAGTGGGCAGCGGGGGAATGAGCCGGTTGGATGTCATCACCGACTCCACGGACGTGAGTTTGAGCAAACTCTGGGAGATGGTGAGGGACAGGGCAGCCTGGCGTGCTGCCGCCACGGAGGCACAAGGAGTCAGCCATGACCCTGACTGAACAAACAACACGCTGTTTAAGAACTGCAGGCGCGCATCCGGCGAGCGGCTCTTGGTCTGCTGGAGGAACCAAAGAATGCTGACTCGCTTGCACACACAGCGCCTGTGGCCTAGAGGGAGGCAGCCTTCGAGCCCACCCGCTAGGAAGCAGAGAACCGGGTCTGTGCTCTCCCGGCCGCCTGCCGTGCTGCAGGGCGCAGTCAGCCCGGCGCGGCTCTGTGAGGAAACCAGGATGGATCACCTGTCAGGACTGGGAGGCCGGGCTTGGCTGGCAGGACGTGGCGCGCGTGTGTGTGTCTGTTTATTCTTGGAGTTTACTTCCCTGCAAATACATGCCGAATGGCCCCGCACCTCTCACGAAGAAGCCAAGGCCAGCACTCCAT